>CM048826.1:16017295-17417295 GCA_026586065.1 Dioscorea zingiberensis | reverse complement strand
GATCATCATAAACCTGTTTCGGTGTCATCGGAGCTAGAGTGATGGTTCGTTGTTGGAAAGTGAAGGAGTGCTTGTTGGTGAAGCCATCATGTTGCACACGTCTATCAAATTGCCAAGGCCTTCCTAAAGGGAGATGTCCCGCTTGCATGGGTACCACATCACACAACACTTCATCCTCATATTTCCCGATCCGAAATGGCACCACAACTTGCTTAGTAACCCGCACTTCACCACTATCATTCAGCCATTGCAACTTGTATGGACTGGGGTGCTTGGGTGTTGGGAGCCCTAGCTTCTCAACCATGGAAGAACTAGCAACGTTAGTGCAACTACCACCATCAATAATAACACTACATACCTTGTCCTTCACATGACAATGAGTGTAAAAGATGTTCTCCCTTTGCACTTCTTCTTCCTCCACCTTAGCGTGCAAGTTCAAGGCTCTCCGGGCAACTAATCCAAGCATCTCACCATGCTCTTCCCCAAACTCCTCTTCTCCCAAAAGATCATCCTCCACTGGTGGAATGTCATCTAGCTCACCCTCATCTTCAGAATCTATTGCCCCATTCTCCCGAATCACCATAACCCGCTTGTTCGGGCATTGGCTAGCTATGTGACCTCTTCCTTGACATTTGAAACATTTAATTTCACTAGAACGAGACAAAGTTGTGGGTGTCTTACTTTGAGAAGCCGTGGAAGTAGTGGTTGAATTTTGCTCAGTTTTGGCCTTGGGGTTGGAATTACTTTCATCTTTCCTTGGATAATTCGGCCTCCATGGTGTTTGCACTAGAATTTTGTGGGGTGGGTCTCGGACTTGCACTTGTACCACCCTTCTTCAATTGCCTCTCAACCTTCATTGCCATATGCACCAAGTCTTCCAACTCCACATAGTGATGTAGCTCAACCGTGTTGGCAATCTCTCTATTCAACCCATTCAAAAACCTTGCCATTGTTGCCTCCCGATCCTCCTCCACATTGGCCCAAATCATAGCCATCTCCATTTCTTTATAATATTCATCAACACTTTTGTAACCTTGTCGAAGACCTTGAAGCTTAAGGTATAGATCCCGGTAGTAATGAGATGGCACAAAACGACGCCTCATCACCCTCTTCATGTCATCCCAAGTCTCGATAGGCAAATCTCCACTTCGCCTCCTATTGACGCACAACTGATCCCACCACACAATAGCATAATCAGTAAACTCAATAGCGGCAAGTTTTACCTTCTTCATTTCGGAGTAGTTGTGACAATCGAAAACCAACTCCATCTTCTTCTCCCATTCAAGGTATGCTTCGGGTTCACTCTTTCCTTGAAATGCCGGAATCCTCATCTTGATACTACCCAAATTGTTGTCTACTCGATTCCGAGCGTCTCTATCTCGACCATATCTCCTAGGGCTGCCCGTTGACATCCTATCAAAGTCTTCATCGAAATTTCCCACTTCAAACGCCCCCACACCTTCAACTTCCCGTTGGGGCACCCTATTTCTCCTTGGGATGTTTGGAACAACCGGTGGTTGTCCCCGTTGTGCTCCCTCTTCAACCCTATCCATCCTCTCATGTATTTGCTCAAGTTCCGCCCTCATCATCCTTCTCATTTCCCCAATTATAGCTTGCACTTGCAAATTCGGAATAGTTGGAGGGGTACTCTCCTCGCTTGTGTTTCTCTCCGGAATTTGAGACATGATGGAAACCTGCAAGCAATGTTAGATAAAAATTACCTTCACCACAAAAACTCACGTATTTCACTCCAAGAAATAATTCACTCAAATCCACTCGTGTATCACTCAATCAATTTGGCTTTTACACTCAAATGATCTCACCTCACTGCCTTTTTCCACTCTTTTTCTCTTTGAGTTCTTTCAAAACTTAATCAAAAACCATCATCAAAGGGTTCAAGTGGCAATTCAAACCGAAACAAATCAAGAAATTTTGGCAATTCAAGAAATGGGCTGGATTTTTGGCAATTCAAGAAATTTTGGCAATTCAAGAATGGCAATTCGAACAGAAACAAATCAAGAAATTTTGGAAATTCAAGAATGGCAATTCAAGAATGGCAACTCAAACCGAAACAAATCAAGAAATTTTGGAAATTCAAGAATGACAATTCAAGAATGGCATCCTCATTACCTTTTCAAGAATTTTTGGCAATTCAAAACGATTTTTTTTTTCTACTCTTTGTTTTTTTTTCTCTTTTTTTTTTTTTTCAGAAACTCAGTTCTTCAATTTCCACAAACTCAGATCTTCACAAACTATTTTGTAATTTCGGAATCAATAAAAGGAATCTCATAAAAGAAAGAAATCCCTATCTCAAAGCAAGAACAAAAATATGGGCGTCTTCAATCAATGAAACATCTAGATGCAAATTTGTTTTTTTTTTTTTTTTGTAAGAGAAATGAACAGAAATCAATAGAAGATAGGTCGAAAGGATGGACTTAGCTCTGATACCAACTGATACGAACCCCGCCAACGATTGTGACGAAACCCGAAAACAAATTTGGCAAGAAGAAGAAAAGCCACGGATTCAAGAAGAACGGATGGAAACCTCGACCCAATGCTTAGCGAAGCACGAACCTTGGTAATGGGATGACGCCACAAAAGGAGATGGAAATCCAATTGATAAGTCAGTTTGAACGCCACAAGGAAACCCTTGATAAGTTCTTAAAAAAAAGTTTCTTCAAGAAATCAAGAAGAAAACCTCACAAATGCTCATAGATCAAAAGTTCAAGTCTTATGGCTGCTACATGAGGCTATATATATAGCCCAAAACCCTAGAGAACTTCTAAGAAGTAAAAGTTCAAAACTACCCTTAAAGATAAATGAAAAAAACAACCAACTAAAGAGCAACTTCAGCCCAAAGGCCCACAAAGCCCAGCAAGACTAGGCAATTACAAAAGACTCTAGTTCACATATTAAACTCAAAAACAAATGACAACCAAATCTATATCAATCTTATGGGAACCAAATCTTCATCAAGCGTCTAAGTGGAATCGGCTTGGATGAGTAGGACCAGCTTTTGTTCACCATCAGTAGTGATCACGCTCTCTTCCTGTTGTAGAATTCTCCATACCAAGTTGCTAAGCTCTTCTTTAAATCTTCTAGCTCGAGCCCTCGTCACCGGTCCTGTTGGGACTTGAATTGGATCCTTAGCCTTGATGTCCACATCATCAACCATTCTACCATAGGATGAGGGCTGAGCACAAGAGTCATTAGCAGTTGGGACCTTCTTTTTTTGCAGAGCATGATGGATGGATTCCCTCTCCACCTAGGCTGGGTCGTGGCAGAGCTCCTAATGCATCAGGCATCCAATCCTAGGCTTAGAGTGTTGTTTGCAGGTCCCTATATTACCCGCCTAGCATGAGGGATAGATGTCCTCTCCGACGAGGTCACTGGACGCATGTAGATAGTTGGGCGATCCATCCCCGTCACTATCGAGACCATGTGGACGATGAGGATGCTGTAGCTCAGGAAGACGGCACAGGGGATCAGGTACACAGTTGAAGGCCCCATAGAGATACTAGATTCAGGAGCTGCTACAGGACCCGGTAGAGCACCTCCACCTCCTCCCCAATCACGGAGAGCACCCACAACACCACCATCAGCGACCACATTCACCGAGGCCGATCCCGCCTTACTTCAGTGGTTGGTGCGCAGAGTTGACTATCTCCTCCGGCAGTAGGGAGCTTACTACCCATTACCACCATAGCCTCATGTCCCACTAATGACACAGATCGGAGCGGATCCCGAGGTTGCAACCGCATCTGCTAACAAGGATGCTGTTGATTGCGACAATTAGGACGACTTCTTCAACACTTAAACTCATTTTATTTTATTTTCACCACTTTTTGTACTTTTTACTTTTGAGTGAGTCAGTCTATTAAATGGCTTAGTCTTATTTATGCTATGAAGCTTCACCTTTTCTTCGTCTTCGATGTTCTTCAAGATATATTGAGATTCACACTTCGCAGGAACTCAATGAAAGGATGTGACAAATCACGAACCACAATAAGCTAAGTACACTTTTTTTCCCCATCTTGCTGTCGCATGTCATATTCATTTTACTGCATATATTGTGTGCATTGGGGATAATACACAATTTAAGCCTGGGGGAGGGATAATCATTGAGCGATTATACTATAAATGATGGGTGCTGATTTAGGATGATCTATGATCAAATTGTTGGGAGTCCCCTTTGAGTCTAGGGTGACATTAGCGTTAGGTCCAAAAATTTTCAATATATATATATATATATATATATATATATATATATATATATATATATATATATATATATATATATATATATGCCTGATACTGTACGGCCGGCCGGATCACTGTGCAGATCCGGTCGTCGCCCATTTCGGCCCTTGGAGCATGTTTGAAGGATTTCCAACCGTACAGATGGGAAGATCATCGAAAAATAAGCTAGCCTGTCAATTTTCATACAATTTGGTGACCGTTTGGTCATCCTACTTAATGGTTGAAATTCTGAACCGTTAAAATTTCTCTAATATAAGAACCGTTAAGTGGGAGGACCAATTGGGCACCAAATTGTATGAAAATTGACAAGCTAGCCATATATATATTGATAAGGGTAAAATCGGCACAGACACGTGGAAATGTCTCAACCCAACACGTGGAAGATTCCGCACCCTCAGATTGCTAACGCGGATCCGAACCCATTCTCCCCCCAAGAATTTTCCGAAGAGCTACCCGAAGAGCTACCCGAAGGACTACCCGAAGAGCTACCCGAAGGACTACCCGAAGAGCTACCCGAAGAGTCTACCGAAGGAACTCCAGAACAGCTTCCAAATGGTCTCCCAAGCAAGCCTTCCGAATGAGACTCCTCTTCTCTCTTTGCCGAGGAGCTCTGAGCCTTTCTGGAAGGAACAACAGCCGAACCAAAGAACCGAAGAGGTCAAGATTCAGGCCTATAAATAGCAAAGGCCTCTCACTTGTAAAAGGATCGAACCCCTAGTACACACACTTTCCCTTTCTCTCCTTGTAAAAGAATCGCTCATTGTGGAATTTCTCCTCCCAAGCTTGGAGACCCGTGGTTTTTCCCTGATTCAAGGGGTTTTCCACGTAAAAACCCTGGTGTTTGTCTCCTTGATTCTCTCTTTCTTGACCTTGGAACTTTTCCCCAAAATACCCCTTATAAATTTAAGTGTTTACGTGGTTCTTGGGATCATCCCGAAAATCTAGTTAACAATTTTGGCGACGTCCGTGGGGATGAAATCAAGAAGTCATGGCGACCACTAGAAGATCAAGACAAAGCCTAAATCAGGAATAGACGAGCACCGTTCACCCAACCCCACCCCCTGCTGAAGCGACGCCCGCCCCAACCGGAGTGACACCTCCGCCCCCAAACGAGGCCCCTCAAGCAGTGGGGGAGGACCCCCCAATCTATCCTCAAACCATGGAAGTCCCAGAGGAACGCTTCAAGGCCATGGAGAGACAGATTGCCAACCTGGTACACAGCATGATGGCGGTCGAGCGCCATGTCGCTCAGGTGGCACCACCATGTGCCCCACCGCCTCGCCTAGGAAGTCGGGAATGTTCCACGGCCCACTCTCCCCGGCGCCGTGCACCCACACCGCCATGGGGGCCAAGCCATCGCTCCCAAAGCCGAAGCCCTACCTCACCTCCCCTCCGCAGGAGAAACGCTCCCGATCTAGCCAAAGGCATCGGCGAATGCGCCCCACTTCTCGGAGAGGATCCGAATCCCCCGAGCGATATTGGAGACGCCCGTCGCCGCGACACCGTTCTCCAAGAAAGGACTCTCCTCTGTTACACTCGCTTCAGCATCACTCATATGGGCGCTCCCCGCCAAGATACCCCACCCCCCATAATTATCAGTTCAGGGGTCGCTCTCCTCGATACCATCGTTCTCCAGAGCCCCACCATAGAGGAAGAATCAGCGATCGCGAGAGAGTCTTGACTAATGTTCCATACATGCCCTCACCCTTCATCAGAGCAATCTGGGAGGCACCATTCCCAGAAAAATTTCAGCCCCCTAACATCAGATGTTACGATGGCACCACCGACCCCTACGAACATGTCGAGCATTACTGCGCGAAAATAATTACCAATGGCCTTAACGAAGTTGTCTTATGCCGCGCTTTCCCCAAAACCCTCACGGGAATTGCCTACGACTGGTTCAGGAGCCTGCCCTTCAAATCCATAGTCAGTTTCAGGCAATTAACCGAGCTCTTCTTCCGAAGGTTCGCCAACCGCCGAAGGCAGATGAAGAATCCTGTAATGCTCCTTAGATGCAAGCAGATGGAAGGGGAGAGCCTTCGGGATTATTTGGATAGATTCAGCAAAGAGGCCTCCGGAATGTCCCACCCTGACTCCATTATGGTTGTTGGCGTAGCATTAGATGGACTTCGGGAGGGTCCTTTCCTGGATGCGATCTCCGGATCAGTTCCCAGGGACCTACCCGAACTAATGAACAGAGCGCAGTCCTTCATCGCCACCAAAGAGTTCAAAGCTGGCCGGAAATAAGAAACTCTGCAAAGAATTAGGGAATTTCAGAGAGAAGAATCCCAATCTGAGAGATATAAAGATCCGAGGCAAGGGGAACAGTGGCCCCGGAGAGATCCGGAAAGGAAACGGGACGAGTCGTCATGGCGAACCGGTCACAACCATCAGGAGCCAAGGAGGCCTCGGTTCCCAGGGAAGTATGATAATTACACCAGCCTCAACACTTCCAGAGAGAATGTCCTGATGCAGATACAACACAAGAAGCTCTTGAAACAACCAAATCCCATGAAGGAATCCACAGCCATGAAGCGGAGCGGGATGTTTTGCGCCTATCACCAAGCGAAAGGTCACACAACCGAGGACTGTATCCACCTAAAGGATACCATCGAAGACCTCATCAGGGCAAAAAAACTTGATCAATTCTTGCAGCAAGAACAAACACCCAAGGAAGATTCTACATCTCAACAGGCCGCTCCTGATGGCGCCCTCCCCTTACTCTTTATCGCTGGAGGTCCTGGCTGTGGGGGCGAAAGCTCCTCCTCCTGGAAGAATCACGCGAGAATGGTAGGGGCAGTGCACGAAGACCCGCCTCAGAAACGAGCCCGCCCAACAGAGCTGATAACCTTCTCGAGTGAAGACCTTCGGGGAGTCTCTCAACCCCATGACAATGCCTTGGTGATTGCTGTCAAAGTAGGAATCTTCATGATGTACAAAGTGCTCGTCGACACCGGGAGTTCGGTCGACATCATTTTTTGGGACACCTTTGAGCGGATGAAAATCGGCGCGGAAAATTTACAGCCCACCAAATCCCCCTTAATAGGTTTCAATGGGAGCCCCCTTTACCCCGAGGGCATTATTACTCTTCCAGTTACCCTCGGCAATCCTCCACGAGCAGTGTCCTCCATGATTAACTTCCTGGTGGTTCGGTGCCCCTCTAGCTATAATGCTATCATGGGCAGACACTCCTTGAATATCTTCGGCGCAGTCCCCTCGACTTACCCACATGATGTTGAAATTCCAAACTGAACATGGATGTGGAGAGATAAAGGGCGATCAAGCAGCCTCTCGGCAATGTTATGTCAACCATTTAAAGAACCGAGGGGGGGAGGTCCAACAAAACATCTGAAACACTAACCCTCGAGGAGCTGCTACCCGAAGATGTGGAAGGAGAGGCTCGCCGCCCTACACCAGTAGAGGAATTGAAAGCATGTCAATTTGATAATAAAGTCCCCGAACGAACAGTACAGCTCGGCAGTGAACACACTCCATTGCTCCAGAAAGAGCTACTAGGGCTCCTGAGACGGAATGTAGACATTTTCGCCTGGGCAGATGAAGAAATGCCAGGGGTACCCCACACCGTTATAGAACACCACCTAAAAGTAGACCCCTCTTCCAAACCAGTCATTCAGAAGAGAAGGAACTTCGCCTCGGACCGCCTTGAAGCTGCCGAGGAGGAGGTCAGCAAGCTGTTGAAGGCAGAGTTCATCCGGGACGTCCAATACCCCGAATTGCTCTCCAATGTTGTCCTTGTAAAGAAAGCCAACGGAAAATGTCGTATGTGTGTAGACTTTACAGATCTTAATAAAGCTTGCCCCAAGGATTGCTGTCCCCTGCCTCTAATAGATAACCTTGTGGACTCCACTTCGGGCTACGAGATGCTTAGCTTCTTAGATACGTTCTCAGGATATATCAAATCTGAATGGCAAAAGAAGATGAGGAAAAGACCTCGTTCATCACCTCAAGAGGGACATATTGTTACAAGGTTATGCCCTCGGATTAAAGAACGCGGGAGTGACATTTCAAAGACTAGTGAACAAAGTCTTTGAAAAGCAAATTAGAAGGAATGTCGAGGCCTACGTAGATGATATTCTCGTCAAAAGTACAAAAGCCGAACACCATGCCCTTCGGCTTTTGTACAAAAGTACAAAAGTACAAGAACCTCCCTTTCTTCCGTGCCCTTCGGACGGCACCAAAGTTGCAGTGGACGGAAGAGTGTGATAGGGCCCTCGACCAACTAAAAAACTACCTTCAATCAACCACTCTCCTTTCCAAACCGAAGACAGGAGAAGAACTCTACGTCTACCTCGCGATTAATGGGGACCGGGTGCGTCGATTCAGTCCTCACAAGGGAAGAAAATAAAACTCAAAAACCAGTGTACTACATCAGTAAGGTACTTTCAGATATCGAGTCGAGGTACCTCCCTCTCGAGAAGCTCGCCTTCGCGTTGTAGTCTCACCCAGAAAACTTCGCCCATACTTTTAGTCCCACAAGGGTTTACTGATCAACCACTAAAGCAAATACTCCACCGGCCCGACGCCTCGGGCCGCTTAGAAAAATGGGTGATCGAGCTAGGGGTGTACGATATCAATTACGCCCCTCGAACAGCCATTAAGGCCCAAGTTTTGGAAGATTTCATCTCGGAGCTTACCGTCACCACCACCGAGGGGCTTGAAATCATGAATCCCTCGGAAACACATCCCGCCTCCTCCTCTCAATGGGTCTTGGATGCTGACGGCTCAGCCACCGCGGAAAGTTCTGGGGCAGGAATAGTACTCCGTTCCCCCTCAGGATGGAACACCTCCACGGTCCTCAAGTTCAGCTTCAAGGCCACCAACAACGAGGCCGAATACGAGGCGGTAATAGCAGGACTACAGCTCGCCCGAGGCCTCGGGGTCCAAAACCTACAGATAAATACCGACTCGCAGCTAGTGGTGGGCCACCTGACAGAAGTATTCGAGGCTTGAGAAGAGAATATGCTGAAATACAAAGCTGTAGTACAACATCTCATGAAAAGCTTTCAGAATATTCACATCAACAAAGTCCCCAGAACCGAAAACCAAGAAGCGGACCTCTTATCCAAACTTGCTACCTTGAACGGGGACGTCCAGCAACTCATCAACATCCAACACCTAACAGCCAGGACAATTGAATGTCGTCCCCCCGAAGAGCTCCTCAACATAGAAGACGGACCCTGTTGGGTGGATCCCATCTTAGACTATCTCAAGGACGGAACACTTCCACCAGACCCCAAGCTCTCCCAAAGCATCTCCGTCCGGTCCACCCGCTTCAGTATTATAGATGGACAACTCTACAAGAAGTCCTATTCATTACCTCTCTTGAAGTGTCTGCGACCCTCCGAAGCGAACCGCGTCCTCAAGGAGATCCACGGAGGAATAGCGGGAGATCATCAAGGCGGCAAAGCCCTCAGCCACAAAGTTCTTCGGCAAGGTTTCTACTGGCCAACTTTGTCTAAGGATGCTATCGAGTTTGCTCGGAAATGCGACGCATGTCAAAGGCATTTTAATGTCCAGAAGAAATCTCCCACTTACCTAACACCAATCGTGGGTACAAGACCATTTGCCCTCTGGGGAGTAGACATCCTTGGTCCCTTCCCAGTGGCCCCCGGCAGTTAAAATTCTTAATAGCCGTGATCGACTATTTTACAAAATGGGTGGAAGCAGAGCCCCTATCTTCAATTACGGGGCTTGCCAGGCCTTTCTTTGGAAATCAGTTGTTCGTCGGTTCGGAGTCCCAGTAGCCTTCATAACAGATAACGGCCGCCAGTTCGCCAATTCCGCGTCCAAAGCTTTCTGCGAAGAACTCGGAATTGAGCATAGACTCACATCCGTTACCCACCCCTAAGCAAATGGGCAAGTTGAAGTCACCAACCGAACCCTCCTCCACAGCCTGAAAACCAAGGTTCTTAACAATGGCTCCTCGTGGGCAAAAGAAGTGCCAGGGACTCTATGGGCATACTGAACCACCGCCCGAACACCTACCGGAGAAACACCGTTTGCCCTCACCTTCGGAGTAGAGGCGGTAATCCCTCCAGAAATTAAGATTCCCACTCTACGGACGCAAACATTCGACCAAGCAACTAACGAGGAGCAACTCCGAGCCGAGCTAGAT
Organism: Dioscorea zingiberensis; assembly: GCA_026586065.1. Taxonomy (NCBI): domain Eukaryota; kingdom Viridiplantae; phylum Streptophyta; class Magnoliopsida; order Dioscoreales; family Dioscoreaceae; genus Dioscorea; species Dioscorea zingiberensis. The sequence goes on along the minus strand of CM048826.1, from coordinate 17,406,899 downwards.
CTCCTGGAGGAGAAAAGGGACATAGCAAATTTCCGAGCCGCGACCTATCGCCAGAAACTAAAAAGGTTTTACGATGCAAAAGTAAAAGAGGTCACTTTCCAGATGGGGGATTTGGTCTTACGAGAAAACAAGTTCAAGGGAAACAAGAGCAAGACAGGAAAACTAACCCCAAACTGGGAAGGGCCCTACGTTGTAACAGGAATTGTGAGGTCAGGCACCTACCGATTTGCCAAGATGGATGGAAAGAAGTTGAAACGTCCTTTCCATTCGGAAGCCCTAAGAAGGTATTATCAATGAAACTCCACTTTTGCCCCAGTACAACGCACCCACAGTCCAAACGTAATGCTCAAAGTGGGACGCTCCGGAATCACGGTTCTACGCTTCGATCGCGAACCGCTTCGATTCCCCTTCGGAATCACGGTTCTGCGCTTCGATCGCAAACCGCTTTGATTCCCCTCCGGAATCACGGTTCTGCTCTTCAATCGCGAACCGCTTCGATTCCCCTCCGGAATCACGGTTCTGCGCTTCAATCGTGAACCGCTTCGATTCCCCTTCGGAATCACGGTTCTGCGCTTCGGTCGCGAACCGCTTCGATTCCCCTTCGGAATCACGGTTCTGCGCTTCGATCGCAAACCGCTTCGATTCCCCCTCGGAATCACGGTTCTGCGAACCGCTTCGATTCCCCTTCGAAATCACGGTCCCACACCTCGATCGCGAACCACTGCGATCCCTCCTCAAAAATGAAGTTTTGATACCTCTACTTCAAAAGATATTTTTCCGCTAAGTTTAAGAGAAAGACAGACGCAAGAATAGAGAAAGCAACTCAGAATTCTTTAAGCATTGACAATGCATTTGAAGTGTGCACACCGACGTCATGAGCAAAAACTATACAAGCCACCAAAGAAAAAAAAAAAAAAAGAACAGAATGACTCTCTACGGCGACGAAGGGAAACATCAAGGCAGCTCCCCCCCATCATCTCCCGTCGCTTCGGATCCCCCTTCCTCCCCGCGACCAAGCACGGAAGCATCCCCCAAAGGTGCTTCGCCTGTTGAAACTGTCTCTCCACCACGAGCGGCCTTGGGAGCAAGATCTACAATCGGCAAAACAATGAGTCACAGAAGAACTGCAAGAAGAAGAAAGCATCCGCAATCTTACCCTTCTCCTCGGCTTCATCTAAAGAGAGCCCATCATCCAGGAGCTTGTCATCTGTCTCCACGTTTGGGTCCTCTCCGGCCAAGGTCTTGAGGGCATGCTTATACATCAGAGTGTTGAAGTCCATGGAGATCGTCCCCAACACTTCAGAAGGCACAGCCTTCAACACCAACTCTCGAAAAATCTTGAAGGCCTCCTCGCCACCTTTCTGAAAGTCGGCCCCATATCCCTGATCCTTCTCCCCATATAAGGCAGAAACGGCTTCCAGCTCCTTTATACGATTATAGCAGAGGTCCAGAGTCTCTTGAAGGGAGGCCATCTCCTTCAGAGCGCGGTCCTTCTCCCCCACCGTAGCATTTCTTTCAGCACCCACTCGGGAGAGGGAGCCATCTTTCTCCCCGATCTCCCTCGCCAACTTGTCTTTCTCCCCTTGAAGAAGAAGGATTGATTGTTTGGCAGAATCCAGATCCGAGGAGAGCTTTTTGACCTCTATTTTGGAAGAAGCAAGATTCGCCTCGGCAGCAAGACATCGTTCTTCAAAGCTTTCCTTGGATAGCTTGATCTGCTCCGTCACCTCTTCAAGTTCCTTCACCTTCTCAGAAAGGGTCTTCACACGACCCTCCAATTTCAACTTCTCTTCCAGCAGCCGTTGGCACTGCCAAGATGACGAGTTAAGAGACCCCTCAATCCTGTTCTTCTCCCCCAACAAGAGAGAAAAATAAGTACAAAGCCTCTGGTTCTCCGCCTCTAGGCTCAACACAGCGCCTCGGAGATTGCGACCCGCCTCCAGAAAACAGGCAGCTCGGTCCATCATCACCCCGCTCTGGAAAGATGTACACGTTATCCAAACATCAAAAATACTTCAAAGACAGAAGTTGCAAAAAACTTACCGAGACTGCGGCTAGACGCATGTGGGCCGCCAGCTCGACGTCATCAAGGCACCGTAACCGGGATTCCATTTCCTCGGTCCGAAGAAGCCCTAAGGAAATGGCCGCCAACGCTGGATCATGGCACAAGAGGCCGTCGAATGGATTGAACCTGAGCCCCATAGAGCCCCCGGAAGCCTGGCCCACATCTTTCGCTTCGGTCGTCGGGCCCTTCATCTTGTCCGGAGGAGGGACCGAGGCATGTTCCGGCTCCCCCCCTTCAGGACAAGCAATTCCTTGGCTACCAGGCTCCGCGGCATCGCAAGCGAAATCCAAAGCATTCTCGATCTCCCGCAGCAAAAGGCCCCCCGAGTCAAGTGGCTCGGAGGAAACACTCACAGGACAGAAACATTGCTCGCAGCACGAACCACCTTTCTACATTCACTGAGGGGAACGAGATCTTCTTCAAAAATAGCCTCTTCCCTCGCAGGGGGAGCTACCTCACCTCCCTCCTCCTCTTCGGGAACTACAATTATGGACACCGCCTTCTTCTTCGAGGCAACTGTCTTCTGATTCCGCTTCAAAATTTTTCGGGAGGAGCACTTGCCTCAACATCCCTCGTCTCCTCCTCTCGAAGAGGCTCCTCAGTTTGCTCCCCTACCACTTCAGGGGTCTTCTCCTTGGCAGCAGAAGCGCCCTCCCCAGTCTTAAGAGACTTGGGAGGCTTACCACCCAACACCGAAGCCTTCCTCTTCTTCTTTTCGAGCTTCGCTGATCTCAGCTTGGCCTCATTGGCCCGCACTCCAGCCAAGAGGATGCTCAATGCAGTCTTCACCTTAATCTGTTTACCTGCAAAGAGATATAGAGAAAACCCTTCGGAAAAACAGAAAGGCACCGGAACATTGGAGAAAAGAAAGAGGACAAAACAAAGACCCTACCCAGGGCCAGATAAAGATCGCAGGCTTGCCGGATCTCATTAGTCAAATATCTATCAACAGGAATATCGAGCCACTACTTGAGCTTTTGAAACTCGGAGTCCTCCTCCGGCGTAAAATCCTTCCTTTCTAAGGGAAGAAGCTTCGGAGAACCCCACTGGGTCTGAACCCCCAACCCCTCGGTGCTAGATACAAAGAAGAACTTCGACTTCCATTCTTTTATTGAAGAGGGGATAGGGCCGAGGAACCTCCTATTCCCCCGAGCCCCAAAATAGAACCAATCGGTGTGTCTCTCCTTGCTCAAGCCAAAGAAGAGCTTAAATCGAGAAACAGTGGGCTCGAGTTTGTGATAACAACACATAATTACAAATCCACATAGACACCTCCACGAGTTCGGGGCTAATTGGGAAGGACAAACCTCGAATTCCCTAAAGATGTCTACAAAAAGCTTCGGGAATGGTAATCGAAGACCAGCAAGAAGGGCATCATAGTAAATTGCGATCGCACCATCCTCAGACGGTGAACTCACACGCTCAGAAGGCGCTGGAACTCTATACTTTAAAGAAGACTCAATCCCGGTAATCCTATACATTAAACCTATTTTATGGACTGCTTTCGAAGAGAGAAGGTTGGGGAAAGATGAAGAGCAGGCATCTGGTTTTTTGACAACATCGGAAACAGTTTCAAGAACTAGAACAGGAGGTTCAACAAGTGGAAAAATAGAAGAAGGAGTACAAGAAGAGGATGGCTAACCTGAAGCCATGAGTGATGATCTGATGAGCACTGGAAAACCTCTAAGCATGCAAATCACCAGAGCCCGCAATGAAGAAGACGATCGCAATCCTTTGAGAGGGAAAAACCTTTTCGAAAAGGAAGGCGTGATGGGGGAGAATATAACAAATGCTATTTTCTCCCAACGGCTCAGATCACTCCTCCAACCGGCGCGCGATCAGAACCGGACGCCTTGACAAGCCAGGAACGACCCAGATTGAAGCGTGAATAGGAGCTACGCTGGATTCATGCCACGTAAGACGACGATGGAACAGTCGCAATCATTAGCGCCTGCGAAAAAGAAGCCTTGAGAAACTGAAAAGAACTTTGTCCGATTCAGAACCGAAGCATCTATATACTCCTCAGAAAATGTCACGCCACCGCCAGTATGCTTAGGTCACGCAAGCATACTAGAGGGGGGGGACTGATGATAAGGGTAAAATCGGCATGGACACATGGAAATGTCTCAACCCGACACGTGGAAGATTCCGCACCCTCAGATTGCTAACGCGGATCCGAACCCATTCTCCCCCAAAGAATTTTCCGAAGAGCTACCCGAAGGACTACCCGAAGAGCTACCAGAAGAGTCACCCGAAGGAACTCCCGAACAGCTTCCAAATGGTCTCCCAAGCAAGCCTTCCGAATGAGACTCCTATTCTCTCTTTACAGAGGAGCTCTGAGCCTTTCTGGAAGGAACACAGCCGAACCAAAGAACCGAAGAGGTCAAGATTCAGGCCTATAAATAGCAAAGGCCTATCACTTGTAAAAGGATCGAACCCCTAGTACACACACTCTCCCTTTCTCTCCTTGTAAAAGAATCGCTCATAGTGGAATTTCTCCTCCCAAGCTTGGAGACCCGTGGTTTTTCCCCGATTCAAGGGGTTTTCCACGTAAAAACCCTGGTGTTTGTCTCTTGATTCTCTCTTTCTTGACCTTCTTGGATCTTTTCCCCAAAAAACCCCTTATAAATTTAAGTGTTTACGTGGTTCTTGGGATCATCCCGAAAATCTCGTTAACATATATATATATATAGTCTTGCCTTTACTCGTCGCCTCAAAAAAATTTTGAGCTCAAACCCTGACTTTGTTGTTACGTTCCCGCTTAGGTCTGGACTCCAGTTGGTTTAGCCATTAGAGGAGTGCAGATATTTTTTATTATTTAAAAAAAGAGTGAGAGAGAGAAAAGAGAAAAGGAAAGAGAGAGGGGGGGGGGGAAACAAAACAAAAAAAAAAAAGTAAAAGATAAAAAAAATATGTTTATTGTGGCCGGAATAACCAGAAAGTCGGATCCATAAAGGATGCCCTATCGGCCGGCAAGTCGGATCCATTATGGATACCCTACCGGTATAGAACTGATTGTAGAAAGAGCTATCACCTTTGAAGCGTGAAGCCGCTCTTGAGTAGTCGGACCTTGGGCATCACAAATGCTCACTTGATGACCTATCGGGGAAAAGGCTACATCATTGGATGTATAAAGCTACTACCCCCAGCTAAAAGAATAAGAGAGAAATAGTTTAGCAAATAAAAAAAGATCTAGACTAGCTAGGTCGGAATTGAGCTAGTAAATGGCACGGTTAAAAAAGGGTTACACACAGATGTGGGAAGTCTCGTTACAACGTAAGACCTATCTTTCATAAAAACTTGCATGCACCTGACACTATGTTTCCTCGGGCACGAAAGGGACTCCCAACCATTTTGAGATCAGAGATCATGTACTCATCATCTTTTCTGGGATTTCATATATTTCTTTGCTTGAGGACAAGCAAACATTCAAGTGTGGGGGCATTTGATAAGTGCATTATGATACGTATTTTCATTATAATATTTATATGTACTTATCCCGTTTATGGGTATCAATTCTCTATATTTGTACTTCTATGGGTATTCCTTTGTGATTAGGCAAGTAAACAGGCACCCGGGGCAAAAGGAACAAGAAACGGAACGTACTGAAGTAAAAAGAGTAAAAGACCACACTTGCAGAGAAGTGCACGGTCGTGCTCTCACTAAACACGGCCGTACTTATCAAGCACGAGCGTGCTCAAGACCGTGCAACTCTCTGGATAAAGACGCGTCAGTGATGATATATTTACGAATGATAGCTCTTGGAAAAGTGCTATTTAAGTAGATGTTTGTTAAGGTATTTAGAGTTGAAAAGTGCATTATCGAACAAATACTTGTTGGTTTGGCTCTAAAATGAATCACTTGACCATAAGTGTTGTCTTGTATGCTATAATAGTGATTTACACCTGTTTGTATAAATGCTAAAACAAGTAAAGTTTTTGTGCAATAGATGAATTGAAGCAGTACAGAGGTTAACATCGCGATATAGCTTTTGGACATCGCGATGTTAATTATGGACAGAGTGCCTATTTTCTACAGAAATTCACATCACGATGTTCCTTTTTTGACATCACGATGTAAGGATATATAGCAAAGCTGAACTAGAGGCAACATTGCGTTGTACTTTTGGACAATGCAATGTTAATCATGAACTATGAGCCCTTCTGCAGATGAAAACTCAGATCGTGATGTTCCTTTAGGACATCGCGATGTCTCAATTTTGGGGATTCTCAAAGTTGGATATCGCGATGTCGAGGGCACAGGATATAAAGGTTGGCTGAATTGCTAGGATTATCATCTTTGATCTTGAGTGGCTGCTGCACGCTGGAGCATTGATCCAGAGGGCTTCTTCCAACATCTTGGAGCTTGAGATCTCACATTCATTAGGGGGGAACATTATATTTGTATCTTTTATGTTTAGAACTCTCTTTTGGCTTGATTATGGATGTTTATGTGATGGACTCCATTGCTTTTGATTCCTCTTTTGCAATGGTAGCTTAAACACCCTTTCTAGGGTTGTATGGATGTTTTGATTTGAATTCTATATTATCCTTGGTTTTGTATTGTTATCATGTGTGTGGATGAGCCTATGAATCTCTCTTATTTATCCTTGTTGGTCGAAAGATGACAAGTATTCAAGCATATAGAAATATAGGCTTGAAAGTAGAGTAGAGAAGTAGGGTGGACAAAGTGACACCGATTTGTTCTCCAACTTAGACATATGTAGAGACATATCCATGGTATTGTTAGAGAGTTTCCCTATAATGCTTCTAAAGTACCAATAGAAATATGGACCTTAGAGCATGACCCTTAGAAATAAGGCCTTGTATGATGCATCCGGTGTGCACCTAAGTGAAAATCTCTATCCTTGACACAACCATATCCACAACTTTGATAACCTAGCAAACCAAGAAGAAGATCTTAACAAGTAAATTAACACCATACAACCCTAGATCATTAATCCTGAGAGTCTTCTCCTCTGAAACCTTTGTTCCTACACAACTCATTTGACACTTGATTACAACCTTCACTACATATACAAACACCACAACCACTCAGGCATAAGTTAAGAAACCTAATCTCCGTTCCTTGAGGAATTCAACCCGGTATTCACCGGTTTTATTACTTGTGACCAGTACACTTGCATGCGGGGGCTTAATTGCTTGCACTCAAGTTTTCGGTCAAGAGGTTTTTCGCGCATAGGTTTTCTTATACTAAATAGAGTAGAAAGTATAGTAGTTTTGTTTTGTTTTCTTGTGTTGTGTTACAAATCAATATTGAGCCATAATCGATCAGTGCTAAAGTTGCTTACAATTGTGTGGATATTTAGGATTAGTAGTTACTACACTTTCTTGCATGTTTGGGGGTGCTTGAGTGTGTTCTCATCAAAGAATATCGTAATGTCTTGAAGATCGGTGGTCCATGAAGAACAGCACATTGATGCAAGTGAAATTGAGCCGGATATTATCAATGTTATTTTGGGGTCGATACACTTTGAAGGACATTCATGCGAAGATCCTTATCTGCACATTCGGTCATTTCTAGAGTTGAGTGACGCAATCAAGCCAATCAAGGAACCAACGAGCGTATTAAGAGCAAGATTGTTCCCCTTTTTTATTTTTATTTTTTGAGGGGAGAAGCCAAGAAATGGTGCCGGTCATTATCATCTAAAGTAATAGACACTTGGGAACCCATAAAGAAAATATTCAATAGAAAATACTTTCCATTGTAGAAGATTCTGAAACTAAGAGCAGGGATCATTTCATTCACACAAGCAGCATCAGAATCCATTTGTGAAGAATGGGGAAGGTTTAATAAGATGATGCTCAGAGATTGTCCTGGCCATGGCCTCCAGCAGTGGGTGTAACTTCAACATTTTTATTATGGGTTGAGATAAGAGGCCAGAACCTTTGTAGATATGGCAGCAAGAGGAGCTTTGTTGGAAAGATCTGTAGATGAAGCATTCACTTTGTTTGACAACATTGAGACTAATGAGCAAAATTGGCAACAAGAAAGTGAGACAATTGAATCCATTTTCGAAGCCGCAACAGATAAGCAAGTGGAATTGATAAAACTCATTTCAACAGTTGACTCAATTGAGAAAAGAGTAGATGAAGTGATCTCATTGGTGCAAGCGAAAGTGAAAAGAGCATGGGCAAGCAGTCAAGAAAACAGGGAAAAGCCCATGGACCAAATACAACAAAGAACACAGCTGCATGAAGGAACAATCTCAACAGGAGAAGATATGAAGCCGAAATATCAGGTTGAATGGTGCTTCTCAAGAGACCCTACAGAACAATTGATATTGATGGGACAAACAAATATGGATAGTGATTCTAAGGAGGAACTATAGAGTTGACAGAATTGAGTGGCATTCATGAAGAGACAGTAAAGGCCTCTTTTTGTACATTGGGATGGGAAGACAGGTCACCCCACGAAATGAAATCATCTTGGGATGCACCCCCTCAAGTAGAATTAAAGCCTTTACCAGGACACTTAAAATATGCATTTCTTGGAGAAGCCTTTACCTGTCATCATTTCCAGTGCACTACCCTCCCCCCCCCCCCTAATAAAGAATGCCAGCTCATTGAAGTACTGAGACAACACAAGAGAGCAATGTGATGGTCAATCAATGACATAAAAGGTATCAGCCTATCTTTCTATATGCACAAGATACTCTTGGAAGACGGAGCAAAGCCATCAATAGAACACCAAAGGAGACTAAATCCAGTTATGAAGGAAGTGGTGAAAAGGGAGATTTCGAAGTGGTTCGATGTAGGAATTATCTATCCTATATCTGATAGTGTTTGGGTAAGCCCGGTGCAGTATGTCCCGAAAAAGGGGGGAATCATGGTGATCACTAATGCAGGAAATAAGAGTCTCCCAACAAGGATGGTAACGAGTTGGAGAATCTGTATGGACTATCAGAAATTGAATAAAGCCACACGAAAATACCATTTTCCGTTGCCATTCATTGATCAAATGCTGGACCATTTGGCTAGGCAAGAATATTATTGCTTCTTGGATGGATACTCTGGGTACAATCAAATTGCAATAGCACCCGAAGATCAAATTAAGACAACATTCACTTGCCCATATGGGACTTTCACCTTTAGAAGGATGCCTTTTGGGTTATGTAATGCCCTGGCAACATTTTAAAGGTACATGATGGATATATTCTCAGACATGATTGAGAAGAGTATAGAAATTTTCATGGATGATTTCTCGGTGTTCGGTGAATCATATGACCAATGCTTGTCAAATTTGGAGAAAATCTTGACTCGATGCGAAAAAACAAATTTGATGCTTAAATGGGAGAAATGCCACTTTGTGGTGAAAGAAGGGATTGTATTGGGGCATAGAATATCGAAATCGGGAATTGAAGTAGATAAAGCCAAAGTGGTAGTAATCGACAAACTAAGACCACCATCTTCTGTAAAGGGGGTTAGAAGTTTCCTTGGGCATGCAGGATTTTACCGAAGGTTCATCAAGGACTTCTCTTTGATAACAAAGCCTATGAGCAAACTATTAGAGCAACATGTCCCCTTAGAGTTCGATGAAAAGTGTATAAAGGCATTTCTGAAAATCAAGCAGTGGCTTATATTCGCCCCTATCATCATCAATCCAGATTGGTCAGTGCCATTTGACTATGTAGGCAAAGCTTTGAACCACGCGCAAGATTGGGCCATAGAAGGAATGGAGTATTTCACTCTATATACTATGTAGGCAAAGCTTTGAACCACGCGCAAGATAATTACACAACTACAGAAAAGGAACTGTTGGCAGTAATATATTGCATTTGATAAATTCAGAGCATACCTCGTGGGCACAAAGGTGATAGTCTACACTGATCATTTAGCAACCAAATACCTCATGGAGAAGAAGTACAAAGGCAAGATTGATGCGTTGGGTTTTTGCTCCTCTAGGAATTTGATTTGGAGGTGAAGGATTGAAAAGGAACCGAGAATCAAGTGGTCGATCATCTATCTCGGTTAGAGAGCAACGATCACTGTTCCAATTCCTTGGTCATCATGGAATTATTCCTGGACAAGCAATTATTGGGGGTAAAGGCACAACATCCTCCATAGTATGCAGACATGGCAAACTATCTTGTTAGCAAGATTGTCTTGGATGGTCTTACCTATCAACAACACAAGAAGTTCATGCATGATGTCAAGAGGTGTATATCTTGGACGAACCTTATGTGTTTCGAGTCAAAGCTGATCAAATCATTCGGCGTTGTGTGCCAGATGAGTAGCAAAAAAGCATTATGGAGCAATGTTATTCTTCACCTTGTGGTGGTCATTATGTAGGCGACAGGACGACAGCAAAAATACTGCAAGCGGTGTTCAAAGATGCTCATCAATTCACTGTTAGTTGTGATCGGTGCCAACGTACGGGAAACATATCATGACGCTATGAGATGTCCTTGAAGAACATCCTAGAGGTAGAAGTGTTTGATGTGTGGGGGATTGATTTTATGGAACTATTTGTGTCATCCCTTAAGAACACACATTCTGGTAGCCATGGACTATGTGTCAAAATGGGTGGCAGTAGCAATACCATCCAGTGATTCACAAATAGTGACCAAATTGCTCAAGAAAAATATATTCACCAGATTCGGTGCCCCTAGAGCTATCATCACCAATGGAGGGGACATTTCTGCAACAGAAGTTTCAATAAACTCCTAGAGAAATATGGGGTCTCACGTAGAGTAACCTCACCCTATCACCCGCAGGCTAATGGACAAGCAAAAGTGTCCAATCGAGAGATAAAAGAATATTGGAGAAGTCGGTCAGCCCCTCTCGAAAAGACTAGTCGCTTCGTCTAGATGACGCTTTCTGGGCCTACCGAACAGCTTTCAAAACTCACCTTAGCATGTCACCATATCAATTAGTGTTTGGAAAAGCTTGTCACCTCCCATTGAAACTCGAATATAAAGCTTATTGGGCCATCAAGCAATTGAATCTAGAACCACAGCTTGCTAGGGAGAGACGGATGTTACAACTGAATGAACAGTATGAATTTCGACTTCAAGTTAATGAGAATCCGAAACTTCATAAGGAAAAGGTCAAGAAGTGGCATGATCGTCATATCATTCACCATGAGTTTGCGCTAGGACAGTCCGTATTACTATTAAACTCGCGGTTGAAACTGTTTCCAGGGAAGCTGAAATCCCGATGGTCAGGCCTATATCAAATATCTAAGGTGTTCACCAACGGAGCTGTAGAATTGGAAGATGAGCGCACCAACAATACATTTGTAGTTAACGGCGAACGGGTGAAACCTTATGTTGGTTATCACAAGTTGAGCGCAAAGAACTGTCACAACACTCCATCCACCAACCCCATAGTCTAGCTAAAGACTATAAACCTTGCGCTGCTTGGGAGGCAACCCAAGATTTTATTTGTTTTCTTTTTTGTTTTAATTAAGTCATTGTTAGTAATTATGTTTTCTTTTAATGAATAAAACTGAACTCCCCCTATGGTTGTGCGGCCCAAGTTTGGGGGAGCCTCAAAGGAAGTACAGAATGTTGAAATAGCGCAACAAGTGTCAAATGAACGAATTCACATGTCCTCCCATTTATGGTAAGAAATTTTATACCCAAAAGAATGCAGGAGAGCACCAGACACACTAGGGAAGGATGGTAAGCTGAAATCCAATTTTCTTCAGGACACATCGTAATGTCAATTTTCTTCCCCCAGTTTATTAACACTAGAACCGCCCTGGTGTACATCGCGATGTCATAAAGGAAACATCGTGATGTCGATCCGCCTGAGAAAAAAAAAACATTTTTTCTGATAATTAACATCGCGATGTTCACTTTTGACATCGTGATGTTATATTTTGTGTGGGCTTAAGGATTTTGACATCGCGATGTCACTTTTCGATATCATGATGTCGACAATGCGGATAGGTTAAATCGAACCGATGTCTTTTCATTTTCACATTCCCTCTCCTCGGTTTATTGGATTCTTGGGCGGCGCCGATGAGTGTTTACCCCCTCCTTTTGCATTTCAATAGCTTTGCAACGGCTTTTCTCCTTTCGATACGCATTCTATCCTCCCTAACAAGGTTTGCACCATTTCAACTTGTTATTTGGTTCTTGATTGATAGATTTTCATTCAAAAATTTAGGAGCAAGCCCATTGTTTGTGCAATGTTAAATACCTCGTGTAGAGGCTTGTGGGAATGGTTGTACACTTTTTGCCAAGACCATTGTTTAAGAGGAGACTCTGCCAAAATTTTGGGCAAATTCCATAGTTTATTTTGTTTGGCTTTCTTTTTTCTCATATGCTTGTTTCCTTCTTTGTAGGCTACCATGGCCCCCACCAAGCAAGTTGCATCCAAGAAGAAAGCCGCCGCCGCGCCTCCGGCACCTCGCCCGGTAAAGAAAGTGAAGGGATCCACTTCCGCCTCTGCCCCACCGTACTCTGATGGCATTTTCTTGTCCCCTGCGGCCGTCACTCACCATCTGGTACTGTTGGGCAAGAAGTCGGTACCCGAGCGCGGCCTTGACTTCAGTGATCCTGAACTTGCTTCTCACTTTGAGCTCATTTAGGCAAGGGGATGGGAGAGTGACGCCGGGCGGAGTAGCGATTATCCCGCGGGCTAGCCGGGTCAAGGACCACAAGGAAGAACAAACGAAGAACCAAAGGAACCAAAGAAAATACTCTGAAATTAAGAAAAATATTATTAATCAAAATTCAATAATGAAAAACTAACCCACAAGCCAGGTTAAATAGCCTCAAAAGATTAACCTAGAAACCTTATCATCTAATCTAAATTTGCTAAAATTGATAAATTCTTATTTAAAACTAAACTTATCTAAATTTAAAACTCTAAACAAATAAGATAACTCCTAAAAATCCGAGATCAAATCGGATTCAAATCCTATCCTAATTTGGCATATGAAATATTACCAAAAATACGAAAAAGACCAAAAACCCTAATTTGGCGGATTAAATATTTCTAAAAATAGAAAAAAAGTAAAATTCTCTCTAATATGACGTCCTCATGTCGTGCGTGCCGCAAAGAGCTTTCCGAATTGGGGTCGAACGCCCGATTCTGATATCGGTAGCCAAAGTTATGGCCAAAATACCGAACCACACCCAAAACCGACCCAATCTTGGAATTGACTCGATAACTTCCCGTCTTTACGTTGACCCGCCAACTCGACACCAATATTTGATTCGAGTCTCCTGCATCAAAGAGATTTTGTTCCCATCCCGGGCAGGCCGTTATTCCTATCATGCGGGAGTTCTATGCGAACCTCCCAGATCACACAGAGACTACAGTTGTGGTGCATAGACGCCAGGTCCATTATGATATAGCCACCATTAACACAATCCTAGGAACCTTCGCAGTCGCACAGGATGAGTATCAAAACTGGTGAAAAGGGCATATGGATGTAGATGCCATTTTTCGAGACCATACTACCCCTTGAGCTGTATTGGGCGCTGAGGCCGCCTCCTTTGACCGGGGTCTTTTGCAGAGGGATGCCCAAGTATTGTTATACTTCATCTCTGCATAGTTGATCCCCGCCCAATTCACAAGCCGGGTCAAAATTGGTAGAGTCTGCCTCATTTATGCCATCATCCACGGCATGCAGTTCCATGTGGGGAGCTTTATCCATTGGAGCATCCGTCAATGTTCCCGCTAGAGACCCAATGGGTTATGGCACCCTTCTCTTATCACCGCCTTATGCCAGTAGGCTGGAGTCGCTTGGGAGCCTACTGAACCAAAATTGCATGCCAAATGCCTCATGGATTCCAGCATTCTTCATCATATGGCTCCTGAGCGTATTGATGCGACCGATTCCCCCGCTAATACACCGACGGAGTAGACCGGAGCTAATGCGCCACCTATGGCAGCTGCATCTGAGGAGACACCTCACCACCCTCAGCCTACTCCTCCTGTTGATCGCCTGGCGTAGTTCGCGGATCACCAAGTTTGTCTGGCAGTGGCGATCACATAGCTGCGCGACAAGATGCGGCAATCGAGGGTCGCACTTACCCAGCAGATTATGGACCTAACTTCCGTCATACGGGAGGGCTTTAGGGCTTAGGAGTCGACGACCCCTCTCACCAGCTAGCCACTGTTGTTTCCCCTCCCACCTCCACATCAACTCCAGAGCACGAGATAGAGCCTGGAGCTGGCCCATCCAGCTAGGGGAGTGTTTATTTCCTCTCCTTTACTTACTTTACTGTATATTTGTCTTGTTTTGTCTTTATGGTGTACGGGAATCATCGGGGACAATGATCTCGTTTAGTTTGTTAGGGAGGAGGGGAGATGTGATGGTGTCAGTACTTGAGTCCATGTATGTGAACTCCTATATAACTTCTTTCTATGATGATAATGAGTTTTGCATACACCACATATGAGCATGTGAACACACATTTTATCTCTTTTACATTTGCATGCACACACCTCTCACACTTAAAAGAGTATGTGACATGGATGAATTGAATGTTGTACGTGTCAAATCATAGGAACTCTATTTCGATATCACTTTGATGCATTGAAATTCCCTAAACTTTAAAGAATGACTTGAGCTTAGTGGAGTCAATTAGAGAACATATTTGCTCTAGGGAATGGAATTAGGGTATAGAACCCTTAGTAGCCAAGTAGCACTCGAAATCTATGGGGATTTCCCATAAACTGGGGGTACAAGAGAGCGTCCATCAATGTGTTTATAAACATTACAAGTAAAAGAAAGTTGGATCCTTTAGGGATGCCCTACTGATAAAAATAAAAAAAAAAATCCATCGGTAACAAAAAGAATAAAAGAAACACTATAAGATGTGAAGCAATAGCTTGCCCCGGGGATAAGGACTTCACTAGTTGAGAGTAGTGAAAACCTAACTAGGGAGTTATATGATTCTAATTTCATTCCCTCCAGCATGTATCTTTTATGTTTATAACTCTCTTTTGGCTTGATTAAGGATGTTTATGTGATGGACTCCATTGCTTTTGATTCCTCTTTTGCAATGGTAGCTTAAACACCCTTTCTAGGGTTGTATGGATGTTTTGATTTGAATTCTATATTATCCTTGGTTTTGCATTGTTATCATGTGTGTGGATGTGCCTATGAATCTCTCTTGTTTATCCTTGTTGGTCGAAAGACTACAAGTATATTAACCTTTAAGCATATAGAAATATAGGCTTGAAAGTAGAGTAGAGAAGTAGGGTGGACGGAGTGACACTGATTTGTTCTCCAACTTAGACATAAGTAGAGACATATCCATGGTATTTGTAGAGAATTGCCTTATAATGCTTCTAAAGTACCAATAGAAATATGGACCTTAGAGCATGACCCTTAGAAATAAGGTCTTGTATGATGCACCCGAAGTGTACCTAAATGCAAATCTCTACCCTTGACAAACCCATATCCACAACTTTGATAACCTAGCAAACCAAGGAGAATATCTTAACAAGTCAATTAACACCATACAACCCTAGAGTCTTCTCCTTTGAAACCTTCTCTCCTACACAACTCATTTGACACTTGATTACAACCTTCACTACATCATATACAAACACCACAAACACTTTAGGCATAAGTTAAGAAACCTAGTCTCCGTTCCTTGGGGAATTCGACCCGAAATCTGCAAGAGAGGGAAATCATCATAACTACACAAAAAAAGGGAAATCAAGTGAATCCACAGAAAACAAAAAATAAAGATAAGTTTAGCAGGGGGTGCCCTTGCTAACTAATACAACGGTGCACAAACGAAAGAGATAAGCCCACATAACATCGAAAAAAACATATAAAAACAACACATGAAAATAAAAAGACACATGAACAAAAATAACAAGGTATATCTCAGTCCTCAAAGAGAAGAATCATCTACTGGTGCCTCGGGTGATGCAGCGGTGGGTCCCTGAGATGGAGGAGGTGCAAATGGTGCCTGCCCTCTGTCCTGTCCTCAAGACCCATACCTATGATCAGACGGGTGATGTAAGGTCCCGCGTTGATGGTCTTGAGAAGGGAGCTCTGTCCGTGATGCTCCAAGTAGTCGGCGAGCATGTATCCCAGATGGATCGATACTCGCTCAAATATGATGTAGAGGAGGAAGCGCTCAGAGATGGTGACGACTCCGGTGTTATCATCGCGAACCGCAATTGTGTTACTGATAAGGGCATGGATATATCGATGCACGGGGTTGGTCATTAGGGACACCTTGTTGTTGCCGTGGCTCCCGCCGAGCTTACAGCCAGTAGCGCATGAAGGAGATAGTGTGCTTCGAGAAGGAGATGATACTGGCTAGTGTAGATGTGATCGTGATCATAAAATCCCATATCAAGCACGAACTGTGTGTAGCTCATGGTCCGCTCCTCCCCGTAGAGCTGAAATGAGATAGTGTTGAGCCTTTTCTACGCCACGACGCTCCTATCGGCCTCAAAGGTGCTCAACACCTCTAATGTAGGCTCCCTAAATACCTTGTGGTTTAGGGAGAATACTCTGTCCCATCTACCAAAAGAGATCATCTCCCAGACGCGATCGGCTATCCCAAGCTGACTAAGGACTCCACAATCAATAATCGTGTGTGGCAGAACAATCGGGGTGGCGAGGCAAGTGTAGCAGTGGAAGAAGCTTTTGGCGAATTTTTTCGCAGGGGTATTTTGGGTATTTCCACTGTATTAGGGTTTCTAATATATAGTTCATCCTTGTAATTTTTTATATCATCTGAGGAAATAGTGAAATTACTGGCGGCCGTGGACGTAGCCCTATTCTGGGGTGAACCACGTAAATCTCTGTGTATCTCTTGATTATCCTTTTGTTTCTTCGTTTTCTTTCTCTCACGATTGCAGGAATCACGTTTGATTCCCAACAGAAACGATCCTCCGTGAACTGGGGGGGGCACTGGAGGATGAACCCTCTCTTATGCGGCGCCTTTTAGGCGAGGAGACAGTCCTCTTCTTAGGCATGTCTACAAAAGAATTGGAAAGGGTGTTAGTGCAACTAAAAATATCAGGAAACGAACAAAGATTGTGCACTACGTCCCTTGATTGACCCTATACGAGCTATCATATGAGTTATTAAATAGCCCATATGACCCCACGTGGGAGCCATATGGGTTTGTATACGGCCCCCGTATGCACCTGGCCGAGTAGGTGCCAGTGGCCATGGTGATTTCTTCCCCCCTTTACATCCAAATCATACCCATTTCACACTGTAAACTCTATACATGCCTTTAATTTAAGTATTGCAACAAAAACTTGACGCGACATCATACATTCATCACCCGTTCATTCAAAATTCATCCATTCAAAGCCCTTTAGGGTTCTAAACATGGAGAAGATGGATTCAATCGACAAATCAAACAATTAGAAAGCATACCTAGGGAAGAAGGAGGCCCAAAATCAAGAGGAGAGGTCACGCCGGTGTAGAGGAGGCTCGGATCGGCATGGAGAGGGGGTAGGGTCGGCTAGGGTTCAAAAGAAAGTGAAGGGGCGTGTTTCATAATGCACCAAATTTTGTAACTGACCGACCCCATACAAGCTTGTATACGGGCCATATATGGGCCCATACAAGGTCTGGCGATGTCATACGGCCGTATATCAGCCCTATGACACCCCGTATACACCTGAATTTGGCTAAAGCAGCCAATCCAAGAGGCCATTCACGACCTCCTTGCGTGACCTAACAACAATTATCGGTCTAGGGCTATGAATTAAGAATAAACAGCATGATGATACAAGATAATGTGACATGAAACATATCATTCATTTATTCCAAATACACAATCTAACTAAACAAAAGAAAATTGCAAAGAAAGAGAAAGAAAATTTTTCAAGAACTTGGGTTACCTCCCTATAAGCGCTTTGTTTAATGTCATTAGCTTGATGTACTTTCATCTTACCTTATGGGGCTCAAATACCTTGTAGCTCTCATCGGCTCCACCCTTGGTGAACACATCATGGTATAATTTGAGCCTATGATCATTTACCTTAAATATACCCCTTTCAGGATGGTTAATTTCCACTGCACCCTGAGGATGAATCTTGGTGACGATGAAGCGTCCAGACTATCTTGACTGCAACTTTCTTGGAAATAATTTGAGCCTTGAATTGAATAGCAAAACAAGATCTCCCTCCTTGAATTGTTTATATTGCTTCAGTGCTTGATCATGGCGTCTCTTTATCTGCCCCTTGTACAATCTTGAATTTTCATATGCGGACAAACGCCATTCTTCAAGCTCATCTAGTTGAAATCTTCTTTCATTACCGGTAAGAGAGGTGTTAAGGCTTTGTGTTCAAGTTCAACCGGTAAGTGACAGGCTTTCCCATAGACAAGCCAATAGGGAGTATTACCTATGGGTGCTTTATAGGCAGTGCGATAAGCCCAAAGTGCATCATCCAATTTTTCTGCCCAATCTTTTCTATTATGCGCAATAGTTCTTTCAAGGATCTTTTTCAATTCTCAGTTTGACACTTCCACTTGGCCACTTGTTTGAGGGTGGTATGGTGTAGAGGCGCGATGCACGACGCCGTATCTATTGAGGATCTTGGCAAACTGTGCGCTGCAAAAATGTGTTCCCCGATCATTAATGATTGCTCTTGGCGTCCCGAACTGAGAGAATAGTTTCTTGAGGAATCCAACGATTCCTCTAGCATCATTAGTGGGTAAAGCTTGCACCTCTACCCACTTGGAGACATATTCCACTGCCACCAAAATAAATCTGTTCCTGCGAGAGTTAGGGAAGGGCCCCATGAAGTCTATCCCCCAAACGTCGAACACTTCACATATTTGCACTGAGATTTGTGGCATCTCATCACGCTGAGAAATGTTGCCAGTCCATTGATATCTATCGCAAGATTGAACATACTTCTATGCATCTAGAAACAGAGTCGGCCAATAAAATCCGGAGTCAAGAATCTTTCTTGCAGTTTTGATTGCACTGTAGTGTCCTCCAGTAGGTCGTGCATGACAATGCTCTAGAATTCTCCACCCTTCCTCTTTTGAAACACATCTCCTCATCACTTGATCGGCGCAGACCCGAAAGAGGTAGGGGTCATCCCATGTATAGTATATTTTAATTCTGCGAAGAACTTCTTTTTCCGTGAGTAGTCATAAGATGTGGGGAGGGACCCGGCAACTAGATAATTTGCAAGGTCGGCAAACCAAGGAATTTCCTTTTCCTTATCGATGACTTGCAGTTGCTCTTGTACCACTTGTAAACTATAGAGGTACTGTTCCGGGAACTCTTCCTTGATATCCTCTTCCTTCAATAGGTCTCTACTTGGGTTCTCCAACCGGGATAAGTGATCAACTGCTAAGTTTTCTGCACCCCATTTGTCCTTTATCTCCATGTCAAATTCTTGTAATAGAAGTACCTAACGAATTAATCTTGGTTTAGCATCCGATTTAGTTAAAAGATAGCGCAACACTGAATGATCAGTGTAGACCACGACTTTGGAGAGCACCAAGTACGGGCGGAACTTATCAAAAGCAAAGATTATGGCAAGGAGCTCCTTCTCGGTGGTGGTATAATTTTCTTGGGCTGCTGTCAAAGTCTTGCTAGCATAATAAATGTGTTGGAAGTGTTTGTTCTTTCGCTGCCCTAAGACTACCCCGACTACATAGTCACTTGCATCACACATGAGTTCAAACGGAAGATCCCAATCCGGTATGGTCATGATTGGAGCTTGCACAAGTTTCTCCTTCAAGATAGTGAAAGCAGTTAGACATTCTTTATCGAAGTTAAACGGGGCTTCCTTTTCTAGCAACTTTGTTAATGGCTTGGCAATTTTGGAGAAATCTTTTATGAATTGCCAGTAGAACCCGGCATGCCCCAAAAAATTTCTAATGGCTTTTACTGAAGTAGGCGGGTAGTTTCTCAATAGTGTTAACCTTTGCTTTGTCTACCTCAATGCCCTTGCTTGAAATCTTGTGGCCTAGTACAATACCTGCACCATGAAATGACATTTCTCCCAACTCAACACTAAATTTGTTTCCTCACATCGGGCCAACAACACCTTTTCTAGGTTCGCGAGACAAAAATCAAATGAGTCTCCAAAAACTGAAAAGTCATCTATGAACACCTCCATAATGTCCTCCACAAAATCTTCAAAAATAGCTAACATAAATCGTTGAAAAGTGGTCTGAGCATTGTATAGTCCAAAGGGCATGCGACGATAGGCGAATGTGCCATATGGGCAAGTGAACGTGGTTTTCTCTTAGTCTTCAGGGGTAATGGGAATTTGAAAGTACCTCGAAAAACCATCTAAAAAATAATATAATAAGAGTGCCCGGCCAAGCTTTCAAGCATTTGATCAATGAATGGCAACGGGAAGTGATCTTTCCTTGTGGCATTATTCAACTTCCTGTAATCAATACATACTCTCCAACCTGTGACTGTTCTCATAGGGATCAATTCATTCTTCTCATTGGTCACCACTATCATCCCCCCTTTTTTTTGGTACCACCTGAACCGGGCTGACTCATGCACTATCTGAGATAGTGCATGAGCACCTCTGCCTTGACAACTTCCTACATATTCGGGTTTAGCCTCCTTTGTGGTTGAATGGAAGGTCAGTGGTTATCCTTCATAAGGATTTTATGAGTACAGAATGAAGGATTGATCCGCTTGATGTCGGATATTTTCCATGCTATGGCCTTCTTATATTTCTTAAGGACTTGTAGTAGCTTCTCCTTTTGTGAACAAGTGAGATTTGAATCAATGATGATAGGGAGTTTTGAATCTTCATACAGAAAGGCATACTCAAGATGGCTAGGTAACTCCTTTAGTTCAAGTTGTGGGGGTTCTTCTACTAAGGCCCATAATTCTTCCAATTCTGCCTCTGATGATGAGGCGGATTCTTCATCCCGATCTGGAGGTGTGATGTCATGCCTTGCATCTTGTATGAGATCAATATTCATGGTTTCATTCCCTTGATTGAGATCATCATATTCAATCAGCTCCCTTGGTGATGAAGGGACTTCTTCATGCATGTTCAAAAACTCCATTAGGTGATCATGACTGTACTGTGAGGATTCATCACATGATTCCATCGGGACTGTATCGCTTGACATGAGGTTCTTCTCCTGATATATTGTAGAAGATATGTTCCCCCGGATTTCTGACCCCCACACGGCATACAATTCCTCCATTTGGTTGACTTCTAAAGACTGATTTCGTGATGAACCTGTGGATTGGTTTGACAACTTTTCCTCAATCCAGCAATCTAGACTCTCTAATTTTGATAACACCGTTCTCCTGGAGATGGCCATATGATTCCTAGCAGAAAATTCAAATAGTAGGGATTAGCAACAACGGAATTAATTGACCAAAAAGTAAAACAAACAAGGAAAATAAAATAACTAAATTAGTAAACTCCTAGTTTTCTTTGTAGTCCTAATCTCCTCGGCAACGGCGCCAAAAACTTGATGTGATACAACCGCAAGTGTACAGGTCGTAATCAAGTAATAAAAGTGGACTCAAAAGTCGGGTTATCGATCCTCAGAGAAAAGGAAGTACTAGTACCCACTACTTGTCTACTATCTAGTCTATACAAAGGTAAATGATTATTATACTTAATCTAAATTAAGAAATTACTAACACAAACAATGGGATCAAATTACTCTTGATATCAAACAATCATGAGAAGGGGATACTTGGGTGATTGAATCCCCCTTGGATTTCTACAAATGTGGATAAGACTCTCTATGATGATACTTGGTGAATTCTTGGCCAAGGGTTCCTAATATGCTTTCACTCCCTTTCTCGAGGTGAATTACTAATCCTAGTGCCCTTACCGATGATGTTCTAGGGAACCTAATTCTTGGAAGGATTATGGGAATAATACATCTAAAAGACTCACTCTTCTTAGTACCCGGGCTCCCGGTATACTCATAATCCCCTCTATTTGAGATGGTCAACAAATGAGGAGGCGCTCGCTTCTTCCACCATATAGACTATAAAAGTCCCTCCTGGCTCTCGTAACGTAGAGGAATTAACTCACATTAAAACATCTAATAAACACATAGATTCAACCAAGCATTCATACATAGAGAATAACCATCAATTAAACCATATCCAAGGGTTCATCAACACCCAAGTATCTACAAAATTAGCTCTCCATGAAAGGAGAGCAACAATCAAATGCAAAGAGGAGAGAAATCAAAAAGTTCATAATAGACAATGATATTACATACACTGTTGGTGGATTCCTTGACTCCTCTCCAAGCTTTTGCCCCCTTCTCTTCCTTCTAGGGTTAGTGATGAAGATCTTTAAAAGCCCTAATCAAGCTCTCTCTTCCCCCAAAGCTTACTCTCCCCTTTAAAACCCCCAATCCTCGGATTATATGCCCATTTTTTAGGCTTTTAGAGCGTCATTTACATTTTTTCCCTTCCCTAGGTCCGCAAATTTGCTGGAAACTTACGACATATAGGCCCGTATAGACTTCAGGTGAACCTATACGGGTATATATCAGACCATATGAGGGCCGATATAGCCTCATACGGGGTGGTGTACGGCCCCAGGAGATTGACTGTAGAGACCTTGATTCTCCAGCTCCATACGGGCTGTATGGAAGCCCTTGTGTCTTGGTTTTTTCTCCAGAAACGCTTCATTTCGACCTCAATTTCCGTTGAAAAGCTTCCTTTCTCCTGGGGCCTTGATATTTTGCCATGTTTATCAAAATAAACACATTGTAAGTATCGGTGGGCCAAAACTCCTCAAAATTACATGAAAAACATACAATAATATGGTATAGAATTATGCTCCAATAAACACTTATCAAGGATCACCAGACCAATCGACATCAGAATATGCACCTAGATCTAAAGAAGAGGTTGAAGAAAAGAATAGAGATAGAGTGATAGTCCCACATAGTAACAAAGAATGCTTAACAATGTAGCATAATGAATAGATCGAGGAGCACCAACAAACTTACTAACAATATGCACCACATAAATTATATCAGTCAAGAAATTGTCAAATTAAACAAGAGTACCAACTTACTGTCCATAATGAGTTAGGTAAGTGAGAAGAAAGTTTCTGATGAAGCTTAATAGGTGTATCAACAGTGAGAGTATTAGACAAACAAGCGCAACTGAGCAAATAAAAACATACACTTTTGTTGTGATATAAAATATCCTCGTTGAGAAGAAGCTACATCAAAGTCTTTAAAGAATTAAAGAGGACCAAGAACTTTCATCTCAAATTGACGGTGAAGAAGATCTTTTAATTGTTGAATTTTGACGGAATCATTGACCATAAATATACAATAAAAGAATAGTGGTGCCTTGAGATGTGCAATGAGTAAATAAAGTATGAGTATGAAAGCTTTTAGTTAAACTAGCCTGAAGCACAACCTTCAGAAATTGCTCACACCAAGCTCTAGGAGCTTATTTGAGTCCATAGATGGCTCATTGTAAACAATAAACCAAACTATATGCCTGAATATAGCTAGTAGGAGGCTATATGACTATTTAATCAGTAAGATCACCATTCAGAAAGACATTCTTAACTTCCATTTAATACACAAGCCAATTCTGAGCAGTTCCAACAACAGAAAGAGTCCAAACATATATCGTCTTGGTGAATGAAGCAAAAGTCTAATTATAGTCAATACCATATTCTTGAGTGAAACCACAAGCAACAAGACAAGCCTTATAATGCTCAATAGATCGAGTCTTGATCCTTTAGACCACTTACAATCTATAGGAGTGTGGCATGGTGGAAGAGAAACTAAATCCCATTTATGCATTTGTTCAAGGGCATTACGTTCCTCAATTATGGCAACATTCCATTGATTTGGATACGGTCAAGACCCTTGATAAGAGTGAGGCTCATAATGGGTATAAAGGATGGGAAGAAAAGAAGCAAACTAAGGCTCATGATTAAACTATTAAGGAGTGTGTCTAAAGTTCAGGGTTTTTGATGAAAAGGAGCAAACCCAACATTCGAGGGACATGATGGTATCAAGAGAATGGGATTTGTATTGGTAGAAGTCTCAAAAGAGGAAGATGGAGGAGTGATATCATTAGTAGAAATAGATGGTGTGCTAGAAGGTGCGTTAGGTTGATTCAATGATAATGGCCAAATGGAAATTGGGATGAGGGACCCAAGGAGGAGGCAAAGGAAAGGTAGAAGAAGAAGGCGAACCTATAGAAAAAAAAAAAAGATCAACAAAAAATAAGTCCTCTGAAATAGTAGAGTAATAAAGAAGAGTCATAGAATATGTTACGGAAATATTTGGCAAGACACATGTCACCTACCCAAATGGCCACGTGTTAAGCACGGGGCCATGGGGCCACATCCCTCTGGCCACGTGGCAGTACCATCTAATATCAAATCTTCTGTTACTGCTTTTCAAGCGAAATTCCGCTCGGTAATTAAGAATGAGGCATTTGCTATCTTTCAACTCTACAAACAAATCCGGTCGGAATTAAACAAACCCAAAACCTTCTTATCCGAAACTGGAGGTGCTCATGGCTATGTAATTTCCTAAGGAAGAAAATATCTAACGCCTCTACAGTAAGTAGATATTATCCACTTGCCTCTACAGTAGGCAGATATTTTCTACTTACCTACACAGTAGGAAGATATTTCCTCACCGCCTCACAAGATATTTTCTCACCGCCTCACCAGATATTTTCCTAAACCGCCTTCAACTTTTCTATAAAAGAAGAACAACTATAGTAAGAAAAGGGGATTGGAACACTCAACTAACCTATGCCCAAGAAGTAAAAAAGTTTACCAAACCCTTTCCTTTCTCACAGGATTTCTGACTTAATCATCGGAGTTAAATCCGGGCAGAAAGGCCCAATTCCGATCACTTCCCTCTCCTTTTTTACAGACTCGTCCAGATATCCAGAAACAAAAAAGGGGACAATTCCGATCATCCTCATCGATCCAATCGCCTCCCCAAAATTCCTCCAGAACATCCGGCATTCCAAGGCATCCAATATTCAAAACCTGAAGTAAGCGTCCACACCAATTATAAATTTCAACCGTTTGTCGAAGGGCTGAGACTAGATCACGAGGCAACAGCAACCAAAGCGTGAGACGAACCAGTTTTTGGCATCAACAGTTTGGAGCCATCCATGGGGACTCTTACGAAAAGCTAAATGATTACTACCAGAAAATCTAAGCGAATCCAAGAACAAGGAGCGCCTGGCAATATTGAAATACCCAGTGAAGTCCGGAGGACTGGGGGGAATTTACCAGAAAATCCAACCACCTTACCTCCATCGGAAAATCCACCCATGGTACCCCAGGGACCCGTCCCAGAGTTTTATCTCAATATGCAGAAACAATTAGAGCAGTTGGCTCAAGCTGTTCACACTTTGGCCCATCCACCACTCCCACCCACACAAATTCCACCAAAGATGCCGACAGCCCCATTAGCTAATTCCGAAAGCAGAGGGAGGACAAGGACCCGCACCCATGAAGAAAGAAGAGAGGAGACCGCCTTCTCTGCCAGTTTGGAACCTCTCTCCGCTCGACATCGAGAGCAAGCTACCACAAGAACAGAACGGAATAGTCCGTCAGTTCCAACTGTCGACATAAGAACACAGCGACAGGTCCCCTCTCGAGGAAACCAGAAGTCCGAACGGCATGTTCTCACTGTACGCTCTCCTTTTATCAAGGAAATACTGGATGAGCAAGTTCCTGACAGTTTTCAACCACCTGCTATGGCTGCATATGAGGGCAAAACCGATCCGTCCTGTCACCTGAAGTCTTTCTGATCAAAGATGCTGCTCTCTGGAATCACTGATGCCCGTATGTGCCGAGCTTTTCCCGCCACCTTAGAGGGAAAAGCGCAAGATTAGTTTGTTGATCTTCCGTCTAGCACAATTTCTTCTTTTCAAGTTTTAGAAGACCGCTTTCTAGCTTATTTTGCTAATTATTCAAAGCAAAAGAAAACCCCATCGACCCTTCTACGCATTAAGCAACGAGGGGGTGAAACACTCCAAGCCTACCTCAATCGTTTCATAGATGAAGCGGCAAATGTTGCGGACCTTGTTCCACGAATGGCCGTAACCTTCTTGATGGAGGGTTTGCTAGACTCTCCTTTCCGTTTTTCCCTCACTTTGGATCCACCAAAAACCATCCCTGCCCTCATGATCCACGCCCAAAAGTATATCAATTCTGACGAAATTTATACGGGTTGGGATGAAAAGGCTCGCCGCATCCCTACGGAAATCCAGAAAGAAAGAAAACATCAGAGTTTCAACAGGAGGCCCACAAAAATCCGAAGGGAAGGAGGATCACGTAGGGACAATAAAAGTGAAAATAAAGGTCTGGAATCTTCAACACGTCCTCAGCGACACATGCTGTAGCCTAGAGAATCCCCAAAAGAAGGGAAAATAGTCAGGTATGATCACCATACCCCACTAAACCAAACCAGAAGCCATATCCTTATGCAAATCCAGGATCAAAAAATTTTGACGTGGCCAGAACCTGCAAAGAATCCCGAACGACAAAAGAATAGTAGGAGATATTGCAAGTTTCATCAAGCTAGAGGACATGACATAGAAAAGTGTACTCATTTGATGAAGGCAATAAAAGATGTCGTTAGAAGAGGACAACTGGAGCAATACATTAACCTTGATATTCAAGAGGGACCTGAAACTTCACAACCTGAAGTAGAAAAAGGGGAGATGGTCGGATTTATTAGTGGTGGTCCTGGTTTGTGGTGGTGAAAGTTCCATCTCTCGGAAAAGCTATACCCGAATGGTAGGAGTTACACAAGAGACAGGAGTCTCACAAAGAAGGTCTCGGCCTATGGCTCCTATCATTTTTTATGATAACGATGTCAGCCGGGTTCGCCACCCTCATGACAACGCCTTAGTCATTGCCATCATGGTCTCCAGCTTCCAAATGAAAAGAGTCCTGATAGACAGTGGAAGTTCAGTGGATATACTCTTTTGGAGTGCCTTTGAAAAAATGAGGTACGATACGGACAACTTACTCCCCGTAAAATCATCTTTAGTGGGATTCTCTGGAGGAGTGGTACAACCAGAAGGAATGATCTCTTTACCAGTTACGGTAGGAAATTCGCCAAGATCATCAACAGTGACAACAAATTTTCTGGTCATACGCTGTGCATCAAGTTACAATGTGATTCTTGGTAGGCCAACCCTCAACGCCTTAAAAGCAGTAATTTCTACTTATCACCTTCTCCTAAAATTTTCGACCGAGAGTGGCAGTGGAGAAGTAAGAGGGGATCAACCCTTGGCACGACAATGTTACGCCTCAACCCTCAAAGGAACAACTCAAAATAAAGGTAAAACAAGAGCTTCAGAGGCCATGTTGGTTAACAGAATAGCAGAACAAGAAGATAAAGAACTCCGACCAACCCCAGTTGAGGAGTTGCTTGTCATTCCTCTGGATACAATTAGATTGGAGCGTACCGTGCGGATTGGTGAGGATTTGACAATAGTATAGCAAAAGAACCTCATGGAAATACTAAGGACGAATTCTGATCTTTTTGCCTGGTCCTCAGAGGACATGTCGGGCGTAAAACGTGATGTCATTGAACACCACCTCAGTATAGATCTGTCATTCAAACATGTTAAACAGAAAAGGAGAAATTCCGCCCCAAAAAGGCAGAAGGCTGCAGAAAAAGAAGTGTCAACCCTTTTGAAGGTAGGATTTATCCGAGAGGTGAATTATCCAGACTGGTTGGCTAATGTGGTTCTGGTCAAAAAGCCGTCCGGGAAATGGAGAATGTACGTGGATTTTACGGACCTAAATAAAGCTTGTCCGAAAGATTCGTTTCCTCTACCTTCAATTGATGACTTGGTTGACTCTACGACAGGGCATGAAATGCTTAGTTTTTTAGATGCCTTCTCCGGCTACAATCAAATCCGAATGGCCAAAGGTGACGAAGAAAAAACGTCCTTTATTATTACTAACAAGGGAACTTACTGCTATATGGTGATGCCGTTTGGTCTAAAGAATGCCGGAGCCACTTTCCAAAGGCTCATAAGTACAGTATTCAAAGAACAAATTGGCAGAAATGTCGAAGCCTATGTAGATGACATCTTGGTAAAGAGTCAAAAAACCGAAGATCATCTATCGGATTTACAGGAAGCCTTTCAGTCACTTCGGACTTACAATATGCGCCTAAATCCGAACAAGTGTGCAATTTGGTGTCTGATCAGGAAAATTTCTGGGATTTATACTGACTCAAAGAGGAATAGAAGCAAATCCAGAAAAGATCAAAGCCATTCTTGACATGGGATCACCCAAAAGCCTTAAAGAAGTACAACGGCTTAATGGACGCCTGGCAGCTCTCGGAAGATTTATCTCTAAAGCCGGAAAGAAAAGCCTTCAACTCTTCCAAGCCTTGCGTAAAGCGCCAAAGATGGAATGGACAGAAGAATGTGAAAAAGCCTTCCAGGGGCTTAAAGATTATCTCCGATCGCCCCAGTTGCTAGCCAAACCACAAGCACGAGAGGAGCTTTATATCTATTTAGCCGTTGCTCCTCGAGCGGTCAGTGCAGTTCTATTAAGAGAAGATAAGGGAATTCAGAAGCCTGTCTATTATACAAGTAAGATCCTTAACGACGCCGAGTCAAGGTATCTGCCACTTGAAAAGCTAGCTTTCGCCCTTATCACATCCGCACGAAGATTGAGGCCTTATTTTCAAGCTCACAAAGTTATTGTTTTGACGGACCAGCCCCTAAAACAAGTTCTTCATAAACTTGAAAATTCCGGACGCTTAGCCAAGTGGGTAATAGAATTAGGTGAGTTTGATCTCACTTATAAGCCACGAACGGCGATCAAGGCTCAAGTACTAGCAGATTTCATCGCGGAATTAACCATTCCCATGAATGGAGACGTAATCCCGGCACAAGATCCAGAAGAAAGCTCTATTGCCCCATGGTCTTTATATGTCGACGGATCAGCAACAGAAGAAAAATCAGGGGCATGTTTCGTCCTTTATTCTCCCTCCAAGTGGAAAATTTCAACAGTTCTTAAGTTCCAATTTCGAGCGACTAACAATGAGGCCGAATATGAAGCCCTCATCGCAAGGTTATATTTGGCCCGGGGGCTCGGAATTCAGCATCTACATGTATATTCTGACTCACAACTAGTCGTTGGCCATACACTGGGCAGTTTTGAAGCAAAGGAGGAGAATATGGTCAAGTATCAGGCAGTAGTGAAGAGAATAGTCCCATACTTCACTCATTTCCAGATTGAAAAAATCCGTCGGGCACAAAATGAAGAGGCGGACGCTTTATCTAAGAAAGCCACCACACTTAATGGAGATACAGAACTCTCTTTCAATCTACAGTACCTTCCAACAAAAACTATTGAAGGGCTGGAGGGAGAAGTACAAAGTTCAGAAGAAGAGTTATGTTGGATTGATCCCATCAGAAACTACCTGCAAGGTGGACCTGCACCATCCAACAAGACAGATGCCAGACGGATTTCTTACAAAGCCGCTCAGTACAATATGATTGGGGAACATCTGTATAAACGGTCCTATACACAACCCTTTTTGCGATGCTTACGCCCCACAGAAGCAATTTATATCCTTCAAGAAATTCATGAAGGCATTGGAGGAGATCATATAGGAGGCAAGGCCTTGAGTTATAAAGTCCTTCGACAAGGCTATTATTGGCCAACCTTAACTCAAGATGCGGTGGCGTTCGCTCGAAAATGTGATGCCTTCCAACGGCATTCCAAGATTCAAAAATGACCGCTAACACTGCTTACGCCAATTGTCAGTCCTCGACCGTTTGCTATTTGGGGAGTTGATCTTCTAGGGCCATTTCCTACTTCCACTCGACAAATGAAATTTTTGATAGTTGCTATCGATTATTTCACTATAAATGGGTAGAAGTTGAGCCCTTGGCCAAGATCACTGGAGAAGGCTTGTCAAGGATTCTTATGGCGAACTGTTATCTGCCGATTCGGAATTCAGGTCGCCATCATTACTGATAATGGGCGACAATTTGACAACAAGGCTTTCAATAGTTTTTGCTCTAGCTCGGAATTGAATCCAGATTAACTTCCGTGACGCATCCTCAAGCCAACGGCCAAGTAGAAGTAACGAATCGCACCTTGCTCCAAGCTCTCAAAACCCGGGTGTCCAAAAATGGAACTAATTGGGTTGAGGAAATTCCGAGCGCTCTTTGGACTTATCGAACAACTACAAGAACCCCCACAGGGAAAACTCCATTCTCTCTTACTTATGGGGCAGAAACAGTCATCCCTGCATAAATAGGAATGCCTACCTTACGAACACAACAAACTTTTTCATCAGAAGAAAATGAGAAGAATCTCCGAGCAGAACTTGACCTGCTGGAAGAGCGAAGAGAAGTTGCGGAAACAAAGGCAGCAATCTATCGCCAAAGAGTAAAAAGGTTCTACGACACAAGGATAAAAAGAGTTTTCTTCCAAATCGGCGATCTGGTCTTAAGAGAAAACGAATTCCAAGGAAACAAAAGCCGAACGGGGAAGCTAACTCCTAACTGGGAAGGCCCTTACGTCATACAGAAGATTGTCCGAGCGGGCACTTATTATCTCATCAATATGGAAGAAAAAATACTCAAGCGTTTATTTCATGCTGAACACCTGCGACACTACTATCAATGAATTCTGTAGCAGTCTCCTAAATATTTCAAGAAATAAAACCTAAATTTCTGTTCAGAAATTCCAAATGAAGATGAGGTGAAAATCCCATCCCTATAAGATGAGGCAAAAAGTTATCCTACAAGGATAAGAGACAATTCTCATCCGGAGTATGGGGCAAAAATCCCGATCGAAATATTAGGCAACAATCTCATTCACAAAAACAAGGATCTTATTCAGCAAATTAAAAGTCCCACGATTGGACTAAGAAGAGAAGAACTCGCCACGAAGCTTAACTTACAAGCCAAATGCAAAAAGAAGAAAGACTTTGCGAAGGATTTCTTAAATGGTTACAAATAACCATGACTCGGAAATAAATCTTCACCAAAATAAAGGTTTGTATTTCATTCCCATGAATAAAAGCTACATTCAAAACACTTGAATATCTACAAAAACATCTCATTAAAATCCCTAAGTACTAGGGCCTTCCTGGTGTTCAACTGCTTCTTGGGAAGCTTGAGTCGGCATTTCAGATGAGGCTGGGGCAGGGGCCTCTGGAGCCTTTATAATTTGTTGCTCCTTTAGTTCTGTAAACTTCTTTAAGACTCCAGCAAGCCCCATCGATAAAACTTCCACAGGGGGAACATGGTGACCCACCTGTTGCACTAACGAATATATGCGTGTGGCCCCCTCTTTCGCTCGCGCCCTAAGCCGAGTGACCTCCTTCTCCAACTTTTTCGCTTGTTCTCTTAAATCGTTCATTTCTTGCGAGTCGGATTTAGGAGCCTTTTGTCTGGAAGTTAGATCTTCCTTTAGCGCGTCACGCTCCCCTTTAACTTCCTCCAGCTCGGTCTGGACGGTAGCCAGCTCAGCAACCTTTCAACTTTAACTCCCATCGGGCTTCAGCTCGCTCAGCTTGAGCGGATTTTAGTTCCTCTTTCAAATTGCTGGATTCATCTTGTAATTTCTTGATGTTCCCTTCAGCAGTAAGAAGAGAGCCCTCGGAATTAACAAGCTTGGCTGCCAAATCATTCTTCTCTTTCTCCATGGCAACCAACTGTTGAAGCCGCTCGGCTTTATCTTGCTCATGGGCATGAATAACGGCAAGCTGTTTCTTCTCTTTTTCCTCTAATGCCGCCACCCTAGAGCTTAGTTGGGCAATCTCCGCCCTACTTGCCTCCATCTTTGTCAAGTCTTCTTGACAAAGATTGCTAACTCGATCCGCCCATTGAGCAGTCTACGGAAATAAAAAATGAATTGTAGGCATTAGGTTCAGCAATAATGACATCTCCCAACATACCAAAACT
The DNA here is from genome assembly GCA_026586065.1 of Dioscorea zingiberensis. Lineage (NCBI taxonomy): Eukaryota > Viridiplantae > Streptophyta > Magnoliopsida > Dioscoreales > Dioscoreaceae > Dioscorea > Dioscorea zingiberensis. Next base: position 17,374,986 of record CM048826.1, on the reverse strand, counting down.
TGCCGTCACCCCACCAGTTGTAGGAGATGTTATAAGCGATAATACCGAACGAGGAGGTAAAAGAAGCACAAGTATGGTTTTTACCATCATAGCCGAACGGAAAAGCTGGCGAGTAGCCTCTTCCCTTCCAGCCTCTCGAAGTTTGATAGAGAGCTGTTCGGGCCTCATGGCCATCAAAACGTTCTTCATGGACACGGCATCCCGAAAAGGGATATCCTCTGAAGACAATTCCTTCCGTTGAATTGTCGGTCCTTTGAGAACTAAATCTACCTCCCTTAGCTTATCCAGGAGAACCGCTTCTCCTGCCTCTACCTATAAAATAAACCTAAGTTAAAAATTCTTAGTGGAACAATATATAACCTTCAGAGTATACTCTCACCTCCCTAAGGAGGATATCCTCTGGCCGACTAGAGGAGGGACCCTCTGGAATTGGAGCTAAAGCCGGGAGAATCTTTGGCTGGGGCGAATTGTGATTCTCCGTAATTAGGGACTGGCCAGCGTCCTCGGAATTCTTTTTCTTTGTCCTCCTCTCCTGGGAGGACCCTACGACGAGGTCGCTTTTGACCCTCTCCTTCGGAGAAGTGACGTCTTTTCTTTTCCTCTTCTTCTTTTCTTCCTTGGAAGTATCAGCACTTTTGCTGGATGTCACTTCCTTCTTCTTTCGACAACGAGGCAAAGGCGGATGAACTTCACCCTCGAAAGAGGCCAAGATTCCCCTAGCAAGATCCAAATCATCGTCCTCCATCGGATTTCCTACAAAGATAAATTCCGAAGCATGTTAGATATCGCGACTCACAACTAAACTAAGTTAGATACATAAATAAGCCCTACCAGTAGCTACTATTAAACGACACTTAAGAAGATTTTCCTTGGTCAAGAAAGTATCCATGTAAACCCCAGAAATCCCCGCCATTGATTTAAAGAGAACTCCTTCTTCCTCTGTCATCTCCTCACAAGCGATATCCGTTCGGGGAACCTCCCACTTGGTTCGGACATCCCACTCGGATTTACTTTTGACAAAGAAGAACTTACTCTTCCATCGTTTAATGGAAGTAGGGACTTTACCTAGAAATTTCCTCCCGGAACTAGCCGAGAAGTAATACCGGTCGGCATTAGACTCTAGGTGTAAACTGAATAACATGCGGAACCAACGAATGGTCGGATTTACCCCATAATTGTTAAATACAATGACAAAGCCATTGAGCAATCTCCAAGAGTTCGGAGTTAATTGCGAAGGACACAAACGATATTCTTCTAAGATAGCCTTGGCAAAACTAGAAAAAGGAATCCTAAGACTACCCAACAACGCGTCTTGGTAGATAGCTATCTCCCCCTCCCTAGGAGAACTTGCCCTCTCCCCAGAACATGGAACCCTAACCTCAAACAAAGAACGATCTATTTCATATTTATCTACCAAACTATCGACATCCTTCTGCTCAAGGAGGCTTATGAAGGTGTCAGACCCTCTACCCATCGCTCTAGAAGCGGGATGAATCCTCAAACCCTGGACCGAAGCATCCCCAGGCCCGCCTGAAATCGCGACAAAAACTATGGGTTCAGACGGAGAAGGGATTGAAGATAGTTGGGAAGTAGCAGATTCATGAGATTCATGAGAAGAACTAGAGGAAGAAGATACACTAGCCATTACCTTAGAAGAGAAAGAGGTGAAAAAACACAGAAACTTGACAAACAGAGCTCGCCGGAGAAGAAGAGAGTTCGAAGAAGAAAGTCTGAAGAAAATACTATTCTGATTTTGAAATAAACCTTCTCCGCCTAGTTATATGAAAGGGAGACGAACCCCCTAGCCGTTAGATCCCAAAACTACATCTCGATCGGACCGTTGAACCAAACATCCCCAAATCCGGACCGTTCAGATGACCATCATGATAAACGGTTCAAAATTCCATCTTAAACGTCAGCATACCAAACGCCGCCTGACACACATGGGTAGCCGCGCCCATCATGATGTTGACAAAGCGCACGCCGCGCACGTCGCGCAACCTTCTCCCTTTAATGCGAAACAGTATGAAAAACACGTGTCTCCCCAGGGAATAATAGGTGCTGTATAACATAAAAATCGAACTAATACCATAAAAGACAAAACACACATCCCAACATAGGATCACCAGCGATCATTCCTTGAAGAAATCAAAGAAGTTATAAACAAAACGACGAACTTTATTTATTCATGACAAAAATAGTTACATTAAACCCGAACCGTAATAAACACTATTGTCCATCGGAATTTTCCTAGTTAATGGATCCAATGGATCCATCCGATGACTCGCTCGGACAAAATTCGGAAGAGATGCACGGACTTCCACAACCGTCGCTATCCTCGTCATCACTAGGAAACCCCGGCAAAACGCGTGGGCGAAGATTAGGGTCCACTTCTTTACGGCAGGAGTCACTTCCGAATATTTCAAATTCGAAACGTGTGCCCCCTGCATAGGTAATGACTAAAAGATCTCCCGCCTCAACATCGTGATCAACATGAAAGATCTCCCACCCATCCTCAAAACAAATCTCACATGTGTCCTCGTCAATAACCAGAAGAGACTGCCATATGCAGCCGTTCGGACTCACCAAGTGAACAACTCCAGTCCTCAATCCCTCTAGAGATGTTCATAAAAAGAAACTGGAATTCGCAAATGACGAGTAGAAAGAGTAAAAGTGAAAAACTTGAAAAAAGATAAACGCTTGGGAAGAGCCATTGTACAAAGATAAGAGCAGAATGAATAAGGAACACTATCCATACAAGCTCCTTAAATAGAAAAACCTATTGACACTATAGGCGAAAATGCCGGAGAAAGATTCAGTGTATTCATACCTCGATTCAAAACAATGAAAAGACAACACAAAGAATTAGCTAAAAGAAACAAGTGTCAGTCGCCTATTAAAAGCATGTGCGCCTTACTATCCTAGAGACAGATATCTACACCTATATAGACTTGCCAACTAAGGAAAATACTTGTTCTCGAACCAAACGAAAAGTGCGCCTAGCTCACTCCTCACTCATATTTTTCGAACAAGTACACTTTGGGGGGGACTAATGTTACGGAAATATTTGGCAAGACACGTGTCACCTACCCAAATGGCCACGTGTTAAGCACGGGGCTACGGGGCCACATCCCTCTGGCCATGTGGCAGTACCATCTAATATCAAATCTTCTGTTACTGCTTTTCTAGCGAAATTCCGCTCAGTAATTAAGAATGAGGCATTTGCTATCTTTCAACTCTACAAACAAATCTGGTCGGAATTAAACAAACCCAAAACCTTCTTATCCGAAACTGGAGGTGCTCATGGCCACGTAATTTCCTAAGGAAGAAAATATTTAACGCCTCTACAGTAAGTAGATATTATCCACTTGCATCTACAGTAGGCAAATATTTCCTCACCGCCTCACAAGATATTTTCTCACCGCCTCACCAGATATTTTCCTAAACCGCCTTCAACTTTTCTATAAAAGAAGAATAACTATAGTAAGAAAAGGGGACTGGAACACTCAACTAACCTATGCCAAAGAAGTAAAAAAGTTTACCAAACCCTTTCCTTTCTCACAGGATTTCTGACTTAATCATCGGAGTTAAATTCGGGCAGAAAGGCCCAATTCCGATCACTTCCCTCTCCTTTTTTATAGACTCGTCTAGATATCCAGAAACAAAAAAGGGGACAATTCCGATCATCCTCATCGATCCAATCGCCTCCCCAAAATTCCTCCAGAACATCCGGCATTCCAAGGCATCCAATATTCAAAACCTGAAGTAAGCGTCCACACCAATTATAAATTTCAACCGTTTGTCGAAGGGCTGAGACCAGATCACAAGGCAACAGCAACCAAAGCGTGAGACGGACCAGTTTTTGGCATCAACAGAATATAACATGATGTGATATCCATAATCATTGGGCTTGTGAATCAAGACAATGATAACCCTTGTGCTTGGTTGGGACTATTCCCAAGAAAAAACAAATTTAGACTATGAGTAAAAAGTTTAGAGCATTGCCTAGAAGATAAAAGAACAAACATTTTCAATTAGAAACTCGAAGATGATCATTCGAACAAAAGGATCAGGGCATTAAGGGAGTAAGAAGTGCACGAGCAAGTCTCAAGAAGATGACAAAGTTTATGTTCAGCTACACCATTATGTTAGAGTGTATAAGGACATGATTGTTGAGGTAAGGTTCCTTCAAAGGAAAATATAACATGAACATCAAAGGACAAATACTCAGGAGCACCATCAGAATGAAAAAGTTCTCTATAAACATGGGACAACTCAAAACAAGGTTGAATAAGATTAATCCATGTATAATGAGAAAAATCATCAATAAAACATATATAATAAAGAATGCCATTCATAGAAGGGAGGGGAGTAGGACCCCAAATATCAAAATGAATCAAATTAATGGGAGCCACAATAGTAGTACTCAAAGGAAAAGAATTAGCTACTTGTTTAGCAAGCTGACAAAGAGTACAAGTAGTTGGTTTGGAAAAATAAATCTTTGCCAAAAACACCAGACTGAAACATAGCAGATAAACGAGAACTATTAGGATGACTTAAACGACGACGCTAGAGTTCCTAAATAGACATAGAAGTAGCACAAAAAAAAGGGTTGAGTAGCAAAGGAAGCATTAAGGAATCAAGCTAATAGCCATCCCTACTATTGATCCCAATTATCTTGTCAGAAGATTGGTTATGCATAGTACAAGTAGAGGACTTCAAAGAGAGATCGGAGAACTTTGTAGGTTAGTCATTGGAGTTTTGTCCCTAGGAGGGAGAACCAAGCGGCCAACATTCTTTCTAGAGGGACCGTCTAGTACCACGAAGACTTGGAATTTAGTGGAGATGAAAATGTCCTTGTTTGGTTAAAAACTATATATTTGGATCTTAGATTTAGGATTCTCAATGTTACTAAGCTGACCATTAAAAAAAATTAAAGGGAAAAAATGAGAGTTTGTAAAATATAGATTTTTTTTTTAAAAAAAAAGAAATCCTAGTTGATTTTGATGATAAAAATATACATGAAGAAATCCAATTTTTTCATATATATATATATATATATATATATATGCAGAAGTTGATTAGTTAAGAAAATGGAGTGTTTAATGTTGTCACAAAATACTTTTTCAACTTCCAGTGCTAAAACTTTGACAAAACGGCTCCTCTCCAAACGTGGAAGTATCTCTAGCATCTTTCTTAGACTCCCTCCACAAATATAATTTCCAAGATGCACGCTCATTTTCGACCTTCCCCGTGTGTAGGGGAGGCGCACAGATTTGCCAATTCATTGTGCATCCAACCCCTAGGCTTAATTAACCAGGATATATCCAATTTTGTAGAAAATGAAAACAAAAATAGAAAATCTTGCTTAAATTTCAGGAACTAGCCAGATTACACCTCTCTGCGCACGTCCCTGCAAATGGCCACGATCTCCTGCGCTACTCCGTCGAGCATCGCCTCCAATCTGCGCAGCGCTCGCCCCCAAACTCCTCTCCTCGCTCCCTCCTCTGTCCGCTTGCCGTCTTACCCTCCCCTCCGCCGCTTCTCCATCGCCGCACGCCTCCACTCCTCAAAAGCGTTCTCCGGCCCCAATGGTTCGCTCGAGGACCATTCCTCCTCCTCCGGCGAAGAAGAGGAGCTCTATCACGCCCTCCCCCCTCCACAGAGCTCCGGCAAGGCCGCGCCGGTGTTCGTCACCCTGCCCATCGATGCCGTCACTCTTACAGGGCAAATGACCCGCCGCAAGACCATGAGAGCCTCCTTGATAGCCTTGGCTAATGCTGGTGTGGAGGGCGTCACGGTAGAGCTCTGGTGGGGGATCGTCGAGAGGGACGGCCCCTGGCTGTACGATTGGAGTGCATACATGGATCTAATTACCCTTGCGGAGAGCCGGAACCTCAAGGTTCGTGCGATCATGGCCTTTCACCAGTTCGGTACTGGCCCTAGCGATCCTTGCTGGTGCGTTCCTTTCCTTTGAATTACTTTTATTCTTACGGGCTGAATTACTTGATGGAATAATGCTGTCTAACTCCTTTGATTGGGGAAATTATCAATCGGTTTCTTGCATTTTTCCTAATTTAGAGTAATCTATATTGTAAGAATGATCTCGTGAAAGCCATCTCATTGTTTGATCGTTGTACTGTATCCGGGTATGCTTTTATTTGGCACGTTTATGTTGTATTATCATGTGTCCCCTAAACTTTAACAAACAGCCTGATAACATTGTTAGGGTATATTACTTGGTGCCTCAGTCAATTTGGAAAAAAATCTTGCCTATAATTCTTTCCAAGCCTTTTTGTAGGATATATTAGTGTTCAACTTTTCTTTTTCTATGATTATGGTAAATATCTATTAGGAGTAGGTGTTTTCATATGCCTTTAATTCTTTTAGGAAATGCTTGATATTGTGACCAATAAGCTCGATCTTTTCTTTTAATACCTCTTCTCAAAATCTTTTCTTCTCCATTCTCTCCTGTACCCATTGGTCAGTCAACTTTCTTCATCACTTTCCTGAGTCTTATTTTCCATTGTAATGGTTTTTTCTATTCCTTGTAATATATTGGTGAAAGCACATTTTTGATTCCTAAAATATACCTGAACATTCATTTTAGTTCCTGAGTCCGAAAGGGTTTCACTTTGGTCCTTGAACTAAACAGTCCCTTAACTAAGAAAATGTGAGCACTTTTGGTCCATGTTTCTTTGTAATCCTATGAGCAAAATGATTTTCCTTTTTTTTTCAGGACGTAAATGTATATACAGGTGTAGTTCAAAGAGTAAAACTACATTTTCCACATAATGTTTCTTTCCTTCCATCGTAATATTTAAGCAAACCTTTCTCAAAATAAGTACTCGATTGTTGAAAATTAGACCTTTTTAGCTTTAATTCTTTGCCTGTATCATAAGCTTTGAGTCCATCCTTTCACGCTTTCAATTCAATACATCAATTTACTCAGAATCCTCTGTAAGCATCTTTAGAAGTCCTTAAATTACATGTTTGGAATTAGAACACTTTATTAATTACCTAACCTATACTTTTCTGATGTTTTTCTTTTTTTATTAAAGTTTTAATGTTATGTTGCTGTTAGTTCTTCTAATCATCATATATAGACAGAAGAAATAAAAGCTAACCAACCATTCAAACAAAGTTAAATTAACTTGACTCTTGGTTGCAAGGAGGTTAAAACCATGTGCCATGAGTTTTTGTGAATGGTTTACTTTAACCTTTCATATAGATCTTATCCATCATCATAATCTTTTCCATTTCCTTCTATGCATTACATGCTTAAACATTTTGATACTTAACAAAATTGAGTTAGAGCTTTGCCATTAAATTTCTTATGTTCATTATAAAATTCTTTAAAAATAGATCTCTGCTTTGGACTTCAGTTACTTCCACTTGAGATCTCTAACCCATTTCCTTTTCTGAATATATATGATTTTTCTCTTTATTTAGAAAACCGGATGTTTGTATTTGTAATGCTTTTGCTTCTATCGTATGAAATCTATACAAGCTTTTTTTTTTTCATTTTGGTTGTGAATTTTAGATGCTCAACCTTTTTTAACACTATCTTTTCATTCAGTGGAGTGTACTATCAATTATGGCTCTATCACCACATTCATGTCCTTTGTGGGAAGAAACTTTATTTTAATATATTGATTCTGTGGGAAGAAACTTTTGTATGTAGGTTGTAATATTTGGAACCTCAGCCTCTTGCTCATCTTCTTTAATGTAAAATATTCAGATTTATGCACTTTTGCGTTGTTAGACCAGTCAAATACTTGTTCGATTAGGCCTTGCTATTTATCAAATTATCAAATTAGTGATCTCATTTTTTTTTTCTCTACCTTCTACTTAGTCAGGGTCTAGATTATGTCATATTTGCCAAACATCATCTGTCATGGTTTTTGAACCTCAAACTCAAGTGTTGGTCCGAGCTTGATTTTTTTGGATGATTATTTCCATGTTTAATTTTCTTTAAACTAGTCTTTATGGTGCAAATATTATAAGTGTTGAACTTTTATGATTAGGTTAATGACTCTTCTTGTAACTTGGTCTAATGTTGACATAAATCGAAACTTTACAAGATCACTTTTTGTTAGCCATTTTGATTACCTGTCTCCTAAAATTTTACTTTTTGCTCAATATCAACCAATTCATGTGCTTCAGGCAATTATTTCGAGTGCTTTTTACATTGGATTGTACAAATATTATAGCTTAACCATAATTTGTCTAATCCTTGTAATTGGAATACTGAACCTAGTTGATTTTAGGATGGAGATAGTTTTTGAAACTTTCCCGCATTCACTTTGTTTTTAACCTTTGTTGTATACTCCAAGATAAAGGCAATGTTCCAACTCTAGAAAGCTATATTATTATGCCTCATTCCCTTTTCTATACTGATATCGCATTTGTCAGTTAAACTAGATGACAACTTGAATTTGTTCCTCTTTTCTTTCCCTAGCAACAAATATCTCCTTCTAGAATGGAAATATGAGATGACTATTCTAGAGGAATGATGTAAGGATTTTGGACATCATGTTCACAGAAAGAATTGTAACTTCAATCAGTAAACTATGGCAGCCTTCAACGTACTAGATGGTATCAGTAAGTGATCAATGGAAGAAAGGAATTACACCATATTAATAGCTATGTTTGATTTCATTTCCTATCTTATTCTAACAGTTTTTAAATAAAACTATAGGAGAAAAGGGGAAAGTTGATCTAGGAATTTAGCCTTCCACTTTGTCAAATTTTTAAATGCGTTATTGTGACTGTATTAATATAAGGGCCTGATTTATTTTATTTAGTATTTTTATTTTATTTTATTTTACATTTCTTGAAGTCATGGATGTGGAGGTCACGGGTTCGAGTCATGGAAACAGTCTCTTGCAAGCCAAAAAAAAAAGGGTAAAGCTGCATACAATAGACCCAAATGGTCCGATCCTTCCCCGGACCCTACGCACATAGTGGGAGCTTTATAGCACCGGGCTGCCCTTTCTTTACCTCATTTGAACCTTTTATTAGTCTTTCAAGCCCGTTTAAACTCTGAAAATATCTTTTAAAAAGATAATTCATAGTAGACCTCCTTGCTTAGGCATAAAAAGAGAACTCAATGCAAAAACTAATTCTTGGAGTGGGGTTTGGTGAATGTTAGATATAGCAGCTCTACCATTTGAGGAGTTGGTTCCTTGTATCAAATTTGGAACCCCCAATTTTCATTTCTCTTGGCCTATCAGGATTTATGTTCCATCCAAGTTGATGGGAGTAAAAGAAGCATAATCCATCTTCCTTTGTATCTATTGCAAAGTCCAACTTTTTCATGCATTATATTGTTTAAATGTCTATGACATATAAGCCTGATAAATGTTTCTTGAAACTTGCTATATTTATTCCAAAAGAACGCAAAGAGGCCATGAATGTGTGTTGAAATTCTTTTGCATCTAATAATTATATTTTCCATATTAAAGGATACCTCTCCCTCAATGGGTCCTTGAAGAAATGGACAAAGAACCAGATTTGGCATATTCAGACAAGTATGGGAGAAGGAACAAAGAATACATTTCATTGGGCTGTGACTTGCTTCCTGTTCTTAGGGGCCGGACACCAATTCAAGTATATTCAGATTTTATGAGAAGCTTTCGAGACACTTTCAGAGACTTTCTTGGAGTCATAATAACAGTATGTTGTTCAGCTATAGTTTTTATTGGTTGTTCTTTCATTCTCTCTAACAATACTCATTTTTCTTTGAAGGAAATTCAAGTTGGAATGGGTCCAGCTGGTGAACTTCGGTATCCTTCTTGTTTGACTGATAAACTAATTAGACCAAGCAAAGAACCCGAGCTTGGAGAGTTCCAATGTTATGATAAGGTGAAAAACAGATTGAAACATTTGGTGCTTCAGTTTCAGTTGTAATATTATGCAGATCATGCTTTTTTTGTTCATTAATTGAAGTGAATTGACATATCATTAATATCTATTTTCTTACATGCTATTCTACAGCATATGCAGGCATCATTAAATGCATGTGCTCGAAAGCTTGGGGTTCAGGAGTGGGGACATGGTGGTCCACTTGGTTCCAGTGATGTGATGCAGAATCCAGAGCACACTAGTTTCTTCAAGAGTGATGGTTCCTGGAATTCTGCCTATGGCCGATTCTTTCTCGAGTGGTACTCTGGAATGCTGCTTCTTCATGGAGAGAGATTGTGTTTGGCTACAAATGCTATATTCTGGGGGACTGGTGTTAAAGTTTCAGCAAAAGTTGCTGCAGTGCACTGGCACTATGGTACAAGCTCACATCCTTCTGAATTGACTGCAGGCTATTACAATACACTCACCAAAGATGGCTACCTTCCTATAGCTCAGTTGTTCAGTAAATACAGAATGGCGTTGTGCTGCACATGCTTTGACTTACGGGATGCAGAAATTCAGACTAAATCAAAGAGTAGTCCCGAAGGATTTCTCAGGCAACTCGTTCATGCTGCAAGAATGTATAATCTACCTCTCTCTGGTGAAAACTCTGTGACTAGACTGGATGATGAATCACTCAAACAAGTCATAAAGAGTTCCAGGCTTTACTCAAATGGTTCCAATAAGTCATCCTTGTCATTTAACTATGTTAGAATGAACAGAGACCTATTTGACCCTTATAACTGGAATCGCTTCACCCGGTTTGTTGGGCAGATGTCAGATGCTAGGACTTTTCAGGCAACAGCTATGCAAGGACTAGCTTATAGACCAAATGGAAGGTATCTCTCTTCACCAGCAGCAGATGAAGTTGGACGGGTTTTTGCATGCCTCTAGGAGCCTTTTTTTCTTTTTGTTTGCCCCCATCTAAGCTCAATATTTTTTGTTACATCTTTTGAGAAGCCAATTGGAATCTTGCTCAGAAGATTACTCAAGATTCATGACGCATTTTTTGTCACCAAACCCTGCATAGGCAGACTTTGTCTAGTGTATATACATACTGATTCTTTCTGCAGGAAGAGCTGTATTGTTCTCACACTGCTTGCACTGTAGTGGGAAGTTAAGAATTGATGAATAAGAAACCATTGTCCAAATTTTTGTTCATTAAACCCACAGGATCAGCTCATGGATGGATTGATACTACTGTTTTGATTTGAATATAGTTTTCATACATATGAAAAATGCTTCTTTCCCTGCATTCCATTGTTGTCGGTGTCCTTTAACTTGGATGTGGTGTCTATTGTCCATGCATTATTTCAAGAGGAGGTTTGCTGTTCTGACGAGAGTTAGCTATTGGAATTGATTATCATATACAGGTGTTTGATAGTTAATGAGAATGTTAAAAAGGATTATTTGTCATTATATTGATTTCATTTGGTTCATGTTAATGTTTTACTGCATTCATTTGTAAAGCCTCAGACTGAGAATTGCGTGGCCAATGTTAGCTACATGGACTTGTAGAACAAAAGCCTGGGAGTGTCCAAGTTTTATAAAATTGCTTGTGAAAAGCCGTTGATTGGGTTGAAGCTTTCTATAAGACGTTTCCTCCTACTTCCATTCTTGCCACCAAGGCCCTTCATCCTTCTCCAAATCATCAAGGTCAACTAAAGTAATATTGAAAATTATGATTATTAGAGTATCAAGTTAAAGAACCAAGTTCAATAAAGAATATAGGAAATATCAAAATAAATGAATTGGAGTAACATGTAGTAAGATGAGTCGTGCAAAAGCCTTAGTTATCCAACCAAGTTCAATCACAACCATAACAAATGCCCAAATATATGGACTAAAGAAATTATTACATCGGAGTAAATCAGTTTTAGATAATTTTATTTTTAATTTTTTTTTAAAAAACCTGATGTCTAAATTTGTACTTTCCATTATTTTTAGAATTTTAGATTTTTAATTTAAAAATCATAACAACCACCTAGAACGATACATTTTTAAACTAGTGGTTACATTATGGTAGTTATTAACTGATACAAGTTATGATTATGCTATGTCGCTATTGTTTTCATGAAAATCATTAGCAACATAAGGGACATTTGTTATTATATAACTATTATTTTTTAGAAAGTCATGAGCAACACAAGAACCATTGTTAGTATGGACTTTTTCATACTAAAGAAAAGTCTTGCGATGCCCCAAACCTGACATGTGATAAAACTGCCACATACTATTGCTGTTTTGTCCCATTGGCATGCAATGACTAAGAATGAAACTAGTTAAATATAATTATAAACACCACACAAAATAATAATTCAACTAATACAAGGTTGAATGATCTAGATAATGTCCAAAAATAATAAGTCTAAAAACACTACTGTAAAGCGCAACTGCCGATCATAAAATTTTCAAACACTCGAGTGAAATAAGTTCCGTATAAATAACTAAAAATCTTGCCCCAAACTAAACTCTTCAAAAGGGTTGTAGCAGCTAACTACTCTTCGTGAAAAGGTGAAAACAATTTTATGATGTTGAAAGCTCATCCCAAAAGTTTCGTTAATTGAATAATGCATGCAGTTAAATTATTGTAGGGAAATAAGATTAAAACTTTGAAGAAACATCATTCATAGAGCCTTGAAATAGAAAATGTAATATAGAAATTTCAAAATAAAGTTTAACATATCAGGAAAGCAAAAATTTTATTTTCGCATTCAAAATAAAGTATTGTCTCCCAAATATACAATGACCACACTTAATCCTGGTTTTACAAGTTAAAATCACATTTATTTTATCTCGGTGGATCGAGTCAGAATCTATTATGTCGTTACTAACAGTTTGATATTGAGTATTAGTCCATATCATAGGTGTGTCAACAACGTTGATACTAACCCCCATTGACTAAGGTCAGAACACAATCATATTTAGAAATTATATTAAATCAGACAAAATTCCAATTTGAAAATAAAATAAATTTATATTGAAACAGACATAACTAATTATAAATTAAGATATTGATTTGATAAAGCATCTAAGTCATTCGAGTAATGAAGCAAAAATACATCGATTATACGTTCATGATTTAGGTTTCCAAAGAAATAATAATTTTGCAAATACCTTACAAGTCCCAATCCTTTTCCTTCCAATTGTTTCCTGACCTTGATAATGCTCTTGAGCCATAGTATGGATGCTAAGAGCAATAATATTAGGATTAAAGACCTATCCTAGAAGGAACTTACTACACATATGCTTCCAGATCATCCAACAAGTAGTACAGATTAGAGTCCTATGAAAAGGGTACTCAAAGAATTCATGTGATTAAATAACCAATCCCCTTCCAAACCTAGGAGCTATCAATAACTTGTAAGTTAGTCTGTCGTGGGCTGCACTGGGAGCAACAGAGGAGGATCTTCCGGGGGGAGATCTCAAGGAGGTCGAGGAGGCCGAGGAGGCCGAGAAGTTCAAGCCAATCTGATGGTACAGGCCCTTATAGTGACACAACAGCAGGCTGCTGCTGCACCGGATGACATCCCAGATGAACAAGATTGAGTAATCGTGGTTGACCCTTGCGTTGCTTAGTGCGTGTTTGTATTAAATAAAAGACTTGTTATGTATGACTATTACTCTATATTTGGGGTCGTGTTGCCCAGACTTCAGGTGTTATGTACCCATATTTTGATTTTATGTGGTTTGACTATCTGTGATAAACAAATTATGTTTACGATTATCTAAGTCTTTGGAGTATACCTATTGTTATCAGTTTTGGTCATACAGCCCTAGGCATGTGATACCTTCCTGATGTGGCTGGTGTGACATCCGTCTCATTAGAGAGATACTAATGGGTGTTACATTCAGTAGAGGCGGGTGTTACATCTAGTGATCCTTGTTTGAAGATCTAGCGATACTACCTTTATGATGGAGCCTGTAAAATCTTCACCGACCACAAGACCTTGAAATATCTAATGAGTCAGAATGAGATTGTTGAGTACTTGGCCAGGTATCTGATCTGTTAGCAGATCAAGGAAGAGCACAAGAAGCCACCAGGGTTGTTGGTACCCATGGAGATCCCGGAATAGAAGTGGAAGATACGGTATTCTTGAAAGTGTCCCCATAGAAGAGTGTATTGAAGAACAAGATGATACCTCTAGTGAAAGTGCTTTGGAGTCATCACTAAGTGGAAGAAGCTACTTGGGAAAGAGAGGATCAGATGAGGGAACAATTTATCAGTTGTTTTAGTTATCTATTGTAAGAAAATTTCGGGGACGAAATTCCTAAGAGTGAGAGAATTGTAACATCCCAGAATTTTCTAAGTCAATTTCAGTAAATTTTTGAAATTTTAAATGAGGTTAATTAGCTCAAAATCAGATTAATCATTATTAACCTCAAAGTTAAAGAAAATCAGAATTTAATGGACCGAAATCCAGCCTCGCAACTATAGGGCCGAGAGAAGGCCTTATTGGGCCAGGCCAAAGTTACATCGAATAGTTGGAGGTGGATGGTCGACACTGTTAGATTAATTAAACCTAAGATTAATTAAATATTAATTAATCTAGATTAATTAAGTAGGAATATCGGACAAAAGTTAGAGTCCCAATAAAGTAGATCTAGCTGAGTCAAAAGCGGAGAAAAACGGATCTGGGTCGGGAGAAAAGACGACCCATGATGCTACAGTACGCCCATGTCATTAGGGTCGTCTGACCCGAGATTCCCGGATCTGGGTCGGAGATAGAGACGAGCCAGATAATATTATTAGTCGCCTCGTGACGGCACAGTAACAAGATAAGATCCAATAAAGTCGTTTGTTTTTTAGTAGGAGATATTTTACAAGATAATTAGGAAGATAATATAGTTTAATAAGAGAGATTCTAAAGAGATAAGTTAATTAATTTAGATTTGGGATAACTTAAAAGATTGAATTAAAATAATATTCTCAGTAAAATATTATTTAATTCATTATTATTTTATGTTATAAGAATAAGGTGAGAGAGAGAGACATAAAAATCTCCCATTCCATCTCTCAACCTTTCAGAGACTTAGAACTTGGGTTTTAAATTGAAATCAAGAGAGTGAGAGAGAGCTTGTGCCCTCTTCTCCTCCTTCTTCCTTCTTTGCCGGCCAACGTCGATTGTCGCTCGCCACGCTACCGTGTGCCTCCATGACCCGCCTCATCCCCCCCGCCAGCAGCCACGCCAAGACGCCCCACCAACTGGGACAGCTTCTCCCGAGCGCAGTCACACCCAAACGAGCGGCCAACTCTGCCGGTCTTCTCCGTCGCCGCCAATTCGGGCCGCCACTACATCGACCCCAGCCAGCTGTAGCACCCCGCGCCGCCACTTCCCGGCTGACCCCAGCTGCGCCCAGCCTTGGCTGCCCCTTGTCGTGCTTCTCTGCAGCTCAGCTGCGCCGTCGGCCACGCATCCTGGCGCCGCCCGATCTCGGCCACCCCAGTGTCCCTCTCCGGCCAGCTGCTCAGCAACGAGCTCCACCCAGCCGTCGTTCAGACACCTTGATCCGCCCTGCAACCCTACGCTGACGAACAGAGCTTTAGTTCAAGTAAATCCCTAAATTGCTAATTTGGGGGAAAACCCTAAGTAGATACATAGTTAAATTGAATTTATGGGATGTTAACAGGCGATTAGAATGTTGTATGATAATGGAGTAAATTGATGTTAAATGTGGTGAATCTTTGTAGTAATTTGGGAGCCCTACAAATAAAGGAGGTGTTGTCCGATTTTTCTTGAAAATCTATAGGAGTTAAGGGTCTATTTGAGATTTAGTTAATGCTTCCATGCTTAATCATCTTAATTATGAAGCCCTAATTGCTTAAGAAGAGCATGTTAGTTATCTTCAAGTTATGTAAATGACGAAGATAAGTGTAGTTAGTAAGAAGAATAAATTCCATATTTTACCATATTCTATTTAGTTTAATTAGAGTACGAGTCAAGAATACAACCTTTGTATTTATAGATTTCATATTTCAATGATCAGGAAAGGGAAAAGGCAAGTCAGCCACTGCCGAAGGACAGAGCCAGACTTAAGCTCGGACCAGACTCAGGTGAGGGGAACTAGCTATATAGTTTTGCTTATTTGTCGTATTTTGTATACAGTATAGATTTCAGTTTTGAAAAGCATGAATTAGGAATTTTATGAAAATTTCTAGAGTTTTATAAAACCATTCATGCCTAGTAATCAGTAACAGAAAACAGAAACATATATATTACACTTTATTGATATGCTTGTATGGACTTGTATGGACCAATGGTGGCTCGTGTTGAGCCAAAGAGTACGGCACTAGGTTAGGAGAGGGGTGACTTAAATACAACAACAACAACAACAACAACAACTAAGTCTTAATCCCATACTAGATGGGGTCGGCTATATGGATTCTCTGTTTTCATGTCGCTCTCAAATATGAAATAAAAATAAAATAAAGAAAATGAAATAAACTAGAATAAAATGAAAAATAAAAATACATAATTAAATAATAATAACATAAGATAATTTCGATGAGAGATTGGGATGTTAGAAGCAGAACAGTATCCCTACAAATAAAGTTAAGCTAATGAAAGAAAATCTTTTAGCAGACTTATCGGTAATCCTATACTAGGCGGGGTCAGCTATATGAATTCTTTGTCTCCATATCGCTCTATCAAAAGTAAGATCCGACTCAATATCTAACATACGTAGGTCCTTAGACACCACTTCTCTCCACGTAATCCTAGGCCTACCTCGACCCCTCTTCTTACCTTCTACAACTAAACTATCACATTTTTGAACTGGAGCACCTGGGGGTCTCCGGCATACGTGTCCAAACCATCTTAAACGCCCTTCTCGTATTTTATCTTCAATTGGTGCAATATGCACCTTCTGTCGGATGTGTTCATTTCTAATCTTGTCCAATCTTGTATGACCACTCATCCATCTTAACATCCTCATTTCGGCCATATTCATCTTATGCATATGTTGAACTTTAGTTGCCCAACACTCGCTCCCGTATAGCATGATCGGTCTAACTGCCGTCCTATAAAATTTTTTCTTTACTTTGTTAGGCATCTTTTTATCACATAACACCCCGTGGCACTGCTCCATTTCAACCATCCAGCTTTGATTCTATGGGTTACATCTTCATCTATCATCCCATCATCCTGAAAAATGGAACCTAAATACCTAAAATGGTTAACCTTAGGCACTACCACCCCCCCTAGTTTCACTTCTCCTTCATCTCTCCTACTTAGACTAAAATTACAGTGCATATATTCTGTCTTACTTCTACTTAACCTAAAGCCTTTACTTTCTAAAGTGTTTCTCCATAATTCTAGCTTTTGATTTACTCCATCTCTAGTCTCATCCACTAGGACAACATCATCCGCAAACAACATACACCATGGGATGTCATCTTGGATATAACTAGTTAATTCATAAATTACTAGGGTAAACAAGTATGAGCTCAAGGCCGATCCCTGATGTAGACCGACTGTTATAGGAAACTCCTCTGTATCGCCTCCTACTGTTCTCACACTTGTAACCGCTCCCTCATACATATCTTTAATAATATTTATATATTTTACATGAATGTTTTTCCTCTCCAATACTGACCAAAGGACTTGTCTTGGTACCCTATCATATGCTTTCTCTAGGTCAATAAAAACCATATAGAGATCCTTCTTCTTTTCTCTGTAGATCTCCATCAAGTTTCTTAATAGGAAAATGGCTTCTGTTGTAGATCTACCTGGCATAAAACCAAATTGGTTATCTGACACCTTCGTGATATACCTGAGTCGATGTTCTATTACCCTCTCCTAGAGTTTCATCATATGACTCATTAACTTAATGCCACGGTAGTTGGTGCAATTTTGAATATCTCCCTTATTCTTATAAATAGGAACCAAAATGCTCTTTCTCTAGTCGTCTGGCATTTTCCCCCCTTTTAGGATAGAGTTAAAGAGTTTGGTTAACCACTCTACCCCTACTTCTCCAAGGCACTTCCAAACTTCAATCGGGATACCATTTGGGCCACAAGCTTTTCCAGCCTTCATTTTTCCCAGTGTCTCCTTGACTTCGCTAGGCCTGATCTTACGTGTATAGCTAAAGTTCCTTTCTATCGTTGATGCATAAAAATCCATAAAGTTATCCTCATGACTTGCATTGAACAAGTGATCAAAGTAGTTTCTCCATCTTTCCTTGATGTCCTTATCTCCTGTCAAGACCTATTGAGACTCATCCTTAATGCACTTGATTTGGTTCAAATCTTTCCCTTTTTTATCTCTTAGCCTTGCTATCTTGTATACTTCCTTTTCCCCTTCTCGTGTCCCTAACTTTTGGTATAAATCAGCTAGGGATTTACCTCAGGCCTCGATAACCGCTTTCTTGGCCTCATTTTTTGCCTTTTTATACTTTTCAAAGACTTCTCCATCCTTAGCTATCGGTAATTTCTTATACCAATATCTTTCCTCTTTAATAGCCTTTTGAACCTCTTCATTCCACCACCATGATTCCTGTGGTCGAGGTCCCAGTCCCTTAGAGACCCCTAGGAGCTCACTTCCAATTTTCTCAATATGATTCGACATCTCCTTCCATAAGGTGTTTGCATCATCTTTCACATTTGTGCCTCCTTCTTCCCATATTTTATCCTTAAATGCTAATTGGTTGGTTCCTTTTAACGCCCACCATCTAATCCTACTTTGCTTAGCCCTCCTTTCTGTTTTTACTATGCCCTTTTTTTTCACATACAACACCACCAACCTATGTTGTGTGATTAATGCTTCTCCAGATATAACCTTGCAATCTTTACAAATAGATTTATCCCTTCTTCTTGTAACAAGAAAGTCAATTTGGCTACAATTACCCCCATTCTTAAAGGTAATCAAGTGTGATTCCCTTTTCTTAAAGCAAGTGTTGGTCAACACCAAATCATGAGCGAAAACAAAATCTAATATAGATTTTTCTTCCTCATTCCTGTTGTAACGCCCCGACCCGGATCCCGGGGCCTCGGGCACGTACACAGACCGGCCGTACCCAGGTGGAGACGGGCCCCACTCGAGTACAAGGCCTAAGTAAACAGTAGCAGATAACAAAATAAATTCAAAAGTTTATTAATCCAATAATATCAAATACAAATCAGAGTGCTAATGCGGAAAATAAAGTACAAGGGTCCAAAGCCCTAACAAATCCAAGCCCTACATAGGTCCTAAGCCAAGTATCCTCACTCAGAAACAAAAGTCAGGGAGATCCTCCGACCTCAGCAAATATCCCACCCCGACTCTCGCACGTCTCCTGAGCTCGAGTCACCTACTCCTCAGGACCTGAAATGAGAGAAGGGAAAAAGTGATGAGCTTTCGAAAGGAAAGCCCAGTAAGTACCCTGCAAGGATCTCAAAGACATAAAATGAAACATGATATCAAAAATCAAAGAATCACCAAGCAATGGGGATACACCCCGTACAAACAGATCCTAGGAGTCTACCACAAATATCAGCAACGACACGACTCCTATCCGACAACAACCCTCGGGGCTCTGGGAGAGAATTCAAATAACAAGCTCAACAATGATTTCCCAAGAACACAAAGATCTATTGCTGACTAACTAACCTGTCGCTCCTCGGTAGCGCCACCTCTCTCTCATATCGACATGGTCAGTGATCGACCCCACTGACTGGCAGGGACAACCAGAGTACTATCCCTCTGGCCAGGAGTGCCGGAACGTCAGGGTGTCCCGTCCCCAACACTCTCGCAATATCCGGAGCTCACCTGCTCCACTGAATCCGGGCGGAAGAAGAAACTCAGTTGGCGCACACCTACCCGGCCAGCACACAAGTACTGCGTATCTCTATGGTTTCATGCCGCATAACAGAGGCTATACTGTGAGCCCGCTCACTCCACTGACGCATACCTACCTAGCTGCACACAAGCACCATGAGTGCCTACAGCCAAGTGTCGGCCCACGGGTGGGCAAGCCCAACAGAGCATTCCAAACAAACAGGTAGTAACAGCACTACCACAAGCACATCAATCATACACATACGAGGAAAGAGAACAAACAAACATGTATGTGCATGCTTCCAAGAAAAACAGATACCACAAAGAAGACATGCCAACAAATAGCATACATCAAACCAAGAAACCCCAAACAATGGGTAGAAGCGAGGCAAGAGTAACTTACCTCAACTGATAAAACCAACCGGCGACCCCGCGTCTCCCCTGACGCAGCTCAAGGCTCCAAATCAACACCTGGAAACCATAAACTCGGTCTCAAATAGTGCTCACACACTTATGAGTAACCATACTTACTAAACAAGTTCAATTAACAAGTTCGGCCCACTAATGAACTCAACTAGACTTAATGAGTCAATTCAATACTTCAACTCTCAATCATACACGAATCAAGTCTAAGCCCATCACTTGTAAGGTAGTGAACCAAGCCTACAAATACAAAGCATAACAATCTCATTCAAACCAATTCCACTGCCCACACATAACATGCAACTCTGATTTCTTCAACCTTTTACTTACACAACAACCCCAACAAGTCCATTTCCAACTTCTAATTCCTCCAAGCCTTAACAAATCTATCAAATGCACATGAAATCATGGCTATCAATTTAACATAAATTTATAATATCAATCACAAAAGATCACATCTACACAATACCCATATCCTTCCAAAGAAAATCCTCCAATCCCCCCCCATGTGATAACAACACACACAGCTGAGATGCAGGAATTTTGAGAAACTCACCGAGTATAGATGTCGACAGACACTGAAGACAAACTGACCGTCCAAACCAGATCTCCACTGTTCAGATTGAAGAAGGACAAGTCTTCACCGCGCTCACCAAAAATCAGCTTGATCAGACTAGAAATGATTATCTGATTGAAGCAGATGATGAAACTGGTCGGTGCAGGAAACCAGCAGCGATAGGTTTTGTTTCACACCCTAGAACCCTACTCTCCCGGCCACCAAAAACAATCTTTACCGTTCAAAATGAAGAATTAAGG
The DNA here is from genome assembly GCA_026586065.1 of Dioscorea zingiberensis. NCBI lineage: Eukaryota > Viridiplantae > Streptophyta > Magnoliopsida > Dioscoreales > Dioscoreaceae > Dioscorea > Dioscorea zingiberensis. Next base: position 17,354,086 of record CM048826.1, on the reverse strand, counting down.
GTCACGAACAATCTCACCAAAAATCAGCACGATCCAACGGTGAAAAGGGTCGGAATAGCAATGGACATAGAGCATGCCCAACACACCTTTGAACAAAAAATCCTAGTCTCTCAAGTTTTTTTTTCTCTTTTCTTCTTTCCTCTCACCTCTCTTCTTGTTTCCCAATGGCAACGGCGGCTGTTAGGGTTTGGGGATGATGTCCTTTAAAGAGCTCATGGTGTTGAGTAGTGGCGGCTAGGGTTTGCTCTTGTGTGATGAGAATAGATGAGGGCTCAGATCAAATCCCGTGCCTCACGCTTATCCCAAAATCTTGATGGTCGGTCTGGATTGGTCTCATCTAATGAGAGTAGATGTAAGGCTCTGATCTGTTTGGATGCCTAGAATTTAATCCACATCTAAAGATGAGCGGTACACATCCATCCGCACGGTGAGGTCACATGTGTAAACTCTACATTTGCCTCGGATCCAACCCATCAAATAGATGGACGCTCCACATCCTCCCACGTGGCCTCTATTCATCCACTCATCAATTCCTCTCTTAATCTCCACCGTTCGTTCACTCTACATGCATGATTTTTTTTATTTTATTTTATTTTTATTTTTATTTAAGCCCAGGTTTCTTTTGAAATCACATATAAGTCCCTGTTTACTTAAAACCTATGAGATAAGTAAAATTTTCATTAAGTCCACAAACATTCCTGAAATTATAAAATAGTCCTCAATAACACCACTAAACTCCAATTAATCAACTTTAGGAAATTCCTTCCATTATTAAAATAATTAAAACTAGTAAAAGAAAAATGAACACCCGGAGTACTCATAAAAACCTGGGTCTTACAATCCTCCCCCTTTAAAAGAATTTCGTCCTCGAAATTTAAAATCAAACAACCCATAACTTTCATCTAGTACCAAACTAATCCGGGAAAATTCTTCCTCAGGTCCTCAAAATTTTCACCCTCTAATAACTCATGTAAGTAGGGGTTTATCCTCAAATATCACTATCAGTCATTCAATCCCAAACCTCGAACGTTTACTCCATCTCTCGGACCTAAGGTTCGCTAACACTGGTTCTCCGCTCCTCCAGAACTCTAACAGTCTTCTGCCCGCCTCCTGGGCAACACGTGGGGTCACACCAGACCCACAACCTCACGCCTCAACTTTATTAGAGTAATGGGGACTACCCCCCCTCTTTAGTCTTGGCCCGCTGCTTGCGGCCTTGGAACCTCCGCGCATCAGGTATCCGTTCAAAGTCCTGATCTACCCGACCCAACACTCAGTCAACTTAATTGTCTATGTCACTAAGGCAACTAGGTTGTCGGTTATCTGCATTTCTCTAATACCATATTAATCAGAACGCCCGACCGGATCCGGGACCTCGGCACGCATATTGACCGGCCGTATCTGGTGGAGACGGGCCACACTCGAGTACAAGGCCTAAGTAAACAGTAGCAGATAACAAAATAAATTCAAAAGTTTATTAATCCAATAATACCAAATACAAATCAGAGTGCTAATGTGGAAAATAAAGTACTAGAGTCCAAAGCCCTAACAAATCCAGGCCCTACATAGGTCATAAGCCAAGTGTCCTCACTCAGAAACAAAAGTCAGGGAGATCCTCCGACCTCAGCAAATATCCCACCCCGACTCTCGCACGTCTCTTAAGCTCGAGTCACCTACTCCTCAGGACCTGAAATGAGAGAAGGGAAAAAGTGATGAGCTTTCGAAAGGAAAGCCCAGTAAGTACCCTGCAAGGATCTCAAAGACATAAGATGAAACATGATATCAAAAATCAAAGAATCATCAAGCAATGGGGATACACCCGGCACAAACAGATCCTAGGAGTCTACCACAAATATCAGCAACGGCACGACTCCTATCCGACAACAGCCCTCGGGCTGTTGGAGAGAATTCCAATAACAAGCTCAGTAATGATTTCCCCCTGTCAGTAACACACAGCATCTGCTGCCAGCGACTAACCTGTCGCTCCTCAGTAGCGCCACCTCTCTCTCATGTCGACATGGTCAGTGATCGACCTCACTGACTCGCAGGGACAGCCAGAGTACTATCCCTCGGCGGAGTGCCGAACGCCGTGGTGTCCCGTCCCCAGCGCTCTCGCAACATCCGGAGCTCACATGCTCCACTGAATCCGGGCGGAAGAAGAAACTCAGTTGGCGCACACCACTTTGTCCTTCATTTTTGGTTCCATAATTATACCCACATCATTTTTATGTTTATCCCCTCCACAATACCATAATTTATAACCTGTGTTACCAATCTCTCTAGCCTTGTTTCCTATCCACCTAGTCTCTTGCAAACATACTATATCTATCCTCCTCCTTTTTAGAGTGTCAACTAACTCCATAGATTTTCCTGTCAAAGATCCTATATTCCAACTACCAATCCTAATCCTACTCTCACTCTCATGGACTAACTTCTTTACTCGCACCCGTCCACTAAGATGCGAGAACCCTTGCTCATTTAACACCACATCCGGGCGCCGATGTGGCGGGACTAACTTCTTTACCCACACCCGTCCATGATGTGGGAACCCTTGCCTATACTCCATCACACCCGGGCGACGATGTGATGAAACTCCTTGCTCATTTAACACTACATCCGGGTGCCGATATAGTGCGTGCCTAGGTGAGCACGTCCCAATGGTATATTAGAGAATACATATCATAAGAGTGACAAAGTTTTACGCTGGCTGTCAACCTATCGCAACCCTCATCCTTTATCCGGGCTTGGGACCAGCTATGCTCGCATAGGCGGATTTAGAGGGGTGACTTAAATCTCTGTTTTTAATACCGAACTATCTGTTTTTAAAACACTTCCATTTTATAAAATCAAAACCCCCTTTCCATACTCTTGAATGCCTAGTGTACGTATATAGATGACCTCGCGTAGCAGATCTACCAGTTGGTCGCTGGTTCTACTGTATTGAAGTAGATGTGTAGTCAGAGATTTTAGTCTTGTGATTATCAGATGATTCTGCATTCCTCACCTTCTAGAGATTGAGTTTTATCTCGGAGAGAGGAGGCACAAGTACAGATTACCAAGGGGGAATGTCGAATTCATAAATAAAATTCACAAGACAGAGAAACAGGAAATCAGATTTGCATATTAAAGATAATACATTGACCAACATATATTTGCTCAGTATTTATTTCAGATTTCAGTATTTAGATTCAATTATTTCCTATACATGTTTTATACTTCAGATTATTGTTTTACTTATTTATACGGGTACAGTTTACACCCGACAGATATATTCCCAACTCACTGAGCTAAACAGTAGCTCAGTCCTTTTTCTCTTGATATTGTGATTGCAGGCGATAGTCAGAAGACCGTATAGAAGGTTTGTCTGATCACGAGTCTAGTGGAGACGTCCTGTAGCTGGCTCTGACTCCCGTGTCTAGATATTATGTTATTTTGATTATGAGTGTTTGTAAAAACCCAGGGGTTTTAGGGATTAAAATTTTATTTTGGGTTTTGCTTTCTAATTGATTGGTAAACGAGGTAAGCCCCCAAGTTATAATCAAAATGAAATTTTAGTTGGAGAAACAAGATTTCTAAATTTTTTTTTTTGATTTGTTAAAGGATTCCCCAAACTTTGAATACATGGATTGTATTAACTCCCTTTAATTAGTTGGTAATTAAACCAATTAATAAGTTAAAACCCTAATTAGGGGTCGGCGGGCCTTTTGGTAATTATTAAAAGTTTCGAGGACTGGATGGAAATTTTCCTCTCACTGCCAGAGGGACCTCGGATGCAACCTAAATAATTTCGTGGGCTTTCCGGGTTAATTTGCGGATAAAAACCCTTATAATGCAGCAAATGAAAGTGGTGAGGATTGGAGGATCCGGGATTGGGCGCCGATCGAGTGGAGTTGTAGGGGCATCCGCGGATGCCACGCGCCCATGTGAGACGCCGCCTTTGGAGTGTTGGATGCGAGAGGAGATGAAGATCCAACCGCTGATTTGTTTCAAATCTGCTTGATCTTAAGGTTGTTTTGATCTAGGCAAATGATTAGAATCGATTGTTGGTCTGGATTCAATCTAGGACGCTGATCTAACTAGTGGCCAAACCGAGGCGCTTTAGATAAGATCACGCGCTAATGTTAATCAAGCGATCCTTGTCGTTAACCAATACCCATCCCGGCGGTCGCCTTTTCTCCACGTAAGAAGAGCCGCCGGCCCCTTTCCCTGACAAGCTACAAACTTACTAAGCGGAAGAACCGCCAATCCGGAGAATGAAGGCGGGGCGCATGCATCGATTCGCCTTCCCTTCCCCTATAAAAAACCCCACCCCACAGCGTCTCGGGCAACAGAAGAAGGAAACCAAGGAGGTCACGGGAGGGTTGGCCGAGAAGGGAAATTCGCCACCACAGGGGTCTCACATCGCCATTTTCAAAGCAAAGCACTGTGAGAACCGGGAGTAAGGTATGAACCGATTCCCCACTTTCAATTTTGAATTTTTGCATCCTAGCTATAGGGTCTTGAACTCGACGGAGAGGATGAACGCTGACACGAGTGGGGAGGCTCCCCGGAGAGGGTGTGGGAGGTCACTGATATGCACGCAAGAGGTAGCACCTACGGTGACGTAGCTCAAAGCAATGTGAGACCGGGCGCTGAGTCCCTCGACGCGAGAAGTTTGGTCCCTTCCGTGAGCTTCTCCCGGTGGGGCCAGTGAGAGAAGGGGGAAGATAATTAATTAATTAAATTAATTAATTAGTTTGTTGTTTAATCTTTTGGTTAATGAATCAAGCAAAATAATTGATTTTAACTTTGGTAGTGTGACAACTTATTAGATTGATTAATTATCTAGTATGATTAAAATAATAATTGGAACTATAGTGTGACAATTATTTGATAATGTGACTTTATAAGTGTGACAGATAATTAATTAATCGTATTGCATAGTTAAATAACTATATGGGACTTTGTAATGTGACATAATTTGATTAATAAAGAAGATTTAAGGATCTTGATAAGATTTTAAATCTTGGTAGTGTGACAAAATATTAGAATAATTCATATGGTATGATTATTCTATGTGACAAGATTAAGTTGATTAGTTATCTTGCATGATTAAAATTTTTTAGTAAGGCTACTAAATATTTTAATGAGATTTTTTTTAAAACTTTGGTGGTGTGACAAAATTGAACTAATCAAGTTAATTGGCTAAGGTTAGTCAAGTAACAAAAAGGGATCGGGTTGAATCCAAGCTAGTTAAATTAATTTGATTTAATCAAATGACTTGGGTTGGTCCAGTAGCAAAGTGGTTTAATCCAAATTTAAGTTAATCAATGACTTGATTAAGCTTGACATTAGATTTGAATAGATGGGTTAGGTTAACCCATTAATTGGATTAATTGGTGAATTAGTTAAATGAAACTTGGTCGCTTAATTTAGTTATGAAGTTGAAAAGTTGGAAATATTTGGGTGTTGTCTTTTGGGGTTTATGGAGGAGGCTTGGAATGGGAAGGGTGCCAAGTGGGGTTATGAATTTGAAAGGTTGGAATTATTTGGGTGTTATCTCTGGATTTTATGGGGAGGTTTAGAATGTGAAGAGTTGTAGAGGTTACACTTGTAGAGGCCTATATAAAGCATGTAATCTTGAAGCTTGGCATAGAGCAATAGCAGAGGTTTGAGAAAGTTTATGGCCATTGGGAATCAAGAAGAGAGGTGAGAGGGAAGGAAGAAAGAGAAGAAAGCTTGAGAGAGACTAGTGATCTTCCTGCATTCAAAGGAGTTGGAGTATGCTCTATTTTCATTGTCATTCCGACCATTTTCACCGTTGGATCGTGCTGATTTTTGGTGAAATTGTTCTTGACTCCTTATTCTTCAATTTGAACGGTTAAGATTGTTTTTGGTGTCCCGTAGAGTAGGTTTCTGGGGTGTGAAACAGAGCCTATCACTGCTGATTTCCTGCACCGACCAGTTTCATCATCTGCTTCAATCAGATGATCATTTCTAGTCCGATCGAGCTGATTTTTGGTGAGCATAGTGAAGACTTGTCCTGACCCAATCTGAACGGTGGAGATCTAGTTTGGACGGTCGGTTTGTCTTCAGTGTCTGTCGACATCTAACTCGGTAAGTTTCTTTAAATTCCCCGATCTCAGTTATGTGTGGTGATAAATATGAGGATTCATATATGCATGGATGCATGGGTTATAAGGATAGATGGGGAATTGAATGAGCAAAGAATTGGTCCAAGGGTTGGAGTTTGATCTCCATGGGTGGTTTCATGAATTGAATTTATATACATGATCATGAAAAGTGTAAAACCAATCTATCCCTATCATTGAAGGTTCATGAAAGCATGGACATGAGTAACTTGAGGTTGCTTGTTTATGGGAATGTTTTCAGGATTAGCATAGGTGTTGTTTGATAAGAAGGCTAGAGAACTTAGTGGGCTTGAATTTAGTGGGCCCAAATTGTCAAAGTTACCAAGCATGATCGAGCTATATGTTAGGCTTCACGAATAATAGATTGTCAAGTCGAACAATGGACTTGTTAACCAAGTGAAAAGTTGAGGGTCAATAAAAGACAAGACAAGGTTAAGCTAAACTAAGGGCTTCTGGTAGATGGGCCCAATTTAGCTAAGAAGACTAGAAACGCGACCAATGAGGGTGCCAGTATTGGCGAAGTAAGGTAGGCTTGACCAAAGTTGACTAGAGTTGACCAAGAGTTGAAAGTCAACTAAAGGACTTGGAAATGAGGGAAAATGGTCGGTAACCACGCAAATGGTTTTAAGGACCCGCTTAATTGAGCTTAGGACCACCGAAAGCTTAGAGAGTTATGCATGTGCATCTAGGATGTAGGGTTGTTGCTATTTTGACACTCGATAGAGACTTACATCGACATCGACGCGGAGGCTTAGGAGATATCGGGAGGAAACTAGGGGAGTTTCCGACCTCTTGTTAGAGGTAAGTACTTTTGCTTTACTACTACCCCACTCTACTGAAAGTGTTCTTGACTTTTGTTATGTCTCTGCTCTTGTAAGTGCTCTTGCCTAGTTCCCTTTATTTATTGGCTAGTTGTTTTCTTGATTTAATGTATGCTATTTGTTAGCGTAATGTCTTTTGTTTGGTACTTGATATTCTTGGATGCATGCACATACATATTCTTTTGATGTCTTTCCCCGGTATGTGTGTGATTGGTGTGCTAGAGGTAGTGTTAATCATCACGAGGATCGCTTGATCTAAGCGATGGCCGGAAACACGTGAGTCTCGCAGTTCGTCCGGATAGGGAGTGCGTGTGGTTTCACTATCTTCGCTGATGCTCACCGACGTATACCAACCTATGACCGAGGCGATACCGTGGAGGTTCATGGTGCTTGTGTGCGTTGACGTGGCGGTATGCGTCGAGGAGTATACGCATTTCACCTGAGCATAGCCTCCCATTGTCCGCACTTGACCATAGAGACACGCTGGCGGCTTGTGTTGGTCGGGTGGGTGTGTGTAGGTTGAGTTTGTTCTATCGCCCTGGATTCTGGAGCTAGGAGTTCCGGATAGGGGAATGTTGAGTGGACGTGACCTCGGCGTTCTCACCGCTTCCTTGCCGTGAGAGGCAATTCTCTGGTGGTCTTACCCGCCGAGTGGCATGGTACAATCAATCGACCGTGCAACACGTAGGAGAGGTAGTTCTACTCAATTGGCGGAATCGAGGGGTCGAATCCACCAAAAGGTCGCGTGCTTACAAAGAAATGGCCGGACATACTGGCCGGGGGTGATTCTTGAGTTTTCTTGAAACTCATCACAGGGGCTCGAGGGCTTTGCTACCGAGTGTGGCCTACCTTGGATTGTTTCCTCGTAGACTCCTAGAGTTGTGTTTTGGTGTTGTGACCTTATTATTTTGACATATTGCTCATTTATGTCTCAGTGACTCATTGAGGTACTTACCGGCTTTCCTCTCAAAAGCTTAAGTGCGCTTTCTTCCTTCTTTCTTTTCAGTCCCGAGGAGTAGGTGACTCGGACTCCTGGAGTTGAGCCAGGGGTTGGGCTGATTTTGTAGAGGTTCAGAACCTCGTGTCACACTTGTTCCCTTGAGGTGGTGTTGTAGGACCCTTATAGGCCTTGACCATGTGTAGGGTATGTAAAACCCTTATTGATTTAGATTTTAGTTGTGACTCATATTATCTAATTATAAAATTTTGAGGTATTTGTTATCTCGCTATGATTTCCTTAGGCCTTGTATCCGAAGTGGGGTTCGCTTCTACTTGAGTAATGGCCGGCCTGTATGCAGGCCTTCGAGGTCCCGGATCCGGTCGGGCGTGATGTTGTTTTGAGACCTTTAAGCTTAAGACAATATTTATGTGGTATTGTATTAAACCATATTTGAAGTTTGAGTTATAATATATTGATTTGCTTTACTTAGCTTCCGCAAGTTATTAATTTTACTGATTAATCAGTGATTTACAACCTTAGGTTTATGGTTCATCCCCTAGACCTGGCTGGTGTGACACGTATCTCTTGAAAAAGGAGATGAGTGTTACAGGTATTATTTCGAGGCTCAGCCGAATAGGAGGTTCCTCGGTCCCGTTCTCTCTTTTATAAAGGGATGGAAGACAAAGTTCTTTTTTGTTTCTAGCAAAGAGGGTTTGGGGGTTCAGACTCAGTGGGGTTCTCCTAGGCTCCTTCCCCTTGATAAGAAGGAGTTTTCGCCTGAGGAGGCATTAGAGTATGTAAAGCTTAAGGAGTGCTCTGATATTCCTGTTGATAAGTACTTGACTACTGAGATCCTGCGAGCATGCGACCTCTATTTGTGAATTTTTTGTAAATTATAATAATTAATTTTACTTATGAATTAATGAAACTAGATCAAGAATAATAATTGCGACGGAAATTCATGATTTAGCGAGCGATATTTTCCCTAGCTATTTTTCAATTTTCTTAGCGTACCTTGAAATTGTAGAAGTTGGAATGCTCCGAGATCGGTAGATCTTCTTTTCCCAAAACCACGGTCTTCCTTCCTTTAACAAGATTCCGGGATGGACTTGTGTGTGGGCATAACTCAAGATTAATAAGATCACTCAACTGATTATTGTCTCTCTCTAAAACTCATCTAATGAGCAATTGAGACTCGGAATTTTGAGAAAGAACTTTTCTCTCTCTTTTCCCTCTTAGGATTCCTCAATGGGTTCCTATCTCACACACACACACTCATGAAAGGAAAAAGCCTACTCCTTTTATAGAGAAAATAACTCTCCTTTTTAAAAACTATAATAAGATTTCGATTTGAATTCAAATATTTTTTTTTAATTAAAATCAAATTTTGTTATACAAAATTAAGAGAGATTTTAGGCCAAGCTAAAAAAATAAAATAAAATATCTCTTATCTTTATCTTTTTCCATGTGTTTAGTTATTTGATTTTAAATTCAAAATTCAAAATCAAATCTCAAATCTTAATTTTAACTCAAATTTAAACACATGTGTCTTGGCTCACATTATCCAATAAGTCCATAAATAAATCTACAATCAATTTATGTATTTATTTATTTTATTTACAAATAATCTTATGATTCATAAATACTACAAATTAATTCTCAATTAATTTGTAATAAAGTGATCAACAAAAAATCAATTAAACTTGTCCAATCCGAGTTCCTTGTCCGGATGGGGACTTATGGACCTATAATCCTGGGCTCCAATAAAACTTTATATTAATTAATTAAACTCTTTAATTAATCAATATGTTTTATTAATTCCAAAGTTACTCCACTAAAAACTTGGAATTGCACTCCCGAAATTACAGATATAAAATTACTCGGGATTCGAGTCATCTCCTATATATTGATCCTCCATAAATAATTCATAATTAGAGCTAGGTAAAGATCCGTTAATTTCTCTAATTGCATCTTTGTCCTCAAGTACCAATGATTCTCTAATGAATGATAAGATTCAAGAACAAATCTAGAATCTAAGTACTCATACCATTCAAGCCCCGAATCAACACTCAAGGGAATTATTTATCTACTTTTTATAAAGAAGGAATGGATTCCATCTTGTGATATTAACATTCCCTACTGTTTATTTTGTTTCACCTCCAAAATACAAAAGTTAAGGATTATGATCTTATAATCAGTACTGAGTAAATCAAAAGATGTAAAACAATAAATATGAGTTTGATAACCACTCAGAATTAAGATTATTATATACCCGATCATCAGTGACATATTTGAATGCATTATATTTTGACGGAAATTATCAATGATTTAAATCACATCGTGTCCCAGTTCCACATAATCTCATTATGTATAGTGCCCTTATTAGATGTCCCTCTACATCAATGGTTTGGATAAAACCATTTCATTCTTAATGATAGTGAGCTGCACTAGTGAAAATCAATTAAAGATTTCATACTTTAATTGTTAAGTCAATTAACTAGTTTTCACGGACTAATTAAATTATCATCCTTAAATAATATCCTCCCATATATATAACACTTATATATATTTATTCAAGGTTACGTAGATAATTGTGGAATTTTGTGATATTCATAAAGTATTTAAACAATACATGCACTTGTAATAATGTTATTATTTTATTTATAATTAAATAATGTTCATAACATCATATGCTTTTAGGGTATACATCCCAACACCTCCTTCCTCTCAGATCCAATTTCTGAAGAGCTGCAAACCTCTTGGTGTTCAGGTTGGTTAGCAGTGAGATTATTTCCTTCGGTTAATCAATGATGAGAGTGTGTGAAATCTGAGATGATAATCAATGGATTGTAACTTAATTGAATGCTTGTATTGTTAAGTTTAGAAAGCATGAATCCAATGTCGAAGGAATGTATTGTTAATTGAATGCTTCAAGGGAATTATTTATCTACTTCTTATAAAGAAGGAATGGATTCCATCTTGTGATGTTAACATTCTCTACTGTTTATTTTGTTACACCTCCAAAATACAAAGTTTAAGGATTGTGATCTTATCATTCATACTGAGTAAATCAAAAGATGTAACACAATAAATAGGAGTTTGCTAACAACTCATGATTAAGATCATTATATATCCGACCATCAGTGACATGATTTGAATGCATTATATTTTAACGGAAATTATCAATGATTCAAATCACATCGTGTCCCAGTTCCACATAATCTCATTATGTATAGCGCCCTCATAAGATGTCCACATCAATGGTTTGGATAAAACCATTTCATTCTTAATGATAGTGAGCTGCACTAGTGAAAATCAATTAAAGATTCCATACTTTAATTGTTAAGTCAATTGACTAGTTTTCACGGACTAATTAAATTATCATCCTTAAATAATATCCTCCCATATATATAGCACTTATATAATATTTATTCAAAGTTACGTAGGTAATTATGGAATTTTGTGATGTTCATAAGGTATTCAAACAATACATGTACTTGTAATAATGATATTGTTTTATTCATAATTAAAAAAATGTTCATAACATCATATGCTTTAGGGTATACATCCCAACAATCTCCCACTTGCACTAAAGCAGATGGGATATGTCTCTCAATCCAAAACTCTCTAAATGTTTCTCAAAAACTTTAGCTGGTAATATCTTTGTGAATGGGTCCGCTAGGTTGTCTTCAGAAGCAATCTTCAGGACGTTTACATCACCTTGATCAACAATCGTTCGAAGAATACACTTGACCGCCATCCAGTGATCGAATCCTGGGTTTGACTGGAACTTGCTTACTATTCCCACAGCATAATAGATATATGGCCTTGTATATTGCATAGCATACATCAAACTCCCAACAGCAGAGTGTATGGATACTGTCTCGTGTCTTCTTCCTCCTGAGGAGTCTTAGGACATTGTTCTTTAGAAAAGGTGTATACCATGCCTGGAGGGCAAATAACCTTTCTTGGAGTTTTGCATGTTATACCTGACAAGCACCTTGTCAATATACGATGCCTGAGACAAAACCAACATCCGATTCTTACGATCCCTTATTATATGGATCCCAAGAATATAGCTTGCCTCTCCCAAATCTTTCATTTGGAATTGGCTTACTAACCAATCCTTTGCTTCAATCATTGATTTCTTGTCATTCCCAATGAGTAAGATATCATCGACATAAAGGATTAGGAAAACAATACTATTCCCTTTGATGTGCTTATAGACACATGGTTCATCAAGGTTTTGGTCAAACCCATAAGACTTGATAGCCTCATCAAACCTTATGTTCCATGATCTTGAAGCTTGCTCGAGTCCATAAATAGACTTTAGCAATTTGCAGACTTTCTTCTCTTGACCTTCAACTATGAAACCCTCTGGTTGCAACATATAGATGCTTTCTTCAAGATGGTTCTTCCAAAAGGCTGTCTTGACATCCATTTGCCATATGTCATAGTCATAATATGCAGCAATGGATAAGAGTATCCTAATGGACTTGAGTTTAGCGACCGGCAAGAAAGTTTCTTCAAAATCGATTCCCTCTCTTTGGGTATAACCCTTGGCCACTAATCTTGCTTTGAAAGTCTCCACCTTCCCGTCCACCCCTCTCTTTCTCTTGTAGATCCATTTGCACCCTATGGGTTTTACCCCATCAGAAAGATCTGCAAGTTCCCAAACTGAGTTGGAATACATTGAATCCATCTCGAGTTTCATAGCTTCAAGCCATTTATCTTTATCATCATCCTACATTGCTGACTTAAAAGTCAGCGGATCCTGAATTCCGTCATCAACCGTGACGAGATTCAATTCTTGTCTATATCGGTCAGGTAATCTTATTTCCCTCCCACTATGACAAAGAAAAAGAGGATTCTGATTCGGAACTGTGGTTCTCGGACTTTGCCTTTCAACAACTCTTGTTGGCACTGGTGGATTTGCTTGCTGTGATAGCATCTCTTCGAATACAACTTTGCTCCTGGGTTTATAGTCCTTAATATAGTCATATTCATGAAAAGTAGCATTTGTCGATACAAATACATTCTTATCTTGAGGATTGTAGAAAAGACCACCTCTAGTACCCTCAGGATAACTCACAAACATGCACAACTCGCTTCATGATTCCAACTTCCCAGATTTGCTCTTCAACACATGTGCCGGACATCCCCATATCCGAAAGTGTTTCAAACTGGGTTTCCTACCATTCCACATCTCCAAAGGAGTGCTAGGTATGGATTTAGAAGGAACCACGTTTAGGATATAAACTGGAGTTCTTAGTACATAACCCCAGAAAAAAGTGGGGAGTGAAGAGTAACTCAACATTGATCTCATCATATCAAGCAAGGTTCTGTTTCTTCTCTTTGTAACACCATTTTGCAGCGGAGTACCTGGTGTAGTGAGTTGTGATACAATACCACACTCTACAAGAAAATCTGTAAATTCTGTGTCAAGATATTCACCTCCTCGATCTGATAGAAGAATTTTGATTTCTTTGCTAAGTTGCTTTTCAGCTTCAGCTTTGAAAACCTTAAACTTGTTAAATGTTTTAGATTTCCTTTGCATCAAGTATGCATATCCATATCTTGAATAATCGTCAATAAAGGTGACGAAATACTCATAGCCTTCTCTAGCTTGGACATTTAAGGGTCCACATATATCAGTATGTATCATCTCTAGAGGTTGCTTAGCTCTCTCTCCTTTTGCAGAAAAGGATCTCTTGGTCATCTTACCTTCCAAACAAGATTCACAAACTGGTAGGTCACTAACTTTTAGCTCCCTTAAAGGACCTTCCTCCTTTGTCAGTCTTTCAATCTTGTTCAGGTTAATATGGCCAAGTCTAAGATGCCATTGACATGTCTTATTTTGATTAGAAACCTTTTGCCTTTTACTCTTTAGTTTAGCTATTTTAAACATCTTAGTATTAAGCAGTGGTTTATAAATTGGTCTAAGAAAATAAAGACCATCATCGAGATATCCAGAACAAATATTTAAACCATTCTTTGAAATAGAAACTGTTTCAATCTCAAAAGTAACTTTAAATGATTGTTCATTTAATCTAGAAATCGAAATCAAATTTTGTCTAAAACTGGGAATAAAATAAACAGTGTTCAAAACAAGAAATTTATTTCCAGGAAACTGAAGTCGTACTTCCCCTACTGCCTTAGCTGAAACTCTAGCGTCATTGCCCACGACTATCGTGTACTCGCCATCTTGCAGCTCTCTACTCTTGTGAAGGCTCTGTAAAGAAAAACAAATATGATTAGTTGCTCCCTAATCAATGACCCAGGTTGAGATGTCACTCTCTACTAAACATGCTTCAAGGACAAGTAAATCATATTTACCTTTCCTCTTTTTCTTCTCCTTCAATTCTTCGAGATACTGCTTGCAGTTTCTTTTCCAATGTCCAGGCCTTCCCGGATTTCTTGGAGTTTGCATTCTTCTGAGGGTTGCTCTTTTTCTTGAACTTTCCCTTGTTCTTTCCAGTATTGTTCTTCTTCTTCTTATTGTTCTTGTTAGAAGAATCCTCGGCAATATTTGCCTCGCCATTCTTTCCGTCATTGACAGATTCGAAAGCTTGCAACTCATTCAACAATTGAGTGAGATTGTAAGCCCTTTTGTTCATAGCATAATAGTTCTTGAACTGCTGGAACTTAGGGTCAAACTCTGAAGAATGATGCTTACTTGAGTCTTCTCGTCAATCTCTGCTCCATTCAACTCAGCCTCATGAAGATGATTTATTATCTTCAGCACATGGGGTCGGATCTTAGTCCCAACCTTCATCCTGTCATTCATAAATGCATTAACAGTATCCAGCCGATCCTGTTCTGATGGTTGTCCGAACATACCATCTAGGGACTGCATTATCTCATAAGCAGTTTCCATCCCTTCGTGCTACCTGCGGAGCAACTCAGTCATGCCCGCTAGTATATAGACCTTAGCCTTATTATTTGCCTTAATCTAGTGATCATAAGCATCCTTTTGAGACTTAGGTGCATTATTGGCTGGTTCAGGAGGACATTCCTCCAGGAGTACAAACTTATAGTCTTCATTGACGAGCAGCAAGTTTATATTACTTCTCCATTTGGTATAATTTTCGCCAGTCAATTGTTCAAGTGATAGCAGACTGATTAATGGATTAGACATGCTAAAAATTAAAGAAAAATTACAAGTGTATCAATATCACATATATTTAATTTTAGGGCATAGTATAGTATTAAAAATAACAATAATAATTGCCCAAAGATAATTCAATCTACCAAAAATATTATGCCGCCGTAGGGTACGTCACATATTTTCAAATTAAACTAAAACATTTTCAATCAATAAATACTCATAAAATATAGCTCATATTTTTCAAATATTTATTAATTATCGTAATTCGGGTCAAGATGCAATTAACCGTTTAATTGCGTCTTTATGAGTGTAGCCCATTGTTTCGGAATCCAATTACTTCACTCTAGAATGCCGCCGTAGGGTCGGTCATTAAAGAGATCCATAATTACATCCTATCTCTTGGAGGTCAACCCTAGCATGAATTAAATGGACACCCTCCATAGGGAGGACGAAATCATGGCGTCTCGAGGCGCTATTTAAATGAGCATTTGCTGTACCAACAATAGAGACTCGTGGGTAAAATCGTCATTTTACCCTCTCCCACTCATTATTTTCAAATGTGCAATTATTATATTTTTCATATTATAGAATCAAAACAATTTCAACTTTATAATAAAAAAATAATATGAAATCAATTTTAACTCTTAAAATTTTAATTGCATCATGAACATTTAAGATTTAATCTCATTAAATCATAGGCATAATTAATAAACATGTATATCAAATAACATGTGATTGTATATGAGTAGGAACACTATCATAGATGACATGTTATAATGCATCATCATACTTTTATAACATCACATAGAACAAATAGGATAATTGGCATAATAGAAAAGGACTTTGACGGGGTGTCTTTGGATATTTCTAACAGTACAACCCATGAAAAATTAATCAAAGAAAATTTCTAAAATTTCCTAAATTCTTCTTGGGGCTTCGGGCTCCTTCTTCATCCATCATGAAGACATGAATTTACAATTTGATCTAATAAAAATTATAAACAAAACCTAATCCAGAGACACCATGTAATTAACTACCAAAGTTCTATTCATTCAATCATATTACAAAAAAAAAAAAAAAAATTCATATCATCACATGATATAATAATGTATGCATATGCCTACCCATAATTATTTTAATATAATATTCATAAGTAGATTATCACATAATCAATAAATTAATTAATATAATTTATAACCTGGCTCTGATACTAGTTGTTGGTTTTTTTGATCTTGGGAAAATAATTTTCAAGATATGCAGAAGCGTGAATAAACACATAAAAAACACATATCTTGGATCGGTTTTCATCAAAAACACTTTTTATGAATACTTTATAAATTATAATAATTAATTTTACTTATTAATTAATAAAACCAGGTTGAGAATAATAATTGCGACGGAATATTTTCCCTCGCTATTTCCTCGCTGAATTATTTTACGGACAAAAATTCATGATTTAGCGAGGGATATTTTCCCTAGCTATTTTTCAGTTTTCTTAGCGTACCTTGAAATTGTAGAAGTTTGAATGCTTCGAGATCAGTAGATCTTCTTTTCCCGAAACCATAGTCTTCCTTCCGTTAACAAAATTTCGGGATCGACTTGGGTGTGGTCACAACTCAAGATTAATAATAAGATCACTCGACTGATTATTGTCTCTCTCTAAAACTCATCTAATGAGCAATTGACACTCGGAATTTTGAGAAAGAACTTTTCTCTCTCTTTTCTCTCTTAGGGTTCCTCAATGGGTTCCTATCTCACATAGACACACTCATGAAAGAAAAAAGCCTACTCCTTTTATAGAGAAAATAACTCTCCTTTTTAAACTATAATAAGATTTCGATTTGAATTCAAATATCTTTTTTGAATTCAAAATGAAATTTTGTTATACAAATTTAAGAGAGATTTTAGGGCAAGCTAAAAAAAAATATATCTCTTATCTTTATATTTTTTCATGTGTTTAGTTATTTGATTTTAAATTCAAAATTTAAAATCAAATCTACCAATTTGCCACTTACATTAAATTTAGACATATGCTTCACAAGCTTATCTAAATTCAAATTAATTTGAGTTTATCTTAATTTTAACTCAAATTTAAACACATGTGTCTTGGCTCACATTATCCAATAAGTCCATAAATAAATCTATAATCAATTTATGTATTTATTTATGTTATTTACAAATAATCTTATTATTCATAAATACTACAAATTAATTCTCAATTAATTTGTAATAAAGTGATCAACAAAAAATCAATTAAACTTGTCCAATCCGAGTTCCTTGTCCGGATGGGGACTTATGGACCTATAATCCTGAGCTCCAATAAAACTTTATATTAATTAATTAAACTCTTTAATTAATCAATATGTTTTATTAATTCCAAAGTTACTCCACTAAAAACTTGGAATTGCACTCCCGAAATTACAGATATAAAATTACTCAGGATTCGAGTCGTCCATATGATATAGTCATCTCCTATTATTGATCCTCGATAAATAATTCATAATTAGAGTTAAGTAAAGATCCGTTAACCTCTCTAATTACATCTTTGTCCGCAAGTACCAATGATTCTCTAATGAATGATAAGATTAAAGAACAAATCTAGAATCTGAGTACTCATACCATTCAATCCCCGAATCATCACTCAAGGGAATTATTTATCTACTTCTTATAAAGAAGGAATGGATTCCATCTTGTGATGTTAACATTCCTTGTTTTTTATTTTGTTACACCTCCAAAATACGAAGTTTAAGGATTATGATCTTATAATCCGTACTGAGTAAATCAAAAGATGTAACACAATAAATAGAAGTCTGCTAACCACTCATGATTAAGATCATTATATATTCGACCATCAGTGACAAAATTTGAATGCATTATATTTTAACAAAAATTATCAATGATTCAAATCACATCGTGTCCCAGTCCCACATAATCTCATTATGTATAGTGTCCTCATTAGATATCCCTCTACATCAATGGTTTGGATAAAACCATTTTATTCTTAATGATAGTGAGCCGCACTAGTGAAAATCAATTAAAGATTCCATACTTTAATTGTTAAGTCAATTAACTAGTTTTCACGGACTAATTAAATTATCATCCTTAAATAACATCCTCCCATATATATAACACTTATATATATTTATTCAAGGTTACGTAGATAATTATGGAATTTTGTGATATTCATAAAGTATTCAGACAATACATGCACTTGTAATAATGATATTATTTTATTCATAATTAAATAATGTTCATAACATCATATGCTTTAGGGCATACATCCCAACACCTCCTTCCTCTCAGATCCAATTTCTGACGAGCTTCAAACCCTCTTGGTGTTCAGGTTGGTTAGGAGTGAGATTATTTCTTTCGGTTAAGCAATGATGAGAGTGTGTGAAATCTGAGATGATAATCAATGTATTGTAACTTAATTGAATGCTTGTTTTGTTAAGTTTAGAAAGCATGAATCCAATGTCGAAGGAATGTTTGTATATGATTGTATATTAGTAGTCTCGATATAGGAAAGCATGAATGCATGATATGATGTGAAGTATGTAAAATTTCAGAAATTCCATGTTGTTCTGTTGTAGAATCCTGCTAAGCATGCTCATGCCTTCAAGGTGTTTGATGTTTTGCCACAGTGGGGCAGTGAGACAGTTGTTATATCCTTTGTAGTTAGTAAGCTTAATCATGTGGTAACGTGAGATTGTTAGGTTCTAATTAGGAGCATGATGTATTAGATGTGTCATGCCCCGACCCGAATCCCGGGATCTTGAGCACATGAACAGATCGGCCGTACCCAAGTGGAGACCAGCCCCACTCGAATACAAGGCCTAAGTAACCAAAAGCAGATAACATATAACTCAAATTTAGTAATCAGATAATATCAGAGTCACAACGAAAATAAAATCAATAAGGGTTTACATGCCCTACATGTGGTCAAGGCCCTATAAGGGTCCTACAATATAAACATCTTTCTCATAAGAAGAATGAGGTCCTAGAACCTCAACAAGTCCACCCAACCCTTCGCAGGGCTCCCGAGTCTGAGTCACCAACTCCTCGGGACCTGAAACAGAAAGAAAGGAAAGAGGTGCATGAGCTTTCGAAAGGAAAGCTCAGTAAGTACCCTGCAGAGATCTCAATGATACCAAAACAACACAGATGATATAAGAAAAGTCAAATATGAGCAAGTCAAAGATCATCAATTCACGCAAACAGGGCCACGCCCCGCACAAATCAAACCCTAGGAGTTTACCACAACAACGGTAGGGCTCCTAGCCATAAGATCTCAACAAAGTACTCATAAGAGTTCATAAGTCATCTCCCTAGTCGGCTATCAGCCTAAGCTGATAACGACCCTCGGTCCAAGGTCTAGTAGTGCTACTATCCAAAACATGGACATACCTTGTCAGCGTATCATCCCACTAACGGGAAAACAAAGTTTACCAGCGTTTTACCCCACTGGCGGGAAACAAAGATTACCAGTATTACCCCCACTAGCGGGAAACAAAGAGTACCAGTATTACCCCTACTGGCGGGAAACGAAGATTACGAGGGCGGGAGAATCCTTAAAACAGCATAGTTGATGTATACCTACCCGGCCAGCGCACAAGCTCACGTGATTCTACGGCCATGTACCGGTCAACAGGTAGGCACACTCAACACTCACAAGCATACCCTACAGGATGCTAACCTCTCAACAAGTATACACTAATATTGAAGTAGATATCCAGGAGAACAAAACACGAGTGTATGCAATCATATCAAATTATGATATCAATGAAGCAATACCCCCAAAAGGGCATACAAGCATGCACAAATATGGAATCAAACATCCAAGGCATGAAAGTAACGTGCACAAGCACGAAGTCAAGAAAACAATAACAAATATGGCAACATCAAAGCCATTAAAACACTCCGTAGAGTGGGAACTAGGCAAGGTAACTTACTCAAGTATCAAAGATCAAACAATGATAACGGTACTAGGCAGAAGTACTTACGTGAAATCATGTAATGGCAAAGCCAACAAAAGCCATAACTGGGTGGGTGCTAGGCAAAAGTACTTACCTCTCACTGGAACTGGAAGCCCTCCTAGTCACCTCTTGAAACGCCCCTTGGACTCCCCGAGAGCATCTAACAGATAGAGTTTCTATTAGAGTTAAAATTCTAATAAAACCCTATGTTACTAGTTGCACATGCATGACTCTTGTTCTTGTTGGGCTTAGGCCCACTAACGGGTCCTAAGGACCTTCTCACGGGTTTCTGGTCCTTTTCCCCTGTTTCCATGTCCTCTGGTTGACCTTAGACCCAACTTGGTCAAACCCAGTCAACTCTACTCTACTTGTCGAGTCCAAACCCTATTTAATCATTTCTAGTCACTCTAGTTGAGTTGGGCTCGTTTCAAGCCCATTACACAGTTTAACTTGACCTTAGCCCCCTTTTTAACAAAGGAAGGGCATTTTGGTCATTTGGGAAATTTATGACCCTAAGGTTTAAGGTCCTATCCTGTTTAGGGCTTAGTTCCTTTACAGTTCCCTAAATTCTCCCTCTTAATAACTTAAGAATAAATTTGATTTATTTGGGCCCAGCCCATTAGGCCTCCAAAATAATGAACCCAATTTCCCCTTTAATTGGTTCATCGTTGACTTAGGTGTTTTATGCAATTAACCCTCATGGCTTGATTAAACACTTTATTTTTATTTGGTTGACCTTAATCAAATAGTTTAATGTCACAACACCCAAGTTCTTAATCAAACTTCATTCAAGGTATTTAGTAATCCTACTAAATCCTTTTAATCACCTTAGACAATTAATCAACTTAATTTGTCACACCCATATAGTTTATTCTCAATGATTTTAATAAACTGATTTTTTTGTTACTCCACTATAGTTCCATATAGTCTTTGTAACTATGCAAACTTAACTATTTGATAGTAACACTACTATAGTTAGAGACCAATTATTTTAATTGTCACACTAGCAAAGTCCTAACAATTATTCTCAACTATACGAAATAATTAATCTAATAATTGTCACATCTACCATTCAAATCAATTAATTTGATTTCCAATTTGTCACACCACCTAAGATTTCATATGAAAATATCATTTTAATTATTTTAATTATTTTGTCACACTTTCTAAGTTGCCTAGGAATTTTTTTAACCATTCCTAAGTTATTAAATTAATTAAGATAATTAATTTTATTTTTCTTTTTATTCTTTCTTCTTCTCCAGGCCGTGCCTCACCGGAGGAAGTTCGTCGGAAAAACGAACTTAGCCGGTACACCTGCAACCGGCCGGCCACCTCCCGCGTTAGCTTTGTCTCGGCCCCGCCAATCGTTCGCGCGCACCAACCGTCCCCAATTCCCTCTCCCGGCGCCACTCTATTCACGGTTCCGTTCACCCCCTCCGGCGAGCCCTACCCTCTCTAAATCCGCATCTAAACGAAAATTACACCCTGGAAAAGAATCGTACCTGAGTTTCGGTCCTCTTAGTGGTGCCAGTGGCGACCGAGGCTTCCTAGCGACCGTTTTCCCCTTCTCCGATCAAGCTCGCCGGCAGTGAAAACCCTCTCCAAGTTCCTCTCGAGCTCACTGCCTCACTGCCCTGGGGACCTCGGTATTTATAGATGGAGGAGAAAGCTGAAGCGTTCGCGAACTCCTCGGAACGGTCGGCCGGCGACGGCCGAGCTTCGCGTGTAACGCTCGCGGCGGTCGGCGGCGCTCGCGGCGACGGTTTCCACTTTCCAGGCGGCTGAGAGAGGAGCTGTCATGCCTCGGGATCGCCTCTCCAGAGATGGGTGGTGTGGATTACTTGGATTCCATCCAATGGTTCCCATTCCTCATCATGTCTCGGCTCCAACACTCGATTGGATGATCGGCCGAGATCCAATTGTGACCAACGGCCCGATCAAATCACCACGTCTTGAATTGGATACACATCCCAAGATGGACGGTCCTCACGCGCCCGCATCGTGGGGGTCATCTCATTGCCCTTACTCTCAATGCCTCGTATCCATAAACATGATTAGATGGACGTGTCTCCTTGCGCCACGTGGCCTCACGGATTCCCTTATAATGCCTCGCGATCATCTACGGTCTGAGATAATCTAATCTCAGCGGTTGATTCCTTTGTATTAGTATTTTCTTTTCTGGAAAATTATTCAGGGGTCCTCATAACTATTTTAGGTTACATAATAGTCCATCCTGTGAGAGAGGAGAATTCCTCTTAAGTCCCTGACTTTTCTTAGGTCACATCCAGGTCCCTTTCCTGTGAGAGAGGACAATTTCCTTCAAGTCCTCAATACTTTACAAAATTATTTAGAGGTCCTTGAACTCCCAATTATCCCTAATTGGTCTCAAAATCTAATTTAATTCCCTTTTTAAAGCTTTTTAATTCTCCATCCTTCAAGCTTAAGGAATTAAATAAATTATGAATCTTATTTTATGGAATATAAGAAAAAAATTATTCCTAAAATTCGTGGGTTTTACAAGATGACATTGGATAAGAAAGTGATCATGTTAAGTTGTGAAAGAGGAACATGCCTGCAAGGTGTTTGGTAAAATATCTCAATGAAAAGTTTTTAGAGCAGTGGGCTCTTTTATAAATTCTCTTGCTCAAATTCATCATTCCAGGCATCATAATACCTTTGTGAAATGTTGTGTTTGAAACCATAGCAGTAATGATAGTTTTAGTGATTGTTAAATTCTGGAATCCTGCTATTCCACCTGATTTAGTTTAGGGTAAATAGAACTAAATCTGATAAGATTAAACAACCTGCAGTTTGATGTCCCCTTCGTGGGACCGCTACCCACTGTATAATACTCATTTCGGAGTGTGTAATACGATGATGGAAGGCCTCGAAAGCATCTTTCTATAGAGCCTTAGATGAGAGAATTCTGATTTACGGTTTAGAAGTTTGACCAATACTTTCCAACTGCGCAAGACATGCAAATTTCTGCATTTTCGTATTTGGGCTTGTAATATCTTCCTATGTCTAGTGAATGTTCCTCTAATTAGTCGACTAAATACCTGATTAGGAATGGAAGTGGGGCGGGGCGGGGCGGGGAATGGGATCCCCATCCCCATCCCACTCCCAGGGCGGGATTCCCAACCCAAAAATTCCCTGGGGAGAAATCCCCAGTCACTTCCTGGGGATCCCAGCCCGTGAGAATCCACCCGCCTACAACATTGATAAAAAAAATCCTATATACAATTGATAATAATAATAATTATAATGTAAGATGAAATAAAATAAAAATTATCACCCAATTTGTTTACAACATCCTATATATAAAATAAACATTCACACAAATATTTCTCCTAACAAATCATAATATAATGTATAATTAAACAACAATATTAAAGTGCAAGTTAAGTAATACAAATAACATAAGTTTAAAACTAAATTAAAATCACAACTCCATTAACAAAATATATAATTCAAAACTAACACAATAATTTCAT
Source organism: Dioscorea zingiberensis (assembly GCA_026586065.1). NCBI lineage: Eukaryota > Viridiplantae > Streptophyta > Magnoliopsida > Dioscoreales > Dioscoreaceae > Dioscorea > Dioscorea zingiberensis. The sequence goes on along the minus strand of CM048826.1, from coordinate 17,330,619 downwards.
GTTTCCATCAATTTTTTTCTTCTATCTTCAAATAATTTAGGTTGAGAATCCGATTCCACTACCACTAGCATCTTGACAAAATAGCCCCTCCTTCAATAATAAATAAAATTGTAAGTATATAATAAAATCATAAATCTTATCAAGATTAAAAATAAAATTATATGAAAAACATATTTACCTCATCATTCTCATCATCCTCTTCATCAAATGTAGAACAAATTGGATGAATTCTTGACCAAAAACAAGAATCTTCAAAAATAAATAAATACATAAATAAACAAGCAATTTTTTCATAAATAACATTAAATTAATAGAAATAAATTCCAGAAATAATATTAATAATACCTTTCAACCAATCTTGTGTGCACATCAATGCTTCTATTGTGTTTGGGTGAAGTCTGCTACGATGTGGATTTATGAATCTCCCTCTTGTGCTAAAAGCCGATTCTGAAGAAACAGTAGACACAGGAATTGCCAAAATGTCTCTTGCAATTAATTGCAAAGTAGGATACTTCAAAGCATTTTTCCACCAACTCAAAATATCAAAATCAGCTTTCATTGGCAATACAGACTCTTCTAAATAATCATCCAATTCTGAATTCACATTCTCCATTTGACACCCACGAGAAGCAACAAATAGTTGATAATTATTGATGAATTCCGCATCATCTTCATTAGCCAATAGTTGTGAAGAATTATCCACAAAACTACTAGATTCATTCAATTTTGATGTAGATGAATATTCCCCCACCAAATCATAACAAAAGGTTCAAATTTTTTGAATTTCATCTTTTGCTTTATCCTCACCATAAACCATGGGAAAATACATCTCCAATAACATCAACTTGAATCTTGGGTCCAAAACAATTGCCACACCCATAACACCATGAATTTTGTTCCAATATTTTTCAAATTTTGACTTCATTCTCAATGCCATTGATTCAATATAATCAATCCCACAACTAACCCATTTTGTCAAAGCAATGCTAATCTGACAAATTTTAGGAAAATATAGGTTAGCCATAGGATACTTGGTCCCTGAAAATAACTCTGTCACACTATGAAATATCTTCAATCTATTACAAATCTCCTTTGCCTTTTCCCATTCATCATCTGATGGACAACACTTATAAAGAGATTCTCGTTGTTTCAAACGTTTAAAAGCATCCTTATAGCCAATGGCAACATTAAGCATAAAAAAAATTGAATTCCACCCGGTCTTGCAATCTAAGACCAATTTTTTTAGTGAAATTCATTTTCAATTGACGCACAGTCTCCTCAAACTTCTCAATTCTTTTGGGTGTAGCAACCCAAAATGCAACGCTATCACGAATATTCTCAATTGCATCATTAATCACATCTAAGCCATCTTTAACAATCAAATTTAAAATGTGTGCACAACATCGCATATGCAAGAATTTTCCATCCATCCAAAGATTGGTACTTGACAATTTATTCACAATTAAGCTCGCAAGTAAATCATTTGTAGAACAATTATCCAAAGTCAATGTAGATAACTTGTTATCTAGATTCCAATCCATCAAACAATTCACAAGTACTTCACACAAAACTTTAGAAGTGTGTGGGCATGGCACATAAATGAACCTATTTATGAAAAACATTAAAAGATAATTAAAGAATGCAAATAACAAAGAACCTATTTATGAAAATCATTAAAAGATAATTAACAAATAACAAAGATAATTAAAGTATGTGGACATGGCACACAATTAAAGAATGCACATAAATGAACCTATTTATGAAAATAATTAAAACATAATTAAAAAATAATTAAAAGACAATGATTATTACCTGATAATTCGGCTTTTCAAAATCCAATCATCATCTATGTAATGTGCATTGACAGCCATGAATCACACCTTTGATTGTTGCAAGTCCACATATCCATAGTTATGGCAAATTTACTCCGATTTTGATCAAACAACTTCATTGTTCTTGATTTCTCATGCTCATAAATCTTCATTATATCGCTTTTTAATGTAGGTCTAGAAATGGGTTTGAACAATGGTTGAACAGAACTAAGAAAATCTCGAAATCCAACATGCTCCACCATTTGTAGAGGATACTCATGCATGATGATCATTGTAGCCATCTTCTTCCTCGCAACTTCTTGATCATAAACATAAGTTCCAAGTGACTGTTTGCCACTAGCATCGACATTAGATTTCAACAATGCTTGTCTTATGTCTTGTCCTTTCCTTCGTGAGCATATAGAATAATGATCATGTAAATGCTTTGTTCCATTTTTTGTGTCTCCTCCAAGTTTTTTCTCACAATAATTGCATATAGCCTTCCACTTGTCATCAATCTTTTGTCTCTTGTAGTGATTCCATACTTCTGATTTCAACCCTCGTTTACCACTCAAGATTAATTCTTCATTTTGGCATGTAGAAGGGATTGAATCGATTGATGATCCAGCTGTAGTTGAAGCATCTTCTTCTCTTGGTGTAGATTGTGCAATACTTTGCATTGGTGAATCATTATTTTGTGTAGAATGAGTAGCATTGTCGGCCATTCCTTACCTATCAATAATTGCATCATTCACACAAGAATCTTATAAAATTAGATAAATAAGAGCAAATGATTTCTTAACCATGCACTTATAAAGAATAAATTGATAAGTAAATAAAGCAAGGGTAAAAATATGGTTCTGTGTTCTTTTCAATGTTTCTGATCATGAAGCTGATGGATATTTGAAGATAGTGGAGAAGCATGCATTGGGTTTGCTATCTGAGATGAGAAAGGATGGTATGTATGTCAAGTTTTTCTTCTTTTGTAAGTCATCTTTCATTTGGGTGAATGCTTCATGTATAGTTTCAGTGAATTAGTCACTTGATCAAAATGGAAATGGGAATAAAAGTGCGAGAAGCTCTAAAACATAGTTTTACTCACTCACAGTTGTTGAAAAATTAAGCTAACCAATGGTGTTACTTGAAATGACAATAATTCTTGATTCAACGATATGCTCTAATCACTTATTCGATTTATGATACTAAAAAAGCAATTAACTGAAAAAAAAAAAGCCTGGGTGTTGTTCTCCCCAAAGAGCTTGATCCACTCATCTCTAACAGCATCAATTGCATCAAAAAGAAAAAAAATTAAGAGAAGTGAATCACCTATGTCGTTCTGCCGTCCAGCTCCCCGTCGATGTTGCTAGGCTGTCGACCTTTGTGATTTGGGGGAGAATCGGGAGATGAAACCAAAAGCACAAGAGGATTATGATAACCATAAAAGCATCTCCAAAACAAGAAAAAATAAAAGAGAGAGGAAAAAAGAGAAGATAAGGCCTGATTTCACTTCTCCTGACTTTGGAAATGGTTCTTGGATTGAAGTAATTGATTTGTTTTGGAGGAATTAGAGGGAGGATTTGGGGATCTGAGAAGGAGGAGAAGAGGAGGAGGTACCTCAGTACTTGAGTTGAGATGGATCCGAAGGAGATTAAGGCATAATTACAAAATTGATTTTTTTTAAATCGAGCTTTTATTATTGGAATGCATTATATATTAATGAAAAAGCCTCATGGGTAAAATTCCTAGTAAATATGAAAGTTTTATTTAAAAAAACATTATTAATAAAATATTATAAATATTTTTTAAAAAATCAAATACTTGGTGATTTTATATATAATAATATTATATTTATGTTGAAATATTTTTTAATAAATATAATAAAAATATATTAGTGGAGATTCCCCGCGGGGCACGGGGAATCCCCATGGGGAACCTCATGTGGAGCGGGGCGGGAAGTGCTCTCCCCGCCCCCGCCCCGCCTCGCTCGGCGGGGAGGGATTTTTCCCCGCTCCCCGCCCCGCGGGGGGGACATTTCGGGGAATCCCCGCCCCGACAGGGTGGGTCCCCGCGGGGAGCGGGGGTTCCCCGCCCCACTTCCATTCCTATACCTGATTGTATATAGGGACACCCAAGGTTGTGCTATCAAATATTGGCATAGGATTAAGACATGCCCAGCATGTGTTGCTATAATGCCCAGCTGAACTTGCAGTATATTGTTAATACCTTGAGTGGAGCTTTTCATTTAGATAGCTAATGACCCACTGTCGCTCTCTAAGAAACCTGAATTGTAGTTAAAAAAAAAGGAGAATATTAGGTCACTAAATGGGTTTAACTAGTCTGTAGAATGCCTCAAATAGATGTATCTGTTGACAGTTCTACAGATTGCTATCTTCTTCGAGGGACAGCTGCGCTCTCTGTACATCTCCGTTTGGGGTGTGTAATATGTCAATGGAAAGATCTTGAAATTATCTTTCTAACAAGCCTAGTTTGGAGAAATTTGATGTCTAGAATGAAAGTTATGGACAGAACGGTCAGACTGCGCATAATTGGCAGAAAATTCCTGCATTCTAATTTAGAACTTACATTGCTTAGATTATCATTGAAGTAAGCATGTATTATAAGCCGATTAAGGAATCTTAGAAATTCATATTAAGTTGTTATTATTATTAGGAAGAGGAAAAAGGCCACGTGGAAACGGAGCAAGGACCTAGTCACGCTTAAGTTTGCGAAGGACTACAGGTGAGTGATTTCACTATACTTGGATATTTTATAATCGAGGTTTATCAATGGCTTTATTTTTATGGTTTTGCATTGAGCTTGTATCGGGATTTGTGTAGTGCCGTTGGTTTTATACATATTATTTTACTAACAGATTTGTTTCGTGTATTGCAAACGAGTAAATTCTTTGCATGTAGAAGTAAAGAACAGAAACAGGACCACAGATGAGTTAGAAATAAAAATTGGTAGGCTCCATTTACCATATATGTTCTGTCCTACCAGATTAGTACTACGATTTTATGGGAGCACAGTTTGTAGGGACCGGCCACCAGATTAGTCCTAAGATTCAGTTGGAGCACAGTTCGTAGGGACCGACCACCAGATTAGTCCTACGGTTCTGTGGGAGCACAGTCCGTAGAGACCAGAGTTCTTGTACAATATATGTTCCTTCATACCAGTTTTGTCCTACGGTTTTGTGGGAGCACAGTCCGTAGGGATCCTACGGACATGGAGGGAGCTCCGCTCTGCATAGATTATACTGTATGATGGTGACATTGAGATCATGAGTGCATGTTAGATTGATATGATATTATACCTTGTTGATGCCAAAAACTGGTCCACCTCACGCTTTGGCTATTGTGGCCTCGTGATCTGGTCTCAGCCTTTGACAAACGGTTGAAATTTATAGTTGGTGTGGACGCTTACTTCAACTTTTGAACGGAGAACATGGAGAATGCTTTGGAAATCCGCTCGGAATTACCCTGGCTTTCCTTTCCTTTGGGATGAATCTGTAAGAGGGAGAAAAGGGCGGTCGGAATTGGGCCTTTCTGCCCGGATTCAGCTCCGATGCTTAAGTCAGAAAAACTGTAAGAAGGCAGTCTTAGACATGAGTTAGCTCTTTTGTGTGATGATTTTTTCCGATCCTCCCTTTTTCCTATTATCGCTCTTCTTTTATAGCAACTTAAAGGCGGTTTAGGAAAGGCGGTGGAGTAAGGCGGTGAATGAGAAAATATCGTCTAAGGCGGTAAGAAAATATCTTCTAAGGCGGTAAGGAAATATCTGCCCACTGTGTAGGTGCTACGTAGGTAAGTAGAAAATATCTACCTACCGTGTAGGTACTACGTGTGTAAGTAGAAAATATTTGCCTACTGTAGAGGCAAGTGGATAAGATCTACTTACTGTAGAGGCGTTAGATATGCTCTTACCCAGATGGCTATCACCTTCTTGCTTATTGTATAATTCCGACGGACTTTCTGTATGGGTGAGCCCTCCTTATTTGCCGGACGGAATTTATGCTAATGAATTTGGTGGTGACTGACTGTCTTGTGGCCAAAAGAAATGTAGCCCTGTGTATGACAGGTGGCTATTTAGGCAGGCGACGCGTGTTTTACCAACTATTTCCGTAACACTAGTCCCCCCCAGAGTGTACTTGTTCGAAAAATCTGAGCGAGGAGTGAGTCAAATCGCACTTTTCGCTTGGTTCGAGAACAAGTATTTTCCTTAGCTGGCGTGTCTATGTGGGTGTAGGTTTCTTTCTAGATACATGTGTTTTAATAGGTAACCGACACTTGTTGTGTTGTCTTTTTGTTGTCTTGAATCGAGGTAGATTTTTCTCCGGAATTTTCTTCTATAGTGTCACCAAGTTTTGCTATTTAAGGGGCTAGCGTGGATAGTGTTTTTATCCATTCTGCTGCTATCTTTGCGTTTTGGTAAAATGGCTCAGCGTTTGTCCTTTTTTAAGTTTTTTACTTTTACCCAGTGTTCTCGTCACTTACGAATTCCAAGCTCGTTTCACGAACATTTATCGGAATTGAGGACTGGGGTTATCCAATTGGTAAGTCCGAACGGTTGTGTATGGTCATCAATGCTGGTTGTTGATAGGGGATTGGGTGAGATAAGCATTGAGGAAGGGTGGGAAACCTTCCACGTTGACCATGACGTAGAGGCAGGGGATCTTCTAATTATCACTTTAGCTATTACTTATGCAGGGGATGTGCGCTTTGAAGTTGAAATGTTTGGGAACGACTCCTGCCATAGAGAAGTGGGTCCCCATCTTAAGCCCGCAGCGCTTTGCTGGGATTTCCTAGCGATAACGAGGACAGCGACGGTTGTGGAAGTCCGTGCGTCTCCTCCGAATCTTATCTGAGTGGGTCCTCGGACGGATCTGTGGATTGTTAACGGGGGAATTCCGACGGAGAATATGTTTACCAGGGTTTGCCATGTTGCTTTGTTGTGTGCTTTTTAATACTACTGTCGTTGTAACATAAATAAAGTTTATTAATTTGCTCATAAAGTCTTCGATTTCTTCATGAAGAAATGATCACTGGTGATCCTATGTTGGGATGTGTGCGTTTTGTCTCTTATGATGCGGGCTTTACACAGCGCCTGTTATTCCCTGAGATGACACGTGTCTCCCATACTATTTAGCATTAAAGGGAGATAGTGGCGCGATGTGCGCGGCGTGCGTGTTTGTCAACATCATGATAAGCGCGGTTTTCTATGTGTCAGGCGGCGTTTGGTTTGCTGACGTGGACGGAATTTTGATTTGTTTGAGGAAAAGTGATGATGGATATCTGAACTGTCCAGATTTAGGAACCCTTGGTTAAACTGTTCGATTGGGATGTAGCTCCGGGATCTAACGGCCAGGGATTTATCTCCTTTACATATAAGCGGAATCGTACAGGCAAAAAAGGGCTTTATTTCAAAAGTCGAATTGCGTCTTTTGAAAACTTCTTCTTCTCCGGCGAGACTTGGTCTTAAGCTTTCTGTGTCTTTTTCTTATCCTTTTCTCTTCTAAGGTAATGGCTAGTGCTACCTCTTCTTCCTCTAGTTCTTCTCACGGGTCTTTGATCCCTTCTCCGTCCAACCCTACAGTCTCCGTCGCGATTCCAGGTGAACCTAGGGATATTCCATGGGTAGGGGTCTGGTACGTTCATAAGTCTTCTTGGGCAGAAGGATGTAGATGACCTGGCAGAGAAATATGAGATAGATCTTTCTCTGTTTGAGGTTAGGGTTCCCTGTTCTGGGGAGAGGGCGAGTTCTCCCAAGGAAGGAGAGATAGCTATCTATCAAGATGCTTTATCGGGTGGCCTTAGGCTTCCTTTTTCTGATTTTGCTAAGGCAATTCTAGAGGAGTATCATCTGTGTCCTTCACAGCTGACTCCGAATTCTTGGAGATTACTGAACGTCTTTGTCATTGTTTTCAAAAATTACGAAGTCTGACCGTCCGTTGGTTCCGCATGTTGTTTAGCCTATGTTTAGAGTCTAATGCCGATTGGTATTACTTCTCGGCTCGTTCCGGAAGAAAGTTTTTAGGGAAAGTTCCTTCTTCCATTAAGCTGTGGAAGAGTAAATTTTTCTTTGTCAAAAATAAATCCGAGTGGGATGTCCGAACCAAGTGGGAGGTTCCCCGAAAGGATATTGTTTGTGAGGAAATGACGAAAGAAGAGGAGGTTCTTCTTAAGTCAATGACGGGGCTATCTAAAGTTTATATGGATGAGTTCTTGACCAAGGAAAACCTCGTTAAATGTCATTTAATAGTATCTGCTGGTAGGATTTATTCGTATATCTATCTTAGTTTGATCATGAATCACGATATCTAACATGATTCGGAATTTTATTTTGCAAAAAGTCCAATGGAGGATGAAGACTTGAGCTACGTTAAGGGCCTCCTGGCTTCCTATGAAGGTGAAGTTCATCCGCCTTTACCTCGTGGGCGGAAGAAGAAGGAAGCTGCCTCTAATAAAGGTGTTGATACCTCCAAGGAGGGGAAAAAGAAGAGGAAGAGAAAAGAGGTCTACTCTTCCAAGAAAGGGGGCAAAAGCAACCCCGCTACAGGGTCCTCACGGGAGAGGAGGACGAAGAGGAAGAATTCCGAGGACGCATCGGGTCCCGGAATTATGATTGAACAGGTGAGTTCACCTGTGGAAGAGGCTCGTCCGGCTTTATCGCCAATTTTCGAAGGGCCCTCTTCTAGTCAACTAGAAGATATCCTCCTCAAGGAGGTAAGGATTTACTTCTTAAGGGTATCATTGTTCTGCAATAATTTTTTTAACTTAGGTTTTGTTTTGCTGCAGGCGGGAGAAGCGGCTCTCTTGGATAAACCGAGGGTGTGACTCAGCTTTTAAGAGGACCGACAACTCAAAGGAAGGAGTTGCCCTCACGAGACATCCCTTTTAGGGATGCCGCACGTGAAAAATGTTTTGATGGCCATGCGGCCCGAACAGCTCTCCACTAAGCTACGGGGAGCCGGGAGGGAAGAGGCCACTTGCCAGCTTTTCCGATCTGCCATGCCGGTAAGGACCGTTCTCACATTTCTTTTGCTCCTAAACTTGGTATCGTTTATAACTCCTTTGTTATTTCGTAGACTGCGCATTGGGCGGATCGAGTCGGCAATCTTTGTCAAGAGGACTTGGCAAAGATGGAAGCAAGTAGGGCAGAATTTGCCCAGCTAAACTCTAAGGTGGAGGCCTTGGAGGAAAAAGAAAAGAAGCAGCTCGCTATTATCCATACTTTTGAGAAGGATAAAGCCGAGCGGCTTCAACAGTTGGCCGCTATAGAAAAAGAGAAAAATGACTTAGCGGCCAAGCTGGCGAGTTCCGAGGGCTCTCTTCAGGCTGCTAAGGAGGATATCAAAAGACTACAGGACGACTCTAGCAGTTTGAAGAAGGAACTTAAATCTGCTCAAGATGAGCGCACTGACGCCCAATGGAGTCTAAAGTTGAAGGTTGCGGAACTCGCCGCCATTCAGGTTGAGTTAGAGGAACTCAAGGGGGAGTGTGACACACTCAAGGAAGACTTGGCTTCCAGACAGAGGACCCCTAAATCCGACTCGCAAGAGATGAAAGACCTAATTGAACGAGCGGATAAATTGGAGAAAGAGGTCGCTCGGCTTAGGGCGAAAGCCAAAGAAGGGGCCACCCGCATTTATTCTGTAGTGCAGCAGGTAGGTCACCATGTTCCTCCTGCGGACGTTTTATCTATGGGGCTTGCTGGAGTCTTGAAGAAATTTATGGAGCTAAAAGAGTTGCAACTTATAAAGACTCCAGAGGCTCCTGTCCCAGCCCCTTCCGAACCTCCAACCCAAGTTCCTCCAGAAGCGGCTGACCGCCCTGAGGGCCCTAGTTCTTAGGGATTTTTTAGGACATGTTCTTGTAAACACCTAGTTATTTTGGAATGTAATTTCAATTTATATGAATGAAACACAAACCTTTTTCTTTGGTGAAGATTTATTTCCGAGTGATGGTTTTAACCATTTTAAGAAGTCCTTCGCAAGGTCTTTTTTCCATCATTTGGCTTGTAAGTCAAGCTTCATAGCAGGTTCTTCTCTTCTTAGTCCAATCTGGGGACTTTGATTTGTTGAGTAAGATCCTTGCCTTTGTAAATGAGATTGTTGCCTCATATTTCGATCGGGATTTTTGCCCCTTGTTTCTGGATGAGAGTTATCGTTTATCCTTGTAGGATAATTCCAACTCATCTTTTAGGAATGGGATTTTCGCCTCATTTTTGTAGAATGGGATTTTCACCTCATTTTTGTAGAATGGGATTTTTACCTCATTTTTGTAGAAAGGGCTTAAGCTTTATTCCATGGAACATTTAGGAGACGATTACAGGATTCACTGATAATAGCGTCGCAAGTGTTCAGCATTAAACGGACGCTTGAGCATTTTTCCTTCCAAATTTACCAGATAATAGGTGCCTGCTCGGACAATTTTCTGTATGACGTAAGGGCCTTCCCAATTAGGAGTTAGCTTCCCCGTTCGGCTTTTGTTTCCCTGGAACTCGTTTTCTCTTAAGACCAGGTCGCCGATTTGGAAGAAGACTCTTTTTACCCTTGTGTCATAGAACCTTTTTACTCTTTGGCGATAGATGGCTGCCTTTGTTTCCGCAGCTTCTCTTCGCTCTTCAAGTAAGTCAAGTTCCGCTCGGAGATTCTTCTCATTTTCTTCTGATGAGAAAATTTGTTGTGTCCGTAGAGTAGGCATTCCTATTTCTGCAGGGATGACAGCTTCTGCCCCATAAGTGAGAGAGAACGGAGTTTCTCCTGTAGGGGTTCTTGTGGTTGTCCTGTAAGCCAAGAGAACGCTCGGAATTTCTTCAACCCAGTTAGTTCCTTTTTTAGAGACCCGGGTTTTGAGAGCTTGGAGCAAGGTGAGATTGGTTACCTCTACCTAGCCGTTGGCTTGGGGATGTGTCACAGAAGTTAACCTGGATTCAATTCCGAGCTCTGAACAAAAGCTTTTGAAAGCCTTGTTATCAAATTGTCGCTCATTATCAGAAATGAAGGCGACCGGAATTCCGAATCGACAGATAACCGTTCGCCATAAGAAACCCTGACAAGCTTTCTCTGTGATTTTGGCCAAGGGCTCAACTTCTACCCATTTGGTGAAGTAATCGATAGCCACTATCAAAAACTTCATTTGTCGAGTTGAAGTGGGAAATGGCCCTAGGAGATCAACTCCCCAGATAGCAAACGGGCGAGGGCTAATAATTGGCGTGAGCAGTGTTGGTGGTCGTCTTTGAATCTTGGAATACCGTTGGCAGGCATCACATTTTCGGGCGAACACTACTGCATCTCGAGTTAACGGTGGCCAGTAATAACCCTGTCGCAGGACTTTGTAACTTAAAGGCTTTGCCTCCTATATGTCCCCCTCCAATACCTTCATGAATTTCTTGAAGGATATAGTTTGCTTCTGTGGGACGCAAGCACCGTAAGAAGGGTTGCGTATAGGACCTCTTGTATAGATTTTCGCCAATGATGGTGTATTGAGCGGATTTGTAAGAAATCCGTTTGGCTTCTGTCTTGTTGGATGGTGTAGGTCCACCTTGCAGGTAGTTTCTAATGGGATCCATCCAACTTGACTCTTCTGCTGTACTTTGTACTTCTCCTTCTAATCCCTCAATAGTTTTTGTGGGAAGGTATTGTAGGTTGAAGGGAGATTCTGTATCGCTGTTGGGCGCAGTGGCTTTTTTAGATAAAGCGTCCGCTTCTTCATTTTGTGCCTGACAGATTTTTTCAATTTGGAAATGAGCGAAGTGGGGGACTATCTTCTTTACCACTGTTTGGTATTTGACCATGTTCTCCTCCTTTGCTTCAAAGTTGCCCAATGTATGGCTAACGACCAGCTGTGAGTCGGAATATACATGTAGGCGTTGAATTCCGAGCCCTCGGGCAAAACGCAATCCTGCGATGAGGGCTTCATATTCGGCCTCGTTGTTGGTTGCTCGGAATTGGAACTTAAGAACTGTTGCAATTTTCCATTTGGAAGGAGAATAAAGGACGAAGCCGGCTTCTGACCTTTCTTCAGTTGCTGATCCATCAACATATAAGGACCATGGGATGCTTGGGCTTTCTTCTGGAGACTTTTGCCGAGACTTCATCCTCATTTGCAGGAATGGTCAATTCCATAATAAAATCTGCCAGAACTTGAGCCTTGATTGCAGTTCGGGGTTTACAGGTGAGATCTAACTCACCCAACTCTATTGTGGAATTTTCAGGCTAGACGTCCAGAATTTTCAAGCTTATGGAGGATTTGCTTTAAGGGCTGATCCGTTAGAACCGTAACTTTGTGCCCTTGAAAGTAAGGCCTTAATCCTCGTGCGGATGTGATGAGAGCGAAAGCCAACTTTTCAAGTGGTAGATATCTTGATTCTGCATCGTTAAGGATCTTACTTGTGTAATAGACTGGCTTCTGAACTCCTTTGTCTTCCCTCAAAAGTACTGCACTGACCGCTCGAGGAGCAGCGGCCAAGTAGACGTAGAGCTCTTCCCCTACTTGTGGCTTAGCTAGCAACTGAGGCGATCGGAGATAATCTTTAAGCTCTTGAAAGGCTTTCTCACATTCTTCTGTCCACTCCATTTTTGGTGCTTTTCGCAAGGCTCGGAAGAGTGGGAGGTTTTTCTCTCCGGCTTTAGAGATAAATCTCCCCAGAGCTGCTAGGCGTCCGTTAAGCCGTTGTATCTCTTGGAGGCTTTTAGGTGATCCCATATCAAGGATGGCTTTGACCTTTTCCGGATTCGCTTCTATTCCTCTTTGGGTCAGTATAAATCCGAGAAATTTCCCTGACCGGACACCAAAAGCACACTTGTTCGGATTTAAGCGCATATTGTAAAACCGAAGTGACTGAAAGGCCTCTTGTAAATCTGAGAGGTGTTCGTCTGCTTTTCGGCTCTTCACCAGAATGTCATCCACATAAGCTTCAACATTTCTGCCAAGTTGTTATTTGAAAACCGTATTCATGAGCCTCTGGAAGGTGGCTCCGGCGTTCTTTAAACCGAACGGCATTACCTTATAGCAATAAGTTCCTGTGCTTGTAATGAAGGATGTTTTTTCTTCGTCATCTTTGGCCATTCGGATTTGATTGTAGCCTGAAAAGGCATCTAGGAAACTCAGCATTTCGTGCCCCGCCGTGGAATCAACCAAGCCATCAATTGAAGGTAGAGGAAATGAATCTTTGGGACAAGCTTTATTTAGGTTCGTGAAATCTACACACATCCTCCATTTTCCGGATGGCTTTTTTACTAGAACCACATTGGCCAACCATTCTGGATAGTGCACTTCTCGGATAAACCCGGCCTTTAAAAGGGTTGATACTTCTTCTTCTATGGCTTTCTGCCTCTCTGGTGTGGAATTTCTCCGTTTGTGTTTGACAGGCTTGAACGACTGATCTATGTTGAGGCGGTGCTCAATGACATCACGTTTTAAGCCTGGCATATCTTCGATGACCAGGCGAAGAGATCAGAATTGGTCCTTAGTACCACCATGAGATTTTCTTGTTGCACTGTTGTTAGATCTGCACCAATCCACACTGTGCGTTCCATCCTAGTTGTGTCTAGAGGAACCGTAAGCAATTCTTCAACTGGTGTGGGCCGAAGCTCTTATCTTCCCGTTCGGCTATTTTGTTGATCAACATGGCTTCCGAAACTTTTGTTTTGCCTCTGCCTAAAGCTTTTCCTTTGAGGGTTGCAACATAACATTGCCGCGCCAAGGGTTGATCTCCTCTTACCTCTCCACTACCACTCTCTGTCGGAAATTTGAGGAGAAGATGGTAAGTAGAAATTACAGCCTTCAAGGCGTTGAGGGTTGGTCTGCCAAGAATAACGTTGTAACTTGAAGCACAGCGTACGACTAGGAAATTTGTTGTCACTGTTGATGATCTAGGCGACTTTCCCATCAGAATCGCAAAGAGATCATTCCTTCTGGCTGTATCACTCCTCCGGAAAACCCTATTAAGGATGATTTTACGGGAAGCAAATTATCTGCATCATATCTCATTCGTTCGAAGGCACTCCAAAAGAGAATGTCAACCGAACTTCCACTGTCTATCAGAACTCTCTTCATTTGGAAACTGGAAACCATGATGGCAATGACTAAGGCGTCGTCATGGGGGTGGCGAACCCTGCTGACATCGTTATCATAAAAAATGATGGGAGCCGTAGGCCGTGATCTTCTTTGTGGCGTTTCCGTTTCCTGCGCAGCCCCCACCATTCGTGCATAGCTTTTCCGAGAGGCGGAGCTTTCACCACCACACCCAGGACCACCACTGATAAATCCGACCATCTCCCCTTTTTCTTCTTCTTCTGGCTGTGAAGTTTCGGGCCCCTCTTGGATATCAATGTTGATATACTGCTCCAATTGTCCCCTTCTAACAACATCTTCAATGGCGTTCATCAAATGGGTACATTTTTCCGTGTCATGTCCTCTAGTTTGATGAAACTTGCAATATCTTTTACTATTCTTTTGTCGCTCGGATATTTTGTTTATCATTTATGTTTATTAGTTTGATTATCATTGTTATGAGGTTTAAATTACACAGCTTATGGGTTGGGTGCACTCTCGGCCCAGCTTGTGTAGCATCTGTTCATGTTTTGGGAACGGGTGTTACAGGATTCCCGTGGAGAATAGCGTTTCCCCTGTAAGGATTTCTTCTGAGCCACTCGACTCGGGTGGTTTTCTACTGCAATAGATCGAGAGGGTATTATACATGTCTTGCCGGAACGAGGAGACGGGGGCAAGTACCGTTGTTATTTCCGAAGTACCCCAACGCCAGGCTGTAGCTCATTTCGAGGGTGACGACCCTACAGGCGCCCCAACCACGACAGTCACGAAACTGAAGGGGCCTGCAACCGAACCCGAAGAGGTTGGCCAGGCCTTGGGAAGCTCCTCGGGGCTTAGGTTTAATCCGTTTGATGGCCTCCTATGCCACGACCTAGTGTTGGCGGCCGTCTCTCTGGAGCTCCTTCGAACAGACGAGATCGAGTCTCAGTTGCAGTGTCTCAAGGAGGTTAAACTGGCGGCCCACATTCGCTTGTCCGCAATTTCGGTAAGTCTTTGCGGCCTCTAATTCTTTTAAGATCTTTAAGTATCTGGAACTCAAGCTGTCTGCATCATTTGCACAGCGCTAGCCTTCTGGAGAGGGGACGTAGCCTCCGTACCACGGTCTCGACCTTGGAGCCTAAGAAGCACAGGCTTCAGGCTAACTTCTCCCTTCTGCAAGGAGAAAGGGACAGAATTGAAGGCTCCCTTAACTCTTCAACAACATAGTGCCAAAGGTTGCTGCAGGAGAAGATGAGGCTAGAGGGGCGTGTCAAGATCCTTTCCGAGGTGGTTGAAGAACTTCAGGAAGGAGTGGAGCAGATCAGGTTATCTAAATAATCGTTTGAAGATAGGTGCCTGCAAGCTGAAACGAGTCTCTCTGCTTTCAAGGCTGAAGTCGAGAAGTTCCTCTCGTATTTGAATTTGGTGAAAGGGGAAATAGTTCTTCTACAACAGGAGAATGACAAGCTCTTAAAGGACTTGGAGGAAAATAATAGCTCCCTTATCCAGACGGATACTGAAAAAGAAGCTACTGTGGAGGAGAAGGATCGAGCTTTAAAGGAGATGGCTTCCATGCAGGAGACCCTGAACCTTTGCTACGATAGGATACAGGAGCTAGAGACCATCTCTTCTTTTTATGGAGATAAAGATAAAGGGTACGGGGCCGGCTTTCACAAGGGTGGCAAAGAGGCCTTATTGGTCCTTCAACACTTTATCATACCAAAAGCCCTCAAAATCCTTGCTGGAGAGGACTTAAACGCTGAGACTGACGATGAACTCCTAGATAAGGAATCCTCTTTGGATGAACTCGAAACGGAGGGAGGTAGGGACTTGATATATTTCTTCTTCTTGTTGGAATTGTGTGACTTACTCCTTTAATTATTGTAGGACAATCTTCCGAGAAGGTTTGTCGTGAGGAGATTGCCCCGGCTGAAGAGGTGCCTTTGTCGGAAGACGCTTCGGCAACGGGCCCTCGGGAGGCTGGTCGTGAGGTGGCCACAAGCGCAGAGGTGGCGGGAGGGGATCAGGCAGGTTCTTTAGTTATTCCCGAAGATACTCCCGCTCTGATGTGATTTGACCATATTTGTATTTCCTTCCCCCCCTCCTTTTTTTTAACACGAGTTTTTATAACCTTAGATCCAAATGTATGTATGAAAACTTTTTCATCTAGTTCTTTTGAATTCGTAATGTCGCCTTCTGTGAATGGAATTTTTTGGATCCACACGAGTTTTTGTGAGAAGGAGAATGCCAAACGAGCCGCATCATGGAGTTTTGCTTCCGAAGGGGTGGTTTCATACTTAGGGGGTAGAGATGTTTCCTTTAGGAGGGAAGATTACGATCTCACAATAAAGGCGTTAGAGAAATCTTTCCGCACGGATATTTTTACCTTGAGATCGGGGCATGAAGATATTTCCCCGGGAGACGGAAACTTGCAGTCCTATAATCAGAGCGCGAAGATGCCTTTCCAAGGAGGGAAATTTTGTGCTCGCGATCAAGGCGCAGAGTCACTTCCCGAGGAGTGGGGGTTATGGCCTTTTGATCAAGGCGCTGAGACATTTCCCAAGGAGAAAATTAGTGGCTCACGGTCAAGGAGCAGAGACACAATCCCGAGGAGGAATTTTAGTGTCTCCGATAAAAGTGCAGAGACAATTCCGAGGAGGAATATTTTTATTGAGACAAGTTAATGAAGAAGAATCAAATTTTATTGATAATATTTCCTGGGTGCCTCGGAATGATATGGACGCTTCAGTTTTTTTTTTTCATCAAATCTGGTGAGCCAGTATGTACCTGGCTTTACAATGCCTTTTACGACGTAGGTTGCTTCCCAGTTTGGAGTTAGTTTCCCCATTCTACTTTTGTTACCCTGAAATTTGTTCTCTCGTAGGACTAGATCACCAATTTAAAAGGTGACCTCTCTCACCTTGGTGTCATAAAACCGCTTAACCTTCTGGCGGTAAGCAACTGCCCGAAAGTTGGTTGCATCCCTTTTTTCCTCCAAGAGATCCAGTTCGGCTCTGAGCTGCTCTTCATTGGTCATGGGATCGAATGTTTGCGTCCAAGGGGTGGGCACTCCAATCTCAGGCGGAATCACGGCTTCAACCCCGAAGGCCAGGGCAAAGGGAGTCTCTCCCGTGGGTGTTCAAGTAGTGGTTCGATATGCCCATAGGGCCCCCAGAATCTCCTCTACCCATGAGGATCCATTACTAAGAACCCGTGTTTTCAAACTGTGGAGGAGAGTTCGGTTGGTCACTTCTACTTGTCCGTTCGCCTGAGAATGAGTGACCGAGGTGAGTCTATGCTCAATTCCGAGCTCGTCACAGAAAGCCTTAAATATGATGTTGGCAAACTGGCGGCCATTATTAGTTATGAAGGCCAAGGGAATTCCGAACCGGCAGACAATTGACTTCCAAAGAAAGGATCGGCAAGCCTTCTCCGTGATTGAGGATAACGGTTCCGCTTTCACCTACTTAACTTAATGAAGTAGTCAATTGTGACTATTAGGAACTTCATCTGCCGAGTCGCCACTGGGAATGGGCCAAGGAGATCAACTCCCCAAAGGGCGAACGACCTTGTACTTACGATGGTGTAAGGTGGGCAGCGGGTCTCCTCTGGATATTTGAGTGTCTTTGACATGCGTCACACTTTCAGACGAACTCAATAGCATCTTTTAACAGGGTTGGCGAGTAATAGCCTTGCCGAAGAACCTTATGACTGAGCGCTTTGCCAACCAGATGATCTCCTGCCACTCCTTTGTGGATTTCCTGGAGAACGTAGTTCGCTTCGGTAGGCCGTAAGCACCTCAGAAGAGGTAGGAAAAAAGGATTTTTTATAAAGCTGCCCATCTATTATGGTGAAGGGGGTGGACCGAACAATAATTCAGCGAGCTAACTTAGGGGCCGATGGGAGGGTTCCTTCCTTGAGATAACTCAAGATGGGATCTATCCACAAGGCTCTTCCTCGATATTAAGCAGCTCCTTGGCGGGTCGGCACTCGATTGTCTTTGCTGCCAAGTATTGGATATTAATGGGCTGCTTGATGTCCCCGTCAGATGTGGCTAGCTTTGAAAAGAGATCCGCTTCCTTGTTTTTGGTTCTGGGTACTTTGTTGATGTGAATGTTCTGAAAGCTCTTCATGAGCTGTTGTACCATAGCTTTGTACTTTACCATATTCTCCTCTCGTGCCTCGAACTCTTCGGACATATGGCCTACTACTAACTGTGAGTCAGTATTGGCTTGCAGGTCCTGAACTCCAAGGCCTCGGGCAAGCTGCAGACTTGCTATTATTGCCTCATATTCGGCTTCATTGTTGGTAGCTTTAAAGTTAAACTTCAGAATCATGGAGGTACTCCAACTGGATGGTGATCAAAGGACTATTCCAGCTCCGGAGTTTTCAGCGTTTGCCGAACCATCAGTGTGTAGGACCCACTGAGAAGGGGAAGTGTTCTGTATCCTGGATGGTTCATGACCATGGGCTCCTCGGTATTAGCGACAGTGAGTTCGACAATGAAATCTGCCAATACTTGCGCCTTAATAGCTGTACGGGGCTCATAGCTGATATCATATTCCTCGAGCTCAATGATCCACTTTGTTAGGTGTCCCGAAGTATCTTGTCTGTGAAGTACCTGCTTCAATGGTTGATCAGTGAGTACCTTGATTTTATGGGATTGAAAATACGGGCGAAGCTTCCGAGCTAAGACAACTAGGGCAAACACAAGTTTCTCGAGCGGGAGGTATCTTGATTCGGTGTCTGAAAGCACATTACTGATGTAGTAGACCAGTTTCTGTGCCCCACCCTCCTTTTTTGTGAGAACCGAACTAATTACTAAGTCTGTAACAGTAAGATAGATATAAAGCTCCTCCCCTGGGTTCGGTTTAGAAAGAAGGGTGGGTGATTATAGATAATCCTTTAGTTGTGTGAGGGCCTTGTCACACTCCTCTGTCCACTGCAACTTTGGTGCTGCTCGAAGAGCCTGGAAGAAGGGAAGGTTCTTCTCTCTGGATCATGAGATGAATTTCCCGAGCGCAGCAAGCCTCCCATTGAGGCATTGTATCTCCTTAATACTCCTCGGGTATCTAGTCTCCATAATAGCTCGAATCTGCTCCGGATTGGCCTCGATCCCCTTTGTGTAATCATGAAACCGAGGAACTTGCCAGATCGGATGCCAAAAGCACACTTGCTTGGGTTAAGACTCATGCCGTGGGCCCGCAACGCCTCAAAAATCTCTTGGAGGTCGGAAACGTGGTGTTCAGCTTTGGGGCTCTTAACCAGGATGTCGTCCACACAGGCTTCAACATTCCTCCCAATTTGTTTTCTAAAGACTTTGTTCACCAGTCTTTGAAATGTTGCTCCTGCGTTCTTTAGTCCGAAGGGCATTACTTTGTAATAATATGTTCCTCGAGAGGTAATGAAAGAAGTTTTCTCTTCATCTGCCTTCGCCATTCAAACGTGGTTATACCCTGAGAACACGTCTAAGAAGCTAAGCATTTCGTATCCCGAAGTAGAGTCGACGAGATTATCTATGAGAGGCAGGGGGTAGCAATCTTTTGGGCATGCTTTATTAAGGTTGGTAAAATCTACACACATCCTCCATTTGCCTGAAGATTTTTTTAACCAACACAACATTAGAGAGCAACTCGGGATATTATGCTTCCCAAATGAACTCAGCCTTTAGCAGTTTATTGACCTCCTCCTCGACAGCTTCTAGACTGTTCAGAGCAAAGGTCCTTCTCTTTTGGATGACTGGTTTGAAAGTAGGGCCTACCCGAAGGTGATGGTCGATGACGTCGCGTGGCACACTAGGCATCTCTTCAGCAGTCCAGGCGAAAACGTCAGCGTTGCGCTTTAGTAGTTCGAGGAGCTCTTCTTGCTGTCCTGGATAGAGTTCACTCCCGAGCTACACTATTCGCTCGGGGCGTCGAACTGGCACACCTTTAGTTTTTCTACTGGTGTTGGCCGACGAGCTTCTCATTCCTCATCTTCTGGGAGGAGTTCTTCGAGAGTTAGTGTTTCAGATGCTATGCTGGATTCTCCCCCCTGATACTTCAAGTGATTCACATAGCACTGCTAGGAGGCTTCTTGATCGCCCTTTACTTCTCCATAGCCATTCTCGGTCTAAAATTTCAGCATCATGTGGTACGTTGAAGGGACAAATCCGAACATATTCAAAGATAGCCTCCCCATTATTGCGTTATAGTTGGAGGGGCACCGAACAATCATAAAATTAACCATGGAAGAAACTACTCGGGTGGTTTTTCGAGGGTGACTGGAAGGGCTATGACCTCTTCTGGTTGAAGGGGACTTCCATTGAATCCCATTAATGGAGACTTGGTTGGCTTCAGGTTCTCTGCACCAATTTTCATTCGATCAAAAGCGTCCCAAAAGATAATGTCAACTGAACTCCCGGTATCAATAAGCACCCTGTGCAACATGAACCCCCACTTTAACAGCTACTACTAAAGCATCATCATGCGGCTGGGAAACTCCTCAGAGGTCTTCGTCTGAAAAAGATATAAGCTCCAAAGGGCGGCCTCTCTTCCGAGGGTAGTCTTCATGAACTGCTCCCACCGTACGGGCTTAACTCTTTCTTGACGAGGAGCTTTCCCCTCTGTATTCTGGGCCTCCAGCAATGAAGAGTAGGGGACATCCTCCTCGGGTGTGGCTTGCTGTAGCGGGGGGTCCTCTTTGGGGGTCCGCTCTTGTGGCAAGAATTGATCAACCTTCCTGGCTCTGATGAGATCTTCAATTGCATCCTTGAGTTGGACACAATCTTTAGTTGTATGACCCTTGACTTGGTGGTAAACACAAAACTTTTTACTGTGCTTTATGGCTCCAGATTCCTTGATGGGATTTGGCTGCTTCAAGATTTTCTTATGTTGTATCTACATCAAGATATTTTCTCCGGAAGTGTTGAGGGTGGTATAGGTGTTGTACCTCCCCGGAAACGGTGGCCTCCTTGGTTGGGGGCCTTAATCAGTCCGTCGTGGAGGTTGATCCCGACCTCGGTCTGGCTCTTTCCGAGGCCTTGGTTCTCCCCACCTCGGACCTTTGTACTTATCCGGTCGAGACTCCTTCCTTTGGAATTCTCTAATCCTCTGCAAGGATTCCTCCCTTCGGCCAGCTTTGAACTCTTCAGTGGCAATATAAGATTGTGCTCTGCTCATTAGTTCGGGAAAATCTCTAGGGACCGCTCTGAAAATTACATCAAGGAAGGGCATTCTCGAAGCCCATCCATCACGACGCCAACAACCATCATGGAATCAAGGTTGGACATTCCGGAAGTCTCCCTGTTGAATCGATCCAAGTAGTCCTGGAGGCTCTCCTCTTCCATCTGTTTGCATCTAAGGAGCATCACAGGATTCCTCCTCTACCTTACTTTGAGGTTTTTTGTAGAAGGCTTCATTCCACTCCATGCTTCAATAAGCGTCTTGTTTCGCACTGCCTTGGTTGGACATCTGTTCAGTAGATATATAGACTGTTGTGTAAACAGCTTCAGCCCAAAATGAGTTTGGAATTCCTTTCTCCTTTAGCATTGATCTTGTCATCTCCATGACAGTTCTATTCTTTTTTTTTTTTTCTGCTACTCCATTCTGTTTAGGTGCATAGCCAACTGTTTGTTGGTGATGAATTCCCTCATCTTCACAAAATTTCTTGAACTCATTAGAGTTGTACTCGGTGCCTCTATTACTTCTGAGAACTTTGATGCTACGACCACTTTGTTTCTCCACATGATTCTTGATTTTCTTGAATATAGAGATAACTTGTGATCTTTCTCAGAGAAAATATACCTATGTCATTATTGTATAGTTATCAATGAATAAAATGAAATACCTATTATGGTTGGGTGTAGGAGTTTTCATTGGTGCATAGATGTCTGTATGTACTTGCTCCAGTGGCTTCTTGGCTCTACATACTTTACCAGATGGGAAGGATTGTCGCAGTTGTTTTCTAAGTAGACAACCTTCACACACATCTGAAGTTTCTAGGATATATGGAAGGTTTCTCGTCATGTTTTTCTGATGGAGTAGCCTTAATGCTACAAAATTAAGATGGTCATTTCTCCGTTGCCATAGCCATGACTCATCAACTTGAGTCTTCATAGCTATGTCTCTTGTGTATCTCCGTTGAATTGAAAAATTTCTATTTTCCATCTTGATAGAGGCAAGAACTTTATTTTTGTCATAAATAGTGCAGGTATCTTCCTCAAAATATAGAAAATATCTATTCTCTATCATTTGTCCCACACTGAGCAGGTTTTGAGCCAAACTAGGAACTAAATATAGATCTTTAATTAGTTTTGAACCTTTTTTAGTTTCTAGTATTATAGTTCATTTTCCTTTTGTTTCAACTAATGCATCATTTCCCATTCTTACTTTAGATTTTACTGAAGTATCAATATCATTGAATATACACTCATTAGAAGTCATAAAATTACTACGTCCACTATCTATATACCAAATATCATTAGTATCTTTAGTTGTTTCTTGATTAGGATAAAACATATTTTGTGTACTTTCCCTTTTTTCTGCATAATTAGCTTGATTGTTTATTTTTAAGCGACAATCTTTTTCTATATGACCATATTTTTTACAAAAGTTGCATTGTCTTTTTTTATGAAATCAACAATCTTTTTCTAAGTGATTGTTCTTTTTTGCAAAATTTGCAAGGTGGATATCTCCTCCTCCATTTATATTTTTTTCCAAAACTCCTATCATTTTTAAAATTTTGAGGTTTAAAATTTATTTTTGTTTTGAAGGCACTTTCTAAATTTTCTTCATCTTGCCCTATTTATCTTTTTTCATGTTCTTCTAATGAACCAATTAATTCACTTACTGATAAAGATTTTATATCTTTAGATTGCTCTATAGCAGTAACTAAAAAGTTATTTTTTTAGTAAGTGTTATTAATATTTTTTTATACTATTCTTTTATCAGTAATATCATCTCCATAGGCTCTCATTTGATTTACTAGTCGTTTTATTCTACAACAGTATTGTTGAATAGTTTTATTCTCTTTAATTTTATATTTACAAATTCTCTATTGAGAGATTGTAGTCTAATGGCTCATACCTGCTCAGTGCCTTGGAACTCCACTTGCAGAATCTTTCAAGCCTCCTTAGATGTCTTTGCCCCAATAATTCTGGGAAATATATCCTCTGACAAAGAGCTTGTTGAATAATACAAAGGGCCCTTGCATCCTTTTGTAGTTGATTCGAGAAGCTGCTTCCTTCTTCTTTTGAAGTCACGTACATGTTCTCAACAATGCCTCATAAACCTTTGGTCATTAGGAATGTGGTCATTTTAAGACTCCAATAATCATATTTGATACCATCAAAAATGGGAATTTGAATACTGAAGGGGGTAGAAGCGGACATGATTTTTGGAGGATAGTGGATAGTGGGAGATCAGGGCAAACGCCCTCTACCAACCAAACCAGGCTTTGATACCACTGTTAGAATTGGGACACAAGGATTTGAGAGGCTAGTGTTAGGATTGGGAGTATAGATGACTGGAGAAGAGCCGTAGTTTGAAGAAGAACTTTGTATTACACTTTGAAGCTTTTGGACTTGTTACAAAAGTGTTACATCCCACTCCTTTATATAGGGACCTTTAGAAACTTCTAGACTATATTCTAGGACATTCTATATTTACATTATAGAGAATATTCAAGGGTATATTCAAGCTCCTCCAAGCTTCTACTTTGATGAAGAAGATTCTAGTTGATGTTGGACTTCTTTGAAGATTCTAGAAAATGGATCACTTTCTAACAGTTCTCTATTCCAATACAAGAAAAAATGATTAGAGCACAAAGCGAGTTTCCAAACTCTTAGGCCGTGTTTGGTACACCAAATTACATATGATTGGATTGTATTGTTATCCAAAATTCATTATCCTGTGTTTGGTATGCAAGTGTTATCCTCAAATTTCTAATCTTAGGATTTGGGTTTTTTCACTAATCTTATCCAAGAATTTCTGGAGGATTACGTCATATTGTTACGAAACATTGACCTATCTTTGACTTTTGTCTCCATCTCAAGTATTCAACCCTTCAGCCTTGTAACCCGGTGCGGACCCTCGCCATCGTCGTCCCCGTCATCATCTCCTTCACCGTCGCCATCATATTCCTCTCCATCACCGTTGTCAATCGAGAAACCCATTGTTAAGACTTTACAACCCATCCTTCCATACCCTGTTTTTGACAAATTTTCTAGAAAATCTTGATATTTACCTGATATTACATGTTTGTATATTTGTAAAACCTATAAAAAAAAATGAAACCCATACACAAATTGGTTTATTTTTCATACATTGTTGTAGATTTTTTGTCAGCCAATTGGAACTCTCAACCTGCTACATCATCTCATATAGTTAGTAGAAAGAGAACAAGCGGAAAGGATGACATAGTAAAAGGCTTTAGTGAGGATGCATCTGAGTTGTTCAAGAACGTTGCTGAGAAATTTGACAAATCTAAAGTTAATTATCCTAAATATTTAGCCGAAAAGCTAAATATGTTAATTTTTTCAGTCCATGACAACTTAAAAATACCTAAGGCAATGAGATCTTACTCTTCAAATATAGAGGTATTCAAGATAATTAACACTAATGATGAGAAGATTGCATTTCCTAAATCATTCCTTGCAATGTAATTTGCTTTTAAGTAGAACCGTGGAATTCTACAAAACCTATTTATTATGCTATAACTTTCATTTTATTATTTTTCTTTCAATTATTTTTTAACATTATATTAAAATGTGCTTGCAAAAATATATTAAATTTGCATGGTATTTTAACAATCAAAATTCCATATTGTTTTACTAATTAAATTTTTATAAAGAGTATTTGGAAGGAAGAAAAAGGGCAATAATTTACAAAAATTTTGTACAAATAATTGTTAATATGTATTTATAAACAATTTTTACAAACTAATTTGTGACACATGACATAAATAATAACATAAAAAATAAATATTAAAATATAAACAAGAAAATAGTCCCATCCGACGTCCACCAAACGCAGGATTTCTAATCTTGGTTTCTAATCTAGCGCTACCAAACATAGGAAAACATAATATTATCACATCCCATCATCCTATCCCATCTAATCCGAAATAATAATTCTATCCTATGCTACGTACCAAACGTGGCCTTAAGGTTTTTGACTAGAAGTCTACCTAAGCTTTAGGCATAATCATAGTATTCCAACATATCAGATTCGTGTCTTTGATACTGCTAGAATAATTGTTCTGATCTCAATGTTCAAAATAATCGCATCATGTAGCAGGTATTTTGTTTAAAATAAGCTTTCTAACAAGCTTAGAGATAGAGTCAATGTTGGTGTATGCCCTAGAGACCAATCATGAGATGATTAATTTTGTGCATTTTCATGTTCATTTATAAGGGTTTTTTTTTCATTGTTATGCTTTACTTGATATCTGCGTAGTATAAGTATTGATAATAATGTCCCTAGAATAGTTTACTATTCTTAAATTGTCCCTAGTCAAGTATCATTGAGGAATCAAGGACAACAATGATGCACGTGAGACTAGTATGTGTAGTGGCTGATGACAAGAGTTGTCATGGACATGAGATGTCAAGTCAACACGTGAGTATAAGTTGTAGAGCTTATGCTGGATAGACCCGTCATGAGAATTGCTACATGGATTGTTATATGAATGTCATAAGCGATTCTCATAAATGGTTAAAGAAGTATATGATCCTTAGACTTGAGGTCACCATGGATTCTTACATGGCAAGTTTCATACTTTGATATAACCAAACGTTACCCGTAACAAGGTGAACTATAAAGGTTGTGATTGGGTATATCATAAACCATGTAGTAGAATGTGAGTGATCAAGGTAGGATTTGTCCATCTTATATATAACAAGAGTGATATTAGGGCCTCTTGATGAGTGAGACTAAGAAGTGTGTGGCCACACCCAGGTGAATCAGTATGGGATATTAATGTCACTTGTTTTCGTTAGTCTACTTGGGATCAAGAAACATATTGATTGAATTATACAAGTATGACTAATCCATGACTTGTATTCAATCAAAGATATCAAGGACAAAGGGATACTGGATACTCGGTATTAATCACAAGAACAGATTATGTCTTTCACGACATTCTTGCGGTTTGGGTAGCAATGATGTGTTGCTAGACACCCCTCATTGCTTATGATATTAAAATGAGTTTTATTTCATTGCCAAAATCGTAAGAACCTATTGGGTCACACTCAAAGGTTGATCTAGATTTGGAACTCCGTTGACTGAGGCATGTTTTGAAAGTCAGAATAGTATAAGTATACAAGAGGGTCTTGTACATGGTCTAAACACTAATCCTACTTTGGAAATGGTTCATAAAATAAGAGCACATATATGTATGTGGATATATGGGTTGGGCCTCCATTTGAATGAATCCTAATTAATTCTATGTTCTAATTGTGTTGGACACAAAGAATAAAAAGAAGTTGGGCCCAACCACATATAGATATGCTATATAGGGAAGATATAAGTAGGCTTATATAACTCCTTCTAAACTTCAAGATAAAGGACCGGTTTTTCTTCTCCTTCTTCTAGAGAGAAAGAGAGGACGGTTTCTTTTATTTAAGAGGGTGGTTTCCAATAGTTGGATAACCATTGAAGGAGTGTTTATGTTGAGTTATTAACGTAAGTACTTCTAAACCTCAACATTAAGTACCGTTTCTCTTCCTCTTCTTCAAGAGAAAGGTCCGTTTCTCTTCCTCTTCTTCTATAAATTTGAGAGGACAAGTTCCTTGGTTTGCAAGACAAGAAAAGAAAAGAAAAAGAAAGAGAAAGAGAGAGAGAGAGGATTATTTGAGAAGAATGGTTTTCCAATAGTTGAATAACCATTTTAGGAGGTTGATGTTGGGTTCTAATACAAGGCCATCAATGTCAGTTCTTCGATTATGAGCTAGCACCAAAAAGTAGAAGAATCAAAAGTTCCAGTTTTGTTCCTGAGACGAACAAGGCGATTCAGTACTTCCGAGTGGGTACCGATAGAGGCGAGGATCCGTTGATCATCGCTGAAATCGTGACAAGGATCTTTGGAGCAGCGTCAAATAATCAAGGACGTCGATATACGAGCTTTGGCTATGGTATGTTTTTGAAACCTAACCTAATCGTGGTGTTTTTCTCGCTTGGATCTTGGATGGGTTTTGTCGAGTTTTGTTTTGAATATCCGCTGCGCATGTCTACAGTAGACACATGTGAACTCGTTATTTCCCTTCAGTCAAGAATAGTTTTACTGATGTAGTAGGTATTTAGTTTAAAATTGGGATATTCTACAAGAAAAATAGAGTAACAATAACCCTACTAGCTATAGAGAGATTGAAGGCTTTTCAATTAGAGACCTTTTACTAGATCCTCTCAACAAAAGGACTGAATACTCTAACAAGAAGCGTATCAGGAGAAATCAAGGCACCAATATACTTGAAGGGAATGAACCAACTATAAAACTACAAAATATTCATTATAGAATGTAACAATCCTATTTTTCAAGAAATTTAAAATTCCTAAATAGTACAAATGTACAGTACTAGTAGAGAGGGTGAGTTAGGAGATAATCTTTAGATACAAAAAGGAAATGAAGCTTAAAAGAATTGAAAATGATATAATAGAATGGAAACCATATATTAGGGGAAAAATGGTCATATAAAGCATATTTGAGGCTAAAGGAGTTAATGAAATGATAATAAAGATTAAATAAGTCATTGGAGCCATTAATGGAGTTAATGAGAACTGAAATGGAGAAATGACCAAAATACACTTAGTACATAAGTTTAGGTGATAAATAGAGAGAAGAGGGAGAGAATGAGAGAACCCTCATTTCTCTCCACAGCTTCCCGAGAGAGAGAGCTCGGGTACTCTAGCAGATCAAGGAGAATTTGAGAAGAAGGAGAGGAAACCTCAAAGTAGACTCAAATCGAAGATAAGGATGAGTACTTGAGTGAATCTAACCCTCACCCTTCATGTTTTAGCTTCAATTAAGAAAGGTATATGATGAAACCCTTGATTTAGGTTTTGAGGAGAGAAATAAAGGAAGAGAAAAGAAGGAGCTCTGAAATATGGAGTTTAGAGATTCATCATACTCAAATAAGTGTTTTAGAAGCTTAATTGAAGCATTCATATGGAATTAAGTTTCATATTAATGCATTTTAAGTCTTGGGTTGGAGATTGAGTGAATGTTAATTAATTATAAGGGTTGATTGATGAAATTATGTATGAATGATGGAGAATGGATGTAGAATGAGGTATTAAAAAAAAATCTTAGAAAAGATTGTATGAGGTTAGGGCTTTGATTTAAAGTTTGAAATTCATTAATTGCTGTAAAAATGCCCTAAATGGGTTATTTGGTGATTTACGACGCGTCTTACAATGTTTACGACGCGTCATAAAATTCCAGGAGAAGTCTACAAATAGTCAGGACGGGTCAACCCAATAGGACCGACGGGTCGCTAGACTAGAGCGATGAGTATAGAACCAACGGGTCGCTAGACTAGAGCGACAAGTCGCCCATTAGGAGCAACAGGTTGCTCAGTTACTGTAGCACCAGAAAAGGGTCGGAATGACTTCCAATTAATTCCTAAGGGTCTTGTAAGCTTAGGGATATACTAGAAGTGAAGAAAACATGTAGAGCAAGCTCGTAAAAGCCTTTTAGAATTGATTTTGAATGGAAAAGCTGATATATTGGGGATTTCCATATGCATTGTACTCAGTTCAATTAAATCATTTCTAGATGATATGTATTGATGGAAAATCATCATATATGATATTTAGGATGAGGTAAACCCATCAAGGACCCTCCAGAAGTGTCGGAGCAACCCTCCAGAAGTGTGGAAGTTGGATTAACTTCAGGTTTTCAAATGTTTTCAAATGCTGAATGTTCTCTAAAAGTTTTATGAATGTTTTGACGTGATATATTCAATATCTATGACATGATTGCCCCTAGTTACGGCATGTTAGATGATGTTGCATTGGTTTCCTTAAACTGATTTTCTATGCCATATGTGAATGCATTGTTATTGAGAATGCATGAAATATGATAGAACTGAATGGAAGGTTTAGAGAGCATGAACAGAAAGAGAGGGAACAATGCATATAGTAAGGAGAAAAGTAAGAGTAAGATAAATAAGAAATAGTAGAATATGGTATGCGCCATATCAATAGTCACGTATATGAATGTCGTACGTACAAGACATAGAGAAAAGCAATACTGCTGATGCTACGGGGATGATAGCAATACCGCTGATGCCGCGGGGATGATATAGGATTATGTATGTTGATGAGATTTGGCGCATACCTGATAAAGCATATGATTGATGTTTGATTGATTGCCTATGATGTTGTATTGTCATTATTTCCCGAGTTTTTATATCGAGTTTTCATATGAATGGCATGGTATATAGGTTGAAGAGACATGTGATGACTAGCATTCATATATTCATATATATATATATATATATATATATATATATATATATATATATCCAGATTCATGATGAGATGAGACTTGCATACATTGTTGAATTATGCATATAGAACCAACATGCTTCCACATAGTTATCTATATATGTGATACAGATTTTAGAAATGTATATTTTCAGTATACTAATCCTTGTAGTGACAAATTCTCTCAATGGCCTTTATAAGCTCACCACTCCCCCTCCATAGGTTGTAGGTACAACCTCAGCTAGCGTAGCTAGATCTCGAGGAGAGGTTGATAGCAGTTCAAGTACATAAGCTGGGAATGTAGAAGGCTCTAAGCAATGTTGTAGAAGAAGTCATAAGTATGAGTATATGAGACTATAATTATGAGCTTTGAGTTTGAGTTGTGAGTTATTTTTGTTGTTGCATGAATGTATACAACTTGATACTGATGTGGCGGATGTATACACATTCTCCTTTGATATATATATGGTTTGAGGTTGTGTTATAAATATAGCTACTTGAGGATGTATGATATTAGGTTGAGTACAGGAAAGACAGCCGTGTTATGGCTAGTGTGACACACTCGTCCATAAGTAGGTCAACTGTTATGTACAGGGACGGGGTGTTATATAGAATGTCTAATTCTAGGGTTTAACTCGACGAGAAATAAATTTGGTATTTAGCAATGAATCTTAATTTGAGCCTAGGGAAGAGTAGATTGTTTCAATAGAGCCCTATGGTAGTGGTCTTTTCTTGAGGCTTGCATGTTCTTTCATAACTTGTGTCCTCCTTGTGTTCCAAGTGCTCATTTCCCCCACCTATATCCACGGTGAGTAGGTTTAGGGCTCCAAACTCTCTTTTTAGGTCTCGTTCAGTTACCAACATTTCAAATCACAGTGTAAGTGGAATTACATATAAGTTGAATTACTCTATTTTGACTTACTACAAAGCTATTTGGTTTATTGTAAATGTAAATGTTGTATTTACTTTTTCATTGTTTTGTTTAATTTGATGTAAGTTGAGTGATACAATCACACTATAAAGAAGTGGTGAGATCACCCTTATTATCAAACTCTTTTTTTTTTTTAATTTTTTTTATTGGAATCTATCTAATGTACCTAATGTTGATCACCAAATTTTTTTAAGGTGTTTTCTTCACATAAGGTGACCCTTTTTTGACCTTCATGAATGTTAAAGTGTGCGTATTGAAAAGATGAACCACAACAATAAGTCAATGAAATCTTTTATGCAACAAGTAAAGACCACTCATGTTGGGACTGTAGAAATTTTAAAATGTTTAAATTGTGTAAACGAAACACTATCATACGAGGGACATCCATGTAAGAGTTTTCTTAAAAGGAGGTCTTAAAGTGCAAAGTGCCAAGGATTTGCATGTAGAGGTTTTATAACATGAAGTTTGAAGTGTCAAAGATTTGGGGACTAAAAGGCTATTGGGGGTCACATGGAGGTCATATGGGGGTCATAGAAGTCATGGAAGTGAGAAGTCCAAGTTCCATAAGAATTTTGCATTTCATGGTGTTTGGTTGGACACCGAAGTGGTTTTGGAGTTTGCACTTCTGTATACTTCCAATGTCTGTTTCACGGAAGTGAAACTATTGAAGTGTGGATGGATGTGGATCCAATCACAACTTTTGTAAATGGTGAGGTTACCACAAAGTTGGATTTTTTTTTTTAATATATTAGATTTTTTATCTAATAAATATTTTCTTTATCTATTAGTTTTATTTTTTTAACAATTAGTTTTTTTTTAAATAAGAAAAATCATATTGAAATCAGTTACTAACAAATAGTGTCTAAATATCTATTAGTTTTTTTAGTTAATAGATATT
This sequence comes from Dioscorea zingiberensis, assembly GCA_026586065.1. NCBI lineage: Eukaryota > Viridiplantae > Streptophyta > Magnoliopsida > Dioscoreales > Dioscoreaceae > Dioscorea > Dioscorea zingiberensis. Next base: position 17,299,480 of record CM048826.1, on the reverse strand, counting down.
TTTTTTTATCTTTTGGATATATATAAATTTTATCTATTAGATTTTTAAAAAATGTAAAAACATAATGTAAATAAATCAAATAAGTCATAGATATAAACAAATAAGAAACTTAATTAAGTTCTTTGCGCCTCATTTCTAAAATATCACACATTTGCAGTTCACTAAAACTTAAATGAAAGCTTCAAGGTCCTGAAAAAAAAAATTGAACATGTGGTCAACTTAGTAAAAACACTTGTAGTTCACTAAACTTCAAGGAAACATTTGCAGTCCTCTTATCAAAATATGCAAACAAATTTGCGTTCCAGAGTAAACTCAGACAAACATTTGTTTGGCATAAGCATTACAAAGAACATCATTACCATTCTTTTGCAAGCTCATATGGAATCATATTTTGTAAAGTTTGAACATACTATTAGTTTCTGATCTTGTGAAAACAATTTTCAAGATATGCGGAAGCGTGAATAAACACGTATAAAACCAAGATCTTGGACCAATATTCATAAAAAATACTTTTTATGAATACTTTGTAAATTATAATAATTAATTATACTTATGAATTAATAAAACTAGATCGAGAATAATAATTGCGACGGAAATGTTCTCTCGCTATTCCCTCGCTGAATTATTTTAGCGACGGAAATTCATGATTGAGCGAGAAATAATTTCCCTAGCTATTTTTCAGTTTTCTTAGCACCTTAAAATTGTGGAAGTTTGAATGCTCTGAAATAGGTAGATCTTCTTTTCTCGAAACCACGATCTTCCTTAAGACAACAAAGATCTGAGATGGACTTGTGTGTGGGCACAATTCAAGATTAATAAGATCACTTAACTGATTATTGTCTCTCTCTAAAACTCATCTAACGAGCAATTGAGACTGGGACTTTTGAGAAAGAACTTATCTCTCTCTTTTCTCTCTTTAGGGTTCCTCAATGGGTTCCTATCTCACACACTCACACCCATAAAAGGAAAAAGCCTACTCCTTTTATAGAGAAAAAAAAATCTCTAATTTAAATTAGGATCAAATTCGATTTGAATTCAAATAAATTAGGATAAAACACCTTTTTGAATTAAAAATCAAATTTTATCCTACATAATTGAGAGAGATTTTTGGTCAAGCTTAAAAATAAAATATCTTTTATTTTTATCCTTTTCTATGTGTTTAATTATTTGATTTTAAATTTAAAATTCAAAATAAAATCTAGCAACCAACTTGCCACATACATTGAATCTAGACGTATGCTTCACAAGGTTATCTAAATTCAAATTAATTTGAGTTTATCTTAATTTTAACTCAAATTTAAACACATGTATCTTGGCTCACATTATCCAATAAGTCCATAAATGAATATATAATCGAATTATGTATTTATTTATATTATTTATAAATAATCTTATTATTCATAAATACTTCAAATTAATTTTCAATTAATTTGTAATTAAGTGATCAGTACAAAATCAATTAAACTTGTCCAATCGGAATTCCTTGTCCGGAGGGGGACTTATGGACCTATAATCCCAGGCTCCAATAAAACTTTATATTAATTAATTAAACTCTTTAATTAATCAATATGTTTTATTAATTCCAAAGTTACTCCACTAAAAACTTGAAATTGCACTTCCGAAATAACAGATATAAAAGTACTCGGGATTCGAGTCATCCATATGATATAGTCATCTCCTATATATTGATCCTCCATAAATAATTCATAATTAGAGCTAGGTAAAGATTCGTTAACCTCTCTAATTACATACATCTTTGACCTCAAGTACCAAAGATTCTTAATGAATGATAAGTTTCAAGAACAAATCTAGAAACTGAGTACTCATACCATTCAAGCCCCGAATCATCACTCAAGGGAATTATTTATCTACTTCTCATAAAGAAGGAATGGATTCCATCTTGTGATGTTAACATTCCCTGCTGTTTATTTTGTTACACTTCCAAAATACAAAATGTAAGGATTATGATCTTATAATCCGTACTGAGTAAATCAAAAGATGTAACACAATAAATAGGAATTTGCTAACCACTCAGGATTAAGATCATTATATATCGGACCACCAGTGACATGATTTGAATGCATTATATTTTAACGGAAATTATCCATGATTCAAATCACATCGTGTCCTAGTCCTATATAATATCTCATTATGTATAGTGCCCTCATTAGATGTCCCTCTACATCAATGGTTTGGATAAACCATTTCATTCTTAATGATAGTGAGCTGCACTAGTGAATATCAATTAAAGATTCCATGCTTTAATTGTTAAGTCAATTGACTAGTTTTCACGGACTAATTAAATTATCATCCTTAAATAATATCCTCCCATATATATAATACTTATATATATTTATTCAAGGTTACGTAGATAATTATGGAATTTTGTGATATTCATAAAATATTCAAACAATACATGCACTTGTTATAATGATATTTTATTCATAATTAAATAATGTTCATAACATCATATGCTTTAGGGCATACATCCCAACAATCTCCCACTTGCACTAAAGCAGATGGGACATGTCTCTCAATCCAAAACTCTCTAAATTTTTCTCAAAAACTTTAGCTGGTAATGTCTTTGTGAATGGGTCCGCTAGGTTGTCTTCAAAAGCAATCTTCGGGACGTTCACATCACCTCGATTGACAATCGATCGAAGTAAGTGATATCTCTGCTCTATATGCTTGGTTTTCTTATAGTGTCGTCATTCCTTGACATTGGCAATCGCCCTCGTGTTATTACAATAAAGATTTATGGGCTTATCCATACGTTTAATCACTTCCAGATCTGGCAAGAACTTCTTGAGCCATACAGCTTCCATAGCTGCTTCGGAAGCAGCTACATACTCAGCTTCCATGGTGGAGTTAGCAACACAACTTTGCTTAATACTCCTTCATACTACCCCCCCCCCCCCCACCCCCACCCCACCAAGATTGAACATTGATCCTGATATAGACTTTCGATCATCACGATCAGTCTAAAAGTCAGAATCTGTATATCCAGTGACAGACAAATCTTCACTGGAATACACAAGCATATAATTTCTCGTTCTCCGAAGATACTTGAGAATACACTTGACCGCCATCCAGTAATCGAATCTGGGTTTGAATGGAACTTGCTTACTATTCCCACAGTATAACAGATATCCGGCCTTGTACACTGCATAACATATATCAAACTCCCAACAGCAGACGCGTATGGATACCGTCTCATGTCTTCTTCCTCCTAAGGAGTCTTTGGACATTGTTCTTTAGAAAGGTGTATACCATGCCTGGAGGGCAAATAACCTTTCTTGGAATTTTGCATGTTATACTTGACAAGCACCTTGTCAATGTACGATGCCTGAGACAAAGCCAACATCTGATTCTTACGATCCCTTATTATCTGGATCCCAAGAATATAGCTTGCCTCTCCCAAATCTTTCATTTGGATTTGGCTTGCTAACCAATCATTTGCTTCAATCATTGATTTCTTGTCATTCCCAATAAGTAAGATATCATCGATATAAAGGATTAGGAAAACCACACTATTCCCTTTGATTTGCTTATAGACACATGGTTTATCAAGGTTTTGGTGAAACCTATAAGAGTTGATAGTCTCATCAAACCTTATGTTCCATGATCTTGAAGTTGCTTGAGTCCATAAATAGACTTTAGCAATTTGCAGACTTTTCTGCTCTTGACCTTCAACTATGAAACCCTCTGATTGCATCATATAGATATGCTTTCTTCAAGATGGCCATTCAAAAAGGCTATCTTGACATCCATTTGCCATATGCCATAGTCATAATATGCAGCAATGGATAAGAGTACTATCCTAATGGACTTGAGTTTAGCGACCGACGAGAAAGTTTCTTCAAAATCGATTCCCTCTCTTTTGGTATAACCCTTGGCCACTAATCTTGCTTTGAAAGTCTCCACTTTCCCCTCCACCCCTCTCTTTCTCTTGTAGATCCATTTGCACCCTATGGGTTTTACCCCATCAGGAAGATCTGCAAATTCCTAGACTGAGTTGGAATACATTGAATCTGTGAAGCCCAAGATTTTCTGTGTTTCAGACTTTGGTCTTTAGAGATTTATGTTTTATTTTAGGATTTAGTTAATTTTTTTCTTTCTTTACTTGTTTACTGAATAAGGGAGAGTCTCCCAAGTTTAGAAGACGTTTAAATTTTTACTTGAATAAAAATTATCTTTAATAGATCTCTTTGTTTAATTTTGCAATTTGAGAAACTTATCACAAATGAAAATTTAATGGTTGTTTATACAAAGAGAAATTAAATGAAGAATACCCTAATTAGGGTTAATTGGGGTCATTAAAGACCTAATGGTAATGTTAGAAAAGATCAGGGACTGAAGGATAATGTGTCCCTCTCTGGACCAAGGACCTATTTGTAATATTAGAAAACTCAAGGACCAAACGAGAATTTTGCATATCTCTCTCTGACGAAGGGCCTACATGTAAACTAGATAACAAAGAGGGACTTAACTGTAAAGTTATGAGTAAACCATGTATAGAGAGATCAAAGGAGACGAACGGCCAGGATTAGATAATCAAGGGATGTGAGTAAGCTTGAGGCAATCAAATGGAGATCTGATCGTCTATTTTAACTAGTTATGACAAGTATAGGTATGAACCTACGGTGCGGGTCAACCCAAGCCGTCCATCTAAGGGAACCGTTTGAGTTCGAGGCAGCTAGGACTGATCCAACCACCTATCACGATGAGATCATGGTCGTTGATCCAAGATAGAGGCGATCACAAGGCGGGATGATGGAATGAGGACCACAGGATCGCTAGATTCGTCCGATGGAGAAAACGGATCGCTAGGCACGCAGCCGCGTTCTTCTCCAGCGAGCAGCGTTGCCGCGCAGTCGCGTCTCCGACAATCTTTATCCGGCGACCTTCTAGAAATCCTAGTTTAAATTGATGATAAACATTATCCGATCACCAATTTGAATCCTTGGGGTTTATCCTGACTTGAACCAAGGGCTATATAAGCCAGAGGAGCCCTGAGAGCCCAGCCATCACGGAGAGTAGCACCACCGCCGCCTGTCCGATGAGAGATAGAGAAACAGAGAGAAAGAGAGAGAGGGAGAGAGCACTGAGGCGCATTCACGGATCAGGATCCTTCTCCAGAAAAACAAGGGGGCAGCAACGGAGCTTCGCGATGGAGGGGAGCCACGAACGATCAAACACCTGTGAGTTCCTTTCATTCGATCAGTACTGTTTATGATCTTGCATGCATGTAACGTAGTACAGGAGCTAAGAGAGGGAGGGGATGTGAACGATGGGTTCTTCTTTTCGTTGCCCTCTGTCATGACACCAAGCACCGGAGAAGGTTGCTCCGACGATGGAAAGAAGAATCCGAGGGCTCTCAATCCAGGGAAAACCTGGCGGTACGCCAGGCGTTATCGGACGGTGAAGACCTTGGAGGGAAAAAAGCAACCCAGCCGTGCTGTCCGTCGCCAACGACCGCCGCGTTTTCCCCCTCCCCACCGGTGAGCTTTGTCTAGAGGTTGAAGAAGGACTGTTAACGGGTCGGGTTTGGTTGTGAACAGTAACAGGTTTACAAATGCTAACGGGTCTGATCTGTTAATGGATTGAGTCTGGTTTAATTTAGTTGATTAGAATTGATCATGGTTCAGTAAAGTTAGTTTTAATTGGGTCAAGTCTGAATTAATTTGGGTTAGCAAATCGGATGATACGAACCCCGCCAACAATTGTGATGAAACCCGAAAACAAATTTGGCAAGAAGAAGAAAAGCCACGGATTCAAGAAGAACGGATGGAAACCTCGACCCAATGCTTAGTGAAGCACGAACCTTGGTAAGGGGATGACGCCACAAAAGGAGATGAAAATCCAATTGATAAGTCAGTTTGAACGCCACAAGGAAACCCTTGATAAGTTCTTAAAAAGTTTCTTCAAGAAATCAAGAAGAAAACCTCACAAATGCTCATAGATCCAAAGTTTAGTTTCATGGCTGCTACATGGGGCTATATATAGCCCAAAACCCTAGAGAACTTCTAAGAAGTAAAAGTTCAAAACTACCCTTAAAGATAAAAGAAAACAACCAACTAAAGAGCAACTTCAGCCCAAAGGCCCACAAAGCCCAAAGAAGACTAGGCAATTACAAAAGACTCTAGTTCACATATTAAACTCAAAAACAAATGACAACCAAATCTTCATCAATCTTATGGGAACCAAATCTTCATCAAGCATCTAAGTGGAATCGGCTTGGATGAGTAGGATCAGCTTTTGTTCACCATCAGTAGTGATCACGCTCTCTTCCTGTTGTAGAATTCTCCATGCCAAGTTGCTAAGCTCCTCTTTAAATCTTCTAGCTCGAGTCCTCGTCACCGGTCCTGTTGGGACTTGAATTGGATCCTTAGCCTTGATGTCCACATCATTGGATTAGATCAAGTTGGTGGGCTGGGTTTGAATTCACTTTCAAAATCGATTTGGTTAGTCAACTTAGGTTAGACTTGATCAAGATCAATTGACTAAGTGGATTGAATCTAATTTGATCAAATCAAATTAGAGTTGCATTTAAATAACTTGGTTGAGTCAAGTTCAATTAATTGGGTCTAGCTGATTTAAGTGGTTAAATTTAGTCAGATTGTGTTCAATCGACTAGGTTTAGTCAAGTTGGCTAGCTGGTTAGGTTTAGCCAAGTTTGAAAAGCAAATAAAAAAAAAGAGAAAAGGAAGGTAGGAGTTGAGAGTGGAACCCATGACCACTCAACTATAATGGAAGCTCTTAACCACTAGAGTACACTAGCTTTTGGTGAAGGATGGATTCCAGATAATTAATAAGGGACTGACAGAGGCCCACTAGACTTGAATATGACCCAATAGCGAACCATTCACATGCATATAGGAGTTACACATAATTACCGTTGCTTATATTAAATTTATTACCAGATTTCGGCATAAAAACTGTGGAGACATGCCAGGTGGGGAATCTCGAATAGACAGTTGTTTAAGGTAAGTTACCTCTGCCTAGTCTCCCACCCATTCATAGGTTTCTTTGTTTCATTGTTGCTATTTCTCTTAGCGTGTCTGTTGTCTATCCGTTATTGGAATGCGTGCACATACCTGTTGTTTGTTTCCTTCTTTGTATGTGCATGGTTGATGTGCTTTCATTACCTGTTGTTGGGTTTGTTCGTTGGGCACACGCCCTATGACCGACATCTGATCATGGATACATGGTATGTGTTGGCCAAGCAAGTGTGCTCCAGGTGGGTTCTTATTCTGCCGGTTCAGTGGAGCAAATGCTCATGTGGAGCGCTTAGGGCTGAGGACACCCTGACGTTTTGATGGTTCCTTGCCAGGGGAAGGATACCCTGGTAGTCCAACCTGTTAGTGGGACGATATACTGACTGTGTCGACACGTATAAGAGACCGAGGTCGATTCCAGATGAGGCTGGGTGCTGACCGGAGAAGTTTGTTGTTTCTTAATCTAGGAGTTTCTCCTTTCCTAGTCTCCTAGAATTTTATTTGTGCGGGGCTTGGCTCCAGTTGTTTGACTTGTTGACTGTTGAATTTTGATATTTTGATTTCGTTCCCTGCGGGGAACTTACTGAGCTTCCTTTCGAAACCACTTTCTTTTCCTCTCTTTCAAGATTGAGGGATTAGCTAAGTTGGTTTCAGGAGCATCGTAAGGAGTCAGAACACAGCTTGCCAAGGTTGGAAGATCTCAACTAGTTCTGAGTTGTAGGACCCTGTAGGGCCTGGCTGGTTATTGTAGGCTGTATAAGTTCTATTTTATTTCTGTTGTAACTCTGATTAATAAATTGTGAATTATTTTGATATTATTGTTATATGTTTTTTATTTACTTAGGCCTTGTATCCGAGCGGGGCCTGTCTCCACTTGGATATGGCCTGTCTGTGTACGTGTCTGAGGCCCCGGGATTCGGGTCGGGGCGTGACAGAATCCATCTCGAGTTTCATAGCTTCAAGCCATTTATCTTTATCATCATCATCCATTGCTAACTTAAAAGTCAGCGGATCCTAAATTCCGTCATCAACCATGACGAGACTCGATTCTTATCTATATCGGTCAGGTAATCTTAATTCCCTCTCACTATGACAAAGAACCTAAGGATTTTGATTCGGAACTGTGGTTCTCGGACTTTGTCTTTCAACAACTCTTGTTGGCACTGGCAGATTTGCTTGCTGTGATAGTTTCTCTTCGAGTATAACTTTGCTCCTGGGTTTATAGTCCTTAATATAGTCATATTCAAGAAAAGTAGCATTTGTCGATACAAATACTTTCTTATCTTGAGAACTATAGAAAAGACCACCTCTAGTACCCTTAGGATAACCCACAAACATGCACAACTCACTTCGCGATTCCAACTTCCTAGATTTGCTTTTCAACACATGTGACAGACATCCCCATATCTGAAAGTGTTTCAAACTGGGTTCCCAACCATTCTACATCTCCAAAGGAGTGCTAGGTATGGATTTAGAAGGAACCATGTTTAGGATATAAACTGCAGTTCTTAGTGCATAACCCCAGAAAAAAGTGGGGAGCGAAGAGTAACTCACCATTGATCTCATCATGTCAAGCAAGGTTCTGTTTCTTCTCCCTGCAACACCATTTTGCTGCGGAGTACCTGGTGCAGTGAGTTGTGATACAATACCACACTCTACAAGAAAATCTGTGAATTCTGTGTCAAGATATTCACCTCCTTGATCTGATCGAAGAATTTTGATTTCTTCGCTAAGTTGCTTTTCAGCTTCAGCTTTGAAAACCTTAAACTTGTCAAAAGTTTCAGATTTCCTTTGCATCAGGTATGCATATCCGTATCTTGAATAATCGTCAATAAAGGTGACGAAATACTCATAGCCTCCTCTAGCTTGGACATTTAAGGGTCCACATACATCTATATGTATCATCTCTAGAGGTTGCTTAGCTCTCTCTCCTTTTGCAGAAAAGGATCTCTTGGTCATCTTACCTTCCAAACAAGATCCACAAACTGGTAGGTCACTAATTTTAGTTCCCTTAGAGGACCTTCCTCCTTTGTCGGTCTTTCAATCCTGCTCAGGTTAATATGACCAAGTCTGAGATGCCATAGATATGTCTCATTTTGATCAGAAACCTTTTTTCCTTTTACTCTTTGGTTTAGCTATTTTAAACATCTTAGTATTAAGTAGTGGTTTATAAATTGGTCTAAGAAAATAAAGACCATCATCCAAATATCCAGAACAAATATTTAAACCATTCTTTGAAATAGAAACTGTTTCAATCTTAAAAGTAACTTTAAATGATTGTTCATTTAATCTAGAAATCGAAATCAAATTTCTTCTAAAACTGGGAATAAAATAAACATTGTTCAAAACAAGAAATTTATTTCCAGGAAACTGAAGTCATACTGCCCCTACTGCCTTAGCTGAAACTCTAGCGCCATTGCCCATGACCATCATGTATGCGCCATCCTGCAACTCTCTACTCTTGTGAAGGCTCTTTAAAGAAAAACAAACATGATTAGTTGCTCCCGAATCAATGACCTAGGTTGAGATGTCACTCTCTACTAATCATGTTTCAAGGACAAGTAAATCATATTTACCTTTCCCCTTTTTCTTCTCCTTCAATTCTTCAAGATACTGCTTGCAGTTTCTCTTCCAATGCCCTGGCTTGTTACAGTGGAAACAATTTCCCTTTTGAGCCTTCCTGGATTTCTTAGAGTTGGCATTCTTCTGAGGATTTCTTGAGATGTCACTATCTACTAATCATGTTTCAAGAACAAGTAAATCATATTTACCTTTCCCCTTTTTCTTCTCCTTCAATTCTTCAAGATACTGCTTGCAGTTTCTCTTCTAATGCCCTGGGTTGTTACAGTGGAAACAATTTCCCTTTTGAGCCTCCCGGATTTCTTGGAGTTGGCATTCTTCTGAGGGTTGCCCTTTTTCTTGAACTTTCCCTTGTTCTTTCCAGCATTGTTCTTCTTCTTCATATTGTTCTTGTCAGAAGAATCCTCGGCAACATTTGCCTCGCCATTCTTTCAGTCATTGACAAATTCGAAAGCTTGCAACTCATTCAACAATTGAGTGAGATTGTAAGCCCTTTTGTTCATAACATAATTGTTCTTGAATTGCTGGAACATAGGCGTCAAACTCTGAAGAATGATGCTTACTTGAGTCTTCTCATCAATCTCTACTCCATTCAACTCAGCCTCATGAAGATGATTTATCATCTTCAACACATGGGGTCGGATCTTAGTCTCAGCCTTCATCCTGTCATTCATAAATGCATTGACAACATCCAGCCGAGCCTGTTATGATGGTTGTCCAAACATACCATCTAGGGACTGCATTATCTCATAAGCAGTTTCCATCCCTTCGTGCTGCCTGCAGAGCAACTCAGTCATGCCCGCTAGCATATAGACCTTAGAATTATTATTTGCCTAAATCCAGTGATCATAGGCATCCTTTTGAGACTTAGGTGCATTATTGGATGGTTCAGGAGGACATTCCTCTAGGAGTACAAACTTATAGTCTTCATTGACGAGTAGCAAGTTTATATTACTTTTCTATTTGGCGTAATTTTCGCCAGTCAATTGTTCAAGTGACATGCTGAAAATTAAAGAAAAATTACAAATGCATCAATATCACATATATTTAATTTTAGGGCATAAAATAACAATAATAATTGCCCAACGATAATTCAATCTACCAAAAATATTGTGTCGCCGTAGAGTAGGTCACATATTTTCAAATTGAAGTGAAACATTTTCAATCAATAAATACTTATCAAAGATATCTCATATTTTTCAATATTTATTAACCATCGTAATTCGGGTCAAGATGCAATTAACCATTTAATTGCGTCTTTATGAGTGTAGCCCATTGTTTCGTAATCCAATTACTTCACTCTAGAATGCCGCAGTAGGGTCGGTCATTAAAGAGATCCATAATTACATCCTATCTCTTGGAGGTCAACCCTAGAATGAATTAAATGGACACCCTTCGTAGGGAGGACGAAATCATGGTGTCTCAAGGCGCCATTCAAATCAACATTCGTTGTACCAACAATGGAGACCCGTGGGTAAAATCATCATTTTACCCTCTCCCACTCATTATTTTCAAATTTGCAATTATAATATATTACATATTTTAAAATCCAAACAATTTCAACTTTATAATAAAAAACTAATATGAAATCAATTTTAATTCTTAAAATTTTAATTGCAACATGAACATTTAAGATTAATCTTATTAAATCATAGGAATAATTAATAAACATAACATGTGATTGTATATGAGTAGGATCACTATCCTAGATGACATGTTATATAATGCATCATCATACTTTTATAACATCACATAGAACAAATAGGATAATTGGCATAATAGAAAAGGACTTTGACTTCGATATTTCTAATAGTACAACCCATGAAAAATTAATCAAAGAAAATTTCTAAAATTTCCTAAATTCTTCTTGGGTCTTCGGGCTCCTTCTCCATCCATCATGAAGACATGAATTTAAAATTACATGTGAAGGGCCTAATTTACAATTTGATCAAATAAAAATTATAAACAAAACCTAATTCAGAGACACCATGTAATTTACTACCAAAGTTCTATTCATTTAATCATATTACAAAACAAAAATATTCATATCATCACATGATATAATAATATATGCATATGCCTACCAATAATTATTTTAATATATTATTCATGAGTAGATTATCACATAATGACGCCGGGCAGGGTAGCGATTATCCCGAGGGCTAGCCGGGTCCAAGGACCGTCTTTACGTTGACCCGCCAACCCGGCACCAACATTTGACTCGAGCCTCCGGCATCACATAATCAATGAATTAATTAATATAATTTACAACCTGGCTCTGATAAAAGTTGTTAGCTTCTGATCTTGTGAAAACGATTTTCAAGTTATGCGGAAACGTGAATAAACCCATATAAAACCAAGATCTTGGATCGGTATTTATCAAAAAAACTTTTTATGAAGACTTTGTAAATTATAATAATTAATTCTACTTATGAATTAATAAAACTAGATCGAGAATAATAATTGCGACGGAAAATTTTCCCTCGCTATTCCCTCGCTGAATTATTTTAGCAATGGAAATTCACAATTTAGCGAGGGATATTTTTCCCAGCTATTTTTCAGTTTTCTTAGCATACCTTGAGATTGTAGAAGTTTGAATGCTCCAATATCGGTAGATCTTCATTTCCCAAAACCACGATCTTCCTTCCGACAACAAAGATCCGAGATCGACTTGTGTGTGGGCACAACTCAAGATTAATAAGATCACTCAACTGATTATTGTCTCTCTCAAAAACTCATCTAACGAGCAATTGAGACTTGGAGTTTTGAGAAAGAACTTTTCTCTCTCTTTTCTCTCTTAGGGTTCCTCAATGGGTTCCTATTTCACACACTCACACCAATGAAAGGAAAAAGCCTACTCCTTCAATAGAGAAAAAAAATCTCTAATTTAAATTAGGATCAAATTCGATTTGAATTCAAATAAATTAAGATAAACACCTTTTTTGAATTCAAAATCAAATTTTATCCTACATAATTGAGAGAGATTTTTGGCCAAGCTTAAAAATAAAATATCTTTTATTTTTATCCTTTTCTATGTGTTTAATTATTTGATTTTAAATTCAAAATTCAAAATCAAATCTAGCAACTAACTTGCCACATACATTGAATCTAGACGTATGCTTCACAAGCTTATCTAAATTCCTATTAATTTACTCGGGATTCTAGTCATCCATATGATATAGTCATCGCCTATATATTGATCCTCCATAAATAATTCATAATTAGAGCTAGGTAAAGATCCGTTAACCTCTCTAATTACATCTTTGTCCTCAAGTACCAATGATTCTCTAATGAATGATAAGATTCAAGAACAAATCTAGAATCTGAGTACTCGTACTATTCAAGCCCAGAATCATCACTCAAGGGAATTATTTATCTACTTCTCATAAAGAAGGAATGGATTCCATCTTGTGATGTTAACATTCCCTGCTGTTTATTTTGTTATAGTTCCAAAATACAAAGTTTAAGGTATATGATCTTATAATCCGTATAAATAGGAGTTTGCTAACCACTCAGGATTAAGATCATTATATATCTGACCATTAATGACATGATTTGAATGCATTATATTTTAACGAAAATTATCAATGATTCAAATCACATCATCCAGTCCCACATAATCTCATTATGTATAGTGCCCTCATTAGATCTCCCTTTACATCAATGGTTTGGATAAAACCATTTCATTCTTAATGATAGTGAGCTGCACTAGTGAAAATCAATTAAAGATTCCATACTTTAATTGTTAAGTCAATTGACTAGTTTTCACGGACTAATTAAATTATCATCCTTAAATAATATCCTCCCATATATATAACACTTATATATATATATATATATATATATATATATATATATATATATATATATATATATATATATATATATATATATATATATTCAAGGTTACGCAGATAATTATGGAATTTTGTTATATTCATAAAGTATTCAAACAATACATGCACTTGTAATAATGATATTATTTTATTCATAATTAAATAATGTTCATAACATCATATGCTTTAGGGCATACATCCCAACACATAAAAGTACTAACAAAGTAAATTTATATCCCTTTTGCCAGAACTGATAACATACAAGTTCGATGAAGAGATTAACATTGTTGAAAGCAATGGGCATTTATATTGCTTTAATGTTGCTCTGAAATGTGTATATCCCTTTTGCCAAAACTAAGAACACCGGGCACACATATAAGAGGTCCTAGAAAAAATTGAACATGTAGTCAAAAAGGGAAAAGAGGGATTACCCTACATAACTGTGTGGTGGTGCTCTTGTGACGATTTCTGACAAGTTCTTGTGCCATGATTTCCAAAATTTCTTGTGACATAGAAAGCATATAAGTGATGCTCAAAATATGATATATAGAGATTGCGAAACCGTGGTGCCTCAATTTTTGAAAATAAAAGAAAAATACAAAAGTGGTTATAATAAAAAGAAAACTCCTAATGCTCGGTTGACATGCTCCTCCTCCTCGTCACAAATGGTCTCAAAGTCATCACTGGCCTCCGCCCCCACATCTCTTGTGGTGTGCGTGGGGCCAAGTGGTAGGGGTGGGTATTGGTGACCACCCTGTTGGATCAGAAAGTGGACGGCTCCCATCAGCCAGTCTAGTCGTGCATCGTGCTCGGTTGTGGTCCGTCCTGGAGATGGTACGTGTGTTGGTGGTGACAATGGTGGAAGTGATGGTGCAGTGCTCGGTCCTACTACGGCCAAGCTCTTGGCTCTTATTGCGGAATCATGTCTGACTCGATGACTTGGTAGATGGTCCCTTTGGAGGTCTGGATCGGTCAGACTATCCTCAGTGCCCGTAGTGTTTCAAGTATGATCTCCAACGTCCCTCCTGCCATCGTCAGTGTCCCTATGGCTCCTCCTGTCAATAAGCCCATCATCCGAGCAAGTCTAGTAATGTATGGGCTCGCGAAGATGGTCTAGATCCTGGGGTGGGAGCCCAGATGGAGCAGGAGCTGGGCGATAACCCAACCTAAGTGGATCGGGAATCCCTCATGCATGCTCGAAAGGAATAGGAAATCTCTGGTGCTGGCAGCCCCAGTGTTGTCGCCTTGCCCTGTGATAGATTGAGCGAGAACGTAGTGGATGTATATTAAAGCGGGGGTCCTAAGTGTGCTAGCCTTTGTCCGCGCCCGGTCGTAGGTCGCCTCTGTACTGAGTTCGCACCAATAGTCACTCTGAGACCTCTCGCGTTGTCTGGCGGTGTCGAGGGCGTCGTACTCCGGCGTCCGGGTGAATACCTCGTCATATAATCCTAGGTAGAGGGTGAACTGAGTGTAGCTTATCATGTGCATCGCGCCTCTCAGCTGGAACTGTATCTGATGTAGCCTGTGCCATGATAGCAGCGCGTCTCCTCGAGTGATCGTGAAGGTGGCGAGGACCTTCAATGTGAGTTCCCGATATGTCATCTCCTCGAGTGTGAGCAGCCTCCTCCAACTCCCTACTGCGAGCAAGCTGTTGACCTCGTCGGCGAGGCCCACCTCCTGCAAGACTCCGAAGTCTATGGCTCGAGTTTCCCAGAACCTCTTATGGCGTAGGATGGTGTACCTCCTGCTATGGATCTCTGACCCAAGCTCAGCTCATGTGGGTCCTGGGAGGTTCCTTCTCCTCTCTCGCTCTTGGGGGGTTGCCCAGGGATTTGCTTCTTCAAGCCGATTGCTCGCCGGCGTTGATGGTGTACATGGGCATGTGGGGCTTGACACTGAGGTGAGGATGAAATCGGGGCGGTGAACCAAGGTGGTGGTGATAAGACGTGGTCAGGACGGGTGCGTAGTCTCTGGAGGAAGGTTGTCAGAGCGTCGGATAGAGGTGAGTAGTCGTCAGTGTGTGAGAGGAGAAGAGGGTGTGCGGTGTTTATATGGCAGCGCCCCTCTTTGTTGCAGTTTAAAACCCTTTCGCTTCGACTCCGCGTGTGACACACGGCCGTGTACTTGTCCACACGGCCGTGTAGATTGAATTCCAACGGTGTCGATAGGTCACACACCCATGTGGCTGGGCGTGTGGTCCTCTGTCTTGAGTTTGATTTCTCTTTGTTTCTCCCCGAGCGCGACATGCCCTGTCACACGCCCGTGTCCCTGGGCGTGTGGTGCTCTATATATTTTCCTCTACTTCGTTGTATTTTCCCAAGCGCGATACGGTTGGTCACACGCCCGTAACCTTGGGCGTGTACTGCTCTGTAACCTTTGTGTATGTTGTTTTTGCCCTGTTTTCCCCCGCACCAAAGTGTTATAGACTCCAAAGATGAAAAGTATTAGGAATCATATAACTATTGAACATCATCAAAAAGATAGTGTTGCGACTAATGTACGCCTAAAACTAACCCTAAAATAATCCTAACCATGAAAACTAACTAGAAGAGTATCTAAAATTATTAAACTCGGGTTGCCTCCCAAGAAGCCTTTGTTTTACATTACTAGCTTGACGTACCTATACCCTCTCGGGGGTTCGAATAAGTGATACCTCTCGGTTTCCCTGCTAGGAAGAAAGTTGCCAACATCCTGCAAACTTAGATAGGAAATAAATTCATACTCACAGGATGAGCCGGGTAGTGGGTTGCCGTTTGAGAGTGAGTTGCTCTTTTTTCCTGCCCTCCACTTTGTCTCCCATGGATTTTTCTCTTTTGTGAAAGGACTTGGTTGTTCGTGTTTTTGATCTTCCTCCTTTTCCTCTTCCCCCCAAGGGGGTGGTTCATCCGAAAAGATGTCCTCCAATTGGTCCTTTAGCAGTTCATCCAGCACAAAATCAGAAACGAGATCGTCAACATGGTCAACAAAGTAGCAGGAATCGTTAAACTCCATGGGGTGTCGCATGGCAGATTGAAGCTTGAACTCGACTTGCTCATCTCCAACTCTTAGTGTCATCCGTCTGTAGTTGATATCAAATAAAGCTTGTGTTGTTTTCAGGAATAGTCTCCCGAGGATGAGAGGTACTTCTACTTGATCATCCAGGTCTAGTATGATGATGATGTCCACCGGGAAGATGAACTTGTCTACTTTGACTAATTTGTCCTTAATGACTCCTTGTGGTTGACGGATTGATCGGTCGGCCATCTATAGTGTTACCTTTGTTGGCTTTGGTTCTCCGAGTCACAGTTTCTGCAAAGTTTTGTATAGCATGAGGTTGGCACTTTCTCCAAGATTTGCTAATGCATTCTCATCCATCAATCCTCCGATAGTGCGAGGGATTATGTAGCCCCCTGGATCTTTTTTCTTCTTTGGGATTGTGTTGGTGAGGACTGCCAAGCATTGTTCACTAAGGGTTGTTCTGGACACCTCCTCTAATTTCCTTTTGTTGGTGACCAGCTCCTTCAAGAACTTTGCGTACATTAGCATCTGTGAAAGAGCTTCAACAAATGGGATGTTGATGTGTAATATTTTGAACATCTCTAATAATTTCTTGAATTGCTCCTCCTGTTGGTCCTTTTTCACCTTGGACGAGTACGGTAGTTTTGGTTGGTACTCTCGCACCATTGGAGCTTGTTTTTCCTTTTCTCTGCTTGGATCTGATTGCTCCCCTTCCTCTTTCTCCTCTGTTGTATCCTTCTGATCCATGGCTAGAGGTGGGGGCAACTCTGTTCCACTCCTGAGGGTGACGGCCTACAATGATTCTCTTTGCTGGGGAGGGAGCCAAGTGGTCATTCAACCAAAGATTTTACAATTTGGACCACTTGGCGTTCAAGGTTCTGCAACGATGCCTGTTGATTCCTCATGTACTCTTCATTTTTGTTCATGCAGTCATCATTGGTATGTATGTACTGTGCAAAGATATTTTCCATGCTTGGGCCTTTCTTGTCTTGTGAGAGTTGCTGGAATCCTGGTGGTTGAGTTGGTTTTTATTGTGCTTTACCTTGCCCAGGGTTGCTTCATGAGAAGTTTTGATGATTCCTCTATCTGGGGTTGTATGTAGAGCTATAAGGATTGTTCTGATATTTGTTCTTGCTACCCACGAAGTCAACTTGTTCAGTTGGCACCATACTGGCTTCTGCACATGGTTGGTCTCCATATATTCCACAATCATGACCGATGCTTGCTGCTGAAGAGACATTTTGTCTATCTGTTAACTCAATACATCCACCTTTGCTACCAAATTGGTCAACACATCAATCTCAAAGATCCCTGCGACTCGGCTTGGTTTAATATTGTTTCTTTCGGAACTCCACTGATATCCATTAACTGCCATCTCTTCAATCAGCTCCTTGGCCGCCTTAGGTTCCTTGTTACAAAGAGATCCATTGGCTACTGCTTCCAACAACTATTTTGTAGCCACACTGAGTCCATTGTAGAAAGTCTAGACGGACTTGCATCTAGTCTTCTATCCCATGATGTGGACACTTCTTAAGAAATTCCTTATACATCTCCCAGGTATCATATAGTTTTTCTGACTCTGGTTGTCTAAAGGTTGATATGTCACTCCTCAATTTTATGATTTTCGATAGTGGGAAGTATCTTGTCAGGAATTTCTTGGCTAACTGTCCCCATGAGGTGATCGATCCTAAAGGTAATGAATTTAGCCACTGTTTGGCTCGGCTTCTAAGTAAAAATGGGAATAGCCTAAGATGAAGTGCGTTGACAGGTACTCCTCTAATTGTAGTGATGTTGTTGATCTCCAAGAAGATAGATAAGTGTGTATATATCTTCATCTTGGAATCCATCAAATTGACCCTGAATTTGAATCATCTGAATGATGTGATGTTTTAATTCAAAGTCATGTCCATCAATGGGTGGAGGGTTGATGCTTGAGCCAATGCTATTAAGGCTTGGCTTGGCAAAGTTTGCAATAGAACGGGTTGGCGCTGCCATCGCTACTGGTTGATTGACTTCCGCACTAGATTCTGTTGTTGCCATCTTTATGAGAATGATTTCTCGTATTTAACGACGAATGTGGTGCTCAAAATCCGGGTCAGGTACTTCTACTGGATATGGAACCCTACTTTTGGTCATGCACTGGTACCTCTACAGAAAGAAAGCAAAATCAAATCCAATAGACAAAAATAATTTTTTTGTTTATTATGAAAAGATAAACTATACTAAACTAAACTAATTTAAGATAACCAGAGTAACAAAACCTTCTTGGAAAAGATGGTTGGTGAATTGATCTTAACAAAAATCTATCAAACTAAACTAAAGTGACAGTTAGCAAGTTGGGATTTATCAATCAGGAGAGCATGAAACCTTGGATCACTATCCCTCTAAGAATTCCTCATGGCTAAGCCTCTCATACTAGTACCTTAATTTATCCATTCCTGGACCGTGAAGAGCCCTATATTAGTTTGGTCCCGATCTCTCGGCAAACAAACCCTAGTCCGAATACAGCGACTTCGCCACATAACTACATTATTATTAGTGTTCTATGGTTCTTACTATTAGGTTTTACCCTAATCCGGAAAGTGAGTTGAGGTTGCAAAGCAACCCAAGCGACCACCCGATCTCTCGGCGTGCCCCCCCCCCCCTCTCCCCATTATCTATACTAAGACCTAGTTTGACCGCGATCTCTCGTCATACATCAAACAATTCTAATAGTATGGCCGACGATTTCGCACTAACAAAGCATAATAAGCACACATAAACAATTTACAAAAATAAATAAAAAGGAAACTAATATTAAAAGAAAAAGATTTGCAAGTTCATCTAAGAGTTCAAGGACCCGATGCACCACAGAGGGTTTAGCCTCTCATACTAATGACAGAAATCACAATAAATAAGGAAGAAGACATTAGAAGACTCATAAACTCCCTAGCACGATGCTTCGTCCACCTTTGGCTTCTCCTCGAAACCCTAGCCATTGATTCTTGGATACGCCAAAAGTCCCCTAGAAAAGTTGAACTGACAACCTTTTATAAGTTTCAGACTTTACGCCACATGCCCATGTCATCTATCACACGGCCGTGTCCTTTTGTCACACGGCCGTGTCATCTGTCACATGACCATGTCTTTTTATCACACAGCTATGTCATCTGTCACACGACCATGTCTTCAATAGGCTGAGCGATCTTCTTTGATTGATTTTGATTTGAATTCACACGCCCATGGACACGCCGTGTGGGTGGCCATGTCATGCTCTGTCTTGCTGCTTCTTGCTCTGAATTTTTTCAGAACTTGCTTCTTTTCTCCAAAGTGCTGAATTATCTACCAATTTACACAAAACACCCAACAGTGTACAAAAGTGGGAGAAATTATGCGGGAATAGATGCAAATAGGTATGAAAATATGATAAGAGAATATGTATAATTATGCACTCATCAGTGACGATTCAGTATAGCTTTATATAGTTGCTCCCTCGATGTATACGGGACCATCCGACATATGGACAAAGCAGTCTAACTTATTTTCTCAACTCATTTTAAGGATACTATAGGCATTCTAGGGGTTCTAAGGTGGCTCAACTACAGATCACTACTCACTCATTACATAGAGCTTAAAAATCCACCAGAACAGATTGAAAATTGTGAAATATTTTTAGAAATTTTAGGATCAGACTTGCCATGTATTTTATTAACTCTCTAAACCTAACTAACAGACATTGACTACAAATAAAACAAAAATTTCAAATCTTCGGTTGCCTCCCAAGCAGCGCTTGTTTATTGTCACTAGCTTGACATACTAGATTTTACCTCATAGTGGGTTGAAAACATGAAAGCCTTCTGCAGCCCTTCCCCTGAAACAATTTCCAAATAAAGAAAATCCTAGACTAGAGTATACAGGGGCCATGCTAGACACTTGCACAGTGCCCTACCTTGTTTTGGATAGCAGTTTTAGTTCTTTTTATAGAAGTAATTTAGACCTGTGGGTTCATGCTTCTCTTCTACAACAGAATATTTCTCGATAGCTTCCTTTGGTCCTTCATCCAGTTGACCAAGATACTCTTCCAGTGGATCTATGGCCAAGGCCTCCTGCACACAATCAGCAGAAATTAAATCGATATCATCCATCGAGTAAGAAGTATCATCATGTGCCATTGTATGCCTCATGGTCGATGGTAGCTCGAAAACTACTTCACTATCCTCAACTCTCAGGGATATTTTTCCTACCTCATAATCTTGCAGAGCCCTTGCAGTGTCTAAAAATGGCCTTCCAACGATAATAGAAACTTCCACATCGGCATCGACATCGACATCTAGGAGTACGAAATTAGCCGGGAACACAAACTTGTCGACTCTAACTAGAACATCATGTGCTAATCCTCTCGGGCGCTTGACAGAGTTGTCGATTAATTGTAAAGTCATACATGTGTCCTGCGGTTCTCCCGGCCCAAGCTTCATGAAAAGTTTTGATGAGTGCATAATTATACATATTTTCATACTATATTTGCATGCACTTTACTTGTCTTTTCAGATGAATTCCTCTACTTTTGTGCTCTTTTGGGTATGTTGTTGTGATTGGACATATAAATAGGTATCCGAGAGAAAGGAAGTGAAAAAAAAAGATAATTTGGAGTTGTTTTATATCAAAGAAGAAATAAAAGAGAGGAGGAGATAGAGTTATAAGCAGTTTGAATGAGCTACAGAAGCACAAAAATTATTACAAGAGCTACATGACTCCAAAGCTGATCACCACCATTCATATTGAAGAAAAAGAAGTTAGGAACACCCAGTTAAAATTTCAGGTCAATCCGAGTTGATTTGGTAATCCGATCAAACGTTTGAAGAAGACTGTGCAGAGTTGAAAAAGAGAATGGCCTGAAGCACGGCCGTGCTAAGGGCCGTACAACTCTCGGGAGTGCAGAAAATACATTACAGAAGAGGAGCACGGGCATACTTCAGATCAACATGGACATGCTCATCTCAAGCTCATCTAAAAACGTATTTACTATATCCCAAAGTTATCTAGAAGTTATCCAAAGATAAAAACAAAATAAACATGACCTAGGCACGTCATGTTTCATCCTTTTCCAGCTTATATAAACCTCATGACGGCAACATATTGATCATCTTTACGCAAGAGCTTAGGATCAACTTTTGGCGGAGTAGTCTCGGGGCGATTCTCGCTGTGACAGCTACGGTTTCACGAGAGGAATTTAAGGAAGAGGAGGTGTTATCAAGGGAAGATTTCTATTTCTAATTATATAAACTTCTCTTGTATCTTAGTTATATGATAGATCATTAGCATGAGAGGTTAAACCTTCTATGGTGCCTCGAACACCTGAACCCTAAGATGAACTTGTTATTGATTTCCTATTATATTTGGTTTTTTCTTATTAAATAATTTTTGTACCGCATCTTGATTGTTCGTGCTTGGAATTCTTTTTGGTTGTCTTGTGCATGAGCCCAATCATCCGTCCCCTCAAGGGATAGCATCATCATGTTAGTGTTCATGCTGGATGGTTGTAGAGTCTGTATTACATTAGCCTAGAGTTGTTATTTGTCTAGATATCTTTATCTGGCTTTCCCTTAAATTGGCCTCGAGTCATCTACCATGGTAGGTTGAGCACCCAGTACCACGAGTACTTGTGCGGTGACTCAAAACGGCAAGAGTATCGCATTAGCCCTGGGATTCTTCTAGATAGGTTTTAGTCGGACAGGGGTGCTAGGTGTGCATGAGCATTACGAGAGATCGGGTGCTTTGCTGAGAAGCGCATTGTTACATACTCCGGGAGTTATCAATAATAAGCTAGTAATAGGAAATCAATCGTTAGCAAGGGAATCCTAGGGAGATTATGATTCAAGGTGCCATCTTTCATCTCTGATTCTCCTCAATCCACCAATTGTTCACATTAGTTTTTAATTAGGATATTCAACTAACTTGATCATACAATTCATCTTATAGTCAGGCTAGGTAATAAAGGACAACTAGTACTCGTAGCCAATCCCTGTGTATTCGACTACCCTACCTTTTGGTACTTTACTACTTGATCAACCCAGTATACTTGCGGGAGAAGTGTCACGTATACAAGCGTGCATCAAGTTTTTGTCACCATTGCCGGGGATTGGCAACGCTAGGAACATTAGAATCTGTTATTCTAGTTATTTTATCCTTAAAAAATTCAAAAAATTCAAAAATTCAAAACTTCAAAAACTAAAAAAAAAATCTTGATTTTAGATCATTATTATCTTTTGTTCCTAATCGAATATTCTTTATCAGATTAATAATGTCTTTCCTTTCAGGAGACTAGGATCACACTCACCTTTATGCATCGCAGTATGGGCAACCATCACTGAAAGATCTCTTTTCACATTATATTCATCATAGCAAAGCAACGGTTCAAGAGTTAGAATCTTGGGAGGTTAAGGAATCTGATCTGGAGAGTGTGGTGTACAATTTTAAAGTAAACACAAATCTATGCTTGAAAGAGGCATCTCCCGTCAAGCGAATCATTTTCAATTCTATTAATATGGATGATGTAGACGGATGGGATATAAAAAATATGGAACCCCAACAAGACATTGAAACAAACTTGAAATGAAGCATGGATGTAGAATCAAGGGAGTTTTTTGAGGGGGAAGTCGAAGAAACTTTTGGAGAAGTCAACCTAGGTGAAGATCTCGACAAGGAAAAGTGGATACAATTGGGACCATCCATCGAGGAGCCCCAGAGTTTGAACTAAAGAAGCTACAAGAACACCTTGAGTACACTTTCCTAGAGTGAGATATGGAGACCTCCATGAGAATGCACCGCCATCTAGTTAGGACAATGAAGACACTCATCCTCCTCCTCTTTCTCAGGGGGTACTGATGTGGACATCAAGGCTAAGGATCCAATTCAAGTCCCAACAGGACCGGTGATGAGGGCTCGAGCTAGAAGATTTAAAGAGGAGCTTAGCAACTTGGCATGGAGAATTCTACAACAGGAAGAGAGCGTGATCACTACTGATGGTGAACAAAAGCTGATCCTACTCATCCAAGCCGATTCCACTTAGATGCTTGATGAAGATTTGGTTCCCATAAGATTGATGAAGATTTGGTTGTCATTTGTTTTTGAGTTTAATATGTGAACTAGAGTCTTTTGTAATTGCCTAGTCTTGCTGGGCTTTGTGGGCCTTTGGGCTGAAGTTGCTCTTTAGTTGGTTGTTTTCTTTTATCTTTAAGGGTAGTTTTGAACTTTTACTTCTTAGAAGTTTTCTAGGGTTTTGGGCTATATATAGCCCCATGTAGCAGCCATGAAACTAAACTTTGGATCTATGAGCATTTGTGAGGTTTTCTTCTTGATTTCTTGAAGAAACTTTTTAAGAACTTATCAAGGGTTTCCTTGTGGCGTTCAAACTGACTTATCAATTGGATTTTCATCTCCTTTTGTGGCGTCATCCCCTTACCAAGGTTCGTGCTTCACTAAGCATTGGGTCGAGGTTTCCATCCGTTCTTCTTGAATCCGTGGCTTTTCTTCTTCTTGCCAAATTTGTTTTCGGGTTTCGTCACAATCGTTGGCAGGGTTCGTATCAGGTACTACCACAAGAGCTGAATGAACAAGTTATGGTCATGTTCCAAGAAAAGGGAGAAAGTATGGAACTTTGCTCTATGAACCCTAACAAGGAGGGAGAATGTTCGATCAAACCCAACATAGATGCCACTGTCACATATGAACCCTTGGAACAAAACTTTATTATTTAAGAAATCGACAGATGGCATAGTAAATTAGTTATAACACAAAGAGCAGAACGAAGATATCACTTAATGTTGCTAAAACTATTACTGGGGGTAATGCAAATTCAAAGCATACGATCGTCCATGTTCATTGAAAGGGTGTATGATAAGTGCATAATTTCACATGTATTTCCACAATATTTGCATGAACTTATCTAGATATTTTGTGTCAATTACTCTATTTTGGTACTTCTCTGGGTTTGTTTTATGTTTAAGCAAATCAATGCCCGGAGCAAAAGGAACGAGAAACGGGACAAACCAAGGCAAAACAAGCCAAAACGGGCCTGTACAAAGATGTACACAGCCACAGTATAATGTGGCATACCCGTGCCAAGGGGCGTGCAACTCTCTGGATAAGCGAACGCGTTGAGGAATTTGGCACGGGCGTACAGATACTTGGCACGCCCATACACCCCAAAGACACAACATCCAGATAAGCTACAATGTTCAAGAAATTATTTAAAAAGATCCAAAACTTCAAATACGATCTCCACGGTTCAGATTGAAGGAAACGGGGTTAGGAACATCTAGTAAAAAATGTTTAGGACGATCCGAGTTGATTTAGTCACCCGCTCAATCACTTGATGAAACCTGCGCAGACCTGGAATTTCAGTCAGAATTATCCCGAATTATCTCAACATTATCTGGACCCAATCTAACTCAAACCAGAAGTTATCCAGAAGTAGGAGGATGATTTTTCTAAAGATTTCCAACCTATATAAACCCATGAGAAGAGGAGATGATTAAAGCATCTTTGGACAAGAGCTCGAGATCTAGACGTTGGTGAGAGGAGTAGAAGAGATCGAAGGTGGAGAAGATATCAAGAAAGGGAAGCCCTATTTCTTAATTATGTCTTCTCCTATTTTCTTTATTGATGTATTCATTAGCATGAGAGGCTAAACCCCTTCGGTGGTGCCTTGGACACATGAACCCTAGTATTTCTTTTAGTGATTGAATTCATAATTTATTAGTTTATCTCATGGACAGTTCTTGTGATTCTGTGTTTTGGTTGATATGATTGTATCATGCATGAGCCATGGTCACATACCTTGCTAGGTTTAGAAAAGCATGTTCGTGCTTAGGGTTTTGATTGCATGTCTCATCTATGTATAGATTCATATTTGTCTTCGTTAGGCTGCAACTAGACATAGGTAATGAGTTCGATCCGTATATCGAGAGATCGGATGTGGCGTCTAGATGGGGCAATTATCGAACTCCCAAGAACTAACTAATAGAGAACTAATAATTAGAATTTGATTGATAATAAAAGAAACCTAGGGGGATTGAGATCCGAGGAGCCACACTTAATCTCTGATTTCTCAAAACCAACTGTTCACCTTAGCCTTCGTTAGAATCAACAACCAATACAACCTTTTTCGTAGTTTCACACTAGATACCAAAAAATAGCTAGTACTAGATTCCAGTCCCTATGGATTCAACAACCCTACCTTTTGGGTATTTTATTACTTGAGCGATCTCATACACTTGTGGGTAGTTGTCGCCCACTCTGCGTGTGCATCAAGTTTTTACGCCAATGTCGGGGACAGGCAACACTAGGAACATTAGGATTTGTTAGTCTACTTAGGTAACCTAGTTTTCCAAAAAAAAACAAAACAAAACAAAACAAAACAAAACCAAAAACCAAAGAAAAACAAAAATTCTTTCTTTCTTCACTTTAGGATTCACTTTCATCTTTCTCCCCTTTGTGAAGGTAAGTGTGCATGACCGGGAGCAGGACTCCATATCCAGAAGAAGTACGTGATCCAGATTTTGAGCGCAACTTTGGTCGTCAACTTCGAGAAGCTCTTCTAAAAAAGATGGCGATAGAAGAATCAAGCACGAAAGTCAATCAACCTGAACCAATATTGGCACAGGCACCAACCTGATCCATATTGGACTTCGCGAGACTGAACCTGGACGGCATTAGCTCGAGCATCAACCCACCATCGGTCAACGGACACAATTTTGAGTTGAAACCCCACGTCATCCTTATGGTAAAGCAATCATACCAATGAAATGGATTTCAAGATGAAGACCCATATACGGACCTATCAAGTTTTCTCGAGATCAGCGATACGATCTCAATAAATGGGATATCCTTAGATACCATACGCCTCAGGTTATTTCCCTTCTCAGTGAAGGCAAAGCAAAACAATAGTTGACATCTTTACCACACGAGTCCTTGGCTGAGAAGTTCCTGATGAAATACTTCCCATCAGCCAAAATAACAAAGCTACGGAGTGATATCTCTTCCTTTATACAGTTGGAGATGGAGACATTATATAACACATGGGAGGACATGCTCAGGAAGTGCCCTCAACATGGGATAGAAGATTGGATGCAAGTCCAAACTTTCTACAATGGGCTAAACATAGCCACCAAGAAAATGTTGGATGCAGCAGCCGATGGCTTTCTGGGTAGCAAGAATCCTCAAGCAGCAAAAGAACTAGTGGATAAGATAGCCACCAACGGATATCAATGGAGCTTTGAAAGAACCAAACCAAGCAAGGTGGCCGAGATCCAGCAAGTAGATGCGATAATAGCCCTGGGGACCACAATGGAAGCCCTCAGTAAGAAGATAGACAACATTGACATCCAACAGCAAACGCCAGTGTTTATGTGCAATGGGTGTGGAAGTAAGCCAGAGGAAGGGAAACCTAAACAAGTAGAGGAAGTTGATTTCGTGGGGAGAGCACAAAACAATCCATACAGCTTCACCTACAATCCTGGATGGACGAATCACCCTAATCTCGCCTACAGCGCCCCAGGGCAAACAAGGACAAACCCACCTCCGGGCATCAACAACCATCTTCAGGCATCAACCACCAACACAAGAGAAGAAGAAAGCAAGCTTGGAAAGTTAGATCACATAGTACTTCCAAACAAATGAAGCACGATCGGTAAGGCATGAGGAGATAACGAGAAACTAGCAGGCATCTATAAAAAATCTCAAACATCAAGTTGCCGAGATAGCTAAAACATTGGCAAAAAGGCCGGCTGGCACCCTCCCAAGCAACACAGAGGTCAATCTAAGGGAGTCTCTCAAAGCTATCACCCTCAGAAGTGAAACAGAGCTCGCACTATCACAAGCCAAGGAAATAGAAGAAGTACCCTCCAGACTCCTCAAAGAGGGGGTTTTAGAAAGCAATAATAAGTT
Organism: Dioscorea zingiberensis; assembly: GCA_026586065.1. Classification (NCBI taxonomy): domain Eukaryota; kingdom Viridiplantae; phylum Streptophyta; class Magnoliopsida; order Dioscoreales; family Dioscoreaceae; genus Dioscorea; species Dioscorea zingiberensis. The sequence continues at coordinate 17,272,143 of CM048826.1, read as the reverse complement.
GGTTACAGGTAGCAAAAAGGAAGCAACTATGGTGCCAGAGTACAAACCAAAGATACCCTACCCAGCCAAGCTCAAGAAGGACCAACAGGATGAACAGTTCCAAAAAAATTTGGATGTTTTCAAGGCACTACACATCAATGTACCCTTTGAGGAAGCACTTATACATATGCGAAATTTTTAAAGGAGCTACTTACCAACAAAAGAAAACTGGAGGAAGTGTCTCTAGCAACATTGAATGAACAATGCTCAACTGTCCTCACTAACGCACTACCAAGAAAAGAAAAAAATCCAGGGAGTTACATAATTCCCTACACGATTGGAGGATTGGTAGATGAACAGGCCCTAGCTGATATTGGAGCAAGCATCAATCTCATGCATACAAGATGCTCAAAAAGCTGGGTATTGGAGAGCCAAAACCAACAAAGACAACGCCTCAGATGGCAGATAGATCGATCTGTCACCCCCTAGGAGTAGTTGAAGATGTGTTGGTGAAGGTTGACAAATTCATCTTCCCCATGGATTTCTATATTTTTGACTTGGACGACCAGGTGAAAGTACCACTCATTCTTGGAAGACCTTTTCTGAAGACCGCTCAAGTACTATTCAATATCAAGGACGACCAAATGACACTGAGGGTTGGAGAAGAAGCTGTGGTCTTCAAACTCAAAGAAGCCATGCGACACCCCATGGAAGTCGACGATACTTGTTACTTCATTAACCACCATGATGATTTTGTTTCTTAATTTGTTTAAGATGAACTTCTGAAGGACAAAGTGGAAGACCTGTTCAAAGACGCACCACCTTGGGACGACTCCGACAAGGAAGAGAAGGCGGAGGAGCAAACAAAGACTATGGCTCCAGCAGAGAAGCATGGTGGCAGAAATTCAAAAAAAGGAGAAGAAATTGCGCTATTACTCTGTCAGCCCCAAGATCAGGACAACTCTCAACAAACCTCTGTGAGTATGAATTCGTCGCTTATTTAAGTATACAACTGGTAGCGCGTGACCTTCCCGGCAGAGAAGCAGAGAGGGTCCATCTTTTTGAAACCACTAAGCTTAAACAGGTAAGTCAAGCTAGTAACGTTAAACAAGCGCTTCTTGGGAGGCAACCCAAGTTAGGTTAATTTCTAGTCTCAGTTTAGTTCTTATTAGAAACACAACTATGGTAAAATTTTCATTCAGATGATGCTCTAACTTATCTAGTGATTTCCATGATTTCAATAAACTAAATATTTGCTTCTGGAGTCACTAATATACAGATCCGAAGGTAATTGGAGGAGAAAGGGACCACTACACTAAAACAGAGACATGCTCGACCATAGTGCAATTTGGCACGGCCATGCCAAAGGGCGTGCATCTCTCTGTTCTACCCTCTCACAGAGAATTATATGGCGCACGACCATGCATCTCATTGGCACGGTCGTGCCATGCAAGCGGCGAAAGTGAAGAGTCCAGAGCTTTGGCACGGCCTTAATGCAATTCATCATGGCCGTGCCCAAGAACGTGCAACTATCGGATCTTTGCTCTCATAGAAGATACTACTACGTACTGTTGTGAATCTCATTAGCACGGTTGTGTCAAACAAGGCGACGAACAAAGAGCTTGGCACGGTCTTGCGCAAGCGTGCGCGCACGACCATGTGTGAACCGAAAAAGGGTTTTTAAACCCTAGCCGCGCGAGGAAACCCCATTTATCATCTTCTTCTCTCGCGCACGACAGTGCGCCATTGCTCTCTCTTACCGGCGTCTCTCTACCTCCAGCCACCGGCCAGCCATGCACCTCTTCTTCTCCAGCGAACCAACACCCGGAAGTACTATGCGGCCAAAGAAACCCTCCAAGGAGCAACCAAGGAGGAAGAAGCAAAAGAGAGAGGGGAGCTCCCAACCCCAGGCACCCTCATCCAACACCACCCCACAGGAGTTGATATTCATCACGCCGATGTTCACCGGTAGGTACTTTCGTCTCAGACTGTTGAGCTTTGGCGAGGCCCGCCGCATAGATTGGAGCATATTAGAGACAATAGGCATCGTCGCCGACGTACAGAGGCACCTTAACGTGGGCGGGTGGTTGCGTCTCCTAGACATCCAGGAGATCACATATCGAGAGCTGACGCTAGAGGTGCTCTCGACATTCCAAATCACCAGGGGACTCATCACTTGGCACCGACCGGACCAGATAGAGTTTAAGTTGGGCATCACGTTGTTCCAGATGAGATATATCGACTTCGCCTTACACTTGGGGCTCTATGACCGGGAGTTCATGATGACCTCAGAGTACCAGGCTTTGAGGATAGACAGGCTTGTCGGCGAGACACAGGAGTCCATTTGGAGGACACCCAGCACGGACCCACACTATGACCTAAGCCTGTCGAAGGTGTCCACTCTCTGCTCCTCGGCCCTCAGGTACATCCATCTTATTCTTAGCCACTCGATCACTGGGCGAGGATGGAGCACGGGGGTCGTCAGCACTAGAGACTTCCTTTACCTCCAAAGCATGCTGGACGGTTTTCCATTCCACTTGGGATGGGTCATGGGCGAGCTACTTCTACATCAGGCGACCCACACCAAGATTGGAGCCATCCTCGCAGGGTCATATATCACTAGTAGCCCAGGGCATGAGGGCCATTCTGCTACATATATCTGGGTCGATGAAGATTATAGGGAGCTCCAACCCTATCACCTTGGATACACTGAGTACGATGGGTATATTGCGAGCCGTGCGGACCACTCAGACCATCAGATATACGGCCGCTGCCCCTACCGACCCTCTGTCACCCACGGACCAGCTCAAGCAATAGGAGGTAGCAGCGATAGGACCGAGCACGTCTTCCCCAGTAGCACCAACCGCATCATTGAACTAGGCGGACCTCGATGCCCTCCTCCTTTGGCTGGTTCACACCACCCAGCTATCGCTGGACCACTAGGATATCACATACCCACCCCCACCACTACCATCAGCCCAGACCACGAGGGGCACGGGGGTGGCACTGGGAGACGAGCCAGGTGGATGAGACTCAGGGGACACGGACAGCTTCGAGGAGGACGATGACTTCGAACCTTGATCTTCATCTTTATCGTTCTCTTTATTTACCACTTTTGTATTTTCTTTTTCTTTTAGTCAATCTGTTCATAAAAGGGTTTAGTCTCTATTTATGCTATGGAGTTTCACTTTTTGTGCCTTCAATGATCTCAGGAAGAGTTGAATATCACACTTGAACAGGAAACACAATACAAGAACGAGGCAGCTCACGGCACACAAAGAGCTAAGTTCACCTCTCCCACTTTGCTTACACATGTCATATTCTTTTTTATTGCATATAGCACGTTCATTGCGGACAATGCTCAATTTAAGTGTGGGGGAAGGATTAACTGTTGGGAATCTATATCGATTATGATAAGTGCTGATTTATGATGATCTATGAGTAAATTAATGGGATTCCACTTTGATTGTCTAGGTTAGCACTAGCGTTAGGTGTCAAATTTTTCACAAATAAATTTAATCTTGCCTTGACACCTCACAAAAAGTTGAGCACAAAACCCTAACTTTATTATCACTTTCTTACTTAGGTTTGGATTCCAGTTAGTTTAACCATTAGAGAATTACTGACACTATTGGATTATTGTGAAGACAAAAGAAAAAGAGAACAAAAAAAAAGAGAATTGCTGGAATAACCGGAAAGTCGGATCCATCAAGGATGCCCTACAGGCCGGAAAATCGGATCCATTAGGGATGCCCTACCGGTATAGAAAAGATGGCAGAAAGAGCTTTCACCTTTGAAGCATGAAAGCCGCTCTTGAGTAATCGGATCTTGGGCATCACAAATGTTCACTTGACGACCTACCTGGGGAAAGGCTACCTCACTGGATGTATGAAGCTACTATCCCCAGCAAAAAGAGTACAGAGAAGTAGTTTAGTTAATAAGGTTCAGATTAGCTGGGCCAGACTTGAGTTAGTTAGTGGCATCATAGGAAGGGTTACACACATACACACGTTGGGAGTCTGAGTGTAAGGTAAGACCTATTTTTTCATAAAAACCTTCAGGCACTTAACGCTATGTTTCTTCGGGCACCAGAGGGACTCCCAACTATTTTGAGATCGGAGATTTTGCACTTATTTATTTTATTTATATGTTTTCCTTTGCTTGAGAACAAACAAAAGTTCAAGTGTAGGGGTATGATAAGTGCACAATTGTACATGTATTTTCACCATATTTGCATGCACTTATCTAGACAGTTTGTGTCAATTCCTATAGTTTGGTACTTCTCTGTGTTTGTTTTATGTTTAAGTAGGTAAAATAGATGTCTGGAGCAAAAGGAACGAGAAACGGGACAAACCAGGACAAAGCAAGCCAAAAAGGGCCTTTACAGAGATGTACACACCCACAATACAATGTGGCACACCCATGCCAAGGGGCGTGCAACTCTATAGATGAGCGAACGCATTGAGGAATTTGGCACAGGCTTGCAGATGCTTGGCATGCCCGTGCACCCTAAAGACACAACCTCCAGATAAGCTGCAACTTTCCAGAAATTATTTAAAAAGATCTAGAACTCCAAACACAATCTCCACCATTCAAATTGAAGAAGGGGTTAGGAACATGTAGTAAAAATTCCAGAACGATCCGAGTTGATTTAGTAACCCGATCGATCACATGATGAAGACTGTACAAACCTGGAATTTCAGTCTGAATTATCCCGAATTATCTCAAGATTATCTGGACACAATCCAACTCAAACCAGAAGTTATCCAGAAGTAGGAGGACGATTTTGCTGAAGATTTCCAACCTATATAAACCCAAGAGAAGAGGAGATTAAAGCATCTTTGAACGAGAGCTCGAGATCCGGGCGTTGGTCAGATGAGTAGAAGAGATCGAAGGCGGAGAAGACGTCAAGCAAGGGGAAGCCCTGTTTCTTAATTAAGTCTTCTTCTATTTTCTTTGTTGATGTATTCATTATCATGAGAGGCTAAACCCCTTCGGTGGTGCCTCGGACACATGAACCCTAGGATTTCTTTTAGTGATTGAATTCATTATTTATTAGTTTCTCTCATGGACGGTTCTTGTGATTCTGTGTTTTGATTGATATGATTGTATCGTGCATGAGCAATGGTCACACATACCTTCCTAGGTTTAGTAAAGCATGTTCGTGCTTAAGGTTTTTATTGCATGCCTCATCTATGCATAGATCCATGTTTGTCTTAGTTAGGCTACAACTAGACATAGGTAATGAGTTCGATCTGCATACCGAGAGATCGGATGTGGAGTCTAGATGGCGCAATTGTCGAACTCCCAAGAACCAACTAATTGAGAACTAATAATTAGAATTTGATTGCTAATAAAAAAAAACCTAGGGGATAGAGATCCGAGGAGCCACGCTTAATCTCTAATTTCTCACAACCAACTGTTCACCTTAGCCGTCGTTAGGATCAACAACCAACACAACCTTTTTCGTAGTTTCACACTAGATAGCAAAGAATAGTTAGTAATAGATGGATTCGGCAACCTTATCTTTTGGGTACTTTATTACTTGAGTGACTCCATACACTTGTGGGTAGTTATCGCGCACTCTGCGCATGCATTAGTGTCCCAACATGATACTGAGTTATATGCTGAGCCTATCAACACTTCAAAGAAGGGGCGAATTGAATACAATGGGGAAGGTCTTGAGATGGATGTTGCGGCTCTGATCATCAAAGAACCAGAATAGCATAAAGGGGTCCAGTAAGAGACCTAAAATCTAGCGCTTCTTGCGAGGTAACCCAAGCTCAGTTAGTTTTTAGTCTTTTTAGGTTAGTTTAGGATTCTAGTTAAGTATACATTAGTGGTGAATTTCATTTATTTGATTATGTGTATTTCAAAAAAATTTAGCGACTAATCCTTTGTACTTGGAGCCACTAACATGTAGGAAAAGGGATGACAGGGCATATCTGATGAAGGAAAGGAGCAACAGAGAGTTGCATGGCCCTAAGCATGGCTGTATTCAAGGCCATGCATTTCTCGGGAAACTGATTGGCAAAACAAGACGAAGAAACGCGACCGTGAAGCCCGGGCGTGCTCTTAAACATGGGCACGAGCATGGCCGTGTTCAAGGCCGTGGACTTCTCGGGAAATCGAAGCCAAAAAGAACACGACCGTGTAACTCAAAAGCACAGCCGTGCTTATCATTCGAGACCATGTTTAAAGAGCGTGTTCGAGCAAAATAGATCGACAACTAGGTCAATGGTTGAGGACCTACGCCGCCACATCTACCTCCCTCGACCTAGACCCCCTCCCCCTCCACTCCAGAGCCTCATCGGCGTGTTACCTGAGGCGCTGCAAACCCTACTGGCCGCCTGACCTCATCGGTAGCATCTTCACCACACCTTCTCCTCCAAAGCACGATCGCGCTCCTCCATAGCCCACGCATGCATCCACCCCTCCGGCAAGCTTCCACCGGCGACCACCATGCCTCCACGCAAGATTATCACCGCAGGGCCCCATGCAAAGAAGAAGAAGAAAGGAGAGGCAAGCTCTCAACCACACTTGAAGCCCTCCTTCATTGTGCCTATGCATGCCGGGTGTTACTATAGACATCATCAGCTACAGTTTGGCGAGGCTCAGGACATCAATTGGGACACTCTTGAGGAGTTGGGCCTCGCCACGGATGTGAGGAGATACTTGGAGGTAGGAGGTTAGGACCACCTCCTGTTTATCTGAGATGATGTACAAAGAGCTAACCCTTGATGTACTGGCCATCTTCACCTTCGTTAGGGGCTTTGTCTCATAGGACCGATCGGATCAGATCAAGTTCCAGTTAGGAGGTACCATGTTCTAGATGAGCTACACTAACTTTGTCATCCGATTGGGACTATACGATATCGAGTTCACCACCACAGCTGAGTACCAGACACTCAGGATCGATAAATCGGTGGAGGAGACACTAGAGTCTACTTGGAGAAGGCTTAACACAGACCCACATTAGGACCCCCGGCGATCGAAAGCATCTACCCTCCGGTCCCCAGGCCTTAGATACATACACATGGTCCTCCGTCATTCGATCACAGGGCGAGGACTGAGCACATGAGTGGTTAGCTCCAGGGACTTCTTGTACCTACAGAGCATGGCAGATAGAATTCCCATCCTCCTGGGATGGGTTTTAGCAGAGCTCCTCAGGCATCAGGCGTTGGACACCAGGATCAAAGCATTATTTGCAGGTCCGTATATCACACGCCTTGCATGAGAGTTGGGTGCTCTCCCCGACCATAATTGCAGCGAGATGGTGATAGTCGAGAGGTCTGTCCCGATCACAATGGAGACCATGCGATCAATGGGGATGCTACAACCCAGACAGACTACACAGGGAATCAGGTAAAAGGCTGCAGTCCCCTCGGAGACCGCAGGACCCAGCACAGCACCTTCACCATCGATCGTAGCACCGTCACCACCAGACACCACACTCACAGAGGGCGACCATACTTTACTCCATTGGCTGGCAGGTGGAGTAGAGTACCTCCTCCGATAGCAAGGAATTGATTATCCACAACCACCATGGCCTCGAGCTCCACCCACGACAGAGGCAAGGGCAGACCCTAAGGATGCCGCCGCAATTGTAGGTGCCGAGGATACTTCTGGCGGCGATGAGGATGAGGACTACCTCATATGAGCATCACTACTATCTTTTATTTTTTTCACCACTTTTATACTTTTTACTTTAGTTTGAGTCAGTTTGTTGATAAAAGTTTAGTCTTTCTATATGCTATGAAGCTTCACCTTTTCTTTGCCTTAAATGATTTTGAGATAAATTAACACTCACACTTGGCAAGAAACACAATGAAAGGACGAAACACATCATGACACACAATGAGATAAGTCCACTTTTCCCCCACCCATATTGCTGTCACATGTCATACTCTTTTTATTGCATATATCATGTGCGTTGGGGACAATGCACAAGTTAAGTATGGGGGAGGCATTATCATTGATTGATTATATTACTAATGAATGGGTGCTGATTTAAGATGATCTATGATAGTTAATGATTTCGAGTCCTCTTTGAGTCTAGGTTGACATTAGCATTAGGTATATCAAATTTTTTTCAAAAATATATATATCTTTAGTCTTGCCTTTACTTGACACATCACAAAATTTTTGAGCACAAACCCTGTCTTTGTTGTCACTTACTAGCTTGAGTTTGGACTTGAGTCAGTTTAACCATTAGAGAAGTGCTGATATTTTTTTTTATCATTTTGAAAAAAAAAAAACAGAGAGAGATAAAGAAAAAAAGAGAGAGAGAATGAAAAAAAAAAAGATAAAAAGGAAAATATGTTACCATTGTTGGAATAACCGAAAAGTCGGATCCGTCAAGGATGCCTTACCGGCTGGAAAGTCCAATCCGTCAAGGATGCCCTACCGGCCGGAAAGTCGGATCCATTAGGGATGCCCTACAGGTATAGAATAGATAGTAGAAAGAGTTATCACCTTTGAAGCGTGAACGCCACTCTTGAGTAGTCGAATCTTGACATCGCAAATGTTCACTTGATGACCTACTAGGGGAAAATGCTAACTCATTGGATGTATGAAGCTACTACCCCCAGCTAAATGAGATAAGAAAAGTAGTTTAGTGAATAAGGTTTAGACTAGCAGGGTGGGCTTGAGTTAGTAAGGACACCATATGAAGGGTTACACAAACATGCAAGGAGTTCAAGTGTAATGTAAGACCCATTTTCCATAAAAACCATTATGACACCTAACACTATGTTTTCCCGGAAACCAGAGAGACTCCCAACTATTTGTGAGATCGGAGATCATGCACTCATCATCCTTCTTGGATTCCATATATTTATTTCTTTGCTTGAGGACAAGCAAATGTTCATGTGTGTTTGTGTGTGTGTGTGTTGGGGTGTGTAGGGGAGTATTTATGATGAGTCCATAATTATGCATATTTTCATACTATATTTTGCATGCACTTTACTTGTCTTTTCGCATGAATTCCTCTACTTTTGTGCTCTTTTGGGTATGTTGTTGTGATTGGACAGATATATAGGTACCCAAGAGAGAAGAAATGAAAATCAGATAATTTGGAGGTTTTTTATATCAAAGAAGCAATAAAAGAGAGGAGGAGATAGAGCTCTGAGCAGTCTGAAGGAGCTATAGAAGTTCAGAAATTATTACAAAAGCTACAGGACTCCAAAGCCAATCACCACCATTCAGATTGAAAAAAAAAACGGAGTTAGGAACACCCAGTTAAAATTCATGACAATCCGAGTTGATTTGGTCATCTACCGCGGTAGGTTAGAGCACCTTGCACCATGAGTGCTTGTGCGGTAACTCGGAACGGCTGGAGTATCGTATTAGCCCTAGGATTCTTCTAGATAGGTTTTAGTCAGACAGGGGTGCTAGGGTGTGCATGAGCATTTTAAGAGATCGGGTGCTTTATGAGAAGCGCATTGTTACATCCTCCGAGAGTTATCAACAATTAGCCAGTAATAGGGAATCGATCATTATAAAGGGAATCCTAGGGGATTGTGATCCGAGGTGCCATCTTTCATCTCTAATTCACCTCAATCCACCAATTGTTCACACTAGTTTTTAATTAGGATATTCAACTAACTTGATCATACAATTCATCTTATAGTTAGGCGAGGTTATAGAGGACAACTAGTACTAGTGGCCAATCCCTGTGGATTCGACTACCCTACCTTTGGGTACTTTACTACTTAATCAACCTCGTATACTTGCGGGAGAGGCGTATACTTTTGCGTGCATCAAACTTGTAAGTATTGACATTAATTCTCGCTCCCGAGTCGTCTAATGCACTCTCTTTGATGCCATCCCCAATGACACAGGGGATCCCCATACTTCCAGGGTCTTTCAGGTTTCGTAGTAATTGAGATTGCACAATGGGAGAATACTGTTCATTCAAACTCACAACAGTAATGTCTTCCGATTTTCTTTTGTTTGTGAGAAGCTCCTTCATGTACTTGGTGTACTTTGGCATGTGGGAGAGCACTTTCACCAATAGTAAATTGACGCGTAACTGTTTAATTGTTTCCAGGAATCTTCTAAACTGTGTATCTTCTTTGTCTTTTTTCAATATCTCCGGATAGGGAATTTTGAGTTGATATTCAGGGAGGGGTGGTTGTTCCACCTCTTTTCCTATCTCTACAGCTTCTTCAGCTTCAGTAGTAATTTTCTCGTTCCCAGAACCTTTACAAATTTCCATCTGAGTTGCTTTTGTGAGAGGAGTCTTTAATAATAATTACATCTCCTTCCCGCTCCTTAAGGTAACAACCTTTAACTATTCTCGGGGGTTTGATTCAATATTGCTTGGAAGACTGTCTTGGGTCTTTTGGAGAAAGTTCTTGCCAACTGCCTATCTTGTTTTTCCAAGCTTTGCATGCTTGCTTGCAGGTTCCTTATGTTGGTATTGATAATTCGATCTTGGCATCTGTGCCGAACATATACTTAGCAAAGACTTCTCTGAGGTTAACTCATGGTACTGGAGGTGTGAAAGGTTGTTGGGTGAATCCTAGGATATGGCAATCCCTTGAGAATTTCCATATGACTGATTAAGGTGATTCCAATTAGGCATATATGGTTTAAACTGTGTCCCTTGAGGTCTCAGAGGATTTTCCATGTATTGCACTTCCTCTACCGGGGTCACTTCAATGTTGGAAATAGGGCATTTAGATTTATCATGTCCTCCTTTATAGGTGCCACAGGAGATGGCTACAACTGAAGCTGAACTGTTGTTGGCTGTTAGACGATCAAACTTCTTTGATAACTTTGCCATTTGGAGAGCGAGGTCTAATTCTCTGCTCGTAGTGACAGCCCCAACACCGCTAGACTGCCTCTTCCTAGATGACCAAAGAGAATCATCGCTGGCCATGTCTTCAAAAATCTTCTCTGCCTCGTCCGGATACTTATTACCGAGTGAACCTCCAACAGCAGTATTCACGAGCTGCCGGTGTGACTATTAAGACCATTATAAAATGAATGGATCTTTGATCTTGGTTCAAGTCCATAGTGGAGGCAACGATGGACCAAGGCCTTAAATCTTTTATATGCTTCTGCTATCGATTCTCCTTCTTCTTGCTTGAATGATGCTATTCCTAACCTTATCTGCAGCTTTACTTGGTGGAAAGTATTTCCCAAGAAACTTATCTAGCATATCCTTTCCACCTTCGAACTTCCTGCAAGTAAGGATGTGAGTCAATTGTAAGCCATTTCCCTCAGGCTGAACGGAAACAACCATAGTCGAATGGCATCATTAGAGGCCCCATTACCTTGAATATGTTGCAAATTTGTATAAAACGTGCCAGATATGCATGTGGGTCTTCATCTAGTCGCTCATGAAACTGACACCGATTCTAAATCATGTTTATGACACTTGACTTGATTTTGAAATTGTTCATATTCATCGTCGGTGGGTGAATATTGAACTCCTCCCCAATATAATCGGGTCTCTCATATTTTGATAATCTTATCTTTCTTTCGACCATGATGGGAGGATTTCTCACTTCGACTGGTATTTCAACTAGAATTAAATTCTCTGCCTCAGAGGATCTCTCTTCTACTGGCTCCTCAGTCTCTCTGAGCCTTCTGTAAAGTGTCCTCTCTATCTTTCTATCTTCCTCCACAAGACCAGTTGGCCTTGCTCGGATTATGTACAGGTTCCTCGCAAGACAACTAGAGAAAGTGATTAGCACAAGAAACAACTGATTCAAACAACAGATAAGAACAAAGATTGAAATAGTAAAGGAAGAAGAAATAAAAACCTAAAACTAATGGTTAAAGTAGTAAACTCCTAGTTTTCCTAGTAGTCTTAAGTCCTCGGCAACGACGCCAAAAACCTGATCTTAGCCAATGCTACCACAAGTGCATGGGTCAGACAAGTAATATAATAGACTAAGAAGTCGTGTAGCGAATTCTTAGGGACTATAAGAAGTACTAGTACTGGTTGTTCATCTACTATCTAATCTAATCAGGGATTTGGTGACTTAACTAATCTAATTACTGAATTTAAAGGAGCAAAAGTCGAGATCACAGTCAAGTGAAGGATAGGGTGAAATCACAGCGCAATCAGTCAAGAGAAAAGACACTTGAGCATGAATCCCTCTTCGGAACTCAATATAAACCTCTACTTGCTAATTTAATGGGATTGGACTAAGGATTCCTAAATTGATTTCAAACCCTCTCTTGAGGTGAATTACTAACCAAGTGATGGCACTGCAGTATGCTCTAGGGAATTTGACGCTTGGAAAGATTATGGGAATAAGACATGTAAAAGAGTCGCTCTCCTTAATGTCGAACTCTCGGTGCACTCACAATCCTTTCTATTGAGGTAGTTCTAACATGAGAGGCGTTCGCTTCTTCCCTCATGTGAACCTATTGAATGCTAAGGTTGTCGCAACGTAAGCATTCAATGCTATGAATACACTTAATAGATCTCAATCCAACATCAATTAATTAAACAAGCAAAAGATATTGTCATAATTAAACCTAACCCAAGAGTTCATCAATGCCCAAGTATCTAAAGAGTTAGTTCCTCATGAAAGAGGAACACAGAGAGAATACAAAGTTCAATACAAAATAAAGCATATAAAAGGAATATATATCGTTCCCTCCAATGTTGGCGAGGACCATTCGCATATAGTCCCCCACTGCTTCACAGCCTAGCGACTCTCTTTTCTCCACTTTTGTGCCCTAGATGGATGGAAGGATGGATGAGGGTCATGAAAGCTTCCAAGGGTGGTGAATGGAATTAGAAGCTGCCCTCCATAACCCTAATCTTCGATATTTAAAGTCTTAAATGCCATCAGAGATCAAAACACCATTTACGAGGTGCTTAGATGCAATCAAATCAACATTACTGAATTGGGGCCTGATACAGACGGGACCGTTGACTAACAGACAGGCCCATCTGGGACTGTGGATTGCATAGACGGCCTCGTCCCACACTCGGACGAGATCCTACTTCTGGATGAACGGTCTCATCCATGCTTTGGACGAGTCCGTCATTTGTGAAGACCTGATTCCCTTTTATATGAACGGCCTCATCCACACTTTAGATGGGTCCATCTAGCTCTGTAAGTAACTTCAGGCGATTCATGAGATGGCCATTTTCATCGCCCATCTGGTTTAATCAAAGAAGCCCTTGTGTGTCCTGCGTTCCAGACGAGACCACTTGCTACCAGATAGAACCGTCCGGTTCTTCCTTTTAGCTTTCTTCTCTCAAATTTCTTCCAAATCCTGAATTTTCCATTAAATTTCCCTGGTATGTCCTGTTTCACAAAAATAACACATTTTAAGTACATGCATGCTATAATTTATCAGGATCACATGCTGAATGTATGCAAATATGATAATGAAATATAGTAAAGTGAACACTTATCAAAAGACTCAATGGTCAGTTAGACGCCCTTGGAAGATTTATTTCAAAATCTGGAGAAAAAAATCTCCCCTTCTTCCAAGCCCTACGAAAAGCCCCGAAGGTTGAATGGAGAGAAGAATGTGAGAAAGCTCTCACACAATTAAAAGAATACCCCTAATCGCCAAGCTTGCTCGCCAAGCCCAAATTCGGTGAGGAACTTTACATTTATCTTGCTGCCACAGACATGGTTGTTAGCTCGATACTCCTGAAGGAAGAAGACAGAATACAAAAAGGCTGTCTATTACATTAGTAAAGTCCTCACTGGCACCGTGTCAAGATATCTTCCATTGGAGAAATTGGCGTTTGCCTTGATTATCTCAGCTCGGAGACTCCGATCATACTTTCAAGCTCATAAAATTAAGGTTCTTGCCGACCAACCTCTGAGACAAAGTCTCCACTGACCAGAAGCATCGGGTCGATTAACCAGATAGGTTAACCAGAAGCATCAAGGACGACTATCAAGGCACAAGTACTCGTTGATTTTATAGTTGAACTTACTGTGACAAATAATGAGGAGATTCCTAGTGCAGAGCTAGCTGAAAAAGGAGATCCACCTTCTTCCCAATAAGTTTTACACACAGATGGTTCAGCAACGGGTGAAAGTTCTGGGGTAGGACTCATCTATGCTTACCATCTGAGTTGAATGCCTCTCTAGCCCTGAAGTTTGGCTTCAAGGTGACTAACAATGAGGCTGGATATGAAGCTATGATCACTAGTCTACAACTGGCCCACAGTCTCGGAGTACAGAACTTACAGGCAAATACAGTAACATCCTGAATTTTCTAAGTAAATAAATCAGAAAATTCTCAAAAATTAATAAGATTAATTAGCACAAAAAATGAATTAATTATTTTAAAGATCAATTAAAGGAAAATCGAGGATTAATAAATTTAAATCCAGCCTCGCAACTAATGCGCCTAGGGAATGCCTTATTGGAACAGGCCACTTACACTTGGAATAGTTGGAGGTGGATGGTTAAGATAACCTCAGTTAATTAATTGAGAGATTTCGTAAGTGTTAATTAATCAAAATTAATTAAATAGGAGAACTAGAAAAAAATTAGAGTTCCGATAAAGTAGATCGGGCGAGTCAAAAGTCGATATTCTAAGATTTGGTCTGCCCAGAGATTTCCGGATCTGGGTCGATGAATTATTAAAAAGATAATATTAATTTAAGTCGATGTGACGTAAAGATAAATGAAAAGTATAAATAATTAAAGGGGATTGGAGATAAGTTATTGTAATAGAATAAATAATATTAAATACTTTTTAATATATACATATATATAATTCAGACTTAGGTTTGAGAGGACAAAATCGATTCAATGGATTTGAAGAGAAGTCATCGAGCTTCTCTTCCTCCCTTCCCTCTTCTCCCTCGCCTCGATCCGCAGTCGTCGCCGCTCGGAACTGCCGCCTCCTGCGCCCGCCCCTGCCCAACGCCGGCACCGCCCACCCCCCCTTTGCAGGCTATGCCCTGCCTGGTCTAGTTGCAACCAGCCGTGAGCTTTGACAGGATGATATCAGCGCCCCAACACCGGCGCTCCTTGCCGCGGCACCCTTGTGCCGGCTAGCCGCCGTTGGTTTCCTCAGCCCCACGCCACCAGGTCGCGCACCTTGCCCCGCACCGCAACAAAGCCGCCACGAGCACCTCCAACCGCCGGACAACCTCTGCACACCCTTTTCCTCCTCTCCTCGACTATGAGCCCTAATTTGGGTAAAACCCTACTTTAATCAAGGGTTTCAACTTCATGAATTAAATTAGAGATAATTGGGGGAATTGATTGGATTTAGGGCTATGAAGGGGTTTGGAGTATGAGATTTGAAATTGCATGAATCTAAGAATTTGAGGGGTAGAGATGCATGTGGTTGTATTATTTTAATTCCATTGTTGTTTGTGGAATGTTTGTATAATTTCCGGAGCCTGATAAACAAAGGAGGTGGTGCCTAATTTTCGTAGAAATTTCATGTGTTAATGTCTATTATTTTCTAGCTCGCATGCCTTCATGATTAGGGAGATTAAGTGATGATTTATGTTACTAAGTGAGCATTCTAGAGTTCATGTTCGGAGTTCCATTAAGCATGTATAAGAACTCTTTATTAGGAGATGATTAATAAGAGCATGTTAGAGGCTTCTACTTATGAAAAGGGTGAAGATAGCAAGATCTTCTATTATGAACTACGTTATGAAAAATATGACTTTCGTATTTATTTACTTATTATTATTAATTCAAGGAAAGGGTAAAGGTCCCGCGAGAGCTTCAACAGGATCGGGACAGACCTAGGAACTTGCGAAGGACTTCAGGTGAGGGGACATCTGTGTAAATATAGTCTTTATTCATGTATTCTTCGTGATACAGTTTTCTCGTATTCTTATGGGTTTTATATCGGTTTGTGGATGCCGATAGATTTTATCGCTATAGTTGCATAGTGATTTCATGCTTGTTTAATTGATTAAACTTTAAAGAGCATCACAAATGGTAAAGTGAAACCCTAAGGGGTAGATAATGATTATTTCATGTATCATAGACTGCACCTTAGTTATTATGTATGAAAGATCCAGCAGGGCTCGGGATAGAGCCCATATATTAAGTAGACAATACTGGTTTAAGAAAGGGACTTTGTTTTCAATAGCTTTTCTTAAAACTAAAATGTTTGTGAAAGGTTTTCTTTTTATAAAACCCCTTTTCTGACTCTTGTGAGTGCCCGTATCAGATACAAGATTGATACTTGACGTACACATGTAGATGTATACCGCTGGTTGTCAAGTATCGGGCTAATGTAGATGTATACCGTTGTTCCTTGATGGGAGTTGGAGTCCTTTCAGAGACATTTGAACTAGGGGTGCATTCTTATATGTTACGAGGCCATTCCATATACATGTTTACTATATGTTTGATATGATGTGAGATTCCATGTGTGCTTTCTTCTGATTTCGGTTTACATTGGCATGCTTATTAGGATTTAAGATAATTGTGCAGACCCTCATGATTTATATTTGCATTTGTTCTTTTACTAGTGTTTTAGTACAGTTTTTTTTGAGAGACAGGTATATATAATACCTGGCAGAGTTGTCTAAATTCACTGAGCTCATATAGCTCAGCCCCTTTCGGTTATTGTTTTTCTATTGCAGGATCTAGACAGGGATCTGGGTAGTAGCTCATGTCACGAGTGAAGATCGAAGTCTAGTTGGCTCTGGTGTACCTATCTTTATGTTTAGTCTTGTTGTGTTGTATTTGATATTATACTAATTTGCTTCCGTGTATTTATGGCCGTAGTTGCCCAAGACTTGATCAGTTGTACTTTTATGACTATGACGTGGATATGACTACTGGTGTGTAACCGGATTTGCTTATGTCATATTGATTCTATTTTAGTACTTGTTATCAGGTGTTTATGTTTACAGCCTTCAGCACAGGATGCCTTCCTGACCTGGTTGGTGTGTTATCTATCTCAGTAAAGAGGTGGGTGTTACATTTAGTGGTATCAGAGCGAGTTGCTCCTTGACCTTAGAGTTCTAGAGGTAGTTAGAGCCTTAGGGTGGGAGTCGAAGTCAGTTGACATAAGGAATTAGCTGTATAAATTGCTAAATAGAATTATGTCATTTAACTGACACTTGTTGGATATTGCAGAATGCCGCCAAAGAGAGGATGTGGGAAACCACCTAGGGTACCATGTGAGGAGCCCGAGGAGGAGCCGCACGTAGTTTCCCCCGAGCCAGAAGAATATGGCGATGCCTCTCATGCGCATCCTGCCCCGGGATACAACTCGGGTATATAATAGTTCCCTTGGATACAACAATTCTTTGAACAGATGGCACAGTCATTTGTTTCTTTCCCAAATTTTCAACAACAACACTAACAATATCAGCAACAACAGCAACCCAGGGTAGGGATCAAGATTACGTGACTTAAGCCCGGCAGATGGGGCTTAATCACTTCCTCGGAACACAGGATCCAAAACCGAAGCTGATGTTTGGATCAGACAACTAGAGATGGTGTTCGCGGCGATGGGCATCCCGGAGGATGAGAAGGTCATTACAGTACAGTTGTTGTTGGGACAAGAAGCGTTGCTATAGTGGGAATCGGCTCGTATGTGCCTTCCCAGATCTGGTGTGTGGACCTGGCTGGAGTTTAAGAGAGCTTTCGAGAGGGAGTATTCACCCCGAGTTCATAGGGATGCAAAAAGAGTGGAGTTTATATATCTGACCAATGGGAATTCTACAGTGGCCGAGTATCTGGCCAAATTCACTACACTGAACCGCTATGCACCGGAGATGGTGAAGGATCCCTATAACCGATGTAGGAAGTTCAAGGAGGGACTTCGGGATGAGATTAAGATCCTTGTCATGGCTACTGGATTTTAAGATTTTAGTGGTGTGGTCGAGTCTGTGCTCCGAGTTGAGAGGGGCCTAAACAAGCAGAAACAAAGACTCGAGAGGTAGAGAAGTAAACCAAGCTCCCAAGTAGGGGGAAGTACAAGGCCCAACAAAAAGAGCAATAGCAGCAACAACGGTGGTTCCTCGTCGAGTGGGAACAAGCGAGGGAAACCGAAGTGTCCAGTCTGCAACAAATATCATTACCAGACTTGTGGTGCAATTGTGTGCTTTTACTGCAAGCAATCAGGGCATTATAAGAAGGAATGCCCACTACTGACCTAGGGGAGCGGAGTTGCTCCACAGGCTAGTGCTGGAGACCACACTGCGCATCAGACGCAGGGATTTTCTGTTATGGGTGGTGTTGATGGCAACCGAGGAGGGTCATCTGGTAGAAGGTCTCGAGGAGGAGGCCGTGGGGCACCATCTCAGTTTCAAGCTCAGGCTTTGCAATGACGCAACAACAAGCTGTGAACACCCCCGACGTTATTGCAGGTATGATTTTTAATACCGATTCCTGCGTACTGATTGATCCTGGTTCTACACATTTCTACATAGCTACTTCTTTTTCATTGCCTGAGAATATGTATGCTACTAGGCTAGCAGAACCAATGTATATGACATCCCACATAGGTAATTCAATGATTGTTAAAGTAGTCTATGAGGGATGTGATGTAAAAATAGGTGACCTGGAGCTCATAGCTAATCTGGTCCCGATGAGGATCCTCGACTTCGATGCGATCCTAGGGATGGATTGGTTATCTTTCCACCATGCCAAGGTTGACTGATATTGGAAGATGGTATGCTTCTAGCGTCCGGGAGAGACGGAGATTCTCTTCTACAGGGGACAATCTGAAACGAAGGAAGTCTAGTTGGCAAATGTGGTGGAAGCAGAAGCCCCGAAGGCAGGGGACTAGGATATAGCCGTGGCGTGCGAGTATCTTGATGTATTCCAGGATTTACCTGGATTACCACCGCACAGAGGCATGAAGTTCTCTATTGAGTTGGTTCCAGAAACAACTCTGATCTCCAGGGAACCATACAGGATGGCTCCAGTAGGGTTGAAAGAATTGAAGGCCCAGCTAGATGAGCTACTGGAGAAGGGGTTTATTAGACCTAGTGTCTCCCCTTGGGGTGCACCTGTGTTGTTCGTGAAGAAGAAGGATGGCTCCATGCGTATGTGCGTAGATTATAGACAGCTGAACGATGTTACTATCCGGAACCAATACCCATTATCACGCATTGATGATTTGTTTGACCAGCTATGAGGAGCCTATGTGTTCTCCAAGATTGATCTGATGTCAAGCTACCATCAATTATGGGTACGAGAGGAGGATGTGTCGAAGACGGCGTTCCGAACCCGATATGGGTATTTAGAGTTTTTAGTAATGCCTTTCGGGTTGACCAATGGACCAGCAGCATTCATGGAGATGATGAACAGGGTGTTCGCACGCTATTTAGACCAGTTTTTGGTAGTCTTCATCGACGACATCTTGCTGTACTCTCGAAACGTGGAGGAGCACATCAATCATCTTGGAATAGTGCTACAAACACTACGGGAGCAGCAGCTATACGCCAAACTCAGTAAATGCGAGTTTTGGCTTGAGCAAATCAACTTCTTTGGGCATGTCGTCCCAGCGGCAGGAATTTATGTGGACCCCCAGAAGATAGAATCAATAATGAACTGGAAAGCCCCAACCAATGTCAAGGAGATCAGAAGTTTCCTGGGGTTAGCTGGTTACTATAGGCGTTTTGTGGAAGGCTTTTCTTCGATCGTTCAACCAATGAAGAAGTTGCTAATGAAGAATGCAAGGTTCGAGTAGACCGAGGACTGCGAGTAGCTTCCAGGAGCTGAAGGACAGATTGGTGTCTCCTCTTATTCTTACCTTACTTACAACTGGAGTAGGTTTTGACATATATAGTGATGCTTCATATCAGGGTTAGGGTGTATCTTGATGCAACAGGGCAGAGTTATTACCTATACTTCTAGACAACTCAAAACTCATGAAGTAAACTATCATGTGGATGATCTGAGTTAGTGGTTGTGGTCTTTGCACTGAAGATATGGCGACACTATCTCTATTGTGAAGGCTGTAAAATCTTCACCGACCATAAGAGCCTGAAATATTTGATGACCCAAAAGGAGCTTAATATGCGTCAAAGGAGGTGGATGGAATTATTGAAAGATTACAACTGCACCTTCGAGTATCACCCCGAGAAGGCGAATGTGGTGGCCGATGCTTTGAGTCGGAAGATGATGGCGCAATTAGGGACCACCAGCCTTGCCCAACTCCACCATTTGAGATCCACTAGAGCGCAACTTTCGGTGGATGAGCTAGGGATGCTACTGGCGAACTTCCATCTTCAACCGACGTTGATTGCACAAATCAAAGAAGCTCAACAGCAAGCTACAGATTGATGCGACTGGTTGCGAAGATGAAGAATGGAAGGCGTAGCGACTTCTCCTTAGCTTCCGATGGAGCAGTGATGCTAGGTACTCGATTATATATACCAAACCATGAAGGCATCAAACTATTTATTATGGAGGAGGCTCACTGCTCGGCTTATGCAATGCATCCGGGGAGTATGAAGTGTATCGCAACATAAAGGAAAATTATATTTGGCGGAAGATGAATAGGAGATCGCTGATTATGTGGCTAGATGTCCGATCTGTCAGCAGATTAAAGCTGAACACAAGAAGCCACTGGGGTTATTGGTACCCCTAGAGATTCCAGAATGGAAGTGGGAGAGGATAGCCATAGATTTTGTGACTGGTCTCCCTCGAACCAGTCAAGACAAGGACGCCATATGGGTTATCATTGATAGACTGATCAAGTCTGTCCACTTCCTCCCGATCAAGACTACCTACTCTCGGGATCGGTTGGCACAGTTGTATATGGAATAGATTGTTAGACTACATGGAATACCCGTGTCCATCGTATCGGATTGAGACCCGAAGTTCACCTCCCATTTCTGGAAGAGTTTGCACAAGGCCTTGGGAACAAGACTAAACTTTAGCATGACATACCATCCGGAGACAGACGGACAGTCAGAAAGGACCATTCAGATACTAGAGGATCTTCTCTGAGCATGCATTATGGAGCTTCCCGGGAGTTGGGATGAGAATCTGGGACTGTTGGAATTTGCATACAACAATAGTTACCAAACAAGCATTGGTATGCCACCGTATGAGGCACTATACAGCCGAAGATGCAGGACTCCGCTATGTTGGGATGTAGAAGGCGAGCGGAAGATACTAGGCCCAGAACTGGTACAACAGACCGCAGAGATGGTGAAGCTGATCAGGGAGCGGATTAGGATGGCTCAAGAAAGGCAATGGGGTTATGCTAATAACCACCGTCGGGACTTAGAGTTCGAGGTGGGTGACAGTGTATATCTGAAGGTACCCCCCTGAAAAGGCGTTCTGAGATTTCACAAACGTGGGAAGCTTAGCCCACGTTACATTGGCCATACATGATCGTGGACAGAGTAAGCCCCGTAGCCTACCGACTCGAACTACCAGAAGAGCTGTCAAGGATACACAATATGTTCCACGTATCGGTTCTACGGGAATATCTCGGAGATCCACATCAAATTCTGATGGGACCAACCATAGAGTTGGCTCAGGATTTGACGTATGTAGAAGGACCGGTATATATTCTAGACAGGAGAGAGCAAGCAGTGCGAAACAAGATAATACCTCTGGTAAAGGTATTATGGAGTCATCACTAAGTGGAGGAGGCCACTTGGGAAAAGGAAGATTATATGAGGGAAAAGTACCCTCATCTATTTTAGATGTACATGTATAGAATTTTGGGGATGAAATTTCATAAGGGTGGGAGAATTGTAACATCCTGAATTTTCTAAGTAAATAAATTTAAAAATTCTAAAACATTAATGACATTAATTAGCACGGAAAATCAATTAATTATTTTAAAGCTCAATTAAAAGAAAATCGAGGATTAATAAATTTAAATTCAGCCTCGCAACTAATGGGCCTAGGGAATGCTTTATTGGGCCAGGCCACTTACACTTGGAATAGTTGGAGGTGGATGGTTAAGATAACCTCGGTTAATTAATTGGGAGATTTTGTAAGTGTTAATTAATCAAAATTGATTAAGTAGGAGAACTAGACAAAAATTAGAGTTCCGATAAAGTAGATCGGGCGAGTCAAAAGCCAATATTCTCGGATTTGGTTTGACAAGAGACAGACCCCGTGATGTTACAGTGCACCTGTGATGACTTGAATCATTGACCCGGGATTTTCGGAAATGGGTCGATGAATTATTGAAAAGATAATATTAATTTAAGTCGATGTGACGTAAAGCTAATTGAAAAGTTTAAATAATTAAAGGGGATTGGAGAAAAGTTATTATGATAGAATAAATAATATTAAATGCTTTTTAATATATACATATATATGATTCAGACTTAGGTCTAAGAGGAGACAATCGATTCAATTGATTTGAAGCGAAGTCATCGAGCTTCTTTCCCTCCCTTCCCTCTTCTTCCACACCTCGACCGCCGCCGCCGGAATCGCTACGTCGCCGCCCTACCCGACGGAGAGCCACCCACCCCCTTTTGCCGGCTATGCCCTGCCCGGTCCAGCTACACCCCGCCATGAAGCTCGGTGGCCGGCATCAAGACCCCAAAGATCGGCCTCCATTTCGCGCCACCCTTGTGCCGGCCACCGCCGGGTTTCCTCCTCGCCCCATTAATCCGCCAGTCGACCTTGCCTTGCCAAGACCGTAGCCACGAGCACCTCCAACCGAAGGACAACCTCTGCAACGCCTTTTCCTCATTTCCTCGACTACGAGCCCTAATTTGGGTAAAACCCTACTTTAATCAAGGGTTTCAACTCATGAATTAAATTAGAGATAATTGGGGGAATTGATTGGATTTAGGGCTATGAAGGGGTTTGGGGTATGAGATTTGATATTGTATGAATCTAAGAATTTGAGGGGTAGAGATGCATGTGGTTGTATGATTTTAATTCCATTGTTGTTTGTGGAATGTTTGTATAATTTTCGGAGCCCAGTAAACAAAGGAGGTGCTGCCCAATTTTTGTAGAAATTTCAAGTGTTAATGTCTATTATTTTCTAGCTCGCATGCCTTCATGATTAGGGAGATTAAGTGATGATTTATGTTACTAAGTGAGCATGCTAGAGTTCATGTTCGGAGTTCCATTAAGCATGTATAAGAACTCTCTATTCGGAGATGATTAATAAGAGCATGTTAGAGGCTTCTACTTATGCAAAGGGTGAAGATAGCAAGATCTTCTATTATGAACTACGTTATGAAAAATATGACTTTCGTATTTATTTAGTTATTATTATTAATTTTAGGAAAGGGTAAAGGTCCCGCGAGAGCTTCAGCAGGACTGGGACAGACCTAGGAACTTGCAATGGACTTCAAGTGAGGGGACATCTGCGTACAATATAGTCTTTATTCATGTAATCTTCGTGATTCGGTTTTCTCGTATTCTTATGGGTTTTATATCGGTTTGTGGATGCCGATGGATTTTATCGCTATAGTTGCATAGTGATTTCATGCTTGTTTAATTGATTAAACTTTAAAGAGCATCAGAAATGGTGAAACCCTAAGGGGTAGATAATGATTATTTCATGTATCATAGACTGCACCTTAGTTATTATGTATGAGGGATCCAGCAGGGCTCGGGATAGAGCCCATATACTAAGTAGACGATACCAGTTTAAGAAAGGGACTTTGTTTTCAATCACTTTTCTTAAAACCAAAATGTTTGCGAAAGTCATTCTTTTTATAAAACCCCCTTTTTGACTCTTGTGAGTGCCCGTATCCGATACAAGATTGATACTTGACGTACATATGTAGATGTATACCGCTGGTCGTCAAGTATCGAGCTCATGTAGATGTATATCGCTGTTCTCGGTCATCAAGATCATGTAGATGTATACCATTGTTCCTTGATCGGAGTTGGAGTCCTTTCAAAGACATTCAAACTAGGGGTGCATGCTTGTATGATACGAGGCCATTGCATATACATGTTTACTATATGCTTGATATGATGTGAGATTGCATGTGTGCTTTTTTCGGATTTTGGATTGCATTGGCATGCTTATCAGGATTTAAGATAATTATGCTCACCCTCATGATTTATATTTGCATTTGTTCTTTTACTAGTATTTTAGTATAGTTGTTGTCGAGAGACAGGTATGTATAATACCTGACAAAGTTGTCTAAACTCACTGAACTTGTATAGCTCAGCCCCTTTCGGTTATTGTTTTTCTATTACAGGATCTAGACAGGGATCTAGGTAGTAGCTCGTGTCACGAGTGAAGATCAAAGTCTAGTTGGCTTTGGCGTACCTATCTTTATGTTTAGTATTGTCGTGTTGTATTCGACATTATATTAATTTGCTTCTGTGTATTTGGGGCCGTAGTTGCCCAAGACTTGATCAGTTGTACTTTTATGACTCTTATGTGGATATGACTACAGATGTGTAACCGGATTTGCTTATGTCATATTGATTGTATTTTAGTACTTCTTGTTATCAGGTGTTTATGTTTACAACCTTAGGCACAGGATGCCCTCCTGACCTGGCTGGTGTGACATCTGTCTCAGTAAAGAGATGGCTATTACAAATACCGACTCACAACCAGTAGTCGGACATCTAACAGAAGAATTTGATGTTAGGGAGGAGAACATGATAAAGTATAAGGCCATGGTGAAAAAACTCATCTCCTTTTTTCAGAAATTCCACATCAAAAAAAATTCCCAGATCTGAGAACCAAGAGGTTGATCTCCTCCCAAAGCTTGCCTCATCAAACGCTGATATCAAGCAGCCTATTAACACGCAGTATTTAACAGAGAGAACTATCAAATGTCGACCATTCGAAAAGCTTCTAGACATCAAAAACGAGCCAAGTTGGATCGACCCAATCTTGAGTTATCTCTGAGACGGTACTCTCCAGTCTGATCCAAAGCAATTTTGTCGAATTATGACTAGTGTTGCCCGCTACAGTCTTCTAGAGGGACAACTCTATAAAAGGTCCTATACTCTACCCTTCTTGAAATGCCTTCATCCTTCCAAGGCAAATTATGTCCTTCACGAAATCCATGAAGGAATCGTAGGAGACCATCTACGAGGAAAAGCCCTTAGCCACAAAGTTCTTCTACAAGTCTATTACTGGCCCACTTTGGCGAAAGACGTTATGGAGTTCGTCCAAAAGTGTGACTCGTGCTAAAGTCATTCAAATATCCAATGACACTCGACAGCTCCACTTACCCCCGTTGTGAGCACAAGAGCCTTTACTCTTTGGAGAGTTGACATACTCGACTCCTTTTCAGTAGTTGTACGACAATTGAAATTCTTGATCATAGCTATTGACTATTTCACCAAATAGGCAGAGGCCAAACCACTAGCATCGAATACAGAGAAAGCATGTCAGAGCTTCTTGTGGAAATCGGTTTTTTTGCCGATTTGGAGTCGAGTGGCCTTCATCACCGATAATGGTCGCCAATTTGACAACCCAGCATTTAAGAACTTCTGTACCAAACTTGGAATAGAGTCAAGAATTACTTCAGTCACTCATCCTCAAGCAAATGGGAAGGGTGAAGTAACTAATAGAACTCTCCTCCATAGTTTAGAAACCAGAATTCCGCGGAATGGATCCAGTTGGGTAGATGAAATACCAGGAGCTCTATGGGCCTACCAAACAACTAGTCGGACACCAACAAGAGAAACCCCCTTTGCCCTTGCCTTTGGTGTTGAAGCAATGATCTCAACAGAGATCGGAATACCCATACCCGAATACATGCATTCGATGCAATGACCAATGAAGAATGGCTCAAGGCGGAACTTGATCTCTTTGAAGAAAAAAGAGATTGCGATAATGTCCTAGCTATAGCATCCCATCAGAAGGTCAAGCGGTTCTACAACTCCAAGGTGAAAGAAGTGACCTTCTATCTTGGCGACTTGGTCCTTCGAGAAAACAAGTTCTAGGGCAATAAAAAAGCCTAACAGGGAAATTAAATCCTGGCTAGAAAGGACCTTACATCATAAAGGGAATTGTACGACCTAGCACCTATTGGCTCACCAAAATGAATGGACGAAAACTTAAACGCCCATACCATATATGAAGCATCTACGACGGTATTATCAATAAAACCGATCCTTTCTTTTTATTGCGTTAATTTTAACTTAACTATACAGTGTTCCGATTGACGGCATATATGCGAGGTGCTAAATCCACCCACTCTCAAGCATGGTCGATGATAAGTGCACAATTATACATATATTTCTATCATATTTGAAAACACTTATCCCGTTGTTTCACATCAAATCCTCTATTTTTGTGCTCCTTTGGGTTTGTTTTGTGATTGAGCAGGTAAAATGGATACCCAAAGCAAAAGGAGCGAGAAACGAGACAAACCGCAATGAAACAAGCTGAAAAAGGGCTTTACAGAGATGTTCACGGCGTAGGCATATTTATGCACGGGAGTGCACCACCTCATGCAACTCTCTGTACTCAAAACGCGTTAAAAACATGTTGCAGGGGAGTACAGATACTCTATATGCCTGTGCATCCTAAAGCTGATATCTGTGAACGAGCTGGAATGTTTCAGAATTTTTTTAAAGAGATCCAAGACTCCAAATCAAATCTCCACCTTTCAGATCGAAGAACAAGAAGTCACGAACACCCAGTTAAAATTTCATGGTTATCCGATCGAGCGTTTGATGAAACTCCCCAAACCTGGAAAAGCTGCACGGGTGGATGCACAACCGTGCACTAGGCCGTGCATCTCAAATTTATCCAAAAATTCATCGATTTAATCTAATATTAATCCCCAAGATTATCCACTAATAAACATGACCATATAATGTTAATTTGGAACCTATATAAACCCTATCGGAGGAAAAGATCAATCATCTTTGGGCGGGGCCCAAGGGGACTTTTGGCAAACTTGTCATCGGCGGGTGTTCCGAGCAACGGCTAGGGTTTCGGAGAAGACCGAAGGCGGAGCAGACATCGAGCAAAAGAATCCCTATGTTTTCAATTATGTCTTTCTCCGGTATCTCTGTTATGGTTAGCATGAGAGGCTAAATCCCTTCGGTGGTGCCTCAGATACATGAACCTTAGGATTATTTGTTAATTGAATTCTTTTATTTATTGGTTTTCCTTTATTGATGATTCTTGTGAGTTTGTGCTTGATTTATGTGATTGTATTTTGTATGAGCCATGGTCATATATACCTCGTTATACTCTGGCGAGGTACATACGTGCTTAGGGTTTTGACCTACGTGTCTCTTTATGCATAGATCCATATCTCTCTCAGTTAGATTATAACTAGGCATAGGTAATGAGTTCAATCTGCACACCGAGAGATCGGATGTGGCATCTAGATGGTGCAATTATCGAACTCCAAGAATTAATCAATGGATAACCAATACTTAGAATTCTATTATTAATAAAAGAATCCTAAGAGAATTGTGATCTGAGATGCCACGTTTCATCTTTAATTGCCTACAACTACAATTTGTTCAAGTTAGTTCTTTGTTTAGGACACATAACCAAATTTCCAACTACCATAATTACTTTTCGACTATATAGCAAAGGATAGTTAGTACTAGGATTCCAGTCCATGTAGATTCGATAACCCTACCTTTAGATACTTCACTACTTAATCGATTTCGTATACTTGCGGTTTAGTAGTCGCGCACCCTGTGCATGCATCAGTCGAGCATCAATATTGAAAATCCACTCCATTACCCCCCAAGTTGAATATCCTGCCTACAAGCATCGCCAAAATTCCCTTCAAAGGGAAGAACCCATTGCTTCATGGCTAAGCCGTCCTCCCATATCAAGAATTGGCTGCCATCCACCTACTCGAGGATGGATGCAGTTCAGCCACTCACCCACATTCGGGGTCGGGTGCTATCCACCTATAAGCGTGACCACAGCGCTTGAGCACCTCTCACTACTCCTTGGTCAGATACCCACAAAGTCCTTTTAATGGCAAAGTCCACTTGAGAGCACAGTGACAGTAGCGCCGAAGCGCAGGTCTCACGCTCTGTGATTGGATAAATGACAAACTTCTTCTTGAAGGCTCAATCCACTTGAGAACATAGTGACCACAGTGCCAAAGTGCAAGTCCCACGCTCCCTGATCGGATACCAATAAAAGTCCTTGCTAAAGGCCGAGCGTCTGTACTCAAAGAAAGCCCTTCTTAAAGGTCGAGCATTCACGCTCGTACTGATCCACAACTAAAATCTACTCCATTACCCCCAAGTAGAATATCCCGCCTACAAGCACGGCCAAAATTCCCTTCAAAGGGAAGAACCCATCGCTTCATGGCTAAGCCGTCCTCCAATATCAAGGGTTGGATGCCATCCACCTACTCGAGGAAGGATGCAGGTCAGCCACTCACCCACATTCGGGGTCAGGTGCTATCCACCTATAAGCGTGACCATAGCGCCTAAGCGCAGGTTACTACTCTTAGGTCAGATACCCACAAAGTCCTTTTTAAAGGTACTGTCCACTTGAGAGCACAATGATCATAGCACCGAAGCGCAGGTCCCATGCTCCCTAATCAGATAAATAACAAACTCCTTCTTGAAGGCACAACCCATTTGAGATCATAGTGACCGCAGTGCAAATGCGCAAGTCCCACGCTCCCTGATCAGATACCAATAAAAGTCCTTGCTAAAGGCCGAGTGTCCATGCTCGTGAATAGCCCTTCTTAAAGGCTGAACATTCACATTCGCGAGAAAGTTTGTCTTAAAGGCCGAACGCCCACGCCCACAAAATGCCCTTCTTAAAGGCTGAGCATTCACACTCGCACAAAGTCCTTCCTAAAGACCGAATGTTCACATTCGCTAAAATCCTTCTTAGAGACAAAACGTCCAAGCTCACTACAGCGCTCCTTAAAGACTACTCAACGAGCATCTCGTATACAAACTCATGGCACACACTTAACTATCGAAGATGGTTCAGTCTTGAAACATACCCGAATATATTATCTTGTAGTTTCAATGAAGACTTAGACAAACAACATTGAGAACCAAAAGCAGACATTCAGAATATATATCACGGAATAGCCAAAGTATTTTCATTTGAAAGGAGAATGACTATGCAAGCATATACTAAAAGGATTTAAAAGAACCAAAGTTCAAATTACAGATGCCCACCAAACAAATTGAAGTTCAAAAGTATAAGCTACGAGGAATAATCAGAAATAGCTTGCTCAACTCAATGCTTGCTCGGTTGAATCAAAATATCTTCAGTAGCTGGAGCTTCTTTTTCCACAAGCGTCACCATAAAAGCCAACTCTTCAACAACCTTAGAAGAAGATCCTTCGCCTCCAACCTTAGGAGTCCCCTTCGTAGCAATCTCAAGTTTCATCTCTGCAATTCCCCTGACAATCAATTCAACAATATCAATATCAGAGAACATAACACTCTTCTTTGAACTCAAGGGTAGAAAAGAATAGAAACGGTAGAGGTAAGAAGGTTCCTCATCTTCTGCTTCTTTCGGGGTCTCTTCCTCTATACTTGCAGGAAGGGCCACTTCACTTATGTCAAGTGCAGTAAGACAAGTAATATTCTTGAGATTCAAAAGAAGTAATAATAAACAACAAAGAGGTTAGAAATAAGTGTTTACCATTAACAGTTCCTTGCTCCCCCTCTAAACTGAGGTAAAGTTCCAATACCTTCTTATGATCCATATGTGCAAGATCTAGAGAAGAATCACGGTGGGCGAATGATTGAAAAATTTCGAGACCTTTGAAATAGTTTTCAGTAGCAGATTTTTCTGAATCCTCTTCCAGTGTTTTACATTTCTTTTCCAAATCTATTAGATGCTTATTATGGGAGGTTCGGCAAGAGTTTAGTTCTGCCAAGATATCTTCCTTCTCCTTTCAAACGGCCAACAAGTCTTCCCTAACACAATTATAGAGACTGGTTTCTATTTTCAGCTCATCAGAAAGAGTTTTGTTCGCCTGTTCCAAGATTTTACCTCGTTGTTCTGTGGTACCAAGTTTTGTTGACAAAGAATCGACATGAACTCTAACAGTTCTGAAGCTTACTCTTGGCTAATTGACACTTGTTTGCACTTGTCGCTTGAGCTTTTAAAGTCTCTGCCTTCTCCCCGTCAGAGTCTTAATTTGCCCTGTGAGTTCGGTAACGTTGGTCTCCAACTGACTCGTGTCGATCACGAGTGTGACGCCCTGAACCCGGGTCCGGGCAAGTTGACAGACCGACCGCACCCAAACAGGGACTAGTCCCCATCTAGGCACAAGGCCTCAGATTTCCTCTACAGAGAATATCTAGAGACAACACAACGGATATATAAATAAAAGGGGAGTTTACACAACTCCATATAAATATATAGTATAATAAAAGTACAACAACCGGGTTTACACAACCCATACAAGGATCCAGATATGTCAACCCCTAGTAGTCAACAACAATGGGAATACATAACAAGTCTCACACACAAATACAACACGAGGTTCACAGACCTCAAATAGATGTAGCAGAAACAACCAGCTACTCAGAAGGATCCTCGTCTATTCCCGATCCTACTCCTTGTCATCACCTAAGAAAAATATCAACCAAGTGTATGAGCCTAAAGAACAGGCCCAGTAGGATCGCAAGAAACATCAAATGTGGCGAAAAGCCACAAACAAGGAATAAAGCAAGTGAAACCAAAATTACAAGCAAGCAATATCTCTTCGGAATGTGAAATAAAATCACAGATATATTGTATCTTAGGCATATATGATACTACGATATAACCTGATGCGGCCATCATCGAGTCAACGAAATATACCGTCTTTGGCCTAAGCCGGGTAGCGCTAAGGTAATCATGTATACATGTTCAGAAAATCTCGCTCTCTGACTGAGCCTGTATATAAGCATCATGTGCTCATGGTCAGAAAGTCTCGCCCTCTGCCTGGGCCTCCGCCCGAGTATCATGCCTATCAAAAAGAGACTACTAGTACCGAATACCTAATAAACAGGTATACATGTATATATATCCAAGGCACCAACATCTTGAATATATATGAAAAACAACGATCTCAAAGAGATAAGAAGCCAAACCAAGTCACATACTTAAGGAGAATACTCAACTCAAATATGTATAAGATACATCTCAAGGAGATAAAAGCACAAGAATCACAAGCAAAGTAGGAAGAAGAAATACTCACAACACCCGTGCGAGAGACCTTATTCACTTCTAGGATCTACTCTAGTCCGAGCCTTCCATTCAGGTCCAAGATCACTCTATCACGTCCTAGACATGATAATTAATCATCACATAACAATTCATGATTGTCAAAATGCATTACATGCATTTAAATACATTAATTATTAATTCACCAAAATGTCGGCTTTTTAATTTATAATCGATGAATCCGGGCCCTTAGACACCTTCCCATACTATTTTCCTTAGTTTAAATATACTCCCAAACTTTCGGAACGATCAGAATAGAATTCTGAGCCGTTTGGAAAAATGCCAAATTACTATTCATAAAACTGCAGAATTATGATCACTTTGTGTAGTCAGAAAGAATTGTTTATATCATCCAATCCAGAAGCCCGATTTTGCTGATCTAGGATTCGTTTGAAAGAACATTTCATACCCTTTTTACCGGTATATTATACAACTAGATCGAAGGTGTATAAAGGACCTAAAATACCTCTCGGAGATGGCAACCAGAAATTCCCAGTTTCAGCATGTTTGTTTCTACTCTTCATAAAGCTGTAGCCTTATGTTCTATGTTTCTAGGTTCTGAAGCTGCTAAGCTTCTATCCATTGCCAAGTTTCCAAATGCCGAAGTGACACTCCCAAGTAAGCAAAGCAATGGCCATAGGTTAGTTCAACAATTACTCTTTATTTACTTATCAACAGCCTATAACCTTTAAACACTCATCAGTCTTTCCTAAACCCATTAAATCCATTACTACATTCAGTTTGTTCATGACTGAACAATGGTTTGGATTTGTGACTACCCTTTCTATCTAACTTATCCTATACATGAGTTTAATAGATCCTAATGTGCCATCTTAGAACACAACACACACTAGCATGTTTCTCTCGGGCCTTTCAACAAGTACATAGCATGCACTCCTTAAATCTTCACAGATATATAACAAAACCTTTTCAGCTTTACAGTAGTAGAGAGATGTAAAGAAATGAGTACAAGAAACAGAACCCACTAGTCACTATTTAATTCATGTAGTTTGTTTGTCCAGTTATTGAAGTATTCTAATCATGAATTCTGATATTGTAATTTCATACAAAATTAATGGCATCATCTGTCACTTTTATGATATGGATTCTCTAATATATACATACCATTTGTATGGGATTAAGGCTTAGTTGTTGTAGTTGTTGTTGTATCTACAGAAAAGAAAAACTAGGGACCACCCTTATGATGCCTTAGTTTCTTCATTATATATATATATATATATATATATATATATATATATATATATATATATATATATATATATATATATATATATATATATTATAGTAGCTTAACTTATCATTCTAAACTATTTGTTCATTATCAAAAGTGTAGCTTATTGTTTGCAGGAAACCAATGAGCTTCGCCCAGTTCTTCCTCAATAACTGCAAATTGTTGTCCTCTATTCAAACCAAATATATTTCTCAAATGCACCATGATTGGAAGTTTCACACTCCATTTAAGTTTCTAATTAAAATAAAACAGGAAATAATCCAAGGGAAATTCATCTCAAACTCACAATATTAAATCCTCACCTGGTCAGAGCCCTAAGATTAGCTGAAACTTCTCAAATTGGACTTGAGCTAAGAACTCAACACAGAGATTCATGAACACCAGTGAATTCCGCGATGCCGAACTCTTTTATTTTCATCAAAGCAGAGGTCCACGCAAATGCTTGATGCCAAAGCTTCAATTCAGCAGGCAACAACTATTTCATCGTGGGAACCATATTGCTATCGCCGGAAGAGAGAATCACTACCGGAATTCTGCCCTCGGCCTACTTTAGAATAGTGTCATACCCTTCGGCGACTGATCTCCGCAACGTAGCGGTCACTCCATGAAGGATTCCTCTGCTGCGACGCCATAGCCGTCATTCGACGCTGGCCTCGGAGAGTTGAGGAACATGAGCCCTAAAAAAAGAGAAAGGGGATTGGGGATGAAGGTTTGGACAAGGTCTCAGCTTTTCCCCAAAATATCCATTGTTTCACCTATGGTAAACCCGGTTTTAAGTCAAACCAAGTTACATATAATGGCATTTATACATTCAAGTCCATTCCCTGTTTAAATTTATAATAAGCAACACAATACCTAGTAAACTCTATATATATAGGAAAATGTTAGTGTCAGGCCGGTCGCACTTGCGGCCAGCCCGCTATGTGAGACAACATATCAGGGCCAGGCCCAGCCGCCCGAGACCCGGCCCGATAATGCAATCACATAGCGGGCCGGCCGCATGTACGGCCGGCCTAATACTAACATCTCCCTATATATATATAGCTAAGTAGACCAAGTGGGTGGATCACTTTTGACCAAGTGATGTTGTAAAGAAGCTTCTGGTGAGATGAAG
This sequence comes from Dioscorea zingiberensis, assembly GCA_026586065.1. Classification (NCBI taxonomy): domain Eukaryota; kingdom Viridiplantae; phylum Streptophyta; class Magnoliopsida; order Dioscoreales; family Dioscoreaceae; genus Dioscorea; species Dioscorea zingiberensis. Next base: position 17,238,778 of record CM048826.1, on the reverse strand, counting down.
AAAAGGAGGGCAACTTGAGTACATGACTAAGTTGTGTTTATAATGGTCTGCAGGCACGTTGACTACAAAAGCATAGGAATGGAAATAGAATATGAATAAATGGGACTTCCTTGAATTAACAAACACTATATTATTCTTAAGAAGTCCCATATTTTATACTCTTTCCATTTGAACCCTTACTCCAAAATAGTATTATATGCAAATTCCTAAGGGTTAATAATTCCATGAAGCTTCTGAATCAAGTTTGCATTTAGATCCGTTCATATAATAAACTATTTGCATATTCCAAAACTTTCCCGGTAAATCTCAAAAAGTATATCACGAGTCAAAACATCGCCCCGATAATAGTATTAATCCAACAAAGAGAAAAATACTAAACCGGATAAAATGAATGATGTACGAAAAATTTCAAATATTATCGAAATTCCGGGAGTGGTTATTACAACGAGTTTCTCACATTGGTTAGCGGATAAGTCCAACGATTTCTTGACTTTATCCAAGTGATTAAGAGCGATGTCCCTCTCCTCCTTCATCTTCCTCAGATCAGCCTTCAACTAAGTCTTATCCTTCTTCAACTTACCATTTTCTGCCTCAAGATTGTCGAAAGCTTAGGTCAATAGATTTTTGGATGATGCTTCTTCAAGAAGTTGAGCCGCATGATCCATAAAGAAACTAGCTTGAAAGAGCAATACTTAGAATTTAACACGCACTAAGGCACCTGAGAAACCCTAATTAAGGATTAAATGTGCTTACACCGAACCTCCCATGATGCGGAGGTGTGCAACGATCTCTTCTCTGCGAAGCCTATGAAGTTTAGCCTCAATCTCATCAGTTCTAACAAATTCCAAGGCTGCTGAGGCAACGGTTGGGTTGTCATTGAAGATCCCATCAGTAGGGCAAATGGGTGTCGGTTTACGCGCTTTTTATGTCTTTTTCGAAGATCGACCAGTCGTTTCTACTCCAGAGTGGACAACAAATGACTGCAGAAGAATAGCAAAATTCAATTTCTTAAAGAACATGGTATAAGCTTATTCCACCTGAGCAGAGGAAAACGTACCCGAATTCTTAGGAATATCTGGAATCTTCGTGCCAACTTTTGAAATTGGCTTCAAAATTTCAGTACCGATATCACCCGCTCTAACTTCAGGTTAAGGAAGAGTATTCTCAAAAGGTTGAATGGTAAAGATTGTGCGTTGATCCGAGCTAGGTCGATCAACCAATCGCATTAGTTATCTCTTTTTTCTGACCAAGGCAAGAGTCTCTTCCTCAGATATCTCCTCCTCATGTAAAGAAAACCCCACGGAAACTGCAATTGGAACATCCCCAGAGGAAAGAACATTCGTCTCTTGGGCAGGAACATCCGCAGAGGAGGGAGCGGTCGTCTCTTGGACTGACACTGGCCCTCTAGCTTCTTCAAGAAGCATATTGAGTCCACCCGCACTTCCCTTTCTCTTCCCATGCAGCCTTGAAGCTACCTTCTTGAATGATTTGCGAGGAGGCGCAGCTGATTCTTGTTGAGCGGATTCTCTACTCTTATTCTGAGGATATTTTTCACTCTTTTTGTGGGACTCAATCCCAAGTTGGTCCTAAGCCTTCTCCGGAACCGCTTATCTTTCTTCAGAGGCCCTTTGACACTCTTCATGACCTCTCTAGCCTGACTAAGATCTGCATCATTCAACTTCTGAGAATATTCTTCAAATTCTCCCTTCCTTTTGGTCCGTATTTTAGCTAATAGTTTATGAGCAAGTCCCCCGAGACTCATTGTCGAACCTAAAAGAAGAAATAAAATCGGAAACTAAATCAATCGTGGAATAGTCGAAGGAAATTGAAATAGTTCCTACCTCAAGCTAGATACAGGCAACAATCTTGGAGTCTTTGAGAAGTCAAATAATCATCAACCGGAATAGTAGAGAATTGACAGAATCTCTCGAGCAAAGCTTTCTCCTCCGGACTCAATTTCTCTCTACTAGCTACATTCGTCCGAGGGACACCCCATTTCATCTGGACCCCTAATCTTCATTACTCGACACAAAAAAGAAGTTACTCTTCAATTTTTTAATGGAAGAAAGGATCGGACCTAAAAATTGTCTTCCTTTCCAGGCACTGAAGAAATACCAATCGGTATTAGAATCCTAGATAAAACCGAAAAAGAGGTTAAACCAATGCACTATTGGTATGACATCACAGTGACTTGGAATCATTACGAATCCACAAAGGGATCTCTATGAATGTGGAGACAATTGTGATGGACAAATTTGATAATGCTCAAAAATATCTCGGAAGAGGGACATGAAAAGGTAACTAAGATCTCCCAACAAAGCATCATGGAAAATGGCTAATTCTTTCACATCATTGGGGGAACTAGCTCGTTCGGAAGGACTAGGAACCCTACAGGAAAATGGAGGAGAGAAAATCCAATACTTCTTTGCGGCAAATCGGAGTTTAGGAACCGTGAAGACACTGGGAAAAGCATCTGAACTAGGTTTAAGCTTTCTTGGAGGGGAAGACAACAGTGAAGGAACATAAGAGGAAGAAGCACCAAGACCAAGAACATGAGCAGAAGGGCAGACTCCATACCTTGGCAGAAGAAACACTAGGACTGAGAAATGGATGATGAAGATGAAAACTTGCACGCTGCCCTCAAAAATCAAGAGATAAGTGAAAGACAAGAACGGTAACACTTCCTTTTGAATGGAATACAACAATTTCGTGCACAACAATCAAACGACCAAATTATCTTCAACGGCTTGGATCTACTCATGAAACAACGCATAATTAGGATAAGACACATGGATTGAGTTTTGGTGGTCAGGATGCCCCTCTAGAATAAGCGTGTGCTAGATATAAGACACATGGAAAGTAACAGTATGCCCATCATTACGTACACCCTTCCACGCCATACCTTTTCTCAAACGTCACTTTTTGGGAACCGTGCCGGAATACAAACAGGTACTTAATATTAAATGCATGTCCAAAGCATTAAATGCTTGTTCTGCTTTCAAACACTATACTCCATCCAAGATCATGATAGTCTATCAAGGACATACTCAACGATGTTCGGCTACAATTATAACTTGAAGACACATTACCTCATTCGGCACAAATCGATGAAATTGCATAACATTTGATGGTCGCCTACTCAGTGAACCATATGCGTAGCTTATCAAGTCAACCGATAACCGAAGGTCATTCAACTATCGCTCGACCTTGACGCAAACATACTTGAGGGGGGACTGATGATAGGGGTAAAATTAAGAAAACACATGGCCTAAGATCCGACGAACGCTTGGGAGAATCAGAAGCCATCGCCAGAGGGAAATAGTCTATAATGCCCTGCCTAAATGTTCTACCAAATGATCTGCAGAACATCGTACGCCAAAGCAACCTGACAAACATTCCGCTAAAGCAACCTGCCGAACATCCCAATAAGCACTACCCCGAATGATCTGCCATAATGGTTTGCTAGTAGGTCGAATATGCAAAGGAATAGCGCCCAGAAACATCCCGGGCTCTCGACTAAACATAGAGGAAGAGCTTGAGAGGATTCAACAAACCTTCCAGAAGAGCTCTAGCTGGCATCTTGTTAGCAGCAAGCTGGTGCCCGGCTGGCGGCTTAGCTGGTATCTACCTGGCACACATGTGGTTAAATAGGAAACTTGGGCACCAAGCAACTAGAGCCTATAAAAATGGAAGGGAAGCTCATTTGAGGGATCCCAACTTTGAAACGACGAAGCCTTGCCTCTCTGGCGATTCTCTCCTCCTATTCTCCATTTTGTTACCTCTCAATTCAATCCCCAAATGGCTCATTCTCTTTGTAAATTCAACCAACACCTAATGGATTCACTCTCACAAGAGAGTCCCGTGGTTTTTCCCTGATTCAAGGGTTTTCCAGGTAATTCTAGTGTCTCTTCCTCTTCTTGCTTGATTTCAATTGTTTTTCCTTGCTAATCTAGTCCCCGATTCAAAGAAATTCAACCGTTAGATCTAAATTGAGATCAAAACTGATTTTAGACCTAACATATAGTATAAAAAAATTAATTCATTTATAAATAAGGTTTTTAATTCGAGCTAAATCAAGCCGAGCTTGAGACGTCAAATTATAATTAAGCTCTTAATTTTGAGCTATCGAGCTCAGCTCAAGCTTTTGAAATTAAAATCTAGCCGAGCTCGAGTAAACTTATTTGAGCTAATTTTGAGCTCAAACTCGATCAAGGCAATTTCGAGCCGAATTCGAGCTGGGCCCAGCCCAATTAAGTTCGGCCCGTTTATAGCCCTATTTATAGACCACCGGCAACCTTCTGTAGCGCAACTCTGTTGAAAACTTGATGATAGACTGGCATATGCACAGTAAAAATAAAAAAAATAAGGAGATAAAAAAGATTTAAAAATACTCCAAATAGAAAAAAAACCACATGACAGAAAACAGGGCAACAGTAAACAATTGTCAGACTGAGACCAAGTTAATAGCCTTTGAGCTCGATGCTTGCGGCTCCAGCCCGCGTGGTGGTGTCCCGATGCTGCGCCGCTTCACTGCCCGCTGATAGCAAACGGCGTGCCGAGTGGCAGGTTGGAGCATCGTGCCTCTCAACGATGGCTGCTTCGTCTCCAGAAGAAGAGAGCCCAGTTGGCAGAATGGGTGCTGGTCCTGTGAGCCTGAGCGAATGGCAAGGGTGGGGCACCTCGTCGACAGTCCCCTCCTTGGTGACAGAGGTCATCGAGGATCTGAGAACCTTGGAACGAGACTTGGATGCCAACATGAGCTTCGGCGGTCTGGGCGGCAAACTTCGGGTTAGCATTTCTCTGGTGTCCTCTTCCTTTCTGCTCTTGTTTTTGATTGTGTAGTCTCTTTTGTTTTCTTTTTTTCTTTTCCATTTATTCTTGTGATATGGATTGTATGATTCCATGTAGTTTGATGCTGGCTTCTGCAAGAATGAGGAATGAAGAAAACGGTTTTGATTTTTCAAGGGTTTTGTTAGGCTAGAAATGGATGAGTGGTTGCTAGATTTGTGTTGTTCTTGATCATAACGAGCTAAATCTCTCATAGGTAAAAAAGTATAAGGAAGAAAGAAAAGTGAAGAAGGGAAATTATTTTCTTGTCTTTAGTTTGAATGAAGAAAATCAGATGGATAAGCAAATGGAAGAGAATACATTACTAAAGTTTTCCTCTTTTCTCCTTTTTTGTTTTATTACCTCTATCTTCTCTCAGTCTGAACACATAATATGGTCTCGTAGGCTGATGAAGGTTTGAGTGTTTAGTGAACTGGATTATTTATTGAGATGGAACTGTATAATGCTAGTCAGCTTATGTTTCATCTAATTGGAATACTGAAAATCGAATTTTCAGAATTTGAAATATATGATGGGTGAGCAGTAGGGATTTAAATCAGGCATGTCAGATTCACAACCCTCATTTGGCTACATTCTGTATAGAGGAAAAACTACTGATGCTTATACAAGCCAATAACTTAACTGCCCCCAGGTTCCTCCTGCCAACCTGGATTCGGCAAAATTACTAATCAGCCCATTGAATCACCACCATTCATAACCACCAAGCAACAGATATTTTGAGCACAAAACAGCGGTCATCACTCAGCAATTCCATATTCTTCATTCCACAATAGATATGAATTTGATTACCTGTTATGACTTTATTAAACAGAATGGCATGCCTCAGTAAATTAGAATTCAATAAGTTTATGTAATGCATAGAGAACTGTAATGGGAATAACATTTTTTTTTTTTTTTAAATTTGTGATCTTAGGAAGGTGAATCCTGAAACATAAGATAACTGCTCTGGAAGCTTGCATAGTATTAGATTCTCTTTTCAAACTTTTCTTTTCTTGATGTAATGCTTGAAGGTCTACTACATCTTCATATATTCAAATAAATTTCCATAGTGGAAGGTCTAGTTTTGGTACATTTGTCCATAATTGAATTACTAAGTTAGTGTTTCCATCATTTCATACAGACTAGCTACCTTAGTGTTATTAGCTAATAGATGAGTAGAGTCTAATGTATATCAGTATATGGTACATTTTACTTTAAATTGGCTATTCCAGGGTCCTTTAAAGGTTCCAGAAGACAAGAAAAGGAGGACACTCTACCAGTCTCTAACTGATTCTGAACAGAAGCTTCAATACTTCACTGCTTGGCAAATAGCACATCGCTTAATTGGTTGTCGGGGATATCTCTGCCAAAGGGTGAGAATCTGACATTTATTCTCTTTGAGTTATGCATTGTAATCATTTAAAATTTTGTTTTATTTTTCACCTTTTGATGACTTTGTTTCAAATTGTTCTTCACTACAATATATGGATGCATATGGTTTGAACTATGAAATTGGTATTTCCCTCATGATGGCCTACTGACAATAAGCTGCAAAGGAAAAGATTGCATATATAATGCTACTGTGAAAGGTTCCAGGTTTTGTGTGAGAGAAGAAGAGACCTCTAAAATAAAGAAGGAACCTAGCAGCATGTCTCACAAACATCAAACATAAGTTGATTTCATCAGCCCAATGTGAATTTTGGATCTGACAACATTTTAACTATTCCACCTGTAAGATTTTTTTTAGTGTTTGTTTTAGGGTTTTCATCATAAAGTAGGTGGGTGTTGATGTAATTAGATTTGTTTAAACAATTAATTTGGTCCGTTTTATCTTTCCTCTATACTTGAATGATTGAATAGCACAACCATCATTGCCTATGCTCTTAGTTGGTCCAGGACAAATACTCAACAAGTCCTCATGCTCTTATACGCTGCTAAATCCTGATTTTTGTTTGATAAAATATGAGCTTCCCAGTTTGATACAGCTTTGTGCAGTGCGTGATAAAGTACCTTCTCTGCTAATTAGTTGCTTAATGTGGCTAACAATATTTGCAATCTCATAATCCTGCTATTATTATGTTAGTTGTGCTAATTGCAACTTGATTGATCTCATTCCTAGTAATTCTAAGAGAATTGGAGTTCAATTTTCCTAATTATGCTAATAAGCTACAAGATGTTTCTAATTGTGGTCATAATTTGACCTCAATTGGGAAACACACCTGCCAGTTTCGTTAAGTATATTGTGGTTCAACAATTGTGAGTTAATTGGTATAAATGGGCATGCTTCCATTAGAGTTTCACTTAATTACATGCAAATCCATGGACTTATCCATTGGATTCTACCAAATTCAACCAGTTAGGACTTGATTTATCCCAACTTTTATGTTGCCTGATTTAGTTTAATTCTGAACTATGAATTAGCCCCTATAGAACTATAGTTTCATAGATATTTGAAATTTGCAATTTGTTATAGAAAACAAGTTCAAAAGTGGTGCGTAAAAATAAATTAAAATAAAACAAATCCCCAAATCTGTTAGAAATTAGCACTTCAAAGCATCAGTCTTTGGTTTTGTTCATATGTAGATGATCAAATTCTCTGTGAGACTTATAGCTGCATTAATCATAGTTTTCTTGTTTATAGAATTTTTTGCTGAACAAATATATTTTATTCCAGTGCATTTGATTGATAATGATCTCTGCCTAACAAATTTAAACATAGTTCCAGATTAGTACCAATTGATTCCCTTTCTCAATAGTGTAATGCAAAAGGCATTTGAACATAATCTATGATGGAAATCAACTAGTGTAACTCACACTTTATTATGAATCGCATTAGACTTTGAATCAATATTAATTAATTATTTTATTTATTAATTGATAATTGAAAATATTATAAAAAATATTAATTATTAGTTAAAAATATATAAATTAATTAAAACTATTCTTTTTAATTAATATTAATTCAATAAAACTATGGTCAACCCACTTTAAAAGTTTCTCTAAAATAAATTCAAACAAATAACTAACCTTAACTTAACCAAGCAAACACAACCATTGGTTCAAGGGGCATAAATGAATACACAGCTTTACGATGAACTAACACATCTAATTTACAACCATTAATTAATAGATACTTTAGAGAGATAGACCTTTTTGATTTCAAGGTCTCGTACTTATGTAAAGGTGTATTCGATAGTGTCTCTAGTGAAGTGATTACACTTACACAATCTAGTGGTTCCTTAATAATTATTGAAATTAAATATTTTTAATTTGGCTATTTAGACCATCTTGATTTTAAATGTTCATGTGTGTTGAAATAGTGTATATGAGATTTTGAATGGAACAATGGAGTTCAGAATTGAACACTCTTTGAACTAAATAATAAGAATTCTGATTTAATCAGTATTAATGTTTTCCCAAATAAAAAATTTGTAGTTTAACATAAAAATGAAAATGAGATGTAATTGCAATAAAAAAAATGGAAATGTTAATAAGAATTCTAATTTAATCAGTATTAATGTTATCCTAATGAAAATTTGTAGTTTAACATAAAATTGAAAATGAGATGTAATTGCAATAATTCTGAATTCATCTGTTTCATTCAAAATCTCATATACACTATTTTAATGCATCTTCTAAATAATACAGAGTTGATGCCCCGTGTAGTACATGGGTTTAGTTACTAAGGTTCTATTGTTTGGAAAAGTTAACTTCAGATTCTTTCATCTAGGAATTATTTCACGAAAATCAGCAGTAGGTTTCTTGTAGCAGTGAAGTGATAACATTGCTTTTTAAATCCAAGGCCCAGATAGTTCTAAATTTAATTATATCCTTTCTAATTGATTAAACAACTTTTCATGCTTCTAAACAACAAATTTATGCTAGTTAGTTGAAGGAATGCAGCTCTAGTCATTATTGTAACCTAAATGACCTGAATCTATCAAATCTCATTTATGGAAATGATTAATAATGGGGTGATTAGGGTTTAGAGGAGAAGAAGAAGAAGAGGAAGAAGATGATTCAAGAGAGAAAGAAAGAAAGAAATTCATCAAAATCAATTCACTGTCTGATCTCTGATTTAGTTTACATTTATATGCTATAGAATTGAAATGGATGGCCAGGATTAAAAGATCACGGGGATTATGTGCGTAAATGGCTATCTATGGCTGAGATGCATTGGAGATGGACGATTCGGATTTAAAATAATCCTGAGTCCCACTCTTTTATAAAGCTGGGGATGCCTTAGATTAAATCTCAGCTTTTTTACTCTCTTTTACACATCAATAAATTATATTGATCTGCGTTGACTAAAAGGACAAAGGGAAGCTCAAGAGTATGATATCATAGTCTGACCCCTTCTTTTGCCTCTCGTGAGCAAATTAAACCTTTTATGAATATGGACTTGCTTTGTATCATGTCTGTATATATTTATTTTGATTAGAGTGTTTAATTGAATTAGAATTATTAGCCACTGGACCTTATTATTAACGGTAAGATAGGATTAATTTAGATATCTTGTCATGATTTCATTCATGGAATATTGTATCGACAATATTGCTGAATTTAGTAGCTAAAGGGGTAATTAAAATTTTAGAAAACTACTTACATGCCCCTAGAAAAGATTAAAATTGCCCCAAAACCCTTGTGAAAAGATATTTGCTTGCATACCTCTGTGAATCTTATTTTTTTGCGTATATACCCCAACTATCACCCACTATTAATTGCTATTATAGGCTAGGGTTTTAATTAGGGTTAATTGCTAAGTTTGGGAGGGAAAAAGACAAAAATACCCTTGTAAACAAAAAAAAATTATTATCTCTCTCTTTTATCTTTTCCTCTTTTCATCTCTTTCTTTTAAAATATGTTTAGAGGGCTATATCAACAAACCTATTTTAGTATTGACCCCTTTTTATATCCACAAGTTTAACACTATCACTACTTTAGTTAACCATTGGCTATATAAGTAAAAATATGAGATTCGTAGAGGTAAAAGCAAAAATGATTTTTTGCAGGGGTATAATTTTCTGTGTTGGATAAAATTTTCAAATTAAGACTACTCGTTGTTTCAAGAAAACAGATCCGAAGAACTTGAGAGCGAATTAAACAAAATTTCATAAATAAAACATTGAATTATGAATTTTTCATAATTTCCAATTTATTTCAGAAAAAGTTGCTCCAATAAGATATATATATATATATATATATAGAGTCATGCTACTGTGCGGCCGGCTAGAACATTGTTCTAGTTCGGCCGCCTCCCATTTTGGTCTCTGGAGCATGTTTGAAGGATTTCCAATTTTACGGATGGGAAGATCATCGAAAAATAAGCTAGCCTGTCGATTTTCATACAATTTGGTGACCGCTTGGTCCTTCCATTTAATGGTTGAAATTTTAAACCGTTAAAATTTCCTTAAAATAAGAACTGTTAAGTGGGAGGACCAAACGATTACCAAATTGTATGAAAATTGATAGGCTAGCTTATTTTTCGATAATCTTCCCATCTGTACGGTTGGAAATTCTTCAAACATGCTCTAAAATAGGCCGACAAGACATGATGATCCTACGTACCGATCTTAGAACGATCGTATATATATATATATATATATATACATATATATATATATATATATATATATATGGGAAATGTTAGTATGAGGCCGGCCGCACTTACGGCCGGCCCGCTATGTGAGACGACTTAGCGAGGCCAAGCCCGAGGCGCCCGAGACTCGGCCCGATGATGCAGTGACATAGCGGGCCATTCGCAAATGCGGCCAGCCTCATACTAACATGACTCTCTTTCTCTCTCTCTCTCTCTATATATATATATATATATATATATATATATATACACGCTCGTGATATACACGCTTGTTTTAGAGTCAGGCCGGCTAATGTAGGAGGCTCGAGTCAAATATTGGTGCCGGGTTGGCGAGTCAACGTAAAGACAAGAAGTTATCGAGTCAATTCCAAGATTGGGTCGGTTTTGGGTGTGGTTCGGTATTTTGGCCATAACTTTGGCTACCGATATCAGAATCGGGCGTTCGACCCCAATTCGGAAAGCTCTTCATACAAGACGCATAATGGGACGTCATATTAGAGAGAATTTTAATTTTTTTCTCTATTTTTAGAAATATTTAATCCGCCAAATTAGGGTTTCGGTCTTTTTCCTCTTTTTGGTAATATTTCATATGCCAAATTAGGATAGGATTGAATCCGATTTGATCTCGGATTTTTAGGAGTTATCTTATTTGTTTAGAGTTTTAAATTTAGATAAGTTTAGTTTTAAATAATAATTTGTCAATTTTAGCAAATTTAGATTAGATGATAAGGTTTATAGGTTAATCTTTTGAGGCTATTTAACCCGGCTTGTGGGTTAGTTTTTCATTATTGAATTTTGATTAATAATATTTTCCTGAATTTTAGAGTATTTTCTCTGGTTCTTTTGGTTCTTCGTTTGTTCTTCCTTGCGGTCCTTGGACTGGCTATTTCAGCGGGATAATCGCTACCCGCTTCGTCGGCGGATCATCATCTTTGATTCGGTCGCCTCCCATTTTGGCCCTTGGAGCATGTTTGAAGGATTTTCAACCCTACAGATGGGAAAATCATCGAAAAATAAGCTAGTATGTCCATTTTCATATAATTTGGTGACTGTTTGGTCCTTCCACTTAACGGTTCTTATTTTAGGAAAATTTTAATGGTTTAAAATTTCAACCATTAAGTGGGAGGACCAAACGGTCACCAAATTATATGAAAATGGACATGCTAGCTTATTTTTCGATAATCTTCCCATCCGTACGGTTGGAAATCCTTTAAACATGCTCCAAGTACCAAAATGGGAGGAGATCGGACTGGAATAGTGTTTCGGCCGGCCGCATAGTAACACGCCTCTATATATATATATACATATATATATATATATATATATATATATATATATTGTTGATGTGCGAAATCGGCTCCTCATCAGGATTGGAGTTGATTTGGATTAATAAGTAAAATTTGGTGTGGTGTGGCTTCTATAGCTAAAGAAGGGAAATGATTAGTCATTAGCGATAACATTGACCGCTTGAACTCCTCTGGGTAAGCTACGATCCAGTGGCGTCGATGACCTACAAGGGGGAAGTCCGGGGATTATCCTCGGACTCTCGGACGATCAAGTCAGTCTACTAGGTCGGATAGAGGGAAAGAGATTGATTTCTCCTAAGGGATTTAGAGAGAAGATTAGAATTATGGAATGCTCACCTGGTACCTTCCAGAAGTTGTGCTTACCATTATTTAGTTATGGAACGCTCGCGGGCACTTCTCCCCTTGAGTCGCCAAGATTACGCCACATGTCCCGTGGGATTTTCCTTATAACACTTGTCTCCGACTTATTAGGTTCTCGGATCTTTAACTTAAGACGACCTAAAAGTCGGACTTCTTTATGGTGGCGTGATCCGACTAAAGGGCGCTCTCGTCCTTATTCATGGCTCACTTGTCGTCTAACCTAGAGTACACGTCCACTTGCTGGCCTAAGGAATACACTCTGACTTCGGGACAAGTTGGTTCTGCTGAGAAGAACTAAGTCAACACCGAGTAAAGTGTCTGCCTTGAGTGTCTATCTCCTAACTTGCTTCCCTAGAAGGGTTGTAATTATCGTCATTAATGTCCGTATTTTCCTTGAGTGGCTACCTTACATTTTTCAAGGTGCTTTTCTTTTCTTTTCTTTTCTTTTTTTTCAAAATGCTTGTGTAGGTGCCATCATGAGGATTGTCCCCAAAGCAACTTACTTAAAGTATCGCAGGCGTCGTAGGCCACGTGTCGCTCATCCGGAAGACGCTTCTTCAAAGAGGCGTCCCAATCGTCAGATCACGACGGCTATGTTGTTTCAGGGGAGGTATGTTGCATGCCTGGCTTTTTCTTAGAGACCTTCCGAAGGGCTTATATTGGTGTTTTCTTTCTTTTACTCCGTCATTATCAGGAGCCCTGACCTTCTGGACATTCTTTTCCCTGTTCAATCTCTAAAACGATGGAAGCCTCTTCTTTTTTCTTTAACAGTCCCTTTAGCGGAGTGGAGTCCTACCGTAGTAATGTAACCTAATCCGATGTTTCTTAGCTTTTCAACTTGTTCTTCATCATCCCCTTACTGGTGTAGACTTCCTCTTCCTGACGAACACGCTAATCATCCAAGACATGAGGAGATTGGATTTTACAGTCTTTCAGAGTTGGCCTCAGACTTCTGTTACTTGTTTTTGTAATTTTAAATAAAGTCTCTGTGTCCTGCAGGGATGACTTCAGTAACTCTGAAATAATAAATCCAGTTTTACCGAGTAGAAGACGCGTTGTTCTCTTAGATTCCTTATCTGTAGAGAGTTATGAATTTCCAAGTAAGATACCTCATGGGTTTTACTAATTATCATTTCTATTCTTCGTAAAGTGGGATGATTTGACTACGGGGGAGCCAAGTTAACCTAGTATCCTACATACTTTTTTGATCATCGTTTCTACTCCTATTAGGAGTGATAGTTCGATCACATCAGGCTGATCTTATGCTCCCCCGAGTTTAATAGATCATTATTTCTACTCTTATCAAGAGTGGTAATCTGACCACAATAGGTGGGCTCGTCCTTTGAAAAAATGATGGGGTCCACACTAGCCTGCCAACCCCTGACAGTGTCATGATCCCCTTGTGACTTTCTTTGAAGAGACTTTAACAGGAACAGTGGATTCTCGCCTGCTCAGTCCTTACGAGGACTTTTAGATCAAGTACGTGATCGTATCTCGATTTGAGTACGTGAGCATGACTCGGCCTTTGGAGGGACTTTGAGGTCAAGTACGTAGTTGTATCTTGACTCGAGCACATAAGTGTGACTCGACCTATAAGGGACTTTAAGGTTGGGTGCATAGTTATATCCCGACTCGAGCATGTGAGCGAAATTCGGCAAATAAAGGGACTTTGAGGTTGAGTACGTGGTCGCATCTCGACTTGAGCACGTGAGCATGTCTTGACCCATAAAGGGACTTTAACAATGAGTATGTGGTCGTGTCTTAACTCGACTCGAGCATTTGAGCGTGTCTCGGCCCATAGAGGAACTTTGAGGTCAAGTACGTGGTTGTATCTCGACTCAAGCACGTGAGCGTGTCTCGGCTCTTAAGAGGGACTTTGAAACAAGTATCAGTGAAGCTGTCCTACTCGGCTCGTGAGTGAGACTTTGAGACGAGTACGAGCGAGGCTGTGCTACTCGGCCCTTAAGAAGACTTTGCGATGAGTACGAGCCATTCTGCGCTACTCGACCCGTAAGCGAGACTTTGAGACAAGTAAGGGTTGCGTTGCGCTACTCGACCCTTAAGCGGGTCTTGGAGACTAGTGCGAGCAAGGCTGCAATATTTAGCCCTTAAGAGAACTTTGAGTTCGAGCCAAATAGGGAGCCAGTGGACAGAATATGTATTCACATGACCCCCGAGGGGAAAGATGTAGGGCTTTTTGACAATGTATCGGGAGAAAGATGGCTTTTCGAGCCGAGAGGTAGACGATGGTCCATATAGCCCACCGGGTTAAGATCCTCTTCCTGCTAGGGCCTTGCCGATCCACTCGGCTTTCCCTACATCTTGGCTCATGATGACTTTGACTTTTTGAAAAAGGCTATGTAACAATGCAACGCGATTAATTGGTTTCCCTGAAGTTTCCACTCGGCTTTCCCTACATCTTGGCTCATGATGACTTTGACTTTTTAAAAAAGGCTATGTAACAGTGGAACGCGATTAATTAGTTTCCCTGAAGTTTGCTGCATCCATACTTGGTGGGGAACTTCATGACCGAGTGGTAAGTCGACATAGTCGCCCGTAATGCGTTCAAAGTTGGTTTCCCCAATATGACGTTATAGTTGAAAGGGGACTTGACCACTAGGATATTTGTGGCCACCATAGATTGGTTGAGGGAGGTTCCTACAGTGATCTGGAGGCTTATGAACCTTTCCGGCTAGATTGATACTCCTGTAAAACCGACTAGAGGAGACCTCGCTAGACGCAACAACTTTGGTCCGATTCCCAATTTCTTATAAGCACTCCAGAAGATGACATTTTCTGAGTTCTCGTTATTTAGGACTCTCCTGACCTCATATCCGACGATGTTTACGGTAACTACCAATGCGTCATCGTGAGGGTGTCACACCTCTTTTAGGTCGTTCTTCCAAAAGGTGGTTAGCGGCTCAGCAAGGCGCCTTTTCCTTGTTAGGCTAGCCTAGGACGACATCCTGGCATTTCCAAGATAAGTTGCTTTTGTCTCTATTGGCTAGCCCTCCAACAATTACGTGTATCACACCCATGGGAGATTGATCTCCTCGTGGGGAGGATGGGTCCTCTTCCTGTTGACTTCTCTTTAGGTACTGGGTCAGGTGCCCTCGACAGATCAATTTCCAATCTCATCTATAAGCTGGATGCACTCGTTCGTATCATGCCCTTGGTCGTGATGGAAGCGGCAAAATTTTTTGTTATCTTTCCACTTACCTGAGTACTTCATCCTTTCGGGCCGCTTGAGCATCTTTAAGTCCTTTATGTTCATAAGGATCTTGGTTCGACTGGTGTTTAATGGTGCATAGTTACAGAACTGCGCTATGAGTTTATTGGCGTCTTCTTGAATTAAGAATTTCTGCGTATTAAACTGTCTACTTGGTTTGTTGGAGTTTTATATTTAGTGTTAATTTTGTATTTATGAGGGTGATCACCACTAACAAAACCCAAGCACTTAGATAAGATATGGTGAGCCCCCATTATATTTAAACACACTAACACTCTCACATCTATCCAATATGGGACTATTTTTAACTTCCAACACCCCCTTTAAGTTCAACTGGTCTTCTACTGAGCCAGTTGTAACTTGCCTAAACTCTTATCAGGTCAGAGGCCTGGCTTGCGTGGTCAGAGGCTACTTTGGCTTGCCACGTCAGACGCCGTCTTCGGCTTGCCTGATTTTTTCATACTGGGTCAGAAGCTAACGTGTGCAGCTTGCCTATCTTTGAGGCTAGAGGCTATCTGCGATTAGCATGCTTTTTTTACTTTTGGGGTGTTTGGTCCAGGATCTTAAGCTCTGATACCATGTTGGAGTTTTATATTTAGTGTTAATTTTGTATTTATAAGGGTAACCACCACTAACAAAACCCAAGTACTTAGGTAAGATATGGTGAGCCCCCATTATATTTAAACACACTAACTCTCTCACATCTATCAGATGTGGGACTATTTTTAACTTCCAACATGGTTTTTGTGTCGAGCTTCTCTCTCTTGGACTTTTTCAATTGGACTTCTTTTCTCTTAGCAGCCTGGATATCCTCAGCGTTAATGTACTTCTTTACCCTTGTGAGGAGATCTGCCAGATCCTTCAACTACTTAAGCTGGGAAAATTAGAACGAAGACTTGCGCACCCTTTCAGCGAATGCTATGATTGCGAAGGTTTGATCTACAACAGGTATCTTCTGTAGTTCTATTTTGAATTGGTAAACGTAGCTACAAAGATTCTCTCATTCTTGCTGTTTAACTCTCATCAACATAGCAGAGGTCTTCCTCTGCTTCTTGTTGCTTATGAAATGGCTCACAAAAAGTTCACTTAAGCCTTCGAAGGACGAAACAGATTATGGTCGGAGATTAGAAAACCAAGTTTGCGTTAGGCCTCTCAACAAAGCCGGGAAGGCTCAATACATGATTTCGTATTGGGCTCTGTAAAGGAGCATCACGGCCTTGAAAGCCTCCAAATGGTCTATTGGGTGTGAAATACCATTATATGTCTTCATAGGGGGCATTCGGAACCCAGGCGGAAGGGGTACCTAGAGAATACTCAGAACAAATGGGGAGATATTACAAAAAAAACGTACCTCACATTCTCCTTAGGCTTCCGGGGATTAGTCTTTCATCATAGCTGGGGGGGCTTCTCGGATCAAGCTCAGGACTGGGTTAACCGGGTACTACTGTCTGAGAGAGGGCTTCTCCTCTCTTTTTGAGTACGAGCTTGGGGGCCCAAAATACGAGTGGAAGATCGCCTCTTAGTCTTGGGTGACTGCGCTTCAAAGCACCTCAGTACGGGAGTCCGAGGAATTCACTGTTCTTGTGCTTGGAGGGCTCTCGTGAGCACCTCCAACTGCTTTTAGAGTATTTGGATCCGGAGATCCCGTAGATCTTCCTCAAGGACAATTGCTTACTTTGGAAAAGTTGCTTCCACATAAGGGATCGTATCCTGTTCGGTGATTCCTCCATCGATTGAAGGAGGGATCGGATTCTTCTTGCCTCTCGCCATCATTGAGATCGACATAGCTTTTTGATTGTTTCCCACAGATGGCGCAAACTGTTGATCCGTGAAATCGGCTTCTCCTCGGGATTGGAGCTAATTCAGATCAACTAGTAAGATTTGGCGGGATATAACTTCTCCAACTAAAGATAGGGAAATGATTACTCGTCAGCGATGGCGTTGAGTGCGTGAATTCCTTCGGGTAAGCTGTGATCCAGTGGTGTTGATGACCTGTTATGAGGAAGTCTGGGGATAAACCCCGAACTCTTTGACGATCAAGTTAGTCTACTAGGTCGAATGGAGAGATAGTGAAAGATCAGAGATCTCTCCCTAAAAGATTCAGAGAGAAGATTGGAATTAGGAGTGAGAGAGTTAAAGAGGTCCTGGAGAGAGCTCAAGAATAAGTCGAGGTAGCGGTTGAAGTCCCCCTCTCTTTCTTGCATTAATCCCTTTTATACCTTCTTTGAAACCATTCGGCCATCGGAGATGACTTGGATGCCAAGTAACCTCTTGCTTACACGCCAAGTAGGCGCTAGCTAGATGCCAGCTCAAACGGACACTTCCAGCGCATCAGAGAGGCTCACTCGAGGCTCCCCTGACGCCTTCCAGATGATCCTCTTACCGTTATTCAGTTATGGGACACTCGCGGGCGCTTCTCTCCCTTGAGTCGCCAAGATTACGCCATGTGTCCCGTGGGATTTTCCCCATAACATATATATATGTGGACACGTTGTGTGTGATATTTGATGGTCGTATATATATATATATATATATATATATATATATATATATAGTGATAGGATGAGGCCGGCCACACTTGCGGCCGCTCATCCTATCACCACTTATATATACTAAATATATATAAAAATTATATATTATATTTTTTATAATCTATTTAGATTTATATTGATTTATCTATATATTTTAAACAATTTTTAGATATGTATATATAATTTTTAAAGTTATGTATATATAATTTTTAAAGTTATATGTACATATATACATGTATTATGAGAATAAGATAATTTAAAAATTATATATACATATCTAAAAATTGTTTAAAAGATATAGATAAATCAATATAAATCTAAAGAGATTATAAAAAAAATATAATGTATAATTTTTATATATATTTAGTATATATAAGTGGTGATAGGATGAGGCGGCCGCAAGTGCGGTCGGCCTCATCCTATCATACTCTCTATATATATTTTATATATTTTATATATACTATATATATATATATATATAGAATTATATATATATATTATATATAATATTTATACATATATATGTAATTATATAAATAACTTCTATTTTCAGAATACATATATATACATATAAATTTATAAGAATTACATATATATATATATTATATAATATTTTATATAATTCTATATATATATATATATAGTATATATAAAATATAAAATATATATAAATATATATATATTCATATAGAATAATGTTACGATCAGGCAACCGCACATTACGGCCGGCCTGATCCTAACATTATCCACACACACACACACACACACACACACACACATATATATATATATATATATATATATATATATATATATATATATATATATATGCGTGCATGCGTGCGCTCATTCGCCTGATTGTATAACCTTTGGAAAACTCACAATTATGGTTGTGTGCATGGTTATGTGGCCCTAGCCCAGATGTGCAATTAAGCACCCAACTGTAGTGAAAGTTTGACAACTGTTTGTATAACAGGCATGACATACATTAGGATCTTGATGCACCATATAGGTTCTGTTTTCAGTGAAAAAACTTAAGTTGTTCATATATACTTTTTATTTTCAATTCTATGAATGGAGTACTTCATGTCACAATACTTCCGTTAATTATTCAATTTGGATTGGGCAATTGTATTGTACATTTTGGGTTTGTTTTGTGCTTCAGATTTGTTGCTGATGGTGAGATTCTTGGCAGAATTTGATTTTATTATTTTTCAATTTTGCAAGTAACGTTTTCCACTGTCCATTGATAGAGAAACCTAGGCATTATGATTATTCATTAAAAACCCTTTCCCTTCTCAAATTTTTTTCCCACAAAACACCTTACCATTAGCTATGATCTAAATGCATTATTTTTACTATTATGCTGGTTTTTGAATTCATTTTGTATAGTATATTTATGCGGTGGTGGTGAAGGAGGAGAGAAGAAGGGGCATGGCCAAGGTCAATGGAGGTTGCAAAGTGGTTTGGTTCATTGTCATAAAGGCGGAAATGATGATGATGTTGATGTTGACGAGTTGGTGGTGGTGGTGAAAATGGTGGTTGAGGAGAGAATATAAACAAGGAAGATAGAAAAATTTGATTGAAGTTTATGAAGCTAGGATTGTAAAGGTTAAAGTTGGGGCTGATTGGCTGGAAGAGGAAGAGGAAGCGGAAGAGGAGGAGATGGTGAAGGTGGAAATGGTAGTTTGACGATATTAACGGAGGGGATGGTGGAATTGTTAGGTAAAAAAGGGAGTGAAAATTTATGAAGATTGCAGAGGATAAAACTGGTGTGATATTGATCCAAGTAGAGGTAGAGAAGATGGTAATATAGCAATGATGATCATGGAGTTATTGAAGGAGAAAACAAGAGGAATGTATAATTTTGTCATATCTTCTAATTGTTTGATTATAAAATAAACGAGGGGTCTGTTCTTCTCCCTGTAATTTTATGTAAGCGGAGTTGATTTACCAGTAACTAATAATTTCTTTGGTTCTGTTTGATGCACTTACCTTACATGTGAGTAGACTTAAAAAAGATGGGTGTTTTTTGTACTCTCCCTTCTTATTATTATTCTTATTATTATTGTTTACCTTTCCAAAGACTCTTAGTATACATAATAAGTGGCCGCAATATTAATGCAAGTATTTTTATTTATTATTATTATTATTATTTTTTTTTATTGAGCCCACTTTATTTAGGGAGATCATCATTTCTGAAAACAAATTTATGTTCCTATCTTCTATCAGCATAATTAGCAGTATACCCTGAACTGTTGTGATTCAGTTTTTTTTGTTGATGAGTTAGTTAAACCTATTACTTAGTTTGCAATCCAATGTTAGTATTTCAGATGATACACCCTAGTTGATATTAGAATAGAACATGGTTAGATGCAAAATTATATTGAAGCAATCTTTGTAAAGATGGATGTTTAGATTTCACTAGCACTAAATGAAACTTTGTAGTGTCATTTTTGTGCGATGGTTATAATTGAGCATTTGGAAACATTGTGGCTGGTAGTGTAATATGGGCCATGTTGGACCGGGCCATACCCCTTCTCTGCGGAGCACAATTGGTCAACAATGGCATACGCCACCTATCTTGTAGGGTCGACCAGGACGTGGCTTGGGCCTGTGTGGGGTGTGCCTTCCTGCCCAACCATTTCATTTTTATTTCATAAATAATTAAAGTTAAAAAACATCAATTTCTTTTGGAAAAGTCTAAATATGTTTGTTTACTTGCTTGGGAAGGAAAAAATCAAATACAATCTCTAACCATAAATATGGAAATGTTGTCCATTATCTAATATATTGGTTGGATATGTTACATAGAAAATGATATATGTGTCAGTATATGTATAGTCAACTATAGATTAAATAGAAACCCAAATATAGGATAGGTGTTTTGTAATTTAATTCTATACTAAATATGACAATTTTCAAATTTAAAATCTAACTTCATATAGAAAACCATATATAACTACACACCACACACACACACACACACACACACACACACACACACACACATCTTTATATATAATTCAGTGGTCCAACATGTTGTGCCAGTCTGGCATGATCTAGGGTCTATTAATACAACACAGACACATGCCTGGTTCTGTCAGCCCATGGGTAAGACAGTCTAGTTCATGCCCTTAATTGTTGTTTTAATCATTATTTTTCTTTTTTTAATTTAGAATCAATCTATATGTGTTTTGAGACGAATATAATTTCAGTGTCAGCGACATAATTTGAAAAGACATAATGTTAATTATTTGTTGTCCTAAAGCTTAAAAAACATTTTAGAAGATTTATTAAGGCCAAAAATATGTATTGTTTAAAGTGTTATATGGCAAGGAAGTTTGGAGTATAAATGTTGTGCTGGCTAAAGATGAGAATATGTAGATTACCATATTGCGAAGCTGTGAGGTATTAGGCAAAGAACTAGGAATCTAGACAGGAAAGAAAACATAGCATTTGCTTTAGCTAGGAAGGATTTGTTGAATCGAGAACTTTTATTGTACTTGCAAGAACAAAATAAATTATGCAGAATTGATTTCCTTTCATTAAGGAATAGTGATTAAATAGATTATAGAGTTAGCTAACTTCCCTAAATAATAGGATCTAATGACAAACTAATAACAACTCAATAATATCTAATATACAGCTGGCTATTCATAACAAATTTAACTAATCTGTACAATAGAAATCAAGTAAATCATTGACTGAGTCATAAACTAACTTGACACTCCCCCTCAAGCTGGAGCAAAGATATCAATCATGCCCAGCTTGACTAGAAAGTCTTCAAACATCTACTTGTAGAGCCCCTTAGTGAGAACATCTGCCAATTGTTCAGAAGTTGGAACATAAGGCATGCAGATTTCCCCTCTTTCAAGTCTTTCCTTAATAAAATGACGATCGATCTCCACATGCTTGGTTCTGTCGTGTTACACAGGATTGTGTGCAATGCTGATAGCTGACTTGTTCTCACAAAATAACTTCATTGGCTTGTTCGTCGCAATCTTTAATTCTTCTAGGATACTTCTAATCCAAATGACTTCACAAACTCCTTGTGCCATTGCTCTGAACTCTGCCTCTGCACTGCTCCTTGACACCACATTTTGCTTCTTACTCCTCCATGTCACAAGGTTGCCCCACACAAACATACAGTAGGCTGATGTAGACCTCCTATCTATTGCAGATCCTGTCCAATCTGCATCCGTAAACACTTCAATCTGCCTGTTGGAACTCTTGTTGAAAAAAATACCTTTGCCTAGACTTCCCTTAAGGTAGTGTAAAATTCTGTAAACAGCCTTGAGGTGATCTTCAGTTGGACAATGCATGAACTGACTAACTAAGCCTACAACAAAGGCTATGTCAGGTCTTGTGTGTGCTAAGTAGATCAGTTTTCCCACTAATTTCTGGTACCTGACTTTGTCCATAGGGAACTCATTCTCACTTTTTCCGAGCTTCTGATTAGGATCAATAGGTGCATCCAAGGAGTCCTGTCTCTTTTAGTAAATCAAGCACATACTTCCTCTGAGATATGGCAATTCCATTCTTCGATCTCACTATTTCCATGCCGAGAAAAAACTTGAGATTTCCCAAGTCCTTAATTTCAAACTGTTGAGCTAGAAACTTCTTCAAAGTTGCCAACTTCGTCTCATCACTTCCTGTTATCACTTTATCATCAACATACACAATCAAAATGGCAATTTTACCTCATGCCGTGTGTTTGTAGAATAGTGTATGATCGGATTGAGCTTGTGAATAACCTTTCTCCTTGATAGCCCTTGCAAACCTCTCAAACCATGCACGAGGAGATTGTTTTAGGCCATATAAAGACTTCCTTAGCCTGCAAACCTTTCCTGCTATACTCTCATTATCAAAACCTGGTGGAAAATTGCATAAATACCTTTTCTTCTAAATTACCATTAAGAAATGCATTCTTAACATCAAACTGTAAAAGAGGCCAATCAAGATTAGCAGCTAATGAAAGTAAGACTCTGACAGTGTTGAGTTTTGCAACTTGGGCAAATGTTTCCTTATAATCTAAGTCGTAGGTTTGAGTAAATCCTCTAGCTACAAGCCTAGCTTTATACCTCTCTATTGACCCATCAGAGTTGTACTTGATTGTAAAAATCCACTTGCTTCCTACCAGGTGTTTTCCCTTTGGAAGTTCTGTCAACTCCCAAGTTTCATTCTTCTTCAATGCTCACATTTCTTCTAGGACAACCTCCCTCCACTTTGGAATACCTAGTGCTTCTTGTATCGTTTTTGGAATTTCATCATCAGTGATACTAGTGGTGAAGGCTCTAAAACTAGGTGAGAGTTTATGATATGACACATGACGAGCAATAAGATGTTTGGTACAGTCACGGACTCCTTTCCTAATTGCTATAGGTTCACTAAGATCACTTTGGCTTGGTTCAAGGATTGTATCAAGTTCACAATGGTCAGATTCTAGAAGAGGATCAAGAAGAAATGAAATAGGAGAAATAGAATTGACATTACTTGGATCAACACTTGGTTCAGGTGATAGCACTGTTGGAGTTGGCAGTGGATCAGCACTATAAATTTTTTTTCTCCTCGAGTAAACACGAAGTTCATATGTGGGATCCACATTACTCATAGTTTTAGACCCTTTATGAGGTGTAGAAACAATAGTCATAGCAGGTTCAACATTGGTTGTCCTGTTTTGGTCATAGTAAAAAACAGGTGTAGGCATAACAGTAACAATAGTTTCCCAAAACTTATGTGCATTTATTTCCCTATTCTCCCCCTGAAGAGAAGTTTGCTCAAAAAAAGGTTTGTTTTAAAAAAATGTGACATCCATGCTAACAAGCATTTCTCCCGAGCTCGTATCAAAACATTTGTATCCTTTTTGTGTAGGAGAAAAACTTAAGAAAACACATTTAATTGCCCTAGGATCCAGTTTACTTTGATTATGATCATGAATGTGAACAAAACTGGTACAACCAAAGACCTTAGGTGCCAAGTGAGTAAAAGATCTATTATGAGGTGAAAGAAACTAAAGAGAGAACTTTGTATATCTCCATTTATCATTAACATCAGAAGTGAAAATACAACCAAATAAATAGAAAGCTAAATAGAAAACTAACTGCCCTATCTTTTTCTAACTTCCTCCTTAAATCAAGGAGAATCACAACCAAATAGGAAAACTAAAATCTTGGGCATTTATTTAACAAATAATAGCTAATTAACCCCCTAATTTACTGACACTCCCCCTCAAGTTGGTGCATAAATGTTGATCATGGCCAACTTGTTTACAAAATAATCAAAATTCTGCCTAAGTAACCCTTTGGTGAAGACATCTGCAATCTGTTGAGTTGGAGGTATAAATGGTATACAAATAACTCCATCTTCAAGCTTTTCTTTTATGAAATGTCTGTCTATCTCAACATGCTTGGTTCGGTCATGTTGAACAGGATTGTTAGCAATGCTAATAGCAGCCTTATTATCACAGAATAGCTTCATAGGTAGCTCCATTGATCTACCAAGTTCCTTCAAAACCCTCTTTAACCAGAGTATTTCACACACTCCATGGGCCATTGCTCTGTATTCTGTTTCGGCACTGCTCCTAGCTACCACATTCTGCTTTTTACTTCTCTATGTCACCAAATTTCCCCATTAAAATGTACAATACCCAAAAGTGGATCTTCTATCAGTAACAGATCCAACCCAATCTGCATCAGTGTACACTTCAATTCCACGCTGTTCATTTTTTTTTGAAAAACAAACCTTTCCCTGGGTTCCCTTTAAGTACCTCAAAATCCTATAGACAGCTTCCATGTGTTCTTCATATGGAGAATGCATGAACTGGCTTACCATACTAACAGCAAAAGAAATATCTGGTCGTGTATGAGATAGGTAAATCAGTTTTCCCACCAAACATTGATATCGGCCTGTGTCCACTGGAACTCCTTCCTAACCTCTCCCAGTTTGGAATTAAATTCCATAGGAGTTTCTGAAGGCTTGCATCCAGTCATTCCTGATTCTTCTAGGAGATCTAGAATATATTTCCTTTGTGAAACTACTAATCCTTTCTTTGATCTAGCAATTTCCATACCAAGAAAATATCTTAACTGTCCAAGATCTTTAATCTCGAACTCGGATGACAGACTTTTCTTCAACTTGTCAACATCATCACCAGTGAGGATAATGTCGTCTACATATACAGTCAGCACCGCAATCCTTTCTTCTTTTGAGATCTTCACGAATAAAGTGTGATCTGACTGTGCCTGTAAAAATCCTTGGGCTTTTACAAATTTTGTGAATCTCTCAAACCAAGCTCTGGGGAATTGTTTGAGCCCATATAAAGACTTTCTTAATCTGCAAATTTTCTCCCCGAACTTGTCTATAAACCCTGGCGAAGCTTCCATGTACACCTTTTCTTCTAAATTACCATTCAAGAATGCATTCTTAACATCCAACTGATGTAATGACCAATCTATATTAACTGCAAGTGACAATAATACCCTCACAGTATTCAACTTAGCAACCGGAGAAAAAGTCTCAGAATAATCAATACCATAAGTTTGTGTAAAACCTTTGGCAACCAACCGAGCTTTGTATCTTTCAAGAGAACCATCTGAATTGTACTTTACTGTGAACACCCACTTGCATCCAACTGGAGTCTTTCCTCTTGGAAGATCAGCCTTTTCCCAAGTCCCATTCTTTTCCAAGGCTCTCATCTCCTCAAGAACCGCCTCCTTCCATTCAGGAACTTCTAGAGCCTCCTGTATATTCTTTGGGATAACAACAGATGACAATTTTGAGGTAAAAGCCTGAAAAGATGGGGACAAACTTTGATAGGCTTAAAAATTATACAATGGGTGTTTAGTGCAAGTTCTAGTACCTTTCCTGAGAGCAATGGGAATCTCTAGAGTTTTATCTAACTCTAATGTAGAATCTGGATTAGGAACTGATTTGACAGAACTAGACTTAGACTGAGATTTACCTGATTGGTCTTCAACCTCTTGATTTGTCCTTGGTTCAGATTCTTGGCCATGCTCCAAGTTGTTGATTCTCTTTTCTCGTTCTGGATATTTCCTTACATAGACTTTCCTTTTGTACTGAATACCACTTTGCCTCACACACATTTTTTCTCCTTTATGAGTTTCATCCTGTAATGGCATAGATCTTTGATCCCTATTTTCAATATTTGAGACATTATCAATTGAGTTGTGAATTACATCCATCTCATTTCCAACATTCCCCATAATCTCAGATTCTTTGGTTTTTTCCTGAAAAACATGCTCAGATTCAGATTCACTAGTTCCCTTGTGACTTTGACCATTTTTAACAACATGATCAAGTAAAAAATCAGGAATCAGCCAATCAAAATCTGAATCTTCATTAGATGTCTCCCCCTGAAGATGAGCAGATGAAAAAAATGGGGTATCTTCAAAGAAAGTGACATCCATGGAGATGAAGAATTTCTTAGAGACTGGATCAAGACATTTGTATCCTTTTTTATTAGAAGGATAACCAATAAAGACACATTTCCTTGCCCTAGGGTCCAGTTTCCCTCTATTACTATCATGAACATGAACAAATGCAACACACCCAAACACTTTAAGTGGAAGGTCATTTGAGAGCCTACAGGAAGGAAAACACTTTTTAAAACAATTTAATGGGGTTTGGAACTTTAAAACTTTGGAAGGCATCCTATTGATTAAATAAGTAGCTGTAAGAATAGCCTCACCCCACAAATATTTTGGTATCTTAGTCGAAAACATTAAGGACCGAGCAACTTCTAATATCTTAGTCGAAAACATTAAGGACCGAGCAACTTCTAAGAGATGTTTGTTTTTCTGCTCGGCAACTCCATTTTATTGTGGAGTGTTATTACAAGAACTTTGATGAACAATACCTTTTTCAATAAAAAACTTCCCTAAAATCTTGTTAAAATATTCTTTGCCATTATCACTTCGAAAAATCTGAATCTGCGTTTGAAACTGTGTTTGAATCATATTGTAAAAATTTTTGAACACATCTCCAGCTTCAGATTTTTCATGAAGTAAAAACACCCAAGTAAGCCGAGTATGGTCATCAATAAATGTTATGAACCATTTTCTACCAGACATTGTTTTAATTCGTGAAGGTCCCCACACATCACTATGAATCAGAGTAAATGGCTTTGAGGTCTTGTACGGTTGAGTAGAAAAAGAAGTTCTATGATGTTTTGCAATTTCACAGATTTCACATTGAAACAAAGATGGATTTTTATTCCTAAAAAGCTTTGGAAACAAATGTCTCAAATAATGAAAATTTGGATGTCCTAATCTAAAATGCCATAACATAATGTTATTCTCATTAAGAATTGAAATAGAATTGAGACAAGTCCTCTGGGATTGCCTACTTGAGTCATATCCATCTTCAAAGAAATAGAGACCTCCAACTTGCTTAGCATTGCCAATCATCCTCCCCGTGGGCAAATCCTGAAATTGACAGCCAGAGGAAGAAAACTTAGCTTGACAATTTTGATCAAGAGTTAATTTACTTATTAACAACAAATTACAGGACAACTTAGGGACATATAGAGTATAAAGCCATGAGAAATAGTAACGGATCCTGTCCCGGCTACAGTGGAGAAAGTTCCATCTACTATTTTTACTCTTTGATTTCCAACAGATGGACTATACGAAGAAAACAATTTAGAAGACCCAGTCATATGATCTGTTGCCCCAGAATCAATTATCCAAAACACATGAGAATCAACGCTAAAACTAGATGATACTAGGTGATTACCTTTTTAAGCCAAAGAACAAGAAGGGTTTGCATTTACGAGGTTTTGAGACTGAAAAATTTTACAGATTTGCTCTATCTGTTCCTTTGTGAATGACTGCGATCCAGAAGGAGTTTCATGCCCTGATTCGATGATGTTTGCTTGAAACACACGGTTGTCTCCTGTTGGCTTCTTCTTCCAGTTCGTTGGTTTCCCGTGGATCTTCCAGCAAGTCTCCCGAGTATGCCATGGACGCTTGCAATGATCGCACCAAGGCTTTGTTTTGTTGCTTTTTCTCTCTCCCTCAGAATCGGCTACTTTAGACACAAGAGTCGAGCCTTCAGTTCCTGGTTCTTGTTTCCCGATCATCACCTTCCTCCTTGTTTCTTCCCTTCGTACTTCTGAGAAAACCTCTCAGATTGAAGGCAGTGGCTTCCTTCCCAAAATCCGGTCTCTTACTTCATCCAAATCTTGATTGAGTCCAGCGAGAAAAACATAGACTCTGTCATTCTCTTCTCTTTTTTTGTGTCGAACACTATCAGTGGAACAATCCCAATCATCCTCATAGCAAAGATCTAACTCCTGCCACAATGTAACAATCTCATTGTAGTATGCACTAACATCACGATCTCCTTGCTTAGATTTCCACAACCTTGTTTTTAGTTCGAAAATTTGAGAAGAATTCTCAATGTCTGAATACATCTCACGTACTGCCTCCTAGACATCCTTGGCTGTTGGCAAAAACATATGGGGTTTTGCAATGACAGGTTCCATCGAGTTGATCATCCAAGCCGTGACCAGTGAGCTCTCCGATCTCCATGCTCTCCATGCTGCCATTCTTAGATCACTCTCCATCGGCTTTGTTGATTCTCCGGTTAAATGGTTGATTTTTCCTCTTCCATCAATGGCCAATTTCATGGATTGAGCCCATTCTAAATAATTATGACCATTCAATTTGTGACTAGTCAATTGGAAGAAAGAATTCGAACAAAAAAAATCACCACCACTGCTATGTTTAATGCTGCCGCCAGTTGCCATTTCTGATGCACTGAACTGCGGGCTGTCTATGACGGCTTCTACGCCTACTGCACCAGAACTGTCGCCTTGATGAGCCCCTAGCGCAGAGGTGTTTTTCTTCTGGCCGGTCATTGCTTGTTGGTAGTCAATCTAGGGTTTCAATGCCGTAGTTCTGATACCATGAAAGAAACTAAAGAGAGAACTTTGTGTATCTCCATTTATCATTAACATCAAAAGTGAAAATACAACCAAATAAATAGAAAGCTAAATAGAAAACTAACTGCCCTATCTTTTCCTAACTTCCTCCTTAAATCAAGGAGAATCACAACCAAATAGGAAAACTAAAATCTTGGGCATTTATTTAACAAATAATAGCTAATTAACCCCCTAATTTACTGACATGAGGAAAATAGGATTGTAAAGTTCTTAAGGGGGTTTGATAGCTAAGTACTTTGCTTGGCATCCTATTAATTAGGTATGAAGCAATAAGTACAGCCTCTCCCCAAAATCTTTTAGGTACATGCATAGAAAACATGAGAGCTCGGGCTACCTCTAATAGATGTCGATTTTTTCTCTCGGCAATTCCATTTTGTTGAGGTGTATCAACATAAGAACTATGGTGGATAATATGCCTTGTTTTGCAAGAAACTTGCCAAGAATGTTATTAAAATATTCTCTCCCATTGTCAGTTCGAAAAACTTGGATTTGAGATTGAAATTGAGTTTTAATCATAGAGTTAAAATTTTTGAAAGTTTGTGCAGCCTCTGATTTTTCTTTAAGGAGATAAAGCCATGTGTTTCTAGTATGATCATCAATAAAAGTAATGAACCATCTAGTGCCAGAGAGATTCTTAACCCTAGATGGTCCCCACATATCACTATGAATAAGAGAAAAAGGTTTGGATGACTTGTATGCTAAAGTAGGATAGACAGATCTCTTATGCTTAGCAAATTGACAAATCTCACATTGAAATAAATCAATATCCTTATTCTTGAACAAAACAGGAAATAAATGTTTCAAATAACCAAAGCTAGGATGACCTAGTCTATAGTGCCATAACATTATTTCATTCTCTAAGGATAAAAAACCAGAGGAACATGGTTTATGAACGTGTTTACATGGAAGGTTGTCTGATTCAAAGTAGTAGAGTCCACCACTTTCTTTAGCATTGCCAATCATCTTCCTCGAGCGTTGGTCCTGAAAAACACAACCAGTAGACACAAATTTTATTAGACAGTTAGAATCATGGGTTATTTTGTTGACAGACATTAGATTATAGGACAAAGTAGGCACATGAAGGACATTGTTCAAGGTAATAGAGGGTGAAACAATGATGGAACCTTTTTCCAGCAATTGCAGACAATGAACCATCTGCAATTTTCACTTTTTGATTACCAGAACAAGGAAAATAGGTAGAAAACATGTAAGAAGAGCCTGTCATATGATCAGTGGCCCCTGAATCAATGATACAGGGGTCAGATTTATTTAATGCGACACTAAAAACTGCTGCAAGGGTACCTTTTTGTGCTAGGGAAAAGGATGGATTAGATGTAGTATTAGCAGTATGATGTGAACTCCATAAATGATACAATTGTTCTAGGTTCTCCTTGTTGAAAAAAGAATTGTCACTAGATGATTGAGATGCTGCAGGTCCGGTGGCTCTACCTTTTCTTCTAGAAAAAAAGAATTGTTGAAAAAAGAATTGTCACCATGGCAAAACAGAATCTAAGCACCAATTCCACTGATGAATCCACTCAGTCTGGTGGCTCTACCTTTTCTTCTCAATCTGAATCTATTCCAAATTTTATTGTTACTTCTCATAAGTTAAATGGGAATAATTTTCTACAATGGTCTCAATCAGTCAAGCTCTTTGTTCAAGGAAAGGGCAAATTTGGCTATCCCTCAGGATCTACAGTGAAGCCAACGGGAGAAGGTGAAAGCTACGACAGATGGGAGGCTGAGAACTCGATGGTCATGTCTTGGCTGGTGAATTCGATGGAGCCAGATGTTGGTCGGACTTATCTTTTCCTCCCAACGGCGAATGAGATCTAGATGGCTGTGAAGGAGACATACCCAGACTTTGGGAATGCAGGTCAGCTTTTTGAGATCAAGACTCAATTGAGGAAGACCAAGCAAGGAGATAAAAGCGTGACTCAATACTACACCGACCTCAAGACTCTATGGCAAGAGTCTGATCTGTTCTGTGAGTACGAGTGGAGTTGCGCAAAGGATAGCGCTTTATTTATGAAGACAGTTGAGAAAGAAAGGGTGTTTGATTTCCTGGTGGGCCTGAACAAGGAGTTGATGAAGTGAGAGGACGAATACTTGGTCGAGAACCATTCCCAAGTACTCATGAGGTGTTTACTGAAGTGCGCAGGGAGGAAAGTCGCCGACATGCGATGCTCGGCCGTGAGTCAACCCTTCCTGCTACTGAGACCTCAGCTTTGATGACCACTAAGCCAGATCAGTCTACGCAGAGGTATCCGAAGCGCTCAGAACAACCAATTTGTGATTTTTGTCATAAACTAGGGCATATCAAAGCCAAGTGTTGGAAATTACATGGTAAGCCTGCAGATTTCACTCCAGCCAACAGATCCGCTCGTGACAATAAAGGAGGCTTCCAAGTCTCATCTGAAGAACCTGGCTATGATACCATGCAAGAACAAAATAAATTATGCAGAATTGATTTCCTTTCATTAAGGAATAGTGATTAAATAGATTACAGAGCTAGCTAACTTCCCTAAATAATAGGATCTAATAACAAACTAATAACAACTCAATAATATCTAATATACAGCTGGCTACTCATAACAAATTTACCTAATTTGTACAATAGAAATCAAGTAAATCATTGACTGAGTCATAAACTAACTTGACACTACTTATTGATGTGGAAAACGAGGGAAAGTTGAAGTTGATACAGTGAATTCTACAAAAAATTTAGGGGAAATTTCAAAAAACTACCCTGTGGTTTGCCACTTTCTCAATTCGGTCCTTGTGGTTCAAAATTGAACCACAAAGACCACAATAGTTTGCAGATTAATCACTTTAGTACCTGTATCTTGTGCGATTCGCGGTCGGCGTCCGTTGGTACAGGAGCATGTTTGAAGGATTTCCAACCGTATGGATGGGAAGATCATCGAAAAATAAGCTAGCTTGTCAATTTTTATACAATTTGGGAACTTGTAGGGTCTTCATCTTAACGGTTCTTATTTTATAGGAATCTGAACGGTCCAGAATTTCAACCGTTAAGTGGGAGGACCAAACGGTTACCAAATTATATGAAAATTGATAGGCTAGCTTATTTTTCGATGATCTTCCCATCCATACGGTTGAAAATCTTTCAAACATGCTCCAGAGGGCCAAATGACACGCATCGCGAATACAAATACATGTGGTACTAAAGTGATTAACTAAGTAAACTATTGGTCTTTGTGGTTCAATTTTGAACCACAAGGACCGAATTGAGAAAGTGGCAAACCACGGGGTAGTTTTTTGAAATTTCCCCAAAAATTTATAAACGCCTCTAGTAACAGACAATTGATTTAAAAGGAAGAAAATTGTAAATGAGTTGCAAAGTTTACTGGAAATGGTTGGGATAATGTCTAATAGTTATGGGCTATGATTGTGATGGCCATGTGCCAAAGTCATTTTTGATATGATTGAAGGATTATATCCTGTGAAGTAATTTTCCAACAAATTTTTTGTTAACAGTATTTTAGCTTTTATTTTATCTGTAATAAAGACTTTTTTAAATGGCACTGAAATTCACGTTGTGAAAATTTGAAGGTAAATAAGGTTTGTGCATGGGTCTTGATGCAGGAGGCTCGAGTCAAATATTGGTGCCGAGTTGGCGGGTCAACGTAAAGACGGGAAGTTACGAGTCAATTCCAAGATTGGGTTGGTTTTGGGTGTGGTTCGATATTTTGGCCATAACTTTGGCTACCGATATCGGAATCGGGCGTTCGACCCCAATTCGGTAAGCTCTTTGCGGCGCACACGACATGGGGACGTCATATTAAAGAGAATTTTAGGTTTTTTTTTTTATTTTTAGAAACATTTAATCCGCCAAATTAGGGTTTTCGGTCTTTTTTCTATTTTTGGTAATATTTCATATGCCAAATTAGGATAGGATTTGAATTCGATTTGATCTCGGATTTTTAGGAGTTATCTAATTTGTTTAGAGTTTTAAATTTAGATAAGTTTAGTTTTAAATAATAATTTGTCAATTTAAGCAAATTTAGATTAGATGATAAGGTTTCTAGGTTAATCTTTTGAAGCTATTTAACCCTGCTTGTGGGTTAGTTTTTCATTATTGAATTTTGATTAATAATATTTTCCTGAATTTCAGAGTATTTTCTCTGGTTTTTTTTGGTCCTTCGTTTGTGCTTCCTTGCGGTCCTTGAACCCGGCTAGCCCGCGGGATAATCGCTACCCCGCCTGGCGTGAGTTGGTACCAGAGCTCATCATTTTCCTGGGAAGCGTCATCATCGACATTAATGACTGGTGGTCGTGATCGTCGGGTTGGACAAGTTCCGGCTGAGGAAGTCCAATACCGTGACCTGAGCATCCTGAAGGCGATGAACAAGGATCTACAAAGGCAAGTCGCGGAGTTAACCCAACGCTTGATGATCAAGGATTTGCAGAGGCAAGTCAAGAAATTATCAAGGCGTTTGGCAGCGATCGATTTTGATCGTGGTTGTCATGGGCAGGTTCCGGCTGAGGAAGTTCAGCACCATAATCATTCGATCACAGGTTTGACCAACCCATCTATCAACCCATCTACAACGATGATACGGAGGAGGAGATCTCGCCCATCTTCAACGATGATGCGGAGGAGGAGATTTTTCCCATCTTCAATGATGATGTGGATGAGGAGATCTCGCCCATCTATGATGACTACGAGGAGAAAATTGGCGAGCCCGAGGAGGAGATTGGTGAGCCCATCTATGACGATGATGGGACTAGCGTTGCATTGGTATCTCGATGGGAGGAAAACCCTCTTGGCCCGGTAACCAACACTGCTAACCTATTTTCTGTCTCTAGGGTTTTGATTGAGATCAAGCATGGAGATCCAAACCTACCAACAGAGGTGCAGTCGAACGCGGGGTCGAGTTCTTTCCAACCCGGGGTGACTGATGCAGGAGGCTCAAGTCAAATATTGGTGCCGAGTTGGCGGGTCAACGTAAAGACGGGAAGTTATCGAGTCAATTCCAAGATTGGGTTGGTTTTGGGTGTGGTTCAGTATTTTGGCCATAACTTTGGCTACCGATATCGGAATTGGGCGTTCGACCCCAATTCGGAAAGCTCTTTGCGGCGCACACGACATGGGGACGTCATATTAAAGAGAATTTTAGTTTTTTTTTTTTTTTAGAAACATTTAATCCGCCAAATTAGGGTTTTCGGTCTTTTTTCTATTTTTGGTAATATTTCATATGCCAAATTAGGATAGGATTTGAATCCAATTTGATCTCGGATTTTTAGGAGTTATCTAATTTGTTTAGAGTTTTAAATTTAGATAAGTTTAGTTTTAAATAATAATTTGTCAATTTAAGCAAATTTAAATTAGATGATAAGGTTTCTAGGTTAATCTTTTGAAGCTATTTAACCCGGCTTGTGGGTTAGTTTTTCATTATTGAATTTTGATTAATAATATTTTCCTGAATTTCAGAGTATTTTCTCTGGTTTTTTTTGGTCCTTCGTTTGTGCTTCCTTGCGGTCCTTGAACCCGGTTAGCCCGGGGGATAATCGCTACCCCACCCGGCGTCAGGTCTGCAAAATAATTCTAGGACACTTGATTCAAATTTTTATTCTATTATAAACCTGCATATTGCCATTGAAATGCTTTATGGAGAGTAGCTGATTCATTGGTCAAGACATCCTTGATGAAATTATGGTTGTAATTCATAACTAGTTACATGTTAGTTTTTTCTGCTATATCATCTTGAATTATGTGACGTGACTTATGTAACTAGATTTTTGCTGTGTTTCATGTAACTTACCACATTTTCTGGAATCTTTAGGCTTAATTTTCTACATTCTTGATTCTTCTAGTGTTGGCTCCCAAAGGAAGATTGCATGTGTTCTAGAGTAGTGCCATGCTCTTTGTGGAATGGGATAAGGTTTTGGTTGTACATGCATCCAAAGGTATCTCTGCTTTTCAATTTCATACTCAGCTTTTAGACATTTATCTTGTATATTCTTTGGTAGAAGTTTTTTATTAAGATAGTTTATTTCCTTCTATGCAGGACTTTTTGCGTCAAAATAACACTGGAAAGTTATTGTGGCAACTATTTGGAATTCAATCTTCAGTTTTGTGCCTCTTTGGCATTCATGAGCATGAAGAAATCATGTGGGATGCATTTAGGAGTTCAGGTTCAGATAACACTTCTTAATTAAGCACAAATGTATTATGTCCTTGTGATGAACATGTTTAATAACTGCTGACCAACACCTTCTCATTTCTCAGCCTTATGTTCTCTGCTTGTCATAAAATCAAATGCCTGTGCAAAACATTAGCCCTGATTTCACCCACTTGGTATATATAAATTTACATTTGGGAAGAATGTTTATCATGTATCAAGTTTGGACCTTGAAAAATACTTTTAATTTTGAGGATTGAATTTGAATATAGGATCAAATAAAAGATGTAAAGGAGTAAATAAAAAGGGCAGCCCGGTGTAAAAGAGTAAATAAGAAGAAAAATCTCTATGACTTGCTTAATTAATTTAAGTTACTACATTGTATAAAATCAATATGGAAAATGTTTTAGCTTAGCATCTTTCAAGTTATTATGGGCAGTGAATTTTGTTTTACATGTTCTGAATATAATGATACTTTTTGTTTTCTATGTTCCTTCTATAAATATACCTTAATGTGATTTCTTGCATGTTCCATATTTTCAGGAAAGAAAATGGTCTGGTTTCTCTATCCTAATAAAAGTGCAACTCCAAAATCAGTTCAGGACATCATCTTTGAAAACTCATATACATGTCCTAAAGGTCAAATAATGGTACTTTCTTTCCCAGACATCTATATTTAGCTACATTTGTGAGAACTGCCCAAACATTTCATCTTTTCACAGACAGAGAACTGCTGCCTATTCCTTTATCCAAGCATCTTGTTGTTTAATGGCATTCTTGTCCAGTGATATATTAACTTTTGTATTGGACACAATAGTTTGATTTTATGCTAAAAGGAATAAGAATTATTGCTTCAGTTTTCTCCTAAATTGAGCCAGGAAATGATGCAACTGCAAAAGTCACAACAACAACTAAGCCTTAATCCCATACTAGATGGGGTCGGCTATATGAATTCTCTATCTCCATGTAATTCTGTCAAGGATAAGATCCGGTTCAATATCTAATTTGCGTAGGTCCTTAGGCACTATCTCTCTCCACGTAATTCTCGGCCTACCTCTACCCCTCTTCTTACCTTCTATTACTAAACTATCATATTTTCGAACTGGGACACCTAGGGGTCTATGACACACGTGTCTAAACCATCTTAAATGCTCTATTGGTGCAACATGCACCTTCTGTCGGATGTGTTCATTTATAATCTTATCTAATCTTTGTATGACCACTCATCCACCTTAACATCCTTATTTCTGTCACACTCATCTTATGAAATATGTTGAACTTTAGTTGACTAACACTCGCTCCCGTATAGTATGGCACTAGTCTAACTTCCGTTCTATAGAACTTTCCTTTCATTTTGTCAGGCATCTTCTTTTTACATAACACACCTGTGCCACTTCTCCATTTCAGTCATTCTGTTTTAATTATTCTATGGGTTACATCTTTATCTATCATCCCATTATCCTAGAAAATGGAATCTAAATACTTAAAATTGTTACACTTAGGCACTACAACCCAACTAGTTTCATTTTCCCTCTCTCTCTCCTATTTAGACTAAAATTACAATGCATATATTTTGTTTTATTTCTACTTAGACTAAAATTACAACTGCAAAAGTTAGTTCTAAGAAAATGGAAAACAATTCTCATTGCTAAAAAGAGTAAATCAGGAATTTTATTTGGAAAAAACTGGTTTCCTCTGACAATTGTCTGGTCGTGGAAGGATCAGCTCTCAAGCTTTTGAATATTTATGAGGAAAGAACAAAAATTACTCCCATAGAGGATTTGCATCAACCAAAAAGTCACTTTCAATATTTGCTTTGTCAGCTTGACCTTTCATCTGTAATCATAAAAGGCTGCATTTGTATTTTGTGGGAAATAAATCATATATTGTAGACATGCCAAATTTTTAAAGTTGTCTGGCCGCAGCTTTAATATGATGAAGACTTTCCACATGAAATATTCCTAACCTCAGATTCCCACCTCATTCGTCTGTAACTTACTGAATTGCTTGCTTCCATTCCCAATTTTCATAATTCGTATCCTTCGTAATTAATATCAACCATCTTCCTCTTGGTGGTGTTTGGTTAAGGGATATGTAGGTGTAAATAAAGTGGGAGTGGAATAAGTTTTAAACTTTTTTAAAATGTTTTTGGAGGGAAATGGTTAAGTAATTTTGTTATTGTTTGTGACAAGAACACTACTGAATGTTGTGTCCAAATTACTAGATAAAAATATGGGAGAGATATGAAAGGGTTTCACACCTTTTGGGAGAGTGGCGTTTTGATGAATATACCAAAAGCTTAGACAATTTTTTATTAACTAGTTAACTATGATTAATTATAATTGATATTATAATTAGTTACTTGGATTGTAAGATTAGTATATGATTATGAGGTTGGTTGTGTTAATTGTTGGAGGTCATTTTCATCATTTTATAGGTAGAATGAATAAACAAAATTAAAATTAAAATTATTTTTTTGATGATTAAAAGATTATTAATATTTTAAATTTATTTCAAGGTGGAGTAAAGATGAATGTATGATTGGTTTGGCAAGAATAAAGTGGGATATCTCACTTTAATCAATTCCCAAACATACCCTTGGGTATGTCCAATTTGGTCATACATATGTTCAATTTCCTTGTTTCATACCTCTTCCATATATTATATGTTAATACTTTTATCCTTTTTTTTGCATGCAAATATATACACAAGGCAAATCTCTGCTGTTCTATTTATGTCTTCCTCCTAGAAGAATGACTTTCTCCTATTTTCTTTTTCATCGCCCAATGTGACTAAAACCTGTACAAATTTCTGTTGTCTTTCCAACAAATATCAACCTTTGGGAAATATACTCAGTTTAACTTTCATGCTGAAGAGCATTAGAAGGCCTCTTTTAAGAGTAGATAATGATCAAAATTAGTAGGTTTACTTCTGGCAAAGTGAACTATCAACTACGGTGAATGTGAAATTGTTTGATTAAGGGTTCTTACTGCTGCTGCTTTTCTTTGTCATATTTAAGATGACCATATTACTGACCTGATATAGAACTTCTTAGATTTGTGCCAAGCAGGTTATATATTACTTCTTAAATGCTCTGAGAAGCTACTAAATAGATATAACTTGAACAAGTTATATGCATGGGTAAGCTCCCGTCCTCGTTCAGATCCAATTCAACAAATTGAAAATTGTAGGCTTTGTTAATAGATGAGCAAGCTTTCATGATATGAAAATTTTCTATTACTCTGTCAACACAATCCCTTCTTTGAGCTCCGGTTATGAAAGAAGAAACCATGTAGGAGGTGTCAACAACAACTAGTTTTATTATGGGACAGCTTATGATGTTGATATTGATCGATAAATGAGATCTAAACAATAGATCAGAGTTCCTTTTCCCATAGTGTTTGTTTTTAAAAGATAATCATATTGTTTTAGTTTAGGATCACCCATATAATTAACATGCTTAAAGTTAATGTTATATGTTGTATTTTTTTTTGTGGTCTGCACTGGATATGCAAGTGGTCTGACCCTTCCCCAGATCCGCGCATAGCGGGAGCTTTGTAGCACTGGGCTGCTGTTTTTCATCTGTTATGGTGAGATGCTAAACTATGTATGTGATGCATGTTAATGTGCATGTCACCACTTGGATGTCAAATGCATTAACTTCAACAGGACTTGTTAGTTCCATCTTAATTTGTTGTGCATTGTTAATTGTATAGGATAGCAATGATCTGCCTTTGAACTTTGTGCTTATTGATGGCACCTGGAGCAATTCAGCCGCTATGTATAGACGTTTGAAGGTATTTCCAGAGTGCTTATTCTCTTTCCTGTCAGAAATTGGATGTATAATTTTTGTTGCATCTATCTGCTTTTCTGCATATTCTTAGTTTTGACATTTCTAGTTTTGTGTGTAGATCTGTGAACTGTAGAGAAAAATTAACCTGGTACTGTTGTACACCTGTAGGCATTGTTGTTAATTGTTGTATGAACATGTTTACAAGGACACAATTAGTTTATTACAACAAACATAATTAGGTTGAAGATAGTTTAGAATATCATTTGTTACAAATTTTTCCTTGGCTTTTGCGCACCAAAGAATACAGAACGGAGAGGGTCAGTTCTAGAATACTCAATATTCTTAGAACTTCCATAATGATGTCATCTGTAACAGATATTCTTATGTTAACCTAAAATATGAAGTGGATAAGATA
Organism: Dioscorea zingiberensis; assembly: GCA_026586065.1. NCBI lineage: Eukaryota > Viridiplantae > Streptophyta > Magnoliopsida > Dioscoreales > Dioscoreaceae > Dioscorea > Dioscorea zingiberensis. The sequence continues at coordinate 17,199,605 of CM048826.1, read as the reverse complement.
AGAGATGTTGATTGTGCCTTCTTCTACAGCAAACTGTGTATGATTGGAAAACAGATTATATGTGAACTGGACACTGACAATATATATATATATATATATATATATATATATATATATATATATATATTCCAAGGGTGTGCATTAATCTAATTACCTCTTGATATTATCTGTGCATAGTGGTAATAAACTAGCCTAGACACTCATCTTCCTCTGCAACCTTTACTTGATATTTAATAAACATCTCAGAATGAAACCCTCTTTTGTTCATAATCAAATCTTCATCATGTTCAAATATTTTTGAGTTTATAGCTCTGTTAAACTCTGCATTGGTAATGACCTTTTAGGTGTATTCCTTGTTCAATTTGTATTTCTCAAAGCTATCCTGATCCTGTTTTAAGTTTCTTTGCCTGTGTTTCTGCGCAGAGCTCTTCTTTCCTCTATATATTCTCTTTCCATTTATAATAGATAGCAACATTCTTTAGAGTTTCCAAATAAACCTTTAGTTGTTACTTCATTTATGACAAGGAATGTATAATTCCACACGAGGTTTGACTAGTACTTCTGTTTTCAGATTAAGCTCATTTACTAATCTATCACTCAACTTTATTTGTTTTACCATCGAAACTAATTCATAATTGTACAAAATGATTTCTCTCAGCTCTTATAGTGTTAACATGAACTTCATTTGCAGGATCAGTGGGCAACATTGTGGGGGGAGGAGGAACCCCCTTGCATCTCCCTTTCAACTCTCAATGTATCAGTGATGCATAAACTAAGGTCAAAATCATATGTTGCCTTGCAAATAAGCTATACTTAAAACATGTTTTCCAAGGATTTTATTGTTTATACTTCATATGCAGGCCCCAGCCATCATGGGATCGCACATGTACTGCAGCTGCTGCTGCTGGCCTTCTCTCAGAACTACATCATCTCCATCCAGAACTTTGCCTGCATGGTTTTGATAAGCAGGCCACGTTCGTGGAGAATGCATTGGAAGCTCTGTTGGATGCACTTACAAAGAGACGCCTACGCATGGGCAGGTCTATCACACGGAAAGAAAGGAAGATGGTATCATCGAGATGATAGCGAAGTTGAACTTTCTCTTTAGTGGCAACTGATTGTGGGTGAGCATCATAAGAATGTGCAGAATCCATCTCCCCCTGGAAAGTGTCTAACAAGACCCTCTATCTTCAAGCCATAAGATAGTAGTTGATATCTTATTGATGACAAGATGTTATACTATTTCTTAATTTGAACATCCTTCTTAAGTTTCCCAACATGAAAGTAGGCCTCCAAATTCCAAACTATTTGGGCTAGAATGAGCCTAGTCCAATTTTGGGTTTGATGTGAAATTTGGAAAATGCTGGTGGAAGAAATCAATGAGTTAAAATCAAACTATCAAATTTTACTCGGACCAAGAGTTTTGGACTGGTTATAAAAGTTTGAGTTCTGTTTATGCTTGCGCTTGATCTAGCTAAGGTCAACTCGTGCTCGAACTTGGCTAGATAATGTTGGAACTTGGCTTGATAATGTGGCTGGAGCTTGACTCAGATTCTTTTTGAGTTCAAGTTTGGCTTAATTTAACTTGAAATATAAACTGGGCTGGTTACACTTGAAATAGAAATCAATCGGTAAATATTATGGTTGGTCATCAAAGTATAGTCAATTCTCATTTTGAGTGTCAAATTTCAATTTATATCAAAATGATTACTAAAATTTAATTTGGTTTCAACGGGATATCACCCAAGGGAATCTGGCAAGTAATTGCTGACGTGGACGTTGGAGTGACCATGTGGACGCCATCTTTACATGTCGCTTGCATTCGTGGCGTTGCATGTGGCATAAGTTGACACGAAAGAATGGTTAGCATGGTGACTTAATAGATTATGTGGCGCTTACGTGTCAACTTATGCCATGTGACGACGCCATTGATCCAAGTGACATGTAAAGATGGTGTCCACATGGTCTCTCTGGCGTTCACATCAGCAATCCCTCGTCGGATTCCCTTGGGTGACCTTCCGTTGAAACCAAATTAAAGTTTAGTAACTATTTTGATACAAATTAAAATTTGGTACCTAAAGTGAGAATTGACCATAGTTTGGTGACCAATCATAAGATTTACCTAGAAATTAATAGTAATGGAACTTGAAGTATATCATTTTTTCTTTATCTCTTTTGTTTTTGTTTGCATGTTGTTAATGTGTAGAATCGATGACTCCTCGAGATCAGAGCTGATCTAAATCAACTAGTAAGATTTGATGGAGATGACAACTTCTTTAGCTAGAAACGGGAATGATGATCAGTCGACAGCGATGGCTCCGGTGAGAGAAACTCCCTCTGCTGCTGAGGCCTGACAATGAATGCAATCTGCGAAGGGGAAGCTGAGGTCTATCCTCAGACTCTCCAACAATCAAGTCAGTAAAATGGGATTGGGGAGAGGATGAGAGAGATCGGAGATGTCTCTTAAGAGGAATTCAGAGGAGAAATTGGATTAAAGAATGGGTGGGGAGTGAGCTAGGAGTGAGAGAAAGAGAGCTCTCAAAGAGCTGGAGCTTGTCGGTTAGTTCCAGTTCGAAGAAGAAGATCCCCAAGGAATTCCCAAAAAGGGTCCCTTCCTTTCTCACATCAGCTCCTTTTATACCTTCCTCAAAGCAATTGGGTAGTTGGAGGTGATTTGGACGCCACACAAGCTATTGCTTGCATGCCAAGTAGGCGCCTCCTTAGTGTCAGCTCGGATAGAGCCTTTTGGTGTCTTGGAGAAGCCTGCTTCATAAGCTCCCTAATGCCTTCTTAAAGCTCTGTTTACCGTTATTCAGTTACAGGGCCGTTGTGGGTATCCTAATTTCTCAATTGCCAGCATCATGCCACGTGTACTATGAATTTTGCCCTATAACACTTGCCTCCCGACTTGTTAGGTCGGCTAGTCTTTGGCTTAGGACGATCTAAGATGCCACGCTACTCTTAGGTGGCGTGATTCGACTTGTGGGCACACTCTTCTCTGCTTGCATGTTGCTTAATAGTCCAACTTGGATTGCTAGGTCGTTCTTGACTTCCAACTGAGAGCGCACTCTGACTTTGGGGAGAGTTGGTTTTGCCAAGGTGAATTAAATCGACTGTGAGTATAGTAATTTGATGCAGAGCTTATATACCGTAGCTTAATCCTGGCTTGCTTTCACTACGCAATATCACGTTTTCTGAATTCCTTTGATGTGCCATTTTCCAAGGCTTCCTCGTGACCCAGGAAAAGCTCTGTTGCTTTCCGATATGATCCATGTGTCGTCCATCCACTGGCCTACCTTTCTCAAAAGTCCCCTTGGCCATTAGATCTCTGCGAAGAAAGTCTATAAATAGGCTCTAGTGGGTTAAGATTTCACATTCCTTTATGTCGTGTCCCGCATAAGACTCTGCTTCTCCTTCCTCTTTGGCTTTGACCATGAGGGTGCCACTCTTGTCCTTATGGAAGCAAGGTCTTGTCATCAAGGTAGTAGCCTATGTTTATATTTTCTCCCGATATGAAGTCATCTCGTTTCATGTCCTTTCGATATATCATCTTCTTTGCATACTTCTTCTGACTGGGGCAAGAATGTTATGCACATGTTTGGTCCGGGAGTACTCGTCGTTTAGGTATTGCTCCTATGGAGAGTTGGCAACGGACACTGTTGCACCCGAACGATGGGTACCTTCTTATCAATTTAGCCTCCTCCCCTTCGGTAGTTTCTAGACCGAATATCTTCCCCAGCTGGGTTGGCCACACGCGCCCGAGATCTAAAGCAACTAGGTTGAGCAAGACATGTGCTTCTAATACTCGGCCCTTGAAGAGATTTTTATATGAGTATAATCGAGCTACCCGACCCTTGAAGGGAATATATTACCACTAATACGAGTAGGATGGAGCTACTCAGCCCTTGAAGGGACTTTAATACAAGTAGAATCAAGCTAGTTAGTGCTTGAAAGAACTTTATTACTATAAGTACGAGTAGAATGGAACTACTCAACCCTTGAAGGGACTTTAATATGAGTAGAATCAAGCTACTCGACCCTTGAAGGGACTTAATATGAGTAGAATAGAGGATATTGTGAATAGACAGAAAATATTATCATATGATTCTTTAGAAGAGAAAGTAATGTATTTTGATAATATCATCGTCAGTGAAATGACCCTTTGAGTCAAATGAAAGATATGTATGGAGTCGTGTGACCTGATAGGATAGAATTCTTTCCTGACTAGGAACCTACTCATCAACTCGACTCTCCCTGCATCTCAGTTGTTGGTGGTCCTTGCATTTTGTCTTTAAGAAGAGCGTTGTATCTAGTTTCCTCAAACTCTTCCACATCCATGCTCCATTTAGAACTTCATAACCAGATAGCAGATTGATACTACAACCCGTAATGCTTTCAAAGTCGGCATTCCTAATATGATGTTATAGTTAGAGAGGTATTCGACTACCATAAAGTTTGTAGCAACCATTGATTGACTGGAGGCTAATAATGCCTTCTGGTTGTACTAGTCCTCTTGTAAACCTGATTATTGGGGACTTCACTTGCCGCAACGATTTTGGCTCGAGACCTAGCTTTTTATACGAGTCCTAGAAAATAACATTTGCTGAGCTCCTACTATCTATGAGGAGCCTCTTAACCTCATAGTTAGAAACATTAGCGGTGACCACTAGTGCGTCATCATGAGGGTGAAGGACTCTTTCTAGGTCATCATCAAAACAAGTAGTGGATGACTTAACGTGACGACTTTTACCCGAGGTGCTAGCCCGAGATGACATTCGAGCATATCTCTTACTTGACGAGCTACTCTTATTGCCACTCGCAAGTTCTCCACTAATAATGTGGAACACTTCCGCAAGAGCTATCACGCCAGGACCCCAAATCCCGGGCCTTGGGTATGCGACAGACATGCTATACCTAAGTAGAGGCAAGCCCCACTTGGATACAAGGCCTAACTAAACATAAAACAACATCAAATATAATATGAAAACATGACTAAAATAGTAGAGCTCACATAACGGAGGGAAATAAAAAAGGGGTCCAATACCCTATATGTCAAATACATAAAAAGGTCCTATCAGGGTCCTAGCAGTCTCAATCTCACTCCAAATGAAAAAGAGGTTCGCAAACCTCAGCAAATGATCTCTCCAACCTACATACCGCTCCCGAGCCCGAGTCAACTACTCCTCAAGATTTGAAAAAGAAGTCAACAAATGGATAAGCTTTTGAAAGAAAAGCTCAGTAAGTGTCCCCGTAGGGAGTACAATGAATCAAGCAATAATTAGCATGATAAACCAAATAGAGAAAGTCAATAACTCATATGACTCAATCAATCAAGCAGGGATAACACCCCACACCATCCATATCCGGGAGTCTCAAACCTACCCCAAAGAGTTTATTAAACGTAGAGACTCCCTATCAACAACTACAAACTCAAGCTCGAAGTGAGCAATCCAAGGAAGACTCTTGAAATATCCCCCGGGCAATCATCAGCCTGAGTTGGAATCAACCCTCAGTCGGAAGTCTGTAGCGCCACCTTTAGTACGTGTCAACACGGTCAATAAATCATCCCACTAACAGGCTGGACAACCAGATTGTCCTCCCATAGGTATGGACTAGCAGGACGCCAGGGTGTCCTCGGCCCTCAAAGCCCTACCGGAGCCTCACTCTACTGCATCAGGCGGAATAATCCATAATAATAGCTGACATACATCTATCCGGCCAGCGAACAAGCTCACGTGTTTCCATGGCTATGTGTCAGTCAACGGATAGGTATACTCAGCAAGCACAAACACATATAGATAGATGCCAAACATGCAACAAATCAATGTACATACACAATCATAGAAACAAAATGTCAATAAATCATGAGAGTAGGTATGTGTGTATGTAATCAACAAGGAAAGAATCCAGAGCATCAATGAAACATGCCAAAGCATGGTAACAACAAAGTCAAGAAGTACTGAATCACTGAGTAGAAACTAGGCAAGAGTACTTACATGCATAAGTAAAAAATCGAGAATCTAGGAAGCAATCAAAGGGAGAGAGCGAGGCGGAAGTTCTTACGCAAGTATGGCATCAAAGATCAAATAAACATTCATCCAATAATAGGGTAACTAGGTAGAAGTACTTACCTTAGCCACGTAATGCTCTAACCAAAGTACTTCACTTGTATCTCCCAACCCAAATTAGCAAAACCCTCATAAGATATTACTCAATTTCTTTCCTCACCGAATTATATCTCAATTCTCACATTATGTCTCCCCTTATATAGATGAGAGCGTCCTAGTCTTACTCTAATATATATTTGAGATAGAGATAAATCGTAAATGGTTTGTAATTTATCTTTATGGGATAAGTCTTTATCCAAGTCAAGTTTAAATTTTGAATCGTAATCAAATAGAATCTATATTTGAGATAAAGATCAATCATAAATAATTATAAGTATCTCCATGAGATAAGTCTAATTCAACTCAAATATTGTATCCTAATCAAATTACAATCCCTATTTGAGATAAACATTTTACAATTATCTCTACGAGATAAGTCTAATTCAACTCAAATATTGTATCCTAATCAAATCACAATTCATATTTGAGATAGAATAAATCATATGCAATTTATAGTTCTCTATTTTATCTCATGTCAATCTCTACAAAGTTAACCCAAGTCGGATGGTATGATGAATTAGACCACATGTTGGTTTAATCACACTATGATCTCTTTATTAGGTCTTTGTTATTGTAGAAATAATTTCTGGTTGGTGGGTTATTTATAACTCATAGAGGTCCATTCGCCATTGAATCTAATTATTTAATTATATCCTCAATTTAATCCTTTGCTAATAACATTCATGGATATTTAGAATATCCTCTTTGCATCTCAACCCTTATCTTGATTTAAAATGAATCCAAGATCGGGGACTCAACTAGCTCAAAACATAATTAGGGCACGTTTAGGGATTTAAATAATTTTATAAATTTTACAGATTTTACAATCCTCCCCCTTACAGAAATTTCATCCCCGAAATTTACATATGGTACCCATTACTTGTCATCTAGTATTAAACAACTCCGGATAATGCTTTTTTATGTCAACTTCACGTTCCCAGATTGCCTCACAATCAGAGTGGTTGTTTCATCTTATCTTGACAAAAGGAATGGCTCGGTTCCGCAACCGCTACTCCTTGTGGTCCAAGATCTCTATAGGGTGCTCCATGTAGGACATATCCTCATGAATCTCTATCGGGATCTGCCAGATTATGTGAGATGGATCGGGGATGTTCTTCTCAGCATGGAGACATAAAAAACGTCATTGACCTGTGTCAGGTTTGGGGGTAGAGCCAATCTGTAAGCCACATCTCCTACCTGCTCCAAGATCTCGAAGGGTCCGACATAGCGTGAGCTGAGCTTCCCATGCTTCCCAAACCTCATACTCACTTCATCGATAACACTCTCAAGAACATTGTATCACTAATTTGGAACTCCAACTCAAAGCGGCGCTGATCAGCATAACTCTTCTGGCGGCTCTGAGTGGCCTTCAACCTCTCCAAGATCATTCTGACCTGATCCTTAGTCTGTTGGACGAACTCCAGTTTCTCGAGCTTTCGCTCACCCATATCTCTCCAACATATCGGTGATCGGCACTTTCTCCCGTAAAGTGCCTCATATGGTGCCATCTCTATGCTCGCCTGGTAGCTGTTGTTGTAGGCGAACTCCACTAGACTAAGATGCTTGTCCACGAGTCTGTGAAGTCCAGGGTACATGCCCTCGACATCCTTTAGGATTTTGATGGTCCTCTCTAACTGTCCGTCCGTCTGAGGGTGAAACGCTGTACTAAATGCCAAACGGGTGCCGAAAGCTGTGTGCAAACTCTCCCAAAATCTCAAGACAAATTTGGTGTCTCAATTTAAGGTGATCGATACTGGTATCCCATGAAGTCGAACTATCTCATCAATGTACAACCATGCCAACCGCCCCAATGTGGTACCCATCCTCAGGGGTATATACTGTGCCGACTTAGTTAGTCGGTCCACTATCACTCAAACTAACTCATGTCCCTTCTGAGTACGGGGTAGCCATGTCACAAAATCCATGTTAATATGTTCCCACTTTCACTCTAGAATGGGTAAGGGCTGGAACTTCCCAGCAGGCCTCTGATGCTCTGTCTTTACTAGTTGACAGGTAAGACACTGTGCCACAAAGTCAACGACCTCCAGCTTAATGTCTTTCCACCAAAAGTGGTCTTTCAATCCTTTGTACATCTTGGTGCCTATGAGATGGATCGCATAGCTTGAGTAATAGGCCTCCTCTAGGATCTCCTTCTTCAGCTCTGGATGTTGGGCACGTAGACTCGGTTATCATACCGAAGTGTACCATCCTCGTTGATCTGAAACCTTCTCGATACACCTTGCTGGACCTGACCCCGGATCTCCTCCAGATATGGATCCTGCATTTGAGTATCACGGATCCTTCCCAATACTGTAGGTCGTATGCACAAACTAGCCAAGCTGACCTCTATATCTGGTAATATGATCTCCAGCTCCAACCTCCTCATATCCTCCAACAAGGACCTCTTAGAAGTCAAAAGTGCAATGATTCTGTAGCTAGACTTACTGCTCAGTGCATCTGCCACCATGTTAGCCTTGCCCGGGTGGTAATAGATACTCATCTCATAATCCTTGATCAACTCCAACCATCGCCGCGGTCTCATGTTCAGCTCCTTCTGAGTGAAGATGTACTTGAGGCTTTTGTGGTCAGTGTAAATCTCTCACAGTATACCATAGAGAAAATGTCGCCAGATTTTCAATGCAAACATGATTACTGTAAGCTCTAGATCGTGTATGGGGTTGTTCTCCTCATATGGCTTCAGCTGACATGAAGCATAGACAATGACTCGCCCATCCTGAATCAGAACACACCCCAATCCTGTTTTATAGGCATCAGTGTAGACCGTGTACCCACATCTACTCTTTAGTAAGGCAAGAACTAGTGCAGATACTAATTTGTGTGCTTCAACTCTAGGAAGCCCTTCTCGCATGCCTTGATCTGAACAAATCGAGCACCCTTCCTAGTCAGTCTCGTCAAGGGTACTGCTAAATGGGAGAAACCCTCAACAAATCTTCGATAGTAACCGGCTAATACCAAGAAACTCTGTATCTCCCTGACGGTCTTCGGTCTTTTCCAGTCAACTACTTCTATCTTCTTGGGGTCCACTGATACTCCAGCACCACTGATGACATGCCCCAAGAACGCCACACTGTCCAACAAGAACTCACACTTGGAGAACTTGGCATATAGCTGATGCTGCCTTAGAGTCTCCAATACTATCCTCAAGTGCCCTATATGTGCCTAGTAACTGTGGGAATAAATCAATATATCATCAATGAAGACCTCCACGAACTGGTCCAGATATTGTCGAAACATCCTGTTTATCAAGTTCATGAACATTGCCGGGGCATTGGTAAGCCCAAACGGCATCACCAGAAACTCATAGTGCTAGTATTGAGTCAAAAAGGCACTCTTCGAAATGTTCTCCTCTCTGATTCGTACCTGATGGAATCCAGATCTCAAGTCAATCTTAGAGAACACCTGGGCCTCCTACAGCTGATCCATGAGGTTATCAATCCTCGACAACGGGTACTTATTCTTGACTGTCACTTTAACTCTTTATAATCGATTGAAAGCCTTAGTGACCCATCCTTCTTCTCGACGAATAGCACTGGAGCTTCCCAAGGTGACATACTCGGTCGAATAAAACCCTTCTCCAATAACTCCTCTAGCTACGTTTTTAGTTCTTTCAGCTCCATGGCTGTCATTCTGTACGGGGCCCTCAGACACAGGAACTGTACCAGGAACCCAATAAATAAAAAGTGTATCATGCCTGAATCTAACTGGGGTTCGCGGTGGTGGAGGAACCGGATAGGAAAAAGGAGGGATTCTAGTTGTAAGATATCTAATGAAACCGTAGCTGGAATTGAGATCTCATTCAAAGAGAAAGATAGCAAATATCTGGAGTTTCTTTTTTTATCCTATACGGATAATCCGATCCAAGTCAATAGAGAATTCCAAGTTTCTCTCTGAGGGTAATCTTGGTAGTTCTCGAGGGAACACATCTGGATACTCGTTCACCACTGGAATGTCTGCAGGGTTGCTCCCCTAGTTAGCCTCTGAGATCGAGGTTAGATATACTACACATCCGCTGTTAAGTAATCTCCCGGCCTAAATAGCTGAAATCTCTGGAACCAAAGAGTAGCCTTAGCTGCCGCGGTAGGTGAGCTCCTCATCATCCAGCATCCTGAAGTGCACTCTCTTCCCTAGGTAATCCACCACCGTGTATACTGAAGAGAGCCAATCCATCCCAAAGATCACATCATAATCCCTCAGGTCCATCAGATGCAAATCAGCCGATAACTCCCGACCCTCAATCAATACTGTGCATATCGGTGCCATCTTGCTCACTAATCTAGCATGCTCTACTGGGGTGTCAATGCTTAGCTCATACGGTAGCTCTACCACCGGTAGTGAGTGCCTCCATGCAAACAATGTAGAAACAAAAGAGTGTGTGGCATCCGGATCAAACAAGGATAGTTTGATACAGCATAAGTAGTTCGTAAGACTACTACAACAATGTCCTAGATAAAAGCTAACATAAGCGTAATGACACGACTCAATCTAGCCCCTACGGTGACAACAGGCTGTACGTATCCTGCAGATCGTCCTCCGACAGTAAGAATCCCCACAAGTCTGGAGGCCTCCTACCCCCACTCGACCTAGGGAGGTCCCTAGGGCAGTACATGGTGAGGTGAGACTCACTTCCACAACTAAGGCACCTGCTAGGTGAGCGCTTGCATTACGTCCACTGGTGTTCGTAACCTTTGTAACGAAGGCACCTCACCCTTCTACCAACCCTGGTCGATGGGCCTCCAACTCTGACGCCAAGTTGATCAGTAAGGTTCCTGCGATAATCCCAAGCTCTGCATAAGGTCAGCTTCCATCTGTCTCTGGAACATCAACTCCAAAATGTGCTCCAGACTGTCAAGGCGTTGGTGAATCGTATCCAAGGATCGCTGGATATCAGGTCTTCCTTGTCTCACCACCGATCTGGCTTGGGATTGGTCGATCTTTAATGCTAGGTGGTCCTCTGACCTCGGCAGTGTGGAGTTCTCCTACATGGACTCCCTTTCCTCAAAAGATGGCATCGCCTGAATGTATCGACGACGCTGGTACCCAACTCCTATCATGTCCACTGTCATATAATAAAATGTCAGTTTATTAACGTCGGGCGGGGTTGCAATTATCTCGCGGCTAGTAGGAACCAAGTGAATCACGAGGAAGGTGGCAAAAGGACCCAAGAAATCTGAGAATTAACTTAGGAAATCAAAGAAAATTTCATTAACACAAACTGAAAACAATGGTAGCCCACAAGACAGACTGAATAGCCTTGAGAACCCTAGAATCTCCAAAACTCGGAATTTTTGACCAAAAATTGGAAAAAATCCAAAATTATTAAGAATAAAATTAAAATTGAAAGAAACAAGTAGCCAAAATCCTAGGAAGAATCGGGATCAAATCATACGTTAAATGGGCATATAAATTATTACTAAAAATAGAAAAAAAAAAGAAGAACCAAAAACAAAGATATGGCCGGGGAAACGGGCTATTTTGGGAATGAAAATGGTATCCATAGAGAAAAGCTGGGTGGAACCTACGTGCACATCGAGATGAGCTTTCCGAATTGGGGTTGAACTCGCGAATCCGATATCGGTAACCAAAGTTATGGCCAAAATATCGAACCGCACCCAAAACTGCCCCAACACGGACCCGATTCGATCACTTTCCTTCTTTACGTCGATCCGTCAATTCGTGATATGCCAAGTCCTGCATGGTCGAGTCACACTGCATCGTTTGACTCGGGCTCTCCTGCATTACCTACCCACCCAACACTCAGTTTTACCCACTTGGCTAAGTCACTAGGACAACTAAGGTATCCTTTATCGAAGCGCTCTGATACCACTATAATCTATCACGCCCCGATCCCAAATCCTAGGCCTTGGGCACCCGACAGATCGGCCGTACCTAACTAAAGGCAAGCCCTACTCGAATACAAGGCCTAAGTAAACATAAAGTAATATCAAATATAATATCAAAACATAAATAAAATATCAGAGCTCACATAACGGAAGGAAATAAAAAGGGGTCCAATACCCTATAATGTCAAATACATAAAAAGGTCCTATCAGGGTCCTAGAAGTCTCAATTTCACTCAAACTGAAAAAGAGGTTCGCAAACCTCAGCAAATGATCTCCTTAACCCACGTACTGCTCCTGAGTCCTAGTCAGCTACTCCATAGGATCTGAAAAAGAAATCAACAAATGGATGAGCTTTCGAAAGAAAACTCAGTAAGTACCCCCGTAGGGAGTACAATGTATCAAGCAATAATAAATGATAAAACAAACAGAGAAAGTCAATAACTCATATGACTCAATCAATCAAGAAGGGATAACACCCCACACCATCCACAACAGGGAGTCTCAAACCTACCCCCAAACAGTTTATCAATGGTAGGGACTCCCTATTGACAACTACAAACTCAAGCTCAAAGTGAGCGATCCAAAGAAAGGCTCTCAAAATATCCCCGGGTCAGTCATCAGCCTGAGCTAGAAACAACCCTCGGTTAGAAGGCGGTAGCGCTACCTTTCATATGTGTCGACACGGTCAAGGAATCATCCCACTGACGGGTAAGACAACCAGTGTATCCTCCCCCTGACATGGACTACCAGGACGCAGAGTGTCCTCGGCCCTCAACGCCCTACCGGAGACTCGATCCACTGCACCGGGTAGAAGAATCCTCAAGAATAGCTGACATACATGTACCCGAACAGCGCACAAGATCACGTGTTTCCATGGCCACATGCCGGTCAACGGATAGGTATACTTAGCTAGCACAAACACACATAGAAGTATTGACAAGAATCCAGAGCATCAATAAAACATGCCAAAGCATGGTAACAACAAAGTCAAGAAGTATTGAATCACTGAGTGGGAACTAGGCAAGAGTACTTACATGCATAAGTAAAAAAATCAAGAATCTAGGAAGCAATCAAAGGGAGAGAGAGAGGCGGAAGTTCTTACTCAAGTATGGCATCAAAGATCAAATCAACATTCATCCAATAATAGGGTAACTAGGCAGAAGTACTTACCTTAGCCACGTAATGCTCTAACCCAAGTACTTCACTTGTATTTCCTAACCCAAATGAGCAAAACCCTCATAAGATATTACTCAATTTCTTTCCTCACCGAATTATATCTCAATTCTCACATTATGTCTGCCCTTATATAGATGAGAGCGTCATAGTCTTACTCTAATATATATTTGAGATAGAGATAAATCGTAAACGGTTTGTACTTTATCTCTATGGGATAAGTCTTTATGCAATTCGAGTTCAAATTTTGAATCTTAATCAAATGGAATATATATTTGAGATAAATATCAATCATAAACAATTTATAATTATCTCTATGAGATAAGTCTAATTCAACTCAAATATTGTATCCTAATCAAATTACAATCCCTATTTGAGATAAACATTTTACAATTATCTCTACGAGATAAGTCTAATTCAACTCAAATATTGTATCCTAATCAAATCACAATACATATTTGAGATAGAGATAAATAATATGCAATTTATAGTTCTCTATTTTATCTCATGTCAATCTCTACAAAGTTAACCAAAGTTGGATGGTATGATGAATTAGACCACATGTTGGTTTAATCACACTATGATCTCTTTATTAATTTGGTCTTTGTTATTGTAGAAATAATTTCTGGTTGGTGGGTTATTTATAACTCATGGAGGTCCATTCGCCATTGAAACCAATTATTTAATTATATCCTCAATTTAATCCTTTGCTAATAACATTCATGGATATTTAGAATATCCTCTTTGCATCTCAACCCTTATCTTGATTTAAAATGAATCCATGATCGGGGAATTAACTAGCTCAAAACATAATTAGGGGACATTTAGGGATTTAAATAATTTGATAAATTTTGCAGATTTTACAGGAGCTTTGTTAGCTCTCAAAAGAGAGCTATTTTATAGGACATGAGCTACATATTTTAGGACCAAAATACAATGTTAAGAGTTATTTTGTATGCTTTTTGGTTCTAATATCCATCAAATGCCCATCTTGGTTTGCCATAATTTATTTTTGTACTTTTGTTATTAATTCCATATTTACATGCTCTAAATTAAGTGAATTTCACCTGTATTAGGTGATAGCATCTACAAAGCAAAGTCTCAGTGTGGACCAAGAGTAAAATCACCACACAAGGCAACCAGGAAAGGAACGTCGTGATGTTATCTTCTAAATATTGTGACATTCCAACATCGAGATGCTATGGAAGATATCGGGAAGTTTATTATCAGAGGACTCAAAACTCCTAGGTTCCTAATGTTGCGACGTTATTTCATAAAAGTCGTGACATTAGGCCAGGGGCTATAAATATTGGGGTGTTTCTTCTAGGGTTTCATCTTCATTCTTGGTGGTGGTTGGAGGTTCAAGGCGGCAATCTTGAGGGATTTTAGATGACTTTTAGCGGGGTAAAGCTCAAGAAAAGGGGATAGGACTATTTTTTATTGTAAATCTCTTGTTTTATCCCTTAATTGTACTGAATCATGGATGTTGTTATTAAATCTTGCAATACTTTGCATCCTTTATTCATGATATTTGGGTAAACGTTGTTCTAGAGTTGTATGACTCATTTGACATGACTATCTATATTATCCTATGATTTTTATGTTTGCATTCTATTTGGATGTGCCTATGACTTGTATCTTCATTAATCATGCATCGAAAGGCGATGATATATCATTAGCCATGTATGCATAATGATCTGTGTGTATGGATGGTGCTTGCATTATAGGGTGGAAGTCCAGTGTGACAAACTGGAGTTTTACAGCATAGACATATACTCGTAGTATAGATTAAGGATATAGATTAAGGATCAGAATTGCCTAACTCGACCTATAGACATATGTGGAAGAGATTGTAGGCGTATTCTATAGACATAGTGTTGGGTTTTGTAGAAAATCAAAGCATGTATCATATACATGGCACAGTGAAAAAATTAAAATTTTCTAAACCCTAGCCAAAACGGATCTCCCTACGTTTATCAAAACACAAGCAAATAAAGTTGAAGGGCATGTACCTTTTGAAATCTGTACTGAATTCCTTTCTCTAAGTAGGAGAAGACGTTGCGTCAACCACAGCAGTCCGTAGACGGAGTGCCTCTAACGGTGATCCACGCGAAGATCCGCAGAAGCAACCTCAAAGGCCACAGGGTGATCTTCCACGCAAGGTGCTTGCTATGGTGGAAGGTCTTGAGAGGATTTGGGAGGAAAGAGAAAATATTATTGATCTCTATCAATTACTAAGAAGTTGTTTTTCTTTATGGCCTAGAGTATCACATATATATAGGCCTCCTTAATCAGATTAGGGTTTGTTTCGGATTGGGACTTTGATTGAAGCCCAAATCAAATTTGGCTAATAATCTAATCAAATTTGACATATAATCAAATTCGACCTCCAAGCAAATTTGACTTATAATCAAATTCGACATATAATCAAATTTGTCTTATAATCAAATTCGACTTACAATCAAATTTGACTTATAATCAAATTCGACTTACAATCTATCTCTCCCCTTTAATTCTCTCGTTTGAGGATCTATTCCTAAAAACCCGTTTTATACCTCATTGATATCTTCTATGCATGTGACCCATTAGGTTCCCGGTTATGTTGGCCATTCATAATCAACCATTGATTACAAATAGATCATGAGTGGCATCTAGCAATACATCATGACCCCCAATTGACCGAAAAGTCAGGTGGTCTGACTTGGAACCTTTCAGCAGCCAATGTTAGTGTGCAATTTGTCCTTTACCATCTTATACCAACTTGGTTCGGAGTATGACCTATGTGTCAACTCCCACTAGACTGACTATGTCACACCTAGCCCAAGTATTAGTTCCTCGTCCTATGGGATTTATTACTCAAAACTTATGTCATCGAAGACCATCTTCATGACAAGTCACTCTGGCTAAAGATTCCTGAGTAATGACCCGACAAGTGGCCATGGGTATACTCTCCTTCTATTAGGAGTGGTAAATCCTCTATTGGCTACCCAAATACCTTTGAATATTTCAAAGTTGTACCCAATCACCACCCTATAAGTAACCCCTGAAGGGAAACGTAGGAATGGCGTCAAAGCATAGGATCCATATGCAAGATAACTTGTGTACCTCAAGTCTAAGGATATTTACACCATTGTTGCAATGAGATCTTCACTGACATTTTAATAGGATAACCATGTGAAGACTCATGGTAGGTCATCCAATGAACTTGCTACCCTTAGCAAGCATCCACATGTTCACTCAAAACATCTTCATGCTTACAAATTTTGTGAGAGAACAATTGTTCGATCGGATCAAGGAGCATAACATGTGCTAGTCTTGATGGATCAATGATGTCCTGTCTCATTGATCCTTCGACTAGGGATATTTAGATATGTACATAATTACACATGATAGGAATCCCACATTATGATCTCTATCATCATTTCCTTCATTCTATGCGTTGTATCATGGACTTCATTAATTAGATTTAAGATCTCATATCATATTCATAGTAGTGAACATCTAAATAATGAATAAGCCTTTTATTAAATAAATAAATTTGTACATAAAGTGCCAAAGGTGATTTTGTCTTTAGAGCACTTCTCCAACCATCTCCCACTTGAACTAAAGCCAATCGCCTTTGTATCTAATACCATAGGCGTTTGCAACTAGATTCTGATCAGTGGGAACTCTCTCTATCTTTACATCATTCCTACCATTTCCTTAATCAAATGGTATCGCTTGAGTACATGTTTGGATCTCTGATGAGACTATGGCTCCATTGCTTGTGCAATAGCTTCATTATTGTCGCAATAAACCGGTATCGCATCAACAATGCTAGGAACCACTCCTAGTTTAGTGATGAACTTATTTATCCAAACTGCTTCCTTTGCTGCTTCAGAAGCTGCAATGTACTCTGCTTCAATTGTTGAATCAACAGTCGTCTCTTGTTTGGAACTTTTCCAACTGACTGCTCCTCCATTCAAAGTGAAAATATAACCGGACTGGGATTTGGAATCATCCTTGTCGGTCTGGAAGCTGGCATCAGTATACCCACTTACTACGAGATCATTTTCCCCATATACCAAGAATAAATCCTTAGTTCGTCTCAAGTACTTAAGGATATTCTTGACAACCACCCAATGACCCTCATCGGGATCAGGCTGGTATCCGCTCGTGACACTTGGAGCATATGATACGTCAGGCCTCGTACATAACATAGCATACATGATAGATCCTATAGCTGAGGCGTATGGGATCTTATTCATGCGAGTCCTCTCATCTTGTGTTTTTGGACACATAGACTTTGAGTGTATAATCCCATGTCTCATGGGGATATACCCTCTCTTAGACTCCTCCATGCTAAACCTCTTCAGCATCTTGTCTATGTATGTAGACTGCGAGAGACCTAGCAACCTTTTAGATCTATCTCTATAAATCTTTATCCCCAAGATGTAGGTCGCCTCTCCAAGGTCCTTAATGGAGAAATTCTTGGATAACCAAATTTTGACTGATTGAAGGACAAATATGTCATTTCCTATTAGTAGTATGTCATCCACATATAATACAAGGAACACGACTGCACTCTCATTAACCTTCTTGTATACACAAGGTTCATCCGGATTTTGTGAGAAACCAAACTCTTTGATCGTCTCATCAAATCGAATGTTCCAACTCCTGGATGCTTGCTTCAATCCATAAATGGATCTTTGAAGCTTGCATACTTTATTGCCATCATTAGATGTAAATCCCTCGGGTTGCATCATATACACATCCTCGGTTAGATTTCCATTAAGGAAAGCTGTTTTCACATCCATTTGCCAAATCTCATAGTCATAATAAGCGACAATAGCTAGGAGTATTCTTATGGATTTAAACATGGCTATAGGTGAAAATGTTTCATAATAGTCAACACCTTGTTTTTGACGATATCCTTTCGCCACTAGCCTAGCTTTATAGGTATTTACGACGTTACCATCCATGTCGGTTTTCTTCTTGGAAACCCACTTGCACCCAATAGGTTTAATTCCTTCAGGTGGATCAACCAAAGACCATACTTTGTTTTCATACATGGAATCCATTTCTGATTTCATGGCGCTTAAGCCATTTATCTGAGTCTGAACAATTCAGTATTTCTTCGTAATTAGTAGGTTCCTCATCCTCTATGAGTAATACGTCATTAGTTTCACTCATGAGAAATCTATATCTCTCGGGAACCATACATATCCTACTAGATCTACGAAGTTCTTGTGTATCAGAAGGTACAACCGTTACTTCATCAGTATGAGTAACTGGTTGTGGATCTGGGTTAGGCAGTTGCTCTGTGTCTATTGGAGCATCTCGAACTTCATCAAGCTCAATTTTGCTCCTATTATCTTCCATTAAGAGAAACTCTTTCTCTAGGAAGACAGCATGCTTTGAAACAAATACCTTTTGTTCCAAAGTGTGGTAAAACTGACATCCCATGGTTTCTTTTGGATATCCCACAAATAGACACCTGTCAGACTTAGTCTCAAGTTTATCTGACATTGTCCGCTTCACGTAAGTTGGACAACTCCATACCTTCAAGTGAGATAGTGAGGGTTTCTTGTTAGTCTACATCTCATATGGAGTAACCTGAACTGCCTTAGATGGGACTCTGTTTAAAAGATAAACAGCAGTCGTAAGTGCATAACCCCAAAACGATTTAGGAAGCTCTACATGGTTCATCATTGACCTTACCATATCTAATAGTTTTCGGTTTCTCCTTTCCGCCACACCATTGTGTTGTGGCGTGTAAGGTGGAGTCCATTGGGATAATATCCCATTATCCCTAAGATAATCTTGAAACTCTTGGCTCAAGTATTCACTATCTCGATCAGATTTAAGTGTTTTAATACTTCTTCCAAGTTGTTTCTCTACTTCATTTTTGAATTCATTGAACTTTTCAAAGGCTTCAGATTTGTATCTCATTAGATACACATACCCATATCGTGAATGATCATCAATAAAGGTAATAAAGTAAGCATAACCACCTCTAGCATGTATA
Organism: Dioscorea zingiberensis; assembly: GCA_026586065.1. NCBI lineage: Eukaryota > Viridiplantae > Streptophyta > Magnoliopsida > Dioscoreales > Dioscoreaceae > Dioscorea > Dioscorea zingiberensis. The sequence goes on along the minus strand of CM048826.1, from coordinate 17,180,397 downwards.
GACATTGGCCCACATATCTGTATGTATTAGGGCTAATAAGTCTGTTGTACGTTCACTCTTTCCCGTAAAGGGTGTCTTAGTCATCTTACCCTTTAAGCACGATACATATGTGTCATGTGATTCATAATCAAATGACCCTAAGTCGCCTCTCTTGAGCAACTCAGTCATGCGTTTCTCGCTTATATGGCCAAGACGACAATGCCATAAATAGGAGGTTAATTGATTATCTTGTTTTACTCGTTTGTTATTACTTTCAATATTGAGTATAGAACTAGACAAATCTAATATGTATATACTATTGCACAACATTCTGGTACCATAAAGAACTCCATCCAACATTATGTAACAACAATTGTTACTAAAAGTCAAATGAAAACCTTTTTTATTCAAACTAGAAATAGAAATAATGTTCATCAAACTAGGAATATAAAGGCAATTATCTAATTCTAAAACTAGTCCACTTGGAAATGGCAATACATAAGTTCCTACGGCTAGTGCAACAACTTTTGCTCCATTTCCAACCCGTAGGTCTGCCTCTCCCTTGACCAGCTGTCTACTGTTCTTTAGGCCCTGCATATCAGTGCATATGTGTGAGCCACATCCGGTATCCAATACCCATGTTTTATAAGAAACAGTATTTATCTCAATAAAGAAGATACCTGAAGTAGATGGGGCATCAGATGGCTTATTCTTCTTCAGAGACTCCATGTAGCCCTTGCAGTTTCTTCTCTAATGGCCTTCTTTGCCGCAATGATGGCAGGCTCCTTTTGGGCAGCTTGTTATGCCTTCTTGGTCTTTCTTTTCATGGCCTTCCCTTTGGCTTTTAAGGACTTCTTCTTCTTAGAGCCCTTGGTCTTAGAAGAGTCCACCACTAGCACGACCTTTTGTTCTTTCTTAACAGCAGGCTCTGCCGATTTGAGCAGGTTGATCAACTCTGGTATTGTCGATGCAATCTGGTTCATCTGATAGTTTAGCACAAACTGTGCATAACTGTCAGTCAAACTTTGTAGAATTAAGTCTATACTTAATTCGTGATCCATCACAAAACCTAGTGATCCTAACCTCTTGATATAGCCATACATTTTTAGTGCGTGTTGCACTGCAGATGTCCCCTCCTGCATCTTGGGGCGGAAGAGCAACTTGGAGAGCTCGAACCGTTCGGTTCTCGATTACTCATCAAACAGCTCCCTCAGATGGTAGACCATGGTATACGCGTCCATAGCCTCATGCTGCTTTTGTAACTCAGCTGACATAATACAACCAGCTAACTCGCTGTCAGCCAAGTGCTTCTTATAAGCCAACAATTGGTCTTCAGAAGCACCACAGCAGGAGGAGAAGGAAGCTCCTCATCAAGGACATAGGCTATTCGTTCGGATTTGAGAACAATTCTCACATTCCTTAGCTAGTCCAAGAAATTGGACCTAGTCAACTTATTTGTCTCAAGGATCGATCTCAAATTCACAGAGGATGACATGATTCTAATAACCTAGATATAAAATTGAGCATGTTAGAGAAAAGTACATGAATGCATGATACAAGGACTTTTATATTACGCATTATTACTCCCACTATTTTATTACGAATCTATAAGCCCTCACTTTGAATCCGAGAGAACCCTTTGAAAGTTCTCCTAGTGGGTTCGATATCCAAAATTCCCAAGAATGACCTTGGGTTTACCCAACAAGTCATCTTAGTTCAAATGGTAGGTATCACATACCAATTACACATATCATACGTGTGTAACTATCGAACTAGTGCTATCAACTGATTGATGTGTACACTAATCATCGGGTTGTCAACTCATTGGCGCGTGTACATCATATGTATACTACCCAACATCGTCTTCGTCTACATTAGACTTGGGTTTACAAAACAAACCAATGTTTCCGATTAAAGCCGACCCATTAATCATGAGATCATATCTCAATGGCTAGAACATATCCAACGTAAAGTAGGGCTCGGGTTTACCTAACAACCCAAATCTCTAAGAAGGACTCTGGTTCTTACCATATTAATGGAAGACGTTTAGCTTTAATATTTAATTGAGGGATTGCTTGAATTTAGTCTCATCAGATTTTAAGCATGAAATGTATATGATCATATCAATCATATATAGATAATTCAAGTCAAATAAGGATTAACTAAGTCAAACTTAGGTAGATGTATGAGATTACAATCAAAAATTAGAAATCCTATTTCTAATGTTATTGTGATAAAATCCAAATTTAGTAAAATCCAAATTTGATTAAATCATATCCAATAAAATCCAAATTTGATTGGAATCATATCCCAATCAAATCCAAATTTTATTTAAGATCATATCTCGATCAAATCCAAATTTGATTAGGATTATCCCATAAAATCCAATTTTGATTAGAATCATATCCCGATCAAATCCAAATTTTAGATTTATGAAAAATCAAATTTCAGTTTCCTTTATAATTTCCTAATTAAACAGATTAATTTTGGAAAGAATTAGAGAAACTAGAAAAACGATTTTTAGGGTTTTTTTCAAAAAGAAAACTAATTTCAGGGTTTCAATCTTTGAAAACAATTTTCAAACTTGTTTGTATATTATTCTGAAATCAAAAACATGTTCCAAACATGATATTTCAAATTCCAATAATCATATTATTGAAAGTGTTCAAGAATAACATACAAATTTAGAACCCTGATCATGCCATCTATCAATTCTACCATGTTTTTCATGCAAAAGGTTTTGACAAACATAAGGTAGCTCTGATACCACTATTGGGTTTTGTAGAAAATCAAAAGCATGTATTATATACATGGCACAGCGGAAAAATTAAAATTTTCTAAACCCTAGCCCAAACGGATCTCCCTACGTTTATCAAAACACAAACAAGTAAAGTTGAAGGGCATGTACCTTTTGAAATCTGTATCGAATTCCTTTCTCTAAGTCGGAGAAGACGTTGTGTCAACCACAACAGTCCGTAGACGGAATGCCTCTAACGGTGATCCACGCGAAGATCCGCAGAAGCAACCTAAAAGGCGACGGGGTGATCTTCCACGCAAGGTGCTAGCTATGGTGGAAGGTCTTGAGGATTTGGGAGAGAAGAGAAAATATTATTGATCTCTATCAATTACTAAGAAGTTGTTTTTCTTTATGGCCTAGAGTATCACATATATATAGGCCTCCCTAATTAGATTAGGGTTTGTTTCGGATTGGGACTTTGATTGAAGCCCAAATCAAATTTGGCTAACAATCTAATCAATTTGACATATAATCAAATTCGACCTCCAAGCAAATTTGACTTATAATCAAATTCGACATATAATCAAATTTGTTTTATAATCAAATTCGACTTACAATCAAATTTGACTTATAATCAAATTCGACTTACAATCTATCTCTCCCCTTTAATTCTCTCGTTTGAGGATCTATTCTTAAAAACCCGTTTTATACCTCATTGATATCTTCTATGCATGTGACCTATTAGGTTCCCGATTATGTTGGCCATTCATAATCAACCATTGATTACAAATAGATCATGAGTGGCACCTAGCAATACATCATGACCCCCAATTGACCGAAAAGTCAGGTGGTCTGACTTGGAACCTTTCAGCAGCCAATGTTAGTGTGCAATTTGTCCTTTACCATCTTATACCAGCTTGGTTCGGAGTATGGCCTATGTGTCAACTCCCACTAGACTGACTATGTCACACCTAGCCCAAGTATTAGTTCCTCGTCCTATGGGATCTATTACTCAAAACTTATGTCATTGAAAACCATCTTCATGACAAGTTACTCTGGCTAGAGATTCCTGAGTAATGACTCGACAAGTGGCCATGGGTATACTCTCCTTCTATTAGGAGTGGTAAATCCTCTATTGGCTACCCAAATACCTTCGAATATTTCAAAGTTGTACCCAATCACCACCCTATAAGTAACCCCTGAAGGGAAACGTAGGAATGGCGTCAAAGCATAGGATCCATATGCAAGATAACTTGTGTACCTCAAGTCTAAGGATATTTACACCATTGCTGCAATGAGATCTTCACTGACATTTTAATAGGATAACCATGTGAAGACTCATGGTAGGTCATCCAATGAACTTGCTACCCTTAGCAAGCATCCACATGTTCACTCAAAACATCTTCATGCTTACAGCTTGTGAGAACAACTGTTTGATCGGATCAAGGAGCATAACATGTGCTAGTCTTGATGGATCAATGATGTCCTGTCTCATTGATCCTTCGACTAGGGATATTTAGATACGTACATAATTACACATGATAGGAATCCCACATTATGATCTCTATCATCATTTCCTTCATTCTATGCGTTGTATCATGGACTTCATTAATTAGATTTAAGATCTCATATCATATTCATAGTAGTGAACATCTAAATAATGAATAAGCCTTTTATTAAATAAATAAATTTGTACATAAAGTGCCAAAGGTGATTGTCTTTAGAGCACTTCTCCAACACATATAGGGAATTATCATCTGTTCCCCTACACATGAAGTCCCCTAATATACCACTGAATAGCCATTGTCCAAAGCATACTCATCTCTATAAATCATAGGAGAAAATCTTTATCATGTCAATGAGGCATACAACCTTCGAATGTTATATTTGAGAAATCTCCATTCCCTTCATTAATATTTTACTGTTTTTCTTTTGAATTTGGATTGGATCAAAACTTAACTTAATCGATAGACTAAATAAAATTAGCAAATTAGTAGGTTAGTACTCAGTTAGACCTTATTCCACACCCAGAGGATTCGACACCGGGACTTACCGATTATTTTTACTTTAGCGACACATACGCTTGCGTGAGCGTGTATACACACTCAACAAAGTTTTTGGCACTGTAGCTGGGGAGTGGCTAGGCCATAATTGATATTAGCCGAACAAGATCTAGTTCACTTCTGTTATTTTATTTTTATTTTACATTCTTTTGTATTATATCATTATTTTTCTTGATTTTTTTGTTTTCTTTTGATATTAGATTTAATCCATTCTTTTCTGAGATTTTAATGACACTCACATCTTTTAGAGTTAAATTGTGCAGTAACTATGGAAGATGACTACTACCCATGCTGGTTTGAGAATGCTAGGCTTTATAGTCAAAATTTTCGCCTAGGCATTCAAAGACCAATTATCCGAAGAAACAACTACCAATGGCCACCGGAGAGAATGGAATTTGTAAGAGATTCAACAAGGGTTCAAAGGGAGATGACTATTGGAGAATTGACATACCAACTTGAAGCTCACGAGAGAAGTGTTGGTGCAGACTATGATGGGTGGCATCTTGATTATCGAGGTCCATAATCCTTTGAGTTGACTGATTATGAGAGAAATTACAATGGCCCTCAAGGACATCATTTCAATGCCCAAAATAATTCGGGGTGGAACTAGTACCTTGACTTCTCTTGGAATGAATATCATGGTCAATCATATGCATTCCAATCTCAAGGGAAGCTAGGATTTTAACTTGAAGATTGAGCACTGAAACAAGTTTATGAAGAACTTTCTCTAGAAGAGCAACTAAGGAAATTCACGGAAAGCTTGGATGACAGAGTAAACAATATAACATCTCTGGTTGAGCTAGTAAATAATAAGCCCCAAGATAAAAAAAAAAAAAAGAATGTATGGCTAAAGGAACAGGAAGAAAATGAGGATGATTAATCTTCCCTTGAAGTGCTAATGATACGACATATGGATTACAATGACGCTATGGATCAGGACTTTGAAGAAAGAATAGACAATATAACATGTCTGGCTAGCCAAACAACTAATGAATATCTGGACAGAACGTGGAAAGCTTGGTCATAGGAACCCGAAGAAACTCTAGGGAAAAGGCGGCAAGGGAAGGCATACTGAAAAACAAGGCAAGAAGAAGATGCCAAGTGAAAAAATTGTTGACAGGAAACTTGAAGATATCGATCCTCCTCCACCATTTCCTCAATGGTTGCTACAACAAGAGCTTGATGCCAACCTCCAAGACCATGCTGAAAGATTGCAAAATATAACAAGTCCAGTGGAGCAAACAACTAATAAGCTCCAAGACAGACAAGTGAAGGCATGGTTCAGTGAATTTGAAGAGAGTCTTGTGCATCTTGAAGAGGTGTATGACAGAATTATAAGTCTAAGAAGCTTTCAACAACCAGGGTTAGCAAGCATGGATGATGTTGAACCTTGCTACCTTATTGAAGAAGACTGTTCTAGCAAGCCAAGATTCCATGAACAATTTGTAAAACCCACGAATTTTAGGAATAAATTTTCTTTTTTTTATATATTCCATAAAACAAGATTCATAATTCATTTAATTCCTTAAGCTTGAAGGATAGAGAATTAAAAAGCTTTAAAAAGGGAATTAAATTAGATTTTGAGACCAATTAGTAATAATTGGAAGTTCAAGGACCTCTAAATAATTTTGTAAAGTATTGAGGACCTAAAGGAACTTTTCCTCACTCATAGAGAAGGGATGTGATCGCGATTTAGAGAAGTTCAAGGACTTCTGGTTAAATTTCCAGAGAAAAATCCTAATTAGGGTTGTTGGGGGTCATAAGGACCTTTTGGTAATTATTGAAAGTTTCAAGGGCTGGACCATAATTGTCCCCTCTCACAGGTTGGACTCAAGTGTAACCTAAAAACAAACGAGGACCTTTGGATAATTTTCCATAAGAAAACCCTATTAATGATGGATCAACGGCTGAGATCTAAAGATCTCATATCGTTGAAGATCGTGAGGCTTTATTAAGAGATGGGTCGAGACACGTGGCTCTCCCAGAGACGTTCATCTGAGCAAGTGACTGATACGAGGAGAGTAATAGAGATCAGACCGTTGATCGTGATTAGATCTCGGCTGTTAATCAGAGGGAGTGTCAGATCCGAGGCTTTGGAATAAAATCCAGGCCGTTGAGATAAATCAGAGGATCCTCACCGTTAACTTGCAAGACCTGATCTCGAGGCACCAAGGGAGAGTGAGACAAGAGATAGGCCGCACGGTGCGACTCGATCTGGGCCACCCGTCCAATCTGTGAGCGAGATCCGAGGCTCAGGAACAAATCCTGGCCGTCAGCCCACGCAAGGCGGCGCCAGCTCGCATCGCTGCCCGCCGCCACCTTCTCCGGCCGTTGCCGGGAGGGGAAGGCCGTTGGGCAGGGGTTACGAACGGAATCGTCGCCTCTTAGTCTCCCTCGGCCTATAAAATGGGATCGGAGGTGGAGCTCTTCATCAACGCAGCCAAGCGGAAGGAGTTGGAGAAGGGCGACGCCGGCCACCGGAGATCCTCGTTCGCGGCATCGGAGCTCGACGCTGGGTTTTGGAATGTATCCAGGAACGGTGAGTCCTTCTTTCTTCGTTTTAAGCTTCCAATTAGAGTAGTGGAGCTCATGGTGGTCCGGGTGAGCGCCACCGGAGAAGAAGGTCTCGGCCGGGATTCAAAGGAGCTCCGACGAGCAATTAACGAGCCTGGAGTGGCTCATGGAGGCGACTTAGAGGCCTGGGCAATTCCCCGGGCCGAGACGAAGCTCGGTGAGCGGCGGTGGACGGTGAGGATCACTGACGGCGAGCGGGGCTTTTCCGGCGAGCTTCTCCGGTGGGGCTCGTTGGAGAGAGAGAGATCTTTTTTTAAGTTATTAATTTAATTAGGTTAATTAAATTATTAACTTTGCGTTTAATTACTTAAATTGTTACTTAGGGGATGTGACAAATCGTTTTAATAAATAATTTTATTTAACTTATATAGTGTGACAATTAATCTATTATTGATTAATTTGATAGTATAGTTTTGATTATTAAAGTGTGACATTTTAGTTAATTTAAATTATTACCTTAAGGGTTTATTAATCAATGGAAAAACTTGGACAGAGTGTGACAATAATTTTAATTTAATTTGATTAATCGAATATAGTTAGATTAATTAAATTAAATTGCTTAGTGGATAAGATTAGTCGATTAAGGGGATGAATTAATCGATTAAGCTAGTTTAATGGGTTAGTCGGATTTGCCAAATTGGGATTGGTCTATGGGCCAAGTCTAATTAAACTTAGTCAACTAGATAAAGTTAATTTGAAAAGCCAAATGCAATTAAGTTGGTAATTTGTTTGGCCAAGTTAACTAAAACTAAACAATTCAATGGGATTTATTTTAATGGACCTAAGTGGTGTGACACCAACAATTTAATCAAATTTTGATTAAAAATTATCATGGTACTGTGATCGAATTAATAAATATTAATTTGGTTAAATAGACTTGGGTTAGTCTACCAAGTTGGGTTGAACCAACTTAAGAGTTGGGTTAGTCACATGGTCTTGGGTTATTCAAGTAAAGAATGACAAAAGCTAAGTTGACTAATGAGGTTAATTAAATTAATTAACCTAAGGTACCTAAGTTAAACCATGGACTAATTAAAATAAGAATTAGGTCCATTGTTCTGAAAGCCCAATGGGCCGAGCTCAAGAACCCCTTGAGTCTAGTTTTATTACTAAGTTAATAAGAGTGAGAATTTAGGGTACTGGAAAGGAAATAAACCCTAAACAAGGTAAAACCCTAAACCTTAAGGTCATGAATTGCCAAATGACCAAAATGCCCTTTCTTAGTTTTAAAGGGCCAAGGCCAAGCTAGAATGTGTAATGGGCTCGAAATGGGCCCAATCCAACTTGAACGTCTAGAGGTGACCAAATAAGGAATAGACTCGACAAATGAAGATGGGGTTGACTAGGTCTGACCAAGTTGGGTCTAAAGTCAACTAAAGGACAGGGGAGCAGGGGATAAGGACCAATAACACGAGAGGTGGTCTCTAGGACCCGTTAGTAGGCCTAAGCCCAACAAGATCGAGAGTCATGCATGTGCAACTAGAAACTTAGGGTTTTATTAGAAATTTTAACTCTAATAGAAACTCTATCTGTTAGATACTCTCGGGGAGTCCAAGAGACGTTTCAAGAGGTGACTAAGAGGGCTTCGAGTCCCAGTGAGAGGTAAGTACACTTGCCTCGTTCCTACCCGGTTTCGGGATTTCTTTGGACTTGCTTACGCCTTGAATTGCTTATTGCTTCATTGATATCATAATTTGATATGATTGCATACACTCGTATTTTGTTCTCTTGGACACCTACTTCGATGTTAGTGTGTGCATGTTGAGATGTTAGCATCCTGTAGGGTATGCTTGTGAGTGTTGAGTGTGCCTACCTGTTGACCGGCACGTGGCCGTGGAATCACGTGAGCTTGTGAGCTGGCCAGGAAGGTATACACCAACTATGCTGTTTCAAGGATTCTCCCATCCTCGTAATCTTTGTTTCCCGCCAGTGGGGGTAATAACTGGTAATCTTTGTTTCCCGCCAGTGGGGGTAATAACTAGTAATCTTTGTTTCCCGCCAGTGGGGGTAATAACTGGTAATCTTTGTTTTCCCGTCAGTGGGATGATACGCTGACAAAATATGTCCATGTTTTGGATAGTAGCACTACTAGACCATGGACCGAGGGTCGTTATCGGCTTTGGCTGATAGCTGACTAGGGAGATGACTTGTGAACTCTTAGGAGTACTTTGTTGAGATCTTGTGGTTAGGAGCCCTACCGTTGTCATGGTAGACTCCTAGGGTTTTGAATGTATGGCGGGCGTGGCCTGCTTTGTGTGTTGATTGATGATCTTTGATTAGCTCATTTTCAGACCTATCATACGCCATACATCGGGTTTGGATTTCCTTGAGATTCCTGCAGGGTACTTACTGGGCTTTCCTTTCGAAAGCTCATGCGTTTGCTTCCTTTATTTCTTTTTCAGGTCCTGAGGAGTAGGTGACTCGGACTCGGGAGCTGTGCAAAGGACTAGGTTGACTTGTGGAGGTTCGAGGACCTCATTCTTCCTTTGAGAGAAAGATGTTTTTATTGTAGGACCCTAATAGGGCCTTGACCATAAGTAGGGCATGGAGACCCTTAATGATTTTACTTTAGTTGTGACTCTGATTTTATCCAATTATTAAATTTGAGTTATTTGTTATCTGCTTCTATTACTTAGGCCTTGTATTCGAGTGGGGCTCGTCTCCACTTGGGTACGGCCGATCTGTTAACGTGCTCGAGGTCCCTTGATCAGGGTCGGGGCGTGACACAATTGGAAGAAATTGTTCTTATTGTTGAAGATAAGAAATAGCATGGTAACACATTATCAACAAGGAGATTGGAACGAGGATAACTTTTTTGTATATCAATTGCCTTGTTAAGGAAGTTGTTGGGTATAACCAAAGAGACAAAAGGCTAAGATCTTCCATGGGTGTTGAACTATTATCTCCTCGTGATGGTGAGCAATATGCCGTTACACTCAAGACCTTCAAAAAGTGGCAAAGACAATATAAAGGGAAAGGTCTTGAGAAGGATACCTTGGCTCTCATCATCAAGGAACCAGAAAAAACTAAGTGGGGTCTAGCTAGAGATCTTAAATTTAGTGCTTCTTGCGAGGCAACCCAAGTTCAGAAAGAATTAGGATTTATTGCTTTCCACAGCTGGGTTAATTATTTTTTCTTTCATTTTGTTAGTTTTTATTTTTCATTTTTTTTTAAATAACCCCTACACATTTTTGTAGAGAAGCATGCAGGTTTGGGGTAGAGCAATTGAAGTAATTCATCATAACTCTCCAAGGATACAAAGGTTTGGTTAAAGTAGCATTTCTAATTCGTCAAAGCTTGGTAATATACTCTACACTTTTGTCTAGGAAGTGTGTATAGTTAATGTCTACATTGCCCGGGAAATTCTACAACAAATTATTGAATATGCAATTTTTGCAATATAACGTCGCGACGTTACTTGAGAAACGTCACGATGTTCTTCACAGCCAGTGAACTATGTTTCTGACGCAAAATGTTCCAACGTTATCTAAATAACATTGTGACTTCCCTTTTAAAATCAGGGCAGGGGGAAAAATGTTTTTACATTTTATTAATATTGTCACGAATGTCATAACATTCATACAATTTAAGAATAAAATTGTGGAGGGCGCAACCATTCTTCTCAATTTTTTCTTCTTCTCTCACACACCCCTCTCCTTGCCGATGAGCTTCAAACTTCCCCAAGGCCAAAAATCTTTGTTTGCTGAATTCTCACCTCAATCATAAGGATTTCTACCATTTTTTTTCATTTTATGGTTTAAATTTGATGACAATGAGCTTAATATGGGCTGAATAATCTATTTGGATGGAATATGTGTTTGGAGAATGAATGTGTTAAATTGTAAGGCTTTGGAATATGTGTAAAATTGATGTGTGTATAGATTTACACACATCAATTTTACAAGTCAAAACTCTACCACAATTTTTAGCAAATTCTAGACTTAGAAGATTTAGGGCTTAACGTCGGGTAGGATAGCGATTATACGGCGGGCTAGCCGGATCCAAGGACCGCAAGGAAGAAAAAATGAAGAACCAAAAGAATCAGAGAAAATACTTTGAAATTCAGAAAAATATTATTACTCAAATTCAATAATCTAAGACCAACCCACAAGCCGAGTTAAATAACTTTAAAACAAGAACCTAGAAACCCTATCATCTTATCTAAATTGCCAAAATTGATAAATTATTATTTAAAACTAAAACTTATCTAAATTTACAACTCTAAACAAATCAGATAACTCCTAAAAATCCGAGATCAAATCGGATTCAAATCCTATCCTAATTTGATAAATAATTTAATACTAGAAATAACAAAAATATCGAAACAGTCATATGGCAGAAAAATAGCAGAATTTGAATTCAAAGATGGCGCCCACCGAGTCGATCTTGGAGACCACGGGGTGCGTGCTGAAACGAGCTTTCCGGATTGGGTTCCAACGTGTGATTCCGACATCTGTGCCCAATGTTATGGCCAAAATATAGAACCACCCCTAAAACTGCTCCAATCACGGAATTGGCTTGATCACTTCTAGCCTTTACTTTGATCTGCCAACTCGGTACCAACTTACCCAAGCCTCCTACATCAGTCATCCTGGGTTGGAAAGAACTCGTCCTCGAGTTCAAAACAATGTCTTTAGAATCGTCTGAAGTCTTCAAGCTTGGTCTAATCTTCTGCTCGTAATCGTCATAGATGGGTTCACAAATTTTCTCCTTGTAGTCGTCGTAGATGAGCGAGGTCTCCTCTTCGTATTCGTCATAGATAGGCGAGATCACCTCCTCCTCCTCATCGTCGTACGTGGGCGAGATCTCCTCCTCATCATTATCGTCGTAGATAGGTTGGCCAAACCTCTGATCGCTATGATTATGGTGGTGGACTTCCTCAGCCGGAACCTGCCCACGACAACCATGATCAAAATTGATCGCTGCCAAACGCCTTGATAACTTTGTGACTTGCCTCTGCAAATCCTTAATCATCAAACGTTGGGTTAACTCCGTGACTTATCTTTTCAGATCCTTGTTCATCGCCTCCAGGGCGCTCCGGTCACGGTATTGGAATTCCTTAGTCGAAACCTGTCCACCACGTCGACCACAGCCACCACAACCTCCACCATTGTTGCCGATACTACTGGAAGAAGATGAGCCCTCTTATACCAACTAACGCCAGACAAGATAGCGATTATCCAGCGGGCTAGCAGGATCCAAGGACCACAAGGAAGAACAATCGAAGAACCAAAAGAACAAGACAAAATAGTCCGAAATTCAGGAAAATATTATTACTCAAATTCAATAATCTAGCCGGGTTAAATAGCTTTAAAAGAATAACCTAGAAACGCTATCATCTTATCTAAATTTCCAAAATTAGAAAATTATTATTTAAAACTAAAACTTATTTAAATTTAAAACTCTAAAAAATCAGATAACTTCTAAAAATCTAAGATCAAATCGGATTCAAATCCTATTTAATTTAATACAAGAAATAGCAAAAATATCTAAATAGTGATATGATGGGAAAATAGCAGAATTTGATTTCAAAGATGGTGCCCATTGAGTCGATCTAGGGGACCACGGGGTGCGTACTGAAATGAGCTTTCCAAATTGGGTTCGAACGCGTGATTCCAACATTTGTAGTCAAAGTTATGGCCAAAATACAGAACCACCCCAAAACTGCTCCAATCACGGAATTGGCTTGATCACTTCCAGCCTTTATATTGATCTGCCAACTCGGTACCAACTTACCCGAGCCTCCTGCATCAAGGCCTTGGTTAATACTTCATAAAATGTTTCTCTTCTTTATTCTAGGACACCATGCCTCGGCAGAAGGCTATGGTGCAGAGAGTTCGTCCCTCGCAAGGGGCCAAATTTACATCAGCCGTGGCCAAGATCCCACCTGCTGCCTAACGTCAGGTAGTGTAGTAATTAACCTGCGGGCGGTGGTAACCAGGTGGATTGACAAAAGAATAAGAAAAGGGAAGACAAACAAAGAAGAAAGTCTCTACAACTTCAAAGGAAAACTATTATTCAATAATTAATGACTAAAAATCAACCCACAAGCCGAGTTTAAATAGCTTAAAAAAAATAACCTAGATAACCTAGAAAATCTATTTTCTTATCCAAATTTGCCCAAATCGACAAATTTTGGTTCAATAGAAAAACTTATCTAATTCTAAAATAACTAAACAAATCAGATAACTCCTAAAAATCCGAGTTCAAATCGGATTCATATCTTATCCTAAATTGGAATACGAAGTATTACTAAAAATGGAAAAAAAAACACCGAAAAATGAGGAAACGACAGGGAAAAATGTGGAATTTGAGGATGAAGGAAGGTCCATCAAGCAAAGCTGATGGACCCCACATGCGTGTCGAGACGAGCTTTCCGAATTGGGGTTGAGGGCGCAAATCCGATATAGGTGGCCAAAATTATGGCCAAAATACCGAAACGTGTCCAAAGTGCTCCCCAATTCTGGACTTGGCTCGATCACTTTCCGCCTTTACATCGGTCTGCCAAATTGTGGTATGCCAAAGCTCTCATGGTGCAATCTGAAAATTCGGCATCGTCTGACTCGGGATCTCCTGCATCACTGCCCTGTATATGCAACACTGGTGGAGGAACATGAGAAGGAGGACGAGGACGACGAGGATACTTTCGCATAGGGGAGTGTTCTTCAAACTTATCTTCCTTTGTCTTAGTTGGTTTGGGTGGGGGTGGGGAGTTGTGGTGGGTTTCATGAACGAAAACTTTATTTCTTTTGGATATATATATATATATATATATATATATATATATATGAAGTCGGCCTTACTACTATTCCAATAAGGTCGCCTCATTTTAACCCATTTTTAGAGTGTTGTTTACAAATCCAACCATACAGATTGAAAGAACATCGAAAAATAAGATAACATGTCGATTTTCATACAATTTGGTGACCGTATGATTATTCATCTTAAAGGGTGAAAATTTAACCCGTTAAGATATTTATAAATTTTCAACCGTTAAGATGAATGATCATACGGTCACCAAATTTTATGAAAATCGATATGTTATCTTATTTTTCGATGTTCTTTTCATCTGTACGGTTGAAAACCCTAAAAACACTCTCAAAATGGGTGAAAATGAGGCGATCTTACTTTAATAGTAGTAAGGTCGACCTCATAGTAACATGACCATATAATATATATATTTTCCAGTTTCAGTTAGATTTTAAATTTTTCTGCGAATATTGAAAAAAATATTTTGTAGAGTATACAACCCCTTTGTATGAAACTTCAGTGGTTGATCTAATAGTGTATAATGTTTATTACACTAGTAGTATAGAAGGGCTAAATATTTCAAACTCTAGGAAGGACGTATTTGTTATATACACTTGTGTACTTAGAAATTCTTGAAAACTTTATGAATGAGTTTAGCCCACTTTCTATGTTGTATAGAGAACATATATACACTAGTGAATAGAAGTAGGGTATGAACCTCTTAGTAGTCAAGTAGTGCTTGAAACATAAGGGAGAACATAACAGTAGGGGACAAGTGAGCTTTTTAACATCAAGGTGATTCTCTTTTCAAAAAAATAAAAATAAAAATAAAAAAATCTTTAGTAGTGAGAAAAATAAAGAAAAAAGATTATCAAAAAAGGTGGGAGAAATAGCTTGAAAAACTATGGTAGTTGTGTCTCCTACTCATACATAGATACGAAAGACTAGACTATATAGATTCATGCATCTAATTCTATTCTCCCTTGCAAGCATCAATCTTTATGACATAAAAATGGGAAAACGGCAATGCATTTGTTAGAATTCTAATGCATAGTGTAAAATATCTATTTCATGACTTGTACTTGGTTTGAGATTTCAGCTCCTTATTCATTGTGTGGCTTTGCACTTATGCTTTCATAGGCAAAGGGGATTCCACCCAAAATTTTGAACTTGAGCTATTGACTTGTATGTTTTAGTGTTCATTGCTTGAGGACAAGTAATAGTTTAAATTTGGGGGTGTGTTAGCTCTCAGAAGAGAGCTATTTTATAGGACATGAGCTACATGTTTAAGGACAAAAATATGATGTTTAGAGGTACTTTGTATGTTTCTTGGTTCTAATTTCCATTGAATGTCCATCTTGGTTTGGCATACTTGATTTGTGCACTTTTGTTATTAATTCCATATTTATAGGCTCTAAATCAAGTGAATTTTATTTGTATCAGGTGATAGCATATACGGAGTAAAAACTCGATGTGAACCAAGAGTAGAATCACCACATAGGGCAACTAGGAGAGGAATATCACGATGTTATCTTCAAAATGTTGCGATGTTCCAACATTGCGACATTATAGAGGAAGTCATGACATTGATTATTAGAGAACTCAAAGAGAACTCCTAGGTTCCCAACGTTGCGACACTATTTCATAAAAGTTGCGACGTTAGGCTTAATTACTTGTATCTTCATTAATCATGCGTCAAAAGGTGATGATATATTGTTAGCCATGTATGCATAGTGATCTGTTGTTAGCTCTCGAAAGAAAGCTAATTTATTGGTCGTAAGCTTATTTGTTTGGAGTTAATTATGTGCATTAAGGTAGTGTTTGGTTAGCTGGATAGGGAGTTACATCCAAGGATGGGTAACTCCTCATACACTACTTTTTACTTTATAAGTTTGGTTGGCACATTTCTTTGTGGATGTGTTACTCCCCATATAAAACTTTTCTATGTGGAATTACACTTGAAATGATTGGATGGGCACTTACATTCACTTTTGTGAAAGCTCTCCTCCATTCCCTTTTACTTTTTCATCCAACCTAGGCTTACCTCTATTTTAAATAATCTTATATATTTAATAAAAATATCATATAAACAACTTGAAAAAATTTATATTTAGTTTTATTTAAAAATTATTTGAAAATAGTATTATATATATTAAATTAAAATATCCTAATTTTGAGTATTGTAAATTAATCAAAATATTTTAATTTAAATATAACATTTACATCAATTAATTTATTTTAAAATATTTTAAATTATCTTTTCATTAGTTTTTTTTAAAACTTAAATACCTTTAATATTTCAAAAAGGGGTAACCTCACCACTCATAAAGGGGTAACTATATCCCCCATCCAATTCATCTTTTATTACAAACAAACAAAAAAAGTGTCTGATCAAGCAATGTAACGAACCTATTATCATAATCTAAATAAAATGTGGTTTATCCACTTATTTCAAAAAAAACATATCCATCATTTTTTAAACAACCAACTAAATACACAATAGTAACTCCTCATATTGTAACTCCCCACCCTTATAACTCTCCATCCTTGGATGGAGAGTTACGGACAACCAAACACTACCTAAATGATGATTTCTATGCATGTTTAGCCCCAATTCTTGTAGATTGGAAATATTGTATCGCTCACTCAGATTGTGTATGTTTTATAGGAATTTTGTTGATTACAAGTACTAACTCAAGATTATCATGATTGTTGCTGAAGAGGCCAATTTTCGGCCCCATCAAAAGAGCCACACATGGAAGAGTGAACCTAGGATGTAGGAGTTATGCAGAATGTATCGCGATCATAATGAGTCATTGAATAGCAGGATCAGGAAGGAGCGATGCATCGCACCCTAACGGTGCTGTAGGTGACTGATAAGACTAGGAAATTGCGCGTTGGTCATAATTGTGGGATGCATCACTTTGCGCGTAGCAACTTTGAAACTGGTATCGTGCGACACATCATTTACCCTTGTGCGATGCGTCATAGATTGCGACCTATTTAAAGACATCGATTTCTGCAGTTCAATCTACTCGATCTCTTCCAATCTCGGCCAAGGAGTGGTGGTCCAAGCTAGGGAAGGTGCAAGGCCGTGAGTATGGCTATTCAAGAGCATTGCCAAAGATCGGGAGAGCTAGAGCTACTCAAGGAGAAGGGAAGGCTCAATAAGGTTAAAGATCCTCATTATTTCTTAGTATCTCTAATCTTTGTTCTTACGTTTGTGAATATGGATGTTATTGTTTATATATCACACAACCCAAGATTCTTATCACTTGAGTTTTTCCCATTACTATTCTCCATGTTATCTCACTTGATCTTTAGAAATTAATTCAACCAACTCTCAATTTTATCCCTTGAAGTAGAATAGTTCTTTAGTAGGTGTATGAAAGTCGGATGTCGAACCAACAGAGACCTAGATCACTCATCTTATCTAATTATCTGCAACCCAGTCTATTCAAATGTTGTTGAACTCATAATCTAATCTCTAAAATTGGCAATCAATCATAAAGGGGAGATACTCGGGAAATGAATCCCCTCCGGATATTCATAAAATCGGGTAAGTATGGATTTCTAATTAATGAATGTGGGTTGTGGACCAAGAATTCCTATAATGCTTTCACACCCTCTTTCGAGGCGAGTTACTAATCTAATTTCCTTAATTCATTGTAGGGAACACATAATCCTGGAAGAGTTGTGGGAATAATCCATCTTAATGAGTACCTCTCCTAAACACCCGATCTCTCGGCGTGTTCACAACCCCCACCTGTTGAAGTAGATCTATGTTCATATAGAGGGAGCGTTATTGTCTACACCCCTATAGATCTAGATTGACACTTAGAGTTGTCGCAACGTAAAGCATCAATACCATACAATACATCCAATAGGTTCTCAAACATTAAAATATTCATTTAATCATAGAAATCCATAAAAGCAAAGTTAAACATAAATCCGGAGATTCATCATGCCCAAGTATCTAACAAGTTAGTTCCCCATAAAAGGAGAACACAAATCCAACACAATGTTCAAGAGAAAGATAAGAAACATGATATGAAACACCTTTCCCTCCACCGTTGGCAAGGACCGGGTGTGCATAAAGATGCCCCTTCGATGCTTGCCTTCTTCTTCTTGCTCGAAGATCTTCAATGATACCCTAATCTCCAAGGTGGAGAAAGGGTGGGAGCCTTCAAGAGAGGTGATGAGTTTCCAAGTTCCAAAAGCCTCTTTATAGGATCCCACCCTAAATAAACTATTTATAGGATCCAAATCAATTCATATGATTAGTGGCTCAATCAGCCAAAATCAAACTCAAGTCAATGATAAAACTGGGTTAGCTTGCATCTGAGCGCGAGGCATGAGGCCGGTCTTACGGGCGCAAGGGTACCAGTAACCTCATCTCTAGGCCCATACGGTTGGTGATATGGGCCCATGCTAGCCCGTAAAGCTCTCTGTAAGTCTGGGGGATGTGTGCTTAGAGCATCTTTGAGCGTGCTTATGGGCATAAACTAGCCCGTATGGATTTAGTAACTCGGAGCTTTGCTTTGATTTGATCTGTGTTACTTCCGTTTCACTCCCGAAGCTCCCCGGTGCTCTGTAATTAAGAATTAACACTAATTAAGTATCAATGGGCAAGAATTACTTGAAATCACATGAATAATACACAAAGAATTGATATAAAAACATGATCAATTGAACGTTTATCACAAATATCCCAACACTTAACGTTTGCTTGTCCTTAAGCGAACAAAGAAGTAAAATTTTAAAAGATGAGAAGCGTTCAACCTCCGGCTATAAAGCATTTACATTTTGTTGTACTCAAAGTATTCACCATCGACAATTGCATTTCCCTACTTCGACCCCTCGGACTTAGATCAATTTCATGAAATAATTTAAAATTGCTCCAGATGAGAGTTTTACTCCACTTACCATGTTTTCGAGTTTTAGAATGGCAAGCATACCCTCAGTGGACTCTAGAGGTTCCTTGAGGCCCTAAGTACAAAACATCTAGCCATTTAAGAAAAATAAACTTTCTTTTTGTTCTTTTCTTTTCAATTATTCACTTTTCTCTTTTCTTTTTACAAAAATCCCAGTAGGGCATCCCTAATGGATCCGACTTTCCGGGGAGCAAAGTTTAACATAGAGCGTAGATCTCCCTTTCTGAGGGACGTACATGCTGGCCAGGCACTGAAATACCCATCTACTCAGAAGATTAAAAAATCTACATATACGTGGTCATGCTCACAAGTGACTTTTTGGCTTGAGAAATACTCTGACTAGGAGCCAAAAACCCGAGCTTACTTCGTTACCAAGCGTAGAGGAGCACTACCTTAGTCCTTATTTTTGTGATCTCTATATACTAGAATATATTCACTATGTACAATTCTACTTGCAAGGGCTAGAAGTTTGAACTAGTGCCACGAAAACTCTTGGAGCCATTGAAGGAAATACTTAACAATCTAAATCAAGAAAATATAGCAATGGGTTATCTAATGTCACTAGAGAATAAATGATAGTCATAAATATTTTCTCTAAGTGTCAAAAGATGTTTCATAGGAAAAATTTAAAAATTTTGCCCAAATGGTGCAAACTAAGAGTAAAACAAAATTAAATATAATTTTTCAACATGCCGTCATTGGTGTACACTAAACATGTATACATGTAAAGATTTGCAATGAATTAATTGGATACTATCCCCACACTTAAAGATTTGTAATGGATTAAACAATAAAGATATGCAATGAATTTCATAGCTACACATGTGTACCCATCCCCACAATTAAAACTATGCATTGTCCTCAATGCAAACAAAAAAGCATGTAAATGATAAGAACATAATAAAATAGAAGAGGCCATCATCCAACATTTTATAGATAAATCTGCAAGCATGAAAACGATCAAAAGACACAGTCGCATAATAAAAAGTAGATATCATAGAAAAAAGGTGTTTATTTAGTTTGAAAAGGGTAATCCCTCACTCATTAGTACAAAATCGAAGTAAAATAGTGCGATGAGGGGAAACCCTAGACCACTAATACATAGCAAAGCCTTGTCACATTGGGCAATTCTTCCTGTTGCTTTTACAGAACTTCCCTCTTGTATCATCAAACCATCGCCCATTAATACAACGCCAACATTATTTGATTCCAAATTCAGAGCAATACCTATTGTACCCTCTGGAAATTCTATTAATTCGTACCATCCCCTACTTGAAGTACGGTACCAGTATTCACAATCTTTACTTCTATATTATATTGTTCGATACGTTCATGGATAATATTACTAATTTCGTCTGCTCGAAAAGTTAACATTAGTGCCTCTTTATTCTTTTTCGGAAACAAAAAAAAGGGTAAACAAGATAATGGGCGGCGACTAGGCATTAGTCCTCCTTAGGTGAGGCTACATGGTCCGTGCCAACTTGATTGTTGGCCTGGGGCGGGGTGGCGCCTTGAAGAGGCGAAGTGCGTCCGTAAAGGAGGCCGAGGATGTTGTTCAGATCGGCCCGGATGCGTTGTTGTTCTTCTCGTAGCTGTTTGTTGGCGTTAATTGCTTGCTGGAGCTCAAGGTGGATCGCCTCTAGTTCTTGGAGGTGAGGGGAACTCGGACGAACCATGATAGGGTTAGGATTTAAGGAGAGGAAGGAGGGAAAAGGAAGGAAAGTGGATGACAGGGGTGGCTAGTGTTTGGGGTAGAGTTTTTATTCGCACGGAGCTCCATTTTCGATGCATGCAAGCGGTCTTACGGGGCGCAAGGTTGCCTGTAAGCTCTGCTACAAGCTAGGTACGTGCCCAGTTGCGCCCGCATGCAGTTTTGCAGGATTAGATGCGGGCTCCCGTGCGGCCGTACGATCGGCCGCATGAGCCCTTTTTAGAAGATTTAAAACTTTGATTTTTCAATAGTTAAATTAATAGTAATCAGCGATGGTGATTCCCTATCTTCTTTATTTGGAATTGGAAATTTGTGTTGGATTGTGGATTTCACATCAGTTTATTGGAATTTATGGCTATGACTGATGGTATAAAGTGTGCATAAAGATCATTTAAATTCTTGGGTTGCCTCCCAAGAAGCGCTTGTTTAACGTCATTAGTTTGACGTTCTTTTTGTCATGTTCAAGAAGGGTGGAATAATTGAAGATTCACACTGCCCTCTTTTTGAGTGCTACTATCATAGTATAACTTTAGCTTCTGCCCATTCACTTTGAACGTCCTCATAAGCATTCAATTGAGCATACTTTTATACCATATTCTTTTATACTATGCATGTGATTTGGTGTACTTTTAGCCCATTGATATTTAATTTGTGTTAATTCTCATTTACAAGGCATTGGAGAGCCTCAAACATCAAAAAGAAGAAATTCAACATCATTTGAGGTGAAATAGGAAGCAACTTGAGAAACTGCAGAAATCCTGAAAGAGTTGCAAAGATAAGAATTTTATTATAAGAGCTATAGGACTCTAAATAAAATCTCCACAGTTCTGATTAAATATCAACAAGTCAAGAATACTCAGTTAAAATTTAAAGTCAATCCGAGGTGATTTGGTCACCCGATCGAGAGCTTGATGAAGATTGCGCAGACCTGTAGCTACAGTAAAAACAGGATTTACTGTTCATATGGGCAAGGTTACGCCCGTATGCGCCCGTACACGCCCTTACGGGCACTGTTACGCCATAAGACAGCCCGTAAGCTGCTCTCAGAGCCTTTCTGAGAGCCTTACGAGCACTGTTACGCCTGCACGAGCCCATAATGGGAGTATTTGGGCCCGATATTCACTGTTTTTCAGCCCAAACTCGACCAATACGGACCCAACACGTGGCATACACTTCTCTATCATTGTAAACCCTATAAATACTGTGAGCAATATTATATCCATGTTAACTCCCTTTTTTACCATTCATATGGGCCCATAATACATGGATGACATTAGAAGCTTCACCATCAAAAAGCCTAAGTCTTAGACAATAGATGGTGGGCCCCTCAACATATTTTAGCATGTGCACTCTTCTCTCATTTCCTGATATGGGACTAAACTTTTATCTCCAACATACTCCCCCTTAAGTTTCAACTGGTAGAGCAACTCTAGTTCACTTACCAGTTGTAACTTGCTCAAGTTTACCTGATGTTTATAGAGCTCTGGGCTCAGCACCAGTGTAACTTGCTCATCTTTTTTCTTATTCTGGGCTCCTTGGCCTTCTCTTTTTTTTCACTCTTTTCCTTTCTTCATATTCACCTGGTGTTTATAGAGCTCTGGGGTCAACACCAATGTAATTTGCTCATATTTTTTCTCTTTCCAGGCCCCTTGGCTTGCTCTTACTCTTTTCTGGGGGTTTCTAGGATTACTGTGCCCGATGAAGGGACTTACAGGTTCTGATACCATTTGTTGAAATTTTATACCCATAACCCAAACATGGACCCTTTAATACATGCATAAGCTTATATGTAACCACCATTACAAAAGACCTAAGCTCTTAAGGCAATTGATGGTTGGTCCCTTCTATATTTAAGCATGTCAACATTCCTTACATCATCCGATGGTGGTTACCTATAATCTTATGCATGTACCACCATCAATTGCCTAAGAGCTTAGGTCTTTTGTAATGGTGGTTACCTATAAGCTTATGCATGTATTAAAGGGTCCATGTGTGGGTTAAGGGTATAAAATTCCAACAAATACATGATAAATTAGGGTTTGGAGGCATCTTTGGACCACCCCCCTTGGGGGCTACTCCTAGGGTCATCATCATCACCATCTCTCCCACGCCATCAACTAGGGCATCAAGCTTTATCACCAAGGCTTCTTTGCGGCGAGGTTTGGAGGAGGATTTGCTGCACCAATAATAGAGGAAACATTGGAGGGAAGTTTATTTGTTAATATATTGATGGTTTCTTCTTTAATTGCATCATATTTGTATTCCTCTTTGATGGGGAACTAATCTTTTGGGTATTTGGGCATTGTTGAACCCCTGGGTCTATGTGCGAACTTTAATTTACTTGTGTTATGAATTTCTATATTTGAATGAATGTTTTAATGTTTGAGAACCTATTGGATGTATTGTATGGTATTGATGCTTTACGTTGCGACAGCTCTAAGTGTCAATCTAGATCTATAAGGGTGTAGACAATAACGCTCCCTCTATATAAACCTAGATCTTGTGGGGGTTTTGAACACGCTAAGAGATCGGGTGTTTAGGAAAGAGACTCTTTAAAATAGATTACTCCAACAACTCTTCCAAGATTATGTGTTCCCTAGAATGAATTAAGGAAATTAGATTAGTAACTCGCCTCGAAAGAGGGTGTGAAAGCATTGTAGGAATTCTTGGTCTATGAACTAACATTCTTCAAATAGGAATCCATACATATCATTATCCACAAGAACGCAAGGGGGAGACCTTGCCCAGATACCTCTTCTCCTAATTGATTGCCCTCACGACTTCATCACAACTCATTTTATCTTGCTTTCTAGAATTAGAATTTAGATTAGATTAAACCTTCACCTATCCTTATTTTGACTAGATAATAGACCAAGAGTTAGTACTAGTATCTCGGTCCTTGTGGGTTCGACATCCGACTTTCATGGTTCACTTTATTACTTGATACTACCCCATGAGGTAAGTTGAAGGTACATCAAGCTAGTGACGTTAAACAAGCGCTTCTTGGGAGGCAACCCAAGTTCTTGAAAATTTCTTTTCCTTTAGTTGCAATTTTCTTTTGTTTACTTAGATTGTGTGTTGGGAATAAATGAATGAGATGTTTCATATCCATGTTCATATATCATTATGCTATTTGTTGTTAATTCATAACCCTAAATTGATAATTGTTATTAGGTAGCACGAGGAGGGTTTGAATGGTATCCTGGATTTGCTACATAAGCCAAATCCAGGTGCATACGAGCTGTCATATTGTCATATGATACCGCTAGAGACTATACGGGGTATCATATGGCCCGTATACAGTCCCATATGGGGTCAGCTGATTGCCCAAGTTGGGGCGTTACAAAAAGCGCCTCCTGATTTCTTTTTAAAACCCTAGCTGACCCCACCCCTCTCTACGTCGATCCGAGCCTCCTCCTCACCGACGCGACCTCTCCTCTTGGTTTTGGGCTTTCTTCTTCCCTAGGTATGCTTCCTAATGGCTTGATTTGTCAATTGAGTTTATCTTCTCCATGTTTAGAACCCTAGGGATTGAATGAATGAATCTTGAATGAATGGGTGATGAATGTATGCTTTGAGTTGAATTTTTGTCGCAATACTTTGATTAAAGGCTTATATAGAGTTTAGGATGATAAATGGGTGTGATTTGGATGTAAATGGGGCAAGAAATAGCCATGGCTGCTCGCACCCCTGCGCTTAGGTGAATATGGGCCGTATACAAGCCTGTATAGTCCCCAGGCAGGGTCATACGGGCCGTATAACAGCTCGTATGAAAGCCCGTATAAGGCCAATCAAGGGCCGTAGTGCACAATTTTCATTCTTTTCCTTATATTTTCCGTTGTATGATGGGATTTCCGCAAGTGCACGGATCGTGATCAAGTAGTAAGTGGACTATTAGAGTCGAGTATCGAACCCACAGGGAATAGATTACTAGTGTAAACTAAACTTCTATTATCTAGTTTTATCAAGGATTTGGTGGTTTTTGAGTCTAAATCTAAGGAATTAAAAGATTGGAGACAAACTTTGGAAATCAAGAATTAATTGAGAGAAAACTACAGCATGAGAAGAAGATACTTGAGCATGAGTCCCCTTTGGATTTAAATCTAAGGATACATAAAGAAGTCTATGAAAACGATTAGAGATGCTTATGTCAAGAGTTCCTAAATTATATCCAATCCCTCTCCTGAGGTGATTGGATAACTAATCTCCTAGGATTGTCTTATGCTCAAGGGAACCTATATCTTGGAAGGATTGTGGGATTGAGTAATATTAAAGAGTCGCTCTCCTTCTAGCACCCGAATCCTTCGGCGTACTCACAACCTTCTCTAATAGAGCATGTTCCTAATACAAGGAGGCGCTAGCTCTAGCCCTTGTATCGCACCCAAGTAATCTCTCCGAGCATCCCGCAACGTAGAGAGATAATAATCAATACAAAACATCCAATAGACATTCAAGCATACATCCAATTTATCAAAACATAGAAATCAACATATCATTAATACAATATCCAAAGGTTTCTCATACACAAGTATCTATAAGATTAGTTCCCCGTTAATGGAGAAGTCCAATCCAAATCAACAAGAATACAATCTAAAATAGACATGATAGAGAATACCATCGGCAGCTCTATAAGATTGATCCCCTTCTCTCTCTCCTTCCTTCTCTCTCTCTCCAAGATTGGGGGAGAAGACCCCTAATCCCTAATCTCAATGATAAACTCTCTCCAAAGCCAACCTCTCCTCCTAAACCCTAAAGCCTCCTATTTATACCTCAGTTTAGGGTTTTAGGAGTGACAATGACGTTTATACCCCTGCTTGGGTCCACATTACAAGAGAGGGTTACGATATATGGGCTCATATACGGGCCATATACGCACCCGTATGAAGATCAGTGTCAAGTATATGGCCGTATAACAGTCAGTATGCGGTGCAAGTTTGAGTATACTGGCTCTTATACGGTCGTATAACACCCCGTATGAATTCATACGAGGTGTATACCATTCAGGGAGGGACGATGTGTAGGCCGTTCATTCTTGCCGGTAGCATACGGCCGTATGCAACCCGTATCCTTCATGTTTGCTCCAGAATAGCACTGGTTCGACCTCTTTTTCACCTCAAAATGCTTTCTTTCTCTCGGAGTGGCTTCTATATGCCATGTTTACAAAATGTGCTTTTTAAGGACCAGGGGCCATAATTCATAAAAATAGTATGCACAACATATAGGAAAATGATATGAAAATATACTCATTTGAACACTCATCATTGTACTAACTTCCTTTTCAATTATTTTGTAGACATACCTTGCAAGCAAGTCACATCAACCTCATCTAGCACACCACACTTCGAGGAAGAGTGCTTCCTCCACCTTTATCATTGGTTGGCCGCCAAACCTTCGAACGTACTCACTTCATTGATTGGGGGGTCCTCACTCAACTCGGGATTGCTGACCGAGTTCGAGGGATGCTTTCGGTTGGTAGTTGGGACAAGGTGTTCTCCATCTACCATGAGGTGTTTCGCGAGGCCACCTTGGAGGTCCTGAGCACCTTCAAGACCGATAGGACTGCTGTGTCTGAGCAATCCCTTACTGCCATATCATTTCAACTCTTTGAGGAACTGAGGACCATGAGCTACACGCGGTTCTCTATGTATGTGGGATTATATGATCGGGAGCACATCGACACTCTCGAGTATAGAAAGCTCCTTTCCGCCTTCCCCAAGCACACCATCACGACTACCAAATATTGGATTCAGCTTGGGGGGCACCACGAGAATAACAAGGCATCTCTCATGAGCGATCCAGCCCACCGCTATATCCACGCCCTGGTCAGCCGCACCATCGTAGGGAGGGATGATAGTATCGGCGTCGTCACCCTCACAAAGATGTTCCTCCTATATAGCATTTTTGATTGAGTACCTATCCATCTGGGATACGTACTTGCTGACTATTTGATTCATCAGGGGACACCTCCCCCCCCCCCCCCCCTCTCAAGGCCATCAATGCGGTACCCTACATCACCCACCTTATCATTGGGATGGGCCTTGAGGAGAGGACAGAGACTATGCAAATACTACGCCTTTTATGACCAGATTGGGATGAGCACTTCGCGTACCGCTACACGTTGGCCGTGGATCGCATAGCCTGATGATCGAGTCCACTGAGGACTCCAATCCACCATCCTCATCGCCGCCTCCCTCCTTAGTGTACAGGAGCTATTTCGGGAGACTGGAGGAGCAGATATCTGAGGTCCGCATAGTCCAAGACACCATTCTTACTGAGCAGCACGAGATGCGGACCCAGATCATCGCGGAGCAGCGTCAGTTACGAGACCAGTTCGCTGAGCTTTCCCTTGTCATCCGAGGGTAGGCACCATTTGCATCTCCTCCATCTTAGGGAGCCGTCGCTGCAGCACCCGAGGCACCAGCAGATGATCCAGCTTTCTGAGGATTGGGCCTTATCTTGTTCTTTGTTTTCATGTGTCTTGTTACTTTCTTGTGTTGCTTTTATTTTGCTTCTCAGTGTAATAGGACTTATCTCTTTTATTTGTGTACCATTTGTATCAATTAGCAAGGGCATCACCCTGCTAAACTTATCTTTGTTTTTTTACTTTCTGTGGATTCCTTTGATTTCCTATTATCTCTTTTGTGGAGTACTGATGATTTCCCTCTCTTACAGATTCAGAAGTTGTATCAGCATTCCCCGGTAATAGCCAAGCAATAAATTCATGGAAATCAAGTGGCACAACAAACTAACCGGGGAAGTTTTAGCTCACCTTTCTCCATGCCAATTTAATTTTGGAATTATTGCGTACATTGAGGACAATATACATCTTTAAGTATGGAGATGGGTGACTATCTATCTCTTTGTGCATCTATAGCAAGTTTTTAAGTGTGGAGATAGGTAGCAATTAGTGAAATTCATTGCAAATCTTTATTCATGACTAACATACGTCGATAAAGGCTCTAAGAAAAAACGTTGACACATTCTATTTCTAGGGCACCATCTTAGCACATAATTTTGTCAAATTCTCCTATTTTCACTATGGGCACTTAGATAACCCATTGCCATGTTTTCTTGACTTTAATAGATAAGCATTATTTTCAATGGCTCCAAGAGATTTCGTGGCACTAGTTCAAATCTCTAACCCCTCATAACAGGATCTAGTGGACAAGTAAGGGGAGAATAAAATAGTTTGTACATGGTAGTTGTAAATCAATAAAGACAGTGTTCCGCTGCTTGTTATGATGAAGTAGTTTGAGGTTCTGGCTCCTGATAAGAGCGTTCCTCAATTCGAAAAATCACCACTTAGCATGAACACAACCATGTAGGGTCGTAATCACCTTAGTAGCTAAGTGCTCTGGTTCCTAATCAGCATGAGCACCCTGCGAAGAGGAGGAATTACACTATACATTGGTTTTTAGTGCAGGAAAGTCAGA
Source organism: Dioscorea zingiberensis (assembly GCA_026586065.1). Taxonomy (NCBI): domain Eukaryota; kingdom Viridiplantae; phylum Streptophyta; class Magnoliopsida; order Dioscoreales; family Dioscoreaceae; genus Dioscorea; species Dioscorea zingiberensis. The sequence continues at coordinate 17,152,216 of CM048826.1, read as the reverse complement.
TCCATTAGGAATGCCCTATCCGGGAAAAAAAGAAGAAAAAAAAAAAAAACTTGTCCACCACTTATCTAATCTAAGGGGGCTTCTTTGATCATAGGGCCTCAAGGATTTTCTAGAGTCCATTAAGGATTTTGGAACATGACATGTGGAGTAAACAAGCTTTGCTTGGTATTATATTAAAAAAATGTCACGAGATCTATCTAATCCCTGGCGTGGAAATGGGAGAACAAACACTTGGATGGAGAACTTGGAAAAGAGTTTAGTCATGAGTTTTATGGTCGGAGGATGAATACTTATCTTTTCTTTTGTTAATTTCTTTTCTTTGCTTGAGGACAAGCAAACCTTTAAGTGTGGAGATGTGATAAGTGTTTATTTAAGCATAATTCTATACCATATTGTTGTATGCTTTTCATTCAATTGTGAGGAGTTTTGGCCCACCGATACTTAAAATGTGTTTATTTTGATACACACGGCAAGATATCGAGACCCTAGGAGAAAGGAAGCTTTTCAAGGGAAATTGAAGCCGAAATGAAGCATTTCTAGAGAAAGAACCCAGGAATACGGGCTTCCATATGACCTATATGGACCTAGAGAATCAAGGCCCATATAGTCAATCTCCTATAGGGTCGTACATCACCCCGTATGACTTATACGGGCCCCCATACGGTCGGTCATACGACCATATGGGTGTACCGGGGAGTTATACAGGCCCATATATAGCCTGTATATGGGCCCATATGGCGTAAGTTTTCGACAGATCTGCGGGCCTAAGTAAGGGCAAAAATGTAAATGATGCTCTAAAACCCTAAGAAGGGGGCATATAATCTGAGATTTGGGGGTTTTGGAGAGGATGCTAGCTTAGGAGAGAACTTTGGGGGAGAAAAGAGAGCTTGATTAGGGTTTGGAGATCTTCATCATCAACCCTAGAAGGAGGAGAAAAGGGGGCAAGGGTTTGAAGAAGAGTCAAGGAATCCACCAACTGTGTATGTAATGTCCTTGTTTATCGTGAACATCTTGATTTCTTGCATCTTTGTGTTTGATTATTGCTCTCCTTCTATGGAGAGCTAATATTGTAGATACTTGGGTGTTGATGACCCCTTAGATATGTTTTAGCTGATGTTTACTTTCTATATATGAATGCTTGGATGAATCTATGTGTCTATTGGATGTTTTAATGTAAGTGAATCCTTCTACGTTGCGAGAACCCGGAGGGATTTTCGTAGTCCATATGGGGGAAGAAGCGAGCGCCTCCCCATATGTAGACCATCTCCAATAGAGAGAATTGTGAGTATATCGGGAGCCTGGATACTAAGGAGAGTGAATCCTTTAGATGTATTATTCTCATAATCCCTCCAAAACTTAGGTTCCTTAGAACATAATCGGTAAGGGCACTAGGATTAGTAATTCACCTCGAGAGAGTGAGTGAAAGCCCTTTAGGAACCCTTGGCCAAGAATTCACCAAGCATCATTATAGAGAGTTCCATCCATCCTTTAGAAATCCAAGGGGGAATCAATCACCCAAGTATCCCCTTTTCATGATTGTTTAATCTCAAGAGTAATTCGACCCTTGCTTGTGTTTTTCGATTTCTTAGTTTAGACTTAGGTTAATCACTAACTTTTGGATCGACTAGATAGTAGATGAGTAGTGGGACTAGTATTTCCATCTCCCTGAGGATCGATAACTCGACTTTTCAAGAGTCCACTTTATTACTTGATACGACCTATACACTTGCAGATTTCACGCATCAGCGGTCTTACGGGCGCAAGGGTGCACGTAACCTAATCTCCAAGTCCATACGGTTGGTGATATGTGTCACGCCCCAAACCCGGGCCTGGGCACGTAGACAGACCGACTGCACCCAAACAGGGATGAGTCCCCATTTAGGGGCGAGGCCTCAAAGTTCCTGTACAATATTACCTAGAGATAACAAGAGCGGAATATATAATAAAAAGGGGAGTTTATACAACTCCATATAAGTACAATAGAAGTACAACAATACCCGGGTTTACACAACCCAATACTAGGATCTAATCAAGTCACCTCTAGTAATCAATACAACATAAATAATACAAGTCTCACACACTCACAAATACAAATAAGAGGTACACAGACCTCAAATAGTAGAGTAGAATAAGGAACCAACGACTCTGAAGAGGTCCCTAACTAAGCCTGATCTTACTCCTCGTCGTCACCTGAGAAAAACATCAATCAAGGGCATGAGCCTAAAGAACAGACCCAATAGGATTGCAAATAAAGAAATAAATATGGCGAGAAGCCATAAGCAATTAATAGAAAGTAATTCAAATGCAAAAACAAGTGAAACAAAATCACAAGCAAGCAACATGTCTCAAGGATGTGAATAAATCACAGATGTACTGCATCTCGGCGTATATGATACTACGATATCCTCAATATCGTACGATGCCCTCAGTATCGTCTTCGGCCTAAGCCGGATAGCGCTATATCCTACATGTATACATGGTCAGAATATCTCACTCTTTGACTGAGCCTCCGTCTGATGTATGCATGTCAAGAAGAGATTGCTAGTACCGAATACCTAACAACAGGTATACATATATATATCCAAGGCAACAACATCTCGAATATATAAGAAAAACTATGATCTCCTCAAGCCAAAACATATTTAAGGAGTAAACTCAACTCAAATATGTATAAAAAAATATGGAAGTCAATGATCTCCTCGAGATCGTAAGCCAACACATATCTAAGGAGTAAACTCAACTCAAATATGTATAAAAGGCATCACAAGGAATAAGAGCACAAGAATCATAAACAAGGTAGGAGGAAGAAATACTCACAACCCCCGTGTGAGAGCCTACTTTTTTCGCTTCTAGAACCTACTCGGGTCCGAGCCTTCCAGTGGAGTCCAAGATCACTCTATCACATCCTAGACATGATAATTAATCATCACATAACATTTCATGAAAGTTAGAATGCATTACATGCCTTTAAATAACCTAATCATGAATTCACCGAAATATCGCCTTTTTAATTTATAACCGACGAATCTTGGCCCCTAGACACTCTATGGTAGTTTTATTAGTTTAAATATATCCCCAAACTATCGTGATGATCAGAATCGAATTCTGAGCATTTTGGGAATATGCCGAAAATTCTGATTCTTGGGTATTGTAGCTTATACAGCAACCCCGGCAGGATTTTCTTTCTTTTTAGAGTCCAATACTCAACAATCGAGTCTAAAACTTTTACAATCAAGTTTTACTATACAACTAGCAGACATCACCGATTCAATTAGCTAAGTTATGAATGAGGGACCTACTATCTCTTGTTCAATCATCCATCTGACTTAATCACATTTAAAGTGATTAAGAATGGGTAGTGTCACATTCTTAATATGTTCAAACATTTTAAACCTGAATATTTTTATTATAATCAAATAAAAACACCACAGGCTTTTGTTCAAACATCATCAATTACAAACTTAACCAATGAACTTACTAACTACCACTTGCCAACCTTAGCCATTAACACTACCAATATATAGTTACAACAACATAAGCATTCTCCAACTCCACCAGATCGTATTTAGTGTCAAAGAAAGCATGTGGATGAGCTAAGGTTCAACCAATATTAATCCTTTAACACATTAAAGAATGCTTTGCATCATTTCGTTAACATCCTTGAGCAAAATAGTACAACCTAAAGGCTTGGACAACCTTCAAAGGAAATTAGGTCCTTTGTCATTTTCTTGCGTCCCAGAACAGTAGTCCCATGATCTTCAAAACATTTCTCCACATAAATTAACTCACAACTTCCCATACCAAGCACAATGGCAATTAGAAACATCACTACAGAAGGCAAATGAGATGGCTACTTACATTCAGCACAAAGCAATAAACTTATATAAGGTGAACTTTTAAATTAATAATGGTACTAGCTACCATTACTTCATCCAAACTAATGGCATCATCAAAATGCCTTGAAAACACAAAGAAAGGATAAGCACCTAAATGACGAGTTCATCCTACCAGACTCATATGTGCCTTCAAGAGAGTTGCACATTTGTTCCTATAACCAAATCCATGATTGCATTACCCTATATAGCAAGCTTTCCAACAGATACAACACAGCTAATTACTCAGTTTTAAAGAAAAGCAGTGACCTGCATAAACCAGCAACCTAGTAGTATTGTTTAGTCACTACAGTTAATAAGGAACTATGTCATGCCCAAGCTAGAATAATGGCAATCTCACCTCATTGTTACGCAGCAACAATGAATCGGTGAATAAAAACACTTCTAAATCCTCAGTGGAAACTTGAACCCAAAATCGGACTTAGGATGAACAACAAAGTCAACATCCGATATAACCTCGAAACAGACACCGTGGTGGTGTGCTCAGCTCAGGAGGGTCGCGACGAGAGCGAGAGGTATGCCTGGTGACCACGCCGGTGAGTACCAAGGCTCGGGGAAACTCATGAATGAACAGCACCCCAGGACATTCACCCTCCTCTGCGACTAGCATCCTCAACCCGTTCGCCATCATCATCCGGTGCTGGATCACTTCTCCTTCCATCTTTCACTCTCTTTGGACGTGAGTAGATGACCGGGAGAGAGGAGACGTAGATAGAGATGGGAAATGAGAAGTTTGGCCAGTCTTAGAGGGTGGACGGAGGCTGGACAACAACTGTTAAAGAAAAAGGTGATACTCTTCAAGCAAACTCCAAAGTTTAACTCCTCGCCAACTGGTGGTCCTCCTAGTTAGAGGAAAAGCACATGTTAAAGAATGACTACCTTGCTTTGCAAGATAGGGAGTGATTCCCTCTCTCACTACCTTATTACATCTATCCCATATGTTACTATTCACAGAAGAGAGTTTTAATTTGTAGAGAGGGAGAAATGCCAGCTATGTGTGTTAGAGAGTTGATGTCACGCCCCGAACCTTGGGCCCGGGCCTCGGCACACGAGACAGACGCCACGTACTTATATGGTCGCCCCCATAAGCACGGAAGCTCAGTAATATAAGCTGATAATTAATACATAGTTTAAAATATTAATCAGTAGAAAAATATATATACAGGATTTATACAAAAGCCCAATACAGATCCTCAATACAACTCAACTCTCACTCAGAAAAGAATAGAGGCCCGCAGAACTCAGCTCAAAATATCCCCGATGTTGCTAGGTTATCCCGCGAAAGCTCCCTCCTGAGTCCCGATTCTAGCTACTCATCATCACTTGGGAAAAATAGAGCAACCAAGTGCATGAGCCGATGAAAGGCCCAATAGGATCGCTAACAAAGCAATAATATGGCGAAAGCTATAAACAAGGAATAGAATAAATCAAGTGTAAAAGCAAGTGAAACAAAATCACAAGCAAGTAACATGTCTCTGGGACGTGAATGAATTCAAAGATGTACTCAATCTCCTGGCATATATGATATGAAGATACCTACGGTATCATACGATATCCTCCAGATATAGTCTACGTCGGATAGAGCTATATCAATCATGTATACATGGTCAGAAAATACACTCTCTGACTGAGTCTCCATCCGATGTATCATGCCTGTACGTAAGAGATTGCTAGTACGAATACCTAACAACAGGTATACATATATATCCAAGGTTGCAACATCTCGAACATATAATAATCAGTGATCTCCTCGAGATCAGAAGCCAATACGTATTTAAGGAAGGACTCAACTCAAATACGTATTTTAACAAACACCTTGTATGCATTCCAATACGTATTTGTGGGTTGAAACTAAGATGTGGGTTGAAACTAATATGTTGTGGATGTCATGTTGGACTAAGATTAACAACCCACATATTAAGTTTCAACCCACAAATCTCTTCATGGCATTTTAACAAACACCTTGTATGCATTCCAATTTCTAAAATAACAACAAGATAGTTTTACTTCTTAAGCTTCCAATTTTAATCATACAACTCATGCAAATATGCATCATTAGACTTAATACAATTCATTGGCATCATACTTAACATTTTATAGCCTCAAAAACCCCAAATCATGTCAAGTAGTTTTCAACCAATAATTACATAAATGAATGTGTAAATTCCCCCAAAGTTAGGGCTCACATTCTCGGGGTGATGACGGGGCAGCGTAGTAGGCCAACGGCGACGCGTGGGGCTGCAGGTTGGTGATGGCGCGCAGGGCAGCAGGCCAGCAGTGGGGCTGTCGGGCATGGCACGTGTGTAGGTACATGCGGCGCCCAAGTGGCATGCAGGCAGCGTGCAGGCAGCGGGCGCTGTGGCAGGCAGGCACGAAGTGTGGCAGCGCAGTGGTCGGGCACGCTTGTGGGCGACGCTGTTAGCTGGAGGGGCTTGGCTGGCCGAAGGTAAGACTTGGCTGGCCGATGGAGAGACGAGATCAAGAGAGAAAAGAAGGGGGCGTGGGCAACCTAGGGCACGGGAGGAGAGAAAGGGGAAGGGAGATGATGAAAATCAATTTCCACATCATGCCCTAAGTTAAATACTTATACATTAAAATAATTATTTAAATCATTTTACTATATGATCAAATGTGTTATATTGCCTCACATGATTACTATAGCTTTATGAATGAATTTATTCGTACCAGGGTTCACTGTAATAATTCCCTTGTCCTCATGCCCTACAAGGATCCGCGAATCTCGGCCCTTTAATGATTCCTTTAGTCATGGGTTCGCTATGGCATCAGGGGATTGTCTCATCCCTGACCAGATCCATCTTTCCCGGAACTCGAACATTTGTTTGTTTTCTCTCAATAATTAATCTGGATTAATTAACACTTAATTAATCTGGATTAATTAGTACTTAATAATTTTCCACTTTAACCCTCCTTAATTTCTTAATTGCACATTTTCCCTCTCTCATTTGTAAATAAACCCTTGGTTTATTTCTTAATCTCATCTAATGGCAAATGTTAATATTAATTATCTAAAAAGTTTAAATTTCCACTGTTCCCGATAGGGGTGGTCTTTATATATATATATATATATATATATATATATATATATATATATATATATATATATATATATTATTTCCCTTTTTTATCTTTACTCTTGATTTTACAAAACAAATAAAAAGATAGGGTATGGTGTCTAACCTCAAAAGTCAAAGATGTCCAAAAGCTCTTTAGGACCATCAATGGACGTGATGCATAATTAAAAACAAAATTTACACTTAATCCCATTCTTATCCTTTTATTACTATGGAGTCCCTAGAGAATTCTTTTATTGAAAACTCCCATATGAAAATCCCCGCAATTTTATATTTCAACCCTCATAATATCAAATCTTTACATGTAAGTCCATAACCTTCCTGGAAAAGTTTCAAATAAACTACCTGGGCTCAAAACATTGTCCGAATTTTAGTATCAATCCATCAAGGAAAAATACTAAGCCGAACAAAATAAACGATATACAAAAAAATTCAAATTTTTCCAAGATTTTCAAAGTGGTTATTACAATATAGGCACATGCTCGCCCGTAAAGCTCTCTGTAAGTCTTGGGGATATGTGCTCAAAGCATCTTTGCGGGCGCTTACGGGCGTATGCTGGCCCGTATAGCTTTAGAATTTTATCTGTGTTACTTCCGTTTCGCTCTAGAAGCTCCCCAGTGCTCTGCAATTAAGAATTAACACTAATTAAGTATCAATGGGCAAGAATTACTTGAAATCACATGAAGAATGTACGAAGAATTGATATGAAAACATGATCAATTGAACGCTTATCAACCACATACTTACCGGTTATTTTATTATTTTGATAATACGTGCACTTGTGTGAGTGGCTAGGTCTAGTTGACTTTTGCCCAATAGGAATATGTGCTTACTTCTATTTTTTTTTTTTTTGAAATTTTTTTTTCTTGCAAATATACACTTTGTTATCTAAGTTGTGAATACACTGATTAAACTCTTCCATGGTCCATCAGTGTAATGTGTGTATGTGTGTGTGTGTGTGTGTGTGTGGGGGGGGGTGGCAAATAATAACAAAAGTATTGGTGTATAACACTCAAACATAATAGGGGTTAGCTTGTTTGAATAATTCGCAAGTGAAGTATTTATATATATAAAACAAATAATAAAAGAGCCTTGAAAATACCAGGCGCCAATGATGAAATATTTATATAAAATATGATTTTAAAATCAAATAAAATATATCATGAAATTTCTTGAAATTAAAATATTTTGATTTAATATATATATATATATATATATATATATATATATATATATATATATATATATATATATATATATATATATATATATATGTTACAATCTAAATTTTAAACAGTATATAGATATGTATATATACTTTTTAAAATTATATGCACATATATACATGTATTCTGAAGATAAGATAATTTAGAAAGTATATATACATATCTATATTCTGTTTAAAATTTATAGATAAATCAAAATATATCTAAAAAAATTATAAAAAATATAATATATATTTTTTATATATATATATATATATATATAAGATATAATATAGGTGTTAGGATCAGGCGGCCGGATGTCCGGCCGGCCTGATCCTAATACCTCTGTATATATATATCCGGTCATATCCCGAGGCAAGCAATTAAGGACACAGATCCCGAGGTGGATTAAGGACATATATCCCAAGGCGGGCCAATGACGCAGATCTCGAGGCGGGCTAAGGATATAATCCCAAGATAGCTCGAGAACACAAATCTCGAGGCAATCAAGGGATCTCCATTGCTCATTACTCAGTCTTATTTAAAATAAATTTTTTTTTTTAAAAAAAGAAATCTTGTGGCTAAGATCAAATCTTCTCTATAATCTCTAGGATAAGATCAAATAAAAAATATGTTTGATGTAGTTAGATTTGGTCCTCTCCATCCCCACAATCGCGACCCGTCAATAGTGGAAGGTTATCTTTTTAATAAATAGGAAGACTCTATGAAAAGAAAAAGAAGGGGGACATAAGAATATCTAAAGCCTCTCCCTCTCTCGTTTCCTTTTCATCATTATCGCCCCCAAACTTGATATTGTTATTGTCACCGCTGTCGAACGAGGAGCACTGCCCAACGCATGGCTGTGTTGATGTTGCTATCGCTGCCGGAGGAGGAGCACCTCCCCAAGCGTGGCAAGGGGGGGCATAGGAATATCTAAAGCCTCTCCCTCTCTCGTTTCCTTTTCATCATTATCGCCCCCCGACTTGATATTGTTATTGTCGGATGTCGAACGAGGAGCACCACCCAACGCATGGCGGTGTTGATGTTGCTATCACTGTCGGAGGAGGAGCACAGCCCCAAGCGTGGCAATGCTAATGTTGTTGTTGCCCTAAGAGGAGGAGCACCATCCCAGGCATGGTGGTGTTGATGCTATTGTCACCGCCGGAGATGAAGCCCCCCTTTCCTTTATGCTTTGTGATGCTGGGAGCCATAAGTGAAAAACAGAGAAAAGGAACAAAAATAAAATAAAATAAAAGAGAGATGAAAAAAAAAGAAAAGAGAATTAGAAGAGAAGAAAAAAGAACAACTAGGCCTTAATCCCATACTAGATGTGGTCAACTATATGAATTCTCTATCTCTATGTAGCTCTATCAAAGACAAGATCGTGATCAACATCTAATAAACGTAGGTCTTTAGATATTACCTCTCTTCATGTAATCCTTGGTCTACCTCTACCCCTCTTTTTACCTTCTACTACCAAACTATTACATTTTCAAACCGGGGCCCTAGGGGTCTACGACACATGTGTCCAAACCATCTTAAATGCCCTTCTCTTATTTTATCTTCAATTGGTGCAACATGCACCTTCTGTCGAATGTGTTCATTTATAATCTTATCCAATCTTGTATGACCACACATCCACCTTAACATCCTCATTTTTGCCACTTTCATCTTCGGGATATGTTGAACTTTAGTTGCCCAACACTCACTCCCGTATAACATGGCCGATCTAACATCCGTTCTATAAAACTTTCCTTTCACTTTGTTAGGCATCTTCTTATCACACAAGACACCCATAGCACATCTCCATTTCAATCTCATGTTCTTATTTTATGGGATACATTTTTATCGATCATCCCATCTTCCTGGAAAATGGAACCTAAATACTTAAAATAGTTTCACTTAAGCACTACTACTCTACCTAGTGTCACTTCCTCTTCGTCCCTCCAACTATGACTAAAATTACAATGCATATATTATGTTTAACTTCTACTGAGCCTGAAGCCTCTACTCTCAAGGGTGTTCTTCCACAATTATAACTTCTGATTAATTCCATCTCTAGCCTCATCAATTAGGACAATATCAAGTACGAATAACATACACCAAAGGATGTCATCTTGGATACAACTAGTTAACTCATCCATTACTAGAGTAAACAAGTATGGCTCAAGGTCGATCTAATAAGTAGCGGAAAAAAAAAGAGAGAAAAAAAAGATGAAATTTAAAAAAAAAAAAAAAAAAAAGAGAGAAGGTGGGAGGGAAAAGAAAAAGTTAGTCGTTAGAGTATATTATAGTCCTCGCCACGTCCCTCTATCGCCACCGCCGAAGGGAGTTCCTTTGATGCGCTGATCGCCGATGTCGCCAAAGCAGCAGCCTTCGGCCCAGAACCGATGCTTCCAAGATCGTCGTATTATAGGGAAGGACTGGAAGCAGCAACTTCATAATATTGCATTCCTTCTACTCCTATAGATTGAGAAGAGTATCTTCATTCAAGAGAGCATACTGGTAATCCTTTGGCTTCATGAATGGTATGCCCTCAGGAGCCTCCTTTGGAGCATCAAACTGTTGCCCCCTGTTCTATTTAGGAATAGTAAAAAGAAGAGTTCCCAAAAGTGTGAGAGTGGCTAATAGCTTCCTTGCCGGGGTTCCTATAGGGACATATGATATTTGGGGGTCTTGTAACCTCCCTGAGAAAACATGGAGTCAAGTTCTTCATTAGTGAGTGGCTTGATAAGTGTTTAATTTCACACATTTTTATATATCATACATGTATATTATGCATGCCAATTGGTGAAAATGTTGTCGATCAATGCTTAATGAGTGTTATTTTTTATAAACAGGGTACATCAAAGACATCGCGTGAGATTGGAGGATTTTAACTATGATTTGAAGGCAGGATAAGCAGTTTTAGCCCCCATACGGGCCCGCATATGGGCCTGTACGGGGTAATACAGGCCCATATAGACTGAAGAACATCCCCAGGATTTCGCCAGGAAAGTGTATGGGGTCGTATATGATACCATACGGGCCTATATAAATTGAAGAACTCCAGGATTTCGCTAGAGAAATGTATGAGTTATATGTAATACCATATGGGGTTGTTTAACCATACTAGGGAAGCATACGGAACTGTATACGTGGCCACTTGGGCTCTTCTGAGTCATCCCGAGTGCTATACGAAACCATATATATGGTCATACGGGCCCGTATGCATCGGGGGTTTGGAGTCTGTAGAAATTGAAGAGTCCATACGGGCCCATATGGGAGCCTGTATATCGCGTATATGACTCTATTTTTAGTGTATAACAAGCCCACACAAAGGGGGATATAAATATCGGTTTTTAGGGTTTTATAGAGGACTCTACCAACCAAGAATGAAGAGAGGAGCTATTCCATTGAACCTTCGAAAGGGGGTAGAGAAGAGGCTTGAAGGAGATGAAGAAAGAAGCTTCAATGATGGTCCAATCATTCTCAGTCGCCAACAGTAGAGGGAATAGTGTTTCATAGCATGTTTATTTCCTTCACTTGTTATTTTGTATTGGATTTATATTCCCCTCTAATGGGGAACTAACTCTTTAGATATTTGGGTGTGATGAACTCTTAGGTTAGAGCTTAATCTTTGACATTTATTTCTATTTTCTTAATTAATTACTGTTGGGTTGAGACCTATTGAGTGTGCTTTGATGTAATGAATACCTACTTTGCAATAGCCCGAGGATTCAATAGGGTTTATAAGAAGGAAGAAGAGAACACCTCCTCTTATTAGAACTACCTTAATAGAGAGTGTTGTGAGCACGCCAAGAGATCGGGTGTTTAGGTGAGCGACTCCTTCAAATGCATTGTTCCCACGACTCTTCCAAGCCATAGATTCCCTAAAACCTAATGCAACGAGGGTGTTAGATATTGGTCTCCTCGAGAGAGGAATTTATTTAGGAATCCTTGGTCTAAACCTATCTAATTATCAACATAGAAATCCTTGTCGATATCTTTTATTAAGAACCCAAGAGGGATTCACCACCCTGGTATCTCTTCCTTTGATTGATTGCCTCAAGATAATTTTAACTCCTATTAGAACTTTAGCAATTAGGTTACCTAGATATTAATTCAAACCCCCAAATTCTGATTAAACTAGATAATAGATGATTAGTTAGTACTAGTATTTCTCAATATCCTTGTGGTTGGACAACCCGCTCTCTTGAGCCCACTTTATTACATGTTGACAATCCATACACTTGCGAAGACGCAATCATGGCGGCTTCCTCTCCTCAATATCTCTCTCCCATCGAAGAAGGTTATATTGCTCCGGAGTGATAGCCTCAGGGAACTTGATGGCACTAGGGGCCGAGGTGGTAACGTCCACACCACCGATTAGAGTGACCCCAGGGGTGAACACAATAGTCGGCATTGTAGCTCCAGGGAGTGGGGTGGCAGCACCAACAACCGCTGGAGTCTCATCCCACCTTGACCGTTAGCGCTTTGGTGTAGATATTACAATCTCACCAAATTTCGGTGTCACATCCCATGCTATACTTGTTGGTAGTGATCTTATCAGGCAAGACCCCACTGATATGTATTTCCCGGAAGAGCATCATGGATTTGTTCGAGAGCCCCGAGCGAGTACAAGCACCAATTATGGCACTCCAAGAGATGGCGCTCGTCTTGGGCCAAACATCAAACACCTTGTGGGCAGACTCAAGGCCACTTGAGTAGCATGCGTACATGTGAATGTGGGTGTTGCGAATGTAGAGGTCATCTTCAAAGGCGACATGGCTGGAGTCCGTGGCTTGGAGGGAAAAGTCGGTGGCATATTGGGGAAGGTCCTTGTAGATGAAGCCCTCTTTGTCTCGCCGACGCAGAAGGGGACCTCTTCTTCGACGACAACAACCTAATCATCAGGTCATGAGTAGCAGCACATCACCGCAGTAAAAGACGGTGTTCCGGCAACCCTGCCAAGGCCATTCATTATACAGTGGTCAAATTATCAAGATTCAACTTCTAGAAGATGCTTGAGTTGGTTAAATGATAGTAAAGATATAGAGAAGCTGATGAGCCTATTACCAGAGAAGATTTTACTCAGATGGATGAGCAACTTAAAAAAGAAGGTTTCAAGAGGCTCATAACAAATCTTCAGGAATGACATTGAAAAGTGCACTAGAAAGAGCAAAATTAGAATGGGTTGTTGAAGGCTCACCAAATCTAAATCTTGCATTTGTTGCACATATATTCCTAAAAAAAAAATCCAACATCTCCATGAATGAAGCAAATATTCCAGACATCTCTCCTAATCTTTGTTGCATTGCTCTTGAGATTTGTGCACATCTTTTTCGTTGATGAGCTATGGAACCCAATACATGACTATCAAATGTGCGCCCCTTGTTTTCAAAATAGATAGTGCAATGCTTTGAAAGCAATTGTAACACTCATGTAAATTTAAATTGGTGATAAACTTTTAAAGAATGCGAATTTTTATGTTGAAGGTTGGTGCGCACATGACCTGTTTGATGAAATGCATTAATGAACTAGAATAATATTATGAATGTCAAAACGATGATTTTGGATGTCCCATATTATATGAATGGTGGAGAGGTCACTATTTTGAAGAGGGAAATGTGCAGCTTGAATAGGTGTAAAGGCTATCTCAGTAATGAACATGATTCATCATTGCAATTGCTTAAGTTTTAAAATTCATTATGGGTATATGTATTATGCCATGGAATAAATAATGCTTGTGTTATTATTGTTGGGCTGTAGAAGCAAGTTGTTCCTTGTAAGCTCTTTCAAAGAATTTTAATACTTAGTTATGTTATGAAAATTGATAACATTTATAACGTATATAACCAGTTTGATGAAATACACCAATAAATAAGAATAACATAATGAATGCTAAAATAATGATGTAATTGTAAGTTGAATATCTTGCTTCCAATGCAACAAAGAAATATATAAATCATGATATTGTTAAGATATCAAAGAACTACTGCAGAATTAGTTTCCTCCAGGAAATGTCTAGTTGTTTAGCTTCAGCCTTGGTCCAGCAGCGACCACTTGTAAACTAAGTCCATTTTTGAGAAGCCAAGTTCGTCCATATAGAGGTATTCTTAACATTAGTGTGCATACCAGCAACCAACCAAGAAACAATATCATAACATGTTGAGAAGTGTCCCATGCTAAGCATCTCCAGAAGATACTAGGTGGTGTAAATCATGTATTTATTGTATACAAAGCAACAACAGAGGAACTTGCTTTTATATAGGGTTAAAGCCATTTTTTTGTTCCTAGAAACAGGTCCAATGTTCATTTTCATCCTTAATTTCAAAATTTGTCCAATATGATCCTGTGTATTATGTAATCCGTTACATTTGGTCCCTAACACTGATGTGGCGCTAATGTAACATACGAATGAAATATATTATATTTATTTGTTTTTTTAATTTGACATGTGATCGTATTTTGATGATGTGGCAAGCCAACTGGACTGCTGACATGGCATGTCGCGTGGCAAATTTTTATTTTTTATTTTTTATTTTTTATTTTTTTCTTTTATTTTTATTTTTATTTTTTATTTTTTGTTTTGTTTCTGTAACATTATTTTTTGTTTTTTTAATGTTATTTTTTGTAACGTTACAAAGAAAAAATAACGTTACAAATACGAAGCAAAAAATAAAAAAAACAAAAATTAAATTAAAAATTATAAAATTAAAAAAAAATTAAAAATTTGTTACGTGGCACGCCATGTTAGCAGTTCAGTTGACTTGCCACGTTATCAAAATACGACCACATGTCAAATTAAGAAAAACAAATAAATACCATGTATTTCACTCGTATGCCACATTAGTGTCACATCAGCATCAGGGACCAAATGTGATGGAATACATAATACACAGGGACCGTATTGAACAAATTTTGAAATTAAAGATGGAAATGAACATTGGACCTATTTTCAGGGACCAAAAATGGCTTTAATCCTTTTATAGATGTGACAAGGATCCACTACACTCCAAAATCTAGAATAAGAATAGAAACCCATTCTGTAGTGGTACTGAAAAGGGTTCAATCATTGAGAAACCCAGGGACAAACCCAATGAACAAAATTTGCACCATATGGTGAACATATGGATTGGGACATTAAATCTGGAAGTGGTGCATTTATAGAATTGAGCAATCCTAATGTTGTAGTATGGGTATGTATCAAAATGATGATTCAGATTCCAATCGTTGTTCCATTCCTAAAAGGTCTTGTTCGACAAACTATGCATCAAATAGTCTCTGCTCCGCAGACCAAACACTTGCATCACATGCACAATGTGTTTGATTCTGAAGCACCACAACAAACCATGTGAATGATGAAGTAAATTCTTTTTTTTTTGTTTATTTTTTTTTTTTATAAAGGTAACAAGCACCCCCACTAGGGAAATCAAAGGACTTGTATAGGCGTGGCCGCTTGATCTCGAGTTAGTCCACAGGAGAATAGCACCACATCTGACCATATCCTTGCAAGAGTGGGGATTCGATCCCAGGTTTGTTCAAAGGAGAATCCCCATCTTAGCAAGGGACCTGGATACCAATAGACCCAAGGATCGTTGGTATGAAGAAGTAAATTCATATAATGAAAAAACTTTAAGCATATGGATGACATGCATCATGCCAAAGTGGTGAGCATGAAGTTAACATGTCACAAATTAAAGAAACCCACTATTGCAGATGATGTCGTTATGAGCCGTGTTAGAGGCCCATGCTTGTCAGTGTCTGAACCACATACATAGCTTGACCTGTAGTGCATTTTGACCTTACTACTGAAGAGATGAATATTGTACCTTCAAATAATATTGGGCGTGGAACAAGTATTATTGGTCTAGAATACCAAATATAGTAGAAACATATCTCAGGATCATCTTTATCTCAGGATCATCTTTATTGCATATTCTTCAATTATAGCATTGTATGAAACCGTATTCGTAGTATCCGAAGCATCAAAAACAATTCTTACATCAACCACAGAATTACATTTGGCATACATATCAACCAAAGTATTTATCACGTACTCATCATTTTCGCATTTTAAAGGCAAGTCTGCCTGACTATCTTCACTTGCAGTTAGTTTAGATTTCCACACATATCTTCCACTCTTATGCCACCTTTGATGCTGGAGAGCCCGAGTCAGGTGTTGCAGAGATGTCTGATTGCACCATGAGAGCTTTGGCATACTACGACTTGGCGGACCGACGTAAAGGCGGAAGGTGATCGAGCCAAGTCCGGAATTGGGAAGCACTTTGGACATGTTTTGGTATTTTGGCCATAACTTTGGCTACCGATATCGGATTCACGCGCTCAACCCCAATTCGGAAAGCTCATCTTGACACACACGTGAGGTCCATCTAGATTTGCTCAATGGACCCTTCCTTGATCCTCAAATTCCACTATTTTTTCCGTCATTTCTTCATTTTTTGGTGTTTTTTTTTCTATTTTTGGTAATACTTCATATGCCAATTTAGGATAGGATATGAATCTGATATGAACTTGGATTTTTAGGAGTTATCTATTTTATTTAGTTATTTTAGAATTAAATAAATTTTTCTATTGGACCAAAATTTGCCGATTTGGGCAAATTTGGATAAGAAGATTGAATTTCTAGGTTATCTAGGTTAGTTATTTTTAGCTATTTAAACCCGGCTTGTGGGTTGAATTTTATTCATTGATTATTGAGTTATATTTTTCTTTTTAAAGTTTCAGAGACTTTTCTTCTCTGTTTGTCCTCCCCTTTTCTTGCTCTTTTGTCAATCCCCCTCTGTTTACCACCGCCCGCAGGTTAATCACTACCTTGCCCGACGTCAGTTGGTATCAGAGATCATCTTCTTCCTGTAGCCTCGGCATCAATGGCTGGAGGTCGTGGTAGCCGTGGTGGTCGTCGTGGTGGGCATGTTCCGGCAGAGGAAGGTCCGTCTCGAGACCCAATCGCCTTGGAAGCGATGAACTCATCTACAGAGACAAGTAGCAAAGTTGACCCAACGGTTGGCGGCGTGAGATTTGGGGGATCGTGAGGTTCAGACCACGACTCCGAGTCCACCTTCGTTAACCCCTATTCCCAGCGTGGGCAATCCATAGAGCACCGTGCCCGAGAGGAGCGTCACGGAGATCTCGGCTTTCGGGTAGAATTGCCTGAATTTATTGGAACCCTACATGCTGAAGTCTTTATCGACTTGCTAAACGAGATGGAGAGGATATTTGAGTACAAGGAGGTCCCTGATCGTCTGAAGGTGAAGCTAGTTGCCATAAAGTTGAAGCGACGAGCATCTGCGTGGTGGGAGCAGCTGCGGTGTTCACGAGATCGGCAAGGCAAACCAAAGATTACAGATTGGGACAAGATGAAGAAGAAGATAAAGGGGTACTTCCTCCCCTTCGGCTACACCCAAACCTTGTTTCAACGCCTTCATACATTAAGACTGGGCGCAAGATCGGTAGATGAGTACACAGAGGACTTCCACCAATTGATCGCGTGGAACGACTTATCCGAGACAGAAGAGCAACTGGTGGCTCGATATTTGGGATGTCTGCGCCAACCATTGTAAGATGTTCTCAGTCTACACTCATTATGGACTGTTTCGGAGGCATACCAATGCGCCCTCATTATTGAAAAGCAACAGAATAGAAGACCAAAGAATCGTGAGCGCATCGAGTAGCTCGACAAATTTCGCCTCGTGCACCCCGCCTACCTCCAAGCATCGTCAGGTAGGTCTAACTCTGCCGTTCATTGTTATAGATGTGGTAAGCAGGGGCATAAATCACCCGAGTATCGTAAACCTTCTAGTCAGAAGGGCAAGAACCTGATGATTAAAGAGATCAAGGCTGAGGAGGCTGAGGAACCAGTTTATGATGAGTATGGAGATGATGATGCGGCTGGTGACGTGCTGATTGGGGATGGCCATGAGACCCTCGTTGTTCGCAAGAGTCTGCTGGCACCCAAGGATGAATCAAGGGATGAGTGGCTGAGAAATAACATCTTCCACACCACCTGCACAGTGGCCAACAAGGTTTGCAAGGTGATCATCGACAGCGGTAGTTGTGAAACGTGGTGTCTGAAGACGCTGTCCAGAAGTTGCAGTTGAAGATGAAGCGACATCCGAAGCCCTACAGTCTATCATGGCTGAGCATAGGCACCGAGGTAAAAGTAGATCGGCGATGTCTCGTGTCTTTCTCCATTGGGCAGAGGTACTTTGACAATGCATGGTGCGATGTCGTGTCAATAGATGCATGTCACCTACTACTGGGGCGGCCTTGGCAGTATGATTGGAGCGTAGTTCATGATAGAAGGAAGAATACTTATTCCCTCAGCATAAAGGGAAAAAAGATCATGTTGGCACCCTGCCGGGAAGAAAAGCATCCTACCTTGGTAACCAATACTAACCTACTTTCTATGTCCAGATTTTTTAGCGGGATCAAGCAAGGCGATGTAGTTTATGTACTGCTACCTTGCATGCATAGTGCCACAGATATCGATCCAGATCTGCCAATAGAGGTGCAGCAGTTGCTCCTGGAGTTCGCGGATTTGATGCCAGAGGAACTTCCCCCGGGATTCTCACCTATGAGGGACATCCAACACCAGATAGATCTTGTCCCAGGATCGAGCTTGCTGAACCGACCGACATACAGCCTCAATCCCAAGGAGGCCGAGGAATTGCAGCGGCAAGTGGAGGCGTTATTAAAGAACGGCTACATCCAAGAGAGTATGAGTCCCTGCGCAGTTCCAGCCCTGTTGGTGCCAAAGAAGGATGGCTCGTAGCGCATGTGTATAGACAGCCGAGCAATCAACAAAATCACTATCAAGTACCGCTACCCCATCCCCCCCAGGATGACATGTTGGATCAGCTATCCGGTTCAAAGGTCTTCTCAAAAATCGACCTGAAGAGTGGATACCACCAGATCAGATTACAACCTGGAGATGAGTGGAAAACGGCATTCAAGACACAATATGGACTGTACGAGTGGATGGTGATACCTTTTGGGTTGTCCAACGCCCCCAACACGTTCATGCGATTCATGCACTAGGTCTTGCGACGGTTTATGGGCAAGTTTATGGTGGTCTATTTCGATGACATCCTCATCTATAGTCTGAGTTGGTCCTCACACTTTGACCACCTTTGCGCTATCTTTGAGTTGCTGAGAACGGAGCGCCTGTTTGTCAGCTGAAAGAAGTGTTCCTTCTTCACCACTTCTATGACCTTCCTTGGTTTTGTTATTTCTACTGACGGTGTTCATGCAGATCAATCAAAGATAGATGCAATCTTGGAGTGTCCCAGACCAAGAACCTTGCATGATATTCGAAGCTTCCATGGGCTGGCCTCGTTTTACAAAAGATTCATCCGGAACTTTAGCACGTTGATTGCCCCCATCACAGAGTGTCTCAAGGGGCGTGATTTCAAGTGGACGGATGAGGCCGAAACTAGCTTCCACATGGTCAAACAGAAGATGACTGAAGCACCAATTCTAGCACTTCCCTACTTCGACAAACTGTTCGAGGTCAATGTGATGCATCTGGAGTTGGCGTTGGAGGTGTTCTGAGCCAGTCAGGACGACCGGTAGCTTTCTTCAGCAAGAAGCTGTCGGGGTCGAAGAAAAACTACTCCACTTATGACCTGGAGTTTTATGCCATAGTTCAGTCGCTGAAGCATTGGCGCCACTACAGAAGGAGTTCATCCTGTTCACCGATCATGAAGCCCTGAAGTACATCAATGGCCAACACAACTGAGCAAGCGGCAAGCTAAGTGGGTTGCGTACTTGCAGGAGTTCACCTTTACTTTGAAACATCAAGCAGGAAGCCTCAACCGTGTACCAAATGCTTTGAGCCGCCGTAGTTCTCTTCTCACCACAATGAGCGCCAAAGTTGCAGGGTTTGAAGCCTTCACAGATATATATACGGATTATCCTTCTTCGGGCGGATCCTTCAGGAGGTAACCGATGGGCATCATCATGACTTTATTTTGCATAACGGTTACTTGTTTCGTGGCCTGCAGCTGTGCATCCCTGACTGTTTATTGCGACAGCAAATCATGAGCGAACTCCATAATGAGGGGCACTTTGGTCGTGATAAGACCTACGCCCTCATAGCTGCAAACTTTTATTGGCCGAAGCTGTTTAGCGACGTAGCTCACTTTGTGGAGCACTGCTTTGTGTATCAGCGGGCCGAAGGAGTTCTCACCAACGCAAGCCTATACACTCTCTTGTCAGTCCCTGAAGCCCCTTGGCTTGACATCAGTATGGATTTTGTTCTGGGCCTTCCTCGGACCCAGTGGGCCTCACTCTATCATGGTGGTGGTTGACAGATTTTCCAAGATGACCCATTTTGTAGCTTGTCGGAAGATTATGGATGCTACCTGTATTGCACATCTTTACTTTCGAGAGGTTGTTCGCTTGCATGGTGTCCCTCGCTCCATCACATCTTATCGTGACACCAAGTTTGTTACCCTCTTCTGGAGAAGCTTATGGGGAAAATTGGGAACGCAGTTGAACTTTAGCAGTGCATACCACCCCCAGACAGATGGCCAGATTGAAGTGGTGAACCGGAGTTTGGGTAACCTATTGAGGAGTTTGGCTGGAAATAAACTGAAGTAGTGGGATCTGGCACTACCTCAAGCTGAATTCGCCTACAATAGATCGAAGAATCAGACTACCAGCTTGAGCCCATTCGAGGTTGTCTATGGGCGGAACCCATCAGGAGTACTTGATCTAACCCCTGTCCTACAAATTGGTCGTGTTCACCCCCGAGCTAATGAGATGGTTGAGCATCTTCGGGTTATTCATAAGCAAGTCAAGTTAGCTATTCAGGAGAGTAATACCAAGTACAAGATGAATGCCGACAAACGGCAGTGTCAGGTGTTGTTCGATGAGGGTGACTTAGTGTGGGTTGTCCTTACTCGAGATCGTTTCCTTGCGGGTGAGAATAACTAGCTCAAGGAACGGAAGATCGGACCCTGTGAAGTCCTACAGAAGATCAATGACAATGCGTACCGGTTGCGCCTCCCCAGTCATTTGAAGACCTCAGACATCTTCAATGTGAAACATCTGAACCCTTGCTTTGTGGAGTCAACTAATACGAACTCGAGGGCGAGTTCTTTCCAACCCGGGGAGGCTGATGGAGGAGAGCCCGAGTTAGATGATGCCGAGCTGTCTGATTGCACCATGAGAGCTTTGGCATAGCATGACTTGGCGGACCGACGTAAAGGAGGAAGGTGATCTAGCCAAGTCCGGAATTGGGGAGCACTTTGGACACGTTTCGGTATTTTGGCAATAACTTTGGCTACCGATATCGGATTCGCGTGCTCAACCCCAATTCGGAAAGCATGTCTCGACGCGCACGTGGGGTCTATCCAGCTTTGCTCGATGGACCCTTCCTTCATCCTCAAATTCCACTGTTTTCCCCATCGTTTCTTCGTTTTTCGGTGTTTTTTTTTATTTTTGGTAATACTTCGTATGCCAATTTAGGATAGGATATGAATCCGATTTGAATTCGGATTTTTAGGAGTTATATATTTTGTTTAGTTATTTTAGAATTAGATAAGTTTTTCTATTGGACCAAAATTTGCCTATTTGGGCAAATTTGAATAAGAAGATAGAATTTCTAGGTTATCTACGTTAGTTATTTTTAGCTATTTAAACCCGGCTTGTGGGTTGAATTTTATTCATTGATTATTGAGTTATATTTTTATTTTAAAATTTCAGAGACTTTTCTTCTCTTTTTGTCCTCTCATTTTCTTGCTCTTTTGTCAATCCCCCCCCCCCTATTTACCACCGCCCGCAGGTTAATCACTACCCTGCCCGGCGTCAACCTTCAACTGCCATAGCTACGTTGGGGATTTCAATTTCCTCAATTATGTCCTTGGCATCCATGGGAGGCATTTCATCATAGTGCCCAATAGGATTACCTCCCTCAACATGATCCGTATCCTTGAATAGGAGTAATCTACTTGCGAGTTCATCATTACACAATTTAACAACTTCCTCAATCTGATATTTCTTAACATTTTTATCATAAGATGTCACGCCCCTGACCCATCCGGGACGCCGGCAGACCGGCCGCATACGTGTGAGGATGGGACCCACTGTGTGTGATAGCAATGTTCTAAAACTTTAAAATGGCAGAAGAGACTTTTTGCAGAAAGGCCCCCCATGTAAATTAAAATTACATGTGGACCTTATAGTAAAATTCTAAAACCTCAAAATTGTGGGGGTTTACACTCTCTCTCTCTCTCTCTCTCTCTCTCCCCCCCTAATAAGAGTTCTGTCCTCTAAACACTTACCTAACCCCTCAAAAAGATGTGGATATCGCACTCTCATCTCCAACTCAAGCTCCCGAGTTGCTTCACAACCACTTATACTTACCTCTGTTGAATCAAGACCATATAGTATGTTGACATCCCATCACACTCCATTATAATTATGCATGCCTTAAAATGAACTTGACTTTGGCTAAGCATTTGTGAGTTGATCTTCACTAAAAGCCACCAAGAATATAACACATCTTACATACAATCATCCAATGCCCCTTCTCAAATCGGTCTTAAAGAACTCAACTGCAAGCCATAGCATGTCAACTTCAACAGAAAATAAAGGGAAATGAACTAGTCATGGCATGAGAACAAAAGAATGGAAAAGGTACAAAATTCTAGAACTGGTTGTCAATAATTGGAGAAAAGAAAATTGATGCATAGACTTCATGTCTTTGATCCATTCTACATATCTTTGTTGGGTAAGGCATAGAACCTCCTAAAATCAAGTTTAATCATGCGTTGATAATATGGATAATCCTAAAATTTTATCAAACTTTAGTTATCAGGAATGAATAATTAAAGAAAATAATGCCAAATTGAAACTCAATTCAATCCTCCAAATAATTTCAATTGATATAATCATCAAACAAGCACTAAAAACGAATTGATAACCCATATTTCAATCCCCATGTCCCATCTTTATCTCTTAACCACAATTTAGTACACAAAATTATCCCAAGAACCAAACTAAGAGAATTCAATTCAAGTACCACAAGGTCAAAATAAGAAACTGAACATAACAACATGCTCCCAAATCAAAGACAATCAAGGCAATAAATCAAAAGCCTATTTCACTATCAAACAACCTACCATCAGTGTCCAACATTTTGCATACAAGATAGTTGTTCCATCCGAACGTCTAAATCCTAACAAGTGAATAAACATCTCCCAATAGAAATCCAATCCAAATAAACATTTAGAATTGAACTCATAAAATTTCTTATTGGAAATCTTAATACATCCTCAGCATCTATGATAATAAAATAAACTATAAAGTGTAGTCAGTCACATGAATATTAGAATTTCATCCTTTTGGCTTCCATGATTCTCAAATAATCTTCAGTCAATCGAACTCACTTTCCAAACCATAGATTAGATTACATCTTCAAATTTATTCAAGTGTCCACATTCGAGGAGCTTCTGGTGCTTTATAATATAGACCTATCCCCAAGATTTGTCATAAAAAAAAGTGTCCATTCTCATATACAACATCCATAACCCTAGCATCATGTAACAACTCAGCAGACAGATCAACAAATCACTTCTCCAATACTTATTCCTAAAGTCTACTAATTCAATGTCAGAAAAGATGTTTAAATTAAATATTAATTTATTGATCCACTATCAGATATTATACAGTGGAAAGTTTTTGAATTTATATATATATATCCATACTTTATTACTAGCATATTTGTTTGAGTTTTGAAAATTGAAAAGAAGACCGCAGGTTCAAATCTCTCAACGTACCATTTGAATTGAACTCTTATTTTCATAATACTTGTATACTATAATGGTTTTGCATTTAAATTTATTTAGGTATTTTTAATTTAAATTATAACGTTATATAAACTGGAGCTATTTTAAATTATGATATTTATTTTAATTAGTTATTTATTAAGATATTTACTTGTTTAGATATTTAAAAATATTTATTTTTTTATTTGCTTGTTTCTTTTTGCCTACTGATTTATTTATTTTTGGTTGTTTATTTATTTGCTTGTTTTAATTAATTAAGCATTTATTCACTGATTTTTGTATTTAAAATTATTCTTTATTTATTTACTCGCTTATGGTCTTTTGAACTCTAGTGTTTTGGGTTGGGTTGTAGGAATTCTCATAATTTAGAAGTTTTAGTTAGAGTGTCTGAATCTTATAGGATTTATTCTCTATTCTTTTAGGATCTTTTGAGGAAGACTAAACCTTCGTGGAGTTTGGAATTTGTTTTGTGATTTAGTCAAGTAAGTAGTCCCCTTAATCTGTCACGCCCCGAACTCATCCGAGATGCCAGCAGACCGGCCGCATACGTGTGACGATGGGCCCCACTGTGTGTGATAGCAAAGTTCTAAAATTTCAAAATGGTAGAAATAGGCATTTTGCAGAAAGACTGCCCCATGTAAATTAAAATTACATGCTGACCTTATAGTAAAATTCTAAAACCTCAAAATGGTGGGGGTTTACATAAGACATGTTTATAACTGAAAATGTACCATTTGAATTGTTCATCTCATTCCAAATGAAGTTCTCCTTGCATGTAGAAGTGTGCTCTAATTCATGAAGCAAAAATTCCTTCTCATTAAGCAATTTTCTCAGATGTAAAAGTTCCTGGGTATGTACATCCTTGGTAAGCTATTGAACTTTTGTTATAGCCAGTATTGCTCTTCGGAATGAGTCCAATTTTGATTTCATTTCCAAACCCGTTTGCTGTGTATCTTCAAGTATCATTGGAAGATTAGAATTCAATGTTTCTTTCTCAAGAAGGAATTTTATTGCCTTCTCTACATGTCCCTTGACCCTGGTATTTCTTTGAGAAAAAGACTCCATGACATGTCCAATGTGATCATGTGCATCTTCTAGTGATTGAATTGTTTTTGGAGTTAGGCTAGTCATCAAGGCTGCTGCAGCGTTGCTAACATTAGTCTCGTCGATGAAGTTGACAGTAAAGTTGACCACTAGCAACAAACTCCCTTTTAGATCCTGAAAACCGCCACCGTCATAGACCTTCCCCGATAAAATTTCAAGATCAATCAGTTTAGTCGCCATATCTAATTCTTCTAGGTATTGTTGTAAGGATCCTTTTTGTTTAGTTTCTTGAGTTTAAAAACAGGGTCTAAAGACAAGTCCTCACCAATTCTAGCTGTGATAACTAATACAAATTCATTCCAAGAATTTGTCTTACCCTTAACCTTGGTGTTCAAAAGGGCTTTAAACCAATGGAGAGCCTTTCCATCCAAGTGTGTGGATGCTACCTTCACCTTATTCAACTCAACAGTATGATCGAATTCAAAGAATTCCTCCACTTTATATAACCATTCATGAAGATCACAACCATCAAATCTAGGGAATTCTTATTTGGTAAAGTGGTTAACAGTAATTGAATCTTCACTAGGACCAAGATTTCCATCATTTCTAATTGCCACATGGAGATGGGATTGAGATGCTACCTCATTGTTATGGAGTGTGATTCCACTAATCATCATCTTGATCTCCTCCATAGTCTTATGACTTTGATCCCTGATTTCTTGAATTGCCCTTGTATGCTTCTCATCCATTTCTTTGATCAAAGTTTTAAGGTTTTTGAGATCTTGCCTTTTGTTGTTAGTGTTACGCCCCCGAACCCAGCCTGGGCCCGAGCACGGGACAAACGCTGTGTACTTATAGAGTTGCCCCCATAATTATGCAAGGCACAGAATCAGACTAACCTACCATAGACATAATATAATCCATAAAAGAAACTCAAATCCTGACATATCAACTATTCAACTCAGATACAAAATAAGATTTTAGTTTCACAAAATGACTCATCAAATATTTATACATTGACCCACACTAAACTAAGAGCCAGCTAAACAATAAACCGTCACATCAATCTCCGTGTCCGTACCACTCCAAGTCAACTAGGGTCGGCTATCCTAACATGTTCCTGTACACTAAAATAGTCGGAGTTGTGACTAAAACCCAGTGAGCAACGAACATCACACCAGGGTTAGTTACGGAAAATGGCATATATAATATATATAATAGAAGAAAATAATATACATGCTGGTCATATGAGCATATCAATGAGAGCAGAAAATATCATTCCATTCATAAATAATCAGGATGAGATGCTAGTGAACCTCAATAAAATAAATTCACAAACTCGGGTAAATCGAAATATTAGAAACATGACTGGCATATCAAAAGCAACTATAGCAATCATACCTAGTTCAGTATGCACCCAATCTCAATAGAACTAGCCATGTTCACATCTCAAAATCAGATCACAAAACATACAGAAAAGATAATGGTCCTACGGACATGAACCTCGATATCGGCGTATCTCGATTGGTGCGTACATGACATAGGTATAGATTGATATACGAAATATGTAGAATTGGCTCTACTATGAGCAAATACAAGTACATACTAAAAATACAGTTTCAGAATTCATTAATAGAAGCTTCAGTAAAACATCAAGCAATCAAAACAAAATACTGGAGTTCATCTACAGTCAACTCACCTAGAAATCTCCCACGTGTTTAATCTTGGTTGGACTCTCCTAGCGGTTCCATAACGGTCTTACTATGCCCTATACATCATAATTAACCATCTATTAATATTTCTTAATATTTGAAAATCTCTCATTATTCATCAAAAATCCTAATCATGTGAATACTAAAATGTCGGATTTTTAATCCATAACCGACAATCTCGGGCCTTAAGCACCAACCTGCACTATTTTTACTTGTTCCTAAAATACCCCCAAACTATTAAGACACTCGGAAGATCTTTAATGCTATTTAAGTGTTCATTTGACCTTATGCTTGTTTCATTCAAGTGAAAGATTTTCTGAGATTTATCCAAAATCAAAAGGAACGAAACACGACCACATTCTTTATTGGTTTTAAATGGCCTCAAAACAAGACATTAAAAGAAAGATAAACAAGTGCACTCCAAATTTGATTAAATTGAATTGTTGAACAAGACTAATGTTTGGTCAAGAAAAGGAAGAGTTATCCCAATTGCCAACTAACTTGATCAATATGGAGGTATATGTAAGGTGAATCTACCTTTTGTTCATTTCTTAATATATTATCATGTGCAGACTTTATACTCTACTGTATTATAGATGCATAAGGATCAGATTTTTATGGTTTTATATCTATAGAACCTTCTAGAAATAACAAATATGGCAGTATATTCAACTCTCAAAAGCACCAATAAATAAACCAATGAAAGCTGGAACCTTCAAAGGAAAAAGGAAGTGCATAATAGTAAGAATTACCAGGTTCTAGTTAATATTAAACTAAAAATAAGAAGTGGATCTATGAAGGAAATTGTATCCTAACAAAGATGTCAGCTAATTTCAACATAAAGGGAAAATATCCCATGATCATTAGATTTACAAAATTGTTTTGGACCAGTACTTGGCTAGCAACCATTACTAAACAATTATTGGATTCCCTTCAAGATTTGAGCATTACTCAGATGAGACAACCTCTCATGAATAAGCAAATAACTAGACAAAGTTAACCAAGGGAAATTTACAAGGGAAAGCCGACGTGCCACTAGTAATATTGAAAGCCTATATGCTTGAAACTATTTGGAGTCTTGAACACCACAAACCGTACAAATATGCTTAAGATCAAACAAACATAATAAAGGAAAACCCCCTTTGAGAATATAGATGACATTGCTAGGCCAAGAAGAAATCAAGAACGTAACCTTTTTAGTTTCCATCACACCGGCGAGAGAGACAAAGAGAGAGAGAGAGAGAGAGAGAGAGAGAGAGAGAGAGAGTGGAAACAACCGTCGACAGATAGAAATAAAAACAAAAACATAAATACGGCTAGGGTTTTAGGTCTACTTAAATATATTATAAGGTCAATTTGCATAAAACCCCCTGTAAGAATATATAATTATATCAAGGTTTTAAGTGGAGGGTTTTTTATCCTAAATAAATAAATAAATAAATATTTAAAAATAAAAAATAAAAATTCGGTGTCTTACAGTTAGCCATGCCAGAATTAGAGCTCTGATACCATTGATGCGGGAAATTTAGGGTTTTAGAGAGGGGGAAGAAGGAGGAGGGAGAAGAAGACAAGATAGATCTAGAAGAAGATCAATTTCATTCAAAATTTCAGAATATTTTTAGACTGTTTCCAATTACAGTTACAAGCTTTGGGTTTCTTTGATTGGATGGTCAGGATTACAAACGGATGTTATAAGGTGTTATCTATGGGTGAGATGAAGGAAGGAACAGATGGTCTAGAATTAAAATAACTATAGGACCCATCTCTTTACAATGCATATGTAGTTGAGATTCGATCTCAGTTGTTTTTATTATCAGCCATTCGATTATTGTCACCTCATCCTTTTATTTATTTTAAGTCAATCACAACCCTTCCTTCCTTCAACTGATTAAGCTATTATGAATTCTTTAGCTTTTCTCTGATTTTCGTCGTGTTTCTGTCTTCTCTTCTTCTCTTTGTGTTGCTCTCTCTTTGTTACATATTACTTATATATATATATATATATATATATATATATATATATATATATATATATATATATATATATATATATATATATCTAAAGCCTTAGAACCCAACCTTGATCTTCTTGGAGATTCATAGGTCATATGTAGTCTTAGAATTGAGGGAGAGTGAGGTCGAGAGTTATAAGAAGAAACAATATATACATCAAAAAATAAGCTAGCATGTCGATTTTCATACAATTTGGTGAGGTGATGATCATTCATCCTAATAGTTGAAATTCTAAACAGTTAAGATTTCTATAAAATTTCAACCATAAAGATAAATGACCATCACCTCACCAAATTGTATGAAAATCAACATGCTAACTTATTTTCGATGGTCTTTCCATCCGTACGATTGGAAATCTTTAAAACACTCTCCAAATGGCCAAATGGGAGGCGACCTTATTTGTATAGTGTTCCGGCAAGCTTACTGTATCATCCACGTATATATATATATATATATATATATATATATATATATATACGGGGCTGATACTATGCGGCCTGCCTTATCACTGTGCAAGTGCGGTCGCCTCGTTTTGTCCCACTTGCATAGTATTTTGAGGAAATCCAACCGTATGAATGAAAAAAACATCGAAAAATAACCTAACATGTCAATTTTCATACAATTTGGGAACTTGTAGGGTCTTCATCTTAAATGGTGAAATTTTGAACCAGTAAGATTTTTAAAAATTTTCACCCGTTAAAATGAAGGCCCTACAAGTTCCCAAATTGTATGAAAATTAACATGTTAGCTTATTTTTAGATGTTCTTTCCATCCATTAGGTTGGAAATCCTTAAAATACTGTGCAAATGGCCAAATAGAAAGCGACCTTACTTGCACAATAATCCGACCGGCCTTATAATATCATCCCCGTATATATATATATATATATAAAATAAAGTACCTCTTCCATTCCTGCGCTATCATGCTGTCAAAACTCCCTATGGTCTTGCACCGCCATCCACTCGTCACTTCTGCCGTTGTGTTGTGTAGAGAGAGAGAGAGAGAGAGAGAGAGAGAGAGAGAGAATAAAAAAGAAGAGTAAGGAAAAGAAGAAAGCAAAAAAAAAAAAGGATATAAAAAAAAGATGAACAAGAAGAGGCCCTTCTCCCGTTCCCACTCTCTACGCCTCGACGCCGTCAAGCCGCGAGAGAACTCCTGCACCGCCTAGCGCCGTCGTCCCGGATGAAGAAACATTCTGATGACCGATACTGTCTCAAAAGCCCCAGCCACCATTGGAGAAAATTATGGAATACACCAAATCCTGGCCGAACACCGCCTAGCTGCCATGCCCCCGAAGTAGAAAGAAAAGCCGCCGAAGCTCTCTGTTCCGCTATCTGCGTTTCTACGCCGCCAAGCCGCCCAAGTTCCGGCCGAATACCATATGGCCGCTGAGATCTAGTCAAGTATCACCGCTATGCCGATCTTCTTATAAATGACCTCCACAGATGTGCTTCCTCATCGCCTAACCACCGAAGCCCTGACGAGTGTTGTTGCCGAAGATGGGAGTCACCGTTAGATGTGGGCCTTCGAGATTAAGAAGATTTGAGGTGATGCCCTTGAAGATTCCAAGAAGAAGGCTCTTTCCATCTTCTCGATCTTTTCCCCGTCGAACCGCGCCAATCGGATCCTCACCACCCTTTGCGCCAAGGTCCCCGGGCTCTGGACAAGGAAGAGATAAATGATGCCATGCACCTTTGCCCAGCCTCTTGCCAGAGCCCGCATCTCTAGATGTCTTCCACCATGATCACTGTGACTACCATACCCACCTGAAGATTCATCTCCATTTTCACCCACAACGGGGATCTCCAATGGTGCTCTGAACCAAAGTCATTGAAGGTGGAGTGTATCTGACTGGGGATGCATCACATGGAAAGCTTTTTATTCCCTCCTCATTGATCTCTAAAGGATCCGAAAATCAAAATTCTTTGAGATTGATACAATGTGCAAGATTGGTATATTAAGACAACTGAAATGAAAAGATGTTCAAAGTGTTCAAACTCAGAATCCGGTGACTCAAACACCATATTTGGTATTGGATTTGGACAAAATTCATCAGCTTTGAAGTTGTCTAGAATTCTCTTGATCATCGATGCACTGAGTGTCGGACAAACCTATCCAATGGCAAGGCGGAAAGGTTAAGGAATAATGATACAAGTGAACAAGCATTATATAGAATGGTGTTTGATGAAAAGACAAACCTTCTTGTTGATTGGCATTTTCTTATTATTTATGAGCTAGCCAATGAATTCAATTACTATTATGGTTGGTTAGATGAGAACATATGCTTGTAAATTTTATTGAAAAGGCACTTTAAAGGAGTGCCAAATATTCAGTTATGTAAAAGGCCCTTGAGTTGTGTTGGGGTTTATGCCCTAAAAGCAAGTGTAATAAGACATTTTATTGATAGATAATAAAAGTACCTTTTCGTATAATTGAATGTTTATATTATTATTAAATAATTATAATGAATATTTGAAAATCCCTTATTCATAACGAGAGTTTGACCTTGTATTAGTACGAGAGGATTAAGGTCATTGATAATGAATAAAATAGTCAGCAACATATTAAAGTATGGGATCTTTAATGAATGGTTGCTAGTACGGTTTACTAAGCATTTATAAAATGCATGTGATCTAGATCCGGATTGCTGATGTGGATAGACATCTTAGTAAAGGTGCTGTATATGATTATGATCATATATGACTGGACCGATGTGAATTAATTTCTTTATAAACTTACCGTTTTCCATAAAGATTTAATTCATATCAATATGATGATCATATGTAGATCAGTCTAAATCCTGAGTAGTCATGAACTCCTGTTTGTGTCTATTGGGTCTTCTAATTCACTCGTTAAGGTCTGCTACGATAGTCAGACTAGTGACTTTTGTTTTGGAGACTCAGTGGCATGAATGGCTTGGGACATGTTCTTACAAGAATGGAATCCAAGCTTTCCTATTCAAGGATCGAATATTGGTTCCCTTAAGGGTTAATTCTGGAACTGAATAGTTATTCAGCTCAAATTTACAATATGATTATAAATTAACTGTTCACTAGTGAATTAATGGTACTTAAGGAACAAGAGGTTATTAGAGGGGTAAAACGGTAATTTTGACCAGCTCTAATAAACGAACCAATAAATTGGAGGGCAGAACTACATTTAGTGATTATATCAATGGACTACTTGAAAGATTCAGTAAATATAATTCTATAACAACTAAGAGTGCAATTCCATATTTATAGTGGAGTAATAATGGAATTAATAAATAAGATTATTTAATTAAAGAGTTTAATTAATGATCTGGTTTATTGGAGCTTAGTGTTATAGGTCCATGGTCCCCAAGTCACCTCCATACAACACTGTCTAGGGTGTGGATTTTTTGTAATAATGGTTAAATGAGAGAAGGCTTATTTGCAAAGGAATTAATATTCCAGTGCAAGTTCATGATTATGAGATAATTATGTGTAATTAATTAATTAAGAATTAATTAATTAAAAACGTATTATAGTTGGTCCAATATTTATTAGTTGTGAATTAATTAAATATTAATGTGACCAATATTATCTTGTTGTAAGATAATATTAATTTAAGTTTAAGTTTAAGTTTATAAGATAAAGTTAAAGATTGTCTTTAACTGATGTTTATGTTTAATTTTGAATTAGTACATAAATATATTTATCTTATAAAGTGGTTAAATGGTTAAGATATTTTGAATATTTTATCAAACCTATACTTGAATTTAAATCTTAAATAAACTGATTTTAATTGGTCAAAAGTTTTTTTTAGGATTAATTGGTTTTAAAATTAAACCTAATCCTATTATACGTATCATATAGATATCAGATATCTATAGTATATATAAGCCTAAATAAATAAAAAATAAAAAGAGATCAGAGAGTTTTTTCTGCCTTCTACTCTTCTCTCAAGTCTCAAGGATCTCATGTGTTGAGTACATCCTTGAGATCAAAAATCATTGTTTCCTTTATCCTACGTGCCCACACACGTCCTAGTGTGTTGAGTGTGACTTTGAAGATCGTGGAGTGGATCTGACAGCTTGGACAGGAAGATCCTTATTTGAATACTACCAGATAGCGAGGATTCTTGATTAGCTTCAAGAGGTAATGATTTTTACTCTTTATATTTAATGTATGTCATCTTTATATGATCCTGGGATTGCCATTAAAGAGTTAACTAAGAAATTGGAATAAATGCTTCCGCTGCATGTCTGATTTACTCTACCGTAACCAACAAGTTGTTCGATGAAACGCCTCAAAGAAATCACAACTTCCTGTTTTGAGAAATTTCAGATACCAATGTAACCGTTAGTTTTTACAGTGTTTTAGAAAACTCTGAATCTTTACTTGGCTTATAGGCACCCTCTCTTCCATTATTTGTTGAAATGCCTATATATAACATCTCTAATTATGTTTTTTCTCATGTTGGGCTAGTCTAAAAGCAAGGCCAAGTCAATTATTGCTAGCTCATTTTATTCAGAAATAATAATAGAAATTTGAAGTTCTGAATTCATGTGACATGGATATAGTTCGGTGGCACTAAGCCAAGGATGGCATAAATAAGTAACTAAGGCCTTGGTTTAACTTCAGTTGGACAACAACTTAAGAATATTTGGCAAGTCTTGGGGATTAGGTGGCATTGCATTTTGCTGAATCTTGTGATGTGTTGCAGAAAAGGCTTGGTGAATCTGGTAGAGAAATGGAGCAATATGCATCAAAGGGTAGCATGCAAAAAAAATAGCAAAAAAAGTTTCCGAAATGTTTTTTGCTATTTATGAGGAGTTGCTGACTTACTGTTATGACCTATAGCACTCTCCAATAAACAATGCAATTGCTTTATGATGTTTTGACTTTTTTTGGAATACATAGGCTTCGGGATCAAAAAGGAGAAGAAGATAAAATAAATTAAGAAAAAAATAAAAACAAAAATGATGAAAAGCCCACACACCCTGATATTGGATCTGGATCTAAAAAATCTTGAAATGGGCCCACATCTAGCAAATTTAAAGTCCAAATGCTGAAAGTCAAAGGGCTAATCAATGAAGCTTTAATAAAAAACTTTGAAGCTTGGATAAAAAAAAATAAATGAAAAGGGAAGTAAGAAGAAGGCAGCTGAAAGGGTTAATATCAAATTTGAAGATATATTGGAGAGGAATAACCAGATTATTTCAAAGGGGCAAATGGTTCAAAGAGGGTGTTCATAGAGATAGCATCATGTGACTATATGAGATCATTTATTACATGTGGCCAAAAAGGGTTTTGTATATATATATATATATATATATATACAAACGGAAAAAGAAAGGAAATGAAGATCAGAATTAATGATTTTGAAATAGCACGCATCCCAAGGCGGAAAGACATATATCGATGGATGACACGAATCTCGAGGTGACATTAGAACACACATCTCGAGACTGTGATGCAATGCGTATATCAAGGCATGATAAAACATAAATCTCAAAATGACACTCATATCAAGGCGATGATGAATACACATCTCAAGACAGTCGATAAAATCCAAATCTTAAAATGACACGCATCTTGATGGGATGATGGAACACACATTTCAAGGCAACCGATGAAATATAAATCAAGAAGTAACATATTTTAAGATGGTAATGGAATACGCATCTCAAGGTGGCTAATAAATATAAATTACAAAATGACATGCATCTCGAGGTGACAATGAACATGCATCTTGAGGTAGTCAATGAAACATAAATTTCTAAATGGCTCAAGTTTGAAGGCGACAGTGGGACACTCACCTTGAGGCAGCTGATAAAATCCAAATCATAAAGGGACAAATCTCGATGCGCTAATGGAATACGCATCTCGAGGTAGCTGATAATGTGATATGACTCTCGAGGCGGTGATGAAACATTCATCTCGAGACGGTCGATAAAACATAAATCCTAAGGTGGTGCAAATCTCAAGGCAGCGACAAAGTAGACATCTTGAGGCAACAAAAACAACATAAATCCCAAAATGGTGCTATATATTAGTTTATAATCATAAATTTGAAGATCAACATTGAGTTGCATAGATGAGGGAAAACAAGGCAGGTTTTGAACAAGCGGTGTGGATGATATTAGTTTACAAGAAATATGGAATTTTTTTTTTTTTATGGGGGTATCTGAAATATCTTATTGAAGAAAATTTGAGGGTTGTTAATGTAAACATGCGATGCTGGAAAGTCAAGTCAAGCGTCCCGGCGCGGCCGCTCGTTGGTGGCTTGACCCCAAGGGCAAAGGAAAGCCTCCCTTACCACCCTTGGATCCGCCCCTGATTTCTAGTAATGGAGTGGGGGTGAAGGCAATCACGCCCAAGAAAGATGACTTAGTCCTTCATGCTAGTTGAATGTTTTTGAAGGTTTTCTCCAATGAAGTTTCTCCTATTTCTCGGACACTCACTAAAAGAGATGAACGTTTGGCTCTACCTCAAAACCCATGTCGCATCCAATGATCGGAGATGGTTCTATAGGTTACCAAGGCGGTGTGTGTAAAGGGCCTTTTTGTCAGTGTATTTTTTTTCAATTTATTAGTCCTTAAAAGTTATAATCCAAGACTAATTAGTTAGTTTCCTTGGACTATATATATATATATATATATATATATATATATATATATATATATATATATATTATATTTTCTGTAATCTATTTATATATATTTTGATTTATCTATATATTTTAGATAACATTTAGATATGTATATATAATTTTTATAGATAATATGTATATATATATATATGTAATGTGATGATAAGATAATTTAAAAATTATAAAAAACATATCTAATTATTATCTAAAATATATAGATAAATCAAAAAATATATAAATAGATTATAGAAAATTATATATATATATATATATATATATATATATATATATATATATATATATATATATATGAGAAAATTGCATATCCCTCCAAAACTACATATTTGATTAAATACCCATATAAAAAATACTATTTGCTTGTATACCCCTCTAAAACTATTATTTTTGCTTATATACCCCTACTGGTAGTCACCGTTAGCCATTGTTAGAATTTTTAGGTTTAACTATAACTAAAACTTAACCTTAGTTAAAAAATTACATAATTACACTCATTTTTCTTTTGATCACTGTCCCACTTTTTTTTTAATTTTTTTATATCTCTCTGAACTCTCGCACGCGATCTTGTCCCTCTTTCCATCTAATCTCTTATGAACTCTATCCCATGATCTCTATCCCACATTCACTCTTTTCTTTTCATCTCTCTAAATTCCTCGCCAATGATCTCTAAATTCTCTCAACTCGATTCAGTTACAAATCAGCGGTTGTGGAGCCTTTCTGTCCATCAGAGGTAACTATTCATCTCTCTAAACTTCTCGTCATGATCTCCGAGTTCTTTCTCCTTCGATTCGGCCGCAGATTGGGAATAGTTGATTCTCTTCTTGAAACTAGGAAAATAAGGTATATTGAGGCTAATTTGAATTGTCCTCATCTTTCGTTTTGCTATTAATGAAATTTTTTTTTATCTACTTTTAAGTTCTAATTGCAAATTCATCTACATTTTTCTGGTTGAAGTTAAGGATGAAGTTTGAGGTGGTTGTTATTCAGGTTATTTGAGCATTGTTGTTATTTAGAAGTTTAGTCGTGTTTTTGTCTTAAAGAACATATGTATTAATTTTCTTGATGTTAAAAACTTTATGTTGGATGTAATTTGTTTTAAAGATCTTGATGGGGAGCTTGTTTGTTTGTTTGTTTTTTTTTTTTTTTTAAATTATTGGACTTGTTTGTTATAAATTTCATGTCATTATATTTTCACTAATTGTATGTTATAGACTTATAGTTAGTTGTATATTGTCACAGTTTGTGAAAATCATGCTTATAAATTCTAATTGTATGTTTATAAATATTTTTGACGCATGTTTTTTTAAAATCATCTTTACAAATTTTTGAGGACATGTTTATAAAAATCATGTAATAATGTAAATTTTTATGGATATGTTTATAAAACCATATAAATATAAAAGCCATTCACTCAAAAAATTAAATTTTCAAACATTCAAAAATAATTAAAATTCGATATAAGAAAATTTATATTGGTTATTTATAATTTAAATAACTTAAAATCTATAAAATATGATAGAAAAATTAGAGTTCAAAATTAGTAAACCCATAGGTTGCGTTTGGTTGCCATAATGATTATTTGTTATATATGAAATAATTAATATTTATAAAATAAGAAAAAAAATTAAAGTAGTATATAAGCAAACCTAGATTAATAATTTACAATAATTCAATTCACTTATTTAACACGATCCAAGGTTAACTTAAAAAAAATAATTGATTTAAAGTGGTATATAAGTAAATATTATTTTTATATAAATATTTAAGTACTTTCAAATTTTTATTGGAGTATGGAAACACAATCCTCTCTATATATGCAGAGACGCCGTGAACGTCATAGCTTGTCCATTTGTAAGAAGTCCAGGACTCTCGTCACCATCCCGCCATTTTTTTTATGCCTCCAATAGCATGATACTTGACATCCTTCCTTTGTCTCACTTGTGGCCAAGGTTGCACCTAGCCCGCTAGCCGAATCCTAACCCTAGCCGCATTCTTCAATGGAGAAAGGCGGCGAAGACGGCGGTGAATCGGCGGCGCAATGGAGGTTTGTGCCTAACGCCGCGCTGGCAACGGCCTCAAATACCACCATCCGTGGGTTCCTCAACCTCCTCCTCTCCAACCTTGATGGGAATGGCCCGCGGCCGGTCATACCGCTCGGCCACGGTGACCCCTCCAACTTCCCTTGCTTCCGCACCACTCGTGCCGCCGAGGACGCCATAGTCTCCGCTGTCCTCTCCGCCTCCTTCAACTCCTACGCCCCCACTGTCGGTCTCGCCACTGCCCGATGGTACGTCTTCTCCTCTAGAAATTGCTTGTTTCTTTGGTGCGGTTGTTACTCCACGACGTTGTTTGCAGTGCTATTGCGGAGTATCTCTCGCGGGATCTACCCTACAAGCTATCTCCCGATGATGTCTTCCTTGCCGCGGGTTGCACGCAGTCAATCGAGATCGTCATTTCTGTTCTCGCCCGCCCTGGCGCTAACATCCTGCTTCCGAGGCCCGGCTTCCCTTTCTATGAGGCCCGCTGTGGATTTAGCAACCTGGAGATTCGCCATTATGATCTTCTCCCTGAGCGAGATTGGGAAGTTGATCTTGAAATGGTAGAATCTCTTGTAGATGAGAATACAGTCGCCATGGTTATCATAAACCCAGGCAATCCCTGCGGTAATGTTTTCACCCACCAGCATTTGGCGAAGGTCCAGTCCTGTTCTGTTCGGTTCTGTTATGTCCTCATATGTTGCACAAAGAATTCATGTACTTGCATGTTATTTGTTGAATGGTCATGCTTCGCTTTTCATCAGGTTGCTAAGACTGCCAGGAAGCTGGGTATATTGATCATTGCTGATGAAGTATATGGCCACTTGACTTTTGGTAGCAATCCTTTTGTGCCTATGGGATTATTTGGGGATACTGTACCTGTCCTGACACTGGGTTCTATATCAAAGAGGTGGTTGGTTCCTGGTTGGCGACTCGGTTGGATTGTGGCGTGTGACCCCCATGGTGTTCTAAGGAAAACTAAGGTGAGGGAAGCTTCTCTGATTCTTTATTAGGTTTTTAGTGCTTATCTATTTATCATTAGTTCAGCTATTTAGTTGTGTTTTAAAAAAGCCCTTCATGTATTCATTTATGGCCAATTTTATTTAGTTTAATAAGTTTGTCATTATGGTTTGAAGAGCATAGAGTATTTCTAAGATTAGATAACCATCAAGTGGAGTTGATGATCTCTGTAATTGTAAGATAGCATCTAAAACCATATTGATTATCCTGGCCAATGGACTCAACCATTGGTTTATCAACTAATTTGGTTTGATAAAATTGTACTTGGCATAGGTACTTCAGTTAAAAACTCAAATGATATTGTCGTAATAAGCAATTTAAGGTTTTGATTCTGATAAAATTATCTTTGGCCTACATTTTACAACATAGTGCCCATTTCCCTTGTAAATTCACATAAACATGGACATAGATTACTATAGTGAACGATACCACAGGACATATGGTGACCATTCAATGACATGTTGCATCTTTTTCTTTTTTCTCTTTTCTTTTTTCAATTAGCCACATCCAGTATTGCTGCCCATATGCTAAGTTTATTTATCTTCCACAACTTTTGCTAGTGATGAACGTGGCTTAGTATAAATTAATTGAGACCATAATTATTTTGGATTAAAGTGGAGCATCTATTCCATGTTTATAGGCAAATAGTAAGATATTTTTGATAACTAATGTTAGTGTCATGCCCCAAACCCGGTTCAGGACGTTGGCATACTGGCCACATATGTGTGGCGATGCGCCCTACTAGGTATGCAAGGCCTCAAACCTTATATACAAATAGAGCAAAACACCAATATGTATGTATATATACGTATGTGTAAAACGGAAGCTTGCAAATCGAAAGATATCTATACATTGGAGTAAGCTAGAGAGGGGTACAACCAGACTCATAGCCAAGGAACTACTATCAGACTACCTATATACTGGCAAAGTAGAAGTCTTGGCTATGCTCGAGTTCCCCCTCAACCCTCTGAGCAATCTACAGGTCCTAATCTGAAAAGAGGAACATATTTAATGAGCTCAAGAGCCCGGTAAGCCTTTAATAAAAATAGCAAAATCATGAATTACCAATAAAGTGCATACGATAAGGGAGCTTTGGCGCAACGATAAAGTTGTCGCAATGTGACCTGGAGGTCACGGGTTTGAGTTATGGAAATAGCCTTTTGCAAAAAAAAAAGAAAAAAAAAAGGGTAAGGTTGCGTAAAATAGACCCAAGTGGTCTAACCCTTCCCCGGACCCTACGTATAATGGGAGCTTTGCAACACTAGGTTTCCCTTTTTTATAAATGCTCAAAAAGTTCAAATACGAGAATAGAGCCAGTACAACTCCAAGTATCAATGGACAAATCAACAAAATCCACAGCCACAACCTTTCATATACTTAAAGTTAAGTGGTAGTCCCCTAAATATGCTTTGACTATGATAACCCTGTGGTACGGAACAAAACCCCGATGGATCTCACCTCCTTACTGTAACGTTGTTGTCTTCAACAACTAAGCCTTAATCCCATATTAGATGGGGTCGGTTATATGAATTCTGCTCTATCAAAGACAAAATCCGGATCAACATCTAATAAACGTATGTCCTTAGACACTACCTCTCTCAATATAATCCTCGGTCTACCTCTACCTCCTTTTTTATCTTCTATTACCAAACTATTACATTTTTTAACCAGGGCACCTAAGGGTCTATGACGCACGCGTCCAAACTCTCTTAAATGTTTTTCTCTTATTTTATCTTCAATTGGTGCAATATGCACCTTCTGTCGGATGTGTTCATTTCAAATCTTATCCAATATTGTATGACCACACATTCACCTTTACATCTTCATTTTTGCCACATTCATCTTATGAATATGCTGAACTTTAGATGCCCAACACTCGCTCCCTTATAACATGGCCGGTCTAACTGTCGTTCGGTAAAACTTTCCCTTCACTTTGTTAGGCATCTTCTTATCACATAACACACCAGTGTAGCACTTCTCCATTTCAGCCATCCTGTTCTGATTCTATGCGATAGATCTTAATCGATCATCCCATCCTCCTTTAAAATATATACTAGATACTTAAAATGGTTATACTTAGGCACTACTACCCCACCTAGTGTCACTACCCTAACTCCGCCTATGTGAGCGAATGTGAGCATAATTGGTCCCAAGCCCGGATAAAGGAGGGTTGTGGTAGGTTGACGGCCAACATAAAATTTTGTCAAACACGTAATATGAATTCTCTGCACAAATATTTTGACAGACAACTCGGTGTAAATCTGTTATTATAACTAACAGCTCTGTACAAAATACATGTCAACACAGGCAATGCTTATCTCCATTGGTTAAGGCAAGAACAAAGTAACTTGGTAACATACCAAAACCCACAATATGCAAAAGAATACACAACTACAAATCCGAGTATGTAAATACATAGTATTAAAAACCATTCTTTCTTTGTTATAAATATATTTAAATTCCAAAATAATGAACCCACAAGAGAGTTCAAGGGTCTGATTTCAAGAACATCGGTCACATATAAGACCATTGCGTATACATTTCCTTAATACCTAGAACTTGAGCTTCAAAGGCACCTAATTACATGAGTTTCAATCCACCACCTCAGCCTTGGTTACAATCCTCAATCCTTTCAATGGACATAAGCATATTTAGGAATTAAGACTCAGCAAGCACCCCATTACAGGCTATACTAACTCCATCATTAACACTCATTCTCATCCTCACATTCCACCAAATCCAAGCTGAAAACCCAATGTGTTACAACCCCAAAGAGCTCTAAAAGAATAGGGAAAGACAAAGGCATCAAAGGGAAAGTAAATATGCCATCCTTACCTTTAATTTGAGCTCTTCCCGGCCTTCCACAACTCCCTTGAGCTTCCCGCTCCCTAATTCCCAAGCCAGGCTGCAGGTTGGAAAGAATTAGAGTGGGTTAGTGGCTCTAAAGATCATACTTAAGCTTAATTAAAGAGAGATGGGCATAGTGAAGGTGGTGGTGCCTTTCTTGCAAGCTACTATTCTACTTTCTTGACCATCTCATGCCACTTCATGGGGTGAGTGATGAAGAGGTGGTTGCTTTCCATGCATACTAGCCACCCTCCCACTATCATTCCCACATTCCCCATCAAGCCCTTGGCTTTGTATAAAATTCCAACTCTATCCCTTTTTCTATTTTCTACTTAATTTATTTTATAATTTCTTCTTCCTTTTCTGCCTTTTTTCTTCTCCCTTAAAAGTTGTATCTTGGTATTATAGTCTGTAATGGAGCTCAATGTTTGCACTTGTAGCATGGTATATTAGGCATAAATCAAACTGTGCAAGACTACAATCAAACATCTAATTCCATGTGATAGTCAATCTATAAAATGTTTCTGCTAACCAAAGTCAATTGGTTATAAGTCTACCTCTATGGTATTGTTTACTGGGTGCTAGTCTGGCCATGAGCCATCTGCAACGTAAGTTTACCAAATAATTCAATTCTTCAATATTAGTACATCGTACCACCTCATATATTATGTTTTTGTTTCTCCTTTGTCGTTTCTTTTAAACTTGTATACTGGGAATAAATACCAATGTCTATTCTTTTCTCTACCATGTGCACTTGTAGTCTTATGCTGTTAAGAGTTCTGAAACCAGGAAGAGTTTAATCTTCCCACTTTGTCTCTAATTGAGACCTGGAATTTAACTTTATCCAAATCAATTTGTGTTGTTTTCTTTTTTTCTCTGACCTTTCCTAAACCTTTCTGAAATGAGCTATAACAAATAACAAGCTTTCTCTTTTTCTTTGACCCTTCCTGAACCTTTCTAAAAATGAGCTATAACAAATAACAAACATCCTTGATATCCTTTCTTTAATTCAGATATATTATATTTGCTTTCACCTGCCTGGGTTAAGATCACTATTTTCAACCTTATAATTACCCTTACTAAATGCTTATATTTTGTTATTGATTTGTAGGATGCAACCATATCATATGAGTGGATAATAAAGGTGTACGACAAAAAAAAAAAAAAGATTTACCATGTTACAGGGAAAATCTCATCATTCACGTGACATAATTCCAGTGACTGAGGGCCTGGAATAACCTTAACGACCTTTTAACCGATTAACGGTTAACTAGGCTTCCAGAAGGCCTTAGGGGAACTTCGGGCATGCTTCTCCAAGACACCAGAAGGCTTCATTTGAGCTGGCATCGAGCTGGCATCTACTTGGCACCCAAGCGATGGCTTGCTTGGCGTCCGAGTCATCTCTAACCATCCAACCGTCCTTGGGGAAGGTATAAAAGTAGGCGATGAGAGAGGGGTGGGTGTGTGTAGGGGGGGGTGGGTTCTCGGACTTCTTCCTTTGATTGGAACCATCCCTCAAGTTTCAGCTCTCTTTCTCTTTCTCTCTTGCTCACTCTTAGCTCACACTCCACTTATTCTTTGATCCAATTTCCTCTTTGAATTCTTTCGAGATAGATCTCCGATCTTTCCCCTCTTCTCCATGATCCTGTTCGGCTAACTTGATCGTCGGAAAGTCCGAGGATAGCCCCCGGACTTCCCCTTACAGGTTGCACTTATTGCCAGACTTTGACAGCAGAAGGAGTTCTTCTCATCGGACTCAAACCGGAGGCTGATCGTTTTTCTCGTTCCCAGTTGAAGAAGCTACCATCTTCATCAAATTTTACCAGTTGATTGGGAACAGCTTTGATCTCGAACAAGAGATGATTCCACACATCAACCTTTCATATTTCCAATAGTTTGGATCTGAGATTGTTGCTTATGTAAAACTTTTTCTTGGATAGTGGCTCAAAGATGGTTCCTACTCATCCAATACTAACTTCCACCAAAATAAATGTTTCAAATTTGATGGATGGGATGGAGTGGGTTAGGAAATGGTTTTTTTAGTCAAATATAGTGTGTGAACCCATTCTAAATAACAATATTCAATTGACAATAGTTTTTCTTTTCAACTAGGATTTGATTGCTCACCTTGGAATCAACACTAATTGTATTTTTCTAAGGATTTTAGGACAAAACCCGACACTGTTGTCTTTTATATGAGTGAAGATTTGTTCCCAACAAAATTGATAGTAGTGTGGATGATTGTGAGTTTACTTTTCCTGATCAAAACAATTGATGTGCCTGTAAATAAAATTATTAGGATTTTTTGTCTCTAATTTTGAAGATGAGATGAACGAGGGCATAGCTTATCTACAACAAACATGACACTTTTCTAAATTAAGCAATCATTGTTATCTTCTCTAACCAAGCTAAAATTATGATTTCTCCCTTGTTATCTTGTATAGAACTAATGTTATTTTAGTTTCTTAACAAATTTCTTGTGTTCATTTAAAAAGATTTAAAAGTTCTCTTCAGGATAACATATTTGAAAAATGTTGAGATGGATGCCTTCCTTTTGTTTGACTTTGCCTTTTGCCTTTGCCTTCCAAACATTGCCATGTGTCTTTTTTACTACGATTTGGCTTGAGCTCAATCAATAGATTTTATAGCGGCCAACTCTTTTGTTTGGAAAGTTAAATTTGACCTGTTGGCAGAAAAATCGGATAGAAGACTTCTAAAGCTAACTCAATTATACTAGATAAGGTTTTGTCAATATTTGTTGTATTTTATCCCAAGTTATTCCAATCTGTCGAACCAAACACCCTCTAAGGAACAATTTGCAACAGAATAACATTTATTTCAAAATTTAATTAATTAAGTAAATATAATCAATAATTAAAGTTAAAAATATTAACTATTGTACACTGTTTGATGTGACATTGTTTGCCATTTGTTATATACAATACATAATTTCTTGTGTACAGACTCACAGAATGTTAGTATGCCA
Source organism: Dioscorea zingiberensis (assembly GCA_026586065.1). Taxonomy (NCBI): domain Eukaryota; kingdom Viridiplantae; phylum Streptophyta; class Magnoliopsida; order Dioscoreales; family Dioscoreaceae; genus Dioscorea; species Dioscorea zingiberensis. The sequence continues at coordinate 17,107,938 of CM048826.1, read as the reverse complement.
ACAGATCCAGGATTTGGTTTACCTGTTATGGTTCACTAAGCTTGCTCTCGAATATTATTGCCTTTAGACCATAAACCCCTTCTGCATGAACAGTTTTGGTGCGTTGACACAGCTGGCACACATATATTTACTCAATTTTTTTGTTATTATTTTATATTGGTACACTGTCATTATTTGCATATTTTCATTCGTACTGTACTAATTATCTAAGTTGAGTAGGTTTTGTCTTAGATTTTCTCAATGAGTTCCATGATCAAATGTTGTGATTTTGATATGATTGTTGTTGTTAATTTCTTCTCCAGGTGGTTGATTGCATAGAGAATTTTCTCAATATTTCAACAGATCCTGCAACCTTTGTTCAGGTAGTGTCATGCGTGCACACGTGCGTGTGTGTGTGATGCCCAGATCTGATGATAAATATTTTACTTTATTAATTTGAACAAAAATTTTGTGTAAGACATCTGGTTAGGTTTTGAGAGGTCAGCACTGTCAGCACTTTTTAAGTAATTAGCAACTACTTACTACCTTTTGATTCCTTTTTTCCATGCAAAAGCTTATCTTTTGCAGTATAGTTAACTTCATATCTTTACACAATATACCTATACTTGGTTGTTGTTATACAGGGTCACTTGCAAGCTACACATTAACTCATCTGTTGTAAATATGGGTATTAATCTAGCTCACAAGTATTAATCAGGGAATCATGGGTATCAAGTTAGAAGGACATTGTTTAGTAATTTATTACAAATAGGAACAGAGAAAGCAACGGGCATGTTTAGTTCATAGAAAGTGGTGAATGATCCGAAAATGAGGAACTAATAAATCTTGTGAAATGTTGGAGCTTTAGCATGTGGAAACTTTTTAGTGCTTGGTTTTCATCCTTACAAAGTGGCAGCTTCCATAATCGAGTGGTGACAGGCTAAGCAAGCTCTGATGCTTGGCCTAATTAATGAATTATCATGACCACCCAAGGGATCAGGTAGTGCTAGAGATTTGAGGAAGATTATCTATAGATTGGGTTGCCTCAGATTGGTTTGAGGAAAACTCTTGGGTCTTGTAATTTAAGCCTTCAAGCCACTTTGGTCTTGCCTGAGGCCTAGTCTGGCCAGAAAAATTAATGACAAATAGTTTTGGATAGGCAAACAAGCACTGAAGGACCATTTACATCCCTATGTTTGTTGCTTTAGGCTTGTCACAACTCAACCTTGCCCATTTAAAATTGCTTAGTACCTCTGGTGTTTTGTGAACTCACAAGGTTCTTTTTTACTGCGTTGAAATTTATATAACCTTTGTAGCTGAGTACAAAGTATAAACCTTTATCATGCAGTTTGGCAACGACATTCGTCCAACACAGCCGCATAAACTCTAATGCAGGATTATATTTTCCTTTTCTAGTTATTTTCCATTATAGCCTATGTCAGTTTGATAGTTTATACTGATATTTTGCTTTATGTTTACAAGGGTGCGCTTCCTCAGATCATCGAGAACACAAGCAATGATTTTTTCTTCAAGGTCATTAATACGCTGAAGCAAGCATCAGATATATGTTTTGACAAAATAAAGGAGATTGATTGCATTACTTGTCCACATAAGCCGGAAGGCTCCATGTTTGTAATGGTGGGACATTCTGAAAACTCTTTCATTTTATTTTTGGTTAGCTTTGATGTTCAAATCAAGTATTGGGTAGTGCAGGTAAAACTAGATATTGCTTATTTGGATAACATCAATGATGATGTAGAGTTCTGTTGCAAACTGGCCAAAGAGGAATCTGTTATCATTCTGCCAGGTCAGCTATCATGGCTTCTATATTTTATTATTTCAACAAAGACAATTGACCATGATATAGTGATTTCTTACTAGAATTATAGAACATATATTGCCATATTTCTATCATCCATATTTACTCTTGGTCATATTCATTTTTAATAGATTGATTTAGGATTCTTAATAGGTGCCAAAGTAATTCTTCACAACTGTTAGGAGACATAGTTGCCCTCACAAAATATGGGGTCTGACACTATTATTTTGTGAGTTGGAATTATTTGATTGCATGAATTTAACTGTTATGGGTAGTTTTGTAATTTCATATTTTATTGGTAGAAAGTGTGCCAAATTTATTTGTTTTCTTTTTTAATTCTATTCTATATTGAGTTTGTCGATAAGTTTAATAGTCTAGATAAGTTTTAGTTCGATAAATTATATTCTATTGGATTAAATGCACATTTTTGTCTTTTGTCTTTTAGGGTATCATTCACTATTGTATTTGTATTTCAAAATGTTCATTATGCACCTGTACTTTATGTGTTTTGTTCATTTTGGTTTATACAAATAACATGGTGAGCAAGTAGAATTCAATGGTTGTATTTTGATTTTTTAAATAATTTTTAATATAATAGATCCAAGTGATCAGATCCTTTCCCGAACCCCTTGTATAGTGGGAGCTTGTTGCACTAGGCTACCCTTGTAAATAATTTTTAATACTGTGGCTTCTATAAGAGCAACACATTCCACATCAAATGTGATGTGTAATAATTAATTATTTTAAAAAAAGATTTTTAGTAGGTTTTTTTGTTGTTGATATGCCAATACTTGTCATGTCAAATGCCATATAAAATAATTAATTTTTTTTTTGAAAAAGATTTTTAGTATTGTTTTGATTGTTGACATGAAATTACTTGCCATAGCAGCAACAACATGGATCTGGGGTTCCTATTTCCTTCATTTTTTTTTTTTTTTTTTAAAATATGGATAAGCTACTAGAAGCACACGAGTGGTTCGAATCCTCAACCTCTACTTATGAGAGGGAATGTACTAGGCAATATTTTTTTTTTTAGAAAGTTGATCCCTTTTTCCTTCATCTTAACTAATGCCATGCCAACAGAAAAAATGGTTATCCAAAATTTTAAAAATATTAATAATTCCACTTGGAATCTAACATGGCCTTTAGCCATGCTAGGTGTGTTGCCACGTTGGCTTACAAAACCCACGTCTTTAAAACAATATTTTAAAAATCAAAATTTAGCTATTATAATCTGCTTGTGCGCCTCATCATTTGTATGGACAAAAATAAACAAAATACTTGAAAAGCAGGAATGCATTGAACATTTAAAAGTACAGTTGACTATAATGAAAAATATGCTAAAGTAAAGCTAATAAAAGAGCATTTGATACTCTTTTTATTTATCGCCATTCTTACATTGATAAGATCTCTTATCTCTATAAAAAGGAGGGAGATTATGGTAGTTTATCAGTTAATAAAGGAATTTAGTTTTTTTTTTTTTCCTTTATGCTATTATTTTAAGTGTGTGATTGCTTAGATTTTTCTAGGTACAATTAACTAACAACTATAGGTGCCAATATATAGGTTGTCTTGTATCTTTCTCAAAAGTAGTTAACAAGTATTAAGTGTTAAACTCGCCTAAAAACTAATAGGCCACATGTAAGTCTTTATGAGAGGCTTATCTAAAGGCTACTGCTAGATGTTTCAGTATACCATTTTGAACCTGATTGCACTTAGGCTTGGTATGCAACCATCTAAGTTGATTTGGACCAATTTCACTTTGCTAAGTGTCTGAGTCAAGTGCTTGTTTGAGTCCAAACCTATTTGTTGATATCGTGTGAAGCCAAATCCTAAACTAATTGGTTTAGAGATAGATGTTTGAGTTCTATTCATACCAGAATAAGAGTTATCTCTAGAAGGACTCAAATATGTTATATGATAAGATATGACTTCTAGAAGGCCAGAAGATAAGGTTCTACAAGGATAAGATATGAGTCCTAGAAGGATTCAAACAAGCCATGTGATGTGTATAAATACCCTGGGGGTTATGGCTGAAGTAAGTGAAGTGAAGTGAAGTGAAGAGAAACAAGAGATAAGTAAGAGAGAGCGCGGCGGCGGTGGCAGCGCTGCCACGCCAAGTTTTCTCCTTCAAGAGAGAGTCGGGTTTTCTCACACAAGAAAGAAGTGGGAGTTCTCCTTCAAGCAAGAGAGAGTCGGGTCGTCTCCTTCAAGTAAGAGAGAGTCAGGTTTTTCTCCTTTAAGTAAGTGAGTCGGGTTTTTCTCCTTCTTGAGAAAAGTAGGTTTTTCTCCTTTGTTTTCTCCTATTGTCAAGAGAGGGTGTGATTGATTTCTCCTTGAAATTAGAGAGAAGTTTTGTAATCCAATTTTTAGTTGAATTAGTGAAATCCTCCTGCTTTTTCCCATCTTTGTGTCCAATTAGTCTTTGTCGTTAGTTGTGTGTAAACTTCAGCTCCCTTAATTCCCTTAAACACGTCACTATCTAACTTAAATTACGACAACTCAAACTCAACTTACATGTGAGTCATCGTACATTAAATTCACCTACATGCAACCAAACGCCCTAAATAAAACTTATCTAGACTTAGTGGTAAACTCAAATTGCAATAGAATTCAAAAGAAACTACCCAAACTTGTGGACTTCTAGAGGCTAGAAAAACTGAAATTACCCAAATGCATGGTTTTAATTTCAAATGTCAGGAGATTTTAAATGGGAATTTTACATCACAACTTGTTATATGAAAAGAGATATGTTTTACTGTATAGGATGAGTTTTATTTCTACTGGCAATTAGGTACTAGGAGTTATTTTGTAAAAGAACTTATATTTGCTTAAAAGTTTTACTTTCCCCGGCTACTTGAGTTAATATACAAATAATTTGTGGATTTAAAAACTTTATAACTTGAAGGGTTTCTTTTCTGCACCTAGCTATCATTTTTTCTTTCGATATGTGATATGCCTAATGCGTGCTCCGCGAGTGCACAGGTCGGACAAGTAATACAGTGGACTTTGAAGAGTCGGATATCGATCCTCAGGGACTAGAGATTAAACTACTAATCGTCTATGAACTAGATGAACAAGAATTGGTGTTGGTGATTGCTAATGTTAATCTAAACCTAGAAAACAAGAATAGGATGAGATGTAATGAATCGTGGGGTAATCAATAAAGAGAGGGGTATTCGGGTGATGTTTTCCCCTTGGACTTTCCAAAAGATAGATAAGGAGTATTAATGTCGGTAGTTGCAACTAATTGGACCAAGGATTCCTAGAATGCTTTTACTCCCTCTCTCGAGGCGAATTACTAAACTCAGTACCCTCACTGCACGATGTTCTAGGGAATCTACTTCTTGGAAAGATTATGGGAAAGAATGACTAGGGATTCCAGCTCCTAAATGCCCGATCTCTCAGTGCATACACAATCCTCTCTATTGAGGTATGCCCGCACACGGGGAGGCGTTCGCTTCTTCCCCGATGCGTCGGATTGGATAATCCGGGCTGTCACAACGTAGATTACCAATGCAAAGAATGACACTCTCTCAATAAAAGATGCAACTACTAGTATTAATATTCAACATCAAACATTAAACATTTGTCCAAGGGGTCTACATGCCCGAATACCTAAGAAGTTGGCCTTCCATTGAAGAAGAAGAAGACAAATACAAAACAATGGAGACAAAACTATTCATTAAGAAAGTAAAAGCTTCCTCTACTGTCGGTACTATGAGATGACCGTAGACCTGGCCTTTTCCAAGTTATGCTGTTGGGAAGGGTGTCTTCGTGCTCTCCTCCAAGCTCCTTATGATGCCCTAGATGTGGAAGATGATGGTGGATTGATGGGAGACTCCCCAAGGGTGCCTTTAGAACCAAAAATCTCTTTTTAAACCCTAGGTCCGTTTATTTATATGCCCCCCCCCCCCCTCCCCATCCCCCCATTCTGGAGAAATCTGGACTCGTTTTGGAAATGACTTCACCTTTCAGCTGGGTTTATACTAGACGGTTCCGTTTGGGTAGTAGACAGTCCCGTCTGCTAGCTTCTTGGAATTTTCCTAAAGGCAGGCACTTCCGTATGAGCACTAGGCTGTTCCACCTGATGGCTTCCTAGTGCTTCTTCACAGATAGATGGTTCCGTATATTGCACCACACGGGGCCGTCTGATATAGGAATTATAGTTTGCGGGGTCCCCTTGCGGTCGTTTTTGAGCCCGTTTGTTTTTTTGGTGATTTGAAGCTGTGAGTTTCGAGATTTTCCTCTATCAGGCGGTTCCGTTTGAGTTTCAGACGAGATCATCTGCTAATACAATTTAGCTTGTTTTTCCTCGAACTTGATCGAAATTTCTTCAAATTTTGTAAATGTCCTCAAATCGCCTCCGGTGTATTCTGATGAGTAAAATAAACATGAATTAAGTACTAGAAAGCTATAAATCATCTAATTCCATGTTATATACATGCCAAAGTGGCACAGGAATATGGTAATCAAAACACTTATCAAATATCTCCACACTTAGACATTTTCTTGTCCTCAAGCAAAGAAGCGAAATAAAGCTAAAAAAAATAATGATAAGTGTTTTGACCTCTAGCCAAAAATTATACAGTTGCACTTTACTCATGGTTCATCATCGATATGTATGTTATCCTAGTTTGACCCAAGACTTTGAATAATCTTGTGACATTTGTCATTACAGTTGTGGACAAAGCTTATTCACTCCACATCTATGTTTTTTTAGGTTTTTTAGAGAGGCAAGGCCACTCTCAATGGACTCTAGAGGGTTCTTGGGACTCTATGGACAAACAATTGACCCTTAGTGGAATAGTGGTAGACAAAATCAAGAGGTACACATCAACAAACTAGAAACTTTTGTACTTCTTTTTTTTTTGGTAGGACATCACTAATGGATCTGACTTTTCGGGACTATTGTGGAGTGTAGATTTCCCTTTTCTAGGTAGATGCACATGCTGATTAGGCACCGGAACACCTAACCTACTTGGGAAATTACAACTCTACATGATTGTGCTTATGCCCATAAGAGATTTTTCGACTTGAAGAGCACCTTGATTATAGTCCGAACCCCAAGCTACTTCATCATCGAGAGCAACGGAATATTGTCAGTTTATTTTCATAACTCCTATATACAATTAACACTTTATTTATACTCTTACTTGTCCACTAAGATAAGTAATAAAGGTCAGAAGCTTGAATAAGTGTCACGAACTCTCTTGGATCCGTTAAAGGTGATACTTAACACTCTAAATCTTGGAAACATGGAATGTGTTATCTATTGTCACTAACAAATATTCTTGTCACAAGGATGTTCTCTAATCGTCCATGATGTCTCCTAGAAGAATTAGCAAAAATTTGTGCTGATATGGTGCCACCAAGAGTAAAGGAAACTAAACAAAATTTGAAGCATGCCGTCATCGGTCTATGTTAACATGGAATTATTCGAAGATGTGCATTGAATTTTCTAAACACCTATCTTTATACTTGAAATTGTGTGATGAATTTAAAAAAAAATAGTTTGAGCTTGGAAGCTATAAGCTACTACCATCTCCACTTGTAAAAATAGTGCATTGTCCCCAATACACCCATTAAAACATACAATTGAAAAGAAAGGAAAGACATAGGGGGTAGGAGCAAACTGAGACTTCCCGTTTCTATTGAGTGAAATTCCTCGTTGTAGGAGCCCGAGGAGTATAGTTCAGTTTGAGCACAGTTCATACCTTTCAAAGTCCGCGAAGCAAGGAAGGGGTGATTATAACAACAACAACAACTAAGCCTTAATCCCATACTAGATGGGGTCGGCTATATGAATTCTCTGTCTCCATGTAGCTCTGTCAAAGACAAGATCTGGATTAACATCTAATAAACGTAGGTCATTAGACACTACCTTTCTCCATGTAATCCTTGATCTACCTCTACCCCTCTTTTTACCTTCTATTACCAAACTATTACATTTTCGAACCGGGGCACCTAGGGGTCTACAACACACGTGTCCAAACTATCTTAAACTCCCTTCTCTTATTTTATCTTCAATTGGTGCAACATGCACCTTCTGTCGGATGTGTTCATTTCTAATCTTATTCAATCTTGTATGGCCACACATCTATCTTAACATCCTCATTTCTGCCACATTTATCTTCTGGATATGTTGAACTTTAGTTGCCTAACACTCGCTTCTGTATAACATGGCCAGTCTAACTGACGTTCTATAAAACTTCCCTTCACTTTGGTAGGCATCTTCTTATCACACAAGACACTCGTAGCACTTCTACATTTAAACTATCCTATTATGATTCTATGGGATACATCTTCATTGATCATCTCATCCTCTTAGAAAATGGAACCTAGATACTTAAAATAGTTACTACCACTCCACCTAGTATCACTTCCACTCCGCTACTCCTACTTTGACTAAAATTATAATGCATATATTCAGTTTTACTTCTATTGAGCTACTCTCAAGGGTGTTTCTCCACAATTCTAACTTCTGATTAATTACATCTCTAGTCTCATTAACTAGGACAATATCATCTGCGAATAACATACACCATGAGATGTCATCTTGGATACAACTAGTTAACTCATCTATTACTAGTGTAAACAAATATGGGCTCAAGGTCGATCCATGATGTAGACCCACTATTATAGGAAACTCCTTCGAATCTCCTCCAACTGTTCTCACACTCATAACTGCTCCTTCGTACATATCCTTAATAGCATTTATATATTTAACATTGAAGATTGGAATGAAGAAAAAATATTTATTCAACTCACTGAGAAGATACAACCTGAAGGACTAAAATAGGGAAGAGGAGGCCACATATTTGCCACTCAAATCCTTGAAGATAAGGCGATAAAATCGAAAATTAAAAGATTACAATCAGATAAGGAAAACCTAATCTATATCAAATCTTTTCCTAACAAACAGAAACGATAATGAAAAAATCCCTTAAATAATATGCTTATTCTTTGTTCACACATGCAGTTCTACACTCCTCCTCAAGCTGGGAGTAAATATTGATCATTCCCAGCTTGGAACTCATTTCTTCAAAGTTTGTCTTTGATAATGCCTTTGTGAGTACATCCGCTGTTTGTTGATTAGTAGGGAGGTATATTAACCGAATGACTTCTTCTTCGATTTTCTCCTTGATGAAGTGGCTATCAATTTCGACATGTTTAGTTCGGTCATGATGAACAGGATTCTTGGCTATGCTGATTGCAGCCTGGTTGTCACAGAACATGTTTATAGGCCCTTGGAATGACATTTTTAATTCTTCAAGGATTCGTTTCAGCCATATACCTTCACATACACCATGAGCCAATACTCAAAACTCAGCCTCAGCACTACTCCTAGCTACAACAACCTGTTTTTTACTTCGCCATGTGACCAAATTTCCCCAAACATAAGAACAATATCCAGAAGTTGATCGTCGGTCAGTAACAGAACCAGCCCAATCTGCGTCTGAATATAATTCTATACTCTTGTTGGAATGCTTCCTAAAAAACAATCCCTTTCCTGGTGTCTTCTTGAGGTACTTGAGAATATGGTAGACCACATCAAAATTTTCTTCTGTAGGGTTGTTCATGAATTGACTCACAACACTTACAGAAAAACAAATATCAGGACGAGTATGAGAGAGATAAATCAATCTTCCTACTAGTCTTTGATACCTCCCTTTGTCTACTGGTGAGCTTTCTACCTTCTTTCCCATCTTCTTGATTGGGTCCATGGGAGTCTCTGTAGGTTTACACCCTAACATACCAGTTTCCTTAAGTAAATCTAAGGTGTATTTTCGCTGAGAGATGACAATTCCCTTGCTAGATCGAGCTACCTCCATGCCTAGAAATACTTCAGGCTTCCAAGGTCTTTGATTTCAAATTCAGTAGCCAAAAAACTTTTCAAACTCATCATTTCTTCCTCATAATCTCCCGTCACAATAATATCATCTACATACACTATTAAAATTGCAATTCTTGAATCTGTAGAATGCTTAAAAAATAGTGTATGGTCAGATTGTCCTTGAGAATACCCTTGCTTCTTTACTGCCTTAGTAAACCTGTCGAACCATGCTCAAGGGGATTGTTTTAAGCCATACAAGGATTTTTTGAGCTTACACACTTTATTTATGGTGCTTGGTTCTTCAAGACCTTGTGGTATCTCCATGTACACTTCTTCTTCAAGATCGCCGTTGAGGAAGGCGTTCTTGACATCAAGTTGATTCAAGGGCCAATTTAAGTTAACTGCAAGAGAGATCAGTACACGAACTGTATTCAGTTTTGCGACTGGGGCAAAAGTCTCTTTGTAGTCAATGCCATTGGTTTGGGTGAATCCTTTCGCAACAAGCCGTGCCTTGTACCTTTCTATGCTTCCATCAGCCTTGTATTTAACAGTAAAAATCCATTTACAAGCCACTGGTTGCTTTCCTTGTGGAAGATCTGTGATTTCCCATGTCTCATTTTTCTTCAGTGCCATGATTTCCTCATTAATTGCCATTCTCCATTCAAACTTCTGATAAGCATCTTGAAAGCTTCGAGGAACTTCAACAGAGGCTATTTTTGACACAAATGCATGATAGCCAGGTGACAATCTTTCATAAGAGACAAAGTTAGATATAGGATGCTTTGTACAAGATCTTACCCCTTTCCTTATGGCAATAGGCAGATGATCTTCATCTATAGAGATGTTAATTGTGTTACCTGATTGTGCTTCAGAAACAAGTCTAGGTTCTGACTCTTGGTGTTGCTCAGGTTGTATACAAGCTTCTATATTCTCTTGAGTTTGTGGTCTTAGTCTTCTAGTGTAAACACATAGCTCTTGCTTTATTGCTTCTTGTGTTTGTAGAGAAGATTCTGGTGATGTTTTGGAGGACTCAGGTTGGGACTCAAACTCGGGTATTTGAATAGACTCAGGAATGAGAGTGGGAGTGGAATTGTAAGTAGGGAATGATGGTGTTGGAGTAGTGATGTTCAAGGAATCAATGCGAAACTGATATTCCTTTGTCTGATTCTCCCCTTGAATATGAGTTTTGGGATAGTAGGGCTGGTTCTCAAAAAATGTAACATCCATGGTATGGTAGAATTTATGAGTAATTGGTGAGTAACACTTGTAACCCTTTTGGTTTGGAGAGTATCCCAAAAATATGCATTTAGTAGCCTTTGGATCAAGTTTACTTCGGTTGTGAGGATAAACATGAACAAACACAGAACAACCAAAAACACGAAAGGGTATGGTGGCCAGGAGACGAGACAATGGGAAAGCTTTTACTAGAGTGTCATATGGAGTATTAAAATTGAGAACACGTGAGGGCATTCTATTAATGAGATATGCAGCAGTTAGGATAGCTTCACCCCAAAAATGTTTGGGAACATTGGTTGAGAACATGATAGACCGAGTAACTTCAAGGAGATGTCTATTTTTTCCCTCGGCTATTCCATTTTGTTGTGGAGTATCCACACAAGAACTTTGGTGAACTATCCCTTGTTTTTCTAAATACCCCCCAAGAACCAAATTAAAATAGTCCTTTGCATTGTCAGTTCTTAAGATTTGAATTTTTGTTTGAAATTGAGTATTTATCATGGAGTGAAATTTTTGAAAAATGGAACTGACTTCTGACTTTTGTTTCATAAGAAAGACCCACGTTATTCTAGTATGATCATCTATAAAGGTCACAAACCACCTAGCTCCGGTAACATTATTAATTCGAGAAGGCCCCCAAATGTCACTATGTATGATAGTAAATGGACGAGACGCTTTGTAAGGCTGAATAGTATAACTATTTCTGACATGTTTTGATATCTGACAAATTTCATACTGAAATTGCTGTGCCTTTTTATTCTGAAATAATTCTGGAAATAGTTTTGCAAGATACATGAAATTTAGATGACCTAACCTATAGTGCCATAACATGCTTGCACTATCATTTTTATTCAATGCAGAACTAGATGGAGAATTACCACTAATAGGACTCTCTAAAGAAACACAATTAGCATTTCAAACTTGTTTTCCTAGAAGACCTTGACCTTTGAGAATATAGAGTCCCGAACACTCCTTAGCATTGCCAATCGTCATCCCCGAACTCAAATCCTGGAAAACACATGTAGTGGAAAATTTAGCATCACAATTCATCTCCTTGGTAATTTTGCTTACTGACAACAGATTATAGTTCAAATTTGGCACAAAAAGGGCAGAGTTTAGTACTAAATCTTTAGAGATCATGATAGAACCTGTCCCAGCAACTTGAGATATAGTACCATCTGCTATTCTCACAGAAAAATTTTCTTTAATCGGCCTGTATGAGTGGAACAAAGTTTCATCTCCAGTCATGTGATCAGAAGCCCCAGAATCAACAATCCATGTGCATGTTTTTTCACAGTTAGCATTTAGGGCTGTCGAAAAATTATCTTTTTGTGCAATAGTTCCAGTTCCAACTATCGAGGACTTTGCAGATTGCGGCTGTCCGAACATCCTTTGTAAGGTTTCAAGTTGCTCTTTGCTAAAACAGGTGCTGTCAGTTGAAGATTTCTCATCTGCAGTAGCAATGTTACTTCGATAGTCTTTCTTTTGTTGAAAACGATTTTGAGATGGTTTCCAATCTGTTGGTTTGCCATGAATTTCCCAACACTTGTTTTTTGTATGTCCTTGTTTACGGCAATGATCACACCATGGACGCTCTTTTCGAACACGGTTGTCATAATTCTGAGAATGATTACCTCGAACTACCAAGGCAGAGTTTTCGGTTGTTGTTGAATTGTTCATGATTGAAGGACCCATCATTACCTTCTTCCGAGTTGCCTCTCGCCGGACTTCAGAGAAGGTCTCACGAATACTGGGCATGGGTCGTTGACTCATTATGCGGCCTCTTACTTCATCCAGATTCTCATCTAGCCCTAGTAAGAATTTGAAAATTCTTTCCTTTTCCACTATTTTCCGATATTTGGCAGTATCCCCTGGACAATCCCACTCTGTTGATTCGAGGATATCAAGCTGTTGCCAATATCGAGTAAGAGTGTTGAAATATTGTTGTACCGATAAATCTCCTTGTCTCAGATCATGTAATTTTCCTTTTATTTCAAATAATGCTGAAGTATTCTCTCTGTCAGAGTATGTGACTTTGGCTGCATCCCAGATATCTTTAGCAGTAGTGTAGAACATGAAGTCTTCACCTATGTTAGTGTTCATGGAATTGATCAGCCATGACATGACCATGCTATTTTCTGCCTTCCACACCTTGTATTTCGAATCATCAGAATTTGGAGTTGTCGCTGCACCGGTGAGGTAGTCATCTTTGCCTTTGCCACATACGAACATAAGGACTGATTGCGACCATTGAAGGAAGTTATCTCCATTGAGTTTATGTGCTGTGATGGGTATGGCTGAGCCTTCTGTCCCTCCAATAGAGAGTGGTACAATGATGGGGCTTGAAATCACCTCTGAACTTGATGCAGTTTCTTTCTCGGTTGTTATCCCGTATTTAGTCATCACAGTAGTCCAGGTTCAGACTGGTTCTGATACCATGAAGATTGGAATGGAGAAAAAATATTTATTCAACTCACTGAGAAGATACAACCTGAAGGACTAAAATAGGGAAGAGGATGCCACAGATCTGCCACTCAAATCCTTGAAGATAAGGCGATAAAATCGAAAATTAAAAGATTACAATCAGATAAGGAAAACCTATTCTATATCAAATCTTTTCCTAACAAACAGAAACGATAATGAAAAAATCCCTTAAATAATATGCTTATTCTTTGTTCACACATGCAGTTCTACAAACATGAATGTTCAACGCCCATCAAAGGACTTGCCTTCGTACCCTATCATATGCTTTCTCTTGGTCAATGAAAACCATATGAAGATCTTTCTTCTTCTCTCTGTAGATCTCTATCAAACTCCTTAACAAATGAATGGCTTCTGTTGTAGATCTACTAGGCATAAAGCCAAATTAGTTCTCTGACACCTTCGTAATATCCCTGAATCGATGCTTTATAACCCTCTCCCAAAGTTTGGCTCATTAACTTAATATCACGATAGTTTGTACAATTTTGAATATCCCCCTTATTTTTTATATATAGGCACCAGAATGCTCTTTCTCCAATAGTTTGGCATCTTTCCCCATTTTAATATGGAGTTGAAAAATTTGGTTAACCATAATACCCCTAATTCACCAAGACACTTCCAAACTTCAATCGGGATACTATCCGGGCCACAGGCTTTCCCAACCTTCATCTTTTTTAGTACCTCCTTGACCTTACTAGGCCTGATTCTACGTATATAGCTAAGGTTCCTCTCCACTATTGATGCATAGAGATCTACAAAATTATCCTCATGACTTGTATTGAATAGGTGATCAAAATAACTTCTCCATCTCTCCTTAATTTTCCTATCTCCTGTCAAGATCCGTTGAGACTCATCCTTAATGCACTTCACTTGGTTCAGATCCTTCCCCTTCTTATCTCTTAACCATGCTATCTTGTACATTTCTTTTCCCTTCTTGCGTCCCCAACTTTTGATACAAATCAGCTAAAGAATTACCTCGGGCCTCGCTAACTGCTTTCTTGGCCTCTTTTTTTGCTTTCTTATATTTTTCAAAGGCTTCATCATCTTTAGCTGTGGGTAACTTCTTATACCAATATCTTTTCTCTTTAATAGTCTTTTGGATCTCTTCATTCCACTACCATGATTCCTGTAGTCGAGGTCCTAGTCCCTTAGAAATCCGTAGGATCTCACCCCCTACCTTTTCAATACAATTCACAATCTCCTTCCATAAGTTGTTTGCATCATCTTCTATATTTCCAACTGGCTTTTCCCATATTTTATTCCTAAATATTATTTGGTTATTCCCTTTTAAAACCCACCATCTAATCCTATGTTGTCTAACCCTCCTTGTTCACTATATCTTTTTTCTTCACATCCGACGCTACTAACCTATGTTGGGTAGTTAGTACTTCGCCAGGTATAACCTTGCAATCTTTGTATATAGACCTATTCCTTCTTCTTCTAAGGAGGAAGTCTATCTGGCTATGGTTACCCTCACTCTTAAAAGTAATCAAATGTGATTCCCTTTTTTTAAAGCAAGTGTTGGTCAATACCAAATCATGAGCCAAAACAAAATCTAAAATAACTTTTCCTTCCTCATTCCTATTGTCATACCCATAACCTCCATGGACTTGCTCGTAGCGATCACTAAGACTACCCACATCCCATTAAGATCTCCCCCGATAAAAAGTTCTTGCTCACTTTGAATCCCTAAAATTACCTCGTCCAAATTTTCCCAAAACTTAGCCTTTAACTTTTTCCCCTAAACCTACTTAGGGAGCATACGTACTAACTATGTTGATTGTCTCTTTCCCCAACATTAGCCTCAAATGTATAATCCTATCTCCTACCCTTCTCACTTCAACCACTTTGTCCTTAATTTTTGGTTCCACAATAATTCCCACACCATTCCTATGTTTATCCCCTCCACAGTACCATAATTTATAACCTGTGTTGCCAATCTCTCTAGCCTTGTTTCCTATCTACCTAGTCTTTTGCAAACACACTATATTTATCTTTCTTCTTTTTAGAGTGTCTACTAACTCCATAAACAAATAAAAGAAGAAAATAAAGTCACAAAACACTAAAAGATAGACAAATAACAAGTGAGCAAGGATGAACCCTTGCACACTAATACAAAAATCATAACATATGTCCTGATCATAATGAAACTATTCCCTATCGGTAGAAACAACTGATGTGGTCTCGGCTGGAGCAGTATGTTGTGCAAGAGCTTCAATGGAGGGAGATGGTGGTGAAGGAGCTGCAATGGAAGATTGTGGTGAAGGAGCTGCAACGGGAGAAGATAGTGGTGTCGAGACGATGGCTGGCTCTGGAGGTGGAGCTGGAGTAGCGGTGCTATTAGGAAATCGCGCCAAGAGCTGTTGTAAATCGCGTTGCATCCTCTCATATGCCATGCTCAAACTCTGTAACATATAGAACAAGAGCTGCTGGCTGGAGAGGAGCTACTCTATCCTGGAGTCAGGAGGCTGGGAACTGGGACATGGTGAAGCTGAAGGAGAGTCGTCGGATGATGATGATGCGGTGTCGGCACTCTTCTCCTCCATCGGCGTGGGGTCCTCTCTCGAATCTGGAGTCTCTCAGCGGTGCGCCTGATGATCCCCATAAGAACAAGAGTGCTAGCGCCCAGGGGTGTCACTGTAAAGAGTCGGGTCATGTTCCGTGTCCCTCAGAGCATGCCCATGTCGGCGACCAGCTGAGTGATGCAAGGGCCCGTTGAGATAGAATGCAAGCGTTGATACTGGCCCTGATGTGCTATAAAATTGGCAAGGAGGTGGCTAAGATGCACAGGGTGGCAGTGGATTATGCTGCATAGTATATACTTGTCGCGCTGTGTGATTGACCCTGTGCTATCCGTGCGGCCTACGATGGATCAACTGATCAATGCCTAGATGTATCGATATCCTAGGTCGACAATGAAGGAGGCCTTCTTGTAGTCAACACTGCCCCTCATAAGTGATGGACTGCCAGAACCTGGTGGGCAAGACATCTCCAGGGAAGTCCACTGCCAGTGCGTCTTACTCCGGTTTGTCGACGTAAGCGTGGTTATATAGCCTCATGGCGAGCGAGAAATCAGTGAAACTTATCTTCTGTATCTCCCCTGCGAGGTGAAATTGGATAGCGTCCTTCTTGCCCACAGTGAAGTGGGAGTTTTCGACCTCAAAGATGCTAAGGACCTCGTATGCGAGCTCCTTATATACTGGCTGATCGATCGGTAGAAGGGGATCCCATCCCCCAACAGAGACAAGCTCTCTGACCTTTTTTCAATACCTATCTCTCTCAGTATGTCCCAATCTATAATGTAAGTCTTGATGAATTCCTTGGTAGATAGCTTGTCATATCTGGCTTTGAACCTCTTCTTGAGGAACTCTGGTGCAGAAGAAGAGGGGTTGTTGTCATCTCTCTTATGCTTGGTGATGACTTTTGTTTGCGGAGGCATCTGCAAAATAGGATTATAAATGAAAAACAATTGGAATAACATTAAAATGAATTACATGAGATTCCAGATTTTTAAGAAAATTAAACTACCAGACAGGCTGATAGTGGAATTCCTGCAGATGCCCTAAAATTTCACTAGTTTGCGGTTTCGTGGACTTCGTCAGGCGGATTTGCCTGGCTCCCAATTGTCTTGACATCCCTACTTTTACTCTAGTTAGCGGTTCCATGTGAAACCTAGATAGTACCTCCCGGCTATGCATTTGACGCGAATATGTGAAAGTGTATTGGTTCGTGGTCTCGTGTGGTATTCCAGGCGAAATCGTCTGGCTCGCCTGTGCAGGTCAGACAGGGTTTTGGCTCTTGCAAGTCCCCTTTACGAGATGTAGAACCCTAAACTAGGTTGGAATTCCCTAATTCATGCTAGTTAGTGCTGACATGTGCGATTAATTTAACCTAACATGCCTCAATTCACATTTAAATTCATTCAACACCCTAATGCCCTAGAAACAGTATACGTGCTTGAGTGCAATTTGACAAGAAAGAGTTGTGTAATCAGAGGGCTAACCTTTGATTTACTGTGCTGAGTGATGAGGGATGTGCCCTAGAAACCGGTGCGCGCAAGGAGGGAGTGAGGGGAAGACTGAGAAAGCGGGTTGTGGCTCTGTGTGTGAATGAAACAAGTGAAGAGGCACAACCCGCTTGCTTTCCTAAATATACTAAAATTGTTAGCACAGGCGGTTCCGTAAGCCTACCAGGCGGAACCGCTTGGCTTCTTAAAATTATCACCTTAGGAAGTGTGCTTAGGCATATCCGGATGAACCTTCAAATGGTCTCGTCTGACTTCACAAATTTGACCCCTTTAATGACTTGCATATGCAGAAGGGACCGCTTCTAAGAGTGAATAGATCCGTCTGGCTTTGTAAAATGATCTTCCCTCATAAGTGCACAGATAGACAGAACCTCCTAAAAATTTGGATGGGTCCGTCTGGCTTAACAAAATTGCCCCCTCTCATGGTTTCCCTAAACAGACGGAACCACCTTAAAATACGGACAGATCCGTCTGGCTTCAAACTATGGTCTTCTCTCAAATTTTCACAAGCAGACGAAACCCTCTAAGAATGTGGATGGTTCTGTCTGGTCTCACAAATTGATTCCCCTCATGATTTTCATAAGTAGGCGGAACCGTCTGGTAAACAAACGGATCTGCCTGTTGGTTCAAAATAAACCCTCCCCCAAGTTTTACAAGTGCTGATGGAGCCGCCTAGAAATACAGACGGATCCGTCTGCTTTCTCTAGACAACAGAACTAATCACTAAAGGAAGGAGTAAACAAGGGAGTTTAAATCAGGCATCTAATTAATTTATTGGACTTTAAATCCGACCTATTGATGAAAACAAAAATTTAAAGAAAAACAGAAAAATTTTGAAACTTGGGTTGCCTCCCAAGAAGCGCTTGTTTAACGTCACGAGCTTTATGTTCCTGGTACTTACTCATGGCGGTTCAAATATATGAAGCCTTTTTCCAGTTCGGCCGGTTCCACTCCCTTCATAAAACAATTTGAGGCCGTGCCCATTAACCTTAAACGTCCCTTTTTTTTGAGTGATTGATTTCCACTGCCTCCTAAGGGTATACCTTGTAACAGTAAAGGGTCCCGACTATCTTGATCGCAGCTTCCCTGGGAAGAGTCTTAATCTCGAGTTGAATAGTAGAACTTTATCACCTTCCTTGAATTGTTTACGTCATTTTATAAATTGATCATGGTATTTCTTTGTCATCTCTTTATACAATCTCGAGTTTTCATAGGCAATGTGGCGCAACTCATCTAATTAATTCAATTGAAGTTGTCGTTGTGCAGCTGTGAGGGAGGGGTCACAGTTTAGGGTCTTAGTGGCCCAGTAAGCTTTGTGCTCCAATTCCACAGGGAGGTGACATGTCTTTCCGTAGACCATCCTGTATAGCGTGCTCCCTATGGGTGTTTTGTAAGCTGTCCGATATGCCCATAGGGCATCATCTTATTTGTTAGCCCAATCCTTTCTATGATGTGCCACTGTTTTCTCCTGAATGCGTTTCAACTCCTTGTCCACCTGCCCACTTATTTGAGTGTGGTAGGGGGTTGATGTACAATGTGCTACCCCGTATCGCTTCAGGATCTTGGCAAATTGGGTATTACAGAAATGCGTGCCTCAGACGCTAATTACTGCTCGAGGAGTGCCAAACGTTGAGAATAGTTTCTTCAAGAATTTAACCACACTCTTCGCATCACTAGTGTGTAATGCTTGTGCTTTAACCCATTTGGAGACGTAGTCGACAGCCACTAAAATGAATTTATTCCCATTGGAACTGGGAAATGGCCCCCCTCACTAACTTGCTTTTCACGACAGATCCTAGCTGTTGCCACGAATATTTTGTAGCTTCCTCGGTTGGTGAACCTATGACCTGTCACGCCCCGACCCGGATCCCGGGACCTCGGGCACGTCAACAGACCGGCCGTACCCGAGTGGAGACGAGCCCCGCTCGGATACAAGGCCTAAGTAAACAGTAGCAGATAACAAAAAAATAAATTCAAAAAGTTTATTAATCCAATAATAAACAAATTCAAATCAGAGTGCTAATGCGGAAAATAAAGTACAAGGGTCCAAAGCCCTAACAAACTCCAGGACCTACAGGGTCATAACCCAATATCTCACACAAGAACTGAAGAGAGATCCCCCGATCTCGACAAGTATCACACCCCGACTCGTGACGCCCACGAAGCTCGAGTCAACCTACTCCTCGAGACCTGAAATGAGAGAAGGGAAAAAGTGATGAGCTTTCGAAAGGAAAGCCCAGTAAGTACCCTGCAAGGATCTCAAAGATATAAGATGAAACATGATATCAAAAATCAAAGAATCATCAAGCAATGGGGATACACCCCAAGACAATCAAAACCCTAGGAGTTTACCACAAACATACAAAGAACGGTAATTACTCTCGTCCAACGGCGTTCTCGCTCAAGAAGAAGAATTCCAATAACAAGCACAGTAATGATTCCCCGGCCAAGAATACACAAAGATTCTGGCCGCCTGACTAACCTGCCGCTCCTCGGGTAGCCACCTCTCTCATGTCGACATGGTGGGTGATCGACCCCTAATCGACCGGGTGGACAACTGTGAGTATCGCCCCTCCGCCAGAATCGCCGAACGCTGTGGTGTCCTGGCCCCTAACGCCTCGCAACATCCGGAGCTCACTCGCTCCAATCAATCCGGCGGAAGAAGAAACTTCGGGCCATGACACCAACCCGCCAAAGACACAAGTATCGCAGATCTCCATGGTCTCATGCGGATATCGAGGCTATGCTCACGAGCCCGGCCACCTAATCGACTCATACCTACCTAGTCGCACATTAGCACCACGAGTGCCTACTGCCAAGTGCCTACGGGAGGCAAGCCCAACATAGCATTCCAAACAAACATGTAGTAACAATACTACCACAATCAAATCAATCACACACATAATAGTAAATAGATTAATAACTATCATGTATGTGCATGTATCCAAAAACAACAGGTATCACAAAGAAAGACATGCCAACAACCAGCATTTAGCAAATCAAGAAACCCAGACAATGGGTGGAATCTAGGCAAGAGTAACTTACCTCTAAGCGCAATCCAACCGATCGCTCCGAATCTGTCTCGTCGAAGTACCACGCTCCTCGACGATATCTGTGTACACATAACCCCGTCTCAAAACAATGCACAAGTGCTCAATAAACAACTAACACTCCGATGGATGTTCTCGAAATGGGCCCGGCCCATTACTAAACCCATCTAGAATCCACAACCCTACCTTGCCCATTTTCACCAAGCCGGCCCATAGGACTCAACATCAAAACTTAAATCAAATTAGATCCACATGTGATCATAAAAATCTCCACATGTAACCTAAGCACCTCTTGCTAATATGCATACTCAAACCTTACAACACTCCTCCAGTTCTTAGGAAACAGGTAATACTATGTGTAAATCATCCTCACCCCATGACATCAGTACAGGCATTTGCAATCAGAGGTTATACTTATTAAACCCAATTGAACCTCCGAATCACACTAGCTAGTCCTCATCCAAAGCTTCAAATGCATAATGCTAAACCTTCACAGATCAACTGCACGTAAAAGATATATTCCTCCTAGCATTTCATCACAGCCTTCATCTACTCATTAAGATCATAGATGAACCCATGTGCCACTCTTGATCAACAGCACACACAAGATCATAACACTACCAAGACTAATTTCATGCTTCTCTGAAATTAACATTAAGAGTAAACGACATGCCATGAAATCCCAAAGCTCTAACTAAAGAATCCTCAAAACTTCACTGTTCTCATAAGCACAGAGAACTAACCCCTAGTTCTCACTAATTCCACTCCAGGAAATTATCAAAGTTAATGTCCTGACCTTGCTTAACTATGACCGTCAATTTCAGTTTTATATACCAAGGTAACCTCCTGCAAACCTCTCTATAATCCAGAACCCAACTAAGAAATCAAACTCATAAATACATGTGCAGATCAACACATAACAATACCAAGCATGATCACAAGTAAGTCTAGTTCCTCAGAACTTCAAAAGAATCACTATTACATACCTTAAACTGACCACCAAGTCCCCCAAAATAGAACTTCTGTTCATACTTAAAGTACAAGGAGAAATCATCCATTACAACATAGTAAGCAACATCTCTACTAGCCCTTGTTTCAAATTCCTTTAACAATGAAAACTAGACTATGTCAACCTTTCACATGCTCTGTGAATAAACAACTTACTCATTCCATTAACTCACTGTTACTTTAGGTTCTTCATCATCTCAGACCAAATAAAAACCCCTTCAAACCATGAATCTAGCATACCACTAGTGTCTCTAAGCATGCACAGAAGACCATTCACTGCTCTTTATGTGATAATGCTTATTAGTTTAACAACACCCTAAGCATTCAAGTACTAGTATAGACACTCAGAGATACAGATTATAGGTTTCTCATAATCTCTTAACTTAGCCTTATTAACACGTTCCACCAATGAACCCTAACATCACCTCCTGCCTTTGAAACTAGATCATGCATCTATTTCCATGAAGGATTTTCTTGCAAACTTTAGTATGTCACATGCTTACAGGTCTACTTTAAAACTTTTCAGAGGATAGATTACTCACCAACGAAGATGACTGATCGCGGTGTCGATCCCGCGGTGGAGCTCCGGTGAGTTTCCACGGTGGGGACCGCCCGTCCCCAAGCCCTCACCCACTTCCTCTCTAATCTTTATCTCCAGAACCCACGGTTTCTTTGCCTTGACGGCTGCTATGGCCAGAGACGGCTTCTCTGTCTCCTTCTCTTTTGAACGGGCGTAAACGAAAGTGGCTATTAGGGTTGGGTTGTCGTTCTTTTAAAGACGTGCTGACGATAAGCCTTGAAGGGTGTGGTTTCGCTAATGAAGGCTGTTATTATGGCGACGATCATGCGCGAGATCATTGGGGAAGATGGCCGTGACGGCGATGACAGCTAGCGGAGGAAAGGATAAGCTTCACCAACGTTGGAGAAGAAACCCGTTTCTTATATGAAGCTACACGTGTTTTCTCATCTCCGAGGATTTTAACAAACTTACAATTAAATCCTTGCCATCCAATTGATTAAAGGGTGCTACGTGGATGAGTTTCAGTGAGGGTTTATTCATCCAATTTCAAAACCGGGATTGTATATATCTAATATCACACATCTATCTAATCAAAGATTTTAATATCAATCTCAGTCAAAATCCATAATATATTTATAAATATATTATCCCTCCATGAACCATGTATTTTATCCATACATACTCTTTATTATAATAATATATTATAACTATTCATTCAGTTTAAAATCGTGTATTATGGAATGATTGTTCCTTATATATATATATATATATATATATATATATATATATATATATATATATATATATATATATATATTATATCACATGCATGTTTCCTTTTGCAAAGACACCCTTACTAATTTCCCTCTCTACATGCAAGTCCCTATATTCAAATCTCCCTGAGTGGTTATTTTTGCGTTTAAATCCCATTATTACTAACAATTTACAACTAGGTCCTCTCTGGGTGTGAGAGACCAATTTCCAACTAAAAATCTAGTTTAATCCAACTTGGGGGGCTTTTATTTATTAAACAACTAATTAAGGATAATTAACCAACCCCTAAAATCCTCGGATTTTACATGACCTTTTAGTTCTTCATTTTTCAAAGTGCGCTTCCTTTCAAGGGAATTTGGCCGATGACATCATGGGGATTGTCCCCGATGTAGCTTATTTGAAAAGTCGCGAAGGTCATGGCCCACGTATTGTTCATCTGAAAGATATCTTTTCAAAGGATGATCCAACCTGTTGGATTATAACTACCATCATTCAGAGAAGGAACGTCGCTCGCCTTTCTTTTTTAAGGATTCTTCAAAGATTCTTGCACGGGCGCCTTTCTTCTTCCTTGTTGGTGTTTTCAGGACACCCTTTCAGGACACCCTTTTTCTTATCTTCACACCGAGATAATGGAACTCTCTCCCTTATCCTCTAAGGATCCCACTACTAGGGTTGAATCCTATTATAGTAATGTAACTCGCTTTGACCTCTCTTAATTCCTTAAGATGTTTGTTATTATCCCTCCTTATCACTGTAGAATACCTTTTCCTAACAAACGAGTTGATCGTCCAAGGCCTAGGGAGATGGGTTTTTATATAGAGTCCTTTAAATCTGGTCTTAGACTTCTTATTTCACCCTTTGTTTGAAGATATCTTGAGTTTCTATCATCTTTGTCCTTCTTAGTTGACTCCGAACTCATGGAGAATTCTCTGCCGGTTCATTATTGTTTTTAAACAGAACCACCTAGAACCAAACTTGCAGTGGTTTCACCACCTCTTCTGCTTGAAGAAAGCTCCCCAATGGTTGGTTCTTTTTTGCTGCTAGATGCATTAAGTCCTTCTCAGGCAAGCTTCCTTCCTCTATTCATGGATGGAAACTGGGATTTAGTTTTACTTTTTATGATTCCAGTTGGTTAGTCCTGACCTCTTGGGATCTCCTACTTAGATACCCCTTATGAAGTTATGATGCCATATGACGAGTCAAAGCAGCTAGTTATTCTTCGAAACTTAAGTAAAGTCCCTCTTACTAACTTAGTTACCACTCCTTTCATACAAGTAGGATAAAGGAGATTGTGCATTAACAGAAAACATTACCATATGATTCCTTGAAGAGAGAGTAATGTCTTTTGACAGTATCATCATCAACAAAATGACCTTTTAAGTCAGATTAAAGATATGTGCAGAATCATATGATCTGTTGGAATGGATTTTTTTCTAACTGGGAAACTACTTGTTAACTGGACTCTCCTTGTGTTTCAGTTTCTGGTGGTCTTTGCATTTTCTCTTTAAGAAGAGCTACATAGTGTTATCGGGCAATCAACTAATTTCCTCGAAGTTCACTACATCCATACTCTGTTGGGAACTTTATTACCAAGTGGTAGGTCGGCATTGCAACCTGTAACGCGTTCAAAGTTGACCTTCCTAATATAACTATCCTTCCCTTTCTTAGCACGTGTCTTGCAGTTCTTGCTCCCGAAGGACGCTAATAAGCACCTCTAGCTAGTTTTGGAGCATCTGGATTTGGAGATCTTATAGATCCTCCTCTAGGACCATCGCCTGTTTTGGATGAATGGCTCCGATGTCAGGGATCACGTCTCGTCTGATGACCTCTTCCTCAGTCGAAGGGGGGATCCGGTTCTTCTTGTCTCTCATCATTACCATTATCAACATAACTTCTTCATCAAGATTCCCATAGATGGTGCTAACTGTTAATACGTGGAATCCGCTCCTCTGAATCGGAGCCGATCTAGATCAACTAGTGAGATTCGGTGAAGTTGCTAGCTTCTTTAACTGGAAACGGGAAAGACTATTAGCCGTCGATAATGGTTACAGTGAGAAGAACTCCTAATGATGCAAGCCCGATGCCGAGGCGATCTGCAAGGAAAGTCTGGGGTGTATCCCGACAATTAAGTTAGCAAAATGAGATCAATGAGAGGAGGAGGATCAAAGGGATCAGGGGAAAAGATTGGATGAAAGAGTGGAAAAGCGAGTCTGGAGCGAGAGAGGAAGAGAGATCTTAGGGAGTTGGAGCTTGTGGAAAAGGTTGGAGACAAGAGAATTTGGGTATCCTTGCTCTTTCTCTCTCTGTTTGACCCCTTTTATACCTTCTAGGAGGCTGTTGGATGGTTAGAGATGACTTGGCCGCCAAGCAAGCTGTTCCTTGGCTGCCAAGTAAGCACCAACATATAGCCAACAAAGGTGCAGCCTTCTGGTGTCTTGGAGAAGTTTGTCTGGAGCCCTTTGGTACCTTTTGGAAGCTTTGTTAACCATTATTAAGTTATAGGGCTGTTAGTGATATCTCTGTCTTTCAGTCTCTAGGATCACATTACGTGTATCATAAGATCATGTCACATGTACTTTCTTTGCTTATCCGTCTTATTTACTTCATTCTACCAAAATAAAGAAGATAATTTCTGTTGGCTCTCACTTCCTCTATTATTTGTTGATTTATACACTAAGAAAACATTTCTATTTGTGTCTTATGACTTTTATTTGGGAATATGCACCCCTGCCCCTTTGTGATAAAGAAGCACTGAGATTTCACAATTAACAAAGGTTGTCCTCTTAGTTCTATCAGTCAACCGACCAGCGGGTAATGATGCTTGTGTAATCTAAAACCTCAGTGGATTTTGAATGTTTTCTTTATGAAAAGATGTAGCATTTGTTTTTATGTGGAACATCTCTTTGTTCAGGAATTGTTATCCAAGACCATAGATGGCTTGAATTTTTCTTCTAAATAATGTTTATGCTGAGTAAGTTGAAGCATCATTTATACTGTGTTACCCATGCAGGAAGTGCATTGGGAATGAAAAATTGGTTGCGCATCACTTTTGCTGTGGAGCCATCTTCCCTTGAAGATGGGCTTAGTAAACTGAAAGCATTCTGCCAGAGGCATATGAAGCAAATCAAGTGAAATCAAGTATGCTGAAAAGAGTAGCCCTAATAAAGTTGAGCAGCAACACCCCGTTGCATCTCTTGTGATTCAAACTGCTATTACCAGTCCCATTTTGCCAGAACTTTTGTATGGAATAAGACACCCCGCCATTTATTATGGACAGCTTGATGATAATATCAGTTATCACCATGGTCGCCTCTCTTGTTAACTCTTACTCATTTCTCTGCTTTGCAAAAATTGATCTTTTACAGTTGTTTGTTGACTCCTGCCCCATTTTAGCAACCATTTGACAGTCTAAAATTCACGTGCAAATTAATTTTCTGGTTTATCTTTAGCAGCAGTGCTGAAGTAGTGTCTATTATTAAGAGTTGATCTGTATTAAAGCTTCAGAAGTAAAGTAATAAATTCAGAGGAAGAGTGAGAAAGGTAAATGACATACTCAACTCTTTGGCCAAAAAAAGATAAGTATGTGTACTCCTTTTTCCAAGGAAAAGTACAAAAAAAAAACCCTCAATTAGCACTTTTCTCTAACTGTTCTCCCCTATTTTTAAACCTTGGATATTTTTATTTTTATTATTTGAAATACGCCTCTTTTAGAATGAATGGTTAATGTTAAAATAAACATTCACATAAAAGATATAAGCACTTCATGTTAAGGTGCAATTCGAAGAGTTATATTTTTGTTATCCATGTTTAGGGGTGGTAATGGTTCTGTTACCGAACCGAAAGATTTGAATCATTACTAACAGAAGTTTCGTGATTTTGAGAAATATTAAACCAATTCCAAACCGATATTGGGTAGTAATCGACACTCGGTTGAACCAAGAATTCGGTCGAAATCAGTTTCAAATTTTCAATCATAGTTTACTGAATCTATAAACTTAATCTAAGTTTAATTTTTTTTAAAAAATAATTTATCTTGAATTTTATCCTTCGTGCAAAATAATAGTTCACGAACATTCATAGATTAAAGATAAATTTTTTTAAAATAATTTATCTCGAATATTTATGCAAAATATATAGTTGATAATAGGTTAACATGAATCTCTCTCTTAAATTAAATTAGATTAAAGATAACTTTTTAAACAATTTATCTTGAATTTTTATTCCAAATATATCGTGCCATAAACAATGATGAAACCTTCTTAAATTAAATTTGATTAAAGATAAAAAAAAAATTTTGAACAATTTAAATTTTTATCAAATCTATAAAACAAATTTATAAAAACTAAAAGTAGTTAGATAAAAAGGATAAATGAGAGAGCAGTTTACATGAAGAAGAGAGAATCTTGATATAAATATTATATTTATATTTAAAACAAAATTTAATTCGGATCGGTTTGGTAATAACCGAACCAAATTATCCCTTCCCAAATTCACCACCAATTGGGTCGGTATGGTACCAGAACCGACAGAAAATAAAATCTTTAAAAAATCTACCAACCATCTTAAGCCAATCGGTATCGGTGCAGTCGGTTACGGGTTATTTCGGTTGGCTTCCTACCGCTATCCATGTTGATCAAGGGCAAACACTCGTTTACGGCATTCGAAGCCATCCCAACTCAAAATCTTATTCAACCAACCTCTCATTAAAGTAAATTTCATTTTTCTTTCTTTTTTTTTAAATTTTTTTGATAAAGTGGATAACCCACATTCATTCAATGCATTATCAAAATCAAGATTCCTGGTTGAACCTTTGGTACAAGATAAATCAGTTTTACTGTGAGACCATGAATTACTAGTAGATACAAGTATGTGTGTGCGGAGTAGGGGTCACCAACTCTTATATTAGTACTCGTTACAATTAGCCTATACTTTTACTGCTAAATGCTTCAAAGTGGTCCGACTTCATTGAAGGAGTATTGTGTGCCATATGGATAGGTGCATACAAAGTGGAATAAGATAGCTGCATGAATCTGCGAGAGATTGTCTTTTGGACGCTTTCAATTAGTAGGATCCGCAGATTGTTAAGGCAAGCTATTGCTCCCACCTTTTTGACTATTTCTCGTTTTTTGTTTTAATATTTACTTTGCATGAGAAAGTCGTTTCGATGTTAAAAGTGCTCACTTGTACCCCTAACCATCATGTTCTCCCTATGTATCAAGGTTTACTTGACTTCAGGCGACTCATGCCCTATATTCACCAGCGGATACATGTTCTTGGTAAGGCACACAACTCCACTACAAAGTCAAAACACTAAGAATGCAATCCTAATTGCAGAAGTATGTGCTAATTGTGTCTTTCCTAGGCATAAGAGGGGTGGAAAACAAATCACTCATGCACTCAGCAATTTTCGTTTAGCTGTGTTTCTTGTCAAGTAGTTTCTATGGACCAGCTATTGCCCTGGTTGCCCAGCCACTCTTGAGTTCTGGTTTGGGACGAGGTCTCCTCGTCTTCGAAATCAGCTCCCAACGATCGGGGGTGATCCTCCTCCCGGGTAAGCTCTAGACTTCGTTTAGCAACTGCTTCTGCCCTTTGGAGCTTGTGCCTTTTGGCTTTGGAAACTGCATCCAACTAGGAAAGCATAAGGAAATCAATAGTATGGATTATTTTTGTAAAAACAAGTTTTTTTTTTTTTTGAAAGCATCTTCTATTTCTTTCCAACCACACACTCCAAGTTATTGCCATCCCCGCCCAGTTCCAACATGGTCGGTTTTCTCTGTCCAACTGTGAGGAGAAGAGCATTGTGCCCCAAGTGTCATTTGTGTTTTCGGGTCTGTCTTATAGTCCAAAGAGTGCGAAGAAGTGGTTCTCCAGGAAATTTCATTTTTCTTTCCAACAAGTCTTTTTCTCACTATTGCTTGTCGATTGTCACCAACCTCTACAGAAGACATCTTCTAACTCTGATCATCAGAAAGAAGTTGTAGTTTTGCAATAGGTCAGGACTATACTCAATGAATATTTGTTTGATACTTGCGTTCTCGTTATAGTACTCTTAGCACGCAACACCATGCCATTACCATGTCATCAATTACTACAAATTGCCATAGGTACATGGTTTACACTCATAATCTCTCCACCTCATCACCTAATCAACATACCAGGTTGTACTATGTTCCATTGTCATAAACACCACTTTTGGGCTTGCTTAATGAGCTTTCAACCGTAATTAACTCCTCCTAGGTGTTGTCAGGGAGAAACCAACGGGTCGACTTGGGTCAAACCCGGTTAATAACTCGGTGGATATTCGCTGATCCAATGGTCCCAAAATCCAAGGGCTAGGATATAGCCATGTGGCGAACCCCGATCGCGAGATGGAAAAGGAGGATGGAAAGCGCGTGCCGACAACCCCAAGCCGCGTCGTCAACGCCACGCCTTCTCTCCAACAAGTGGTGAGCACCGGTTCGTTGCCACCTTTGGAGGCTGCCAAGACTGGAGCATGGACAATTAAGCCCCCGCTTTCTGGGTGAATTTTAGGATACCGTGGGCACTGTTCCCACGATATTACTATAGTATGATACTATGGTAGGCCATGGGGTGTTGTTTTGTGGGTTCTAATATTTGGTTTTTGGGTTAGGGTTGGGTTCGAAGCTACAGTAGAGCTGCCATTTTGTGAACATTAATTAATAGTTGTTGGAAATTATGGATAAATTTCCTTTATTTTGTTTTAAATTTTGAATAATATTTTATGGATTTGATTTTATCTTTTTGACTAATAATCATATTAAAACTTAGAACTAATCTTATCCAAACTTAGTAGTAATCCTATTTGAGTTTGAATAAGATTATGATAGATATCCTTCTTCATGTGAGATGAAGAGGCTATAAATATAGAGGGATCCACCTCTCTCAAAATATACAAAATAAAAACACAAAAAGAAGCTTTTCTCTTTTTCCTCTTCTCGATTTTCCTCGGGGCTTTCTTTGAGCGGTACTAAAGACAGCGAGCAGATTCGACACCCCGGCCAGCGCGCACTGAGGGAAGGGGTTCGAGAAAGAGAAGGGTTGAATCTTGGGAAAAGAGCTCCAGTAAAGCCCTGTGTGTGAGGGGGCGTAATTCTTCTCTAAAGACAACGTCTTTAGACGTGCCTCTCATCTCGGTTCTTAGAGATAAGTATTTTAATTTTCGCTATATCTTTTCTGGGCTTTTTCCTAATAAATAATCCAACAATTTTAGAGAAGAATTAGAAAAGATATAGTTGTATAATTGTCCATCACATCATGAATACTGAGGATCTCTATTCTGCTAAACTTGAAAAATTCTCTGGACAATGTTTTAAACACTGGCAACGCCAGATGCGTTATTGGCTAACCTTGCTTGATTTATTTGATGTAATATCAACCACACCTCCTTCTATAGATGATAAGGAAGCCTATCAAAATTTTAAACATAGAGATTTTATTTGCACAGGTAGGATTCTTTCTGGTCTGTCAAATAAACTATATGATATATATTGTTCCACTGATTTTTCCAAAGATTTATGGGAAGCGTTAGAGACAAAGTTTGGAAAAGAAGACACGAGAATAGAAAAATATACTCTTGGAAAATATCTTAGGTTTTCAATTTCTGATTCTAACTCAATTATAGATCAAATACATGAACTTCAATCTCTTGTGTACGAATTAAATCAAAAAGACATGAAGATTTCTGAAAAATTCCAAGTAGGAACTATTATAGAGAAACTTTCTTCATCTTGGAGTCAATTTGCACTTAGTCTTAAACATAAGAGAGAAAATATTTCATTAGAAGAATCAATTGGGTCAATTAGAATAGAAGAACAACATAGAGAGCAAGACAAAATAGAATCTAAATCAGAATTAGTGGACTTGTAACCTAAGGCAAATTTAATTGAAGGGAGGAAAAATCTAATTAGTGGGTCACGCCTTGTCCAACAAGGATACAAATTAGTCTTTGAGTCAAATAGGGTAGTCATTACAGAAAGAGATGTTTTTGTAGGAAAAGGTTATGTCAGTGAAGGACTTTTTAAATTAAATGTGATTAAACCATGTGACACATATTCTGATTCTATGGAAAATTCTACTTCTATTGCTTTATCTGTCGAATGTTCTGAATTATGGCATCATAGATTAGGACATGTTAATCAAGAAAGTATTAGAAAGTTAATGAATTCAAACATAATTCCTAAATCACATATCGATATGAAATCTAGATGCATGACTTGTGTACAAGCTAAACAACCTCGTAAACCATTCAAATCTGTTGCAAATAAAGAGACCACATTGCTTGAACTAATTCATAGTGATTTATGTGAAATGAATGGTATCTTAACTAGTGGTGGAAATAGGTATTTCATTACCTTCGTTGATGATTGCACTAGATTCTGTTATACTTATCTGACGAAAACTAAGGATGAAGCACTTAATAAATTCATAGCTGACAAACTTGAGGTAGAAAATCAATTGGATAAGAAGATAAAAATCTTAAGAACAGATAGAGGAGGAGAATATACTTCTAATAAATTTAAAGAATTTTGTGAAAACAATGGAATTATTCATGAAGTAACACCTCCTTATTCACCCCAATCTAATGGAGTAGCTGAAAGAAAGAATAGAACATTAACTGATATGATAAACACATTATTAGAAAGTTCAGGATTACCACAAAAAATGTGGGGTGAAGCTTTGTTAACATCATGTTATATTTTAAATAGAGTGCCATATAAAAAGTTAGCAAAAACCGCTTATGAACATTGGAAAAATAGGACACCCAATTTAAAACATCTCAAAGTGTGGGGATGCCTTGCTAAGGTGAACATTCCAATAAATAAAAAGAGAAAACTTGGACCTAAAACAGTTGATTGTGTATTTATTGGTTATGCCCTACATAGCTCGGCTTATAGATTTCTTGTTATGAAATCGGAAGTGAGTGATGTTTTAGAAAACAGTATCATGAAATCTACAGATGCTATATTCTTTGAAAACATATTTCCTTCGAAAAAAAAAATCTAGTGAATTAATTACTGATTCCAACTCTTCTATGGCACCTATTGGATCCAACTTGGAACATAGTCTAAGAAGAAGCACTAGACCTAGAAAAGAGAAAAACCTAGGAGATGACTTTGTGACCCTCTTACTAGAAGATGATTCGCCCAATTCTTATAAAGATGCTATGCAATCTTCTGATGCACAATTCTGGAAAGAAGCTATTGAAAATGAAATGCAATCAATAACATCCAATAACACATGGTTTCTGACTGATTTACCCAATGGTTGTTTGGTTGTAAGTGGGTTTTCAAGAAGAAACTAAGGACATATGGTACAATAGAAAGATATAAAGCTAGATTAGTAGCAAAGGATATAATCAAAGAGAAGGAATTGACTATTTTGACTTATATTCTCCTGTGACAATTATAACTACTATCCGTGTGCTAATAGCACTGGCATCCATACATAAACTTGTGGTTCACCAAATGGATGTGAAAACCGCATTTCTTAATGGTGAGTTAGAAGAAGAAATATATATGGATCAGCAAGAGGGATATAAGGTTCCAGATCAGGAGTAAAAAGTTTGTAGATTAGTC
This sequence comes from Dioscorea zingiberensis, assembly GCA_026586065.1. NCBI lineage: Eukaryota > Viridiplantae > Streptophyta > Magnoliopsida > Dioscoreales > Dioscoreaceae > Dioscorea > Dioscorea zingiberensis. The sequence goes on along the minus strand of CM048826.1, from coordinate 17,075,611 downwards.
AAATCCTTATATGGCCTAAAACAAGCTCCTAAACAATGGCATAAAAAATTTGATCAAATTATTTTATCAAATGGCTTTGTGTTGAATGAGTTAGATAAATGTTTATATAGCAAATCTTATAACAATCAAAGTGTTGTCTTGTGCATATATGTGGATGATATTCTAATTTTTGGTTAATGATATAAAAACTCTTTTTATCTAGCAAATTTGATACGAAAGATTTGGGTCCTGCTGATGTTATTTTAGGGATTAAACTTATCAAAACTACTAATGAGTTTTCAATGTTTCAATCACATTATATAGAGAAAATCCTTAGAAAATTCAATTTATTTGAATGCAAACCTGTGACAACGCCATTTGATCTTAGTTTAAAACTTAGTAAAAACTTTGGAGAATGTGTGGCACAATTAAACTATTCTCAATTATTAGGTTGTCTGAATTTTGTATCAAACAACACAAGACCTGATATATCTTATGATGTGTCTAGATTGAGTAGATACTCTTCTAATTCAAATAATGAACATTGGGAAGCTTTGAAATGAGTTTGTAGATACTTAAAGGGAACAATTGACTATTGTCTCCACTTTCATGAGTTTCCTTCAGTGCCTGAAGGATATACAGATGCTAATTGGATTACCGATTCTGATGAAACTAAATCAACTAGTGGTTATGTGTTTATGTTAGCAGGAGCTGCAGTTACATGGAAATCAGCTAAGCAGACTCTAATTGCTCGATCCACTATGGAGGCTGAGTTAATTGCCTTGGACAGTGCATGCAGTCAAGCTCAATGGCTAAAGGAGTTACTTGAAGGAATTCCTTTTGTGGATCATTCTGTCCCAACGGTGTCAATATTATGTGATAACAAAGCCACAATTGATGTGTGCAAACAAAAACACTACAATGACAAGAAAAGACATATCAAGATCAGACAAAAGTCTGTGTATAGCATGATTGGTGAAGGAGTGGTATCACTAAATTTTGTAAAAAGTGAAAATAATCTTGCAGATCCTTTCACCAAAGGGCTAGCACGGAGGCTAGTCCAAGATACATCGAGGGAGATGGGGCTGAAGCCAGAAGATGTACTGTCATCGATGGGAACCCAACTCTCTTGATTGGAACAACCTTTCTTGAAAGTTCAATGGGTAGAAACAAGTCGATTGAACAGTTATGAAAGCACTAATAAAACTATGATCTCCTCTCTATGGTGTGAGTGCTTATTACTACGGCTAGGATGAGTGTTACTCTTAATTAGACCGAGGCATAAGTGCAGGGTTAGTTCCGTTGTAGTAACCCTTGGAGGTCTAACCTATGTGAGTGGGACTGTGGGGTCGCAGTCTATGGGAGATGGCTTAACCCTACGAGCACTCATGAAACAAGATAATCGTGCATGACCGGAAAGCACGAACCCGTTTAGAATTCTGCTCAAGTTTGTACTGTGTGTGCTTTTAGTGATTGTCTGTGCATTAAGAGTCCAAGTTCAAGACATAAACTTCGGACTTGTATGGGCAAAAACTGATTGTCACTAGGAAGAGGTTCAAACCCGCAAGATACCTACGTTGATGCATGGTACAATACTGCTCAAACGTTTTCATTTTCCGTTTTTGATTATTTCAAAAATTCAAAACAAATGTGGGGATTGTTGGAAATTATGGATAAATTTCCTTTATTTTGTTTTAAATTTTGAATAATATTTTATGGATTTGATTTTATCTTTTTGACTAATAATCATATTAAAACTTAGAACTAATCTTATCCAAACTTAGTAGTAATCTTATTTGAGTTTGAATAAGATTATGATAGATATCCTTCTTCATGTGAGATGAAGAGGCTATAAATATAGAGGGATCCACCTCTCTCAAAATATACAAAATAAAAACACAAAAAGAAGCTTTTCTCTTTTTCCTCTTCTCGATTTTCCTCGGGGCTTTCTTTGAGCGGTACTAAAGACAGCGAGCAGATTCGACACCCCGGCCAGCGCGCACTGAGGGAAGGGGTCTGAAAAAGAGAAGGGTTGAATCTTGGGAGAAGAGCGCCAGTAAAGCCCTGTGCGTGAGGGGGGGCGTAATTCTTCTCTAAAGACAACGTCTTTAGACGTGCCTCTCATCTCGGTTCTCAGAGATAAGTATTTTAATTTTCGCTATATCTTTTCTGGGTTTTTTCCTAATAAATAATCCAACAATAGTAACTTTGGATCCAATAAATAAAGCTTGGAACCCAATAATAATGGGTTGGAACCTAGTGATATGAGACCGTGGGTACCAACCCACGGTACTGTAGAACGCACCCCTCTTTCTGGGTTTCCAAAAGTGAAGAGATGCGTGGAGCAGGCCTTGGGGTTCTTTAATCACACCAGGGGAAAAAGAGAATGAACATATGTCGAAGCTGAGGACCGCCATGTCATTACCAGAATTTGGAAAAACTCTTCCGCCGAGAATGTCAACAATGGGGGAGACCATTAAAGAAGCTGATCCCATAGGTCTAGAAATAGAAAAAGAAATTGTTGAAAAGGAAATTGAAAAAGAACCGGATGAGATGTGGCGAATTGAATTGGAGTGTGGTGGGACCCACTTGGGCAACGCCTTAGTCAATAACATACTAGAAGATGATGAAGCAGGGAGGCTTGAAGTGACATATTTATTCTCCAACATGAGGGATGAAGTTGACAGACAAGTAGGGATGGATGAGTCATCAAACAAAGCGGAAGATATGAAGGCTGACAGATCAAGCACTGCCTCTGATAGGGCCGGAGCAAATGTCGAGGATGCTGATTTATTAGAAACATAGTTAGAAGAAGTAAACGGCACATGGGAACATCTAGTAGACCTAGTTTTAGCGGGCCCATCAGAGAAAAATGGAAAAAACCAATTGAGCAAGAGAATAAAGGAGTATAAAGGTCCCAGCCACGGATCCGAGCCTGTTCCGTCCGAGTCCCGCAACGGAACAAGAAATATTCCCAACACAAAATGGAGTCAACTTCATGCCCCCTAATCCTATCATAACACAAGTAGAACAAGGCAACGTGACATCAAGCGGATTAGGGGACTCAGCTGTCATAGTTGCACAAGAAGCCCAGAACCCAGCCAAGGTCACCCTGGTCCCCCCAAAGGAGACCCCAAGAAGAAGTGGTAGACCCCTGAAATCACTAAAAGAAAGGTTGGAAAAAAGGTTTTATCGCATCACCAACCTCTCTCAGAAGGAAAACTACCGCAAGGGACTCACCATCCATATTAGATATAAATCAAAATCTAATTTTTGTTGCCCTAATCATCTCTGATTGGCCAAACAAGGTTATCTTGTCCACTTCCCTCCTAGCTGGGATTGATCTAGGACCCACAGAAGAGAGAAGACTTTCCTATCTTTAGCATATGCATTCAAAGGAGAAGGAAAGAATCGAAGAATGGAAAGGGGGCAACTAATGCACACCCCCCTCCCCCCCACCCATAGTATTCAATATAGGGCCTTTCTCCAGTTATAATATGAAGGTAATAACATGGAATGTAAGAGGTCTCCGCAAGGAAAAAAAGAGATACCTAGTGAGAGACCTAATTCAGATACACAAGGCAGATGTTTTCTTCTTGCAAGAGACAAAGTTGGATGACATTGACAACAAGAACGTGGAGATCCTTAGGAGGAACCCTGTACGACAAATGGAAAGCAATCCCAACCAAGGAGACAAGGGGTGGTTGCTGCATCGGGAGAAGCAGTGCCCAGTATAACCTCCAAGACTCACACAAAGATTAGTTTATAGTGCCTGCAGTGCTAAAGGAAAAAATCCGTTGCAGACAAAAAGCTAAAAATCATAATAGTATACGCTCCTTGCAATCCAACACAAAGAACCACCTGCTAGGAGGAGCTTAAGGCTATCAGACAGAGATGGAACGGTCCATGAATGATATGTGGGGACTTCAATGTAACAAGAAGCCCAAAGGACTCTAACACATCCTTCCACACTGCAAGAGAAAGAGGGGAGTTTGAGCAAATGATACAAGATCTTCTGCTCATCGACCCCCCTCCCCCCCTGTCAGGAAGGAAATTCACATTGACCAACGGAAGGGAGTCCCCTACTTTCGCTCATTTGGATCGATTCCTCCTATCTATGGAATGAACCCTTGTATTCCCCAAATCTAGCAAACAACCCTCCCTAGGGTGCAGTCGGACCACACACCGATTTGCCTTGAGTTCGGAAACTACACACCATATCAGGCCCCATTTCGCTTCAATAGGGAATGGGTAAATGAAGAAGGCTTCTGGGACATGGTAGGTGAACTTTGGAATGAGTAGCAGTTGGAAGGAGATGGAGCCTTCTTACTAACCAAGAAGTCTAATGCCCTCAAACATAGTTTGAAAGAATGGAACAAGAACAATTTAACTCTAAAAGGTAGCAAGGAAGAAAGAGATCTTGGTCGCAATTGAGTAGTTGGAAATCCATAAAGAGAATAGAAACCTCACAAGAGGGAAGGAAGAAGGGGAGGCCCCTATCGGAGAGAATATGATAAGCTGATTCTTGAGGAGGAAGCCCTATGGAGGCAACACTCACGAATCACATGGCTATCATCAGAACACGAAGTTTTTCCACATAATGGCCAATCAAAGAAAGAACACCAATTGGATCAGATAGTTGTGTCATGAGGGGCAAACCATTACCACCACCGAGCAAATAACAAAAGTCCATCTCAGAATACTACAACAACCTATTTGGAAGAGAACGGGACATAAGGTATAAAACCTCATGGGAAAGACTGTTTCTTCGCAAAACTAGAGTAAACCTATCTCAATTGGAGGAACCGTTCAGTGAAGAGGAAATCAGATGCGTGGTGCAGGAATTAGGCACAAAAAAGGCCCCGGGCCTTGATTGATTCCCTATGACTTTGTAGCAACAAGTGGGGAACCTCATTAGAAGTGACATCCTTAAACTATTTAAAGACTTTTATCAGAGTATGACAAATATGGAGCGGCTAAATTGGGCTCACATTCATCTGATCCCTAAAACCCAAACCCCTGAAGCCGGGAAAGATTACCAACCGATAAGCTTAATAAACTGCTTGGTCAAGATCATCTCCAAAGTGCTTGTAAATAGACTAAGCAGGGTATTGCGGGCACAGGTGGATGACTTCCAAATGACATTCATACAAGGTCGTATTACATGATAAGTGCATGATTATACATAAATTTCCCTTATATTCACATGCACTTACACCAATTCTGGGCATCAATTATCTATTTTTTTTGCTACTTTAGGTATTTCTATGTGATTGGACAGGTAAACAAGTACCTAGGAGCAAAAGGAACATTAATCGGATATTTCAAAGCAAAAAGGGAAAAATAGAGCACATGTAGAGAAGAGCACGGCCGTGCTCTCGCTTAACATAGGCGTGGTGATGAAGCACGGGTGTGTTCAACCCTGTGCAACTCTCTGTTTATTCAAAAACGCGTTTTTCGCGTGACCAGACCAAGAGTACGAGCGTGTAAGAATCAACACGGGCATGCTTAGGTCAACACGGTCGTGCTTCAGATCAGCACGGTCGTGTTTCACAAAATTGAAAATCTAGAAAAGGTCGTCCACATAAACCTAATAATCAACTTTTGCAGAGCATTCTCGGAGCGATTTCCACAGCGACGACTGGGGTTTCACGAGAATAATTGAAGGCAAAGGAGGTGTTATCAAGGGAAGATTTCTATGTGTAATTGTATAGCCTCCTCCTCTTGTATCTCAGTTATGGTAGATTATAACATGAGAGGCTAAACCTTTTATGGTGCCTCGGACACTTGAACCCTTGGATGAACTTATTACGTATTTATTATATTTATTCGGTTTTTGCTTATTCAATGATCCCTGTGTCGCATCTTGATTGTTTGTGCTTACAATTCTCTTTATTGGTTATCTTGTGCATGAGCCCAATCATCTGATAGCATTGGCATAGTAATGTTCCAGCTAGATGGTCTTGGAGTTGTATTACATAAGCCTAGAATTATTATTTGTCTAGATATTTCTATACAGTCTTCCCTTACGCGTACCTTGAGTCATCAACTCAGTAGATTAGAGCACCCAGCACCATGAGTGCTTGTGCGATGTCTAGGAACGGCTAGAGTATGGCATTGGTTCTGGGATTCATCTCGATAGGTTTTTAGTCAAACAAGGGTGCTAGGGTGTGCATGAGCATCACGAGAGATTGGGTGCTTTGCTGAGAAGCGTATTATTACATCCTTCGGTAATTATTATCAATTAGCCGATAATAAGGACTAGATCATTAGTAAGGAAATCCTAGGGGGATTGTGATCCGAGGTGCCATATTTTCATCTCTAATTACCCCAATCTACCAATTATTCACATTATTTTTTAGTTAGGATATTAAACTAGCCTGATTACACAACTCATCTTATAGTTAGGATATTAAACTAGTACTAGTGGACAGTCCATGTGGATTTGACTACCCTATCTTTGGGTACTTTACTACTTGATCGACCCCGTATACTTACAGGAGAAGTGTCGCGTATATTTATACATGCATCAAGTTTTTGGCGCCGTTGCAGGGGATTGACAACACTAGGAACATTAGAATCTGTTATTCTAGTTATCTTATCTTATCTTATCATATCTTATATCTTAAAAATTAAAAAAAAAAAATTCAAAAATTCAAAACATCATTTTTTTTTTCTGATTTTCGATCATCATTATTTTTTGTGCCTAATCGAATATCCTTTATTAGATTAACAATGTCTTTCCTTTCAGGAGACCAGGATCACACTCAGTTTGATGCATCAACCGTTATTGGAAGATATCTTTGCGTATTATATTCATTGTAGCAAAGAAGCGGTTCAAGAGCAAGAATCTCGAGAGGTCAAGGAATTTGATTTGGAGAATGTGGTGGGCAAATGTAAAGTAAGCACATATATATTCTTGAATGAATGAGGTATGGAAAATCAGAAGCCCCAATAGGACATTGAGACAAACTTCAACCAAAGCATGGATGTAGAAGCAAGGGAGTGTTTTGAGAGGAAGTCGAGGAAACTTTTGGAGAAGCCAACCCAAGTGAAGATCTCGACAAGGAGACTTGGATACAATTGAGACCATCCATGATGGAGCCCCAGAGTTTGAACTGAAGAAGCTACCAGAGCACCTTGAGAACACTTTCCTAGACCGAGATATAGAGGACCTCCTTGAGCATGCACGGCCATCTAGTATGGACAATGAAGACACTCATCCTCCTCCTTTTTCTCAATGGGTACTACCACAAAAGTTAAATGAACAAGTCCTGTACGTGTTCCAAGAAAAGGGAGAAAGTATAAAACTTTGCTCTATGAACCCTAACAAGGAGGATGAGCATCACGAGAGATTGGGTGCTTTGCTGAGAAGCGTATTGTTACATCCTTCGGTAATTATTATCAATTAGCCGATAATAAGGACTAGATCATTAGTAAAGAAATCCTAGAGGATTGTGATCCGAGGTGCCATATTTTCATTTCTGATTGCCCCAATCTACCAATTATTCACATTAGTTTATAGTTAGGATATTAAAATAGCTTGATTACACAACTCATCTTATAGTTAAGATATTAAACTAGTACTAGTGGACAGTCCCTGTGGATTTGACTACCCTATCTTTGGGTACTTTACTACTTGATCGACCACGTATACTTGCGAGGGAATTATCGCATATATTTGTATGTGCATCAAGTTTTTGGCGCCGTTGCCGGGGAATGGCAACACTAGGAACATTAGAATCCGTTATTCTAGTTATCTTATCTTATCTTATCTTATATCTTAAAAATCTGAAAATTTTTTATCAAAAATTCAAAACTTCAAATTTTTTTTTTTTTTCTGATTTTCGATCATCATTATCTTTTTTGCCTAATCAAATATCCTTTATCAGATTAACAATGTCTTTCCTTTCAGGAGACCAGGATCACACTCAGTTCGATGCATCGCAGCATGGGCAACCATTATTGGAAGATATCTTTGTGTATTATATTCACTGTAGCAAAGAAGCGGTTCAAGAGCAAGAATCTCGAGAGGTCAAGGAATTTGATTTGGAGAAAGTGGTGGGCAAATTTAAAGTAAGCACATATATATTCTTGAATGAATGAGGTATGGAAAATCCGAAGCCCCAATAGGACATTGAGACAAACTTCAACCAAAGCATGGATATAGAAGCAAGGGAGTGTTTTGAGGAGGAAGTCGAGGAAACTTTTGGAGAAGCCAACCCAGGTGAAGATCTCGACAAGGAGACTTGGATACAATTGAAACCATCCATCGAGAAGCCCCCAGAGTTTGAACTGAAGAAGCTACCAAAGCACCTTGAGACACTTTCCTAGAGCAAGATATGGAGGACCTCCTTGAGCATGCACTGCCATCTAGCAAGGACAATGAAGACACTCATCCTCCTCCTCCTTTTTCTCAATGGGTACAACCACAAGAGCTGAATGAACAAGTCTAGTTTGTGTTCCAAGAAAAAGGAGAAAGTATAGAACTTTGCTCTATGAAATCTAACAAGGAGGGGAGAGTGTTTGATCAGACCCAGCATAGAAGCCACTCTGATATATAAACCCTTGGAAGAAAACTTTATTATTCAAGAAATCGACATATGGCATAGTAACTTAGTTGTAATACAAAGATCCGAACGACGATATCACTTAGTGTTGCTAAAATAGTTGTTGGGGGTAATGCGAATTCAAAGTATACAATCGTCCATGCTCACTGAAGGGATGTCCCTACAAGATGCTGAGTTATATCCCGAGTCTATCAAGACTTCAAAGAAGCGGCGAATTGAATACAAAGGAGAAGGTCTTGAGAAGGATGCAACAACTCTGATCATCAAGGAACCAAAATAACTTCAAGGTACATCAAGCTAGTAAATAAAACAAGCGCTTCTTGGGGGGCAACCCAAGCTCTATTAGTTATTTTTTAGTCTTTTTAGGTTAGTTTAGGATTTTAGTTAATTCTACATTAGTGATGAATTTCATTAATTTGATGATGTTCGCCGATTATGTGCGTTTCAAAAAGCTTAGCGACTAATTCTTGTACTTGGAGCCACTAACATGCAGAAAAAAGGGATGACAAGACAGACCTGGTCAAAGAAAGGAGCAACTCTCGCACGGCCCTAAGCATGGTTGTGCTCCATGCCATGCATCCCTCGGGAGTCTGATAGACAAATTCAAAACAAAAGAATAGGGCGTGCTTTTAAACACGGGCACAAGAATGGCCGTGCATATCTCAAGAAGCCAAAATAAAAAAGGACACAACCGTGTTTCTCATAAGCACGACGGTGCTTATCAATCGAGAGCTTGTTTAGGGGGCGTGTTTGAGCAAAGACGAACCGGCACAAATTAGGTCGATAGTGAGAACCCCACGCAGCCACAACACCTTCCCCTCCACTCCAGACCTTCACCGACATGCCTCCCCCGACACCGAAGACCTCACCGGCCACTAGACCCGCTGGCGACCTTATTTCACCGCCTGACCCCACACCACAACCGTCGCCGACTCTTATCCTCCGGAGCACGGCCGTGCTTCCCTCTAGCACGCTCATGCACCTACACCTTCGGTGAGCTTCTACTGGCATTCACCATGCCTCCACACAAGATTATCACTCCAGGGCCCAATGAGAAGAAGAGGAAAGAAGAGAGGAGTTCTCAACCACACCTGGAGCCCGCATTCACTGTGCCTATGCACACGGGGAGGTACTATAGACTCCAACAACTCTAGAAGATAGGGTCTCGCCACAGACGTGATGAGATATCTTGAGGTGGGAGGTTGGGACCGCCTCCTGGCTATCGGAGAGACGACTTACAGGGAGCTGACACTGTAGGTACTGGCCACCTTAACCCTTGCCAGGGGCTTCATCTCATGGGACCGGCTTGATCAGATCGAGTTCCAGTTGGGCGGCACTATATTCCAAATGAGCTACACGGACTTCATCGTTTGACTAGGACTATATGACATCGAGTTCACCACCACACCTAGGAATCGGGCAGTCAGGATCGACAGACCGGTGGAGGAGACACCTAAGTTCGCCTGGAGGAGGCTTTGCACGGACCCACATTACGATCTACAGTGGTCAAAGGCATCTATCCTTCGGTCTCCAACCCTCAGATACATTCATATGGTGCTTAGCCATTCGATCACAGGGCGAGGATTGAGCTTAGACGTCGTCAACTCCATGGACTTTTTATAACTGCAGAGCATGGTCGACAAATTTCCCATCCATCTGGGATGGGTTGTCGTAGAGCTCCTTCAGCACCAGGCCACGGACACCAAGATTAGGGTACTATTTGTAGGCCCATACATCATACTCCTAGCATGAGGCCGGGGCGCTCTCCCCTGACATATTAGCGAAGCGATGACAATAGTTGGGGGGTCTATACTGATTACAGTGGAGACCATGCGATCGATGGGGATGTTGCAGCCCAAGCAGACCACACTGGGCATAAGATACACGGCTGTAGAGCCCTCAGAGACCGCGGGACCCAACAGAGCACCCCCACCATCGACCACAACGTTCCTCCACCACCAGTCACCATATTCACAGAGGGCGACTGAGCCCTACTTCATTAGCTAGTGGGTGGAGTAGATTACCTCCTTCGGCAGCAGGGAGCCACTTATCCTCGACCACCATGGCCCCCAGCTCCACCCACAACAGAGGCAGGGGCAGATGACGAGGAGGACTATCTTATTTGAGCATCACTATCTTTTATTTTTTTCACCACTTTTGTACATTTTTATTTTAGTTGAGTAAGTTTGTTCGTAAAGGTTTAGTCTTTCGATATGCTATGGAGCTTCACCTTTTTCTTTGCCTTCAATGTTTTTAGGGTATATTAAAACCCACACTTGGAAGGAAACACAAATGAAAGGAAGAAACACATCACGGCACACAACAAGCTAAGTCCACTTCCCCAATCATGCTATCACGTGTCAGTTTCTTTGTTTTTTTAGTGCATATATCACGTGCATTGGGGACAATGCACAATTTAAGTGTGGGGGGAGGGATTATCATTTAGTTATTATATTGCTTATGATGGGTGCTGATTTAGTATGATATATGAACAAATTAATGGGATTCCTTGATTGTCTAGCTTGACATTAATGTTAGGTGCCAAATTTTTCAAAAAAAAAAAATGATATATACATATAGTTTTGCCTTTGCTCGACACCTCACATAACTTTGAGCACAAACCCTGACTTTATCGTCACTTGACCACTTTGGTTTGGACTCCAGTTAGTTTAACCATGAGAAAGGATTTTGCTTATAAAATAAAAAACAAAAAATATTTTGAGAGCGGTTGACACAACCGAGAAGTTGTATCCATTAGGGATGCCCTACCAATATAGAAAAGATGGTAGAAAGAGCTATCACCTTTGAGGCGTGAAGCCGCCCTTGAGTAGTCGGATCTTAAGCATCACAAATGTTCACTTGATGACCTACCAAGGAAAACGGCTACCTCATTGGATGTATGAAGCTACTACCCCCAACCAAAAGAGTTAAGGAAAGTAGTTAGTGAATAAATGTTAGACTAGACGGGCCGGGCTTGAGTTAGTAAGCAGTACTATAGGAAGGGCTACACAAATACACATGGGGAATCGAAGTATATGGTAAGACCTATTTTCTATAAAAGCCTTCAGGCACTTAACGTTGTGTTTCCTCGTGCACCAGAGGGACTTTCAACTATTTTGAGATCGGAGATCATGCACTCATCATTTTTCTTGATTAGTGTTTTCTTATGCTTGAGGACAAGTGAAAGCTCAGGTGTGGGGGTATATGATAAGTGTATGATTATACATAAATTTCCCTTATAGTCACATGCACTGGCACCGTTTCTAGGCATCAATTATCTATTTTTGTGCTACTTTGGGTATTTCTATGTGATTGGACAGGTAACAGGTACCAGGGAGCAAAAGGAATAGGAATCAGACATTTCAAAGCAAAAAGGGAAAATAGAGCAAATGCAGAGAAAAGCACAGTCGTTGCTCTCACTTAACACGGCCGTGCTGATGAAGCACAGGCGTGCGTGTTCAACTACGTACAAGTCTCTGTTTATTGAAAAACGCGTTTACCGCGTCACCAGACCAAGAGCACGGGCGTGTCAAGATCAACACGAGCATGCTTGGGTCAACACGGCAGTGCTTCAGATCAACACGATCGTGTTTCGCTAAATTAAAATCTATAAAAGGTCGTCTAAATTACCCTAATAATCAACTTTTGTGGAGCAGTCTCGAGGCGATTTTCGCAGCGATGGCTGGGGTTTCCCGAGAAGAATTGAAGGCAGAGGAGACATTATCAAGAGAAGATTTCTATGTCTGCTTGTATAGCCTCCACTTGTATCTTAGTTATGGTAGATCATAGCATCAGAGGCTAAACCTTTTTATGGTGCCTCGGATACTTGAACCCTAGGATGAACTTGTTACTTATTTCTTATATTTATTCGGTTTTTTCTTATTAAATAATCCTTATGTCGCATATTGAATGTTTGTGCTTATAATTCTCTTTATTGGTTATTTTGTGCATGAGCCCAATCATCCGATAGCGCTGGTATGGTAATGTTCCTACTGGATGGTCGTGGAGTTGTATTATGTTGACCGTGAAATCGGATTTGCTTTGAGATCAAATCCAATTCCAAGCCAACGGTTGAATTTGCTTTGATTTGTATGGCTTTGAACAGTGAGAGAATTAGAAGAGAATCAATCAACAAAGAAGAGGAGACAAAGATATAACGTGGAAAACCCTTGGTAGGGAAAAAAAACCACGGATGAAAAGAGCAAATTCACTAATATTCTTGCTTTGAAAGCCATTTTTACAAGTGGAAAAGGAAAAAGTGGATCAATCTCTAGAGAGACAGAGCTTCGCTGTCTGTAATGTCTTGCCCCAAATGAGTCGGGGTCCCTGCCTTTTATAGGCTTCGATGACTTGGAGAAGAAACTTGGCTTTCTAACACGTGTTTCAAAGAATTCGGCCACGTGGTTTGCCAGCTAAGCTTCCATCTAGGCTCCAACTAAGTATCCAACTGGATCTAAGCTGTTTGTTTGTTGTAATACCTTAGAAGGCCAGCCTTGCAACAGCCAAGATTTCTCTAGAAGGTCTAGCATTATTCCGATGAGTTGAATATGCATTTTAGGTGAAAGAAGCGAGGAGTGTTTCTGGGTTAATGAGTCAGTGTTGTCTTCCGATATGTGCTGCGTTGATGATTTATCGGCCCAACCAGATCTGATGTGTTGTGATTGTGTTTCCGATATCGAGTAGCCGATCCGATATGGTGCAAGAGATGGTTGCTGTGATATGGGCTGGTTCGATATTAATGAGGGACTCTTTAATGTCGACACGCTGGTGGCTCTGACGGGCTCCACGTGTCTTACCATCTTTCTTCCTATCACAAGTCCCCCGTCAAGTATGCTTGCGATGAGCTAAGCAAACAATTATCTCAACAAGCTGTTTCTCTTCCGATATGCATTCTCAAGTTGTCTATTCATTGCATACTCTTGGTGGTTTCATATTCATCGCCGTGTATCCAAGCGATGATCATTTTGAGGTTCTGATGAAACCTCTCTATAGATTCTTGAGGCATAAGTTACGGATGGGTAATCAGGTCTTTTACCTCGGTCATTTATTATCCGTTGTTTCGTTCTTGGCCACCGCTTTCGAGGAAGGATCAAGGGGCATATCAGCGGTATGGGGTCTTTTTATGTAATGATGGTATAACTGATCCTCGTTCCACGTGTCAATAGTCGCTACCGCTAAAATCGATTTACACCCTGTAAAGATTCGCAATTGAAGGGTTTTTCAAACCTGGCTGCGACGGTGTTCCTCCCTTTATCTTGTGCTTGTGTCTTGCATTCGAGGTCTTCTTCTTCCTTTCTAAGAGCTCTGATTATCAAGAGAGTGTATTGTCTCAGGTATGGGATCTCGAACTGTTCCTGAGATTTCTTCTTCCAATGTTCTTTCGTTATCTGAGAATAAGTTTGAGTCGAAAAGAGTTTGAGCTTGTTCGTATTCTTACGCTAATACGCTCCCGGCCGATGTGATTGAGAAGTTCGTGGACCATTATAGAATATTTATCTCCCCTTTTGGTTACAGAGTCCCTGCTCCTACTGAACGAGCTTGTTCACCGTCTCGAGAGGGAGACCTAGTGGTTTACTACGACGCTTTGCTTGTCGGCCTCATACTTCTTTTTCCTCAAATCTTTGTCGATATTTTCCGCTTCTATAATGTGTGTCCCTCTCAATTGTCCCCTAATTCTTGGAGGATCCTCTGTGGTTTTGTGATAGTACTGTCTCAGAACAACTTCGTGCCTTTTGTTCATCTTTTCAACTTCCTCTTTAGTTTGAACAAAGATAGGAATACGGATTGGTATTATTTTTGTGCTAGGCAAGGTAGACAATTTCTGGGTTCCGTCCCTGATTCTATTAAGGAGTGGAAGAGCAAGTTCTTCTTCGTCTCCTGCCGCGAGGACTGGGATTTTCCCATTAAGTGGGGTGTTCCTCGGACCCACGTAGCGAACAGGGAAAAACTTAATCCCGATGAAGCAAAGATATTGAAGAGATTAAAGGGGCTTCATCTCGGTCCTCTTAATGAATTTTTAACTGATCGGCTACTTCATGACAACGGTTTATATTCTGCCATGGGTAGGGGCACTTAGGACTTCTCATGTTATTCATCGATCCATCGGTCCATTGTTTCAGGAATTTACAATTTCTCCTCTTCAATTGTTAGGTGACGAAATGCCTTTCGATAATAGAATTAACATCGCTGATAGATTGAGAGCTGTTTCACGAGCCAAGAAGCAGAAGGAGAAGGCTACTTTGAAGACTAGGGGCCAAGTATCCAGTGGGGCTCCCTCAGAGGTGGGAGCAAAGAAAATCTCCGGCGAACGTGGCAAGGAGACCGTAACCAAGGCGGGTCTTCCAGAGTCTATTACCGGAACTGATATTGACACTGCTAAGGGAAAAGAACCTTGGAGAAGGTTGTCATCGAGGAAGAGGGGACAGCCTTTGGGTGATGAACCGGTCGTGGCCGATGAGAGGAGCCGCGATGTTCCAAGTGTTGATCTGAGAATCAAATATTCGGCTATAGACGTACCTGTTGTGGCATCTCTCCCTATTCCAGTTACTGAGCCGATCTTAACTAAGAGAAGGAAGTTGGTGCTGGTTGATGATGATTATGTCGGGGATGCTCTTGCTTGTTCAACGGCTTATGATCCTCCTCTAACGATTCCTGAGGCCTTCCCCGCCACATCTTTGGATGCGGGACTTATTCTTTCTCAGCCAACCGTCGTGAATGATCGAGTTTTTATTCCTGGTCGGTTGGGAGAAGGGTTATCCTTAGTAAGTGGGGCTAGAAAAGGGAAGGAAACAGCCAATATTCCTCCCGCCTCAGGTAACTCTTTCCTTCTTCTTCATACTTCAATTAAATTCATATGAGGGTTTCTTAAATAATGTTCTTTTAACAGAAGGCGCTGCCATTCGAGTGTCCGACGAGGAAGTTTCTAGAGCTGATTCTGGAGCATCCAGAGCAAGAGATCGTAAACGGATCAACCGTCGCAACTCCATATTGCCCATTGATTATCATTTGATCGGTGAGTCCGTGCGCGCTTGGGGAGGTGAGAGAGCTGACGTTCACTTGACTCAATTTAACGGTCCTCAATCCATGGGACATCTTCGTCTCAGCCTTGCTTCGGGGAGTGATTGTAGGATGATTCCTGTTTGTTCTCTTCTCCATGCTTCTCAAAATTCATATCTGCGTATTTTTGTAGTCTTTCAAATGGGTTGATCAAGTCGAGAAATGTGTAAAGAGAGAGAATTCTGAATTTTCTGCTCGTTTGGAGAAGACGCAAGCTAAAAATGCTCGGTTAGTAAAGGAGCTGCTCTGTAAGGACGAAATAATTATCAAAATGGCTGATGAAATAGATCAAGCTCTGGAGAAATGTAAAGGACTTGAAGAATCATCTAAAGACCTCAAACGTGAGTGCAATACTCTCCGAGAGTCTGTTCGTTTATCGGAAGAGGGTACCTCTGCTTTGTCGCGGAACTTTGATCAGAAAGAGAAGGAGATACTTTCTTCCAATTTATCGAGTGTTGCGAGCGAATATGCTGCACTTAGACAGTCTAATACTTCATTGAAAGAACAGAATGCTATCCTTAGTGAAAGAGCTGAGAGTGCCGAAGATGAAGTCCGAGCTGTAAAGATTGAGAAAAGTGTTCTCACTGTGAAAATAACATCTTTACAAATCGCTCTTTTTGATGCTGAAACTAAGGAGGCAGAAGCTCAGGCGGAGAAGGACAAGGCCTTAGTTGAGCTGTCTTCTTACCGAAACGAACTTGGACGGTGTAGAGAAAGGATTACTGAGTTGGAGACCCAAATTAAGGTTCTGGAGGGACCAGCAGAGGGTGTTGGAGAAATATCCGAAGATGAGTTGCAAAAGCTGGGGGAGGGTATTCATAAAATGTTTAGCGAACTCCAATCCACCGATCCTGCTATCGTTTTCAAGGACTTGAGTTATGCGAATACTGTGGAGGAATATTTCAAAAAATGTCGAGGGCAACCATCTTCTCCTCTTTCCGAAGATGAGGAACTAGATCCCAAAGGTGTGTGTCACCTTGTGCCTTTGTTCGATCTTCCCGTCGTCTCAAAATTTCTTGATTTTCCTACTCCAAATTTTGTTTAACCAGATGACTCTGATCCTGGCGAGGATGAACTGGTTATAGACGAAGTTGTTGTTGACAGGGTTGTTGAGGAATTAACTCTGATCGTTGCTTCCGATGAAACTTCCAACCCTATAAGTGGGCGAGCTGTGGAGACCGGTGCCACCGATAGACCAGATTTTGCTGTCGATAAGATGGTTCCCATTGCTGATGTTAAAGATGTCGGTTCATCGGGAGCAGCCGATAAGGAGGGCTCTTCGATTGTTCAAGAATTCATCGGCTCACCATCGGTCGTTAAAGATCCTGAAGTTATTTCTGATAAGCAACCGGGGGGAATTGATGCCGCTGTTGGCGTCACGATTGGTCTGAATTTTTCTTTTAATCCTACTTTTCCTTCTTGTCTGTTCTTTGAATAGCGTTTTACTTTCTTTCATTTTGTCTTTAGTAGAGGAAGTAACTATTATTTCTTCACCTAATGTGATCCCTGGCGATGTGGTAGGGAGGGATACTTCTGGTCCCGAATTAGATGGGGAGTCTTCGAGGCTTGAATCGAGGGCAGGTGAGTATAGTCTTTGTTCTTGATCCTTTTCTTTGCTTTTTGGAAAAAGTGGCTTACTCAAAATTGTGGGCATTGCTGAACTAGTTTCTGCTGACTTTAGAGATGTAGGATTCCAATCTGGCCTTCGAATCTTATGAGCCAGACATCCTCGTAGAGGTAAAGCGTTTCTTCTTTTTCTTCTAATTTCTTCTTGATGAACCTTGAATGACTTCCTTGGTCAATCAAGTCTTTGAAAGTCGAATTGATGAAATGGGTTAAAAGCTGCCAATTGAGAATAGAGCCGCGGTAGGGTCCATGCGTGTTTTGGGGCCACATAGTGAACCTTATGCTCCACTTATCAGAAAAATCTGGGAGGAGTTGGATCCAGAGGAGAGGGTTCATGGGGGTCTTGACTTTGTAATTGTTAATCCTCCTGGGAACTGGGATGTTGTTCCTTGATGATGTTTCTGACTCGTTCTTTGTAGTATGACTTTTTCTAGATACTGGATCTGATATGTTGCTTGATAGTGTCACTTGCTTTTTTTGTATTTGAACTTTTGGTCATTGCTCTGTTAATTGCATGTATTGATCTTTGTTTCCATTCAACGATTGTTTGGAAGATCATATCCTTTTCACGATATTCCGCTGTTCGGAATTCGTGTGACTTGATTTAGCCAATCTTTTTTGGATGTTCTTTTGATTGATCACTGTTTGGCAGTCATTTCTGAGACATTTCAATACGTTCTTCACGATAAGCGACGAGAATCTGTCGATCGTCTTGAAACTATATCGTCTTTTTGATGTTGTTTCAAGAAATCGGCGCGTCATTTCAGAGGAATGGCTTAAGGGATTCGAATCGTCCGCATAAGTCGTATCTTTGATCGAGGAGTCATCATAAATTAAGGCGCTTCAGTCCGCCTAGACATTAACTTCTTTCCCTTGGCTTCCTTGTAGAGATAGTATAAAAAGGGGAGTAAGGGGATGTTGGTTCCTTGCAGATCACTAGTCTGGACGATATGGGTGATAACTGCTGTCCCTCTTTTTACAAATTCTTCCTTCCTGGCGATCATACTCGGAGTTTATGGATTCCTAGATCTTTTCATCCGCGCATGACGTCCGTTGTTAATGGGCCAATAATGCTGCGAGGGCCAAGTGGTAACTACTGGTGGGTAACACTATCAGGCCTCAGAGAGATGGGAGAGGCTAAGTTCACAGAAGGGTGGAGGGACTTCGTATCCGACCACCAATTAGAAGAAGGAGATCTCCTCGTGTTTGTCCTTCGCGAAAGTGGATGCTTCGAAGTCCATATCCTTGGGTGGAACGGGTGTCAGAAGATGTATACTCTTCATGTTGTTCCTGGCCAAACATCAGATTTCAGTGCACCAAATTCCGCCAGTGATGAAGAGTCATCCGATTCCCCTTGATTTGGACATTTCTTCTATATCTTTCGCATTCTGTTAATGAAATTTGTGTTCCCATGTTTCTATTCTTCTCCAACTGTCTCTAATCTGGTTGTCTTAAGAATCTGAAAAATGAATTTCTCTTGTTTTGTTGTTGACGTTAATCTTCCAAGAATTAGGGTGTGTTCTGTCTTTTAATATGATTCACGGTGTAGGGAGTCGATGTGGCTTTCAGATGTAGACGATCTGCAGTAGATTCTTTGATACGATCCGTTATATAGTGAACCAATGTGGTTCTTTTGTAGGTGTCTGCCATGGTCTCCTTATTGTAGCGAATTGCTGACTTTTATCGTTCTGGACCCGTATGGTCTTTTGCGCGATATTCAGTCGTTGAGAAATTGGGCGTCTTAATTAACTCTCTTTGGTGTCTTCCGTATTTGTTGTTGTCTAGAAATTGATTCTAAGGCTTTTTCAGCATACCTCGGAAATATAACACCTTCTTGATGTCGTTTCAGGGGCGCGAGTTGAGGAATTGAAATGGTCCTTATTAATGGCGATCTCAATCGAAGAGTCATCATGAATTGGGACGGTTCAGTCCATCTAGGTATTAATTGCGCTTCTTGGGGCTTTCTCTGGTAGGTGGTATAAGAGAGGGTGGATGGGATCTGCTTAGGACAATCTTTCTGACCAATATGAGTAGTAGTGGAGATATTGGGAGCAATGGTCGCTCCTCCTTTTACAGGTTCTTTTCTGCCAACGACCATACTCGAAGGTTATGGATTCCCAAGGCCTTCCATCGACGCATGGCGTCTATGCAAGGTGGATGGAAAAGAGTTCGCCGACCAAGTGGGGGTATTTGGATGGTTATGCTATCTTCTTGTGTGGAACTTGGAGAATTCAAGTTTACTGTTGGATGGGAGGACTTCGTGAAAGATCATCAGTTGATGGAAGGAGACCTCCTTGTGTTTGTTCTTGATCAATATGAATGCTTTGAAGTTCACATCCTTGGGAGAGATGGTTGCCATAAAGCGACAGTGTTGATGGCCATTCTTGGGGGAAGTCCAGTTTTCAGCTCTGATTCTGACAACTCTAATTCTCTTTAATTTGTTTCTCTTAATTGTGTGTACTTTGTCAGTTGAGTCTTTGAATCTTCTGAAACGTTTCCTCTTTGTACGTTCGGTATTTGTATGTTTTCGATATCTTAGTTTGAAAGATAATTCTTCCTCTTTTTCTTCCTTCTTCTTTTATGTGTTGATGTGAGTCTTCTGAGAGGGCGTGTGTATCCAATTTGCTTGAGTGAGCTGAAATGGTTTTTGGCAGCTGAGGAGCAATGTCAATTATTGTTGTATTTTTCTGGGAATGAAGAACCGGTATATGTGTTCTTCAGCGGTAGGTTGATCATGATCTTCTGGTGTGTCAGACCGGTGTGGTCATTTGTTGTAGAAGGCTAATGCATTCTTTTCGATGTGTGGGACCAATATGGTCTGTTGGTTTAGAGGGTCGGTGTAGCTCTTCTGATGTATTCGACCAGAACGACCACCCGACCATCCCGGGACCTCGCACGCGTGTCTCAGACCGCCGTGAGAAGTAGAGACGGCCCCACCCCGGATACAAGGCCTAAGTGTGTAGCTGCATAATGCAAAATAAACAACTTAATTTATTCAAAATAAACAGCGAGTTCACTGAAATAAATAACAAGGGTTCGTGCACTTACAAATATCGTGCCCTAAGGGGACCTACATAATGTCTCACTCAAAACAAAAAGATAGACAAGGTCCTCGGACCTCCGTAAAATCACCCTAATTCCACGATCGGCTCTAGCGTGCACTAGTGTCCTACCGATCTCAGAAATGAGAAAACAGCGCATGAGCTTTCAATGAAAAGCTTCAAGTACTCCCCTCAAGGGGTTCAAGAAAATATGATATCAAAAGACATGAATATCAGCAAACTCGGGCACGCCTCAAAACAAGCCCTAGGAGTCTATCACAATAAAATAACAAGATCGCGTGGACTCCTAGCTAAGAGTTCCAACGGAAGCTCCACAAACGCCTCCCCGGGCAAGCACATCATCAACCTGAGAAAACGCACTCATCCGGCCGCTACGCCCTCGGGTCGTACAGTAAGGCCTACCTATCTCTCATGCGGCCATGGTCCGCTGATCGACCCCACCATTTGGCAGTGGACAACCGTAACACTCTCCCTCCGCTAGAGTGCCGGAACGTCAGGTGTCCTGGCCCCCAACGCTTCCTCGAAAACTGAGCTCACCCGCCTCCACTAATCGGGACTAAGAAGAGCGGTAAAGTAGGGATCCCAACATCCCAGAACAATCAAACATGCTACATATATGGATTTCAACAAAATTCATGGAAGCATGTATGAAAACAATATGTCACAACAAAGACATAAAAATAAAAATCCCTGAAGGGAGGAACAAAGCATGATCAACATGCAATCACAAAGCCAAGAAACCAATCAACAAATGACTGGGAGGTACAAGGCAGAGATACTTACCTCACTTGGTAAATCAATCGACCGATCCATGTCACCCACGACGTGGCTCAGGCCCTACGCCCAAATCTGATATCAATAACCCCGACTTAGTATCAAAACAAAGTGGTCTATTTATGTTAATGACCCTAATGCAGAATTTTCTGAAACTGTTGCGCAGTCCCAAAGAAACGGCCATAACTTTTTGATCCAGAACCCCATCGAGTTGATCTAAAGCTCATTAGAAAGATCTCTTCCTCATCTTTCAACGGTACCTTACACTCCGACATAATCAGATATATACACACTACCCAGATACCCTCGAAAGGGACAGCTAGGCAGCAAGCAGTACTCTAACTTGATTAACCCATCATGACTAACCCAATCTATTAAACTTTCCAACTTGGTCCATCAAACCATTTCCAAACTGAATCAGGACTGACCACCTCTGAGTTTTAATCCCCCACTCTAATAACAGCTAGGCATCCACTTCGTTTTAAAGGAAGTTCAAAATCAACAATTTGCTATAAAGTATGCATACATGAACTCCCCATCCTACCCCTTAGTGAGCTTTAACATGAACACTAATTACCAGTTAATTGAAGGGTTTAAAACATCCTCAAATCCATGTATGGATCCCACTCTTTCTTAGTTATAATAAAGCATGCAACTCTTGTCTTATCCATCCCTGCTCATATCTTAACCACAAAGGCAACTTTAGAATATAACCATCTCTAACTCCTTGCTTCACAACATCAACTCTCACTCAAACCTAGGAGCCCATGATCACACACAGACCCATTCATTAATAATTTCATCAACCATTTACTCAATCAATAAATCAAACAGCTATCAAGAACTTACTTTTTCTTCAATCAAGTTATTGATCTACCATACTAAGATCAACTAGTTAAAATCTAAGCATGCAAGTATCCTAAACTAGAAATCAGTTCATTCAACCCACTCAGAACCACACATGCAAACCTCACCCTCTTAAAAGATAACCATGCATGTACCTACAATACTGAGACCACCATCATAATCTAAGAGATCCTATAAACCATGCATGTTTGTAGGTTCAGAACTCCTTAGAAGTTTAGAATGCTTACCAACGCCTTGGCGTCTCCTCAATGCGAGGATCTGAGAAAGTAAAAAAATTCATAGCACTGCTCTCCCTCCGGTGACTCACGCATCCTCGTGAGTGGCTCCACACCGTGTCCTCTTCCCCATCTCTCTCTCTCTCTCTCAGCCACATAAAGGAGAGTGCGGCTAGGGTTTGAGAATTCTTTCTGTTCTTATATAGAGTTCACGTGAAGTTTCAAAATCTCTGCCGATATGGAAGTAATTCAAGGTGATTGTACCTTTCCATAGATGGCCAAGACCGGCGCTCAAGATCATTCTCCCTTCATGCGTTTTAATTTCAAAGACCATGCACATGATTTAAATTTGATTCAATCATGCCACGTGCTTTCCTTATATATATATATATATATATATATATATATATATATATATATATATATATATAAAGTTATTATAATATCTTTACTATGCTCGTTCACATCCAAAAAACCCTGCAACTTATATAAATTAAGTATTTTATTATCACAAATGATGCTTTTTATTCCATGATTCAAACTTATCTAATCCTATTGTCATTAACGCCCTTTCCATGTTATCTATTATATATACACACACTCATATATTTAATGTTCATATTGATTATTCCCCCAATTTGCACATAAGTCCTTCTTTTATAAAAGTTTACATGTAGTTCCCTACCGCTGTGAGAGAGACACATATTCCCTTTTAGTCCTTCGACTTTTCTGTATTACCTTCCGTCCTTCCGAGACAAACAACCTTACTTTTAGGTCCCCAACTTTTATAATTTTACTATTTGGTCCTTAAGTGCACCAAAATAATTAACAATTCAAATTATTCACCCCCCTTTCCCTATTGATTAATTCAATCATGCCAATCTTAAGACCTTCCCGATTTAATTAAATCAATCTTAATTTAATTAATTTATCCTTCCTTTTTTAATCCAATCAAGGACAATTTAAATGATTCCCATATTTAAATAAATTGATAACTACCAAATTTATTTAAATCAATCACCAAGTAATTTATGTAAATTATAAAATAATTTACTCATGCCCAATTTTACTAAAACGCCCTTGGAGTTTATTTGAATTCCAAAGATACCCTTTGGCATTTTAATTACTAATTAATTTAGGGAAATATTAATTCCTAATTCCATCTATATAGCTTATCTATTCATCCCTTGATTTCAAAACCAATCTCATCATTTATAAAATCATATCTATCACATTTAAAACATATACATAGCACCCATCTAATTTAAAATCACTTGGATATGAATACAAGTTATCGTCCACTATCAATCATGTCCTGCACTTTAATGTGTCTCTTGAATGACAACTTTACTGCATATCGCCCCTCGGTTTCCGATTTGCACACAAATCCTCATGCATCTATCCATTTGCCTTGGTTTTCTTCTATATATTTTAGATTATAATATATATGCTATAACATAGTTGTTCCGTGCTCTAGTTGTAAGAATTTCAAACCATCCCTATCTAATAATTTGGATAAATAGGTAAATAAATAATGTCATCTATCAAATCGATCTAATACATATATATTTGTATATATCAACTCCTTATCTCATCTAATTTACCCCCATAAAATATTTATTTATATTTTGATTTATGTCTCAAATCAAGTAATCATGAACTAAATTTATCCAAACTTGTATATCCAAACTTATATCCCAATATATCCAAACTTAGGGTTTTTAAATTTACTCAATATATAATTGGAAAATAATCTTGATATCATTTCTAACTATCTCCATATATGACAACCTTATTTAATTAACAATTAAATTAAAGTGTAAATAGGAAAATTTAATTCCCAAACAAACTTCAATCACCCTTAAATCTTGAGGCCTTTTATTCCTTAACCTAATAACTAGAAAATTTTATTTTCCCAAAATTTCCGGGTTTTACAATCCTCCCCCCTTAAAAGAATTTCGTCCTCGAAATTAAAATCAGTCCTAGTGTTTAAATTAGATTCCTTGACGATCACGGGCGACGCCCGTGCCTCCTCCGTAGTCAGATGATAGACCCATCACCTTCCGTACAATCTTGTCTCTGTAATGGGGGCTCCTCCCCCCTTAAGTATGGGCCCATTGGTTGCTGCCCTACAGCATCCGACTAAACAGACAGTTCCTGCTCGACCTCCATATCTGCCACCACTCCCACGCATCGTGATAGCTCTACCAAATGAACAACATGTCATGTATTCGTCCAAAGTCCCCGGTCACCACCCAACTCTTCCTCACCCTAATTATCTATGTCACTAAGGCAACTAGGGTGTCCATTATCTGCATTGCCTCGATACCACCTTACCAGAACCGACCGATCCCTGACCTGCAGCAGAGCCGTATCTAGAAGTAGAGACGGGCCCCACCCGGATACAAGGCCTAAGTGTGGCAGATAATGCAAAATAAACAACTTAATTTATTCAAAATAAACAGAGTTCAAATGAAATAAATAACAAGGGTTCACTTACAAATATCGTGCCCTAAGGGGACCTACATAATGTCTCACTCAAAACAAAAAGATAGACAAGGTCCTCTGGACCTCCGCAAATCACCCCACCCACGACCAGATTTCCTCGCTACCAGTGTCCCTACGCCTCGTGATCGTAAAACATGTGAGAAAATAAGTGCATGAGCTTTTGAATGAAAAGCTCAAGTACTCTGCTAAGGTTCAAGAAAATATGATATCAAAAGACATGAATATCAGCAAACTCTGGGGCACGCCCTCAAAACAAGCCCTAGGAGTCTATCACAATAAAATAACAAGATCGTGACTCCTAGCTAAGAGTTCCAACTAAGCTCCACAAACGCCTTCTCCCGGCCAGTACCATCACGAACCTCGGCCGAGAAACCACCATCCTGGCCGCTACGCCCTGGAAGTCGAGATAGCGCCACCTATCTCTCATAATGACATGGTCGTGATCGACTTAATCGACCGGCAGGGGACAACCGTAACACTCTCCTCTCGCTAGGAGTGCGAACGCCGGTGTCCTGCCCCCAACGCCTTCAAGAAAAATCGAGCTCACCGCCCAATCGAATCCGGACTAAGAATACAAGTAGGGATCCCAACATCCCCAAAACAATCAAACATGCTATATATGGATTTCAACAAAATTCATGGAAGCATGTATGAAAACAATATATCACAACAAAGACATATAAATAAAATCCCAGAAGGGAGGAACAAGGCATGATCAACATGCAATCAAAAGCCAAGAAACCAATCAACAAATGACTGGGAGGTACAAGGCAGAGATACTTACCTCACTTGGTAAACTGAATCGACCGATCCATGTCACTCCTGACGTGGCTCAGCGCCTACGTCCCAAATCTGATATCAATAACCATGTCTTAGTATCAAAACAATTTTGTATATTTATGTTATTGACCCTATTGCAGAATTTTTCTGAAACCGCTTGCAGTCCCAAAGAAACGGCCATAACTTTTGATCCAGGAACCCGATCGAGTTGATCTAAAGCTCATTAGAAAGATCTCTTCCTCATCTTTTCAACGGTACCTTACACGACATAATCAGATATATACACACTACCCAGATACCCTCGAAAGGGACAGCTAGGCAGCAGTACTCTAACTTGATTAACCCATCATGACTAACCCAATCTATTAAACTTTCCAACTTGGTCCATCAAACCATTTCCAAACTGAATCAGGACTGACCACCTCTGAGTTTTAATCCCCCACTCTAATAACAAATTTAGGCATCCACTTCGTTTTAAAGGAAGTTCAAAATCAACAATTTGCTATAAAGTATGCATACATGAACTCCCCATCCTACCCCTAGTGAGCTTTAACATGAGCACTAATTACGCTAATTGAAGGGTTTAAAAACATCCTCAAATCCATGTATGGATCCCACTCTTTCTTAGTTATAATAAAGCATGCAACTCTTGTCTTATCCATCCCTGCTCATATCTTAACCACAAAGGCAACTTTAGAATATAACCATCTCTAACTCCTTGCTTCACAACATCAACTCTCACTCAAACCTAGGAGCCCATGATCACACACAAACCCATTCATTAATAATTTCATCAACCATTTACTCAATCAATAAATCAAACAGCTATCAAGAACTTACTTTTTCTTCAATCAAGTTATTGATCTACCATACTAAGATCAACTAGTTAAAATCTAAGCATGCAAGTATCCTAAACTAGAAATCGGGCCTATTCAACCCACCGTAACCACACACATGCAAACCTCACCCTCTTAAAAGATAACCATGCATGTACTCATAAGCACAGACCACCATCATAATCTAAGAGATCCTATAAACCATGCATGTTTGTAGGTTCAGAACTCCTTAGAAGTTTAGAATGCTTACCAACGCGCGGCGTCTCACAATGGGGCCTGTATGACCCATTGTCGTAGCGGACCGGTATGGCCATCTTCATATGGAGACCGGTATGCCCTGTTGATGTTTTGTGACCGGTATGGTCTGCTGAAGTTTTAGGACCGGTATGGTCCGTTGTTGACGTATCGGATTCGGATCGCTATGATCCTTTTTGATGCATCGGATCGGTATGATCCTTTTTTATAGTTGACGATTGGTTTGACTATTTTTTTTTTGCCTTGAGGAGGTTGAAGTTGTTATGTTTTTGCGTGCAAGTCGCGGATGTGATAGGCATTCCTAGCGATCTTCATGCACGTTTTTCACTTATCTAGAAAAGAAAAAGTGACAAGGAAGTTAATGATTTGTAGAGAAGTAATCCTATTTATTGATAGTACTTCCGTAGCTGCTCAGCATGGTATGGGCATTTAAGGCTCCGCCGATCCATTTTTGTAAGCCAATATGTCCCCGGTCTTACAATTTCTTTAATGATGTATGGCCCTTCCCAGTTGGTGTTCATCTTCCCTGTTCGGCTCTTATTTCCTTGGAACTTGTTCTCCCGGAGAACTAAGTCGCTAAGCTGGAAGGTTATTTGCTTCACTCTAGCATTATAGAATTTATTAACCTTTTGTCGATATGCCGCAGCTCGGATGTTGGCACAATCTCTCCTTTCTTCCAAGAGGTCAAGCTCAGCCCTAAGCCGCTCTTCATTGACTGCTGGATCAAAAGACTGCATCCGCGGGGTAGGGACTGATATTTCCATGGGCAAAACCGCTTCGACTCCAAAAGCTAGTGCAAAAGGTGTCTCCCCTGTAGGGGTCTGAGCAGTGGTTCGGTATGCTCATAAGGCTCCAGGTACTTCATCCACCCAGCTGGACTCGTTTCGGAGAACTTGAGTCTTCAAACTATGCAATAAGGTTTTGTTAGTTACCTCGACTTGGCCATTCGTTTGAGGGTGTGTGACGGAAGTGAGCCTTGATTCTATTCCAAGATTTGTATAGAACTTTTTAAATGCTGGGTTGTCAAATTGGCGGCCATTATCAGTGATAAATGCTACTGGAATACCGAATCTACAAATCACCGACTTCTATAGGAAGCTTTGACAAACTTTTTCCGTAATGGAGGCTAACGGCTCGGCTTCTACCCATTTAGTGAAGTAATCAATTGGCACGATTAGGAACTTCAATTGCCGAACAGCTGTCGGGAAAGGGCCAAGTATATCTACAACCCATAAAGCAAAAGGTCTCGTTCTCACGATGGCTGTCAATGGGGCTGCCGGTCGCCGCTGGATGTTTGAGTGGCGTTGGCATGCGTCACATTTTTGACAAAGTCCATCGAATCTTTTACAAGGGTTGGCTAATTATATCCTTGTCGTAGAACTTTGTGGCTGAGGGCTCTTCCTCCCAAATGATCTCCAGCGATCCCTTCATGGATTTCTTGAAGGACATAAGTTGATTCCGATAGACGGAGACATTTCAAAAGTGGAAGGGTGTATGATCTCTTATAGAGCTGCCCTTCCACTATGCTATAGCGGGATGATCTGGTGACAACCCTTCGTGCCTCTTTCGGATCTTGGGGGAGGGTTCCATCCTGAAGGTATTTCAGGATTGGATCAATCCAACACGGTGTGTCATCGATATCCATCAACTCCTTAACCGGTCAGCATTCAATAGTTTTTGCCATCAGATAATGAACATTAATTGGTTGCTTGATATCTTCATCAGATGAAGCAAGCTTTGAGAGAAGATCAGCGTCTTGGTTCTCAGCTCTGTGAATTTTTGAAATGTAACATCTCCGGAAGCAAGATGCCCTCCCTAGAGGTGTTCAGGATGAAGTAATTGTGATATCTTGCCATTCTCCCTGGATCGTATCTTTGCCGATAAGGTGGTCTCCTATCATCAGGTCGCAACGGTTCGCCCCGGTCCCGTGCGCCTTCCCTGCGAGGCCTGTCTTCTTTCGAGGGTCCTTGTTTGGGATCTTTGTATTCTCTTTTTGGGGGTTCCCTGCTGCGAAACTCCTCCATTTTGAGAAGGTATTCTTCTTTCCATTTGGCTTTCATCTCCTCCGAAGCCACATATTTCTTAGCAATTGCAAAGAATTTAGATATGTCTCGAGGGACATCTCTGGTGAGGGAGTCTTTAAATGGTCCTTCATTCAGTCCCCAGATTGCGGTTCCCACCACCATGATAGAACTGAGGTCCGTCATCCCGGTAATATCTTTGTTAAAGTGACGATATAGTCGTGCAAACTTTCTGTCGGCTTTTGTTTGTAACCCAGGAGGATGATCAAATTTTTCTGCAATCGCTTATTGCTAGCGAAGTGTTGAAGAAAAAGATCAGAGAGGTGCTGGAAACTATACACAGTCCCAAGGGGTATACTCCGGAACCAGTCATGGGCGATGTCCGTTAGTGTTCGTGGGAAGGCACGACACATTACGGCTTCCCAAGTCCTATTGATCGCCATTTCATCTGAGTACCGTTCAAGGTGTTCAAGTGGATCCGATGAACCGTCAAACTTCTGAATATTTGGTGGTTTAAATTGGTCTGGGAGTGGAACTTCCCAGATTTCCCTGATGATTGGGGCAGTGAGTTGTGGCACCAGTTGAAGAACTCTCTCCTCAGTGATATATCGCCGTGGCGAGTGATGATGATGATAAGGTGAATGCCGGCGGGGAGAATGATATCCCGGTGAATATCGACGCGGTAAATGATCAAGAGACGGTGGATGTCGATTTGAACCTGATCGGTATCTGGTTGGGTGGTTCATCGGTGAATAACCTCTTCTTCTTGTGGTGTGCCGAGCTGGAGAGATAGAAATTCTCTTTTCCCTCCTATCTCTTCTCCGGTCTCAGATATCAGGGATCCGATGTGAGTGAGGTGGATCTGAACTTCTAGTAGAGGACCTAGAACTCCCATCTCTCCTCGGAGAGTGCATCGCCCGATGTCGGGGAGGGTGATTTGCTTATCCATCCCTATCTACCCTCAAAGGTTGGGCGTCACGTGGCACGATAGTTTGGGAAATGTGCTGTTGTACATCATGTAGAGCACGCTTTAGTTCCTCAATCTTCCTCGCCATGGCCCTGATCTGGGCGTTATCCTCAGCGACTCCCTTGCTCTTTTGGGGTACCTTCACCCTTTTAGGAGCTCCTGGAACATATCCAGGTACGTGATCGTCTTCCAGTGGAGAAGCTAGTGGAGCTTCGCCTTTTTCTTCTTGATGTTGGAGCCTCTTAGACTTTCTCACTACAACCGCCATGGACTTCTTGCTCAACTCCCACGGATGGCGCCAAACTGTTAACCGTGAAATCGGATTTGCTTTGAGATCAAATCCAATTCCAAGCCACCGGTTGAATTTGCTTTGATTTGTAGGGCTTTGAACAGTGAGAGAATTAGAAGAGAATCAATCAACAAAGAAGGGGAGACAAAGATATAACGTGGAAAACCCTTGGTAGGGAAAAAACCACGGATGAAAAGAGCGAATTCACTAATATTCGGGTTTTGAAAGCCATTTTTACAAGTGGAAAAGGAAAAAATGGATCAATCTCCAGAGGGACAGAGCTTCGCTGTCTGTAATGTCTTGCCCTAAATGAGTCGGGGTCCCTGCCTTTTATAGGCTTCGATGACTTGGAGAAGAAGCTTGGCTTTCTAACACGTGTTTCAAAGAATTTGGCCACGTGCTTTGCCAGCTAAGCTTCCAGCTAGGCTCCAACTAAGTATCCAGCTGGATCTGAGATGTTTGACAGCTATAATCCTTCTAGAAGGCCAGCCTGGCAACAACCAAGCTTTCTCTAGAAGGTCTAGCATTATTCCGATGAGTTGAGAATGCATTTTAGGTGGAAGAAGCGAGGAGTGTTTCTGGGCTGATAAGTTAGTGTTGTCTTCCGATATGTACTACGTTGATGATTCATCGGCCCAACCAGATCTGATGTATTATGATTGTGTTTTCGATATCGAGTAGCCGATCCGATATGGTGCAAGAGATGGTTGTTGTGATATGGGCTGGCTCGATATTAATGAGGGACTCTTTAATGTCGACACGCGGGTAGCTCTGATGGGCTCCACATGTCTTACCATCTTTCTTCCTATCATATTACATTAACCTATAATTATTATCTGTCTAGATATTTCTATATGGTCTTCGCTTGCGCAGGCCTCGAGTCATCACCTAATTAGGTTAGAGCACCCAATACCATGAGTGCTTGTGTGGTGACTCGGAACGGCTAGAGTATCGCATTGGTTCTGGGATTCGTCTTGATAGGTTTTTAGTTAAACAAGGGTGCTAGGGTGTGCATGAGCTTCATAAGAGATCAAGTGCTTTGCTGGGAAGCATATTGTTACATCCTCTGGGAATTATTAGCAATTAGCCAGTAATAAGGAATATATCATTCTCAAGGGAATCCTAGGGGGATTGTGATCTGAGGTGCCATCTTTTCATCTCTGATTACCCCAATCTACTATAGTTCACATTAGTTTTTAGTTAGGATATTCAACTAGCTTGATTACACAACTCTTCTTATAGTTCGACTAGGTAATAGAGGACAACTAATACTAGTGATCAGTCCCTGTGGATTCGACTACCCTACCTTTGGGTACTTTACTACTTGATCTATCCCGTATATCTGCGGGAAAAGTGTCGCATATATTTGTGCGTGTATCAACACACGAAAATATTGAGGCCTCAGAGGAACTTATTCATAAGATGAGGAAAGAAAATACGAAAGGAACCCTAATTATGATTGACTTCAAAAAGGCTTTGAACACAGTCAACTGACTAGGGCTATCTGTTGGTCATTGATGTGTTGCAAGCCCGTAAGTGCACGGGGTTTTTAAGTAGTTAAGTACCCTGAGGGTAGGGTAGTTGAATTCACAGAGACCGGCACTAGTACTCACTAGAACTCTATTACCTAGTCTAGAAAATATGGTTGGTGAGTTGATCCTAATTAAAACATAGAGCAAACTAAACTAAAGTCACAGTTGGCAATATAGGGTTTATCAGTCAAGAGAACTTGCTACCCCGGATCACTATCCTCTAAGAATTCCTAGTGACTAATCCTCTAATAATAGCAACTTGGTTGATATATCCTTGGACCGTGGAGAACCTTAAATTAGCTTGGTCGCAATCTCTCAGCAACCAAACCCTAGTCCCAAACAGTGACTTCGCCACATGACTGCATTATTATCGAGTGTTCTATGGTTCTCGCTATTAGGTTTTACCCTAATCCGGAAAGTGAGTTCCAGTTGTGTAGCAACACAAGTGACTACCTGATCTCTCGGTGTACCCCCCTATTGTCTAGGCTAAGACCTAGCTTGACCGCAATCTCTCGTTATGCATCAAGAAATTTTGATGATATGGTCGGCGCTTTGGCACTAACAAACCCTACTAGTTCAGCACACACAGACAATTAACATGAATAAATATTAAGGAAAACTAGTATTTAAAAAAAAGAAGAATAGTCAAAAGTTCATCTAAGGGTTCAAGGACCCGAGGACACTACAGAAGTTTAGCCTCTAATACTAATAACAAATATTACACAAATAAAATGAATTTCATAAACTTCCTTGCACGATGTCTCCTCTGCCTTCAGTCTCTCCCCGAAACCCTCGCCGTCAGTTCTGGGACACGCCAAAAGTCTCCTTGAGAAGTAGAACAAACGACCTTTTATAGATTTAAGATTTTATGATACACACACGTATCATCTGATACACTATCGTGTGCTTGTTAGGAGCCTTCTGCAAATGTGGTTTCTCAATGAATACGGGCAGGTACACGCCTGTGTCATCTGATACACGACCATGTCATCTGACACACGGCTATGTCGCCAAAAGGTTGAGCTCAATCTTTATTTGTTCTTCGTTTGAATCCACACACCTGTGTGGAAGACCATGTTGAGTGCTGTTTTGTCCCCCTTTTTGCTCCTAATCACTCCAAAATTTGCTTCTTTTCTCCGTAGTGCCCGATTATCTGTGCAATTACATAAAACACCCAACAACACATAAAAGTGGGAGAAATTTACCAAAATATATACAAAGTGCATGCAAATATGATAAGGAAATATGTATAATTATGCATGCATCATAAATACCCCACACTTAAACGTTTGCTTGACCTAGAGCGAAGAAGAATACAAAATATAAGAAAGATGATGAGTGTTTGATCTCCAATCTCAAAAATATTTGGGAGTCCCTCTAGTGTCCTGGAAAACATAGTGCTAGGTGTCATGACAGTTTTTATGGAGAATAGGTCTTACCTTACACTGGAACTCCCCACGTGTGTGTGTGTGTGTAACCCCTCCTATGGTGCCGCTCGCTCACTCAAGCCTGACCTTAGTAATCTAATCCTTATTCACTAAACTACTTTTCTCCACTTTTAGCTAGGGGTAGTAGTATCATACATCCTATGACGTTACCTTTTCCCCTGGTAGGTCATAAGGTGAACATTTGTGATGCCCAAGATTCGACTTCTAAAGAGCGGCTTTTAGGCTTAAAAAGTGATAGCTCTTTCTACCATCTTTTCTATACCGACAGAGCATCCCTAATGGATCCGACTTGCCGGCCGATAGGGCATCTCTAATGGATCTGACTTTCCGGTTTATTCCAGCAATTCTAAAATATTTTATTTTTTATTTTCCTTTTATTTTAGGAAAATATCATCAACTCTCTAATTGTTAAACTAATTAGAGTCCAAACCTAAGTAGGCAAGCGACAAAAAGAAATCTCATGATGATCAGTTATTATGCGCCTCTTCCTCGTCACCGGTGGTCTCGAAGTAGTCACTAGCGTCCACCTCCACAGCTCTCGTTGTTAAAGCTATCAATCAACTTGCTCTTGAATACATAGAACCTCTATCAAAAATTACATCGCAATCATTTCAAGGTTATTCAGAATAACATAAAATTTTCCCAAATTTCAAGGTTTCAAAATCTTTATATTATGAATTTAATAGTAAATTTACCTAATTTTCCTTTATTAATTTTATTAAATGCTATGGGTCCGTTTGATCCGTTAAAAAATAGGGGACAGTACAGAACAACTTTTTTTGTCTGTTGTTTGATTTGTAAATGGATAAAGGTATAGCACAAAAAGTGGTTTGAGTACAGGACAAGTGGTTGAAATTTTTGTCCCTCGAAATATACGGTACAAATTTTTAAGCTAGGGACAGCACAACTTAAAGACAAATTTGCCCCTAAGTTAAATTAAAAATTATAACAATACCCCCAACTTTAAGACAAATTTAACCCCAACTTATATTAAAATTTACAACAATACCCCTAACTTAAAGACATTTTTGCCCCCAACCTATATTAAAATTACAATAATACCCTCAACTTAAAGATAATTTTGCCTCCAAATTATATTAAAATTACAACAATGCCCCCAACTTAAAAACAATTTTGCTCCTAATTTATATTAAAACTTACAATATTGCCCTCTCAAGTTAAAGATAATTTTGCCTCCAATTTATTAAATTTACAACAATGCTCCCTACTTAAAGACATTTTTGCCCCTAACTTATATTAAAATTACAACAATGCCCCCCAACTTAAACATAATTTTTCCCCTAACTTATATTAAAATTACAACAATACCCCCAACTTAAAGACAATTTTGCTCCCAATCTATATTAAAAATTACAACATTGCCCCCAATTTATATTAAAATTACAACAATGGCCTCAAGTTAAAAACAATTTTGCCCCCAACTTATATTAAAACTCTAAAAAAATTTATTCCAAAACAACATAAGAAAGCACAAGGGTATTATAGTAATTTTATAGTTTTTTGTCCAGTACTTGCGCAAAACAAACGGAGAACAGCACAAAAAGTTTTGTGCTGTCCATTGAATATCAAACAAAGAACAAGATACAAGCGGTTGTCTTTGTCCCACAACCACTTATCTTTATCAGTACTCTTGCTTTCATTCTCTTTCGCGTATCAAACGGACCCTATATGTTTCTTTCTTTTTAGGATGTTGTTGGCGCTATTGATGGAACACACATTCCTATCACTATTGATATGTTGAGCCTAATGCTTATGCTTATATCGCAAGTGCACAGGTCGTACCAAGTAGTAAAGTGGACTATGGACGGATGTCGAACCCACAAGGACAGAGATACTAGTACTAACTCTTCCTCTATTATCTAGTCAAAACAAAGATTGGTTAAGGTTTAATCTAATCTAAATTGTAATTCTCGAAAATAAGATAAAATGGAATGTGATGAAGTCTCGAGGGCAATCAATTAGGAGAATATGCTTCTAGGCAAGGTCTCCCTCTTGGGTTCTTGTGGATAGTGATATGTATGGATTCCTATTTGAAGAATGTTAGTTCATGGACCAAGAGTTCCTACAATACTTTCACACCCTCCGTCAAGGCGAGTTATTAACCTAATATCATCATTGCATTAGCGTTCTAGGGAACATATATCTTGGAGGAGTTGTGGGAATAATACATCTCAAGGAGTCTCTCACCAAAACACCCGATCCCTCGGCGTATTCACAACCCCCATCTATTAAAGTAGATATATATGTATATAGAGGGAGCGTTAATTGTCTACACCCCTATAGATCTAGATTGACACTCAGAGTTTTCGCAACGTAGGGCATCAATGCCATACATTTCATCCAATAGGTTCTCAAAATATTGAAACATTCATTCAAATATAGAAATCCATAACAAGTAAATCAAAGTTCACACATAAACACAAGGGTTCAACAATGCCCAAACACCTAAAAGATTAGTTTCCCATCAAAGAGGAATACAAATCTAATGTAAATAAAGGAGAACACATCGATATAATGAACAAATAAACTTCCCTCCGTTGTTTCCTCTACTATTGGTGCCGCAAATCCTCCTCCAAACCTCGCCGCTGAGAATCCTTGACGATGAAGCTTGATGCCCTAGTTGATGATGTGTGGGAGAGATGGTGATGATGACCCAGCAGTAGCTCCAAAGATGCCCCCAAACCCTAATTTCTCATGTATATATAAGGTTTACAATGATAGGAAAGTGTATGCCACGTGTTTCATCCTTATTGGTTGAGTTTGAGTTGAAAAACCATGAATTACCGGCCCAAATACGCCCCGTACGGGCTCGTGTAGGCGTACGCGCAGCTGCACAACGCTCAAGAACGCTATGAGAGCTCGTGCGGCCATCTGTGCGGGCGCATGGACTGGATTCTGCACTACGCAGTCTTCATCAAACGTTCGATTGGATGACCATTTCTCATCAGATTAACCTAAAATTTTAACTAAGTGTTCCTGACTTGTTGATCTTCAATCGGAATGGTGGAAATTTGATTTAGAGTCCTGTAGCTTTTGTAATAAAATTTTGATCTTTGCTTCTCTTTTAGGATTTCTGCAGTGTCTCAAGTTGCTTCCTTTTTCACCTCAAATGATGTCAAATTTCTTCCTTTTGATGCTTGAGGCTCTCCAATGCCCTGTAAAAGAAAGTTAACAAAAATTAAGTTTCAATAGGCTAAAAGTACACCAAATTACATATATAGTATACAAGAATATGGTATAAAAGTATGATCAATTGAACGCTTATCAACTATTTCTTTGGAGTTGCAAGACCTTTACAGAAATAGTAAACAAACACTATTAAAGAATGTTATGGTTGCATGTGATTTTGATCTATGTTTTGTATATGTACGAGCTGATTGGGAAGGTTCTACTTCTGATGCTAGGAAAGGGCGGCTGGAACCCTCCCAAGCAACACAGAGGTTAATCCAAGGGAGTCTGTCAAAGCTATCACCCTCAGAAGCGGAACAGAGTTGCCACCACCGCAAGCTAAGGAAACAGAAGAAGCATCCTCCACACTCCCCAAAGAGGAGGGTTCAGAAAGCAACAATAAGGCGGTTACAAGTAGCAACAAGGAAGCAACTATAGTGCCAGAGTACAAACAAAAGATACCCTACCCAGCCAAACTCAAGAAGGACTAACAGGATAAACAGTTTTGAAAATTTTTTGATGCTTTCAAGGTACTACACACTAATGTACCCTTCGTGGAAGCACTTGCACAGATGCCGAGGTACACAAAATTTTTAAAGGAGTTGCTCACCAATAAAAAGAAACTAGAGGAAATGTCTTTAGCAACCCTGAATGAACAATGCTCGGCAGTTCTCACCAACGAATTACCCAAAAAAGAAAAGGATCCAAGGAGTAATGTAATTCCCTGCAAGATTGGAGGATTGCTAGATGAACAAGCTCTAGCTGATATTGGAGCAAGCATCAATCTCATGCCATACAAAATACTCCAAAAGTTGGGCATTGGAGAGCCAAAACCAACAAAGGTAACTCTTCAGATGGCAGATAGATCAATCCGTCACCGCAATGGGTAGTTGAAGACGTGCTAGTAAAGATGGACAAGTTCATCTTCCCCGTGGATTTCTATATTTTGGATTTGGACAACCAAGCAGAAGTACCACTCATTCTTGGATGGCCTTTCCTAAAGACCGCTCAAGCACATTCTACATCAAAGACGGCCAAATGACACTGAGGGTTGGAGAAGAAGAAGTGGTCTTCAAACTCAAAGATGCCATGCGACACTCCATGGAGCTCGATGAAACGTGTTATTTCATTAACCATCTTGATAATTGTGTTTCTAAATATGTGCAGGATGGACTTTTGAAAGACCAGCTGGAAGACTTGTTCAAAGATGCACCACCCTGGGATGACTCCGACAATGAAGAAAAAGTAAAGGAGCAGGCAAAGCTGATGACTCGAGCGGAGAAAAAGAGAGCATGATGGCAAAAATTCAAAAAAACGAGAAAAAATCCCACCACTCCTCTTTCAACCTCGAAACCAAGACATCTCTCAACAATCCCCTGTGAGTATGAATTCATCGCTTCTTTAAGTATACAACTAGCAGGGCGTGAGCCTCCCGGCAGGGAGGCTTAGAGGTTCCATCTTTTTGAACCCCACTAAGCTTCAATAGGTAAGTAGAGCTAGCGACGTTAAACAAGTGCTTTTTTGAAGGCAACCCAAGTTAGGTTAGTTTCTAGTATCACTTTAGTTCTTAGTAATGACACAATTGTGGTAAACTTTTCAATTAGATTTTGCTGTAACTTTTCTAGTAATTTCCATGTTTTCAATGACTAAATATTTGCTTCTAGAGTCACTAACACACAGATCCGAAGGTAATTGGAGGAGAAAGGAACCACTAAGCCAAAAAGAGACATGCACGGCCATAACACAATTTAGCACGGCCGTGCCAAAGGGCATACATCTCTCTATTTCATGCTCTCACAGAGAATTCTATTGCACACGACCGTGCATCTCATTGGCACGCCCATGCCACGTGAGGCGGCGAATAAAGAACTTGGCACGGCCTTGCGCAAGCACACAGGAATGGCCAAGCTCGAACCGCAAAAGGGTTTTAAACCCTAGCTGCGTGAGAGAACACCATTCTCCTTCCTCTCTCGCGCACGGTCGTGCGTCTCCTCTCCTCACACCGGTGTCCCTCTGTCTCCAGTCAATGGACAACCGCATTCTCTCTTCTTCTCTGGTGAGCCACCACCTAGAAGCATCATGCCGCCAAAGAAACCGTCCAAGGAGCAACCAAGGAGGAAGAAGCAGAAGGGAGAGGGGAGCTCCAACCCCAGGCGCCCTCGTCCACCTCCACCCCAATGGAGCTGACATTCACCACGCCGATGTTCGCCGGTAGGTACCTCTGTCTCCGACGATTGAGCTTCGGAGAGGCCCACTACATCGATTGGGGTGTGCTGGAGACAGTAGGCCTCACTACCGACGTACAGAGGTACTTAGATGTGGGCGGATGGCGGCATCTCCTAGACACCCAGGAGGTCACATACTGATAGCTCACATTGGAGGTACTCTCGACGTTCTAGATTGCTTGGGGACTCATCACCTGGCATCGACCGGACCAGATAGAGTTCAGATTGGGCGGCTCGATGTTCCAGATCAGCTATACCGACTTCACTATCCACTTGAGGCTCTACGACCGAGTTCACGGTGACCCCAGAGTACCAGGCTCTGAGGATAAACAGGCCGATCGACAAGACATAGGAGTCCATCTGGAGGCGACTTAGCACGGACCCGCATTATGACCCACCCTTGTCGAAGGCGTCTACTCTCCGCTCCCCAGCCCTTAGGTATATCCATCTTATTCTTAGCCATTCGGTCACTGGGCGGGGTTGGAATATAGGGGTGGTCAGCACTAGAGACTTCCTTTATCTCTAGAGCATGCTGGACGGTTTCCCACTCTACCTGTTATGGGTCGTGGGCGAGCTACTTCTACATCAAGCGACCTATACCAAGATTGGAGCCATCTTTGCAGGACCGTATATCACCAAACTGGCCTAGGGCATGGGGACCCATTCGCCACATATATCTGGGCTGATGACGATCGTAGGGAGCTTCGCCCCTATCACGTTAGACACACTGAGGGCGATGGGCATGCTGCAAGTCGTACGGACCGTTCAGACAATTAGATACACAGTCGCGACCCCTACCGAACCCCCAGCACCCACAGAGCAGCCCAAGCAGCAGGAGGCAGCAGTAGCGGGACCGAGCACATCTTCTCCTCCAGCAGTACCAGCTCCGACTCCATCATTGACCCAAGCAGACCGCAATGCCCTCCTCCTTTGGTAGTGCATGCCACCCAACTATCACTGGACCACTAGGGCATTGTACATCCACCCCCGCTACTACTATCAGCCCATACCTCAAGGGGCACCGTGGTGGCACAGGGAGACAAACTGACCGAAGGAGACTCCTCAGGGGACACCGACAGCTCCGAGGAGGATGATGACTTCGGACTTTGAGCTTCATCTACATTTTTATCTTTATTTACCACTTTTGTATTTTCTTTTTCTTTTAGTCTGTTTGTTCATAAAAGGGTTTAGTCTCTATTTATACCATGGAGTTTCACTTTTTGTGCTTTCAATGATCTCAGGATAAGTTGAATATCACACTTGAACAGGAAACACAATGCTAGAACGAGGCATCTCACGGCACACAAAGAGCTAAGTTCACCTTTCCCACTTTGTTTTCACAAGTCATATTCCTTTTATTGCATATACCAAGTGTATCGAGGACAATGCATAATTTAAGTGTAGGGGAGGGATTAACTATTGGGAATCTATATCGATTATGATAAGTGCTAATTCATAATGATCTATGAGAGAATTAATGGGAGTCCTCTTTGATTGTCTAGGTTAGCACTAGTGTCAATTTTTTTCAAAAATATATTTAATCTTACCTTTACTTGACACCTCACAAAAATCTTGAGCACAAAACCCTGACTTTGTTATCACTTGCCTGCCTAGGTTCGGACTCCAGTTAGTTTAACCATTAGAGAAGTGGTAGCATTTTCTAATCATTTTGAAAAAAAAGAGAAAAAGAAAAGGATAGAATGAAATATATATATATATATATATATATATATATATATATATATATATATATATATATATATATATATATATGTTGAAATTGTTGGAATAACCGAAAAGCCGGATCCATAAAGGTTGCCATACCGGCCGGAAAGTCGGATCTATTAGGGATGCCCTATTGGTATAGAAAATATGGTAGAAAGAGCTGTTACCTTTGAAGCATGAAAGCCAAAGTAGCATCATAGGAAGGGTTACACACACACACACGTGGGGAGTCTGAGTGTAAGGTAAGACCTACTTTTTCATAAAAACTTTCAGGCACTTAACTCTATGTTTCCCCGGGCACCGGAGGGACTCCCAACTTTTTTGAGATCGGATATTTTGCACTTCTTTATATGTTTTCCTTTGCTTGAGGAAAAGCAAAAGTTCAAGTGTAGGGGTGTGATAAGTGCACAATTGTACATATATTTCCATCATATTTGTATGCACTTATCTAGATATTTTGTGTCAAATCCTCTATTTTTGTACTTCTCTAGGTTTGTTTCATGTTTAAGCAGGTAAAATAGGTGCCCGGACAAAAGGTGTAACACCCTAATCCCAATAGGGACACGTGTCACACTAGCCAGCCCAGGTGAGAACCCTGAGCCCAAGGCTGTCAAAACCGTAATAAAAATCTGCGGAATAAACCGGAGACAATAGAAATAAAACATAATAAGTCTGGTACTCATCCCAAAAAGGTAGAGTCATATCTGATACACTACTCCACAGACTATACGTCTGGGTCTAGTCTCCAAAAGTAAAAGACATAAATCTACAGAGTGCGCAACAAAATAAACAGCTATGGGATGCCAGAGCCAACTACGTCATCACAGCTCACCAGGTCTAGCCTCCACCCGGACTTTTGTCTGCTACCTGCACAAGGTGGGTGAGAAAAAGGGACTGAGCTACAGAGCTCAGTGAAATGTGACCCCTATTGTCAGGTCAAATAAGACCTGTGTATTTGAAAATATATATAACTGTCAAAACCGAAATAAAAATCTGCGGAATAAACCGGATACAATAGAAATAAAACATAATAAGTCTGACACTCATTCCAAAAAGGTAGAGTCATATCTGATACAGTACTCCACAGACTATACGTCTGGGTCTAGTCTCCAAAAGTAAAAGACATAAATCTACAGCGTGCGCAACAAAATAAACAGCTATGGGATGCCAGAGCCAACTACGTCATCACAGCTCACCAGGTCTAGCCTCCACCCGGACTTCTGTCTGCTACCTGCACAAGGTGGGTGAGAAAAAGGGACTGAGCTACAGAGCTCAGTGAAATGTGACCCTACTGTCAGGTCAAATAAGACCTGTGCATCTGAAAATATATATAACCATGTATATGGAAAATAAACTGTACTCATATACATGTAGAAAGACAGTAAAGCATGTAAATCTATGCATTATCCTCCCAATCAGGAAGATCATCTAATGCAATGTCCGAGAAAATCCGGAAAGTCATCAGTCAAAAACATGCCTGTCTATGCCTCATGAGATGTCTAGATATGTGAGCGTTTGACGATAAGAATGCCACTCTGTAGGCTCACTTGCTAAGAAATCAGATAAATAGCCGTGAGGTATCCCCCAATCTGGGCTGTATGTGAAGCCGTGAGGTTTCCCTCAATCTGGGTCTTCACTCGTGGTACCGAGCACTCCAAAGAGTTGGGAAAGGGTTTTAAAATAAATACATTTTAAAAACAAGGTTTCAATGCTAGAAATTCATTTGAAAACAAAGTAAAACCTTTCGCCTACTCGGTATCACTCTGGTCTCAGCTTAACGGAGCTGCATCTGCATAGCAAGGCTCAACTGACAGAGTGCACAAATCGATGCTCACATCTTGTATCTATCTCAATGATCTACAACTAATCATATGCAGAAAACATCAATTCTACAATAGCTGTAAATAATCAAAATCATTCTCAAAACCCGGGAATAAATCATAGCCGATGAATAGAAACTGAAAACACGATAAATCTCGATAAACACAAGAATATACAGTAGGTCCACTCACCTGAAGTCCTAAGCAAGTCTGACTCGGACCTCCTGGAGTCCCCGACTTGCCCTTCCCTTTTCCTAGAAATATATTCATAACTAAATAAAAACAAATTCACAATTCATGAAATCATAACAACATTCTCCTTCTACTATCTCATGGGCTCAATTCACATTAGCTAAAGGCCCAATACTAAACCATATCATTCAATCCCAATAAAGACTAGTTACACTGAAAATGGAATCAATTAAACATTACTTAAGCTAGTTTAGAAGTCAAAATTATCATAGATACCTAAATTCAAACTCCCCAATAATTAACCAAATAATTAAGGCCCATCTAAGAACAACAAGTTCATCCCATTATCTCCTAATAATCTTTTTCTACCAAACATTCTTGGGCCCATTCCACTTGAGTCCATATCAAAGTGACTTAAAGCCCTTAGCATCACCTTGCTTGCTATTACACTAAATTCGATTTCAAATCATACAAACAAAGAGCAAACATTAATCAAGAGAGACTAACTTCTTTTACATGACTTACTTCAGCCAATACTTGGTATTAAGGCCCAACAAAGTGCTAAGCCATTATTATAACATTCTAACTAGCATCAAGACCCATCAGCTCTAATATCAAAAATACATTCTTGGCTGCTAGTGTATACCATGCCACTGAGGAATTTAACACACTATCGATGTCCAATTACAAAGAAATGCAGAAATCTGACCATTTGCGCAGTTGGGAAGAATTGGTCATAACTTCTAACCCGTAAATCGGATTTCTCTCATCTAGGGCTTGTTGGAAAGTAGACTTCAAGCCCTTTCCATTGATATGTAACACACTCCAACCGGAGTAGTCTACAGGATGTAACTGCCCCACGAAGGGGACAGCCATCTACAGGTCTGTCCTCAAATACCACTACTTCGAGGCATTTTTCAAACTAGTTAAAGTTATAACTTCCACTCCGAAAATGGCACATAGATGCATACTTCAAGTGCTTAACATGCAATCTTAAAAACATCTTGAACAATAGCAAGGCTGAATTATCACTAGCCAACTTAACATACAGAAAACTAAACTTAAAGCATGCAAGTTCTTCATGGCATTTCCACAAACATGTGGCATGCATGATATAGTTTTCAAATGGGCAGCACCTCCCCTTGATTTCCCTCCTATATGTTTGTACAAGCAATCAACATCAAGCCCTTCTTACAAATCTCATGCTTTCCTATACGTTAAACTCCTTGGAGCTCTATAAGACATTTGTACAAATACATAAAGGCATAACACCATTCTGAAAACAAAACAGTCCCTCCAATTGATCTCTAGCTCCAGAAGTTTACAAACATCCAACCAAGGATCAAAGCAACAACAACAATATCAAGAACAACAAATATCAAGAACAACAACACTGTTTATACACTTTAAAATCAAAAGGGTTACTCTTAGGCATACCATCGAACACCTCACAGGCATGCTTAAAAACTCAATACAAACATCCCTCTTTAAAACCTTAAATCCCAGTTTATTTACAAAGCATACAACCAAACATTCTTTAGAGTATTACATCAACTATACCACCACCTGATGAATATGCAAGAACTCCAAAAGAACAGAACATCCATTCTGTCATTGTCTCTTGAAAATCTTAGTTACATCACGTATTCATCAAAGATAAACCATCTCCTCTATACTTGATTCCTTATTCATACATGGTTAATGATCCCAATCATCCTATCCAAGTGTCTAACACTCTTCACTCCATCAAATACAAGTATTTACTTCACCAACCTTGGTTTCCAAGGAGTCTAACTGCCCGCTGGTCCGGTGACTGTCAAAGTTTGAAGGAGAAGCCGGTGCTCGGCTTGGCTGTGAACAGTGGTGCACTCGAGTGTAAAGGGCGGAGATGGTGGTGGTTGCAGTCGCCGGCGCACTTCAAGCATCGTCCGTCAAATAGAGAACCCAAAAGACAATCCCCGTCCTCTCCTGGTTAAGCTCTCCTTTTCCCCCCTTAGCCAAAGGCTTCTCACCATTCCCCAAAAAAGAATAAGCATGAGGTGTTACTTCCTTTTACCTTCATGCTGCCACCTAGCTGCAGCCCTCCTCATCTTCAGCCAGCTTCTTCTTCAATCATTTAATACCCATTCTCACCTGTAATCAGCTTCTACCGAGCAACTCACCGCCAGCTCCTGTTTGCCGGATTTGAGAGAAAGCACATCCTTTCTTTGTTTCTTCTAACGAACACACATCTCCAACTCTTCTCACTAAAGAGCTGCTCCCCTCTCTTCCTAACAATAAATTTTATTTCGGCCCGGCCCACTTGACAATTTTTAATCCCTTAAGAGAAGCCCATTAATTGTTTTTTAAACCCTATTGGTTTTTATTAAACAACCATAATCATTCCCTTTTCTTTAACAACATTATCCCTGGTAATTAAAATCCAACACCATTAACCTTTCTTTAAATCCAGCATTTTCTTTATTATTTTATAATATTTACAGGGAAAAACCGG
The DNA here is from genome assembly GCA_026586065.1 of Dioscorea zingiberensis. NCBI lineage: Eukaryota > Viridiplantae > Streptophyta > Magnoliopsida > Dioscoreales > Dioscoreaceae > Dioscorea > Dioscorea zingiberensis. Next base: position 17,031,181 of record CM048826.1, on the reverse strand, counting down.
GGCATTACAAAAGGAACGAGAAAGGAGACAAACAGGGGCAAAACAAGCCAAAAAGGACCTTTACAGAGATGTGCACGATCACAACACAATGTGGTACCCCCGTGCCAAGGGCCGTGCTACTCTTTGGATGAGTGAACGCATTGAGCGATTTGGCACGGGCGTGTGGATGCTTGGCACGCCCGTGCGCCCCAAAGACACAACCTGCAGATAAGCTACAATGTTCTAGAAATTATTTCAAAGATCCAAAACTCAAAATACAATCTCCACCATTCTGATTAAAGAAGAAGGGGTTAGGAACATCCAGTACAAATTCCAGAACGATCCTAGTTGATTTAGTTACCCGATCGTTCACTTGATAAAGACTGCGCAGACTTGGGATTTTAGTCCGAATTATCCAGAATTATCTGGAACGACTCCAACTCAAATTAAAAGTTATCCAGAAGTAGAAGGATGATTTTGCTGGAGATTTTTAGCCTATATAAACCCAAGGGAAGAGGAGATTCGACTATCTTTGGATGAGAGCTCGAGATCCGGACATTGGTTAGAGTAGGAGAAGAGATCGAAGGCAGAGAAGACATCAAGCAAGGAACACCCTGTTTCTAAATTATGTCTTCTCCTATTTTCTTTTAGATCCGAGGAGCCACGCTTAATCTCTGATTTCTCACAACCAACTATTCACTGTAGCATTCATTGGGATCAACAACCAACACAACCTTTTCATAGTTTCACACTAGATAATGAAGAATAGTTAGTACTAGATTCCAATCCCTGTGGATTCGATAACTCTATCTTTTGGGTACTTTATTACTTGAGTGACCCCATACACTTGTGGGTAGTTGTCACGCACTTTGTGCGTGCATCAATGCTCTTTCTAAAGACACAGGAAGAGTTCACAATGACTTTTATCTTTAATGAAAATTTGAGTAACTTTGAGTATTTCTTCTTTTGTAAAAAGGTCACTCATTGCGTTAAACACCTTCTCATACAATCTCCTATTGTATGCTTCTCTTCTACTTGAGTAACCTTGAGAACATCAAGATATTCTTTATTCTCATGCTCTTGAAACGCAATGTATTTATCCATGTTGAATGATGAATCTTGGGGTCTTTTTCTCTTTCGTTCTCTTTTACTTCTCTGTCCATTCTGATCTCCTATCCCTTGGTGCATTTCACTAGTTGAACTTTGAGTTTGAGGGATACGTGGTTGAGTGCAAGGAGGTTCTACTTGCACATTATCATCCTCCTTTGCGTCAGATATAGGTGATGCTTGGAATGGAAGATTTGGAGTAAAAACACTTGGGGTTGGATTGTACACAGGTGATTCAAAATATCTTCATAATCTTCTATACCACGAGAGCGCTTACCTTCAACATATCTCCTTATATATTGTTAAAAAAATAATATGTAGCAAAAGTAAAAAAAAATCATAAAAGTGAAATATTGGAAAATATAGGCTTACCCTCATAAATCTCCTACAATGCCACAAAATATGGAAATGGTTTTTTATACCATTTTCTCGCATCTCTATTCCTCTGTATAATTTGCTCCAAATTAGATAAAAGTCGAAATTGAAAATTGATACATGCACAAATATGTGCGACACTCTCCCGCATGTATACGGGGTCGATAAAGTAGTAAATTACCCATAGGTAGGGTAGTCGAATCCACAGGGGCTGGATACTAGTATTAGTTATCCTTTATTACCTAGCTTGAAGTAAACTATGTGTGATGATTTGTGTGATTGGATATCTTAATTAAATAACTAATGAGAACAATTGGAGGATTGGGGTAAATCAAAGATGAGATATGGCGTCTTAGATCACAATCCTCCTAGGATTCCCTTACTAATGATTGATTCCCAATAACTGGCTAATTACTAACAACTCCTGGATGATGTAACAATTGCACTTCTCAGCGCAATATCCGATCTCTCATGATGCTCATGCATATCGTAACACCTATGTCTGGCTAAAACCTATTTAGATGAATCCATGTGCTAATGCAATATTCTAACAATTCTGAATCACCACACAAACACTGAAAGTGCTAGATGCTCTAACCCACTAGGGTAGATGACTCAAGGCTTATGCACAGAAAAACAACACAAGAATATCTAGAGGGGTAACAACACTGTGCTAATGCAATGATAACCTTATGACCATCCAACACAAACACTAACATGCTAATGCTATATGGTTCCAATTGTTGCCATGCTAATAGAATTGAATAAACACATGAGCCGAAGACACATAAAACTTATCAGCAGTACTCCATTTGCTCACTTGCTTGACATGGAGCCAATAGTTCAGCAAAGGGGTGTGCTCGACACATTGATGCAGGTTTACGATGCTTAGCTCAAGAAATTTAGAATCGGCGAAAGCTGGGTGAGTTTCCATCCAGAGGACATTGCTATAATCCTTGAACTGCGCTACGATGGAACTGCCATGGTCTTCCAATGACGCACCGCCCGATCTGCATCTGAGGATAAATACTTGGATAAAGGCTTCTCGAGAAATCGAGATTGTATGATAAGTGGCTTATGGATGACGTCCAACACACAATAGTCCGAGTCTAGTAAAGGTGTTCTGGGAAGGTGACGAACATAGGATATCTGCGTGGATGTTCGATCGCTTTGATTGTATGGTTTTATGAAGTTACTGGGAGTGGAAAGAAGTTGGAGTTCGAAAACAGTTGCACGAAGGCAACCACAGTCCACACACTTATGCCCACTTTCGCAAGGAAAAAAGTAAGCCTACATCGGTATTTCAACTATAAAGGCTTTACTATCAATCATAAAGTCTTTACTTTTGTGTGAAAGTCTTTAGTATTACTATAAAGTCTTTAGTATATATCTAAACTGTTTATACCGGCTTTAAAGTCTTTAGTATATTTACTAAACTATTTATAACCGGCTTTAAAGTCTTTAGTATATTTACTAAACTATTTATTACTGGCCTTAAAGCCTTTAGTATTGTTTTAAAGTGTTTATTACCATTGTTATAGTGTTTGCTTGTGTTTCTAAGTGTTTGTAATATTGTCTCTCAGTTCCCCGACCTCGCACCAGCAAACGCAGAAGAGGCTGCCATCACAAGTGGCGGCCGAGCCAATATCCAGAAACCACACGGCGCGACCATGGAGGAGAAACTGATTACGGATGCTGGCCCAAGCATTGCAAAAGGTGCGAAGCTGAGCCAAAAGAGGAAAAGGCTGGAATCCTGGCATCGTATTGCCGAGGAGCCGCATGCTTTTCGTTCTATTCCTTCCAACCGGAGGAGCCCGAGCAACGATGATTTATTGCAACGCTTGCTGATAACGTACAAGACACTGTTGCAAGAGGTCGTTGCTATGCGAGGTCAACTAGCGGAGTTGCTAGCCAGGGACCAACCTTCGGCTCCAGAAACTTAGCAAACATCAAGAGAAGCTCCACACCCCCACCCAAATGAAGAAAGACAACTATTTCAAAGCGCCCGAAACCTTCTCCCTGATCCCTAATTGGTTGATGTCGTCAGTGAAACAGTTACCCGCAACCTGTGGTCAAGACGACCTCGGAAAGACAAAGTGCAGAAGGTTGTTGAGGGAAGCCCGCCGGTGTAGGAAAGGGATGACGAGCAACACGGGCACAGCATGGGCGCATTAATAGAATCTCTTGCGATATTGAAGAACACGCCACCAAGTGATGCAGAGAGGGTGGCCGCTGGCGAGGAATGGCCAGTATAAGACCCCCAAGCAATCATCAATATGGTTCCCGCCGAAGAAGCCGAGGCGGCCCCCGTCCCTATCGACGAAAATATCCCCCCCCCCCTCGTAGTGGAGGAAACCGAGGGTCACTTTGACAAAAAGGCCCTCGCCTACATGGAAACCGATATATTGTCGGCGGCGGTGGATACAACCGCTATTGGTGAGACACTCATCGGAGATCCACTTCCCACCAATGATTAGTGCCCGGGGGTTACCCAGCCGGAAAAGACCACCGGGGACTCGGAACCCCCTCACAAGAAAATTGAGATGGTGATTGATACAGAGGAGTTCTTCTACGGATCAGAATATGTCCAGCCGGTCAAGTCTAATTTCATTCCAAAAAAAAAATGCATGATGTACATGAACAGCATGATGTACAGGTGAGATTTTGTTCATACTACATGACCTAACTGTTTAGTACAAACATGATTTGTTTATTATGGGATGGTAACTCTTTACTACAATTGATAACTGTTTATTACTTGCCCTACCTCTTTACTACACAACTGCAATTGCTTACTACATGACATAACTTCTTATTACATGCGTGAACAATTTACTTTTCTACGGTAATTGCTTACTTCACCACTAATTCCTAATTGAATGTGACTTTTGATTTTTTTTTTAGTACCATTGTTTGGAAGAATGAATGGGCTTTCACTACCCACACTTACCTGTACACATTAGTCGAGGGTAAAGATCTTGTGCCCGATGATGTAAAGGATGTCTTCGTCATGATGCTGCTGGAAGACTTGAAAAAGACACCTCCTAAATACAAGAGGCATGCATCCATCACCAGGCCATTTGCGTTGGTAATGTCCAAACAGCACCACACTACAAAAAAGTCTCTCGTGCTGATGGCCGATGCAGTGCGCTCTTTCTACATTGTGGAAGTTGTTATACCCTTTATTCTCAACAAACATTTCCACGTTCTCATCCTGGACACAGAGAAGAAAGAGTATATTCATTACTCGTCACTCAACAACCCTGGCATACAATAGGGTCACTTTCATATTTCGTATTGTCCACTTCGCGGCCGCCTAATCGTCCTTTGTTCTAAACACAGCGGGCTCTATTCGACAATGCACTTACTATCAAACTAGGGGGTTACGAAACAGAGAAGTATCCACTATCCCACGACCGCGACTGCCCGCAGCGGACAGAGGACAGTGTAGACTGCCCTGTGTTCATGATGCGGTTTATTGAGTAAGTATTGAATGGTGAGCTGCCTTTGTCTTGCCCACATTGTTATCCCGCATCTATAGCTGGAGTATTCGCATGCATAATTGTAGACGGCTTCAAACAAACAACTGCATCTGCAACCCGGAAAGCGATCAATGACGGAACATCGTCAGAGAATATTATAGAACAATCTCATTGCAAACTTATATTATTTTCCGTTAATCGCTTAATATCGTACTCTAACTGCTTACTATCTTAATCAAGTGCTTACTAACCATAATTCTAATTTTCTTTGATTGGACATTGAATAGAAATAATTCATAATAATCAACCATCCGGTTAAGATCGATCTAAACCAAACTATTCTATAATTCTATATATACGATATGCCAACTATTAAACAACTTATTAGAAATACAAGACAGAAAATAAGAAATGTCACAAAATCCCCCGCTCTTCGAGGATGTCCTCGGCGTCGAGGAACATGTTCTAGGGTGTATGTGCGACTTGTTCAGAACTTACTAAGTCCTTAGTATCACTTACTAAGTGCTTACTATCCCATTCTTAGTGCTTAATTACAATCTCAAATCAGTACTATCCTTTAGTAAGTGCTTACTATCACATACTTAGTGCTTAGTATAGATACTTATGCAATTTATTTTCTTTTTTATGGGTTTTCTTATAGCACCATTGTTTGAAATAGTGAATGTGCATCATGTAAACGCAGTTGTCCCTCATTACGAGCCTGTATACATGCTTCTAAAGCCACCCGATTAGCTACTTCACCATGTGCATTTTCCTAAAGGTGCCCCAAAGTTCCTCCACCGAACTGTAGTACGGAATCATCCCCAAAGATTTCAGTAAGAGCAGGCATATGCCAAACATGAATACCCCTAGAAGCCATAGGCAGAACACCCAGCATAGAGACCCAATCTTGAGTGAAAAAAATACCACGACTTCGGTCTTTTTAAATAAAATCATCACGTAGTAAATCAACAAAACCCAAAGTCACGTAAATATTTAGTATATGACAAAACTGGTCAAAAGTAAATCAGACTCATTTAGAGTCGACACCCAACTACTATTTATTATGCAATCTATGTGCTCAGCATACAAAATGTTTTAACCGAACAAGTAACCACTATAGCTAAGACAGAGAAAGTTAATAAACTATTACTGTGTTGCAAGTCCTGCGATTGTGGCCATCATTTTGACAACTGCTGCACCGCAACTCTCTCACGTCAAATTCTTGCAACTAAATTCTTTTCCGCCTCGGCCGCCCAAGCCGTCTCTTTATAATAGGTGGCCGTAGCTGGCGGTTGCAGGATGTATCTATTGGCTTATCGTGGCCTGGTGATGCAGGAGGCTCCAGTCAAATGTTGGTGTCGGGTTGGCTGGTCAACGTAAAGGCGGGAAGTTATCAAATCAATTTCAAGATTTGGTCGATTTTTGGTGTGGTTCGGTATTTTGGCCATAACTTTGGCTACCGATATCAGAATCAAGCGTTCGACCCCAATTCGGAAAGCTCTTTGCGGTGCGCATGACATGGGGATGTCATATTTAAGAGAATTTTAGTTATTATTTTTCTATTTTTATAAATATTTTATTCACCGAATTATTGTTTTTGGTGTTTTTTTTTCAATTTTTGGTAATATTTCATATGCCAGATTAGGATAGGATTTAAATCTGATTTGATCTCAGATTTTTAGGAGTTATCTATTTGTTTGGAGTTTTAAATTTAGATAAGTTTATGTTTAAATAATAATTTTTCAATTTTAGCAAATTTAGATAAGATGATAGGGTTTCTAGGTTAGTCATTGAAAGCTATTTAACCCGGCTTAAGGGTTGATTTTTCATTATTGAATTTTAAATAAAAGTATTTTTCAGAATTTTAGCGTATTTTCTCTGGTTCTTTTTTTTTCTTCGTTTGTTCTTCCTTGCTGTCCTTTGATCCGGCTAGCCCGCGGGATAATCGCTACCCCGCCTGGCATCACCTGGGATAGGAGAAATATGGTTTGCATATGCGTTGGAGTACATTTCTACCGTGAAGTAGTCATTTATGAAGCGATGTACACTCGCCTCCAAATGCGCGATTGCCGCACAAGCATGCGTGCAAGGTATTCCATACATTTGCCAACGTCTCCAAGAGCATCTTCGTGTCCACAAATTCACCGCGTAGCTACATTGGTCGATAACTTTGAATTGGTCACCATCTGAACGGCCTACGAAGAGCAAGCTGCTTGAGTCAAATATATCCTCGAGCTTCCGATGTATTTGCAGGGCAAAGATGTGTTCCCCAGCGCCGTACATGCTTGCGCCTGGCACACATCATATTCATGAGCTTGTACTTGCGAACAATGATAAAATAAAGATAAATGATAAAGATTTAGAAACAATAGTAAAGACTAGTAGAAAGATAATAAAGCTTTACGAAAAATAATAAACATTTAGAGATGATAGTAAAGCATTATCCACGATAGTAAAGCGCTATATATGATAATAAAAAGTTCCAGCTAATAGTGATTACTTACTACCGTAAGTAAGCACATTTCAAATTTGAATATTACCTGATTGAGTGGACCATGTCGGTGACTGGGAGGTCGCGCGCCTCCTTGATCCATGCATTAAATGACTCAACGACGTTGGAGTACATCTCACACCCCCCTGAACAAATAGTTCGACCAATGGGTGACATCAGACTTTTGGAGTAGCCAACGGTGTGCTTGTGCCGATGCGCTCAGGAGGTTATTCACCGCGTCATCGAATTATTTAGCAGTACATGCATATACAATGCATATAAAGATGACCCAACACTCCTCCTTCAATGCTTTCTCGAGTCTAGTATTTTCCTTCATGAAGTTCGCCTCTAAGTGTCTTAAACAATAGACGTGTGACGAGGAAGGGAACACCCTTGCGATGGCATTAATGAGACCTTTTGATCTTTTGGATATGAATGTAATGACCTTGTCGTAATCGTCTGGTCAATATATTTTTTCCCTAAGAGTGGTGAGGAACCAAGTTCAATTGTCGTCGGTTTTGTTGTCCACTATGGCCAATGCGACGTGGAAGAATCCCTTGTTGCAGTCTTTGCCCATCTCTCCTAATAAGATGCAACCATATTTGCCAAGTAAATGTGTTCCATCAACGAACAACAACAGCCTGCAACCCTTAACCACGTCTCAATCTCTCACCATCACTGTCAATTATGGCAATTCTCTACCTCACTCCCATGGAGAACGGTTCGGGCGACCTCTTTTTCCATCCATGCTTGCTTGTACGGAAGACAAAGGCCATGCTCTCGCGAAATATCCCGTTGAATGTTGATTGCCCTATATAAGGGACAATCCTTGAGCTTCCGGATCACACGATTGCCAACCCATTTTTTTGGATACTTTCGGATAGGAACTCATCTCGATACCGCCACCACAAACGTGTAAGGGTTGCAATGTCTTTATTCTAAAAGTGTGCAGATTTCCCTCTAGAGAAACATGGACCCTCCAATCGCAGTCTGCCTTGGCACATCTGGCTATGACCCTTTCTCTGTCAGTTTTTATGAAAGTAAAGTCAAATTTCCTTTTGATAGCAAAGTGTCAAAGTGCATTCCTGAAGTGTTCCACATTCCGAAATCGTTCGCCGACTTTGAGCACTGCAATTTCGGGAGTTTGAGAAGAACACACAATATTCATAAAACCTTCTGTTGGTCGTTGTGATAGCATTGTGTCTCTGTTCACGTACATACTCTTAACTAGCGTATCCCTATTGATTGATAAGAGATTCTTTTAAGTGAGACAATACTAAGCAAAATGATGGAATACTAAGCACAAACTGGTAAAAATAAATACAAACGTATGATATTAAGTTTTTATCATCGATACTAAATAGATAAAAGGAATACTAAAGGGTTACAGCCAAAAATAAACAATTAGGTACAATAGTAAGTGCTTCCATGTTTGTAGTACATGGTTGATGGAAATATTAAGCAGCAGTACTGTTAGAAATAAGCACTTTTAGTTTTACATGGCTAGAGAAAAAAGACAGAAAATTAAATTGGAAAGGAAGACCCGCTTTGCTCGGCCATGGTCACTTCACCTGTGTCCACAATAAGATTGACCATATTCTTCAGAACGGGTAAAAAATGTTGCACATACACACAAAGTCCGTAGAAGTGTCAATGGGACAAGTTGTTTTATAATCGTCGGGTGTGACATAACTCACTCTCACACAAGAGGGATTAAGGTCCCAGAGGGATTAAGGTCCCAGTGTTCACGAATATCATGCACTACTGACTCCCAAGAACTCAGTACTGTGGGCTCGAAGACTACACCTTCTCCCTTATATCGCGTGATGGCGAAAATGGTTTGCATCGAAAGCCTGCAACAAGAACGCCGTGTCAAAAACAACAAAATTAAAATGCGCAAGCTATGAACAAACAATGGGCTAGTGAGTGTGGGATAAAACCTTCGTTGTTTGTCGTTGCAAAACTCTCCCACCCAGCCTTTTGCTGTCCCAAACTCACTTCCATTGTTCCTACTGCCTTTCTACAAGACTCCATAAACAATTCCTCTTCAAAAGAAGAAAATAAGGAGAAAAAGGGAAGGAGAAGAAGAGAAGGAGAGGAAGAGGAGTTCCATCACTCGTAAGCAGGAAAGTACACAGCTGAGCGGCATGGTCCCTGTCTTTTCAACAAAAAGACAACTTTTGGGCGGGAATTAGAAGGACATTTTGGGGTTTCTAAAAAAACGTAATAGGTAAAGTGACGGGAGGGTCTGAAAGGTAAGTAATTCTAAAAGGAGGGACTAAAAAGTATACTTTTTTTGTTAGAGGGACTGAAAACGAAGAATCTAGACTATCCAGGACTGTACGGTAATTTTCCCTTAGTTTAATTATGTTAGTTGTTAAATAATTAATTATATTATTATTTTTTAATAAAAACTGACATATCAGCATTCCACATCAATTCCATTAAAAAAATTATATTATCATTTTTTTAAAAATTTTGCCAGATCAATATGTGACATAAGTAAAATATACCAACTGGCACATCACATCAGCAAAATTTGACCATATATATATATATATATATATATATATATATATATATATATATATATATATCATTTGTATGCTACTGCGTTGCCACGTCGACAATAGGGAATGTATTGAACAAAATACACAAAGTACACGGATTGTACTGAACATTTTTAAAGTATAAGGATGGAAATAAACAAAGTGATAAAGTATAGTGTCTTTTGCACAAATGGGGAGCTTTATAGTAGAAACGCGAACATTGTTGCAAACTCATACTCTTGCTATAATGATTCTGGAATACTAGGTGAGGCATATAAGTCATGATTTAAGGAATTAGCCTGCTTGATCCGTACTGAGTGATACTGAACTGAACCCTCGTGGTAAGGATCGGGAGCAGATGAAAACATTGATACTGCGCAACAAGAGGAAGTTAGAGGAACCCCCTAAAGAAAAAAACTGAAGCTAGAAGCACAGCTAAAACACCTAGCTGTTAGCGGCAGGAGGAGGTGACAAAACCTGTAGTTCAATTACCCCCTCCTCCTTACCCTCACAGGTTGAAGGATGACAAACTGGATTATTAATATGAGAGGTTTCTGGAATTTTTCTAGAAGCTGCATGTAAATATCCCCTTTGCGGAAGCATGATGCGATATAACCGCAACTGTAAGGGTTGTAACAAATAATAAAAGTGGACTTAGAAGTCGGGTTATCAATCCCTAGGGAAAAAGAACCACTAGTACCCACTAATTGTCTATTATCTAGTCGGTCAAAGATGAGAGTGGTTGTAAACTAATCCTAAAATCATGAAATTGAAAACAAAAACTATGAGATCAAATTACTCTTGCTGACAACCAATCATGAAAAGGGGATACTTGGGTGATTGAATCTCCCTTGGATTTCTTAATAATGGATGAGAGTCTCTATGTTGATACTTGGTAAATTCTTGGCCAAGGGTTCCTAATGTGCCTTCTTCACTCCCTCTCTCGAGGCAAATTACTAATCCTAGTGCTGTTACTAGTGATATTCTAGGGAACCTAATTCTTGGAGGGATTATGGGAATAATATATCTAAAAGACTCGTTCTCCTTAGTACCCGGGCTCCCGATATACTCACAATCCCCTCTAGTGGAGATGGTCTACACATGGGGAGGCGCTCACTTTTTTCCCCCATATGGACTAAAAAAATCCCTCCGGGCTCTTGCAACATAGAGGGATTAACATACATTAAAACATCCAATAGACACATAGATTCAACCAAGCATTCATACATAGAGAATAATTATCAATTAAACCATATCCAAGGGTTCACCAACACCCAAGTATCTACAAAAATAGCTCTCCATGAGAGGAGAGCAACAATCTAATGCAAAGATAAAAGAAATCAAAGAGTTTATATTAGAAAACGCTATTACATACACCGTTGGTGGGTTCCTTGATTCCTTTCCAATGTCTTGCCATTCTCTTCCTCGAATGGCTTGATGATGAAAATCTCCAAGCCTCTAATCAAGAGTTCTCTTCCCCAAGCTGCTCTCTACTCTAAAACCCCAATTAGTCGGGTTATATACTTCCCTTTAGGGTTTAGGATGCCAATTACCATTTTGCCCCTGCCTGGGTCCGCAAATTTTAGGAAACTTACGATATACGCTTGTATGGACTCCAGGTTGACTCATAAGGCCGTACGTCAGGCCGTATAAGATCTCGTATAGACACATATGTCGTAGTGAACAACCTTGGGACATTGATTGGAAAGACCCTTCATTCTCCAGGTCCATATGGTCCGTATGAAGGCCCATATGCCTTGGTGCTTCCTCAAGAAATAGTTCGTATTGGTCTCAATTTCCCTCGAAAAACTTCCTTTCTCCCGGCGTCTTGATATTTTGCCATTTTTATCAATAATAACACTTTTTAAGTACTTGCGGGCTATACTTTCCCCAAAACAACATGTAAAGTATACACAAATATGTTATAAAATTATGGTCAATTGAACACCTATCAAATATCTCCACACTTAAAGGTTTGCTTGTTCTCAAGCAAAGAAAAAAAAATTAGCAAAAAGAAGATAAGTGTTCAACCTTGGACCATAGAAATTATACATCGACTATATTCCAAGTTCACCATCAAAATGTCTATTCTCCTATTTCCACACCAAGGCTTAGACTGATCTCGTGATATTTCAATATATCTATAGACAAAGCTTGTTCACTGCACATGCCATGTTCTAAAGTCTTAGCAAGACAAGCATGTTCTTAATAGACTCTAGAGAGTCCTTGAGGTCCAAGATTAAGAAAACTATCCCCTAGTTGATAAATGGTGGACAAGTTTGAGGAGACTAAGTTAAGTTTTTTTTTAAAAAATTCGGGTAGGGCATCCCTAATGGATTTGACTTTCCTGTGCTAAAGATCAATGTAGAGTGTAGTTCCTTCCTTTGGCAAGGTGTCCATGCTGATTATGCACCATAACACTTAGCTACTCAAGTGGTTATAACTCTACCTAAATGTGTTCATGTTAAGTAGCGACTTTTCGAATTGAAGAACACTCTTATTAGGAGCCAAATTCCAAACTACTTTATCTCAACAAGTAGTGGAACACTATATTTATTGCTCTAAAGCTACTCATGTACAAACTACTTTATTCTCCTCTTACTTGTCCACTAGGTTATATTATGAGGGGTTAGAAAAAAAAAACTAGTGCCACAAATTCTCTTGGAGCCATTGAGAGTGATGCTTAGCTATTAAAGTCAAGAGAACATGGCAAATGGGTTATCTATTGTCTTTAAAAGTTATGAGTGTCACAAATATTGTCTCTAGGTGCCCATGGTGTTTTATAGGAAAAATTTCTAAATTAAGCACTAAGATGGTGCACTAAGGATAGAATCATGTCAAGGTTTCTCCTAACAAGGCCCTCATCAGTGTACACCATATATCCTATCACATAAAGATTTGCAATGAATTTCACTAATAGCTACCTATCTCCACACTTTGAATTTTGCAATAGATGCCTAAGCGGATAGGTAGCCACCCATCTCCGCACTTAAAAATGTACATTGTCCTCAATATACTTATGAACTCAAATTTAAAATGAGTATGGAGAAAGATGAACTAAAACTTTCCCGGTTAATTTGGTGTGCCGCTTGAGTTCCATGATTTGATTGCTCAGGCAAGTACCGGGGGATGGAGGTTGTGTTTCCAATCTGCAAGGGAGGAAAGATCATCATAACTCCACAAAATAGGAATTACTGGAACTACAAAAAGTGAAAATTAAGATAAGTGCAGCAGGGCAATGCCCTTGCTAGAAAGTACAACGATGCATGAAAATAAAGACAAGTCCAAATAATATAAGAAGCAAATAAAATAATACATGAAAACAAGTAATGATGAATGTCGCAATAATCCATGGAAGGCTCGTCATCTACCGGTGCCTCTGGTGGTGGAGCTGTGGGTGCCTAAGATGGAGGAGGTGGTGAAAAGTGTGCTTGTCCTCGGATGATGAGTGAGAGCTCGATGAACTGATCCCTCAGCTGAAGCTGCTCATCAAGGAACTGGGCCCTCATCTAGCGTTGCTTGTCAAGGATGGTGTCCTAGACGGCGCGAACCTCAAAAACTCGCTTCTCTAGTCTTGTGAAGCGGCTCCTGGAAGAGGAGGAGGGAAGTCGGCTAGCAGGTAATTGTAACACCCAAAATTTTCTAAATAAATAAAGCAAAAAATTCTCGAAATTAATGAGATTAATTAGCATGGAAAATAAATAAATTATTTTAAAGTTCAATTAAAGAAAAATCAAGGATTAATAAATTTAAATCCAGCCTCACAACTAATGGACCTAGGGAAGGCCAGGCCACTTACACTTGGAATAGTTGGAGGTGGATGGTTAAGATAACCTCGGTTAATTAATTGGGAGATTTACTAAGTGTTAATTAATCAAGATTAATTATGTGGGAGATACCAGACAAGTGTTAGAGTTCCGATAAAGTAGATCTGTCAAGTCAAAAGCCGATATTCTGGGATCTGGTTTGACGAGAGACAGACCCCGTGATGTTACAGTGCGCCCGTGCCGCTGGAATAATTGACCCAGGATTTTTAGATCTAGGTCGATGAATTATTATAAAGATAATATTAATTAAAGGGCGATGTGATATAAAGATTGGAGATAATTTAATTAATTTAAACCCATGTGACAATAGTGAAATGATAAGTTAATTAATTAAAAGTTTCATGATAAGTTAAAGAAATGAAATTGATTAATTAAAGTTAATTAATACAATGTTTATATATATAGGATATCAAATGAAAGTTAGGGCTTCAATTGAAGTTGAGAGAGAAATCGTGCTTCTCCCTTCCATCTCCTTTTTTCTCTCTTTCCCTCTTGTCCCTCACCTCGACCGACGTCCGTAGCCGCCTAGAGCAGTCGCCACAGCGCCCCGCCTTCGATCGCCTTGCCGGCCACTGCAGTTGCCGCTCGCCTGGCCCGAAGCTCCACCCCTCCGCGTAGCATGCACCGCCCCACCGTGCGCCGTCTGTCCTGCTCTCTGGGTTCGCCGCCACAAGAAGAGCACCACCGCCGCGACGCAAAGACTACCCGACCAAAGAACAGAACCCATACCGCACCCCAACAGCACCGCCACGAGCTCTTCTAACCGCCGGACAACCCTACAGCCCTTTCCGCCCCTCTTTCTCCTCTGACGAGCTTCCTTCATTTTGTGAGTTGGAAATTGGGGAAAAACCCTATAATTGTCTCATAATTTAGGGCAGAGAGTTGATTTGGGATTAATTACTTGAACACTGGAGAGGATTCTTGGTGAATGGTTGTGGAGGTGAACATGGTGTTGGTGGTGTTATTAGGGCTGTGAACTGAGGAGGATTAAGGGGATATTGAAGTGTATAATCATGTGTAGAGACATGTGAATCATTAATTTAGTTCATGTTGGTACATGTGTATGTTTGTATTAATTTCGGGGCCCTATAAATAGGGGAGGTGCCGCCGAATTTTTTTAGGAAAATTCTAAATATTTATGTTCTATTAGCTTCCTTGTTAGCATGCCTCTATGATAGTATGCTTATGGAATAATACATGCTATAGTAGTGTTTAATTGCTACTAATGATCATGCTAAGGGATATGTTAGGAAGTTATAAGCATGATTAAGGATAAGATGAGCATGTGATATAATTATCGTATTTATTATATTTCTAAATGATGGAACTAAAGGTATGAAATACGGATCTCGTATTTATCTAGTTGTTATTGTAAATTCTAGGTAAAGGTAAAGGTCCCGTGGGAGCATTAGCAGGACCGAGCCAGACCTAGGATTTACCGAAGGACTTCAAGGTGAGGGGACATCTCTGTAAATGTAGTTTTTATGCATGTATTCATCGTGATTCGGTTGACTCATATTCTTGTTTAAGTGATTTCGTGCTTGTTTAAGTGTTTAAAATTTAAAGAGCATGAGAAATGATAAAGTGAAACCCTAAGGGGTAGAAATTGATTATTTTATGAATCATAGGCCGCACCTTGGTTAGATATGTATGAGGGATCCAGCATAGCTCAGGATAGAGCCCAAATATTAGGTAGACGATACCATGTTAAGAAAGGGACTTTGTTTTCAATCGCTTTTCTTAAAACAAAAATGTTTGCGAAAGTCGTTCTTTTTATAAAACCCCCTTTCTGACTCTTGTAGGTGCCCGTATTGGATATGAGATTTATACTTGACGTACACATGTAGATGTATACTGCTGGTCATCAAGTATCGGGCTCATGTAGATGTATACCGCTATTCCCGGTCATCAGGATCATGTAGATGTATACCTCTTTCCTTGATGGGAGTTGGAGTCCTTTCGAGACATATGAACTAGGGGTGCATGCTTATATGATACGAGGCCATTGCATATACATGTTTATTATATGCTTGATATGATGTGAGATTATATGTGTACTTTTTCGGATTCTGATTATGTTAGCATGCTTATCATGATTTAAGATAATTATGTTGACCCTCATGATTTATATTTGCTTATGTACATGTACTAGTATTTTAGTACAGTTTCTCTCAAAAAATAGGTATGTATAATACCTGGCAGATTTGTCCATACTTATTGAGCTTGTATAGCTCAGTCCCTTCAGTTATTATTTTTCTATTGCAAGATCTAGATAGGGATATGGGTAGTAGCTCGTGTCGCAAGAGGAGATCGAAGTCTAGATTTGCTCTGGCGTACCTTGTCTTTATCTAGTGATTATGTTGTTGTATTGATGAACATCTATGTTTTTATTTAGCTGTATTTGGGGCCGTTGTTGCCCATGACTCTAAGTGTTATACTTTATTATGACTTCGATCATATTTACCCTTCGGTGTGTAACCGGGTATGATTATGTTATTTATTATGATCAGATTTGAGTACTTCACTGTTAATGTTTACAGCCTTTAGGCACAGGATACCCTCCTGACCTGGCTGGTGTGACATCTGTCTCAGTAAAGAGATTGGTATTACAGTAATGGTGGGGCAGAGTCCTTAGATGTGGACTCACTCTCGTCGGAGCTCTTGGAATCCTGGCCAACAAGTGTATATCAGCTACCTGAATGCTGGGTGAGCCCCATCTGGCAGAGGGTGCTCATCCCCAATGGAGTTATAAGATGCAACCACGGTACGCCCTCCATCCTGTCCTTAAGACCCATTCCTATGATCAGGCGGGTGATGTACGGTCCCGCGTTGATGGTCTTGAGTCGGGCGCTCTGTCCCTGGTGCACCAAATAGTTGGCGAGTACGTATCCCTGATGGATAGGTACTCGCTCAAATATGCTGTATAAAAGAAATTTGTTGGTAACAGTGACGACGCTAGTACTATCATCTCTCAATGCGATGGTGCGGCTAATCAGGGCATGGATGTATCGGTGAACCGGATTAGTCCTGAGGGACACCTTGTTGTTCTCGTAGCCTCCTCCAAGTTGGAGCCAATATCGGCTGGAAGTGATGGTGTGCTCTGGGAAGGCGGTGAGGAGCTCGCTGTACGCGCGAGTGTGGATGGGCTCGCGATCATAAAACCCTATATAGATAGAGAATTGAGTTTAGCTCATGGTCCTCTGCTTCCCAAATAACTGGAAGGATATGGCGGTGAGGCCTCGCTCCGACACGGTACTCCGGTCGGCCTCGAAAGTACTCAGGAACTCGAGTGTAAGATCTCAGAACACCTCGTGGTGGAGGGAGAAGACTCTATCCCATCTACCGATGGAAATCATCTCTCGGACACGGTTATCTATCCCAAGTTGACTGAGGGCTCCCCAGTCAATGAAGCATGTGCGTCCGAAGGGTTGATTGGCCAAGCATGTATAACGGTGGAGGAAATGCTCCTCCGTAAACTGGGGGCTGCCGGATGATGAACCCTCTCCAGACCTGCGCCTTTTGGATGCGGTCAGCTTGCGAGGCATGTCTACAAAACAATTGAAAAGGATGTTAGTACATTCAAAAATATCAGGAAATAGAATGAAAGCATACACTACGACTCATGATTGGCTCCATAGGACCCTCATAGGGGCCGTATGTCAAGTCGTACGACCCCGACTATAAGCCATACTGGATTTCATACAGGCCGTACTCGTCGGGGAGCGAGGGTGCTGATGAGCATGCCATTTCCATAGCCCAAATACAACTAAAACACATCCATTTCACACCCTATACTTTATACATGCCTTTAATCAAAGTATTGCGGCCTAGATTTGGCGCAAAATCACACATTCATAATGCAAAAACATCCAATCAAAACCTAGGTTTCTAAACATGAAAAGGATAGTTTTCATCGATAGATCAAGCAATAATGCACATACCTAGGGATGAAGGACGCCCAAAAACAAGGAAAGGAGTCGCGCCGATGTAGAGAACGATCGGATTGATGTTCGGAGAAGATGGGGTCAGCGTTTGGTGGTTTTAAATAGAAAAAAGGGTGCGATGTGTAACGTCCCAATTTTTGTAACTGTCCAACCCCATATGGGCCCATGTACGGGCCGTATAGAAGGTCGTACGCTTCATTGGTTGGGTTGTACAGCCTTTTGACAGGTCATACAGTAGACCGTATGCATCCGAATTTGTGAAGGGGACAGTGAGGTTCCATACGGTCTATCAAACTACCGTATTGATCCCAGTATGATAGCACTTGACAATCATACTACTTGTTGTACGGGTCGTTTGGCTTCCGTATGGACCTGGAGATTTTAACTTATGCATTTATGATCCAAATAGGCTCCTATACGGGCCATATATGACTTGTATACTTCTCTGGTGGGGTCATACGCCCGTCCAATAGGCCGTATGGGTATACACCTGGTGTTGGCTTATGCGGCCAACACCAATGGCCATTCTTGACCACATAGCGCGACCTAAGAAAAATTCTCAATACAAGGCTATAAAATGAACACATCCAGCATGATGATACAGGATGACTTGAATGTAGAATGAGACATATCATCAATTTATTGCAAAAAACACAATCTAACTAATCAAAAGTAAATGGCAAAAAGAAATTTTTTCAAGAGCTTGGGTTGCTTCCCAAGAAGCACTTGTTTAATGTCACTAGCTGGACGTACCTTTAACTTACCTCATGGGGGCTCAAATACCTTGAAATTATCATCGACTTTTCCCCTGAAACATTATCCAAACAAATAAATGCTCAAGTTATCATAGATAGAGCAATTATTTTCATCCATACCTTGGTTTTCTTGTAGGGAGAGTGAAACTTTGTTATTTCTTTACTTTCGCCATCTTGACATTTGATGGAGCAGAATCTTCTTGGACCACCTCTGACTCCTATTATTTTCCACCAAAAGGATGGTATAGTGGGTCCACCATTAGCAAGTCTTCCATGCACTCGGAGGTGAGTATATCAACATCATCGACACAATATGAAATATCATCTTGAGCCATTGTGTGTCTCATCACATCGGGTAACTTAAATACCACCTCTTGGTCTCCCACTCTCAATGCAAGCTTGCTTTGTGCAAGGTTTTTGAGTGCTTGAGCAGTTATTAGGAAAGGATGCCCAAGAATGATTGGAATGTCAACGTCATCATCAACATCTAAAAGTAAAAAATCGGCTCGGAAGACAAATTGATTGATTTGGATAAGCACATCCTCAACTAATCCCTTAGGCCGCCTCACAAATTGATCAACTAGTTACAATGTCATCCCCGTAGGCTTTGTGGTTCTTCAAGGCCCAATTTCATGTACAATTTACATGGCATCACATTGATGCTTGCCCCGAAATCTGACAATGCCTTTTTTGTGATCCCTTCACCAAGTACACAAGGGACGATAAGCTACCCAGATATTTCAACTTCTTGAGCATAGTTTGTTGCAAAATGGCCGAGCATTAAGCATTTAGTGTCATTGCAACTACATCTTCCAATTTCCTCTTATTGGATAGAGGTTCTTTCATAAACTTTGCATACTTAGGCATTTGACATAAGACTTCTACCAATAGCAAATTTATGTGTAGTGGCTTCAACATACTTGTAAACTTCGCAAACTGGGCATCTTCTTTATCCTTCTTCAATCTTGCAGGATAAGGTACGTGAGGTTGATAGGGAGGTACAGGTGGTGTCTCCTCCATCTTCTCCTTCTCCTTCTTCTTTTCCTCGGAACTAATGATGGGTTCAAAATCGGCAAACCTCAATGGCGGTTTTCCCTTGAGGCTTTAAAATGGGAAGTTCTACCTCCTTCCCACTTCTCAAATGTGATAGCCTTGAGTTGCTCTCCACAAGGGTTCTCTTCCGTATTACCCTGCATGCTTCCTTGGGGCCTCTCCAATAGAGTCTTAGCAATTTGCCCCACTTGATTCTCTAAGTTATGAACTGTAGCTTGCAAGTTCTAGATTGTGGTGTCATTGTTTTGCATGTACTTTAGTATGAACTCCTCCATGTTGGGTTTTCTCTCTTGTGGCTTCTTAGGGTATTGGAAACCGAGAGGATATTGCCCCGCTTGTGGGTTCCCATAAGATAGTGCCGGGTGGCTCCACTTAGGTGCGTAGGGTCTATATTGACCATCAGGTTGCCTTTGTGCATTTCTCATGTATTACACTTGTTCCATGCGAGTGGTACTTGCAATGGGACAACAACACACCACATGTTCCATTCTACATGTACTAGAAAACATAGTTGTAGCCGGTCTTGAGATATTATTGGACATAAGTAGCTTAATCTTCCTTGTCAACACGTCGAACTTTTCACCAAGAACATCTGTAATTGTGGGTTCATCTAATAACCCAACTGTCTTCACTTGCTTCCCTCTTGTGGACCAATGGGCTTCATTACCGACCATGTCTTCAAAGATTTGCTTGGCATCTTTCTGATATTTTTTTCCCAATAACCCACCGGCGGCGGCATCCACTAATTGAATTGTAGTGTTGTCCAACCCATTGTAGAATGTTCAGATCTTGGCACAAGGGACTAGACCATGTTGAGGACAACGTTGAAGCAAGTCTTTATACCTCTCAAAGGCTTCAAAGAATGTCTCGCTAGCACCTTGCTTGAAGGCGGAGATATCCAATCTTAGCTTTGCGGCCTTACTAGATGGAAAATATCGGCCAAGAAACTTATTAAGCATCTTAGCCAAATTACGAATAGAGATGGAAGTGAAGTAAGCCACCAATATGCTCTCTCCCTCAAACTAAACGGGAAGAGTCTCAATCAGATGGTATCATCGGAAGCTCCATTGATCTTGAACAAAGTATAGTGAGAAAGATTAGTAAGCACGAAATCAAAAAAACAAAAGAACAAAAAAAAGAAAGAAAATAAAAAAAAAATGACTAAAGTAATAGACTCCTAGTTTTCCTAGTAGTCCTAATCTCCCGAGCAATGCCGCCAAAAACTTGATGCAATGCAACCGCAAGTATATAAAAGTAACAAGTAATAGAAGTCGGGTTATCGATCCTAAGGGAGAAGGAAGTACTAGTACCCACTAATTGTCTATTATCCAAACGATCAAAGATGGGTGGTTGTAAACTAATCTTAAAATCAAGAAATTGAAAACACAAGCTATGGGATCAAATCACTCTTGATGACAATCAATCATGAAAAGGGAATACTTGGGTGATTGAATCCCTCTTTGGATTTCTCAAAGATGGATGAGACTCTCTATGTTGATACTTAGTGAATTCTTGGCCCAAGGGTTCCTAATGGGCATTCATGCCCTCTCTCATGGAGAATTACTAATCCTATAACCCTTACTCGTGATGTTCTAGGAAACCTAATTCATGGAGGGATTATGGGAATAATACTTCTAAAGGACTCGCTCTCCTTAGTAACTAGGCCCCCGGTACACTCACAATCCTTTCTATTGGAGATGGTCTACACATGGGGAGGCGCTCGCTTCTTCCCCCATATGGACTACAAAAATCCCTCCTGACTCTTGCAACGTAGAGGTATAAATATACATTAAAACATCCATTAGACACATAGATTCAACCAAGCATTCATACATAGAGAATAATCATCAATTAAACCATATCCGAGGGTTTATCAACACCCAAGTATCTACAAAATTAGCTCTCCATGAGAGGAGAGCAAGAATCCAATGCAAAGATAAAAGAAATCAAAGAGTTCATAATAGAAAACGCTATTACATACACCGTTGGTGGATTCCTTAATTCCTTTCCAATGTCCTGCCCTTTTCTTCTTTTAATGGCTTGATGATGAAAATCTCCAAGCCTCTAATCAAGAGTTCCCTTCCCCAAGCTGCTCTCTCCTCTAAAACCCCCAATTAGTCGGGTTATATACCTTCCTTTAGGGTTTTAGGATGCCAATTACTATTCTGCCACTGCTTGGGTCCGCAAATTGCTTGAAACTTACGATATACGTGTGTCCATATGGGCCATATAAGGGCCTATATGGACTCCAGGTTGACTCGTATGGCCATACATCAAGTTGCATAAGATCCCGTATAGGCACATACGGGGTAGTGAATGACCATGGGAGATTGATTACAGAGACCATTGATTCTCCAGGTCCATACGGGCCGTATGAAGGACTGTATGCCTTGGTGCTTCCTCCAAAAATAGTCCATATTGGTCTCAATTTCCCTCAAAAAGCTTCTTTTCTCTCGGGGTCATGATATTTTGCCCTGTTTATCAAGAATAACGCTTTTTAAGTACTTGCGGGCTATACTTTCCCCAAAACACCATGTAAAGTATATAAAAATATGGTATAAAATTATGCTCAATTGAACACTTAACAAAGCACTAGAACATATATGCCCAGCTATGCGAATTTCATATAGGATTTTCTAGCGAAAGGATGCAAACTAGGCGCATATGAAATAGTCACACTCACAGAGGAGTACAACGCTACTCTGCAAAGGCGACTTCCTCCAAAACTTATGGACCCAAGGAGTTTTACCCTAGCTGACACCATTGGAAACCAATTCTTTGGTAGATCTCTCGGTGACTAGGGATGAGTGTCAGCTTGATGCTATTGTCAATTTATAACAAACTTGGTCTAAGCGAAAGCAAGCAGACCACAGTCACCCTCCAACTGGCTGACCTTTCAATAGCATAACCTAGCGGCATATTGGAGGATGTCTTTTTTAAAGTTAATGAGTTCATATATCATGTTTATTTTGTTGTCCTCGACTTCAAAGAGCACAAGGAGGTTCCAATCATCTTTGGCCGACCCTTTCTGGGGAGTGGTGATGCAAACTTCTTTCTGCCTACAAGGGAGCCCGTAATAAGACACCGAGATGAGCAACAAACTTATTCTCATACAAACCTATATGATGTGACATACTCTTCTCTTATCATTTATATATCCATGCTCTCATGACAATCGGTCTAGGGTCCTCGTCAACAAACCTGTATGGATGATTTTCTTGATGCTACTAAATTGATGGTAACTATTGAGGATGCTATTTTTAGGACAGTGATGATGCATCTCGTAGTATGGCAATATCATGAACCTGGGTCACCTAAAGGATCCATTAAATTGCTGATAGCTCTCGGAAGAGAGCTATTTTCAGAGAAAATTATCACATGATTAGGGCCTAGATATATGGTTTTGATGTAAATAGATCACAACTTTGGTCCTAAAATGAAATATGTTGTTAAAGTAGTTGTCTCATGTGCATTAATTGAGTTTACCATATGTTTTGTGCGTATAGATGCTAAAGTGAGTGAAATTCTTATGTAACAGGTGAAGATGGAGCAGCTACGTTGATAACATCGTGATGCCACAAACGAGCATCGCAATGATCACAGAGGATCCCAATAATTTCTCAAAAGGAGCATAATATCGCGATGCTTCAGACGAGCATCATGATGATTAAGCAAGACATACAACAAAGCTCCCCAGCTTTCACTAGTATCTCGATGCTCATTTGGAGCATCTCGATGTTACTAGGGAGATAGAAGATAGATTTCTCAACTGTTGTTAGCATTGCGATGCTTAAGGTAGGAGGCCTCTTGGGAAAATACACGAACATCATGATGTGCGCAGATCACATTGCAATGCTTTACGGAGGTTTCCAGAAAGATGAAACATCACGATGTTCACCACAGAGCATCGCGATGTTTGACCCTAAAGGTATAAAAAGGCTGAAAATATTACGGTTGAAGGTATCTTTGGTCTCACAAGCAGTAGCAAGTGGATGTTGACCATCGGCTATGAGTGCCAATACTCAAGTTACCGCATGCACGTAAGCGTTTGTGTTTGATGCGATGTAATCGCAAGTATATGGGCCGTAATCAAGTAATAATAATGCACTTGGAAGTCGGGTTATCGATCCTCAGAGAGATGGAAATACTAGTACCCACTACTCATCTACTATCTAGTCGATCCAAAAGTGAGTGATTATCCAAAGTCTAAACTAAGAAATTGTAAAAACACAAGCAATGGACGTCAAATTACTCTTGAAGCCAAACAATCATCAAAAGGGGATACTTGGGTGATATATTCCCCCTTGGATTTCTAAAGGATTGATGGAACTTTCTATGATGATGATTGGCAAATTCTTGGCCAAGGGTTTCTAAGGGGCTTCTTCACTCCCTCTCTCGAGATGAATTACTAATCCTAGTGCCATTACCAATGATGTTTTAGGGAACCTAAGTCTTGGAGGGATTATGCGAATAATACGTCTAAAGGACTTGCTCTCCTTAGTACCCGAGCTCCCTGTATACTCACAATCCACTCTATTGGAGATGGTCTACACATGGGGAGGCGCTCATTTCTTCCCCCATATGGACTATGAAAATCCCTCCGGGCTCCGCAACGTAGAAGGATTCACTTACATTAAAACATCCAATAAACACATAGATTCATCCAAGCATTCATATATAGAAAGTAATCATCAATTAAACCATATCCATGTGGTCATCAACACCCAAGTATCTACAAAATTAGCTCTCCATGGAAGGAGAGCAACAATCCAATGCAAAGAAGAAAGAAATCAAAGAGTTCATGATAGACAAGGATATTACATATAACGTTGGTGGATTCCATGATTCCTCTCCAAGCTTTTGCCCCCTTTCTCTTCCTTCTAGGGTTAGTGATGAAGATCTCCAAAACCCTAATCAAGCTCCCTTTTTCCCTCAAGGCTAGAACCCTCTCTAAAATCTCTAATTTTCAGATTATATGCTCCATTCTTAGGGTTTTATAGCATCATTTATATTTTTACCCTTGCCTAGGTCCGCCGATTTGTAGGAAACTTATGACATATGGGCCCAAAAAGACTCCAGGTGGACCTATACTGGTGTATATCAGACCATAGAAAGCCCGTTTGGCTTCATAGGGGTGGTGTACGGCCCTAGGTGATTAACTGCAGAGGCCCTGATTCTGCAAGTCCATACGAGCGGTAAAGAAACCCGTATGCCTTGGTTCTTTCTCAAGAAACACTTCATTTTGGCCTCAATTTCCCTTGAAAAGCTTCCTTTCTCCTAGGGTCTCAATATCTTTCCCTGTTTATCAAAATAACCACATTTTAAGTATCAGTCAGCCAAAAACTCCTCAAAATTGCATGAAAAGCATGAATATGGTATAAAATTATGCTCAAATGAACACTTATCACATATATCCACACTTAAAGGTTTTGTTTGTTCTCAAATAAAGAAAAGTAATTAACAGAAGAAATGATAAGTGTTCATCCTCCGGCCATAGAACTCATGACTCAACTCTTTTTTTCAAGTTCACCATCCAAGTGTTTGTTCTCCCATTTCGACGCCAGGGCTTAGATAGATCTCGTGAAATTTTTCAGTATAGTTCTAGATAAAACTTGTTCACTCTATATGCCATGTTCCAAAATCTTTGCAAGACAAGCGTATCCTCTATGGACTCTAGAAAATCCTTGAGGCCCTATGATCAAAGAAGCTCCGATACATTAGATAAGCGGTGGACAAGCTAGAAGGAGTCTAGGTTTTTTGTTTATTTATTTATTATTATTTTTTTATTAAGGTAGGGCATACCTAATGGATCCGACTTTCCCGCACTAAAGACAATGTAGAGTGTAGTTCCTCATATTTGTAGGGTGCTCATGCTGATTAGGCACCGGAGCACTTAAGCTAATAAGATGTTACGGCTCTACATGGTTGTGTTTGTGCTAAGTAGTGATGTTTTGAATTGAGGAACGTTCTTTTCGAGAGCCAGAACCCCAAACTACTTCCTCATAACAAGCAGCAGAACACTGTCTTTATTGTTTTACAACTACTATGTACAGACTATTTTATTCTCCTCTTTCAATGTCCACTAGGTCATATGATGAGGGGTTAGAGATTTGAACTAGTGTCACAAAGTCTCTTGGGGCCATTGAAAATGATGCTTAGCCATTAAAATCAAGAGAACATGGCAATGGGTTATTTATTGTCTCTAAAGATTATGAGTATCACAAAGATGTTCTCTAAGTGCCCATCGCATTTTATAGAAGAATTTGACAAAATTATGTGCTAAGATGGTGCCCTAGAAATAGAATTTGTCAATGTTTTTCCTTAGGGCCTTTATCGATGTATGCTAGTCATGAATAAAGATTTGCTATGAATTTCACTAATAGCTACCTATCTCCATACTTAAAGATGTTCCATAGATGCACAAAGAGATAGGTAGCCCACACCCATCTCCACACTTAAAAATGTATATTGTCCTCAATATAAGCGATAAAACCAAAATTAAAATAGCATGGAGAAAAGTGAACTAAAATTTCTCCGGTTAATTTGTTGTGCCACTTGATTTCCATGAACCGATCGCTTGGAAAATTCCAAGAGATGTTGATAGAAGTTCTAAATCTGCAAGAGAGGGAAATAATCATAACTCCAAAAAAGAAAATAACAGGAAATTAAGGGAATCCATAGAAAGTAAAAATAAAGATAAGTTTAGCAGGGCGGTGCCCTTTCAAACTAATACAACGGTGCACAAAATGAAAGACATAGGTCTACATAACACCGATAAGCAAATAAAAGCAACACAGGAAAGTATAAAGACACATGAACACAAGTAACAAAATATGTCTTGGTCCTCAGAAAGTTGGATCATCTGCTGGTGCCCCGGGTAAAGCAGCGGAGACTCCCTAAGATGGAGAAGGTGCAAATGGTGCCTGCCCTCTGATGAAAAGGGAGAGCTCAGTGAACTGGTCCCTCAACTGACGTTGCTCTTGATGAAACTCGGCCCTCATCTGGCGCTGCTCGGCAAGGATGGTGTCCTGGGCAGTGTGAATCTCGGATATCTGCTTCTCCAATCTCTCTAAACGACTCCTAGAAGCTGAGGAGGGGAGCTGGCCAGTGGGTGATGGTCAATCGGAGTCCTTAGAGTCGGACTCATGATCATCAGAACTCTTTGCTCCCCTGTCCAACAAGTGTGTAGCAGCTGCCGAAAGCTCAACGAGCCCCATCTGACACAGAGTGCTCATCCCCAATAGAGTCATAAGCTGCAACCCCAGCATATCCTCTGTCCTTTCCTCAAAGCATATCCCTACGATCAGGCGGGTGATGTAAGGTCCCCCATTGATGACCTTGAGACGGGTGCTCTGCGCTTGGTGCACCAAGTAGTTAGCGAGTTTGTATCCTAGATGGATGGGCACTCGCTCGAAAATGATGTACAATAGGAAGCACTGGTGCTTGTGACGATGTCGATGCTATCATCTCTCCCTGCGATGGTGCGGCTAACCAGGGCGTGGATGTAGCGGTGGACCAGGTCAGACATGAGAGACGCCTTGTTGTTTCGGTAGCGCTCTCCAAGTTGAAGCCAATATCGGCTAGGCGTGATAATGTGCTCGGGGAAGGCTGTAAGAAGCTCCTTGTACTCGCGGGTGTGGATGAACTCACGATTGAAGAACCCCATGTACATGGAGAAACACATGTAGCTCATGGTCTTCCCTTCCTCGAAGAGCTGGAATGATATGGCGGTGAGGGACTGCTCCGACACGGCGCTCCTATCGGCCTCGAAGGTGCTCAGAACCTCCAAGGTAGCCTCATGAAACACCTCATAGTAACGGCGAACACCTTGTCCCAGCCACCAACAAAAAGCATCCCTCGGACTCAGTCCTCAATCCGAGTTGATTGAGGACTCCCTAGTCAATGAAATATGTATGCCCGAAGGATTTGGCGGTGAGGCGATGATAGCGGTGGAGGAAGCGCTCCTCCTCCAACTGTGGCAAGATGGACAAGGAACCCTCTTCGGCCTTGTGCTTCTTTGAGGGGATCTACTTTCGAGGTATGTCTGCAAAATAATTGAAAAGGGTGTTAGTGCAAATGAAAATATCGGGAAACGACAAAAATTGTTTACTACAGCCCTTTATTGGCCCTATACGTGCGATCATACTGGGTGTTATACAGCCCATAGGACCCTTCCTAGGGGCCTTGTATACGGCCCGTATGCGCCAAATCGCATGGGTGCCGGTGGCCATGGCAATTCCTTTCCTCATTTACATCTAAATCAAACCCATTTCACACCCTAAACTCTATACATGCCTTTAATCAAAGTATTGTGACAAAAAATCGATGCAAAATCATACATTCATCACCCATTCATTCAAAATTCATCCATTCAAATCCCTAGGGTTCTAAACACGGAGAAGATGGATTTAATCGACACATCAAACAATTAGAAGCATACTTGGGAAGAAGGAACCCAAAATCAAGAGGAGAGGTCGAGCCGGTGAAGAGAAGGCTCGAATCGACGTGGAGAGGGGGTGGGGTTGGCTAGGGTTTAAGAGGGAATGAGCGGGCACGTTTTATAACACCCCAATTTGTGTAACTGATTGACCCCATACGAGCAAATATACGGGCCATATAAAGGCCTATATAAGGTTCTGGTGGTATCATATGGCCGTATATCAGCCCGTATGACACCCTAAATACACCTGGATATGGATTATGTAGCCAATCCAGGATGCCATTCGCGACCTCCTCACTCGCCTAACAATTATTATCAATCTATGGCTTTGAATAGAGAACAACCAGCATGATGATACAAGATAATGTGAACATGGACATGCAACATCTCATTCATTTATTCCAAACACACAAACTTGCTAAACAAAATAAATTTGCAAAGAAAGAAAAGGAAATTTTCAAGAACTTGGGTTGCCTCCCAAGAAGCGCTTATTTAACGTCAGTAGCTTGACGTATCTTCACCTTACCTCACGGGGGCTCAAATACCTTGTAGTTCTCATCGGCTCCACCTTTCAAACATTGTCCAAACAATAACATGCCCAATTTAGTGTAGATTGAACAAGTATTCTCCTTTATAACTGGGCCTTCCTCAAAATGGGTGTTACCGGAAGAAATGGTATTTACCCCTTTTTCTTTTACCTTCCTCCAGCTTTTTGTGGGAATGGTGAATTCCTGCTTCTTCTTCACCTTCTCTATCTCAGCTCCTGGGTCAATCTTTGGTGAAGTCGGGCCCTTTTGAATATCTTGTAAATCCTCCTCTTTATCTCCCAAACAATCATGTAGTGGATCTACCATCAAGAGGTCTTCTAGGCATTCGAAGGTAATAATGTCGATATCATCAACACTATGAGAAGTATCGTCTTGAGCCATAGTGTACCTCTTAGCATCTGGTAGCTTGAATACCACCTCTTGATCCCCCACTTTCAAAGCTAGTCTTCATTGCGCATGGTCTTCGAGTGCTTGAGCGGTGGCAAGGAAGGGACGCCCAAGAATGATTAGGACGTCAACATCGTCATCAATATCTAACAGTACAAAATCGGCCTGGAAAACAAATTGATTGATTTGGACAAGCACATCCTTAGCGAATCCCATAGGTCGCCTTATAGATCGACCAGCTAGTTGCAATGTTATCCCCGTGGGCTTTGGTTCTTCAAGACCAAGTTACATGTACAACTTATATTGCATTACATTGATGCTTGCCCCGGAATCTGCAAATGCCTTCTTTGTAATCCCTTCACCAAGTATACAAGGGACAAAAAAACTACACGAAACTTTCAACTTGTTGGGTATAGTTTGTTGCAAAATGGCTGAGCATTGAGCATTCAAAGTGACAGCAACTACCTCCTCCAATTTCCTTTTGTTGGATAGAAGTTCTTTCGTAAATTTTGCATACTTGGGCATTTGAGACAAAACCTCTACCAATGGTAAGTTTATGTGTAATTGCTTCAACATGCTTGTGAACTTCGCCAATTGAGCATCTTCCTTATCTTTCTTCAACCTTGCGGGATATGGTACTTTAGGTTGGTAAGGAGGTAGGGGTGAGGTACTTGCCAACTTTTCCTTCTCCTTCTCTTCCTCGGTACTAATGACAGGTTCATAATCTTCAATTTCAACGGGGGTTTTCTCTTGAGGCCTTGAAACAAGAAGTTCTAATTCTTTCCCACTCCTCAATGTGATGGCTTTAAGTTGTTCCCCTCGAGGGTTCTCTTCCGTATTACCCGGCAAGCTTCCTTGGGGCCTTTCTGATAGAGTCTTCACAATTTACCCAACTTGATTTCCAAGTTTTGAAATGTGGCTTGCAAATTCCGAATTGTAGTGTCATTTTTCTGCATGTACTTAACTATAAGCTCCTCCATGTTTGATTTTCTCTCTTGTGGGTTCCGAGGGTGTTGAAAGCCGGGAGGATATTGCCCCGCTTGTGGATTCCCATATGATAGTGCCGGATGGTTCCACTTGGGGTGCATAGGGTCTATATTGGTCATCCGGTTGCCTTGGTACGTTTCCCATGTATTGTACTTTCTCTATAGGAAACATTTTTGTGCTTGCAATGGGGCAATTAGACACTTCATGTCCCCTTCCACATATACTGCAAAACATGACTGTAGCCAGCCTTGAACTATTGTTGGAAGTAAGTTGGTCAATCTTCTTTGTCAACATATCCAACTTTTTACCAAGAACAACATCTGTAATTGTGGATTCATCTAATGACCCAACTATCTTTACTTGTTATCCCCTTGTGGACCAATGGGCTTCATTACTAGCCATGTCTTCAAAGATTTTCTCGGCATCTTCCGGATATTTTTTTCCTAATGACCCGTCGCCGGCGGCATCCACTAATTGCCTTGTAGTGTTGTTCAACCCATTGTAAAATGTTTGGATCTTGGCACAAGGGTCTAGGCCATGTTGAGGACAATGCTGGAGTAAGTCTTTAGATCTCTCATAGGCTTCAAAGAATGTCTCGGTAGCACCTTGCTTGAAGGCAAAAATATCCAATCTTAGCTTTGTGGCCTTACCTGGAGGGAAATATCGGCCAAGAAACTTATCAAGCATCTCAGCCCAAGTACGAATAGAGCTGGAAGGGAGTGAAGTCAGCCATCTATAAGTTCCCTCTCTCAAACTGAATGGAAAGAGTCTTAATCAAATGGCATCGTCGAAAGTCCCATTAATATTGAACATATTACAAATTTGAAAAAACTTTGCTAGGTGAGCATGGGGGTCTTCATCGGGTCTCCTATCAAATTGAGCTGAATTCTGAATCATGGTCATTGTGCGTACCTTGATGTCAAATTTGTTCATGTTTACATTGGGAGGATGGATACTGAATTCTTCCCCTGTGTAGTGAGATCTCTCATACTCGGACAGTGTTTATCTTCTTTCGGCCATGATGGCTTCACCACTAGCTTCAGTGGGTATAGAATTTTATGATTCTAAACAAGGCATTGGAATTGATCCTTCCCCTTCTCTCAATCTTTGGTGTAATGTCCTTTCAATCTCACTATCCGCTTCAATCACTCATTTCGGGTTTTTGAGGGTTATGCATCAACACCACGCAACAAGGTATAGTGACAAAGGTTATAAGCACGAAACCAGTTGAACAAAAAGTAAAACAAACAAATAAAATAAAATGACTAAATTAGTAAACTCCTAGCTTTCCTAGTAGTCCTAATCTCCCCGAGAATGGCGCCGAAAACTTGATGCGATGCAACCGTAAGTGTACGGGTCGTAATCTTGTAATAATAGTGGACTTGGAAGTCGGGTTATCGATCCTCAGGGAGATGGAAACACTAGTACCCACTACTCATCTACTATCTAGTTGATCGAAAAGTGAGTGATTATCCTAAGTCTAAACAAAGAAATTGCAAAAACACAAGCAATGGGTCAAATTACTCTTGAAATCAAACAATCATGAAAAGGGGATACTTGGGTAGTTGATTCCCCCTTAGATTTTAAAAGGATGGATGGAACTCTCTATGATGATGATTGGCGAATTCTTGGCCAAGGATTCTTAAGGGGCCCCCACTCCCTCTCTCAAGGTGAATTACTAATCCTAGTGCTCTTACCGATTATGTTCTAGAGAACCTAACTCTTAGAGGGATTATAGGAATAATACATCTAAAGGACTCGCTCTCCTTAGTACCCGAGCTCTCGGTATACTCACAATCCCCTCTATTGGAGATGGTCTACACATGGGGAGGCGCTCGCTTCTTCCCCAATATAGACTATGAAAATCCTTTCGAGCTCTCGCAACATAGAAGGATTCACTTACATTAAAACATCCAATAGACACATAGATTCATCCAAGCATTCATACATAGAAAGTAATCATTAATTAAACCATATCCAAGGGGTCATCAATACCCAAGTATCAACAAAATTAGCTCTCCATGGAAGGAAAGCAACAATCAATTGCAAAGATGAAAGAAATCAAAGAGTTCATCATAGACGAGGATATTACATACACCGTTGGTGGATTCGTTGATTTATCTCTAAGCTTTTGCCCATCTTCTCTTCCTTCTAGGGTAGGTGATGAAGATCTCCAAAACCCTAATCAAGCTCCCTTTTCCCTCAAGGCTAGAACTCTTTCTAAAACCCCTAATCTTCAGATTATATGACCCATTCTTAGGGTTTTAGAGAGTCATTTACATTTTTGCATTTGTCTAGGTCCACAGATTTGCAAGAAACATACGACATATGGGCCTATATATGGGCCATATACGGGTCTGGGCCCATGTAGACTCTATGTGGACCTATATGGGCATAAATCAGACCGTATGAGAGCCCATATGGCCTCATATAGGGTGTTTTATAGCCCCGGGCAATTGACTGTAGCGGCCCTGATTCTCGAGGTCCATACGGGCCGTATGGAAGCCCGTATGCCTTTGTTCTTTCTCTAGAAACGCTTCATTTCGGCCTCAATTTCCATTGAAAAGCTTCTATTCTCCTGGGGTCTTGATATCTTGCCTTGTTTATTAAAATAAACACATTTTAAGTATCAGTGGGCCAAAACTCTTCAAAATTGCATGAAAAGCATGCAAGAATATGGTATAGAACTATGCTCAAATGAACACTTATCAATGGTCGAAACTAATAAAATCCGGTGAGTACCGGGTTGAATTCCTAAAGGAATGAAGAGTTAGGTTATACTGATCACAAGTGTTCTAGATGCTTGAAAAGACAGTTGATTAAGTGATGAAAGTTGTGATAAAACCCTCAAAGAGTGATAGAAATCAGAAGGTTTCTAGGGGGAAACTCTAAATTGAATGATTCTAGGGTTGTTTTGCTCGATTGACTTGTAAAGGATTTCTCCTATGCTTGCCAAGATATCATGAATCTGGATAAGGATTTATAATTTTAGAACTTGCACTTATGTGCACTCGGGTACATTCTACGGGCCCTTATACCTATGGGACAAGCTCTCAACTCCATATGCCTATGGTATCAATGAGGAGCATTATAGGGCAAAGCTCTACCACAACAATGGAATGCCAATGCCTATGCCTATGCTAAGGCCACTTACGGTGTCTCTCCGTCCACCCTATGATTCTAACACTTTCCTCTCACGCATACGCCTATGTTGAGTATTAAAGATAGTTGTTTCCCGTCGGCTAACAATAACAAGTAATATAGAACTACAAGCACATCCACAATCATACAATCAAAGCAAAGCATATGATAATTAGTATTTTAAGTCAATGACTCCATACAACCCTTGAAAGGATGTCTAAATTTCCATTACAAAAGATTAATTAAAAAGAATGGCATCATTCAACCAAACAACCATGTCTAAGTACAAAGAGAGTCAACAAACATTCAACAATAGAATATAAATATTTTCCCCCTCATGCTCAAGTAAACTCCTGCTTCTGAACGCCAATTGAAGCCCTCGGATCAGTGTTCCTTATCCACAGCCGTCGTGGAGACCAAAGATGAAAATCTAGAAGTTCAACCCTCCTTTTATATTCTCCATACTGGACATCGTGATGTCGGGACGCACATCATGATGTAACTTGATCCTGGAGACCTTCTGCAAGGGTCATTGCGATGCAGCTTAAAAGCATCGCAATGTAACCTGATTTCCAGAGAAGCTTCACCGCATGAACATCGCGATGTCCTCTAAGCACATCGCAATATTGCTCACATTCCATAGGATCCTGTATATCTTGACATCGCGATGTTTTCCTTGGACATCGTTATACTGTTTTATCTCCAGAAAAGTACGCTCCGTCTGAAATTAACATCGTGATGTGATCCACGAACATCGCGATGTGAACCACTTGGCTGCTCTAGTTCACATGTTACATAGAGATTTCACTCAATTTAGCATCAATCAACCTCAAACTGGTGTAAATTACTATTAAAGCACCTGAGACAATCAATGTGACCAAGTAATACATTTAAGGGCCAGGGCCACGTAATATTCATTCAATGATAAGAATTTCGACCATAACAGGTTGATAAACCACTATTAAAATAGCTCTCATTTAAGGGCTATCACACCCCCAAACTTGAACTATTGCTTATCCTCGAGTTGGCGATTAATTTGGGGTTGGTTTCCGATGCTCATGGAATATATACATTATGACATAATATGCTACATTTGTCAAACAAGAGTACTTAACAATAATTAAGAATGATCACAACGTGCTATGGAATTCCATCAATAGAATTGCTTAAGCTTAGTGAAAATCTAAAAGATATTTATACATGCCCAACGGAATAGAGTTAGAAGCATACATCTCCCTAGCTAGGTTTTCACTACTATCGACTAGTAAAGAACTTTACTCCCGGGGCAAGCTATTGCTCACATCTTACGGTATTTCTTTTATTCTTTCATTGCATTTTCGTTTCATTTTTTCTTCTTCTTCTTCTTCTTCTTCTTCTTCTTCTTCTTCTTAAGTTTTAATTTAGTTTTTTTGGGAGTAGGGCATCCCTAACGGATCTGAATTTCTTCTACATACAAGAAAACAATCACCTTGATGTAAACTCACCTGTACCCGCGGTTTATAGGAACTCCCCTATGTTTCAAGTGCTACTTGGCAGCTACGAGTTCTCTTAAGGGGGAATCCTTCTTTCCACAAGGTGCGAATCGGGAGGACCCCTCGGAGGGACAGTTTGATGAGAGGGAAGACATGAGATCCCTTTTCCATTTTCCCAAAAGCGGACAGACGCGGTCCCGTCACCGGTGGCAGGTGCCGTATATAGTAGGCGCCACACCCAACAGGAAAAGCGCCCAACAAGGTAGCTGGTTGGGACGCAATGCCTAACGCACCATAGCAGGAAGATAGGCATGGTTTGCAGCCTAAGGGCGACAACCTAGGCAAAAGGGGTGGGGGTGGGGAACCCTCTTCTTGTACTCAATAATCTCTCTTCCATACAAAAACAGCGTTAACTAACATGAGTGTTGGAGGGTTTTGGGGAGAAGAAGCCCTTGGACTTCTTTGTTTTGCAGGAGGAAACAACTTGCTCGACGAGCGGCCTCGATGCCTTACAGCCATCGGACAGCTGGTGGTCGGCTAAAGCTCGTGTCCCTAACTATAACTTCCTTTTTAACGGTCTATCTTCAGTTGGACTCTTAACAAGAAGCGATCTTACTGTTCGTAACCGGTTTGAGTATCAACAGTTTGGAGCAGTAAGTGAAGACCCAAGCAAAAAGCCAAGAAAAGCTGTGATGGCCAGAGACCTTAGAGTGGCCCCAGAAGGGGGCTGCGACTCTAAGAGACTGCATGTGATGGAGCCCATCACCTTCACAGGTGACGATTCGAGGGGGGTTGCCCATCCTCACGATGACGCCTTGGTGATCACCGTCAAAATAGCCACCTATGAAGTCAGGCAGGTCCCGATCGACAGCGAGAGCATTACAGATGTGATCTTCTGGGAGGCGTACCGGAAGATGAGCCTCGCGCCAGGGGCGTATGGCCCGTCTTCATCCTGCTAGTAGGTCTCTCCGGGGACACCGTCTAGCCGAAGTGCACCGCAACACTCTGGCTCACAGCGGAATCTCCTCCACAACGAGTGATAGTAGCCTCCAATGTTGTGGTCATGAAGTGCCCTTATGCCTACAACGGCATCCTGGGGACGCCAACCTTGAACCCTTTACAAGCGGTCATCTCTACATACCATCTCGTGGGGAAGTTTCCCACTCCTTGGGGGTACAGAGAACAGAGGATCGTGCTATAGTGCTACTCCACCCTCCTAGTAGAGAAGGTCGGAGAAATGTTGGATCTCGATAAGCTAGTGGAAGACGGGCCTGAGTTGGCCCCGAGGCCTACCCTGGTCGAAGAGCTCATCACCATCCCCCTGTCCAGGTATTGCATCGACAAGACTGTGCAAATCGGGTCGGAGATACCGGACGAGCTCAAGGAGAGCATCCTCAGCTCCTGAGAAGAAATTCTGACGTCTTCGCGTTGGGACCCATCGGTATGCCTGGAGTAGACCACGACGTGATGCAACATCAGCTAAACGTAGATCCAACCCATAAGCCAGTGATCTAGAAATGGAAGAACTTTGTCCCTGAGATAATGATGACTATCGAGGAAGAGGTCAGGAAGCCATAGGCAGTCGGGTTCATCCGAGAGGTACACTATCATAAGTGGCTCGCGAACATCGTCTTGTTCATTCGAGAGGATATTCATCGACTTCACCAACCTCAACAAGGTCTCTCCAAAGGACAACTTCCCACTCCCGATGATAGACAAGTTGGTGGACGCCACCGTACTCCACAAAATACTTAGCTTACTTGACGCATGCTCCATCTATAACCAGGTGAAGATGATCGAGTCGAATGAGGAGAAGACGTCCTTTATCACAGATAAAGGAACCTACTGCTACCGTGTATTGCCTTTCAACCTCAAAAACACCAAAGCGACTTTCGAGAGGCTGGTGACGAAAGTCTTCCAGAACCAGCTAGGAAGGAACGTGGAAGCGTATGTAGACGATATGCTTGTCAAAAGCGGGAAGGCCGACGACCACATCGCTGACCTGCAGGAGACCTTCTAAACTTCTCGCAACTATGGGATACGCCTTAACCCTAGCAAATGTGCGGATCCGGAATATTTCTTGGTTTTATGTTGACCAAGCTGGGGATCGTAGACAACCCGTGACTATGGGATGCGCCTTGACCCGAGCTTAAGATGAGTTCCAAAAGATCCTCCGCGAGATCAAGAGGATGAACAAGAGATTGGCGGCACTGGGCAGCTTCATCACAAGGTCTGGGAGAAAAGCCTCCCTTTCTTAAGGGCCCTTCTTAAGGTTCTGAAAGTTGAATGGATGGAAGACTAGGAGAAGGCCTTCTGTCACCTCAAGGAGTATCTGAGCTCCCCTAACCCGTTACTAACCAAGCCACGGGAGAGTGACTAACTCCTCATTTATCTCTTGACTACCACGCAAGCAGTAAGTTCGATTCTTGTTAAGGAAGAAGGCGGAGTTACGCTCGGTCTTCTAGGCCAGTCATGTACTAAACAACCCGGAGTCAAGATACCTTCCCATCGAGAAGTTGGGCAACGCCCTAGTCACTTCTACCTAGAGATTGCGACCCTACTTCCAAGCACATCAAGTCACAGTCCTCATGGACCAACCTTTGAGGCAAATCCTAGAGAATCCTGAGGCCTCCGAAAGGTGACTGATATTGGCTGCGAGCTCAGCGAGTTCGATCCGCGTATAAGCCCCATTCAACAATCAAGGTACAAGCCCTGGTAGATTTGTGGAGGAAATGACTTCAATAGGAGGTGACCAAGACCTCGAGCCCGCGGAACCCTTGGGGAATGGGGATCCAACGGATTCATAGCTCCTCTATGTTGATGGCTCCTCCACGGGGAACAACACGCAAGCCGGGCTAGTGCAGTAGTCTCCAACTGGTTGGAAGACCTCAACGGCCCTAACATTCGGTTTCAAGACCACCAATAATGAAGCTGAATATGAAGCCTTGATCGCAGGCATCAAGATGGCATGCACCGACTCGCAGCTGGTGGCGAGGCTCCTGAACGAGGGTTACGAAGCCAAGGAAGGGAACATAGCCACATATAAGGGGGTGGTAGAAAAGCTAATCCCCCGGTTCATCCATTTCCAGGTCAAAAAGTTACCGCGGTCAGAGAACGATTAAGCGGATGCCTTGGCAAAGCTTGCCTCTGCCCAGGGAGTTGACTTGCGGTGCCCGATCAAATGCAGCAGCTCCCGGGCCAGAGCCCCAAGGAGGTATCAGAGGCCCACGAGGAGCCGTGCTGGATAGGTCCCATCAGGGAATACCTCGATGGGGGCACGCTTCCGATGAATGAAAAGGAGGCCCAAAGGGTAATGAACAAATTAATAAGGTTCACCCTACTGGAGGACGAACGGTAAAAGAGGTCATACACAACACCGTTCTTAAGATTTCTGAGGCTGACAGAAGCGACCCTCGTATTCCGTGAGATCCATCATGGAACATGCGACAATCATCTGGCGGTGAGAGTTGTTGCCCATAAAGCCTTAAGATAAGGATATTTTTGTCGACTATCGCCAAGGATGCGGAATCCCTTGTGAAGAGCTGTGAAGCATGCCAGCTACACTCTAGAGTACAACGGCGGCTCGCGATATCCCTTGCCCTCATTGTGAGTCTACGGCCCTTCATCATTTGGGGAGTCGACATCCTGGACCCCTTCCCTATGGCAGTCAGGCAACTGGAGTTCCTCATCGTTGCCATAGACTACTTCACAAAATTGGTAGAAGCGGAACTGTTGGCCAAGATCACGCAACAAGCATGCCAAAGCTACTTGTGGACGTCCGTTGTCTGCCATTTTGGTGTCACCGTGGCCTTCATATCTGATAACGGGAGGCAGTTCAACTACCAGGGATATTAAGACTTTTGCGACAGGCTTGGCATTGAAGCGAGGCTCAATTCGGTAACCCACCCCTAGGCAAATGCGTAGGCGGAGGTCACCAACCGCACTCTCCTTCATAGTCTTATGACCCTAGTGGAGAGAGCCAAGTCCAGCTGGGTATACGAGCTCCCCAACTCACTCTGGGCGTACCAGACTACTAGTCGTACCGCTACAAGAGAGACCCCCTTCAGCCTAACCTATGGAATGGAGGCGGTCATCCCAGCCGAGGTCCTTGTGCCAACCCTGCGGACGCGTAGTTTCAAACTTGCAAGCAACGAGGAAGGGCTCTGGGCTAAACTCGACCTTCTCGAGGAGAAGCGGGAGCGAGTTGTGACAAAGCTGAAGGAGATGGGAGAATGAGACCACCTCTCATAGCCTTTTATTGCCAAGAAAGGAGGTAGGCGAAGAGCCACCTGCATGGCGATGTTAATGCCAACAAGAGACTCCCCCGATTAGTTGGGAAGGAAACTGAAATGGACGTTATACGTCTCGATATCCTAGGAACCCCTATCGACTTCGTCAACTGAGGCACGAAACCCCTTGCAGAATGCTAAGACTATTGATTGGGGGGCAACCTGGCGGACTTGGTGTCCGAACTCAGAGATTAGCTCGCAAGGAGGCCAGACCCCACATCCTCTCAGGAGCCATCCTCGTCACCCTCAGGAGCGTTCAAACCGGGTCGCCTTCTGATTCACTCGATTGCTCGCCGATTCTTGCCTCGCGACCTCGAATAAGATCCACGGCATCATAGTAGCTGATCTCCATAAGGTCCACAGTATGGCCACGACGGATAAGATCCTGGAATACCTCAAAACTCCCTCATGAGCTAGCCAAGGCCGCCTCGTTAAGGAGGAGCTTGAACTCAGGCGACGCCTTAAACCTCACTATGGTTTCCGCTAGGCAGTTGACGTACATTTAGGAAAAGGCGAAGGAGCTCTTATACTTCTCAACCTTCTACTTCCTGGCGAGCTCCAAGGAGCTCGCGTGCTTCTCCTTCAAGTGACTGATCGTAGCTTCATGATCCCAGAGACGCTCGGACGAATTCTTAACGGCCTTTTGCAACCGCTCACAATCCGATAGAAACCCCCTATGGAAGGTCTCCACCTTGGCCTGGAGGAACCGCACGTGGCCGCGGATCTTCCCCTCAAGGACAGCCTGCGCAAGGACACCATTCTATATGGGTAAACAGAACACTCACTTCCAGGAGGCCGGGAGAGGAAACAACTGTACCAGGCACCCGGACAATCCCACTAGCGTCTTTGCTAGGTTTTCGATTAGTGTCCTCCTATAGAGCAGTTCCTCCTAGGCCCTCCTTAGGACGTTACATGTAGGACCGGTGGACGAGACGCTGATGCCAGGACAGGTAGCGATTAAACCGCGGGGTCACTGGAACAAAGAGGATCGTAAGGAAGAGGACAAGAAACCAAAAAGAACCAAAGAATAACTCTGAAGTTCAAGCAAATTTCATTCAAAACAAGATTGAAAACTAAAGCTAGTCCACAAGACGTACAAAATAGCTTCGAAACCCTAGAATCTCCTAAATTCAGTAATTTTGCCAAAAAAAAGGCATAAGTATGAAATTAGTAAAAATTCAAAATTCAAATCAAACTCAAAAGTTATTTCAAAATACTAGAGAAAATCAGAATCAAATAATGCCTCAAAATGGTATTTGAATTATTACTAAAAATAGAAAAATCAAAGATTTGGCGGGGAAAATGCCTTAATTTGCGGATAAAAATGTCATCCCCCAGGCATAGCTTGGTAGACCACACGTACAGTGTAGGGTTTTGTAGAAAATCAAAAGCAGGTATCATATACATGGCACAGCGGAAAAATTAAAATTTTCTAAACCCTAGCCCAAACTGACCTCCCTACGTTTATCAAAACACAAGCAAGTAAAATTGAAGGGTATATACCTTTTGAAATCTGTACCGAATTCCTTTCTCTGAGTTGGAGAAGACGTTGTGTCAACCAAAGCAGTCCGTAGATGGAGTGCCTCTAACGGTGATCCACGCGAAGATCCTCAGAAGTAACCTCAAAGGCGATGGGGTGATCTTCCACGCAAGGTGCTAGCTATGGTGGAAGTTCTTAAGAGGATTTGGGAGAGAAGAGAAAAAACTATTGATCTCTATTAATTACTAAGAAGTTGTATTTATTTATGGCCTAGAGTATCACATATTTATAGGCCTCCATAATCAAATTAGGATTTGTTTCGGATTGGGACTTTGATTGAAGCCCAAATCAAATTTGGCTTACAATCCAATCAAATTTGACATATAATCAAATTCTACTTCCAAGAAAATTTGACTTATAATCAAATTTGACTTACAATCTTTCTCTTCCCTTTAATTCTCTCGTTTGAGGATCTATTCCTAAAAACCCGTTTTATACCTGATTGATATCTTCTATGCGT
The DNA here is from genome assembly GCA_026586065.1 of Dioscorea zingiberensis. Classification (NCBI taxonomy): domain Eukaryota; kingdom Viridiplantae; phylum Streptophyta; class Magnoliopsida; order Dioscoreales; family Dioscoreaceae; genus Dioscorea; species Dioscorea zingiberensis. Next base: position 16,990,352 of record CM048826.1, on the reverse strand, counting down.
GTGACCCATTAGGTTCCCGGTTATGTTGGCCATTCATAATCAGTCATTGATTACAAATAGATCATGAGTGGCATCTAACAATACATCATGACCCCCAATTGACCGGAAAGTCAGGTGGTTTGACTTGGAACCTTTCAGCATCCAATGTTAGTGTGCAATTTGTCCTTTACCATCTTATACCAACTTGGTTCGGGGTATGGCCTATGTGTCAACTCCCACTAGATTGACTATGTCACACCTATCCCAAGTATTAGTTCCTCGTCCTATGGGATCCATTACTCAAAACTTATGTCATTGAAGACCATCTTCATAACAAGTTACTCTAGCCAAAGATTCCTGAGTAATGACCCGACAAGTGGCCACAGGTATACTCTCCTTCTATCAGGAGTGGTAAATCCTCTATTGGCTACAAAAATACCTTTGAATACTTCAAAGCTGTACCCAATCACCACCCTATAAGGAACCCTTGAAGGGAAACGTAGGAATGGCGTCAAAGCACAGGATCCATATCCAAGATAACTTGTGTACCTTAAGTCTAAGGATATTTACACCATTGCTGCAATGAGATCTTCACTGACATTTTAATAGGATAACCATGTGAAGACTCATGGTAGGTCATCCAATGAACTTGCTACCCTTAGCAAGCATCCACATGTTCACTCAAAACATCTTTATGCTTATAGCTTGTGAGAACAACTGCTTGATCGGATCAAGGAGCATTAACATGTGCTAGTCTTGATGGATTGATGATGTCCCGTCTCATTGGTCCTTCCACTAGGGATATTTAGATACGTACATAATTACACATGATAGGGATCCCATATTATGATCTCTATCATAATTTCCTTCATGTTATGCGTTGTATCATGGACTTCATTAATTAGATTTAAGATCTCATATCGTATTCATAGTAATGAACATCTAAATAATGAAGACGTTTTTTATTAAATAAATAAATTTGTACATAAAGTGCAAAAGGTGATTATCTTTAGAGCACTCCTCCAACATACAGGTCAAGACAAGCTTTCTGAATTGAGGTTGAACAAGCGAATTCAGCATCTGTACCCAAAGTTATGACCAAAATATCGAACCACATTGGCTAGTAAGAATCCTCCTGCATCCGTTACCATGGGTTGGAGAGAAAAAATAAGCGTTCCATTGATCATGTTTTTATAGCAATTCTATGTACATTATTCATGTGATTTCAGGTTATTCTTGGTTATTGATATTTAATTAGTATTAATTCTTAATTGCAGGGCACCGAAGAGCTTCAAGAGCCAAACAAAAGTAATATAGATCAAATCGAAGCAATTCTCAAATTTACTGAAGGCATATGGGCTAGCTTAAGTGCATAAGCACCCGTATTAAGCAAGTTACGGGCAAGCCTCTCCTGTAAGCAACCGTAAGGAGACTCTCGGCACACATCCTCCAAATATACAGAGAGTGTTACGAGCGAGTATGCAGCCGTATCATCAACCGTACAACCTGGAGATGGTCTTATGGGCATTCTTATGCCTGTAAGACCGCCTGCATGCCTCACACTCAGATGCGACCTGACCCAATCTTATTGCTGATTTGAGTCCGGATTTGACTAATTGGGTTTGGAATCATGTGTATTAACTTGAACGCTATAAATAGTTGGTTTAGGAGTTAGAGAAGGAAATTAAGGAATTTGAATCTCATCATCCCTCTTGAAGGCTCCCATCCCTCTCTCCTCTTTGGGGATTAGGGCACCATTGAAGATTTGGAGTAAGGAGAGCAAGGCAAGCATCAAAGGGACACCGCCAACGGTCATCGCTAATGGTGGAGGGAAGGATGTTTCATATTATGTCTCTTATCTTTCTCTTGAACATTGTGTTGGATTTGTATTCCCCTTTAATGGGGAACTAACTTTGTAGATACTTGGGCATGATGAACCGCCGGATCTATATTTAACTGTGCTTGTATGGATTTCTATAATTGAATTAATGTTTCTATGTTTTGAGAACCTATTAGATGGTATTGATGCTTTGGGTTGTGACAGCTCTAAGCATCAATCTAAATCTATAGAGTTGTAGATGATAACGCTCCCTCTATATAACCCTAGATCTACTTCAATAGGTGGGGGTTGTGAGCACACCGAGAGATCGGGTGTTTAGGAGAAAGACACTTTAAGATGGATTATTCCCACAACTCTTCCAAGATTATGTGTTCCCTAGAGCGAATTAATGAAACTAGATTAGTAACTCGCCTCGATGGAGGGGTTGAAAGCATTGTAGGAATTCTTGGTCCATACACCATATTCATTCATTAGAAGTTCATACTTGCCCCAATTTATGAATATCCGGAGGGGATTCATTGCCCTAGTATCTCTCCCTTTATGATTGATTGCCCTCATTATTTTCATCAATGTTATCTTGAGCAACTTTCAATTTTAAAAATTAAATTAGAAATTTAACAACCTTTGGGTAGACTAGGTAGTAGATAATTAGATAGGATTAGTGATCTAGGTCTCTATGGGTTCGATATCCGACTTTCATAGTCCACTTTATTACTTGACACGACCCGTACACTTGCAGCATAAGCATAAGCATTAGGCTTATCATCAAGAACTCTCCCTCGAGTTCATAGTAAGGTTGTAAAAATTATCCTTGAGCTTATTATGTTGTAGAACAAGCTGACCCTTAACCCAACCAAACTTTGCAACTTCCACAAGTATAGGATTCAAGTGCTGCTCTAAATTCCACATCCGCAAGAAGAAGGCTTGACAAGCAATTGAGAGAAATAGGTCAGGTGGTTCTTGTAGAAAATCAGCAAATAGTTCCAAAGTCTCTCTCCATCCATATTGTTTATTTGACATAACAACACAAATAAACTGTTGGCAAAACTAACCTCTAAGTTTATTTGGAATATCAATTGACATGTGATCAAATCGAGGTTTAAATACTTTTCTTTGAGATCATACTCTTCTGGATATCCATGCTCATATAAATACTTATGTATTCGTTCCCCAACAGTGGTTAGCATTTCCTTTCTAATCTGCAGATCGTCATACACAGCTTTTAGGGAATTGTAGTTGTCCATAGCCATCTTAGCAAGGACATAATAAGATTACAATCTAGATGCTTCTCCAGAAGGCGACTTCCCCATGGACCCTCAGGACCATTGTCGATGATTGCCAGTTTCTGCTACTGGAAAAAAGTCTCACAGCTTGTCAGCGAACCAACAATTTAGGGAAGAACTAAGGTATTGAAATACCTATTAGGAGCTTCAAGGGGTGATGACTTCCCTTTCTTAACGCAAGAATCACTTTTATCATCCTTACTGGCTGCTTTTTTGTGAAGAGCAACGCTACCGAAACAACCCCGGAACTCTAAAAACTCATTTCCATCTCCTAATTCATCAACTATAAAGGAGAATAGGTAGAGATAGATGAAGTTGCCTTCAACACAAGAGGCCCATCAAAAGAATGAAAATAAGATGGCAACTTGCTAGATAAAGTTGCTTGTAGTAAAGCCTTCCTAGGATGTGAAGCATATTGGTATATCCACAAACAAGGAGAACCATAGAGTGCATGGTAGTCTTCAATATCAGGTAGAATGTTTGAGTTCCATAATAATACTTCAGTTGTATTAATTAGTTTAAAAGAGCCAGCTCTAGAAACAATATTCCAATTCACAATAGAGCCCTAAGTATCACATCTGTAGAAGTAGTTTCCATAGAGTGTTTTCCATGTCACAGTGACTTGTAGTTTTTCTCCTATAGCTGCTTCCACAGGAAAATATGGGAGGATATATAGAATGGAAGCTTCAGCAACCACTTCATCTAATGGCGCCTTTGAAACTTGACTAGGAGGGTCATCACCATCTTCGTAAAGCACATCGCTAGCCCCATCATCATCACAAATGGGCTCGCCAATCTCCTTTTTGGGCTCGCAAATTTTCTTCTCATAGTCGTCATAGATAGGAGAGATCTCCTCATCGTAATCATTGTAGATGGGCGAGATCTCCTCATCGTAATGGCCATAGATGGGTGAGATCTCCTCCTCCTCATCAACCTCAAAGATAGGCGAGATCTACTCCTCCTCATCATCATCGTGGATGGGTTTGTCCATCTCCTCAACCTCATCTGCCACATCTTTTTAAATCAACAGATTTTTTTCCTTTTGACTCGCGTGCTTCTGGCACTCGGTTGCTTTACGCCTCTATTCACCATAACGATAACAACGAAGAAAAGAATTAGGCTTACCCGTTGGTGGTTGTTGGACTGGATGCGAATCCTGAGGGCGAACTTGTTGGCTTCATTGGTAGCTCTTGACCACTGGCCTCCGGTTTTGGTGTTTGTCCACAATAGGTACCTGCTGGTATAAGGACTAAGTGTAGCTCAAGGGAAGGAAATGTCCCTTCATCTTCTTCTTCATCATCTCCAAATCAGCGATCTTTGGCTTGCCTTGCCTATCTCTTGAACGTCGCAGCATGTTGATGCTCGGCCCTTCAAATTGATGGCAACCAACTTCACCTCCAAATGATCGGGGACCTCCTTGTACTTGAAGATTTGCTCCACATCATCTAGCCAATCGATGAAGACTTTAGCATGAAGTGAGCTAGTAAATTCGAGCAGATCTAACCAAAAGCTGAGATCTCCGTGACGATCGTCCCGTCCACAGAGCTCCCGGACCTAGTCTCGTCAGGCATAGTGGTTGATGAACTTGGATGTGGAGTCGAGGTCTAAATCCTCACGATCCTCCAAATATCGCACCGCCAACCATCGAGTTAACTCCATGACTTGTCTTTGTAGCTCCTCGCTCATCGCTTCCAAGGCGATTAGGTCTTGGAACTGGACTTCCTCAGTCGGAACCTATCCACGACGACGACCAACATGGCTACCATGACCTCCAGCCATTGATGCCGATGCCAAAGGAAGAAGACGAGCTCTCTAATACCAACTAACGCCGGGTGGGGTGGCGATTAACTCGTGGGTTCACTGGAACAAAGGGGATCGCAAGAAAGAAGACAATAAACTAAAAAGAACCAAAGAATACCTCTGAAGTTCAAGCAAATTTCATTCAAAACAAGACTAAAAACTAAAGCTAGTCCACAAGCCAGACTAAATAGCCTCGAAACCCAAGAATCTTCTAAATTAAGTAATTTTGCCAAAAAAAGGCAAAAATCCAAAATTATTAAAAAGTAAAAATTCAAATCAAACAAAAAAGGCAGCCAAAATCCAAGAGAAAATCATAATCAAATCATGCCTCAAATAGGTATTTGAATTATTATTACTAAAAATAGACAAATCAATGATTTTGTGGGGGAAAACGGCTGAATTTGGGGATGAAAACGTCATCCACCAGGCATACCACATTTGCCCATCTCGACGGGCATTTCAAATTGGGGTCAAACGCGCGAATCCGACATCTATAGCCAATGTTATGACCAGAATACTGAACCACAACATCTGGCCAGAATCCTCCTGCATCAGGCGCCCTCCAGAAGCTTAAGTATCCAATGAACTGCCGGAAGGATAAATTGCACAAACCAGTAGGATGGTGAACACTGAAAAAGAAGAGTTGGCTAAAGAACATTAAAGTTTGAACGCATCTCCACCCCGACCATCATCGTGCGATGCACAAAATCTCCTTGACTGGGGGAGCCAACCGCGACATTGGCATGATCCGCATTGATGTCCAAAAAGGCTGCAATAGTGGAAGGAGCTTTTGCAAATAGCGAAGTGGGCAGAACCCCGGGGACAGGCTCCCCCCCCCGAAGATGACGCCCTGGGCTCCACTTCATCGACAAGTCCCGGGGAACCAGCCTCACGATGGAACTTAGTAGGAGAAGGGGGTCGGGCATCCGAGACACCCTCGAAAGGGTCTGACACGGTCACCGAATGAACCTCGGGCACTTGAGGGGGGGACGCCGCTTTCGGGGACGTCTGGGGTGAAGAACCAGCAGGAAGCTTTGGTCTCTTTGACTGAGCCTAATGCTTATGCTTATACTGCAAGTGCATAAGTCGTACCAAGTAGTAAAGTGCACTATCGAAGTCGGATGTCGAACCCACAAGGACTTATGTTACTAATCCTATCTACTTGTTTGTTACCTAGCCTGTCCAAAGGTTGGGCTAAAATTCTACTCTAATTACTAAATTAAGAATGACTCGAAATCAACTTTGTGAAATTAGTGATGGCAATCTATCATAAAGGGGAGATACTCGGGCAATGAATTCCCTCCGGATATTTGCAAGTAATGGCTAGTATGGATTTCTACTTGAAGAATGTTAGTTTGTGGACCAAGAGTTCCTACAACGTTTTCACACCCTCTGTCGCGGTGAGTTACTAACCTAATGCCCTCATTGCATTAGCATACTAGGGAAGCTATATCTTGAAATAGTTGTGGGAATAATACATCTAAAGGAGTCTCTCGCTTGAATACCCGATGTCTTGGCGTATTCACAACCCCCACCTATTGAAGTAGATCTATATATACGGGGAGATGTTTGCTATCTGTTCCCATATAAATCATATTGATACTTAGAGTTGTCGCAACGTAGAATATCAATGCCATACATCACATTCAATAAGTTCTCAAAACATTAAGACATTCATTCAAATATAGAAATCCATACAAGCAAAGTTAAGTACTAATCCAGAATGTTCATCATACCCAAGTATCTAACAAATTAGTTCCCCATCAAAGGGAACACAAATCCAACACAAAGTTTAAGAGGAAGAAATGAAAAATGATATGAAACACCCTTCCCTCCACCATTGGCGAGGACCGTTGGCGGGATGTGTAGATTGATTGTGAGCCTAATTCATATTCTTATACTACAAGTGTATGGGTCGTACCAAGTAGTGAAGTGGAATATGAAAGTCAGATGTCTAACCCACAAGGACCGAGATATTAGTACTAACTATTCATCTATTATCTAGTCTAAAGAAAGATTGGTGGTGGTATGAACAAATCTAAATTCTAATTCTAGAAAGAAAGATAAAATGGGATGTGATGAAGTCGCGAGGGCAATCAATTAGGAGAAGATTTATCCGGGCAAGGTATCCCCCTCGGGTTCTTGTGGATAATGATATGTATGGATTCCTATTTGAAGATTGCTAGTTTATGGACCAAGCTTTCCTACAATGCTTTCACACCTTCCGTCGAGGCAAGTTACTAACCTAATTTCATTACTGCATTAGCGTTCTAGGGAACATAAATCTTGGAAGAGTTGTGGGAATAATACATCTAAAGGAGTTTCTCACCTAAACACCCAATCTCTCGGTGTATTCACAAGCCCCACCTATTGAAGTAGATCTATATGTATATAAGGGGAGAGTTAATTGTCTACACCCCTATAGATCTAGATTGACACTCAGAGTTGTCGCAACGTAGAGCATCAATACCATACATTACATCCAATAGGTTCTCAAAACATTGAAACATTCATTCAAATATAGAAATCCATAATAAGTAAATCAAAGTTCACACATAGACTAAGGGTTCAACAATGCCCAAATACCTAAAAGATTAGTTCCCCATCAAATAGAAATACAAACCAAATGCAAATAAAGGAGAAAAAATCAATATAATAACAAATAAACTTCCCTCCGATATTCCCTCTAGTGTTCGTGAAACAAATCCTCCTCCAAACCTCACCGCCGAGAAGCCTTGATGATGAAGTTTGATGCCCTAGTTGATGGAGTGTAGGAAAGATGGTAATGATGACCCAAGGAGTAGCCCCCAAAGGGGATTGTCAAAAGTTGCCCCAAAACCCTAATTTCTAAGGTATTTATAGGCTTTACAAAGATAGAGAGTATGACACATGTTGGGTCTGTATTGGTCTAGTTTGGGCTGAAAACCATGAATATCGGGCCCAAATATGCCCCCATGCGGGATTCTGTGGGGCCGTGCGGGCTCACGGGCGGCCACAGGATGCTCTAGAAGGCCCTGAGAACTCGTGCGGGCATCCGTGCAGGTGGATGAGTGCACTTATGGTTAATTTCTTCTACTTAGGGCCGCCCATCCGGGTGCGTGTGGGCTAGTGCGGCTGGATTTCTACATCGCGTTGTCTTCATCAAACGTTCGATCGGATTGACTTGAAATTGGAGCTGAGTGTTCCTGACTTGTTGGTCTTAAATCTGAACAGTGGAAATTTGATTTAGTAAAAGCGAAGACACCCTTCCCAACAGAAGAACTTGGAAGGGGCCAGGTCTACCGTCATCCCATAGTATCGATAGTGGAGGAAACTTTTACTTTCTTTATGAATACTTTTATCTTTATTGTTGTTTTGTATTTGTCTTCTTCTTCTTCAATGGAAGCCTAACTTCCTAGGTATTCGGGCATGTGGACTCTTTGGATAAATGTTTAATGTTTGATGTTGAATATTAATGCTAGTAGTTGCATCCTTTATTGAGATCTATTGAGTGTCATTCTCTGCATTGGTAATCTACGTTGCGACAGCCTGGATTATCCAATACGACGCATCTGGGGAAGAAGTGAACGTCTCCCCATATGTGGGCATACCTCAATAGAGAGGATTGTAAATGTTCTAAGAGATCAGGCATTTAGGATTTCTAATCCCTAGTTATTCTTTCCCATAATCTTTCCAAGAAGTAGATTCCCTAGAACATCATGCAGTGAGTGTACTGAGTTTAGTAATTTGCCTCGAGAAAGGGAGTGAAAGCATTCTAGGAATCCTTTGTCCAATTAGTTGCTACTACCGACATTAATACTCCTCATCTATCTTTCAAAAAGTCCAAGGGGGAAACATCGCCCGGATACCCCTCTTTTGATTGATTACCCCTCAATACATTACATCCCATCCTATTCTCGTCTTCTAGGTCTAGATTAACATTAGTAATCACCAACACCATTTATTGTTCATCTAGTTCATAGACGATTAGTAGGTTAGTTTCTAGTCCCTGAGGTTTGATATCTGACTCTTCAAAGTCCACTGTATTACTTATCCAAGCCGTGCACTTGCGGAGCAAGCATTAGGCATATCAAGTTTTTGGCGCTGTTGCCGGGGACTGGATTATTGAACAAACTATCATTCCATTGTTCTAGCGATAGTTTAGATTTCAATTCTGCTTTCTTTATTTCTTTTATTTTTTGATTTATAATCTTGTTCCATTGTACTAATCACTATCTCTATCTGTTTTTGGAAGAACCCATTGCATGACCCGTGCACATCCAATGGGTTTTGTAGAAGAATACGCCAAGATTGACAGGAACTTACACCGCAGACTCCGAGAAACAGAGGGTTTGGTACAAGGACAGTCCTCAAAGGTAGAGAATTCTGTCCAATTGGAGATTCAGACTGAATTTGTAAATCCTCCAGTCATTGTAGAACAAAGAAAAACTCTATATGAGTATGAGCAACCAGAATACATAAGAAATGAATTCAGTGTTCATGCACTGACAGTGAATGGAAATTTCAATATTAGGGTTTATATTTTGAATATGATACAGAACACTGCTTAGTTCGATGCTCGCCAAGATGAAGACCCACACACAAATTTGGCGCGCTTTACACAAATCTGCAACATGTTCCAAATTGCCGGGGTATCTGAGGATACGATTAAGTTGAGACTATTCCCCTTCAGTTTGTGAGAGGCCGCATACTGGTGGCTCACTACCCTCCCCGCAGGGTGCATCACCACATGGAAGGACATGCTGGATAGATTCCTAGGGAGATACTTCCCTCCAAGTAAGCTGCAAGGATCAGACAAGAGATCCTCATCCAAGCAAGGAGATTTGGAGAATCTGTTTGTTGCTCATGAAAGGTTCAAGGTTCTACTCTAACAGTGCCCCACCATGGCCTTGAACCTCATGCAAGAATTCATGCATTTTACAATGGCTTGAAAGCCCACACTAGATAACTTGTAAATGTTGCAGCTGGTGGCTCACATCGCAACAAATAGGCAGAGAAAATATTTGAGGATATAGCGGTTACTGATACCTCATGGTCTACATGGAGGGCACATCCTAATGTTGCAGGAGTGTGCGCAGTGAGTTCAAGGTCAACTCTGGAAGCACAAGTGGAGCCTTATCCCGAAAAATTGATCTTCTCACCACCAACAACAACTCAACTATGGAATCAGTTTTAGCTATATGTTGTACTACTTGTGGGGGAGGACATGAAACTTCTCAATGTCAAATCTCTGGCTATGATATGACCTTTGGAACAAGTTCAATATATTGGAAACGGAAGCCGACCTCACGGAACACCACTTAGGCCATACATACCAAACTGAAATCATCCGGAGCTATCTTATGGAAATTTGCAGGGATCACAGACCCCTCCTGGATTCAATCAACTTCAAAGGACTCAAGCACCAAAATTATACATGGAGGATGTTTTGGCTAAATTCATGCTCACCACAGATTCTAAGTTTGAGACCATCACTACCACCATGAGGAATATGCAAGCTAGTATTCAAAACATAGAAAATCAGATTGGTCAGCCTGCCAAAGACACTGCAGAGAAACCTTAAGGCAGCCTACCTAGCAACACAGAGCCAAATCCGCGCGAATAATTAAAAGCTATAATTTTGAGAAGCGTGAAGGAGGTAGAGCTACCCCTACCCTCCCCACAAGAAATTCAACTCCATAAGTGGGCATTGGAACCAACGACTGAAGAAGAGACCCCTCATGAAGCAGCAACAAAAGAAAAAAAGAATGGGAAGGAAATGGAACAACTACTTGTCAAAGAATACCAACCTAAACTGTCATATCTAAAAAGGTTGAGGGTGATAAAGAGGATGCACATTTTAAGAAATTCTTGGACACCATCAAACAGTTGCACATTAATTTGCCTTTCGTTGAAGTACTCTCTCAAATGCCCAAATATGCCAAATATATGAAGGAGTTACTCTCCAATAAAAGGAAGTTAGAAGAAAGTGCAGCTGTCACACTGAGTGTGCAGTGCTTACCAATTTTACAATCAAAACTGCCAAACAAATTGAGAGAGCCTGGGAGTATGGTGATTCCCTGCATGATTGGTGATGGACTTCTTGACCATGCCCTAGCTGATTCTGGTGTAAGCATAAATGTCATACCATATAAAATTATTCATGTAGCTCGGGTTGGGAGAACCGAAGACCACGCGAATGACTTTGAAATTAGCAAATCATTCTGTGAAGAAACCCCGTGGCGTTGCTGAAGATGTCCTAGTTTGGATTGATAAGTTTCTGTTTTCTATAGACTTTGTGCTGTTAGATGTCGATGACAATGTCGAGGTCCCGATTATCCTGGGTCGACCATTTTTAGCCACAGCTGGAGCATTGCAGGATCATCATGAAGGAAAACTATCATTAATAGTAGAGATTGTAAGGTTGTATTCAAACTGCCGAAAGCCATGCGTTACGCCACGTTGGACCATAATGATACATCGTATTGCATTGACGATATGGATTTCATAACTGAAGAATGCATGCAAGTGGCCCTGGCAATTGACCTCCTGAAGGAATACGTGGGTGAGTTAGATGATAATCCAATGGAATCTGGTTGTGATAATGTTGAATCCGATAAGGAGCGAAGCAAGGGGAAGAAACAACAAAGAAGAAGAGAACCCCCTCTAAATCAAAATCCTGGATGAAGAAGAGTGCGGTAAGAGTAACAAGAGGTAACACTTCGCAATTGGAAACAGGGCAACTGCTTCAATGTCCATCATGGTGAGTACTCAATTTACTCCAGCCTAGGCTTCTCCATATTTGGACACAATCAAACAGGCCGGACTGGAGAAGGACTTCATGTGTTTGAACCGCCATGAGTAAGTAACAGGTACGTCAAGCTCGTGAAGTTAAACAAGCGCTTCTTGGGAGGCAACCCAAGTTTCAAAATTTCACTATTTTTCTCTAAACAATTGTATTCATTAGTAGAGTAGAATTAGAGTTCACTAATTTGATTAGATGCCTAATCTAGAATCCTTTGATTAATCCCTTTATTGGTAATTGGCTAGAGTAGATTGAAGTACCCAACTCCCCATTTAATTTAAAGCTGATGCAATTGGTTATGCTGTCCAAAGAAAGCAGACGGATCTGTCTGTATTTCCAGGCGGTTTTGTCTGCACTTGTAAAACTTGGGGGAGGGTCTATTTTGCACCATTAGGCGGACCCGTTTGTTCACCAGGAGGTTCCGCCTATTTTTGAAAATCATGAAAGGGGGATTAATTTGTGAGATTAGACAGAACCGTCAACACTCTTGGAGGGTTATGTCTGCTTGAGAACTGAGAGAAAGACAAGTTCTGAACTCAAACGGATTCGTCCGTATTTCTTGGTGGTTCCGTCTATTTAGGGAAACCATGAGAGGGGGAAATTTCATTAAGCCAAACAGACCTATCCACATTTTTAGGAGGTTCCGTCTGCCTGTGCACTTATGAAGGAAGATCATTTTACGCAAGCAGACAGATCTGTTACACTTAGAAGTGGTCCCATCTTCTTTTGTAAGTCATTAAAAGGGTCAATCTTGTGAAGTCAGGTGGGACCATTTGAAGGTTCATCCGGATCCTCCTGAGCACACTTCCTGAGGTGATAATTTCAAGAAGCCAGACGGTTCCGCTGGTAGGCATATAGAACCGCCTGCGCTACAAATTTTAGTATACTTAGGAAAGCAAGCGGGCCGTGGCTCTTTACTTATTTCATTCACATACAGAGCCACTGCTCGCCTGCCTAGTCTTCCGCTTACTCCCTCCTTGCGCGCGGCAGTTCTTAGGGCACATCCCTTATTACTCAGCACCGAAAATCAAAGGTTAGCCCTATGATTACACAATTCTTTTCTGTCAAATTGCACTCAAGCGCATGCACTGTTTCTAGGGCATTAGGGTGTTGAATGAATTTAAATGTGAATTGAGGCATGCTAGGTTAAATTAATCACACATTTCGGCAATACCTAGCATGAATTGGGGAACTGCAACCTAGTTTAGGGTTCTACATCTTATAGAGGGGCCTTACAAGAGCCAAAGCCCCGTATGGCCTACATAAGCTAGCCAAATGATTCCGCCTAGAATGCCAACCGAGACCACATCAGCTGTTCCTCCCGATGGGGAGTAGTTTCATTATGATCATGACATCTGTTATGATTTATGTATTATTGTGCAAGTGTTCATCCCTGCTCCCTTGTTATTTGTCTATCTTTCAATGTTTTATGACTTTATTACCTCTTTCATTTTTCTAGATGCTATAATCACCCCTTCCTTGCTTCGCAGATTTTGAAAGGTATGAACTGCGCTTGAACTTACCTAAACTCCCTGGGCTCCTATGATCGAGGAATTTCACTCAATAGAAATGGGGAAGTCTCAGTTTACCCTACCCCCTATGTATTTCTTTCTTCTCAATTGCATGTTTTAATGGGTGCATTGGGGACAATTCACAATTTTTACAGGGGAGAGGGTAGTAGCTTGTAGCTTCCAAGCTGAAACTATTTTTCAATTCATCGCAAAATTTTAAGTCTGTAGATAGTTGTTTAGAAAATTCATTGCACATCTTTGAATAATTCCATGTTAACATAGACTGATGACTGCATGCTTAAAATTTGGTTTAGTTCCCTTTACTCTTGGTAGCACCATATCAGCACAAATTTTTGCTAATTCTTCTAGGAGACATCATGGACAATTAGAAAACATCAGTGTGACAAGAACATTTGTTAGTGACAATAGATAACCAATTCGATGTTTTCAAGATTTAGAGTGTTAAGTATCACCTTCAATGGCTCCAAGAGAGTTCATGACACTAGTTCAAGCTTCTAACCTTCATTACTTATCTTGGTGGACAAGTAAGAGTAAATAAAGTGTTAATTGTACATAAGAGTTATGAAAATAAACTGACAGTGTTCCTCTACTCTTGATGATGAAGTACCTTGGGATTCAGACCCCTAATGGGCATGGACACAATCATGTACACAATCATGTAGAGTTGTAATTTCAGTGTCTAATCAGTGCATCTACCCAGAAAAGGGAAATCTACACTCTACATTAGTCTCGGAAAGTCGGATCCATTAGGGGTGCCGTATTGGAATAAATAAATAAAAAAATAGAAAATGGGAAAGAAAAAAAAAACAATAATGAAAAAAATAAAAATATATATAAAATAGAAAAAAAAAAACCTCCCAAGAAGGGCACAAAGTTTTTAGTTTGTCGATGTGTACCTCTTGAACTCGTCCACCACTATTCCTATAAGGGTCAGTTGTTTGTCCATAGAGTCCCAAGAACCCACTAGAGTCTATTGAGAGTATCCTTGCCTCTCTAAAACCTAAAAAAACATGGATGTGGAGTGAATAAGCTTTGTCCAGAACTGTACTGACAAATGTCACCGAATTAATCTAAGTCTTGGGTTGAACTAGGAGAACACATATATCGATGATGAACCTCGAGTAAAGTGTAACTGTATAATTTTTGGCTAGAGGTCAGAACACTTATCATTATTTTTGAACTCTATTTTGTTTCTTTCCTTGAGGATAATCAAGCATGGAATTAGTTGATTTACCATATTCTTGTGTCACTTTGGCACGTATATAGCATGGAATTAGATGATTTATAGCTTTCCAGTACTTAATTCATGTTTATTTTATGCATCAGGTCAAGTTTGAGGAAAACAAGCTAAATTATACTAGCAGACGGTCTCATCTAAAACTCAGATGGAACTGTCTGGTAGAGGAAAAATCTTGAAACTCATTGATTCAAATCGCCAGAAAAGCAGACGGGCTCAAAGAAGACTAAGAGGGGACCCATAAACCATAATTCCTATATCAGACGGCCCCGTGTCTTGCAATGTATGGAATCGTCTGCCTGCGAAGAAGCACTAGGAAACCATCAGGCAGAACGGCCTGCCGGTCATACAGAACCGCCTTCCCTTGGGAAAATTCCAAGAAGCTAGCAGACGAGACTGTCTGCTACCCAAACGGAACTGTCTAGCATAAACCTAGCTAAAAGGTTAAGACATTTCCAAAACAAGTCCAGATCTCTCCAGAATCGGGGAGACATATAAATAGACTGACCTAAGGTTTAGAAAGACATCTTTGGTTCTAGAGGTACCCTTGGGTAGTCTCCCATAGATCCACCATCATCTTCCACATCTAGAGTATCACCAAGAGCTTGGAGGAGAGAGCGAAGACACCCTTCCCAACGACAGAACTTGGAAAGGGCCAGGTCTACCGTCATCCCATAGTACCGACAGTTGAGGAAGCTTTTACTTTTTTTATGAATACTTTTATCTCCATTGTTGTTTTGTATTTGTCTTCTTCTTCTTCAATGGAAGGCTAACTTCCTAGGTATTCGGGCATTGTGGACCCCTTGGACAAATGTTTAATATTTGATGTTGAATATTAATGCTAGTAGTTGCATCCTTTTTGAGATCTATTGGGTGTCATTTTCTGCAGTGGTAATCTATGTTTCGACAGGATTGTGAATACACCAAGAGATCGAGCATTTAGGAACCGGAATCCCTAGTTATTCTTTCCTATAATTTTTCCATGAAGTAGATTCCCTAGAGCATCATGTAGTGAGGATACTGAGTTTAGTAATTCGCCTCGACACAGGGAGTGAAAGCATTCTAGGAATCCTTGGTCCAATTAGTTGCAACTACCGACATTAATACTCCTTATCTATCTTTCGTAAAGTCCAAGGGGGAAACATCCCCCAGATACCCCTCTCTTGATGGATTACCCCTCGATACATTACGTCCCATTCTATTCTCATCTTTAGGTGTAGATCAACATTAGCAATCACCAACACCGGTTCTTGCTCATCTAGTTTATAGACGATTAGTAGGTTAGTTTCTAGTCCCTATCGATCGATATCAGACTCTTCAAAGTCCTCTGTATTACTTGTCCGACCAGTGCACTTGCGGAGCATGCATTAGGCATTTCAATCACATACATAGTTTACATGATAGTGATATTAAAATATGATTAATTGAACACTTATTACTCTTATTAGGAGGAGCACCACTCCCTTCGGACCGCTTGGACTTTCGACAGGGAAGACGTCCTTGGAGTCGAGGCCGCAAGCCTCTTAAGATCTCCCATCGCCAGCTTTAGAAGGAGAGGGGGAAGAAAACTCTTAACTCCTCGAGAGAGGAAACAACCAAGAGATGCAACTCAAAGAACGCCTTCTGGAGGTCAAGAGGGACACAAGCCATGAGGGCCTTCTTCTACCTCACCTCATCATCCGTCAGACACAGGTCAAAGTCAGAGCCCAGAAGAGTAGAACCCTACTCCAAGGAGACATCCCACTGACCTCCGTTGGAAACAAAAAAAGAAATGGGACCTCCACTTGTGCCATTTATAGGGTACGGAGCCTAGAAGGGGTACTTCCTTTCTCGAGATGACGGGTATACCCAACCGCTCGTGGATCCACGGTTCCTCTTCAGTTGAAAAAGCAGTTGAACTCACCGCAGAGTGAGCTCCATCCCCATCCTTTTGAGAAGAATGGCTAGGCCACACAATGTTCGAAGCCCATTGGGGGAAATCTGGACTGGGCTTACTTGGAAGTTGTTGAAAACCCTCTGAAGAACCTCGGGTATGGGGAGCAAAAGCCCCACTTGAAAGGACTCATGGTATAGGGTGATCTCCCCCTTGCTGGGATGATTCGCCCTTTCCTCAGGGCCTGGCCGCCGGAACTCGAAAAAGGGAGGGAACTCCGAAGTGCTTCGCAAGCTTGGGGAGGTCAGACTCCATGATCTTGCTGACGAAGGAGGCGGGATCAGTATTAGAGGCACCTAGCTCCACTGCCATGGTAGACAACCTTCAGAAGCTGCTACCAAGAACGAAGGTCATAACACTTCAAAAAGAAAAACCTAAAGGAGGTTCAAACGATGAAAAGGGAAAGCGTGTCGTTACGATATCCAGGCAGGTGAGAATCCCACGACGCACTAGATAATGCCCCGGATGGTAGCCATGTGGGCACCCATACCTTCCTAAGAAGCCCTGAAAAGCGCGCCCAACGTGATTCCGCCGTATCCCATTAATAAGAATCCAGATCCCTATGACGAATCTGACCCTTATCTTGCCCCGTACGAACAACGTTGGAACCTTCTGAACCAACGAACCTAGGATATTATCAAGTCCCGAAAGAGACACTAGGCTAGGACAAGGAGCCCATTGAGAGTTGGTCGGGCCGGGAAAGGTCGCATTGTTCTCCGGCTCTGACTCGAAGTCAAACACGGGGTAAACCCACAACCGAAGAGGCCTACTAAGCACCCCGATTTGACCGGTCCTTAGGGACTAGATTATCGGCCCCGCTGGGGGATAACCCACCGGGCCAATAACCTTGGGGGCAAATGTTAAGGGGGGATCCTTTTTTCCATATGATGTGAATCGGGAGGACCCCACGGAGGGACAATTGGATCAGAGGGGAGACATGAGATCCCTTTTCCATCCCCCAAAAAGCGGACAGGCACACTCCTATCCTCAGTGGCAGGCACCGTATATAGCAGGCATCGTGCCCAACAGGAAAAGCGCAATATAAGGCAGCTGGTTAGAAGGCAATGCCTAACACGCCGCAATGGAAAGATAGGCACGGTAGGCAGCCCAAGGGCGCCAATCGAGGTAAGGGGGGGTGTAGGACTCTCTTCCTCTATTTAATAGTATCTCTTCCATACATAAACCTCCACCGAACTAACTTGAGCGTCAGAGGTTTTGGGAGGAAGAAGCCGCGAGGCTTCTTTGTTTTGCATGAGGAAACAACTTGCTTTGCGAGCGGCCTCGATGCTTTACAGCCATCAGACAGCTGGCAGCTAGTAAAAGCTTGTGTCCCTAACTACAAATACCCCTATAACACGCTATCTTCGGTTGAACTCTTAACTGGAAGCAGTCTTACCGTCCGTAACCGGTTTGAGCATCAACAAGTTCTATACCCTAGTTCAATTCCCTAGAGCATATAAGTTCTCTAAGTGATCTCCACTAAGCTCGAGTCATTCACTAAAGTTCAGGGAATTTCCAAAACACAAGAGTGATATCAAAGTGAAAGTTCTTCTAGTTTGACAACTTCAACATCCTCTAATATTAGTAACCTAATTTTATCTATTCTTGGATCGTGAAGAACCCTAAATTAGGTTAGTCCCGGTCTCTCGGCAACCAAACCCTAGTTGTACAAAGGTTACTCAACGTACAACTGCATTGTTATTTGTATTCTATGGTTTTTACTATTAGGATTTACCCTAATCCGGAAAGTGATTTGAGGTTGCACAGCAATTGTTGCGATGCAACCACAGGTGTACGGGTCATAACAAGTAATAAAAGTTGACTCAAAAGTCAGGTTATCGATCCTCAGGGAGAAGGAAGTACTAGTACCCACTAATTGTCTATTATCTAGTCGATCAAAGATGAGTGGTTGTAAACTAATCCTAAAATCAAGAAATTGAAAACACAAGCGATGGGATCAAATTACTCTTGATGACAATCAATCATGAAAAGGGGATACTTGGGTGATTGAACCCCCCTTGGATTTCTCAAAGATGGATGAGACTCTCTATGTTGATACTTGGTGAATTCTTGGCCAAGGGTTCCTAATGTGCTTTCACTCAATCTCTTGAGGCGAATTACTAATCCTAGTTCCCTTACCAATGATATTCTAGGGAACCTAATTCTTAGAGGGATTATAAGAATAATACAACTAAAGGACTCGCTCTCCTTAGTACCTGGGCTCCTGATATACTCAGAATCAAGATGGTGTACACATGGGGAGGCGCTCGCTTCTTCCCCCATATGGACTACGAAAATCCCTCCAGGCTCTCGCAACGTAGAGGGATTAACATACATTAAACCATGCATTCATACATAGAGAATAATCATCAATTAAACCATATCCAAGGGTTCATCAACACCCAAGTATCTACAAAATTAGCTCTCCAATAGACAAGGACAACGATCCAAAGCAAAGATAAAAGAAATCAAAGAGTTCATAATAGAAAACTCTATTACATATACCGTTGGTGGATTACTTGATTCCTCTTCAATGTCTTGCCCTTCTCTTCCTCCAATTGCTTGATGATGAAAATCTCCAAGCCACTAATCAAGATTGCTCTCTTCCCAAGTTGCTCTCTCTTTAAAACCCCCAATTAGTCGGGTTATATACCTCTCTTTAGGGTTTTAGGACCCCAATCACCATTTTGCCTTTGCTTAGGTCCACAGATTGCTGAAAACTTACGATATGTGGGTATCCATACGGGCCATATATGGGCCCGTATGGACTCAAGGTCGACTCATACGGCCGTACATATGGGGTAGTGAATGGCCTTGAGAGATTTATTAGAGAGACCCTTGATTCTCCAGGTCCATACGAGCCTTATGAAGGCCCATATACCTTGGTGCTTCCTCTATAAATAGTCCGTAGTGGTCTCAATTTCCCTCGAAAAGCTTCCTTTCTCCCAGAGTCTTGATATTTTGCCATATTTATCAAGAATAACACTTTTTAAGTACTTGGTGGGCTATACTTTCCCCAATACATGTAAAGTATACACAAATATGGTATAAAATTATGCTCAGTTGAACACTTATTAAATGTTTCCATACTTAAAGGATTGCTTTTCCTCAAGCAAAGAAAAGAAATTAGCAAAAGAAGTAAGTGTTCAACCTTGGGGCATAGAAATTATACATCAACTCTATTCCAAGTTCACCATTAAAATGTATGTTCACCTATTTCCACACCAGGGCTTAGATTGATCTCGTGATATTTTAATATATCTCTAGACAAAGCTTGTTCACTCCACATGCCATATTCTAAAGTCTAAACAAGACAAGCATGCTCTCAATGGACTCTAGAGTCCTTGAGGCCCAATATTAAGAGAACTTTCCCCTATTAGATAAATGGTGGACAAGTTTGAGGAAACTAAGTTAAGTTTTTGTTTTTCCCCCGAGTAGGGCATCCCTAATTTATCCGACTTTCCCGTACTAAAGATCAATGTAGAGTGTAGTTCCTCCCTTTTGCAAGGTGTCCATGCTGATAAGGCACCAGAATACTTAGCTACTCACAAGTGGTTACAACTCTACCTAAAAGTGTTCATGCTAAGTAGTGACTTTTCGAATTGAAGAACACTCTTATTAGCAGCCAGAACTCCAAACTACTTCATCTCAAGAAGCAACGGAATACTGTCTTTATTGCTGCTCTACAACTACTTATGTACAAACTACTTTATTCTCTTATTTGTCCACTAGGTTATATTTTGTGGGGTTAGAAAAAAAAACTAGTACCACGAAGTCTCTTAGAGCCATTGAGAGTGATGCTTAGCTATTAAAGTCAAGAGAACATGACAATGGGTTATCTATTGTCTTTAAAACTTATAATTGTCACAAAGATTGTCTCTAGGTGCCCATGGTGTTTCATAGGAAAAATTTTCAAAATTGAGCACTAAGATGGTGCACTAAGAATAGAATCATGTCAAGGTTTCTCCTAACAAGGCCCTCATAGATGTATACCATACATGCTATCATATAAAGATTTACAATGAATTTCACTAATAGCAACTCATCTCCACACTTAGAATTTTGCAGTAGATGCTTAAAAGGATAAGTAGCTACCCATCTACTAACTTAAAAATGTACATTGTACTTAATGTACTTATGAACTCTAATTGAAAATGAGTATGGAGGAAGGTGAACTAAAACTTCCCCGGTTAATGGGTGTGCCGCTTGAGTTCCATGATTTGATTGCTCGGGCGGATACCGGGGGATTTGAGGTTGTATTTCCAATCTGCAAGGGAGGAAAGATCATCATAACTCCACAAAATAGGAATCAATGGAAACCACAGAAAGTGAAAATAAAAATAAGTGTAGTAGGGTGATACCCTTGCTAGAAAGTATAACAGTGCATGAAAATAAAGACAAGTCCAAAGAATACAAGAAGCAAATAACATAACACATGACAACAAGTAAAGATGAATGTCTTATTAATCCATGAAAGACTCGTCATCTTCTGGTGCCTCTGGTAGTGGAGCTGTAGGTGCCTAAGATGGAGGAGGTGGTGCAAAGGGTGCCTATCCTCTGATGAAGAGGGAGAGCTCGGTGAACTGATCCCTCAACTGACGCTGCTCATCAAGGAACTGGGCCCTCATTTGGCGTTGCTCGTCGAGGATGATGTCCTTGATGGTGCAAACCTCAGAAATCTGCTCCTCCAGTCTCATGAAGCGGCTCCCGAAAGCGGAAGAGGAACGTCGACCAGTAGGTGATGGTGGGGTGGAGTCCTCAAATCCGGACTCGCGCTCATCTGAGCTCTTTGGATCCTGGCTGACAAGTGTGTAGCAGCTGCCTGAACGCTGGATGGGCCCCATCTAACATAGAGTCCTCATCCCCAATGGGGTCATAAGCAGCAGCCGCGGAATGTCCTCCGTCGTGTCCTCAAGAGATCAAGCAGGTGATGTACTGTCATGCGTTGATGATCCCGAGTCGGGCGCTCTTTCCCTGGTGTACCACAAAGTCGGCGCGTACGTATCCCAGATGGATAGGTAATCGCTCAAATATGCTATATAGGATAACCGATCGGTGAAAATAACGATGTTGGTGCTATCTTCTCTCCCTACAATAGTGCGGCTGACCAGGGCATGGATGTAGTAGTGAACCAGATCGGCCATGAGTGACACCTTATTTTTGCCGTAGAATCCTCCAAGGTTGAGCGAATATCGACTGGAAGTGATGGTGTGCTCGAGGAAGGCGGTGAGGAGTTCTCTATACTCGCGACTGTGGATAGCCTCGCAATCATAGAATCCCATATAGATCAAGAACCGAGTATAGCTCATGGTCCTTTGTACCCCAAATAGCTGGAAGGATGTGGCGGTGAGAGAGTGCTCTGACACGGCATTTCGGTCGGCCTCAAAGGTTCTCAAGACCTCGAGTGTAAGATCTCGGAACACCTCAAGTGGAGGGAGAATACTCTATCCCCACCGCTGACAAAGATCATCTCTCGGATGTGGTCATCTATCCCTAGTTGACGAAGGACTTCCCAATCAATGAAGCATGTGCGCCCGAAGGGTCTAGCGGCCAGGCATGTATAACGGTAGAGGAAACGCTCCTCCGTAAACTGTGGGCTGCCGGATAATGAACCCTCTTCAAACCTGCGCCTTTTGGAGGTGGTCAGCTTGCGAGGCATGTCTACAAAACAATTGAAAAGGATGCTAGTGCATTAAAAAAATATTAGGAAATAGAATGAAATCATGCACTATGGCTCATGATTAGCTCCATACGAGACCTCATACGGGCCGTATATCATATTGTACAACCCTAACCGTAGACCATACGGGATTCCATACGGGTAGTACGCATCGAAGCACGAGGGAGCCGACGAGCACGGCGTTTCCTTGGCCCAAATACAACCAAAATACATCTATTTCATACCCTAGACTCTATACATGCCTTTAATCAAAGTATTACGGCCTAGATTTGGTGCAAAATCACACATTCATTATGCAAAAACATCCAATCAAAACATAGGTTTCTAAACATGTAAAGGATGGATTTTATAGATAGATCAAGCCGGAATGCACATACCTAGGGATGAAGGAAGCCCAAAAACAAACAAGGGAGTCACGCCGGTGTAGAGAATGATCGAATTGAAGTTTGGAGAAGTGGGGTCAGCATTTGGGGGTTTTAAAGAGATAAAAACAAGTGATGTGTAACGTCCCAATTTTTGTAACTGTTCGACACCACGTGGACCCGTATACGGGCCATATAGAAGGTCGTACGCTTCCTGGTTGGGTTGTACAACCGTTTAACAGGACGTACAATAGACCGTATGCCTTGGAATTGGTGAAGGGGATAGTGGGGTCCATATGGTCTATCAAATGACTTATATGGATAACAATATGATAGCACCTTGGAATCATACTACCTGTTTTACAGGCCGTATAGACCTAGAGATTTCAACTTATGTATTTATGACCCATACAGGCTCCTATACGGGCCATATACTACCCCATATACTTCTTTGGCGGGGTCATACACCCGTATAACAGACCTTATTACCCCCGTTTACACTTGGTGTTAGCTTATGCAGCAAACACCAAAGGCCATTCTTGACCACATAGCGCGACCTAAGAGAAATTCTCAATACATGGCTATAAAATGAACGGATCAAGCATGATGATACAAGATGACTTGAATGTAGAATGAGACATATAATCAATTTATTGCAAACACATAATCTAACTAATCAAAAGTAAATCAAACAAAGAAAATTTTTCAATAGCTTGGGTTGCCTCCCAAGAATCGCTTGTTTAACATCACTAGCTTGACGTACCTTTAACGTACCTCCTGGGGGCTCAAATACCTTGACTCTCATCGACACATCCCTTGAAACATCGTCCAAGCAAATACATACTCAAGTTAGCATATATAGAGCAATTATTTTCATCCATACCTTGGCTGTCTTTTAAAGGGTTGTGAGTCAAAGATATGATGTTTACCCTTTTTCTTTCACCTTTTTCCAGCTTCTTGTAGGGAGAGTGAATCTTTGTTTCTACTTTACTTTGGCCATCTCGACCCTTGATGGAGCAGAATCTTCTTGAACCACCCCGACTCCTCTTTTCCTCCCAAACAATGGTATAGTGGGTCCACCATTAGCAATTTTTTGATGCACTCAGAGGTAAGTATATCAACATCATTGACACAATATGAAGTGTCATCTTGAGCCATTGTGTGTCTTGTCGTATCGGGTAACTTAAATACCACCTCTTGATCCCCCACTCCCAATGCAAGCTTGCCTTATGCATGGCCTTCGAGTGCTTGAGCAGTTGCTAGGAAAGAATGCCCATGAATGATTGAAACATCAACATCATCATCTACATCTAATAGTACAAAATCGACCAGGAAGACAAATTGATTGATTTGGATTAGCACATCCTTAGCTAATCCCTTAGGCTGCCTCAAAGATCGATCAGCTTGTTGCAATGTCATCCCCGTAGGCGTTTGTTTTTCAAGCCCCAATTTCATGTACAATTTGTATGGCATCACATTGATGCTTTCCTCGGAATCCGCCATTGCCTTCTTTGTGATCCCTTCAGCAAGTACGCAAGGGACCACAAAGCTACCTGGATCTTTCAACTTCTTGTGTATAGTTTGTTGCAAAACGGTCGAACATTGGGCATTCAGTGTCACGACAACTACATCTTATAATTTCCTCTTATTGGATACAAGTTCTTTCATAAATTTTGCATATATACTTGGACATTTGAGATAAGACTTCTACCATTGGCAAATATGTATAGTTGCTTCAATATACTTGTAAACTTTGCAAATTGCGCATCTTCTTTATCCTTCTTAATTCTTGAAGGGTAAGGCAGTTGAGGTTGATAGGGAGGTACGGGTGGTGTCTCCGCCATCTTCTCCTTCTCCTTCTTCTTTTACTCAGATCTAATGACGGGGTTTTTTCTTAAGGCTTCAAAATGGGAAGTTCTACCTCCTCACTTCTCAATATGATAGCCTTGAGTTGTTCTCCGCGAGGGTTCTGTTCCGTATTTCCCGGCAAGCTTCCTTGGGGCCTCTCCGATAGAGTCTTAGCAATTTGCCCAACTTGAATCTCTAATTTCTGAACTATAGCTTACAAGTTTTGGATTGTGGTATCATTGTTTTGCATGTGTATCAGTTCCTCCATGTTGGGTTTCTCTCTTGTGGCTTCTAAGGGTGTCAGAAAATTGGAGGATACTGCTCCGCTTGTTGGTTCATAAGATAGTGTCGGATGACGCCACTTAGGTACATAGGGTTTATATTGACCATCCCTTTGTGCATTTCCCATGTCACTTGTTCCATTGGAGTCATTTCGGTACTTGTAATAGGACAAGTAGACACCACATATTCTGCAAAATATAGCTGTAGCCGGTCTTGAGCTATTGTTTGTGGATGTAAGTAGCTCAATCTTCCTTGTCAACACGTCTAATTTTTATCAAGAACAACATCTGTAATTGTGGGTTCATCCAATGACCCTATTGTCTTAACTTGCTTCCCTCTTGTGGACCAATGGGCTTCATTACCGGCCATGTCTTTTAAGATTTGCTCGGCATCTTTTGGATATTTGTTTCCCAATGACCCGCCGGGGGCGACATCAACTAATTGCCTTGTAGTGTTGCCCAACCCATTGTAGACCATATTAAGGACAATGCTGAAGCAAGTCTTTATACCTCTCATAGGCTTCGAAGAATGTCTCGGTAGCGCCTTGCATGAAGGATATCCAATCTTAGCTTTGTGGCCTTACTCGGAGGGAAATATTGGAAAAGAAACTTATCATGCATCTCGGCCCAAGTATGAATAGAGCCGGAAGGAAGTGAAGTAAGCCAGCTATACCCTCCCACCCTTAAACTGAACGAGAAGAGTCTCAATTGAATGGTATCATCGGAAGCTCCATTGATCTTGAACATGTTGCACATTTGAATAAACTTTGCTAGGTGAGCATGGGGTCTACATCGGGCCTCCAATAATTTTTCGAGCTGAATTTTGAATCATGGTCATTGTGCTCGCCTTGATCTCAAAATTGTTCATGTTTACACTTGGAGGATGGATACTGAATTCCTCCCTTGTGTCGTGAGATCTCTCATACTCGGACAATGTTTGTCTTCTTTCGGCCATGATAGGCACTTCTCTTAGTACACCGCTAGCTTCAGTGGGTATGGAATTTTCTGATTTAGAAGAGGATACCGGAATTGATCCTTCCCCTTCTCTAAATCTTCGGTTTAAAGTTCTCTCTATCTCAATATCCCCTTCAATCCATCCTTTAGGGTTTTTGCGGGTCATGAATCAACACCCCATAACAAAGTATAGTGAAAAAGATTAGTAAACACTAAATCAAATAAACAAAAGAACAAAACAAAGAAAGAAAATAAAAAATAACTAAAGTTTTAGACTCCTAGTTTCCTAGTAGTCCTAGTCTCTCCGGCAACGGCGCCAAAAACTTGATGCGATGCAACTACAAGTGTACCGGTTGTAAAAGGTAATAAAAGTGGACTCCGAAGTCGGGTTATCGATCCTCAGGGAGAAGGAAGTACTAGTACGCACTAATTGTCTATTATCCAGTCGATTAAAGATGAGTGGTTGTAAACTAATCCTAAAATAATGAAATGGAAAACACAAGCTAGGGGATCAAATTACTCTTGATGACAATCAATAATGAAAAGGGGATACTTGGGTTATTGAATCCACCTTGGATTTCTCAAAGATGGATGAGACTCTTAATGTTGATACTTGGTGAATTCTTGGCCAATGGTTACTAATGTGCCTTCACTCCCTCTCTCGAGGAGAATTACTAATCCTAGTGCCCTTATTGGTAACATTCTAGGGAACCAAATTCTTGGAGGGATTATGGGAATAATACAAATAAAGGACTCACTCTTCTTAGTACCGGGCTCCCGATATACTCACAATCCCCTCTATTGGAGATGGTCTACACATAAGGAAGGAGGCACTCGCTTCTTCCCCCATATGGACAACAAAAATCCCTCTAGGCTCTCGTAACGTAGAGGGATTAACATACATTAACACATCCAATAGACATATAGATTCAACCAAGCATTCATACATAGAGAATAATCATTAATTAAACAATATCCAAGGGTTTATCAATACCCAAGTATCTACAAAATTACCTCTCTATGAGAGGAGAGCAACAATCCAATACAAAGATAAAAGAAATCAAAGAGTTCATAATAAAAAAAAATACTATTACATACACCGTTGTTGGATTCATTGATTCCTCTCCAATGTCTTGCCCTTCTCTTCCTCCAATGGCTTGATGATGAAAATCTCCAAGCCTCTAATCAATATTTCTCTTCCCCCAAGCTGCTCTCTCCCTAAAACCCCCAATTAGTCAGGTTATATAGCTCCCATTGTGGTTTTAGGACGCCAATTACCATTCTGCCTCAGCTTGGGTCCACAGATTACTGGAAACTTACGATATATGGGTGTCCATAAGGTCCATATATGGGCCCGTATGGACTCAAGGTCTATTCGTATGGCCGTATGCTAGGCAATATAAGATCCCATATAGCTACATACGGGGTCGTGAACTGCCCTGGGAGATTTATTGCAAAGACCCTTGATTTTCCAGGTCCATAGAGCTCGTATGGACCTGGAGAATCAAGGCCGTATGAAGGCCCCTATGCCTTGGTGCTTCCTCTAGAAAAAATCCGTATTGGTCTCAATTTCCCTCGAAAAACTTCCACTCTCCCGGGGTCTTGATATTTTGCCATGTTTCTCAAGAATAACACTCTTTAAGTACTTACAGGCTATACTTTCCCCAAAACAACTTGTAAAGTATACATAATTATGTGATAAAATTATGCTCAGTTGAACACTTATCCGCAACCCAAGCGACCACCCAATCTCTCGCCGTGCGTCCCCCTATTGTCTATGCTAAGACATAGTTTGACCGCAATCTCTCGTCATGCATCAAACAGTTCTAATAGTATGGCCGGCGCTTGCTCACTAAAAAACCATAATAAGCACACATAGATAATTTGCAGAAATAAACAAAAAGGAAAATAATATTAAAAGAGAAAGATTCACAAGTTCTTCTAAGAGTTCAAGGACTCGAGGCACCACAAGGGATTTAGCCTCTCATACTAATGACAGATATTACAATAAATAAGGAAGAAGACATAGGAAGACTCATAGACTCCCTGACACAATGCTTCCTTCACTTCGGCTTCTCCTCAAAACCCTAGCCGTCGATTCCTAGATACGCCAAAAAGTCACCT
Organism: Dioscorea zingiberensis; assembly: GCA_026586065.1. Classification (NCBI taxonomy): domain Eukaryota; kingdom Viridiplantae; phylum Streptophyta; class Magnoliopsida; order Dioscoreales; family Dioscoreaceae; genus Dioscorea; species Dioscorea zingiberensis. The sequence continues at coordinate 16,962,715 of CM048826.1, read as the reverse complement.
TGAAAAGTTGAACCGATTGCCTTTTATAAGTTTCAGACTTTACGCCACACACCCATGTCATTTATCACACAGCCATGTCTTTTTTTTTTATCACATGGCCTTGTCATCTGTCACACGACCATGTCTTCAATAGGCTGAGCGCACTTCTTTGATTGATTTCGATTTGAATTCACACGCTCAAGGACACGCTCGTGTAGGTGGGCGTGTGGTCCTCTGTTTTGGTGCTTCTTGCTCTGAATTTTAACAGGATTGGCTTCTTTTCTCCAAAGTGTTGAATTATCTGCCAATTTACAAAAAACGCCCAACAGGGTACAAAAGTGGGACAAATTATGCCGGAATGGATGCAAAGGGTGTAAAAGTATGATAAGGAAATATGTATAATTATGCACTCATCATAAATACCGCCACAATTAGACATTTGTTTGTCCTCAAGAAAAGAGAAAGATGGAATATAAGAAAGATGATGAGTACCTGAGCTCCAATCTCACAAATACTTGGGAGTCCCTCTAGTGTCCATGGAAACACAGCGTTAGGTGTCCGTCTATATATCGACTACTGCTTTGTCACGTTTTTCCAAGCGCGATGTGATTTTTGCCCTGTTTTCACTTGCACCAAAGTGTTATAGACTCCAAAGACGAAACTGTTGCTAAAATACTTCAGAATCATATAACTATTGAGTATCATCAAAAAGATAGTCTCACATCTAATGTATGTCTAAAACTAAGCTAACATAATCCTACTCATGAAAACTAACTAGAAGATTACCTAAAATTACTAAGCTTGGGTTGCCTCCGAAGAAGTTCTTGTTTTACGTCACTAGCTTGATGTACCTGTACACACATGGAGGTTCAAATAAGTGATACCTTTAAGCTTCCCTGTTGGGACGAAAGTTCTCCAAGGCCTGCATCCTTAATTAGGATATAAATTCATACTCACAGGATGAGCCCGGTAGTGGGTTGCCATTTGAGAGTGAGTTGCTCTTTTTGTCTGCCTTCTGCCTTGTCTCCATTGATTTTTCTTATTCGTGAAAGGACCTGGCTGTTCGTGTTTCTAATCTTCCTCCTTTTCATCTTCCCCCAAGGGTGTGATTCATCCAAAAAAAAAGATGTCCTCTAGTTGGTCCCTTAGTAGTTCATCCGAAACAAAATTAGAAACGAGATCGTCAACATGGTCAACAAAGTAGCAGGAATCGTTAGACTCAACGGGGTATCGCATGGTAGATAGAAGCTTAAACTTTACTCATTCATCTCCAACACTCAGTGTTATTCGTCCGTCCTTGATATCAAACAAAGCTTGTGTTGTTTTCAAGAACGGTCTCCCGAGGATGAGAGGTACTTCTACTTGATTATCTAGTAGTATGATGAAGTCCACCAGGAAGATAAACCGATCTACTTTGACTAATACATCCTCAATGACTCCTCATGGTTGATGGATTGATCGGTCGGACATCTGTAGTGCTATCTTTGTTGGCTTGGTTCTCCGAGTCTTCATTTCTGTAAAGGTTTGTAAGTCATGAGGTTGACACTTGCTCCAAGATTTGCTAATGCGTTCAAATCTATCATTCCCTCGATAGTGCATAGGATTATGTAACCTCCTGAATCTTTTCCCTTCTTTGGGATTATGTTGGTGAGGATTGCTGAGCATTTTTCATGAAGAGTTGCTTTGGACACCTCCTCCAGTTTCCTCTTGTTAGTCAGAAGCTTCTTCAAGAATTTTGCGTATCTTGGCATCTAGGAGAGAGCTTCCACAAATGGGACATTGATGTGCAGTGTATTGAACATCTCTAAGAATTTTTTGAATTGCTCCTCTTGTTGGTCCTTTTTCACCTTGGCGGGTAAGGTAGTTTTGGTTGGTACTCTCACACCATTGGAGCTTGCTTTTTCTTTCCCCTGCTTTGATCCCTTGTCTCACCTGATCGCTCCCCTTCCTCTTTCTTCTGCCAAAGAGGTGGGGATAATTTTGTTCCACTCCTAAGGATGATATAGCCTTTATTGATTCTCTTGGATTCACTTCAGTATTGTTGGGGAGAGAACCACGTGGTCATTCGACCAAAGATTTTACAATTTGGACCACCTGGTGCTCAAGGTTTTGCAATGATGCCTGGTCATTCGTCATGTATTCTTCATTTCTGTTCATATGATCATCATTGGTGCGTAATTGTGAAACGATGTTCTCCATGCTTGGGCTCTTCTTGTCCGGTGAGAGTTGCTGGAATCCGCGTTGTTGAGTTGGTTTTTGTTGTCCTTGACCTTGCCTCGGGTTTCTCCATAAGAAGTTTGGATGGTTCCTCCATCCGGAGTTGTAGGTGGAGCTATATCGATTTTTCTGATATCAATTCTGACTACCTACGAAGTGAACCTGTTCGACTGGCACCGTATATGTTTTTTATACTTGATTGATTTCCATATGTTCGACAATTAATGACCGATGCTTATTATTGAAGGATATATTGTCTATCCGTTTACTTCAACAACAAGCCACCACCCGATCTCTCGACGTGCACCCCCCTATTGTCTATGCTAAGACCTAGTTTGACCGTGATCTCTTGTCAGCATCAAATAATTTAATTTGTATGGCCGACGCTTTTACACTAACAAACCATAATAAGCACACATAGACAATTCACAGAAATAAATAAAAAGGGAACTAATATTAAAAGAGAAAGATTCACAAGTTCATCTAAGAGTTCAAGGACTCAAGGCACCGCAAGGGGTTTAGCCTCTCATACTAATGTTAGACATCACAATAAATAAGGAAGAAGACATAGGAAGACTCATAGACCCTGGCACGATGCTTCCACGGCCATCGACTTTACTACGAAACCCTAGCCGTCGATTCCTGGATATGCCATAAGTCACCTTGAAAAGTTGAACCGACTACCTTTTATAAGTTTCAGACTTTATGCCACACGTCCATGTCATCTATCACACAGTCATGTCCTTTTGTCAAACGGCCTTGTCATCTGCCACACAACCATGTTTTCAATAGGTTGAGCACGCTTCTTTGATTGATTTAGATTTGAATTCACATACTCAAGGACATGCCAGTGTGGGTGGGCGTGTGGTCCTCTGTGTTGGTGCTTCTTGCTCCGAATTTTTCACAGAATTGGCATCTTTTCTCCAAAGTGCTGAATTATCTGCCAATTTACACAAAACACCCAACAATGTACAAAAGTGGGAGAAATTATGCTGGAATAGATGTAAAGGGTATAAAATATGATAATGAAATATATAATTATGCAATAGTCATAAATACCCCCACAATTATACGTTTGCTTATCCTTAAGCAAAAAAGAAATATGGAATATAAGCAAGATGATGAGTGCCTGATCTCTGATCTCACAAATACTTGGGAGCCCTCTGGTGTCCGGGGAAACACAGTTTTAGGTGTCATGACAGTTTTTGTATTTGAAAAATAGGTCTCACCTTACACTTTAACTCCCCACTTGTGTGTGTGTTGCCCATCCTGCTCAAACCCGGCCAAGTTAGTCGGAACCTTATTCTCTAAACTACTGTTTTGACTAATTTAGCTGGGGGTGGTAGATTCATACTTCCAATGAGATAGTCTTTTCCCCGAATAGATTATCAAGTTGACATTTGTGATGCCCAAGATCCGAGTTCTCAAGAGCGGCTTTCACGCTTAAAAGGTGATAGCTCTTTCTACCATCTTTCTTATATTGGTTGGGCATCCCTAATGGATCCGACTTTCCTTTATTCGAGCTTGTTCTAGAATTTTTTTTTTTCAAACACATATAGATACCAGACTTTACTTCGTAGATGGTTAGGCTAACTGAGGCAGGAAAGGCCGAGACAGACTATGCCGAACTGGCTGATTGTACCATGAGAGCTTTGGCATACCACGACTTGGCGGACCGACGTAAAGGCAGAAGGTGTCTAGCCAAGTCTGGAATTGGAGAGCACTTTGGACACGTTTCGGTATTTTAGCCACAACTTTGGCTACAGGCATTGGATTCGAGTGCTCATCCCCAATTTGGAAAGCTCGTCTGGACGCGCACGTGGGGTCCATCCAGCTTTGCTCAATGGACCTTTCCTTCATCCTCAAATTCCCCTGTTTTCCCTGTCGTTTCTTCATTTTTCAGTGTTTTTTTTTTTAATTTTTGGTAATACTTCGTATGCCAATTTAGGATAGAATATGAATCCGATTTGAATTCAGATTTTTAAAAGTTATCTGATTTGTTTAATTATTTTAGAAATAGATAAGTTTTTCTTTTGAACCAAAATTTGCCGATTGGGATATATTTGGATAAGAAGATAGGTTTTCTAGGTTATATAGGTTAGTTTTTTCGAGCTATCTAAACCCGGCTTGTGGGTTGAATTTAAGTCATTGATTATTGAATAATATTTTTTTTTTGAAGTTTCAGAGATTTTGTTCTCTGTTTGTCTTCCCCTTTCTTGTTCTTTTGTCAATCTCCCTGGTCACCACCGCCCACAAGTTAATCACTACTTTGCCCGGCGTCAGTTGGTATCAGAGATAATGGCATTGGACTTTCTCCTTCGGAACTTGCCCATGACGACCACGATCAAAATCGCGCGTCGTCAAACATGAGGATAATTCTGTACCCAAACCGAGGACCTTGCATGATGTTCGGAACATCCATGGGCTGGCCTCATTCTACAAAAGATTCATCTGGAACTTTAGCACACTGATTGCCCCCATCAATGAGTGTCTCAAGGGGCGTGATTTCAAGTGGACAGATGAGGCCAAACTAGCTTCCACCTGGTCAAACAGAAGATGACTGAAGCACCAGTTCTAGAACTTCCTGACTTTGACAAAGTGATCGAGGTCAACTGTGATGCATCTTGAATTGGCGTTGGAGGTGTTCTGAGCCAGTCAGGATGATCGGTAGCTTTCTTCAAGGAGAAGCTGTCGGGGCAGAAGAAATACTCCACTTATGACCTGGAGTTTTATGCCATAGTTCAGTTGCTGAAGCATTGACGGCACTACCTCATACAGAAGGAGTTCATCCTCTTCACCGATTATGAGGCCATGAAGTACATCAGTGGCCAATACAAACTGAGCAGGTAGCACGCTAAGTAGGTGGCGTACTTGCAAGAGTTCACCTTTCCCTTGAAGCATCAAGCAGGAAGTCTCAACCGTGTAGCAGATGCTTTGAGCCGCCGCAGTTCTCTTCTCACCACAATGAGCGCCAAAGTTGTAAGGTTTTAAGCCTTCATGGATATGTATGCGGATGATCCTTCCTTCGGGCGGATACTTCAAGAGGTAACCGATGGACATCGTCACACTTTTTTTTACATAACGGTTACTTGTTTCGTGGCCTGTAGCTGTGCATTCCCCGACTATTCATTGCCACAGCAGATCATGAGCAAATTCCATAATGAGGAGCACTTTAGTCGTGATAAGACCTATGCCCTCATAGCTGCAGACTTTTATTGGCCGAAGCTATCTAGCGACGTGGCTCACTTTGTCGAGCGCTGCTTTGTGTGCCAGCAGGCCAAAGGAGTTCTCACAAATGCAGGCCTGTACACTCCCTTGCCAGTCCCTGAAGCCCCTTGGCTTGACATCAGTATGGATTTTGTTCTGGGCCTTCCTCGTACCCAGCGGACCTCAGATTCTATCATAGTGGTAGTTGACAGATTTTTCAAGATGACCCATTTTGTAGCTTGTCAGAAAGCTATGGATGCGGTCCGCACCGCACATCTCTACTTTCAAGAGGTTGTTCTCTAGTGGGGAAAGTAGGGGACGCAGTTGAACTTTAGTAGTGCATACCACCCCCAGACAGATGGCTAGACCGAAGTGATGAACCGGAGTTTGGGCAACCTACTGTGGTGTTTGGCTGGAACTAAGTCGAAGCAGTGGGATCTGGCACTACCTCAAGCCGAATTTGCCTACAAAAGATTGAAGAATCGGACTACCAACTTGAGCCATTCGAGGTTGTCTATGGGCAGAACCCATCAGGAGTACTTGATCTGACCCCCATCCCACGAATTGGGCGTGTTCACCCTCGAGATGACGAGATGGCTGAGCATCTTCGGGTTATTCATGAGCAGGTTAAGTTAGCTGTTCAGGAGAGTATTACCAAGTACAAGGTGAATGCCTACAAATGGCACCGTCAAGTACTGTTCGATGACGGCGACTTAGTGTGGGTTGTCCTCACTCGAGATCGCTTCCTTGTGGGTGAGTATAGGGATTCTATGGCGTTGTTCTTCTTCATTTGTACTCTTTATTACCTTGTCTCCACATGAGCGAAGTAACGAAGCAGCAGGCATTCCTTTTTTTGCACTCTTCAATGGGAAGACGATCGATGTGAGGACTTTGGTGAATCAATCGACTCTATACGCCGCTACGCTTACCAGTGATGGACTGTGGTACCTATCCTTAATCACTGAGCTCTGCAAGCATGCAGGTATCCGGTGGAGTGCACATGAGGAGGCTCAGCCTCCTCGTCATATCATTGATGAGGCATTGATTTGGAAGAGGATGGTGCCAGATGTTGATAAGGTTGACCCCGGTACCTCTACAGCCCTACCGACTCAGTCTTCCTCTAGTACTCCCCTAACCCAGCATGGGTATCCACAATCTTAAGGGTCTGAGGAGTCTAAGATCGTATTACTAAGGCAAGAGGCAGCGACATTGTGGCAAGAGATTTCCATCCAACAGCAATACCACTTGCAGCTCCTCCAGGTCATTTGCGCACATTTGGAGATAACTATGGAGAAGGTGCAGACCCCACCAACTGAACAACCACCAGTGCCCACAAGCCCAAGAAACGAGGGACCCAGTAATGACGCCACACAGGTGAGTTTTGTTGTGAAACTCATTTTGTTTTCCTGCTCTTTTATATATGTGTGTGTGTGTGTGTGTGTGTGTGTGTGTGTGTGTGTGTGTGTGTGTGTGTGTGTGTGTGTGTTTTGTCCTCTTAATGAAGTCATCGGGAACGATGACTCGTCTTGAGTTTGGGGATGGGGATATTTTGGTTGTCGTATGTTATTATCTTGTTACTTTTGTTTTCTTATTGTACTGAAACTTGTTTGCAAATCTTATTTATATTAGAGTTTATTACACATTTTGGGCTTTTTGAAAATTTTTTTGCATAAGTTTTAAAGTAACAAGATGAACCCCTGCACATAATGTGGTTGCTTTTCTAGTGTAAATGCTTGTGCCATATAGTGATTTTGGAGAAATTTCATTCTTTCTCATGCTTAGGAAAGTTGTATATAGTATATACTCTGTAGTTAGAATCATTTACTTAGGAATTACTTCCACATGAGTTTGTATGCCTTATAGAAAATGTATATACCTCATGGAATAGAAATATGGTATGAACCTCTTCCATAGGGGAGAACACTATAGTTAGGGTTGTTGACCATTGGCAAGTGCAAGCATTATGCCTCCGCACAGAAGCTCATGTAGTCATAAGAAATAAATTCCTGTAAGTACCAGGTCGAATCCACAGGGAGTGTTGAGGTCAACTAAGCAGGAGTCTACTAAGGTACTTTGATCCTTCAACAATTGATACTTAGAAAGGGTAGTTAAGACTTGAGTTAGATCAAGAAAAAGGTAAGATAATGGCGAAGAGTGTAGAGGGGGCTATCAATGATAAGACTCTAGGGTTGCATGGTATATGGATGATGCACGCACGGGTTGTGCGACTACTCTCCCATAAGTATATCGGGTCGATCAAGTAGTAAAGTACCCAAAGGTAGGATTATCGAATCCACAAAGACTGGAATACTAGTACTAATTATTTCCTACTATCTAGCCTGAAAGTATGGAAAGTGTTTGGTGATTTGACTAATGATCCAAAAAATTGAACTAACACTGAGAGTTGGTAGGCTGTGGGAAATCAAACATGAGACATGGCACCTTAGATCACAATTCCCTAAGAATCCTTTTGTAACAGTTGACTTCATATTATTGGTTAACAATTGACTAATTCTTGGCGTGTTTGACAATTGCGCCATCTAGATGCCACATCCGATCTCTCGGGAAGCTAATCGAATTCAATAACCTATGCCTAGTTATGACCTAATAAGAGAAATATGGACCAATGCATAAAGAGATATGCGAATCACAACCATAAGCACCTATGTGCATCGCTAGAATATAACGAGTTATAACAATGGCTCATGCAATCAAAATCACATAAATCAAGCATAGGCTTACAAGAATTGTCAATAAAGGAAAAGCAAATAAATAAAGAGATCCAATTAACAAATATTCCTAGGGTTCATGTATCTGAAGCACCACAAAGGGGTTTAGCCTCTCATGTTAATTTGAACAATAACAGAGATAATGAAGACATAATTGAAGCCATGGTAACTCCCTTGCTCGATGTCTTCTCCGCCTTCGATCTTCTACTGAAACGCTAATTGTCGCCCGGAATACCCGCCGAGGATCAATCCACCAAAAGTCTCCGAAATCTGTGCCTTGGGCGAGTTTATATAGATTTCAATTCAATGTGGCACAGGCATGTGGATCTAATGCACGCTCGTGCAAGTCCCTGCGGCTCTATCTTCACGTGTTTTGGAATCAAGGACTTGCATGGGCGTGTAGACAGCCGTGCATAATCGCACTAATTAAGGCCATGCATATCTCTGTAAAGCCCTTTTTCAGCTCGTTTCGTTGTGGTTTGTCCCATTTCTTACTTCTTTTGGACCGGGTATCCATTTTACCTTCTTAGTCATAAAACAAACCCAGAGGAGCACAAAAATAGAAGAATTGACGTGAAACAACGTGATAAGTGCATGCAAATATGATAGAAATATATGTATAATTGTGCACTTATCAATGTACATGATTATTTTTTTCTTTATTTATTTGGGATGGTTTGCTATGTTGGCTTGGCAAAAGTAATCTAGAGAAGAGCATAGGCACTTATGTACGCTCGAAGCATAGCTTATAGATTCCTTATGTCTAAGGAATATGCCTATATTTCCCCCCTATATGTCTATAGTGGGGGGTGAAGCATTGCTGGACCTAGTCTACGTCCTGACCATGGATGACCACTAAATATATCTATGCTAATGAGATTATCGGCAAGTCACCTAGGCCTTCCGTCATGCAATGCACAGTCTTCTACACTAACATACACATGTTCTTAAGCCCTAGAATGTCACCACCTTTCAGATCAGTGAATAATCAAATACATGTGAAGTTAACGAAGTACAATTTTGCCGTTGTCCACCGACTAACGGTTGTTGATGACCACGTCACAAGTACACCAAGCACAACACACAAACCATATAATCAATAGACAAGATTGATGTTCATGTCCACACACCATACAGCCATAGAACGGAAATTCTAGCCTAATAACATAATGCTTACAAGGAAATCAAAGCATTCGTACTATTAATATTCATTTCTACAAATACAAGGACTAAAGTAAAATAATATAGAGGAAAGATGCAGATCTTAGCTATAACGCCTCGATTTTTCTTTGGAATTATCGGTTAATTTTTAAATAATAAATCATGGTTTATTAATAGATATAAATGATGTAAATAATTCAAATCCAATTTAAATAAGTTATAGAAGAATTTTTAAAATATATATGGAAGTAGAATACATGGAGGAATAAAATTATTTAAGATTACAACTAAACAAATAGAATAATAAAAGGTTGCACTTGCATGTAGATTTTGGACATAGTAAATATTATGAATTGTTGTAAGGACCAAAGTGAAAGTTTGCAAAATATCCAACCATTAGGTATGACATCATCTTTTATTATAATCCTTGACTCATGCTATGTACTAGAGACCATACTTATTGAAGCAATTAGATTGAACTAAAAGATTATGCGTAAGTATAGGGGTTTTCATGCAAAGGGTTTAATAACCTGATAAGTGTTCACATTACCATATTTTTTGATGAACTATAGCTCGTCAGTAATTAAAATGTGTTAATCTTGTGAAATAGGACATACCGGAGCCAATATAATGGTAGGTTCAATTTAGAGGCAATTTGGAGGAGAAATCAATCAAAATAAGCTAAAAAGACATACTCCAAATAAGAGGATGATCAATCGGCAACTAGAAGAAGTGTTCCATGACAAAGGAGCAAAGAAAGAGAGGAGGAGATAGGGCTGTGAGCATTTTGAAAATGCAGTAAAGATCATGATTTTATTGGAGGAGCTACAGGATTCTAAAGCCAATCTCCACCGTTCAGATTGAAGAACAAGAAGTCAGAAACACATAGTTAAAATTTCAAGTCATTCCGAGGTGAAATGATCATACAATTAAACACTTGATGAAGATTGCGCAAGGCAAACAGAACGGTTTGCTACAGTATTTTCAAGTTTTACTGTAGCTATAGTAAAATCAACTCCCCTAATTTCTCCAGTGAGGCACACGGGCAACTAGACGACCATCTACTATAATATACGGTTCTGTCTACAGTACACAAGGTCACGTCTGTAGTGTCATGCTACAGTAAAACCAGCTGTGTTACAGTAAAATCAGCCCGTTTGGGGCTATTTCTGGACCCGATTTTGGACCCAATTCTGACTTGATTTTCACACAAGTTGTTCCTACTCAAACCCAAAACATGGGAGATAGTTTGGAGAGATTATGAACTATATAAATATCAATGTTTAGGGTTTCGATAGGGGTCACTGATCTTATTTAATATCTCTTGAAGACCCCTGGAGGCTAGGTTTTGGAGGAGGCCATCATCCATGTAACTCCCTGAATTTTCTAAATAAATAAAGCAAAAAATTCTCAAAAATTAATGAGGTTAATTAGCATGAAAAATAAATTTATTATCTTAAAGCTCAATTAAAAGAAAATCGAGGATTAATAATTTAAATTCAGCTTTGCAACTAATGGTCCTAGGGAAGGCCTTAATGGGCAAGGCTACTTAAATTTAGAATAGTTGAAGGTGGGTGGTTAAGATAACCTAGTTTAATTAATTGGGAGAATTACTAAGTGTTAATTAAGCAAGATTAATTAAGTGGGAAAACCAGACAAATGTTAGAGTCCCGGTAAAGTAGATCCGGTCGGGTCAAAAGCCGGGAATATCGGATCAGATCTGGTATGGGGACAACCCCGTGATGCCACAGTAAACCCGTGATGAATGAATTAGTTAAAAGCCGAGATTCACGAATAAGGGTCGGGGCATGTAGACAAATAAAGTATTACAGTGGACCCCAGTATGAAATAATTCAAAGACCCTTGAGGCTACAGTTATCATGTGAACCTAGTGTAATGATAACTTTAATTAAGGTTGATTTGACTTTAAGTAGGGTGTATTATTGTAAAGATAAGTTAATTAATTAAGTTTTAAATATAAATAAATTAAATGAATTATAATAATATTTTAAATAAAATATTATTGATTTTTATGATCCATAAAGGTATAAAGAATGAGAGAGAGAGAGAGAGATCAAATTTCTCAATTTGTCTCTTGCTCAGTCTGAACCCACGCCCCAACTCCTCTTTCCTTATCTCCTCCTTCTTCCCTTCTCCTCTCCGTGCTCAGTCGCCGAGCTGCCCTGCCACCGCACCAGCGACCCGATCCGACGTACCCCCGCCGGCTTCGCCCCTTGCGCCGCCTGCGCGTCGTCTGCCCCCAGGCTGACCAACAGCCGCCGGAGAGCCACCTCGCGGCCAGCCGCCGCCCCCTCTGCCCGGCCGTCTGAGGAGCTGCGCCGGCTGTCCGCAGCCAACCCATCAGCCTGACCTGCTCCGGCTACCCCATCATTATCTCCCCCTCCGCAGGCTTGCAGCAGCCCTACTCGTAGCCAACTTCATCCCTGCAAACCGTGAGCCCTAAATTGGGGGAATTTCCACCCTAATTAGTCGATGAAATGCTTGATTAAGGGTTTGGGGGGCTGTGATAGAATTCATGAAACTGAAAGGGATGATAGGGTTGTGAAAGAGGGTCGGAAACATGATTTATTAACCAACTAAGAGGTGTTGTATGTTTTGTTAGGAGATGTATGAGTTGTATGATAGTTAAGTTAATTGTGGAGAATGTTTGAATAGATTTCAGGAGCTTATAAACAAAGGAGGTGTTGCTCAATTTTCAGGGAAATTATATGGGTTAATGTCTTGATGATAATATCTAGCTTTCATGCTTTCATGTTAGGGATTTAAGTAGTATGATTTGCTACTAAGAAGCATGCTAGATAATATGTGAGAATATCATATTAAAGCATGTGTGAAGGATTTCTTAGTGTAAGATAACAAGCACATGATATGGATTACCGTATTTTATTTAAAGATAATAGAACTAATGTTATGAAAATACGACTTTCGTATTTATCTAGTTATTATTATTAATTCTAGGAAAAGGTAAAGGTCTTGTGGGAGCAGAAGTAGGACCGAGCCAGACCTAGGAATTAGCGAAGGACTTCAGGTGAGGGGACATCTCAGTAAATGTAGTTCTTATGTATGTATTCATCGTGATTTGGTTTACTCGTATTCTTATGAGTTTTATATCGGTTTATGGATGCCAATGGATTTTATCGCTACATTTGTATAGTGATTTCATGCTTGTTTAATTGTTTAAAATTTAAAGAGCATGAGAAATGGTAAAGTGAAACCCTAACTGATAAAAATTGATTATTTCATGTATCATAGACCGCAGCTTAGTTAGATATGTATGAGGGATCCAGCAGGGCTCAAGATAGAGCCAAGATATTAAGTAAACGATACCAGGTTAAGAAAGGGATTTTGTTTGCAATCACTTTTCTTAAAACAAAAAATGTTTGTGAAAGTTGTTCTTTTTATAAAACCCCCTTTCTGACTCTTGTGGGTACCTGTATCGGATACGAGATTCATACTTGACGTACACATGTAGATGTGTACCGTTGGTCGTCATGTACCGAGCTTATGTAGATGTATACCGCTGTTCCCGGTCATCAAGATCATGTAGATGTATACCCTATGTTCCTTGATGGTAGTTGGAGTCCTTCCCGAGACATTCGAACTAGGGGTGCAGGCTTGTATCATATAAGGCTATTGCATATACATGTTCATTATATGCTTGTTATGATGTGAGATTGCATGTGTGCTTTCTTCGGATTTCTGATTTTGTTGGCATGCTTATCATAATTTAAGATAATTATGCTGACCTTCATGATTTATGTTTGCATATGTACATGTACTAGTATTTTAGTACAGTTTCCGTCGAGAGGCAGGTATGTATAATACCTAGCAGATTTGTCCATACTCAGTGAGCTTGTATAGCTCAGTCCTTTCGGTTATTGTTTTTCTATTGCAGGATCTAGATAGGGATCCGAGCAGTAGCTCGTGTCGCGAGCAGGGATTGAAGTCTAGATTTGGCTCTGGCGTACCTTATCTTTATTTCTCGTCTTGTTGTGTCATATCTAACATTATGTCTATTTGCTTCCGTATGTTTGGGGTCGTTGTTGTCCAAGATTTCTTATGTTGAACTCTATTATGACCTAGGTTTGAATATGACTCCCGGTGTGTAACAGGTTATACTTATGTCATATTGCTTTGATTTGAATACTTCATTATTATTAGATTTTAAAATTTACAGCCTTAGGCACAGGATACCCTCCTATCCTAGGTGGTGTGACATTTGTCTCAGTAAAGAGATGGGTGTTACAATCCACCTATCTATCCATTAGTCCTCCATCATCCACCCCTATCATTGAGCATAAATCAGAGAGGAAAGCTTGTAGGCAAGGGCACTGAGCACCATCATCCACTTCTCCGACAACGAGGCTTGGAGGAGGTTGCATCAATGGTCCTATGATCCGCCCTAACATTGGAGGAAGTAGCGTATCTCTTTATGTCTATTTCTCTCCATTATGGCTATATATTGAACTTGTGTTCCCCATTAATGGGGAACTAATCTTCTAGGTATTTGGGCATTGGTGAACCCTTGGGTCTATGTTTAATCTTGATATTGAATATTAATGGTATTTTAGTTGCTTTCTATTATTGAGATTTATTGAGTGTCATTCTTTGCATTGGTAATCTACGATGCGACAGCCCGGATTATCCAATCCGACGCAATGGGGGAAGAAGCGAACTCCTCCCCGTGTGCGAGCATACCACAATAGAGGGGAGTTGTGTATGCGCCGAGAGATCGTACATTTAGGAATTGGAGTTCCCAAGTTTTCTTTCCCACAATCCCTCCAAGTTAAAGGTTCCCCAAAACATCATGTAGTGAGGGTACTGAGTTTAATAATTCACCTCGAGAGATGGAGTTATTTTAGGAATCCTTGGTCCAATCTATTGTAACTATTAGCCATAACATCCCTTGTCTATCTTTATTGAGAACCCGAGGGGATTCTTTAACTAGATACCCCTCTCCTATGATTGATTGCCCTCGCGACATCGCCACCTCCTCATTCCATATCATTCTTGCTTTCTAGGTTTAGAATTTAGATTTGTTCACAACACTACGGATCCCCGATTAGACTAGATAACAGATAACTAGTTGGTATTAGTATTTCTCTTTCTCTGTGGGATCGATACCCAACTCTTCAAAGTCCACTATATTACTTGTGTGACCCATGCACTTGCGGTATAAGCATAAGCATAAGGCTCCTATCATAACCCATGGGGTAATATAGAAGATATTATTTGAGAATAGGAATTTAAAGTAAATTCTCCATTGATATGTCATCATTCACTGAAGTGGATTCTACTTTGTTCCCATACTTCTCCACGAGTTGAATGGAGAATCCTCTGAGGACACTCAGCTACTCCCAATGCTTTCTTTTTGTTTTTATTCCTTTCTTCCTAACTCTCTATCTAGTTGTCTTGCCATTTACCCCACTCTCTTTCCCTTCGAACTGAGGGTTTTCTGGACCTCTATCAACTCTACGAAATAGGCGTGAAGCCTTGTTTTGGGGATTGTCTTGGAGCACCCTTCGATACGATTAAAGCACTTAAGGTATCAGGGAAGGAGATAGAAATAACTGGTAGGGGGGTTGAGGTGCTAGCCCCCTTTAGCAACGATTCATCTAGGGACGGAACCAATAAGACTTTTTTTTAAAATGGATTTTGTAAGCTACCAAATAATTTCAAGAATTAATTAAAATATATTTTTAAACTATCATAAATATATATGTTAGAAAATCATTATTTAAACATTATCTATTATGAAATTAATGTTAAATAAACTAGCCTTAAAAACTAACTCAAAAAGTAATTGTACTAGTTGGAATCACAAAATTAGAGTATAATAATAGCCATATATTGATGACAAATATTATAGTCCTAATTTCATGCTATTTTACTTTTTCCTAGTTTAGCATTTTTTAGCAATATATAAATATAAATATAAAAGGCAAATCTAGAAATGAAACCCCACAAGTTTTTTACTTAAATTTTGTCCAATATTTGCATAAATATTTTTTCTGAGATAGAAACGAAAGGAAAGAGAAAAAAGAATTGCATTTGGTAAGAATATAATCAATATTTAGTATTTTCTGGAAAATATTTAGAATTTATCTCACTAGTAATTATAAAGGATATTATATATTGATACCTCTCTAAATCTATTGAAATTATAAAACCACTTTAAAGTTCTCTAATACTTTTTCAATGATATATATTTGTTGTTAAAGAAAAAGTATATATATATATACATACACTGATAAGGATGAAAGTAGTAGGACAGCTGGCCGTCATCCAACCACCCACGTGGAAAGCTACCTAAACGGCCCCCGCCAAGCAAACACTTGACATCTCGAAGATAGAAAGCAAATCCTGTACAGACCCACTCATGGGCCGTCCTGCTCGGGTCTAGAAACGACTCCCTTCGGATTCGGCCGAGACGGCTTCATCCGCATCCACAATATCTTGTCCAAACCCGCATAGGAGCCTTCTACCTCCTCTTGTTTGGAAGTTTTTCCGAGAGATTCCATTCGGAAAACTGCATGCAGTGTCTCCGGCTCGGAGGTTTGTCTAAAAGATTCTGTTCCATGAGCTATACGCGGTGTCTCCTGCTTGGAAGTTTCTCCGAACGATTCTATTCTGAAAGTCGTATACTGCTTCTCCTATCCAAAATTCCATCCAAAAATTTCCATTCGGAAGTGACCACATTGAATCTCGTCATGAAAAGCGAGAAGACTCCAAAAGGCCACTCAGAAACCTAAAGGAAAAGCGGAAGCAGATAGTCTTGGGCACCAAGTCTTCATTAGGGTTGAGTTGCCAAGCATGGGCATCAAGCCCCCCCCCCTAAGGCTGAGTTGGCAAGTTTGAGCATCAAGCCTCCCTTCAAACTAAGCCGACAAATAATAAGTATTCATTTGAGCGTAATTTTATACCATATTCATATATGTTTTACATCTTACTTTGGTGGAATTATAACCCGCCAGTACTTAAAAAGTGTTGATTTTATTAAACAGGGCATAATATCAATACACCAAGAGAAATGAAGCTTTTAAAGGGAAATTAAGACCAAAATGAAGCAATTCTGGAGAAGGAAAAATGGCATACTGATGCGCGCACAGGGTGCGTGACAACTATCCACAAGTGTATGGGGTCAATCAAGTAATATAGTACCCAAAAGTAGGTTATTGAATCCACAGGGACTGGAAACTAGTACTAACTATCTTTGTTACCTAGTTCAAAACTACAAAAGTGGTTTTGTTGATTGATTATTCTAAAAAAACTAACACAAACAATTGGTAGGTTGCGAGCAATCAGAGATGAGCGTGGCACCTTGGATTCACATCCTTTTAGGATTCTTTTATCAATATTGAATTCTAAATATTACTTTGAATTGATTAATTCTTGGGAGTTCGCCAGTTGCGCCATCGAGACGCCGTATCCGATCTCTCGGTATGCAAATCGAACTTGTTTCCTATACTAGTTGTAATCTAACTAAAAGAGATATTGATCTATGCATAAAAGAGACATGGAAGTCAAAACCCTAAACATACCTGTGTGTCGCTAATATCTAACGAGGTAATTGACCATGTCCCATGAAAAATATAAGCACATAAATCAAGCACAGACTTCACAAGAATTATCAATAAAGAAAAACCAATAAATAACAGAATTCAATTAATAAATAATCCTAAGGTTCATGTGTCCAAGGCACCACCGAAGGGGTTTAGCCTCTCATGCTAATGGAAACCTAAACAAAGATATTGGGGGAAGACATAATTGAAAACATGGGGACTCTCTTGCTCGATATCTTCTCCACCTTCAATCTGCTCCAAAACCCTAACGTCGCACCGAACACCTGCCAAAGTTTTCTTCACCAAAAAGTCCCTGAACTCTATGCCTTTGGCGGGTTTATATAGAACTTTATCAGATTTGGTACGACCGTGTGCAACTCATGCATGCCCGTGCCAACAACAACGGCTTGATCTCTTCGTTTTGCATTTCTTGAAGCGCACAGGTATGTGCACAGCCGTGCACACCTCTGTGAAGTGCTCTTTTGACTTCTTTCGCTGTGTTTCGTCCTATTTCTTGTACCGTTTACTTCGGGTGCCTATTTTACCTTGCTCAATCACAAAACAAACCGAAAGGAGCACAAAAATAGAGGAATTGACGCTAAACAACAGAATAATTGCATGCAAATATGATAGAAATATATGTATAATTGTGCACTTATTATACCCCCAACACTTGAACTTTTGTTTGTCCTCAAGCAAAGAAAACATATAAAGAAAATAGATAAGTGCAAAATCTATGATCTTAAAATAGTTGGGAGTCTCTCTAGTGCCGAGGGAAACACAATACTGAGTGCTACAAATGGTTTTTACAGAAAATAGGTTTTGCCTTGTACTTGAACCTCCCACATGTGTGTGTGTAACCCTAACTATGGTGCCGCTTAACAACTCAAGCCAGGACTGGCTAGTCTAACCTTTATTAACTAACTTCTTTCCCTAACTCTCTGTAGCTGGGGGTAGTAGCTTCATACATCCAATGAGGTAGCCTTTTCTCTCGGTATGTCATCAAGTGAACATTTGTGAAGCCCAAGATCTGACTACTCAAAAGCGGCTTTAACGCTTCAAAAGTGATAGCTCTTTCTACCATCTCTTCTATAACGGCAGGGCATCCCTAATGGATCTAACTTGCCGATCGGTAGCGCATCCCTAGTGGATCCGACTTTTTGGTTGTGCTAACCGCTCGCCAGTCTCTCTCTCTTTATTTTTTTCCTCTCTTTTTTTTTCATAAATTACATAAACTAGTAGTCACAAACTAGGCAGAATCCAAACCTAAGCAGACAAGTGACAACACAGTCAAAGTTTGTACTTAAAATTTTAGAAGGTGTTTGGTAAATGCAAAATTATACAATATAATTTTAAAAAATTAGCCTCCATTACTAATGTATGACCTAGACACCAAGGAAGACTCCCATTAATTTTCTCATAGATCATCCTAAATTAGCATTTATCATAGACAATATAATTTCCATTGAATAATCCTTCCCTCACACTTAAATTAAGTACTGTCTCCAATGCACACAATATATGCACTACAAAGTATATGTCATGCTAAATCAAGATGGGAGAAAAAGGGTGAACTTAACGAAGTTGTGCATCGTGATGTGTCGATCCCTTTCATTGTGTTTCTTCTCAAGTTTGAATTTTAAATTTTCCTGAGAATATTAAAGGCACAAAAAGTGAAACTCCATAGCATATAGAAAGACTAAACCCTTTTATAAAGAGACTGACTCAAAGAGAAAGAATACAACTATGGTAAATAAATAAATAAAGATAAAGATGATGCTCATATGTCCAAGTCCTCCTCCTCGGTGCTATCGAGTGAATCATCAAAGTTCTCCCTGTTCGTGTCTTCTCCAGCGCCACTAGGGGGGGGGGGGGAATGCAATACCATGGTAATCCAGTGATATTTGTGTGGCATGCACCAACCAGATGAGGAGGGCATCTCTGTCTGCCATTGTCAGTGTCGGTACTGGTGGAGGTTGAGAGGTACTCGGTCTAGCAGCTGGCGGGGAAGAGGTGCTTGGTCCTGCTGCTCGGGCGGCTCTGTGAGTGCTGGTGGCTCAGTAGGGACGGAGAATGTGTATCGGATGCTCTGAGATGTCTGTGTGGCCCATACCATGCCTATCGTCCTCAATATATCGATGGTGACTGGGGTGGAGCTCCTTGTGATCGTCATCGCTCTCGTCACGTGCTGTGACAAGACATCCATGCCCCCAGCCAGTCGTATGATGTACGACCCTAAGAAGATCGCTTTGATCCTTATCAGTAGCTCGGCCATGACCCATCTTAGGTGGAGTGGGAAGCTATCCACTATGCTTTGGAACTAGAGGATCCCTGGTGCTCATAACCCCAGTACTCTGCCCTTGCCCTGTGATGGAGTGGCTAAGGATCAGATGTATGTATCTAAGGGCTGGGGAGCAGAGAGTAGACGCCTTCGACAAGCATGGGTCGTAATGCGGATCTGTGCCGAGTCTCCTCCAAATGGACTCCTGAGGCTCGCCGACCGGTCTATCTAACCTCAGCGCTTGATAATCTGCAGTCTTCGTGAACTCTCGATCATAGAGTCCCAAGTGGATGGTCAAGTCCGTGTAGCTCATCTGGAACATGGTGCCACCCAGTCGGAACTCGATCTAGTCTGGTCGATGTCAGGTGATGAGTCCTTTGACGGCCTAAAACGTCGAGAGCACCTCCACCATCAGCTCTCGGTACGTCATTCCTGAATGTCTATAAGGTACCACTACCACGTCTAGGTGTCTTTGTACATCGGCGGCGAGGCTTACTATCTCCAGCACGCCCAATCGATGCGACGAGCCTCGTCGAAGCTCAGCTTACGGAGGCGTAAGTGTCTGGTGGCGAACATGGGCATCGTGAATGGCAGCTCCTGCCAGGTTACGGTGGATAAGGGTGCTTGGGGTTGGGAGCTCCCCTCTCCCTTCTGCTTCTTCATCCTTTGTTGTTCTGTGGTTTATTTCTTTGCCGGTATACTGTTCCAATAATGGTGGCTTGGCGGAGAAGGGGATGCGCGGCCGTGCGACAAGAGAGGATGAAGGAACGCCGGTGGAAGGGGAGGAAGTGGCTCACGGTCGTACGCGAAGGAGGGCTTTTGGAGTTGAAAAGTTTTTCCACACGGTCTAGGGTTTTTATTGCCCTTTTGACTTAAGCACGTCCGTGCGCACGAGCGTGTGCAAGGGCGTGCCAAGCCTTTGCGTTCGTCACCCAGATGAGCATGAGCGTGCCAAGTAGATATACGACCATGCGTAAAAGTGTTCTCAGTTACATGAGATATCCTGATAGGTGCACGCTCTTCAGCACGACCATGTTGAATTGAACTAAGGTTGTGCCAAAGCTTTGGACTTGTTGCATTTGACTCCCCATGTGGCACACCTGTGCATATGAGATGCATGGGCGTACGCAATAAAGTCTTATGTGAGAGGAAAAATCCGAGAGATGCACGCCCTTTAGCATGGTCGTGCCAAACTCAACTATAGTCATGCACGTCTCTGTTTTCTTATATTGGTTCGTTATTCCTTTAATTTCCTTCATATCTATGTGTAAGTGACTCCATAACAAATATTTATCAGGTTGGTCTCTATCAAACAATCAAGCGCTAGAGACAATAATAGGGGGGGTGGGGGAGGAAGATTGGTAGACACAGAAAGAGAAGATCTAGATTTCAAAGAAAAGAAGCGAAGCCGCTCAAATGCTAAATTGGAGGGTAGCAAGCCCCTTTATTATTATATTAATAATTAGAGGGTGGGTTAAACTTTTTCCTGAAGCATAGATTCAATTAGAGATGAAAAGCTAGCATTAGCAGAAGATCATTGATCATACTTTCTTGCCTTAGACCACTATTGCAAGGAAGAGAAACCCATAGCCATTAAACACATGAGAATCACCAAATTAATTGGAACATCATCTAATTGTAGATCTAACCATAGTTGTACTTCTGCTAAGAACTAGAGCGATAATGATACTACAAAACTAACCTAATTTGGGTTGTCTCTTAAGAAGCCCTTGTTTAACATCGCTAGATTGACTTAACTTTTTAAGCTTAGTGGGGCTCAAAAAGATGGAGCCTCTCTGCTTTCCCATCGGGAGGATCACGCCCTGCAAATTATATACTTAATGAAGCAATGAATTCATACACACAAGGATTAGTCTTGAGTGGTCCCGGTTATTGGGTTGAAGGGGGAGGAGCACAATTCCTTCTCATTTTTTTGAATTTCCGCCACAATGCCGTCCTTTTTTTTTTCCCGAGTCATCAATTTTGTTGGTGCCTCCGCTTTTTGTTCCTTGTCGGAGTCTTCCAAGGGTAGTGCATCCTTGAAAAGGTCATCTAGTTGGTCTTTCAGCAGTTCATCCTGCACAAATTCAAAAACACGGTCAGCAGCATAATCAATGAAGTAACAAGTGACATCGAACTCCATGAGGTGTCTTATGGTGTTCTTGAGTTTAAAGACCACTGCTTCTTCTCCGACCCTCAATATCATTTGGTTGTCTCTGATATCGAACAGTGCTTATGTGGTCTTTAGGAACGGTCTTCCAAGAATAAGCGACACCTCTACTTGGTCATCCAAGTCCAAGATATTGAAATCCATGGGGAAGATGAACATGTCGACCTTCACTATCACGACCTCAACTACCCCTCGAGGGTGACGGATTGATCTATCTTCCATCTGAAGTGTCACCTTTATTAATTTTGGCTCCCTAATTCCCAGATTTTGAAGTATTTTGTATGGTATGAGATTGTGCTTGCTCTAATATCAGCTAGGGCTAGTTCGTCTACCAATCCTCCAATTGTGTAGGGAATTATGTAACTCCCTATATCCTTTTCTTTCCTTGGTAATGCGTTGGTGAGGACGGTCGAGCATTGTTCGTTCAAGGTTGCTAGAGACACTTCAGTTTTCTCTTATTGGTAAGTAGTTCTTTTAAGAACTTTGCATATCGTGGCATCTTTGCAAGTGCTTCTATGAAAGGCACATTGATGTATAGTTCTTTGAAAACATCCAAGAATTTTCGGAATTGCTCATCTTGTTGGTCCTTCTTCAACTTGGCTTGATAGGATAGCTTGGACTTATACTCGGGAACTATAGGTACTTCCTTGTCTTTGCCCATGGCCGTCTTTTTGGTACCTTTTGATTCATCCTCTTCGGGGAATGTGGAGGGTTCTTCTTCTGTTTCCTTGACCCTTGGTGGTGCTAGTTCTGTTCCGCTTCTGAGGGTGATAGCCTTGACGAATTCTCTTGGGTTCACCTCTGTGTTGCTTAGAAGTGTCCGTGCTAGTCTTTCTACCAACGTCTTAGTGATAGCTCTCGAAAGGGAGCTATTTAGAGGATATATTATGCTAGGTTGAGGCCAAATATGGCCATCTAATGATGTATTTCAGAACCAATTTGAGTTATTTTATGTAAACCCTACCTCAACCAGCCTGCACACTTGTTTTAGTGAATTTTAATACTAAATGAATTAATTTATGAACTAATGCAAGTGCTCCCAATATTGACAGATGATGAGTTCATTAGAGCATGATTTGGATGATCATTGGGCAAAAGAGAAAGGTGTTCTACGACAAAGGAGCAAATTGGGAGCAACCTGAGAGCTGCTGAGATCATGAATTTACTAGAAGAGCTATAGGACTCTAAATCCAATCTCCACCGTTCAGATTGAAGATAAACAAGTCAGGAACATTCAGTTAAAGTTGCTCAATCCGAGTTAAAATGGTCATCCGATCGTTGAGTTGATGAAGACATCGCGATGCAGATTGCATACATTGTGATGTTAATTAAAGGTTGGGCACGCTCCATTAGAAATAAATTAACATCGCGATGCGTAAAAGGGACATTGCGATGTTAACATCAAGAAGACATTCAAGACCACATATTTTTATCGACATTGCAATGTGTAAAGTGACATCAAGATGTAGCTTCCTGAGGGTATAAAAATGACTTGATTTCTAGGTTTTCATTATTTTTCACTTGGGGCTGCGACTGGAGCTCCAAGGGGGTGATCCGAAGGCATTCTCTACTATTTGAGGCTGGGTTTTGCTCTACATAAGAGGGGGAACATTTATCTTTTGATTTCTAGTGTTTTAATTCTCCTTTTGTACCGAATCATGGATGTTTACTTTCCTATTTGCATCATTATGGATCTTTCATTTATAATGGTAGCTTAAACATCTATGCTTGGGTTGTATGAACTCCTTGATTTGATATTTAAATTATCCTAAGTTTGTAATTGACGGTATTGTTATGGATATGCCTATGATTTAGTATTACTTGTAATTATGTGCCGATGGGTGACGATTGATCTTAATTCTCCTTGCATAGACATGTATATGTGAGAATCGACCTAGAATCATAGGATGGAACAAAGTGGCAGACGTGGTGCCATTAGCTTAGAAATAAGCATTACTACCCCTATGGTGATAATAGTTGAATCTAGGTCCTATAATTCTTCTCCTTCTCCATAGACATATGGGTAGGTTTAGAAGTATGCTCCTTAGACATAAGGGCTTGTAGGTTGCACCCGGAGTGCACATAAGTGCCGGATTCACCATCGATTTACCCATATCTGTAACTACATATCATTGCAAGAATAGGAGAAAATCTTCACAAGTCATTAGAGCCATACAACCCTAGAAGTATATCATAGAGAGAATTTTCCTGCACCGTTCGTTATTTCTTACTACTTCCTAGGAGTAGTTTAGTTTAGTAACCTCTTCCACTTATTGATCGATTGATTTACAAAACAACTTAGTAGGTTAGTGTTTATCTAAACCTAGTAAGCCTTTCGTATGGATTCAACCTGGTACTTACCGAAATTTATTACTTGTGACCACGTACACTTGAGTGTGGAGCTTGAGTGCTTATACTCTAGCTGACGGTCAACACTGACTGGTGATGACTATCTCTATTTCTCTATTCATAGACGTATGTGTGGGAGGAAAGTTAGGATCATGGGATGGAATGGAGTGACAGCCACGTTACCAATAGCTTAGAGATAAGGGTTGGTAGCCCACGGTGATGATGGGATCTAGGTCCTATAATGTCTCCCCTTCACCATAGACATATGGGTAGGTTTGTAAGCATGTACTTTAGATATAAGGACTTCTAAGTTGCACCCGGAGTGCACATAAGCACCGGATTCATCATTGATATACTCGTATCCTTATCAATATAGTCATAGCAAACATAGGTGAAAATCGTTCCAAGTCATTGAGCCATACAACCCTAGAAGCTTATCATTGAGAGCTTCACCCAAGCAACCCTTCGTAATTCCATCATATTCATGGGATTTAGTCATCTTCCACTTTATTAATTGACCGAGTTTACTAAGCAACCTAATAGGTTATTGCTTATGTAAACCTAGTAAGCTTTCCCTATGGATTCGACCAGGTACTTACTAGAATTTATTACTTGTGACCACGTACACTTGCGTACGGAGGATTGAGTGCTTGCACTCATAGCTGACGGTCAACAAGTTTTTGGCGCCGTTGCCGGGTAAGGCATAGGCCATAGGTGACATTAGCTGAATAGGAGCTAGTCTAGTTTAGTCATTTATTTTCTTTTACATTCTTTTGTATTATATTCATCTTCTTTTTATTTCCCTTTTTTCTAAAATCATTTTTGTTTTTTCTTTATCTAGGTTTCATCTGTTCTATCTAGGGCTTTAAATGAAGCTCATACCTTTTGGAGGTCAAGCGTGCTAAGATTATAGAAGGAAACTATTACACACCTTGTTTTAAGGGTGCAATGTATTATAGGGATGAAGACCTTCCACCATGTATTCAATATGCTTTCTCAACGATCAACACCCCAACAACGCCATCTAATGAATTGGAAGTCTAAAGAGTTTCAAGGGTTCAAAGTCAAGCACATGCATTCAAACCTCAAGACCATTGGGGAACTCAACTTGAAGATAGAACACAACAACAAGTTGACAAGGAACTATCTTTAGGTGAGAGACTGGAGGCATTCAAGGTAGATATGAAAGCTATGTGCCAATGGCTAAAGGAGAAGGAAGAAAAAGAGGAGGAAGAATCTCCACTAGAAGAGCTAATGATGCAATATATGGAAGACATTGAAGCCATAGCTCGAGATTTTAATGACAAAATGCTTAGTGAGGAGACTATTGAAGGGAACTTCGATGATATCTATTACCCTCCACCTCTTTCTCAAAAACCCATGGAAGAACACTTCCTTATTAAGGAAATTGATAGATGGCATGACCATTCAGCTACAGCACAAAGAATCGAATGAAGTAATAACGTAGCTATGCTTAAGGAGTTGATGGGTGTAACACTAATTTCAAGGTTAAGATCTTCCATGTTCAGTGTACAGTTGTCTCTACAAGGTGTTGAGCCATCTACCGACCCTATCAAGACTTCAAGGAAGTGGCAAAGGGAATATAAAGGGAAAGGTCATGAGATGGATGCAGCGGCTCTTATCATCAAAGAGCCAGAATAACATAAAGGGGGTCAAGCTAGAGACCTTAAATCTAGCGCTTCTTGGGAGGCAACCCAAGTTTTCAGTTTTACTCTTGTTTTTATTTAGTTAGTTTTTATTTTTTGCTTTCCTCTTTTTTGGAATAATCCCCATTTCTTTTGTAGGGAAGAGCTTGAGCTTGAGCAGTGCACACATGATATTGCTAGACACCGATTCGCAGTCAATTATACCACCTTCCTTCTGGATCATCAACGTTGGTGGCGAAGAATGTTGAGGAAGATGACGAGGATTAAGTGGGCACTGCTTCATAGGGGAGTGTTTTTTCTGACGACCTCCTTCACTTATTTTCTGCCTATTTCTTATGTTTTTCTTGTGTCATCGGGGACGATGACTTATCTTAATTGGGGGTTGTGGTTTCATGTACCGAAACTTGTTTCTTTTTATATATACTTTGCTAGTTTTAGTAAGTTTTTTTTAATTTTTTGATCATATTAAAAATTGTCCTTGTTTAGTATTAACACAAAACCCTCATGTATAAAATTAAGTGCTTGATCTCCTACTTTATAGTGCCTTGGACACCAATAGTACTGGAGGGCTGAATTTTTCCAACTTAAGGAAGATCACATCTTTATATACACTTGTACATCTAGAACTTCTTTTAGCACTTCATGAATGACCTTAGTCTAGCTTGTATGTTGTATAGAGAACATATATGCATTGGAAAATAGAGGTAGGGTATCAACTTCTTGGTAGTCAAGTAGGACTTGACACATAGAGATATGCATAGAAACTAGGGGTACAAGTGAGCTCACATTAAAGATGAATACATAAGAAAAAAAGAGAAAGAAAAGAACAAAACAAAGCAATAAACGATACATTGAAAGAATAAAAGCAGCATCGATAAGATGTGAGCAATAGCCTGCCTCGGGAGTAGGGTCTTCTAGATTTGTACTTCTAATTCTATTCTCCCTAGCATGTATCGATCTATGTGACATACAATTTGACCAAAGGCATTATATTTGTAGAATACTAATGCGCAATGTAGAATATCTAATTATGATTTGTACTTTGTTTGAAATCTTTAGCCCCTTACTTATTATGTCTTATTGCATATATTTTCATTAGCAAAGGAGATCTAACCCAAAAATATATAAATGCTTGAGCTATTGACTTGTATGTCTTTATGTTTCATTGCTTGAGGACAAGCAATAGTTCGAGTTTGCGGGTGTGATAGCTCTCAAAAGGGAGCTATTTAGAGGACATATTATGCTATGTTGAGACCGAATATTGCCATCTAATGATGTATTTCAGAACCAATTTTGGTTATTTTATGTAAACCCTACCTCAACTAGCATGCACACTTGTTTTAGTGAATTTCAATACTAAATGGATTAATTTATGCACTAATTGAAGTGTTGCAAATATTGCCACATGATGAGTTCATTGGAGCGTGATTTGGATGATCATTGGGCAAAAGAGAAAGGTGTTCTATGAGAAAGGAGCAAATTGGGTGCAACATGAAGAGCTTCTGAGATCATGAATTTACTGGAAGAGCTGCATGACTCGAAATCCAATTTCCACTGTTCAAGTTCGGAACACTGAGTTAAAGTTTCAGCTCAATCCGAGTTGAAATGGTCATCCGATCGTTGAGTTGATGAAGACATCGCGATGCAGATTGCATACATCGCGATGTTAATTAAAGGCTGGGCACGCTCCATTGGAAATAAATTAACATTGCGATGTGTAAAAGTGAAATCGTAATGTTAAATACATCATAAAGACATTGAGGACCCCATATTTTCATCGACATTGGAAATAAAGTAACATTGCGATGTGACTGCCTCGGGGTATAAAAATGACCTGATTTCTAGGTTTTCATTATCTTTCACTTGGGGTGGCAGCTGGAGCTCCAAGGGGGTGATCCGAAGGCATTCTCTACTATGTGAGGCTGGGTTTTGTTCTACATAAGAGGGGAACATTTATTTTTTGATTTCTAGTGTTTTAATTCTCCTCTTGTACTTGAACATGGATGTTTACTTTCTTCTTTGCATCCTTATGAATCATTCATTTATAATGGTAGCTTAAACATCCATGCTAGGGTTTTATGAACTCTTGATTTAATATTTTATATAACCAATGTTTGCTTTGATTCTTTTGGTATGGATATGCCTATGATTCTATACTCTTTTATTCAATCGCCGACCGGTGATGACTATCTCTATTTCTCGATGCATAGACGTATGTGTGGGAGGAAAGTTAGGAATTTAGGGTTGAATGGAGTGACAGCCACGTTACCAATAGCTTAGACATAAGTGTTGGTAGTCCATGGTGATAATGAAATCTAGGACCTATAATGTCTCCCCTTCATCATAGACATATGGGTAGGTATGGAAGCATGTACCTTAGATATAAGGACTTGTAAGTTGCACCCAGAGTGCACATAAGCATCGAATTCATCATTGATATACTCGTATCCTTTTCAATATAGTCATAACAAATATAGGTGAAAATCGTTCCAAGTCATTGGGCCAGACAACCCTAGACGCTTATCGTTGAGAGCTTCACCCGAGCAATCGTTAATAATTAGATCACCTTCATAGGATTTAGTCATATTCCACTTTATTAATTAACCGATTTTACTAAGCAGCTTAGTAGGTTATTGCTCATCTAAACCTAGTAAGCCTTCCCTATGGATTCGACCTAGTACTTACCGGAATTTATTACTTGCGACCATGTTCACTTGCGTGCGGAGGTTTGAGTGCTTGCACTCATAGCTAATGGTCAACACTTAGCTATCTGGAAAACTTTGTGTTCGAGATTCTGCAGGGATGCTTGTTGGTTTCTCATCATCTCCACATGGCTTGCAGCTCGTGTTTCATTGTTAGTAATGTACTGTGTGATCAAGCTTTCTAAGTTTGCTCCCTTCTTTTCCTGTGTTGGTGGTTGATAACCTGAAGGTGGTAGTTGACTCCCATGGGATGGATTTGTCCTTGGTTGTCCTGGGATGCCAAAGGAGATGGTTCTTCCATCTAGGGTTATAAGTGAAGCTGTATGGATTGTTCTGTGATCTTCCTACAAAATTAACTTCTTCTATATGTTCAGCCTTCCCTTCCTCTGTCTTACTCCCACATCCATTACACATCCATACAGGTGTTTGTTGTTAGATGGTGATGTTATCTATCTTTTTGTTGAGGGCTTCTACCATTGCTTTTAGGGCTGTTATTGCATCCACATTCTGAACTCTGGCCACCTTGATTGGTTCGGTCCTTTCAGAGCACACTACTGATAGCCATTGGTGGCCATCTCATCCACTAGTTCATTGGTCGCTTTAGGATCCTTGCTACAAAGGGAGCCACCTGCTGTTGCGTGGAATATTTGTTTGGTAGCTACATTCAAACCATTGTAGAAGGTTTAGACTTGCATCCAATCCTCCATCCCATGCTGGGGTACCTTCCGAGCATGTCCTTGTATCTCTTCTATGTGTCATACAATGATTCTATCTCCAACTATCTGAAGGAGGAAATATCGCTCCGCAACTTTGTTATCTTTGTCGGTAGAAAGTACTTCATTAGGAACTTCTTAGCCAACTGTGCCCATGTTGTGATGGAACAGTGTAGTAAAGAGGGCAGCCACTATTTCGCTCTGTCTCGGACTTAGAACGGAAACAACCTTAGGCGTATGGTGTCCAAGGATACTCCGTTTATTAAGATTGTGTCGCTGGTATCCAGGAAACTTGACAAGTGTGCGTACGGGTCCTCATCTTGGAACCCATCAAACTGGCATAATTGTTTGACCATCTAGACGACATGGGGCTTCAGTTCAAAGTTGTAGCCGGTAACTGGTGGTGGGATGATGCTTGAGCCATTACGGGCCAGGTTCGGTCTCGTGAAATCCGATATGGATCATGTTGGGCCACCATCGGTTCTAGTTTATTGACTTCTATACTAGATTCTGTTATTGCCATCTTTTTTAGAATGATTTCTCGTATTTGACGACAAAGGTGGCGCTCAAAATCTGGATCAAGTACTTCTGCTGGATATGGAGTCCTGCTTCTGGTTATGCACTGGTACCTTCATAGAAATAACCAGAAATTAAACCCGAAAGTAAAAGTTTTTGTCTTTTTTTTTTTTATAAAACTAGACTATGTAATTAGAATTACTGACTTTCTTTGTTACCTAGTTTAAAACTACGAAAGTGGTATTGTTGATTGATTAGTCTAAAGAAACTAATAAGAACAATTGGTAGGTGCACGCTCTCAAAGATGAGCATGGAACCTCGAATTCCAATCCCCAAGGATTCCTTTATCAATACTGAATTCTAAATATTAGTTTCCATTGATTCATTTTTGGGAGTTCGCCACTTGCACCATCTAGACGCCACATTGAATCTCTTCGTATGAGGATCTAACTCATTAACTATACCTAGGTGTAATCTAACTAAAAAAGATATGGATCGATGCATAAAAGAGACATGCAAGTCAAAACCCTAAACACACCTGTGTGCTGCTAAAATCTAATGAGGTAATTGACCATGTCCCATGGAAAGTATAATTATATAAATCAAGCACAAACTTCAAAAGAATTATCAATAAAGGAAAACCAATAAATAACAGAATTCAATTAATAAATAATCCTAGGGTTCATGTGTCTGAGGAACCACAAAAGGGGTTTTGCCTCTCATGCTAATGGAAACAAAAACAAAGATATTGGAGGAAAACTTAATTGAAAATATGGGGACTCTCTTACTCGATGTCCTCTCCGCCTTGAATCTCCTCTATGCCTTTGACGGGTTTATATAAAACTTTATCTGATTTGGCACGGTTGTGCGCATCTCACGCACGCTCGTGCCAACTCCCGCTACTTAATCTCTTCATTTAGAATTTCTTGAAGTGAACTGGCATGTGCACGGTCGTGCCAATTGTACTGAGGCCGTGCATACCTCTGTGAAGTGCTATTTTAACTTGTTTTGTTCTATTTTGTCTCGTTTCTTGTTCCTGTTACTTCGGGAGCCTATTTAACCTGCTCAATCATGAAACAAATCCAAAGGAGCAAAAATAAAAAATAAAAAAAATTAGAGGAATTGATGTTAAACAACAAGATAAGTGCATGTAAATATGATAGAAATATATGTATAATTATGCACTTATGACATACGGCCCATATGAACCTAGAGATTAAGACGGTCTTTGAAATTGATCTCCTTGGACCGTATTTAGCCCGTATGGAGCCATCCGGGGTGTCATACGGTCTGATATATGGTTGTACGAGTCGACCTGTGTTTTATATGGGCCCATATACGGCTCGTATGAACCCACGTATGGCCTAAGTTTCCAGCAATCTGGGGAACCCAGGTAGGGGCAGAATGGTAAATGGCACACTAATGCCGTAAAGCGGGGTATAAATTCAACTAATTAGGGTTTTTGAAGAGAGAACCAGCTTGGGAGTGAAATTCCCTTGATTAGGGACTGGAGATTTTCATCATCAACCCTTGGAGGAAGAGAAGGGCAAGATATTAGAGGAGGAATCGAGAGAGCCGCCAACGGTCTATGTAATAATGTTCTTCATTATCACTCTTTGATTTGCATTCTCTTTGTGTTGCATTATTGTTCTTCATTCATGGAGAACTAATTTACTAGATACTTGGGTATGATGAACCCTTGGATTATGCATTAATTGATGTTGTTTTCTATGATTGAATGCTTGGTTGAATCTAGAGTCTATTTGATGTTTTGATTGTCGTGTTAATCTCTCTATGTTGCGAGAGCCCGGAGAGATTTTTGTAGTCCATATGGGGGAAGAAGAGAGCGCCACCCCATGTGTAGACCATCTCCAATAGAGGAGATTGTGAGTATATCAAGAGCTCGGGTACAAAGGAGGGTGTGTCTTTAATATGTCTTATTCCCACAATCTTTCCAAGATATAGGTTCCCTAGAACATTATCTGTAAGGGCACTAGGATTAGTAATTCACCACGAGAGAGCGAGTAAAAGCACCTTCGAAACTCTTGGCCCTCTGAACTCTTGGCCAAGTATCAACATAGAGACCTTCATTCATCTTTTAGAATAGAAATCCAAGGGTATTCATTACCCAAGTATCCCCTATTCATGATTGATGGCCATCAAGGTTAATTTGATCCCTTAGCTTGTATTTTCAATTTCTTCATTTTAGGTTTAGGTTACGATCACTCATCTTTGGATCAACTATATAATAGATAAATAGTTGGTACTAGTACTTCCTTCTCCCTGAGGATTCATACCCGACTTCTTAGTCCACTTTATTACTTGATACCAGCCATACACTTGCGGATTGCACGCATCAAGTTTTTGGCTCCATTGCCGGGGAGATTAAGATTACTAAGAAAGCTAGGAGTTTATTAATTTAGTTATTTTATTTTCTTTCTTTGTTTTACTTTTTGTTCAATTGATCTCATAGATACTAATATTTCTTATTTAAATTCTTTGCGAGGAATCACATGGCAGGCTCCAAGAGTATGATATTCTTGAAGTTGGATGCATTAGACCGCTGGATTGAGGATAAACTGTCAAACCAGCCTTAAAGTTCATTGTAAAATCTGTTGTGTGAGGTCAACCAGGTTGAGGAAGTGTATGCCATATGGGAGTTAGAAGTCTAGGAAGCAGATTTGTCCACAATGCATCAGGAGTATATCTTAATGTCAGGGGACACAGTTTCAGGGGAATCATATGATGAAGCCTCACAATACAGTTATGATTGCCTGATGGAGATTTTGAATTAGCAGAATGAACAATATGGTGTTGATATGATTGAAGAACCAACTTTCTTAACATCGCCAGGAGAGTTAGTTGGAAATGGTAATGCAAAAATGGATATTGATCTTATATAAGATGCAAGGCAAGACACTCCAACCCCACATCTGGAAGAAAAATCTACCTCATCAACAAAAATAGGATTGGAGGAATTAGATGATCATATGAGAAAATTGATACCATAAGTGGAAGAACTCCCAAAGCTTGAATTGAAAAAGTTACCTAATTACCTTGAGTATGCATTTCTAGCTGATGAGATTCAAAACTCCCTGCATCATTGCTTTGAATTTGATATTTCACAAAAGGAGAAGTTACTACAAGTTCTCAAGAAGCGTAAACGAGCCATTGCATAGAAGATATTTGACATCAAATGAATCAGACCATCCTTTTGTACTCATAAAATCCTTATGGAAGACAACTACTGACCTTCCATTCAACCTCAAAGAAGGCTAACGCCAAATATGCACAAAGTTGTCAAAGTAGAGGTGATCAAACTCTTGGATGTTGGAGTTATATATCCCATCTAAGATAGTGCACTAGTGAGTCCAATTCAGGTGGTGACAAAGAAAAGAGGGATTATTGTGGTGACGAACGAGAAGAATAAGCTAATTCCTACAAGAACAGTCATTGGTTGAAGAGTGTGTATTGATTATATGATGAGAACCCACCGAGGAGAAGCCAGCGTCGACGCGAAGCACGACGGCGTCATGGGGTGGAAGGCTAGTCCGGTGAGTCTGAAGGAGGTGTGGCCTGGGCGGGAGATGGTCCACGTTCACATTCCAGGCTTATGGTGTTTTAAAAAATGTTCAGTTTATTTAGAAAGTAATGGCATAAATGTAATAAACAGGGAGGACTTTTATATAAGCCCTCTTTGTTTTAGGTTAGGGGATCTTTTTAGGTTTTAAAATTGGAGGAGTTGGAAGAACGGCGGAGCTGCGATCGATCATCGGCGGAGTAAGGCTGCGGCCTTGTGAAGCTTGGGCTGTTTCGGCAAAGTTCGCGGCGTCGGAGCGGAGGTGAGTTACTAACGTTCGCGGAGGGAGCGATCCACGCCATCGGGTTGACCTTCAACATTTCAGAAGGGGCTCATGCTTGGCTGTAGTGGGACCTTGTTTTGATGTGATTTGGGGTGGAGAAGAGTTTGAAGGGCCAGCCAACTTAAATTTGTTTTGGTGTTGAGTTGGTGTGTTGGTTGGGTTGGGTTTTATTTATGTTTTGGGTCCCATGTTGAAAGTTTATGAATGAAGGATTGCAGTGTGTTAAAGATCCAATTGAAGTTTGTGTTTCAATGAATCTGTTCCAATTTCATCAGTTATGAGTGTAAGAATGGATGCTTGTAATTTCTGGAATTGAGCTGGGTCCGATGGAGTTAGAGAAGTGCTTCAATTTAGGTCGCCCATCAAGTGTTTGTTGAAATGCCTGCAGTTCAATTACTGTCCAACCTTGATCTTCAGTGAATCTGTTTGCCTTTGGGGGAAGTGCAGAGCCAAGTGGGACGGTTCTCTATCAAGTGGTGCTTTCATTGAGATCGTCGGGAGATTGTGTGTCGATCATCGGCGACACCGTCGGCTTCTACCGTCGACGGCTTGGAGTGTTCCGGGTTTTTGATTGCCTACAACTCACTGGATCTTGGGAGTAATGGAGGGCGAAGGTTGTCCAACATCAAATAGGGAACGGGTGGAGGCCCTCGAGGCAAGCGGCAAGAAGATGCGGAAGGACATAGAAGACATTACTAGCACCCTCGTGGCCATACGCAGGGAAAACCAGGAGGGTCTACAACGCCTTGAGCAGAAAATGTCGGGCAGTCGCGTACCAAGCTGCTCCGGATCGTCCAGATCCAACAACCAGGAGGCATCACCCCGAGGGAGACGGGGAGGAGGGAATGAGAGTGACCATGAGGAGTTCGACCGATGTCGTCAGGAAGGTAGAGACCACTCTCGAACCTCTCATCATCGTCGAGACAGAGGGGGCTATGGAAGGGTGGATATGGAGCAAGATGAGCACTCGGTGCGGGTCGAACAGCATGCTCGGCGCCATTACGAGGATGATCGCCGAAGGCGTAGGGATGGGTACTACAATCCGCCCCCTCACAAGCCAAAGGTGGATTTTCCTCACTTTGATGGAGGCGACCCCACGAGTGGCTAGACAAGGCGGAGCTTTTCTTTGCTCGATACAATATCCCACGGGAGGAGCGAGTTACTACAGCCTGCTACTACCTGGATGGCGGCGCAAGCAAATGGTGGCGGTGGATCAAAGCCGTCTATGATAAGGAGGGGAAGCGCCTAGGATGGACCGCCTTCGAGAAGGAGTTTATGCGTCAATGGGGGCCATCGCCTCATGTTAATCCCCATAGCCAGCTTGCAAAACTGAAGCAGGAAGGCAGGTTGAAGGCATATATTGATGAATTCCGACAGTTTCAAACCATGGTGAGGGGTTGGCCGGAAGAGGCTCTGTTGGGCACATTTGTGGAAGGACTCAAACCTTGGTTATCAAGTGAGGTGAAGTTGAGGCAACCACGGGATGTACCCGAGGCGATGCGGATGGCCGAACTTATTGAAGAAAGCTCAACAGAGAGAAGAAAAATCAGGGAGAACAGCTTCACTACTTCCAAAGGTACTGTCGATCCTAAGTTCCAAGGTAAGGGGAAGGGAGTGGAAGGCTCCAGCAAAACCAACAATGTGGAAATGCAGCGGCTGTCCAAAGGAGAAATCCAGGAGCGGGTTAAAAGGGGATTATGTTTCAAATGTGGGGACAAATGGAGCAAGGAGCATAAGTGCAAAACCGGGCAGGATTTTTTGATCACCGAAGACAATGAAGAGACTGAAATAGATGAGGAAGAAGAGGAAAGTGAAGATGAACACCTGCAGTTGGGTGAGAGTAATTCACTTCAGGGCAATGCCAATGTCTCCTTGGATGCTATCTCAAGAGCCACATTGCCAACCACTATGAGAGTCTCAGCGTTGATTGGGATGCATGAAGTGGCGCTGCTAGTAGATAATGGATCATCACATAACTTCATCAATTTAGGAACACTGCAGAAATTGGGGCTGCGAGGAGAAGCCGTAGAACCTTTCTAGGTACGGGTCGCCAATGGGGAGAAGCTAAGATGTTGTGAGATGGTACCTGGCGTGAAGATGAATGTGCAAGGAGTCCGAGTACTAGCTGATTTGCATGTTCTGTCCTTGGCATGCATAGATGTGGTGTTGGGACACATGGTTGGAGAGTTTGGGGAAAGTAGTCCATGAATACAAAAAGATGACCATGGAATTTAAGTTGGGAGGTCACAAGAGAAAATGGACAGCCCTCTCATCTACCGAAGTGAAGCAATGTGAGGCGAACACAATAAAAAGGTTGTATCGAAAGGGAGCTCACTGTTTTGCTATTATGGCCACTACCGACACACCATCAGTGGAGGAGCCACTGGATATCCCTGAGCAAGTCAAAGGACTTTTGGCGGAGTATGAACAAGTGATGAAGGTACCTACATCTCTTCCACCGGCTCGACCCTTTGACCATAACATCATCTTGGAGGATGAGAGCAAACCGGTGAGGGTGCCACCCTACCGTTATGCTCACTTTCAAAAGGAGGAGATAGAGAGACAAGTAACGGAGATGCTTCAAAATGGGATCATACGAGCGAGCTCTAGTCCTTTCTCATCTCCTATCTTGTTGGTGAAGAAAAAAGATAGGTCGTGGCGCTTTTGCACGGACTATCGCGCACAGAATGCCGCAACGGTAAAGAACCGGTTCCCAATACCTACAGTGGAGGAGATGTTGGATGAGTTGCATGGGGCGAAGATCTTCACCAAACTGGATTTAAGGGCCGGGTACCACCAAATTAGGATGCGGGAAGAGGACGTCCACAAAACGGCATTTCGCACACATTCGGGGCACTATGAATACCTCGTTATGCCCTTCGGATTGTGCAACGCACCGTCGACTTTCCAAGCGGCCATGAACACCATTTTTCAGCCCCACTTGCGGAAGTTTGTGTTAGTGTTCTTCGACGACATCCTCGTCTATTCCACTTCGGAGGAGGATCACCGAAGGCATTTGGAGACTGTGTTGGGATTGCTTGAAGAGCATCAGTTCTACATCAAGCTGACCAAGTGTGCATTTTGGCAAGAAGAATTGGAATATTTGGGACACATAATTTCTGTCGAAGGCGTCAAGGTGGATCAACGGAAGATCGAAGCAATGGTTGATTGGCTACTCCCGAAAGATATTTCAGCGCTGAGAGGATTTCTTGGTTTGACGGGGTACTACAGACGCTTCGTGAAGGGGTATGGCATCATTGCCAAGCCACTCACATTGATGCTGAAGAAGGGGGAATTTGTTTGGACAGAGAAATCTAGAAGGGCATTTGAGGAGTTGAAGCAAGCTATGACACGAACACCCGTTCTAGCCTTACCCAATTTTCAGAAATCCTATGAGGTACACACAGACGCAAGTGGCGATGGCATTGGGGCTGTTCTAGTGCAGCCTTCATGTCTAAGGCTTTAGGGCCAATGAAACGGGGATGGGGAACATATGCTAGAGAGCTCTTGGCGGTAGTGCATGCGGTGAAGGTGTGGCGACCTTACTTAATGGGTCGGAAATTTGAGATAGTCACCGATCAACAAGCTCTCAAGCACTTGTTGGAGCAGAAAATCACCACCCCAGACCAGCAGAAATTTCTGGTCAAATTGTTGGGCTTGGAGTAAACAATCAAGTATCGACCCGGAAAGGAGAATCCGGTAGCGGATGCACTATCATGACGAGAAGGCAGCCCCATGTTGTGGGTTACACATGAAGAAGGCGAAGGCTGTAGCTTTGTCATAAGTGTGGTAGAATGGAGAATTTGGGATCGGATTCGGGAGTCGGTCCAGTTAGATGAGAAGACCGTGGGCCTGATTAAGAGGGTTGAACAAAAGGAGGTCGGGATGCAGGAGTATCACTTTCGAGGTGGACTTCTTTTCTACAAAGGTCGGGTCTATGTTCCAAATGCCCCGGGCTTGAGGAACGACATTCTGGAACACTTCCATGGTAGCAAAGAGGGAGGACATTCAGGCTGGCTGAGGACTTACCAGAGGGTGAAACCTCTCTTCCATTGGGAAGGGCTGAAGAAAGAGGTGCAGGCCAAGGTTGCAACATGCAGTATATGTCAAAAGATGAAGTCCGATACAAGAGCACCTGCTGGCTTGCTTCAGCCACTTCCGATTCCAGAACACATATGGGAGGATCTCTCGATGGACTTCATCGAAGGGCTGCCCACGAGCAAGGGCCAACAAGCAATACTGGTGGTCGTGGATCGACTGAGTAAAGGGGCTCACTTCATTTCACTGCGCCATCCATTCACTGCACAAAGCGTAGCCAAAGAATTTGTGGAAGAAATTGTGAGGTTACATGGAATTCTGAGAAGCATAGTCACGGATAGAGGCGGATAAAGGCAACATTTTCATGAGCGCATTTTGGAAGGAGTTGTTCGCACTGCAGGGGAGCAAGTTGAAGACCAGTTCAGCCTATCATCCTCAAACTGACAGGCAAACGGAGGTGACAAATCGGACACTGGAGCAGTACCTTCGTTGTTTCTGCCATGAAGGACAAGGAAGGTGGAGGGAATTTTTGCCGTGGGCTGAATACTAGTATAACACTTCGTACCACGTTTCACTCAACACTAGTCCATTCGAAATCGTGTATAGGAGACCTCCACCATTGCTCAGACCGTATGAGACGGGGATTGCACAAAATGAAGTGGATAGGGAGATGAAAGCCCGTGAAGAAGCATTGTCCAAGGCAAAGAAGGAACTAGAGAAGGCCCGAGAACAGATGAAGAGGCAGTATGATGAAGGTCGGAGGGAAGAGGTAATTGAACCAGGGGAATATGTCTATCTGAAGTTACAACCGTATCGACAGCGAACCATCAGGGGACGAATGAACATGAAGCTGTCCCCGAGGTTCTATGGGCCATTCCGAGTACTGGAAAGGATTGGCGAGGTCGCCTACCGTTTGGAATTACCTTCAACAGCTTCAATACACCCGGTATTTCATGTGTCGCAACTGAAGAAGAGAGTCAAGGACCCTGGACAAGTCACAGAGGACATTCCTGCATTTGAGGAGGGATTGGTATTAAGGCCGGAGAAACCTCTGCGCTACAAGGTACTGGGCCCCGACAAAAGCACTGGAAGGAAGGTGCAAGTGCTGGTGAAATGGAGCGGACAGCCCGAGGAGAAGGCCACTTGGGAGGACTATGATGATCTCTTCCAGAGATTTCCTGAACTGATCCTTGAGGACAAGGGAAGTTTTCAAGGGAAGGAGAATGATGAGAACCCACCGAGGAGAAGCCAGCATCAACGAGAAGCACGCCGGCGTCATGGGGTGGAAGGCTAGTCCGGCGAGTCTGAAGGAGGTGTGGCCTGGGCGGGAGATGGTCCACGTTCATATTCCAGGCTTATGGTGTTTTAAAATGTTCAGTTTATTTAGAAAGTAATGGCATAAATGTAATAAACAGGGAGGACTTTTATATAAGCCCTCTTTGTTTTAGGTTGGGGGATCTTTTTAGGTTTTAAAATTGGAGGAGTTGGAAGAGCGGCGGAGCTGCGATCCATCATCGGCGGAGTAAGGCTGCGGCCTTATGAAGTTTTGGCTGTTTCGGCAAAGTTCGCGGCATCGGAGCGGAGGGGAGTTCCTAACGTTTGTGGAGAGAGCGATCCAGGCCATTGGGTTGATCTTCAACATTTCAGAAGGGGCTCATGCTTGGCTGTAGTGGGACCTTGTTTTGATGTGATTTGGGGTGGAGAAGAGTTTGAAGGGCCAACCAACTTAAATTGGTTTTGGTGTTGAGTTGGTGTGTTGGTTGGGTTAGGTTTTATTTATGTTTTGGGTCCCATGTTGAATGTTTATGAATGAAGGATTGCAGTGTGTTAAAAATCCAATTGAAGTTTGTGTTTCAATGAATCTGTTCCAATTTCATCAGTTATGAGTGTAAGAATGGATGCTTGTAATTTCTGGAATTGAGCTGGGTCCGATGGAGTTAGAGATTCAGGTTGCCCATCAAGTGTTTGTTGAAATGCCTGCAGTTCAATTGCTGTCCAACCTTGGTCTTCAGTAAATCTGTTTGCCTTTGGAGGAAGTGCAGAGCCAAGTGGGACGATTCTCTATCATTATAAAAGTTGAATGATGCCACAAAGAAGTGAAAGCACAATAGGAACCCTTAGCCAAGAATTCACCATGTATTATCATAGAGAGTCTCATCCACATTTTAGTAATCCAAGGGAGATTCAATTACCCAAGTATCCCCTTTCCATGATTGTTTGATATCAAGAGTAATTTGACCGCATTGTTTGTGTTAGCAATTTTTTAATTTAGATTTAGTATAATCATTTACCTTTGGATCCACTAGATAGTAGATAAGTAGTGGGTACTAGTACTTCCTTCTCCCTGAAGATCGATAACCCGACTTTGAGTCCACTTTTATTACTTGATTACGATCCATACATTTGCGGTAGCATCATATCAGAGGGCCTACAGAAGTACATTACAGTGCAAACAAGATGGCTAAGAAGGTTATTGACTCTGGATTTTATTGGGCAACATTATTTCATGTTGCATAGAAGTATGCCCAATCTTATCATAGGTGTCAACGAACCTGCAACATTTCCCAACGCAATGAGATGCCATAAAGCTCAATGCAAGTATGTGAAGTGTTCGATGTTTGGGGGATAGATTTCATGGGACCCTTCTCGAATTCTCACGAAAACAAGTTTATTTTAGTAGCAGTGGATTATGTTTCCAACTGGGTGGAGGCGCAAGCTTTACCAACTAGTGATACTTGGGGAGTAGTTGGATTCTTAAAGAAACTATTTTCTCGGTTCGTTACACCAAGAGACATAAATAGTGATCGGAGGACGCACTTCTGCAATGCTCAATTCGCTAAAATCCTCAAAAGGTACGGTGTCATACATTATACATCTACACCGTACCATCCTCAGACGAGCGGTCAGGTCAAAGTATCTAACCGAGAATTAAAAAAGATCCTCGAGAGAATTGTTGCACATAATAGAAAAGATTGGGTTGAAAAACAGAATGATGCACTTTGGGCCTATCGCACCACTTATAAGGCACCCATAGGCAACACTCCCTACAGACTTGTCTATGAGAAAGCATGTCACCTACCGGTTGAGCTCGAACACAGCCTACTAGGCCATCAAATTCCTAAACTGCGACACTTCCCTCACCAGCATTGAAAGAAAATTTCAACTAGATGAGCTTGAGAAATAGCACCTCTCAGCATACGAAAGCTCGAGATTATATAAGGAGCGAATCATGCAGCACCATGATCAATCACTAAAGTAGCATAAATAATTCAAGGAAGGAGACTGTGTATTACTATTCAATTCAAGGCTTAAATTGTTTCCAGGAAAGTTATGGTCCAGATGGTCAGGACCTTTTCATCATCACCAAGGGTTCACCCTCAAGGAGCAGTGGAGATTAATCATCCTAATAGGGGTACATTTAAGGTAAATAGTCACCGGCTCAAGCTATACCACGATACGGTCATCAAAGGTGGAGTTGGTTAGAACTTTAAACGCATTTGAGCCCACATGATGTAAATTGAGGTAGTCAAGCTAATGGCGTTAAACAAGCA
Source organism: Dioscorea zingiberensis (assembly GCA_026586065.1). Classification (NCBI taxonomy): domain Eukaryota; kingdom Viridiplantae; phylum Streptophyta; class Magnoliopsida; order Dioscoreales; family Dioscoreaceae; genus Dioscorea; species Dioscorea zingiberensis. The sequence continues at coordinate 16,921,989 of CM048826.1, read as the reverse complement.
TTGCTTCTTAGGAGGCAACCCAAGTTGTTGGAAATTTTCTTTTTCTTTGTGCAATTTTCTTTTGATTAGTTAGATTTTTGTTTGAAATAAATTGATGATACGTCTCATTTCCTTAGTCGCATCATCTTGTCTCATCATGCTGGATGTTCTTTATTTTATAGCCCTGGATTGATAATTCCTAATAGGTCGCACAATAAGGTCATGAATGGCCTCCGGTATTGGTTGCATAAACCAAAAACCCAAGTGTATACAGCGGGGGAACATACGGCCTGTTATACGGTCATATGGTCATGCCAGAGGAGTAGACGGGGTATCATACGGCCCGTATAGGTGCCCCTATGGGTCATAAATGCATTGTTTGAATTACCTAGGTCCTTTCGGAGGCCATACAACCCTGTATGATAGGTAGTATGGTCGCCAAGTGTGATCATACAGGAATATATATGGTCGTTTAGCAGACCATATGATCTTAATGTCCCTCTTCATAGCACGCATCTCGAGGAATATGGTTTACCGTATGGCCCGTATAGGGCCTATACATTTTCACCTTTGAAGTGTACGATCTTTCATACAACCCGAACATGGGCCCGTATGGGGTCGGACAGTTACAAAAGTAGAGGTGTTTCATATCGCTCCCTTTCACATCTTGAAAACCCTCTCACTGACCTCCTCTCTTCCACTTCAATCCCGATGTTCCCCACACCGGCACAACCTCTTTATTTGCATTTTGGCATTCATCAATCTGAGGTATGTGTTTATTTGTATGATTTGTCTATGAAATTCCCTTTTTTTTATGTTTAGAAACCTAGGGTTTGTTTGTGAATAATTTGAATGGTTAATGTATGCATGTTTGTGGCAAATCAAGGCCGCAAAAGTTTGATTGGGGGAATGTATAGAGTGTAGAATGAGAAAGGCATGTATAGAGTCAAGAACGAACTGTAGCCATCGGCGCCCACACGGCCCAACGCATACGGCCTGTAACAAATCCTGTTTGGTGCACTGCCAGGATCTTACGACCTGTCATAGGGCCCGTACACGGGCCCATATGCAGTCATTTACAAGCCACAGTGCACATTTTTATTCCATTTCCCGATCTTTTGAATGCATTGACATCCCTTTCAATTGTTTTTGCTGACATGCCTCAAAAGAAGACAGACTCTATTCCCAAAAATCACAGAACAGGAGAGGGATCATCCTCTAGAGGCCCTAAGTGCACAGAGGAGCGCTTCCGTCATTGCTACACGTGCCTCACCACCTCGCCCTTTGGACGTATGCGCATCATCGATTAGGGGCTTCTCACCCAGCTTGGGATCGTCGACCGTGTACGTAAGTTGATATCTTATGGGTAGTTTGGACAGATTGTTCTCCCTCAACAACGAGGTATTCAGGGAGCCCACATTAGAGGGGTTGAGTATCTTCGAGGCTGACTGGAGGACAGTGTCAGAACAGAGCTTTACCGCCATCACATTCCAGCTCTACGGGGAGCAGAGGACTATGAGTTATACACAGTTCGCAATTTATATGGGTTTTTACGATCGCGAGTTCATCTTCAGCCATGAGTATAGCAAGCTACTCACCGCTTTCCTGGACCATATCATTCCCTCCGCCTGATATTGGTTGCAGCTCGGCGGACACTATGGCAACAACAAGGCGTCCCTAATGACCGACCCAGTGTATCGATATATTCACACTCTGATCAGCCGGACCATTGTAGAACTCTATGATAGGATAGGCGTGGTCACCATCACCGACTGGTTCCTCCTCTACAACTTCTTCAAGCGAGCACCCATCCACCTGGGATACGTGATCGATGATTACTTCGTGCACCAAGGACAGAGCCCTTGTTTCAAGGCCATTGGTGTAGGGCCCTACATTACCCACTTGATCATTGGGATTGGCCTTGAGCAGAAAACTGAGGGTGCACAATGACTCCAACTCATTACTCCCCTTGGGATGAGTACCCTTTTCCATATGGGGCTCGTCCAGCACTCTGGCAGCCGCTACATCCTTGTCGGCCAGGATTCAGAGAGCTCAAATTACCACAGTTCGGATCCGAGGACTCGAATTCACCACCACCCGCTGCCCGACTCCCCTTAACATCAATAGCCTCCTAGCGAGAATGGAGGAGCAGATCACCGAGGTCCGCACAATCCAGAACACTATCGTTGAGGAGCAGCACCAGATGAGGGCTCATCTCCTTGAGGAGCAGCACCGGATGAAGGACCACTTCACCGAACTCTCCCTTTTCATTCGAGGACAGATATCTATTGTACCTCTACCTCCTACATCTCAAGCACCTATCGCTGCACCACTTGAGGCACCGGCAAATGATCACCGCAGCATGGAGGACTGAGACATATCATTTTACTTATTTTTATGTGTTGCTTATACTTGTCTTTTTATATGTGCACCGTTATGTACTAGTTAAGAAAGGGCACAACCCTACTCAAGTTATCTTTATTTTCTTTTCTGTGGCTTCTATTGATTCCCTACTTTGTGGAGTGATGATGATCCATCCTCTCTTGCAGATATGGAACACGAATCCACATTCCCCGGTATTCGCCAGGTGATCAATTCATGGAATTCAAGCAGCAAAACAAATTAACCGTGGATGTTTTAGTTTACCTTTCTCCATGCTCCTTTTATCTTAGATTTCTTAAGTACATTGAGGACAATATACGTCTTTAAGTATGGAGATAGGGGGCTACCTATCCATTTATGCATCTATTGGAAACTCTTAAGTGTGGAGATAGGTAGCTATTAGTGAAATTCATTGCAAATCTTTATTTGATAATTCATGTTTAGCATACACCGATGAAGGTCCTTTTAGAAAACATTTTGACAAATTCTATTCATAGGGCACCATCTTAGCACATAATTTTCTAAATTCTCCTATGAAACACTATGGTCACCTAAGGACCATCTTTGTGACACTCATAATCTCTAGAGACAATAGATAACTCATTGGTATGTTCTCGTGACTTTAATAGCTAAGCATCACTTTCAATGGCTCCAAGAGACTTCGTGGCACTAGTTCAAACATTTAACCCCTCATAATATAACCTAGTGGACAAGTAAGAGGAGAATAATGTAGTTTTGTATATAGTAGTTACAGAGCAATAATGTAACACCCTTATCCTTTTCAGGACCCAGGTGTCACACCAGCCAGGTTTAGGGAATGAACCCTAAACCTAAGGCTGTAATCTGCTAATTAACTGGGAAAAATAACAACAAGCGGAAGGTAATAAACAAACTAGATAAGTTAAAACACCAACTCAATCTGAATTAATACAAAGCCAAATAAACATTGTCTTAAACTTAATGTCTCACAACACTCGAAAACAAATAAACATAAACTAGACACGGAGTCAGAGCCAGCTCCAGTACATCTCCTCTACTCGTGATCAGACGACCTGCTAGAAGTACTTCGCCTAACGACTGCCAAAAAGCAGTGTCAAGAAGAGGGGTCGAGCTACCGGAGCTGATCAGCGTAAACAACCTCGGGTATAACTGTACCCGTATACAATAATAAAGCTGTAGAGTAAAAACTGGCATGTAAACACGAATAGAAAATACTGAATTAAAAATACTGAAAACTGCTCAATAATCACAAGTAAGTAAACGCTTGATCAAGATATTCTCTTAAAAATGCATATCCGAAGTTTACGTTTCTCTGCCTTGTGAATTAAATATGAAACCAGGCATTCCCCTAGGTAACTGCACTGTGCCCTCTCTCTCTCGAGATGAGCTCTATCTCTAGAAGGCGAGGAACGGCATCATCTAATACACAAGACTATTCTCCCGACTACACATCTACTTCAATATCAGCATGGCCAAAGAACCAACGAGTATATCCGGAGCATCGAGGTTGAGTATATATATCGTATAATCGAGCATCCCAAAAGGGATGGAAAGGGGGTTTTGATTTTATAAAAAGAAGTAAACACGTATAGTTCGCTATTTTTGAAAAGAGAATTAAATCACCCTCTCATGACTCAACGTCAGACTCTCTGGCTCTTCACGAGCCACTCGGTCTATACAAGTATTTTCAATAGAATGTAGTCTTTACGTATCTCAGAATCGCTTCTCTTTTACATTATCGATTACTAAGCATGAAATGGTTATAAAACTCTATAAACTGTTATGAAACCCATAGTTCACGCTTTTAAAATCGAAACCGCGGTCGTATAAAAATACGGTAAAACTAGCAAAAGTATGCAGGTAGATTTCCCTCACACGAACTGCGGTTCGAGCTTAGATCACGGCTCGGTCCCTGGCGGCAGACTTGCCTTTGCCCTTTCCTGATAATTGAAATATGAATTCTATAAATATGGAGTCTGATCTCTAGATTTGTTTTTCTAATGAAAAACCAAATAGAATACGATGCCAAAAAGAATACGAGATTTCTTTAGGAATACGGAACTCGTATTCTTAAGACATTCTCATTCTATACTATTTAAGCACGATAATTTCATTAATCAACTAAAGCATGATTCTCTACTAGAATGAATTGTGTATTCCTACAACATGATATCTGAACCGGCCCTTACTTGGAAGAATTAACTCCAATCAATGTTAACTATTGATTAGCTACTATCATGTTCACAAAATCATGTGTTATACATGATCATGAACGGTTAATCAATTAAAATACCTAAGACTTTCTACGAAAATTCAGCAGCACCTCCTCTATTTGGAGGGCCCCGGAAATATACATGCATTCACCACATTCAACATAAATTACTCCATTAACATTCAACATCCTAAATCCCTTGTTAACAGCCCATAATTATTCTTAAATTATGCATCAATTTATAATTTCCCAATTTCAATATTAGGGCTTTACTTGAAGAGAATGAGTCTAATTGCCGGTGTAGGGTTGCAGGCCGAAGGCGACAGTAGGCCGGCCTCGGGCTTCAGCTCGTCGGAAGGGGGCTGTGACGGGGTGGCAGTGTTGTGGTGGCTCGCCGGAGCTAAACGGAGCCGCTGCAGGGCTGTCCGCGTGCAGGCGTGCGTGTGCGTCGGAGGATGGCCGGAAGAGGGATACCGGCCGGCGTCAGGCTGCAAACAGGCCGGACACGAAGGCGCGCAGGGCGGTGTGGGGCGAGCTGCTCGCCGGCGCTCGTGTGGCGCGGTGGACTGCTCGGCGACTGACAGCCCCACTACGGCTTGGGCGGCGCCGGAACTGAGAGAAGAAAGGGGAGGGGATGAGTGGCCGCCGGTGTCTCGAAGCTCGCCGGCGGGGCTGCGCTGAAGGGGGAGAAGGCGTCGGTTCGCCGAGTAGGAGAAGAGAATCGAGAGAGAGGGGGGGGCTGTCTCGTGTGAACGAGAGAGAGATTGAGAGAGAGAGAGATTTGTTTTCTCTCTCTCTTTCTCTCATCTCTGTCTTTTAAAGACAGAGATTCTTTTTTTTTTTAATTTTAATTACTTTAATCATTAGAGTATATTATATTTTAATACCTTTTTTTTTTCTTTTTCTTTTTCTTTTCTTTTTCTTTTACTTTTACTTTTACTTTTTAATTTATTTTATTATCTTATTATATATATATATATATATATATATATATATATATATATATATATAATATTTCATTAATTAAAATAATTTTATCTTTTAAAAAGGAATTTACTAATATATTATCCTTTACTTTATGTCCCATCACTATTTAAGAAAAATATTATTCTATCAATAATTCTCCACCTGTGATCCCGAATCCCTCAGTCAGATTGGGCTTACCCCGTGACACAAAAATGGGCCGGGTCAGAAGGCCACGGGTTGCCTTCTCTCCCTAACACCTGCATCCGCTAATCTCTGGCTGACTCTCTACTGTGATCTACTTTATCTGACTCTAACTTTTGTCCGATATTCCTACTTAATTAATCTGGATTAATTAATATTTAATAATCTTTGATTTACTTAATCGAATCCTCGACCACCATCCATCTCCAACTATTCTATATAACTCGGCTCGGCCCATTAAGGCCTCTCTCGGCCCTATAGTTGTAGAGTGGGATTTCAATCCATTTATTCTAATTTTCTTTAACTTGAGATTATACTAATTAATCTGTTTTAAGTTGATTAAACTCATTTAAATTTTTAAAATTTTACTGAATGGACTTATGAAATTCTGGGATGTTACAATTCTCCCACCCTTAAGAATTTCGTCCCCGAAATTTCCTTACAATAGATAACTACAACAACTAAAGGTATTGTTCCCTCATCCTGCTCCTCTCTTTCCAAGTGGCTTCTTCCACTTGGTGATGACTCCACAATGCTTCCACTAGAGGTATTATCTTGTTCTTCAATACACTCTCCTATAGGAACACTTTCAGGAATACCGTATCTTCCACTTCTATTCTGGGACCTCCAAGGGTACTAACAACCCTGATGGCTTCTTGTGCTCTTCCTTGATCTGCTAACCGATCAACCCACTTGTAACGTACTCGGCGATCTCCTTCCAACTCATTAGGTGATTCAAATTCTTGTGGTCGGTGAAGAATCTACAGGCTCCATCATAAAGATAATGTTGCCAGATCTCCCAACGCAAGGACCACTTAGATGTAATACCTGCCTCTACTAAATGTAACACGCATCTCTCAATAAGACGGATGTTACACCAGCCACGTCAAGAAGATATAACTAAAACTGATAACGATAGGTACACTCCCAAGACTTAGATAATCATAAACATAACTGTATCATGCATCATCAAACCAAATAAAATCAACATATGGCCACATCGCCTCAAGTCTAGGCAACATGACCTCAAATATAGAGTAGAAGTTATACATCACAAGTCTTTTATTTAATACTAATACGCGACTAGGGAATGCAAGAGTCAACCATGATTACTCATTCTTGTTCATCCGGAATGTCATCCGGCAAGTACCGCAATGTTGTTGTGTCATCATAAAGGCCTGCCATCGATTAGCCTGAACTCCTCGACCTCCCTCACCTCCTCGGCTTCCTTGAGATCTCCCCCGTAAGATCCTCCTCTATTGCTCCCACTACTACCCACGCAGTAGTATCCTGGATGGTGGAAATTTTGTGCACTTAGGGCCTCGGCTTGGAGTTGAGGGAACTGCCAACTCCACGAACTAATAGGGGACATTCCTTCATATAATGTCCCGCTAAGTTGATGATGATAGCAAATACCTACTCCAAGGCCCGCTTCGACACTCTCGAATGATATCTCTTGCAAGTAGGGCATTGAGGCTTCTTCCGATTCTCGGCTTCCTCGTAAAAAGAGCCATCACCGCCGCTAGAGTTGCTCTTCTTGGCAGTGTCTCAGAATCGCCACCGCCTGAGAATCGAAAGCATACCTCTTCTTCGACTTCTCCGGTCATTCCTGGCGGTCCATGCTTGACTCAACTCCAGCGCAGGCCTCCACTCTGTGAAGTCCGAGAATCCGACAACGTGACGTATGTTCCAATTTCTCGCCACGTAATCCTCGCTCAAATCTGCGACACTTCTGGTGTTCTTTATTGGTATAGTCGGGTGCATATCTCCCAAGATCTGTAAATTTGGCCTCATAATCGGCCACAGAGAGACTGCCTTGGAACAGACGAAGAAACTCCTCGTGCTTTGCGTCACGGTAGATTTGAGGCATGAATTTCCTGTCAAAAGCCGTCCTGAAATCGGTCCAAGTAAACACGGGTTCCGGTTTGGGCTTAATTTCGCTTCAATATGCAGCCACCACCGCAAGGCTCTCTGGCCAATGCAGAAGTGACAGCTTGCTACTTTTTCTTCCTCCCGCACATAAGAGCCTCAAATATAAGTCTCCAAATGAGTGATCCAATTTTCGGCTTCCAGTAGGTTTGTAGTACCCTCAATGGTGTGATTCCCATTTCTTAGAGCCTTATTCATACGGTCGCTTCTTCCGCTTTGTCGGCGGTATCCGTGAAATGCAAATAATGATTGGGTCATCCGGTCGCATATTTGTTGCATTCCTGTGGTTCAATCGCCCGGCTTTGTCAGCGGGTTGGTTATCGGTCCAGCCGTGGCTCCCTGATAGTATCCCGATCAGACTTGTGTTCCCGGGTGGAACCCCGGTCCATAAGGCATTCCCGGTTGGAATCCGGGCCCGTAATACATCCCCTACTGAATCCGGGTCCATAAGGCATTCGGCTGAAATCCGCCCATACTTGCATCTCCGCTGAAACCGGGTCCATAGGTCGCTCCTACTGAAATCCGGGGCATAGTACATTCCCGGATAAAATCTGGGTCCTTGCCGCATTCCTTGTTGAGGGTCGGGCATGTAAGGAGCTGGACCCTTCCGCCTGGTCTCCCCACGGCTTCTCGAACCTCCTCGGGTTCCCGGACATCCTCAACTCGAACCTCCACCGTTCGGCGCGGTCCATAAGCCGGTAATGGGTTCCTCCCGTGGCATATACGAATGAGGTGGCCTTCCGACTCTTTTGGTGCCATTCTCAAAAGAGAGCGACAAGAGTATCCTCTAACTTTAGAAAGCAAATATTAAACTTATTTTACTGACACAACACTCCCACCCTAAGGCTCTGACTACCCTAGGACTTCCTTAGGATTGACCCTCGCTCGATACTCACCAAATGTAACACCCTTTATCCTTTTCGTGACCTGGGTGTCATTATCTGTACCGTGCTTAGGGAATGAACCCTAAACCTAAGGCTGTAATCTGCTAATTAACTGGGAAAAATAACAACAAGCGGAAGGTAATAAACAAACTAGATAAGTTAAAACACCAACTCTATCTGAATTAATACAAAGCCAAATAAACATTGTCTTAAACTTAATGTCTCACAACGCTCGAAAACAAATAAACATAACTAGACACGGAGTCAGAGCCAACTACAGTACATCTCCTCTACTCGTGATCGCATCTAATTCGCTAGAAGTACTCCCGCTCTAACGCACTGCGAAAAATGTGTCAAGAAGAGGGTCGAAGCTACCGGAGCTCAAAGGAAAGCGTAAAACAACCCGTCGGGTATAACTGCAATTCGTATAAAATAATAAAGGCTCGTAGAGTAAAACCGGCATGTAAACACGAATAGAAAATACTGAATTAAAAATCTTTGAAAGCATTTGCGAATCTTGCGCAGAAGTAAGCGTTGATCGGTATATTCTCTTAAAAATGCATATCTCGAAGTTTCGCTTTCTGCCTTGTGAATTAAATATGAAACCGACATTCCCCTAGGTAATCTGCAGACTGCCCTCTCTCTCCTCGAGATGAGCTCTATCTCTAGAAGGCGAGGAACGCTGCATCATCTAATACACAAGACTATTCTTCGACTACACATCTACTTCAATATCGCATGGCCAAAGAACCAACGAGTATATCCGATAATCGAGGTTGAGTATATATATCGCATAATCGAAAGCATCCCAAAAGGGATGGAAAGGGGGTTTTGATTTTATAAAAAGAAGTAAACACGTATAGTTCGCTATTTTTGAAAAGAGAATTAAATCACCCCTCCTAAATGACTCAACGTCAGACTCTCGGCTCTTCACGAGCCACTCGGGTCTATACAAGTATTTTCAATAGAATGTAGTCTTTCTCAGACCATGAATCATGTATTCTCTTTTACATTCGATTACTAAGCATGAAATGGTTATAAAACTCTATAAATCTGTTATGAAACCCATAGTTCACGCTTTTAAAATCGAAAACCGTGGTCGTATAAAAAATACTGTGAAAACTAGCAAACTGCATGTAGATTTCCTCACTAATCAAGTTCGAAGCTTTAGATCCTGCTCGGCCCTCTAAGCAATGCAGAATTTGCCTTTGCCCTTTCCCCGATAATTGGAAATATGAATTCTATAAATATGGAGTCTGATTCTAGATTTGTTTTTCTAATGAAAACCAAATAGAATACGATGCCAAAAAGAATACTTTAGATTTCTTTAGGAATACAACTCGTATTCTTAAGACATTCTCATTCTATACTATTTAAGCACGATAATTTCATTAATCAACTAAAGCATGATTCTCTACTAGAAATGAATTGTGTATTCCTACAACATGATAATAATGAACTGGCCCTTACTTGGAAGAATTAACTCCAATCAATGTTAACTATTGATTAGCTACTATCATGTTCACAAAATCATGTGTTATACATGATCATGAACAGTTAATCAATTAAAATACCTAAGACTTTCTACTTAAAATTCAAAGAAGACCTCCTCTATTTGGAGGGCCCCGAAATATACATGCATTCACCACATTCAACATAAATTACTCCATTAACATTCAACATCCTAAATCCCTTGTTAATGTACCCATAATTATTCTTAAATTATGCATCAATTTATAATTTCCCAATTTCAATCTTAGGGCCTTCCTTGAAGAGAATGAGTCTAATTTGCCGTGTAGGGTCGCAGCTGAGGCGACAGAGAGGCCTGCTTCAGCCTGGCAATGTGACGGGGTGGCAGTGTTGTGGTGGCTCGCCGGAGCTAAACGGAGCCGCTGCAGGGCTGCCGCGTGCAGGCGTGCGTGTGCGTCGGAGGATGGCCGGAAGTGGGATACCGGCCGCGCCAGCCGCAAATGTGCCGGACACGTAAGGCGCTGCGGTGGGCGAAGTTTGCTCACGGCGCCGTGGTGGCGCGGTGGTCCGCTTTCTACGACAAACCCCACTCACGCCACTGAACCGAGAGAAGAAAGGGAGGGATGAGTGGCCGGGTGTCCTCAAGCTTCGCCACGGGTCACAAGGGGAGAAGGCGCTGGTTCACGAGTAGGAGAAGAGAATCGAGAGAGAGGTCGCCTCGTGAACGAGAGAGATTGAGAGAGAGAGATTTGTTTTCTCTCTCTTTTCTCTCATCTCTGCCTCTTTAAAGACAGAGATTCTTTTTTTAATTTTAATTACTTTAATCATTAGAGTATATTATATTTTAATACCCTTTTTTTTTTTTTTTTTTTCTTTTCTTTTTCTTTTACTTTTACTTTTACTTTTTAATTTATTTTATTATCTTATTATATATATATATATATATATATATATATATATATAATATTTCATTAATTAAAATAATTTTATCTTTTAAAAAGGAATTTACTAATATATTATCCTTTACTTTATGTCCCATCACTATTTAAGAAAAATATTATTCTATCAATAATTCTCCCGACCCAGATCCGGGAATCCCGGGTCAGACGACTCCCGTGACACAAAATGTGGTCAGAAGGCCACGGGTTGCCTTTCTCTCTCCCTAATCTGCATCCGCTAATCTCGGCTTTTGACTCCTACTGCATCTACTTTATCGGGACTCTAACTTTGTCCGATATTCCTACTTAATTAATCTGGATTAATTAATATTTAATAATCTTTGATTTACTTAATCGAACTCGACTGACCATCCATCTCCAACTATTCTATATAACTCTGGCCTGGCCCATTAAGGCCTCTCTCGGCCCTATAGTTGCGAGAGTGGATTTCAGTCCATTTATTCTAATTTTCTTTAACTTGAGATTATACTAATTAATCTGTTTTAAGTTGATTAAACTCATTTAAATTTTTAAAATTTTACTGAATGGACTTATGAAATTCTGGGATGTTACAATTCTCCCACCCTTAAGAATTTCGTCCCCGAAATTTCCTTACAATAGATAACTACAACAACTAAAGGTATTGTTCCCCATCGGCCCTCTCTTTTCCAAGTGGCTTCTTCCACTTGGTGATGACTCCACAATGCTTCCACTAGAGGTATTATCTTGTTCTTCAATACACTCTCCTATAGGAACACTTTCGTGAATACCGTATCTTCCACTTCTATTCCTGGGACCTCCAAGGGTACTAACAACCACGATGGCTTCTTGTGCTTCTTCCTTGATCCGCTAACCGATCAACCCACTTGTAACGCATTCCATCGATCTCCTTCCAACTCATTAGGTGATTCAAATTCTTGTGGTCGGTGAAGAATCTATGTGCTCCATCATAAAGATAATGTTGCGGATCTCCCAACGCAAGGACCACTTAGATGTAATACACGCCTCTACTAAATGTAACACGCATCTCTCAATAAGACGGATGTTACACCCCACGCCAAGAAGATATAACTAAAACCGATAACTTGATAGGTACACTCCCAAGACTTAGATAATCATAAACATAATCTGTATCAATGTGATCATCAAACCAAATAAAATCAACATATGGCCACATCGCCCCTGAAGTCTAGGCAACATGACCTCAAATATAGAGTAGAAGTTATACATCACAAGTCTTTTATTTAATACTAATACGCACTAGGGAATGCAAGAGTCAACCATGATTACTCATTCTTGTTCATCTGGAATGTCATCCGGTGCAGCTGCAGCCTGTTGTTGTGTCATCATAAAGGCCTGTGCCATCAGATTAGCCTGAACTCCTCGACCTCCTCGACCTCCTCGGCTTCCTTGAGATCTCCCCCCAGAAGATCCTCCTCTATTGCTCCCACTACTACCCACGGCAGAGTATCCTGATGGTGGCTGTGCACTTGGGCCTCCGGCTTGGAGTTGGGGAACTGTACCAACTCCCTGAACTAATAGGGGACATTCCTTCATATAATGTCCTGGCTGTTGACAGCAAATACCTACTCCAAGGCCCGCCGACACTCTCCTAATGATATCTCTTGCAAGTAGGGCATTGAGGCTTCTTCGATTCCCCGCTTCCCCGTAAAAGAGCTGCCACCGCCGCTAGAGTTGCTCTTCTTGGCGGTGTCTCAGAATCGCTACCGCCTCGAGAATCGAAAGCATACCTCTCTTCTTCGACTTCTCCGCAGGCCGCTTCCTGGCCGGTCCATGCTTGACTCAACTCTGGCGCAGGCCTCCACCGACTCTGCGGAAGTCCGAGAATCGACAACGTGACGATGTTCAATTTCGCCACGTAATCCTCGCCAAATCTGCGACACTTCGGTGTTCTTTATTGGTATAGTCGGGTGCATATCTCCCAAGATTCAGTAAATTTGGCCTCATAATCGCCACGAGAGACCGCTTTGAACAGACGAAGAAACTCCTCGTGCTTTAAGGCCACGGTAGATTTGAGGCATGAATTTCCGCCAAAAGCCGCCCCGAATCGGGTCCAAGTAAACACGGTTCGTTTGGGCGACTTCGCCAGGCGCTTATCAGCCACCATCGCAAGGCTCTCTCTACAATAAAGAAAGTGACATTGCTACTTTTTCTTCCTCCCGGGCACATAAGAGCCTCAAATATAAGCTCCAAATGAGTGATCCAATTTTCGGCTTCCGCAGGGTTTGTAGTACCATCGAATGGTGTGATTCCCATTTGCCGAGCCTTATTCACATGGTCGTGCTTCTTCTGCTTTGGTCACGGTATCCGCAGGAAATGCACAATGATTGGGTCATCCGGTCGCACATTTGTTGCATTCCTGTGGTTCTCGAATCGCCTTGTCTTAGGCCGGGTTGGTTATCGGGTCCAGGCTGTGCTCCCGGATAGTATCCCGATCCGTACTGTGTTCCCGGGTGGAACCCCGGTCCATAAGGCATTCCCGGTTGGAATCCGGGCCCGTAATACATCCCCGGCTGGAATCCGGGTCCATAAGGCATTCCCGGCTGAAATCCGGGCCCATACGGTACTCCCGGCTGAAATCCGGGTCCATAGGCTGCTCCCGGCTGAAATCCGGGGGCATAGTACATTCCCGGATAAAATCCGGGTCCTTGTTGCATTCCTTGTTGAGGGTCGGGTGCATGAAAGGAGTGGGACCCTTCACCGGTCTCCTCACGGCTCGGAACCTCCTGTTCCCGGACATCCTCAACTCGTGAACCTCCACCGGTTCTCAAGCGGTCCATAAGCCGGTACGGGTTCCTCCGTGGCATACGAGGTGGCCTTCCACTCTTTTGGTGCCATTCAAAAAGAGAGCGACAAGAGTATCCTCTAACTCTCTGAAAGCAAATATTAAACTTATTTTACTGACACAACACTCCCACCCTAAGGCTCTGACTACCCTAGGACTTCCTTAGGATTGACCCTGCTCTGATACCACCAAATGTAACACCCTTATCCTTTTCAGGACCCAGGTGTCACACCAGCCAGGTTTAGGGAATGAACCCTAAACCTAAGGCTGTAATCTGCTAATTAACTGGGAAAAATAACAACAAGCGGAAGGTAATAAACAAACTAGATAAGTTAAAACACCAACTCTATCTGAATTAATACAAAGCCAAATAAACATTGTCTTAAACTTAATGTCTCACAACGCTCGAAAACAAATAAACATAACTAGACACGGAGTCAGAGCCAACTACAGTACATCTCCTCTACTCGTGATCAGACGACCTGCTAGAAGTACTCTCGCCTAACGCACACGTGAAAATGTCAAGAAGAGTGGGCCGAGCTAATGGAGCTCAAAGCTGAAAGGTAAAAACAACCTGCCGGTATAACTGCATTCGTATAAAATAATAAAGTCGTAGAGTAAAACTGCATGTAAACACGAATAGAAAATATCAATTAAAAATATCAAATCGCTCAATACCGCAAGTAAACGTTGATCAAGATATTCTCTTAAAAATGCATATCCGAAGTTTACATTTCTCTGCCTTGTAATTAAATATGAAACCTACATTCCCCTAGGTAACTGCACTGCCCTCTCTCTCTCCGAGATGAGCTCTATCTCTAGAAGGCGAGGAACGCAGATCATCTAATACACAAGACTATTCTCGACTACACATCTACTTCAATATCGCATGGCCAAAGAACCAACGAGTATATCCGATAATCGAGGTTGAGTATATATATCGTACACCGAAAGCATCCCAAAAGGGATGGAAAGGGGTTTTGATTTTATAAAAAGAAGTAAACACGTATAGTTCGCTATTTTTGAAAAGAGAATTAAATCACCCCTCTCATGACTCAACGTCAGATTCTCTCGGCTCTTCACGCAGCCACTCAGTCTATACAAGTATTTTTCAATAGAATGTAGTCTTTACGTATGCTCAGAATCGCTTTCTCTTTTACATTCGATTACTAAGCATGAAATGGTTATAAAACTCTATAAATCTGTTATGAAACCCATAGTTCACGCTTTTAAAACTGAAAACCGTGGTATAAAAATACGGTAAAACTAGCAAACCGTATGCATGTAGATTTCCCTCACCGAATGCAGTTCGAGCTTAGATCCTGCTCGGTCCCCTCGTGGCCAGACTTGCCTTTGCCCTTTCCCCGATAATTGAAATATGAATTCTATAAATATGGAGTTCTGATCTCTAGATTTGTTTTTCTAATGAAAAACCAAATAGAATACGATGCCAAAAAGAATACGAGATTTCTTTAGGAATACGGAACTCGTATTCTTAAGACATTCTCATTCTATACTATTTAAGCATGATAATTTCATTAATCAACTAAAGCATGATTCTCTACTAGAATGAATTGTGTATTCCTACAACATGATAATCTTAACCGGCCCTTACTTGGAAGAATTAACTCCAATCAATGTTAACTATCGATTAGCTACTATCATGTTCACAAAATCATGTGTTATACATGATCATGAACGGTTAATCAATTAAAATACCTAAGACTTTCTCACTTAAAATTCAAAGAAAGACTCTCCTCTATTTGGAGGGCCCCGGAAATATACATGCATTCACCACATTCAACATAAATTACTCCATTAACATTCAACATCCTAAATCCCTTGTTAACAACCCATAATTATTCTTAAATTATGCATCAATTTATAATTTCCCAATTTCAATTTTAGGGCTTTACTTGAAGAGAATGAGTCTAATTGCTGGTGTAGGGTCGCAAGTGAGGCGAAGTAGGCCGCCTCGGCTTCTGCCGGAAGGGGCCGCGACGGGGTGGCAGTGTTGTGGTGGCTCGCCGGAGCTAAACGGAGCCGCTGCAGGGTCCCGCGTGAAGGCGCGGCGTGTGTGGAGGATGGCGGAAGAGGAATACTGCCGGGCCAGCCGCAAATGTGCCGGACACGGCTAGCAGAGGCGGTGTGGGGCGAAGCCGCCACGCCATGGGCGCGCAAGTGGTTCCGCTTTCGGCGACCGACTCACTCACGCTTGGGCTACGAATCGAGAAAGAAAGGGGAGGGATGAGTGGCGCCGGTGTCTCAAGCTTCGCCCGTGGGCCGCAAGGGGAGAAGGCGTCGGTTCGCCGAGTAGGAGAAGAGAATCGAGAGAGAGGGGGGGGGCTGTCTCGTGTGAACGAGAGAGAGATTGAGAGAGAGAGAGATTTGTTTTCTCTCTCTCTTTCTCTCATCTCTGTCTTTTAAAGACAGAGATTCTTTTTTTTTTTTTTTTTTTTTTTAATTTTAATTACTTTAATCATTAGAGTATATTATATTTTAATACCCTTTTTTTTTTTCTTTTTCTTTTTCTTTTTCTTTTACTTTTACTTTTACTTTTTAATTTATTTTATTATCTTATTATATATATATATATATATATATATATATATATATATATATATATATATATATATAATATTTCATTAATTAAAATAATTTTATCTTTTAAAAAGGAATTTACTAATATATTATCCTTTACTTTATGTCCCATCACTATTTAAGAAAAATATTATTCTATCAATAATTCTCCCGACCCAGATCCGGGAATCCCGGGTCAGACGACTCCCGTGACACAGCCGGGTCAGAAGGCCACGGGTTGCCTTCTCTCCCCACCTGCATCCGCGAATCTCGGCTTTTGACTCGGCCAGATCTACTTTATCGGGACTCTAACTTTTGTCCGATATTCCTACTTAATTAATCTGGATTAATTAATATTTAATAATCTTTGATTTACTTAATCGAACTCGACTGACCATCCATCTCCAACTATTCTATATAACTCTGGCCTGGCCCATTAAGGCCTCTCTCGGCCCTATAGTTGCGAGAGTGGATTTCAGTCCATTTATTCTAATTTTCTTTAACTTGAGATTATACTAATTAATCTGTTTTAAGTTGATTAAACTCATTTAAATTTTCAAAATTTTACTGAATGGACTTATGAAATTCTGGGATGTTACAATTCTCCCACCCTTAAGAATTTCGTCCCCGAAATTTCCTTACAATAGATAACTACAACAACTAAAGGTATTGTTCCCTCATCTGGCCCTCTCTTTTCCAAGTGGCTTCTTCCACTTGGTGATGACTCCACAATGCTTCCACTAGAGGTATTATCTTGTTCTTCAATACACTCTCCTATAGGAACACTTTCAGGAATACCGTATCTTCCACTTCTATTCTGGGACCTCCAAGGGTACTAACAACCCTGATGGCTTCTTGTGCTCTTCCTTGATCTGCTAACCGATCAACCCACTTGTAACGTACTCGGCGATCTCCTTCCAACTCATTAGGTGATTCAAATTCTTGTGGTCGGTGAAGAATCTACAGGCTCCATCATAAAGATAATGTTGCCAGATCTCCCAACGCAAGGACCACTTAGATGTAATACCTGCCTCTACTAAATGTAACACGCATCTCTCAATAAGACGGATGTTACACCAGCCACGTCAAGAAGATATAACTAAAACTGATAACGATAGGTACACTCCCAAGACTTAGATAATCATAAACATAATCTGTGTATCACAGATCATCAAACCAAATAAAATCAACATATGGCCACATCGCCCCTGAAGTCTAGGCAACATGACCTCAAATATAGAGTAGAAGTTATACATCACAAGTCTTTTATTTAATACTAATACGCACTAGGGAATGCAAGAGTCAACCATGATTACTCATTCTTGTTCATCTGGAATGTCATCCGGTGCAAGTACTGGCACTGTTGTTGTGTCATCATAAAGGCCTGTGCCATCAGATTAGCCTGAACTCCTCGACCTCCTCGACCTCCTCGGCTTCCTTGAGATCTCCCCCCAGAAGATCCTCCTCTATTGCTCCCACTACTACCCACGGCAGAGTATCCTGATGGTGTCACAAGACTTGGGCCTCCGGCTTGGAGTTGGGGAACTGTACCAACTCCCTGAACTAATAGGGGACATTCCTTCATATAATGTCCTGGCTGTTGACAGTGATAGCAAATACCTACTCCAAGGCCCGCTCGACACTCTCCGGAATGATATCTCTTGCAAGTAGGGCATTGAGGCTTCTTCTGATTCTGGCTTCCTGTAAAAGAGCTGTCACTGCTGCTAGAGTTGCTCTTCTTGGCGTGTCTCAGAATCGCCACCGCGCACGAGAATCGAGCATACCTCTCTTCTTCGACTTCTCCGCGTAAGGCCGCTTCACCGGGTCCATGCTTGACTCAACTCTGAGCGAGGCCTCCACCAGCTCTGTGAAGTCCGAGAATCCTGACAACGTGACGATGTTCCGAATTTCGTCACGTAATCCTCGCTCAAATCTGCGACACTTCTGGTGTTCTTTATTGGTATAGTCGGGTGCATATCTCCCAAGATCTGTAAATTTGGCCTCATAATCGGCCACAGAGACCGCCTTTGGAATGCATTTTAAGAAACTCCTCGTGCTTTGCGTCACGGTAGATTTGAGGCATGAATTTCCTGTCAAAAGCCGTCCTGAAATCGGTCCAAGTAAACACGGTCTGGTTTGGGCGACTTCGCTTGTATGCGAGCCACCACTGCAAGGCTCTCTCGGCTAACAGTAAAGTGACAGTTGCTACTTTTTCTTCCTCCGGGCACATAAGAGCCTCAAATATAAGCTCCAGTCGAGTGATCCAATTTTCGGCTTCCGCAGGGTTTGTAGTACCCTCGAATGGTGTGATTCCCATTTGCCGAGCCTTATTCACATGGTCGTGCTTCTTCTGCTTTGGCTGCTGGTATCGAAATGCACGGCCGAATGATTGGGTCATCCGTCGTACATTTGTTGCATTCCTGTGGTTCTCGAACCGCCCGGCTTGTCTTTGCGGGTTGGTTATCGGGTCCAGGCTGTGCTCCCGGATAGTATCCCGATCCGTACTGTGTTCCCGGGTGGAACCCCGGTCCATAAGGCATTCCCGGTTGGAATCCGGGCCCGTAATACATCCCCGGCTGGAATCCGGGTCCATAAGGCATTCCCGGCTGAAATCCGGGCCCATACGGTACTCCCGGCTGAAATCCGGGTCCATAGGCTGCTCCCGGCTGAAATCCGGGGGCATAGTACATTCCCGGATAAAATCTGGGTCCTTGCTGCATTCCTTGTTGAGGGTCGGGTGCATGTAAGGAGTGGGACCCTTCTGCCTGGTCTCCCGCCGGTTCTGGAACCTCCTCGGGTTCCGGGACATCCTCGAACTCAGGAACCTCCACTGGTTCTGGCGGTCCATAAGCTGGTACGGGTTCCTCCCGTGGCATACGAGGTGGCCTTCCGACTCTTTTTGGTGCCATTCTGAAAAAGAGAGCGTATCAGTAGTATCCTCTAACTTTCTGAAAGCAAATATTAAACTTATTTTACTGACACAACACTCCCACCCTAAGGCTCTGACTACCCTAGGACTTCCTTAGGATTGACCCTGCTCTGATACCACCAAATGTAACACCCTTATCCTTTTCAGGACCCAGGTGTCACACCAGCCAGGTTTAGGGAATGAACCCTAAACCTAAGGCTGTAATCTGCTAATTAACTGGGAAAAATAACAACAAGCGGAAGGTAATAAACAAACTAGATAAGTTAAAACACCAACTCTATCTGAATTAATACAAAGCCAAATAAACATTGTCTTAAACTTAATGTCTCACAACGCTCGAAAACAAATAAACATAACTAGACACGGAGTCAGAGCCAACTACAGTACATCTCCTCTACTCGTGATCAGACGACCTGCTAGAAGTACTCCTGTCTAACGACCAAAAAAAGTCAAGAAGAGGGCCGAAGCTGGAGCTCCGAAAGCGTAAAACAACCTCCGGGTATAACTGCACGTATAAAATAATAAAGTCAGAGAGTAAAAACTGCATGTAAACACGAATAGAAAATCTTGAATTAAAAATACCGAAAACTGCTCAATCAGCAAGTAAACGCGTTGATCAAGATATATATTCTCTTAAAAATGCATATATGAGTTTACATTTCTCTCTCTTGTGAATTAAATATGAAACCGACATTCCCCTAGGTAACTGCACTGCGCCCTCTCTCTCTCCTCGAGATGAGCTCTATCTCTAGAAGGCGAGGAACGCGGCATCATCTAATACACAAGACTATTCTCACGACTACACATCTACTTCAATACCGCATGGCCAAAGAACCAACGAGTATATCTGATACTGAGGTGGAGTATATATACGTACACTGAGAATCCCAACAGGGTTGGAAAGGGTGTTTTGATTTTATAAAAAGAAGTAAACACAGATAGTTCGCTATTTTGAAAAAAAGAATTAAATCACCCTCTCATGACTCAACGTCGTACTCTCACGGCTCTTCACGAGCCACTCACAGTCTATACAAGTATTTTCAATAGAATGTAGTCTTTACGTATTCAGAATCGTTCTCTTTTACATTCTTGATTACTAAGCATGAAATGGTTATAAAACTCTATAAACTTTTATGAAACCCAAAGTTCACGCTTTTAAAACTGAAAACTGTGTCGTATAAAAATACGGTAAAACTAGCAAACTGTACAGGTAGATTTCCCTCACCTGAATCTGGTTCGAGCTTAGATCTGGCTCGGTCCCTCGGCAGCGGCAGACTTGCCTTTGCCCTTTCCTGATAATTGAAATATGAATTCTATAAATATGGAGTCTGATCTCTAGATTTGTTTTTCTAATGAAAAACCAAATAGAATACGATGCCAAAAAGAATACGAGATTTCTTTAGGAATACGGAACTCGTATTCTTAAGACATTCTCATTCTATACTATTTAAGCACGATAATTTCATTAATCAACTAAAGCATGATTCTCTACTAGAATGAATTGTGTATTCCTACAACATGATAATACGAACTGGCCCTTACTTGGAAGAATTAACTCCAATCAATGTTAACTATTGATTAGCTACTATCATGTTCACAAAATCATGTGTTATACATGATCATGAACGGTTAATCAATTAAAATACCTAAGACTTTCTACGAAAATTCAGCAGCACCTCCTCTATTTGGAGGGCCCCGGAAATATACATGCATTCACCACATTCAACATAAATTACTCCATTAACATTCAACATCCTAAATCCCTTGTTAACAGCCCATAATTATTCTTAAATTATGCATCAATTTATAATTTCCCAATTTCAATTTTAGGGCTTTACTTGAAGAGAATGAGTCTAATTGCTGGTGTAGGGCTGCAGGCGGGAGGTAGGCGGCCGGGGCTTGGCCTCAAGGCTGTGGCCGCGACGGGGCTTGAGTGTTGTGGTGGCTCGCCGGAGCTAAACGGAGCCGCTGCAGGGCTGTCCGCGTGCAGGCGTGCGCGTGTGTCGGAGGATGGCCGGAAGAGGAATACCGGCCGGCGCCGCAAACAGCCTGACACGGCGCCGCAGGGCGGTGTGGGCGAAGCCGGCACGTGTGGCGCCAAGGGTTCCGCTTCGGCGACCGATGCACTCACGGCTTGGGCACGAACCGAGAGAAGAAAGGGGAGGGATGAGTAGCCGGTGTCTCAAGCTTCGCCACGGGCTGCTGAAGGGGAGAAGGCGTCGGTTCGCCGAGTAGGAGAAGAGAATCGAGAGAGAGGGGGGGGGGCTGTCTCGTGTGAACGAGAGAGAGATTTGTTTTCTCTCTCTCTCTTTCTCTCATCTCTGTCTTTTAAAGACAGAGATCCGTTTTTAATTTTAATTACTTTAATCAATATATTATATTATATTTTAATACCCTTTTTTTTTTTTTTTCTTTTTCTTTTTCTTTTCTTTTTCTTTTACTTTTACTTTTACTTTTTAATTTATTTTATTATCTTATTATATATATATATATATATATATATATATATAATATTTCATTAATTAAAATAATTTTATCTTTTAAAAAGGAATTTACTAATATATTATCCTTTACTTTATGTCCCATCACTATTTAAGAAAAATATTATTCTATCAATAATTCTCCCGACCCAGATCCGGGAATCCCGGGTCAGACGACTCCCGTGACACAGGCTGGCTGTAGCGTCACGGGTTGCCTTTCTCTCCCGACCCAGATCCGCGAATCTCGGCTTTTGACTCGGCCAGATCTACTTTATCGGGACTCTAACTTTTGTCCGATATTCCTACTTAATTAATCTGGATTAATTAATATTTAATAATCTTTGATTTACTTAATCGAACTCGACTGACCATCCATCTCCAACTATTCTATATAACTCTGGCCTGGCCCATTAAGGCCTCTCTCGGCCCTATAGTTGCGAGAGTGGATTTCAATCCATTTATTCTAATTTTCTTTAACTTGAGATTATACTAATTAATCTGTTTTAAGTTGATTAAACTCATTTAAATTTTTAAAATTTTACTGAATGGACTTATGAAATTCTGGGATGTTACAAATAAAGACAATGTTCCGCTACTTGTTGTGATGAAGTAATTTGGGGTTCTGGCTCTTGATCAGAGTGTCCCTCAATTCGAAAAGTCACTACTTAGCATGAGCACACGTAGGTAGAGTTGTAACCATCTTAGTAGCTAAGTGCTCTGGTGCCTAATCAGCATGAGCACAGTGCATAAAGGAGGAACTACACACTACATTGATATTTTACTGTGGGAAAGTCGAATCCATTAGGGATGCCCTACCCGAAAAAAAAAAAAAAAAAAAAAAAACTTAGTGTCCCTCAAGCTTGTCCACTATTTGTCCAAAAGAGGGGTAGTTTCCTTGATCATAGGGCCTCAAGGATTCTCTAGAGTCCATTGAGGGTATGCTTATCTTGCTAAGATTTTAAAACATGGCATGTGGAGTGAACAAGCATTGTTTAGTGATATATTGACAAATATCATGAGATCAATCTAAGCCCTGATGTGGAAATAGGAGATCATACACTTTGTTTGTGAACTTGAAATAGAGTTTTAGTCATGAATTCTATGACCCGGGGGTAAATACTTATCATCTTTTGCTAATTTTTTTTCTTAGCTTGAGGACAAGCAAACCTTTAAGTGTGGAGATATGTGATAAGTGTTCATCTGAGCGTAATTTAATACCATATTTATGTATGTTTTACATGTTATTTTTGTGGAATTATAACCCACCAGTACATAAAAGGTGTTGATTTTATTAAACATGGTATAATATCAATACACCAGGAGAAAGGAAGCTTTCAAAGGGGAACTAAGATCGAAATGAAGCAATTATGGAGAAGGCAAAATGGCATACGGGGTTTCATACAACCCGTATGAATCTGGAGATTCAGACGGTCTTTGTAATTGATCTCCTGGGACCGTATATAGCTCGTATGGAGCCATACAGGGTGTCATATGGTCTGATATATGGTCGTATGAGTTGACCTGTAGTTTATATGGGCCTATATATGGCCCGTATGAACCCTTATATGGCGTAAGTTTTCAGCAATCTGTGCACCTAGGCAGGGGCAGAATGGTAAATGGCACTCTAAAACTCTAATTGGGGGGGGTATAAAATCCCACTAATTAGGGCTTTGGAGGAGAGAGCCAGGTTGTGAGAGAAAGAAACATTGGATTAGGGATTAGAAATTTTCATCGTCAACCCTTAGAGGAAGAGAAGAGCAAGGGATTAGAGGGGGAATCAATAGAGCCCACCAACGGTGCATGTAACAACATTCTTCATTATGACTCTTTTGATTTAAATTCGCATTGTGTTGGATTGTTGTTCTCTATTCATAGAGAACTAATTTTGTAGATACTTGAGTATGATGAACTATTGGATTATGCATTAATTGATGTTGTTTTCTATGTTTGAATGCTTGGTTGAATTTATTGAGTCTATTGGATGTTTTGATTGTTGTGTTAATCTCTCTATGTTGCGAGAGCCTGGCAAGATTTTCTTAGTTTATAAGGATGAAGAAGAGAGCTCCTCTCCATGTGTAGTCCATCTCCAATAGAGGAGATTATGAGTATACCGAGAGCTCGGGTACTAAGAAGGGCGAGTGATAAGTGTTCAAATTGCTATATTTAATTATCATAATTGTTTGCACCTAGCATAGAAGTCCGATGATTCGCAGGTCGCTAGTACTTAAAATGTTCTATTTTTGTGAATCAAGACAAACCAGGGCGACTCATTGAGGAAGTTAAGATTTTGAACAAGATTCAGCAGAAGAAGGCTAAATAACAGATCTAAACGGACTTGTCTGGTCGTAGACGGTCCTGTCTCTAGCGCAAGAATGCTAGACAGCCTCTCGCAGACAGGACCGTCTGACCCAGATGGAAAATTAGGGTTCAGACCCAACTTGGTAATCGACCCCGTGTAAGCCGTATACACGGTCAGTAACGGGGCCGTTGGAATCACATACGGTTCACTTGAAGAGAAGCAAATTCAAAAGATCTACACGGCCCCGTCTTCTACCAAACGACACCGTCTACAGTGGACCCTCGAAGCAGTAATGTTATTCTTTCACTCTTAAGCACCTCGTAAACTGTATTCTGATCCTAATGGCGCTGAGGGCTATACATATCAAAGAATAGGGTTGAAAGAGGCACCTTCTAATTCCATTCATCACCCTTGGAGGCTCTCATTACCCATCACCACCTTCATCCACCATAGGGAGGAGATCAGCCAGTTTGAAAGGGCACAGTAGAGCTTGGAGATTTGAGAGACTACGGAGCACCAGGGGAGTATATGCAACGGTCCTCACCAACAGTATTTGGAATAGCATATTATTACCCTATGTTTTTATTAGCAGTTATTTTTATATATGTCATGTGTTCCTCTTTAATGAGGAACTAACTCTTTAGATACTTGGGTATGGATAAACTCTTCGGTTGATTTTAATGTATGACAATATAAAGTATTTGTTTGATTAGTTAGTGGATTGAGATCTATTGAGTGTATTTCATTTATTGAATGCTTACATTGCGACAACCCTAGCATCTCAATAGGTTTATACGAGGGAGGAAGCGAACGCCTCCTCGTATTAGAACTACCTCAATAGAAGGACTGTGAATGCACCGAGAACTTGGGCATATAGGAGAGCAACTCTTTCATAATTCTTATTCCCACAGGCCTTCTAGGAAATAGGTTCCCTAGAGCCCCACTCAATGTTAGTAACCTAGCTGCGACAGCGGGGGCGAAAGCGATATAGGAATCCTTTGTCCAATCTATGTTAATCATCAAATAGGAGGTATGGTTTGTATCTTTTGTTAAGAACCTAAGAGGGATTCCGACCCAAGTATCATTTCTCCTGATTGATTATCCCCTGATTTCACACCACTCTTCACTTTACAGTGAATCCAATCTCTCCTTTTTAATTTCAATAATTAGATTAGTAACCTCACCACCACTCTACTAGGTTAGAAAGTAGATAAATAGCTAGTACTAGTATTTCTACAGTTCCTGAGGATTCGATACCCGACTTTTGATAGTCCATTTTATTACTTGTATGACCTGTGCACTTGCGAAATTAAGCATGAGCATTGGCTCACATCAAGTTTTTGGCGCCGTTGCCGAGGATTAGTTAGACCACTAGAAAAACTAGGAGTTTACTACTTTAACCATTAGTTTAGTTTTATTTTTTATTTCCATTATTTTATTCTTTACTGTCCGGTGTCAGTTGAGTTGACTATTTCTCGTGCTACTTACTTTCTTTATTTGTATTGTGAGGAACCTGTGCATGACCCGAGCAAGGCCAACATGTCTTGTGGAGGAAAAAAGTGAGATAGAAAGGACATTGCACAGAAGTCTTAGAGAAATGGGGAGCCAATAGAACAAAGGTCTTCTGAGGGTGAGAACCCTACACCGGTGGAGATACCAGTGGAGGTAGAAAATCCTCCCATCATGGCACAAAGAAGAAGAAGATTATCTAAATATGAGCGACCTTATTTCACTGGAGAGGAATTCAGCGTTCAACTACCAACAGTGAATGTGAATAACTTTAAAATTAAATCTAGTGTCATGAACATGCTCAAGAATCAGTGTCAGTTTGATTGGAGACCAGATGAAGAACTGCATGCAATATGTTCAAGGTTAATGGAATTTTTGATGACACCATCCGACTAAGAATGTTTCCATTCAGCGTAAGGGAAATAGTATATGACTGGCTCACATCACTACCAACAGGAAGCATCAGAACATGGTGAGATATGCTGGACAAGTTCCTTGGAAAATATTTTCCACCGTGTAAAGCTGTACAGATACAGGCAGAGATAACAACATTCAAGCTAGGGGATGACAAGTCAATGTCCGAGGCCTATGGAAGGTTCAAATCCCTGGTCCATTGTTGCCCTCACCATGGACTGGAACCTAGATCAAAGGTTTACTCATTTTATAACGGCCTAAATCCTCATACCAGACAACTTTTGAATGCGGCCGTTGGAGTAGATTCCTCTCTTTTCTACTTGATTGTAAGCATCCATACCCTTATTTTATCTTGTATTTATGTATGCATCTTTGAAAAGGGCTTCATTATGGATGCAAGTGATCTACTATGATAGTATAAAGGTTGGGAATCGATTATTTTAGAGAGCATGTACATGTTCCATTATCCATTTTACAAAAGGAGGTTTGCCAAAATTATTTATATTCCCCTTGCTCTACCCTATTTAGGATTGCATATCAGTTATCCTTGACAATCTTTGCATACAACCTTGTCAATGATTGTTGTAACCATTGCTTGTATATATATATATATATATATATATATATATATATATATATATATATATTGTTGATACCTGAAATTTGGTCTGCTTAGGGATCAGAGCCAATTCAGATCAATGTGTAGAATTTGTAATTAAAGTGGATTCCTTGTGGCTTCGATCATAGAGTGATCTATTATTGTTGAAAGCGGCAGGGTCTCCAATCCTTCTCGGTTGGCAGACACGACCTCTTCCCTTGCAGTGGGCTGCACAATGAAAGCCAGTTGATTGGTTTCAGAAGGGAGGAAGCCATAGAGATCAAGAGAGCTTTCATGGTGGCTGGAAAGAGAAGAAAGAGCGAAGAGAGAGAGAGAGAGTGAGAGAGAGTGAGAGAGAGAGAGAGAGAGAGAGAGAGAATCTTAGCCCATAGCTCTAGAGGAGGTCCGTTTTTCCTCCCTTCTTCTCCCCTCTTATAACTTTTCATTTACCCTTCATTATCGGTGGCTTGCTGCCCAAATTTGCCTTTGCTTGGGCGCCAAGTAAGCGTTAGCTAGGTGCTAGCTTCGTCGAAGCTCTCTAGAAGATCTGCCAAAGTTTCAAGCATCGGCCAGCGGCTTCTAGCCCTTCCTTGCTTGTCAATTGTTACCGATATTCAATGGGTGAGTTCCCACTCAAGCGCTACTCAACGGGCTGGCGGGCCTTCTGGATCGGGCTACTCGGATCTTGCCACGTGTAACAGAATTTCACCCATAACACTTGCCCCCCAACTTTTCAAGTCATCTTGCTCTCGGTTAGAGATGCCTGAGATGTCAAACAACTTCTTCTTCTTGTCCGCGGCACATCCCGTCAGTTCAGCTCTCTATACAGGTTTATCCTGAACATTTAAGGCTTTTGAGCATTTTCAATTTTGAGGCCTCAACCGGACTCCGATTATTTGATGAGTGCATAATTATACATATTTTCTTATCATATTTTCAAGCCCTGTTGCATCCATTTTAGCATTGTTTCTCTCACTTTTGTATGTTGTTGGCTGTTTTGTGTAAATTGGCAGATAATTCAGCACTTTGGAGAAAAGAAGCAAATTTTGGAGAAATTTGTAGCGAGAAGTACGAAAACAGAGCATGACAAGGCTGTGTGAGAGATGACAAGAGCATGTGAATTCAAATCAAAATCAATTAAAGAAGTACGCCTAGACTGTTGAAGACATGGTCGTGTGACAAATGACATGGTCGTGTGACAAGAAGACACCGTCGTCTGACAGATGACATGGGCGTGTGGCGTAAAGTCTGAAAGTTATAAAAAACCATCGATTCTACTCCTCAAAGGACTTTTTGGCTTATCCAGGAATTGACGGCTAGGGTTTCAAAGAAAAGCTGAAGGCGAAGGAAGCATCGTGCCAGCGAGTCTATGAGTCTTCTTATGATTTCTTCCCTAGTGATTGTGATATCTTTTATTAGCATGAGAGGCTAAACCACTTGTGGTGCCTCGGGTCCTTGAACTCTTAGATGAACTTGTGAATCCTTCTCTTTAATATTAGTTCCTTCTTTATTTATCTCTGAGAATTGCCTATGTATACTTATTATAGTTTGTTAGTGCGAAAGCGCTGGCCATCCTATTAGAATTATGTGATGCATGACGAGAGAATGCGGTCAAACTAGGTCTTAGCATAGATAATGGTGGGTGGGGAGGGGGGGCGCACACCGAGAGATTGGGTAGTCACTTGGGTTGCCCGCTTTCTAGATCAGGTTAACACTTAATAGCAAGAACCATAGAACACCAATAATAATATAGTTGTATGTTGAGAAGACTCCGTACGGTTAAGGTTTGGTAGCTGAGATATCAGGACAAAACCAAATTAGGGTTCTTCACGGTCTAGGAATAGATAAATCAAGAAACTAGTATTAGAAGACTGATCATGAGGGATTCTTAGAGGGATAGTGATCCAATATTCCATGTCCTTCTGATTGATAATTCCTAACTTACCAACTGTCACTTTGGTTTAGTTTGATTAGGTTTTAGTTAGAAACAATTCATCAACAATCTTTTTCAAGTTAGATAATAGAGTCCTAGTGAATACTAATGTCGTTTCCTGTGGATTCGACTACCGTACCCTCGGGGTACTTTACTACTTGAGCGACTCTGTGCACTTGCGGGCTAGTAGCACTCATCAAGTTTTTGGCGCCGTTGCTGGGGAATGGCGCTCTATGAACATTAGGGTTTTGTTACCCTAGTATTTTAGGTTTAGTTTTTATTTTTGTTTTACCTATCCTATCTTATCTTATCCTTTCTTCTTTATCCAAAAAAAAAAAATTGACTTTTGGATTTAATTTTGCTTCTTTCTTTGGAAATACCAGTGCATGACCAGAAGCAGAGCTCCATATCCAGTGGAAATACCTGACCTTGATTTTGAAAAATACCTCCGTCATCAAATAAGAGAAATCATTTTATAAAAGATGGCAACAATAGAATCTAGTACAGAAGTCAATCAACCTGTAGCGATGGCGGCACCAACCTGTTCTATCGCAGACTTTACGAAGCTAAGCCTTGACATTATTTGCTCAGGCATCAACCCTCCACCCATTGATGGACATGATTTTGAATTAAAACATCACATCATCAGATGATTCAAAATCAATGCCAGCTTGACGGATTCCAAAATGAAGACCCGTATATATACTTATCTACCTTCTTGGAGATCAACAACACCACTACAGTAGAGGAGTACCTGCCGATGTAGTCCATCTCAGGTTATTCCTGTTTTCAACCAGAGGCCGAGCAAAACGGTGGCTAAATTCATTACCTCCAAGATTGATTACCTGATGGGGACAGTTAGCTGAGAAATTTCTGACAAGATATTTCCCACCGTCGAAGATCAAGAAATTGAGTAACATATCATCCTTCAGACAACTAGAATCAAAAACACTATATGACACCTGGGAAAGGTATAAGGAGATGCTTAAGAAGTGTCCATAACATGGGATAGAAGATTGGATGCAAGTCCAGACTTTCTATAACAGACTTAACTTGGCTACAAAACCATTGTTGGATGTAGCAGCGAGTGGATCTCTTTGCAACAAGGAACTTGAAGCGGCCAAGGAGCTTCATGAAGGGATGACAGTTAATGGATATCAGTGGAGCTCCGAAAGAAACAATACCAAACCAAGCAAACCGCAGTGGTCTCCTAGATTGATATATTGACTAACTTAGTAGCAAAGGTAGATGCGTTGAGCAAACGCATAGACAATATGACCCTTCAGCAACAAGCATCAGTTATGAATTGTAGATATATGGAGATCAATCAAGCACAAAAACCAGCATGGAGCCAGTCGAATAGGTTGACTTGGTAGGTAGTCAAATTGGTTTCTGAATAATCCGTATAGTTCTACCTACAATCCTAGATTGAGGAATAATCAAAACATCTCATGGAGGTTGGCAAGGTCAAGGATAACAAAAACCAACTCAACCACCCGAATTCCAGCAACTCTCACAAGACAAGAAGAGCCCAAGCATGGAGAACATCTTCGCACAATACATACACACCAATGATGATTGCATGAACAAAAATGAAGAATACATGCAGTATTATATGGCATCACAACAATACTTGGAGCACCATGTGGCCCAAATTGCAAAATCTTTAGCCGAACGACCACTTGGCTCTCTCCTCAGCAATACTGATGTGAATTTAAGAGAATCAGCGAAGGCCATCACCCTTAGGAGTGGAACAGAATTATCCCCACCTCCAGCCAAAGATCAGAAGGATACAATAGAAGAAGAGGAAGGGGAGCAATCAGAGGAGACAAGGGATCCAAGCATGGGAAAGGAAAGGCGAGCTCCAACGGTGCGAGAGTACCAACCAAAACTACCTTGCCCCGCCAAAGTGAAAAAGGACCAACAAGAGGAGCAGTTCAAGAAATTCTTAGAGATGTTCAAAACACTGTTCATCAATGTTCCATTCATGGAAGCTCTCTCCCAAATGCCAACATACGCAAAATTCTTGAAGGAGCTTCTCACTAACAAGAGGAAACTGGAGGAGGTGTCCAAAGCAACTGTGGGTAAGCAATATTCAGCAATCCTCACCAACACAATCCCAAAGAAGGAAAAAGACCCGAGAGGCTACATAATCCCATGCACTATTGGGCGATTGGTATAAGAGAACACATTAGCAGATCATGGAGCAAGTGTCAACCTCATGCCATATAAAATTTTGCAGAAATTGCAACTCGGAGAACCCAAGCCAACGAAGGTAATACTATAGATGGTCGACCGATCAATCTGTCAACCATGAGGAATCATTGCGGACATATTAGTCAAAGTAAATAAGGTTATCTTCCCGGTGGACTTCATCATACTAGACCTGGATAATCAAGTAGAGGCACCTCTCATCCTTGGGAGACTGTTAATGAAAATAGCACAGGCTTTATTTGACATCAAGAACAGACAGATGACACTAAGAATCAGAGATAAGCAAGTCAAGTTCAAGCTTCAATCTGCCATGTGACAGCCCATGGAGTATGATGATTCCTACTGCTTTGTTAATCATATTGACGATCTCATTTTTTATTTTGTGCAGGACAAACTGCTAAAGGATATTTTAACTTTTAAATTAAATATTTCCGGGACGGGCTTGGGCGGGGAGGTTATTCCCTGGCACCAGCCCCGACCCCAACGAGGAATTCAATCACGGCCCTGGCCCCGCTCCTGCCCCCAAAATATCATCCTCGAACCCGGCCCCGTCAGGGCGGGGAATCGGGTTCCCTGTCGGGGCCGAGGCCCATTCAGATGCGCATAGCCGTGCCGAATTAAATAAAGTTCTATATAAACCCGCAGAAGGCATAGAGTTCGGGGACTTTTTTGTGGAGAAATCTTTGCGGGTTGAAACAAAAGGTACCAAAAAAATGACCATGGGCAAGGACAAGAAGCACCCATGGTACCCGAGTATAAGCCCAAGCTTCCATATCCAGCAATGTTAAAGAAGGACCAACACGATGAGAAATTTAGAAAATTCTTGGATGTTTTCAAAGCACTACACATCAATATGCCTTTCGTGGAAGCACTTGCACAAATGTCACGATATGCAAAGTTCTTGAAAGAACAACTCATCTCTAGCAGCCTTGAACGAACAATACTCGGTCATCCTCACCAAGGCATTACCAAGGAAAGAAAATTATCCATGGACAAACAAGCAATTGGAGGATTGGTAGACAAACAAGCCCTAGCTGACATTGGAGCAAGCATCAATCTCATGTCATACAAAATACTCCAAAAGCTGGGAAACGGGGAGTCGAAACCAACAAAGGTGACCTTTTAGATTGCAGACAGATCAATCAATCACCCTCAAGGGATAGTTGAGGACGTGCTAGTGAAGGTTGACAAGTTCATCCTCCCCATGGATTTCTATATCTTCGACTTGGACTACCAGGTAGATGTACCACTTATTGTTGGGAGACCCTTCCTGAAGACCACACAAGCACTGTTCAATATTAGAGATGGCCAAATGACATCGAGGGTCGGAGAATAAGCAGTGATCTTCAAACTCAAGGACGCCATGCAACACCCCATGGAGCTTGACGTCACTTGTTACTTCATTGACTTACTGATGACTATGTTTCTGAATTTGTCCAAGATAAACTACTGAAAGACAAACTAGATGACCTGCTCAGGGACACACTACCTTGGGAAGACTCCGACAAAGAACAAAAATCGGAGTCACCAACAAAATCGATGACTTGGGCAAAAAAGGAGGACGACATAGTGGCAGAAATTCAGAAAAAAAGGAGAAGGAATTGAGCTCCTCCCCCATCAACCCAATGACTGGGATCACTCAAGACTAATCCCTATGATTATGAACTCATTGCCTCATTAAATATACAATTTGCAAGGCGTGATCCTCCCGTGGGGAGATAGAGAGGCTCAATCTTTTCGAGCCCCACTATGCTTAAACAGGTAAGTCAAGCTAGCAACGTTAAACAAGCACTTCTTGGGAGGCAACCCAAGTTAGGTTTGTTTTCTAGTATCATTATCGTTCTAGTTCTTAGTAGAAGTACAATTGTGGTTAGATCTCCAATTAGATGATGTTCCAAATAATCTAGTGATTCTCATGTGTTTAATGACTAAATTTTGCTTCTAGAGTCACTAACAAGCAAATCCGAAGCAAATTGAAGGAAAAACGAACCACTACGGCATAACAGAGACATGCACGACCATAGTTGAATTTGGCACGACTGTGCCAAAAAGCATGCGTCTCTCGGATTTTCTCTCTCACATAAGGCTCTATTGCCCACGGCCGTATATCTCATTTGCACGGGCATGCCATGCAGGGCGACGAACGCAACAAGTCCATAGCTTCGACACGACCTTAGTTATTCAGCACGGCCGTGCCAAAGAGCGTGCACCTATCAGGATATCTCCTCTCACTGAGAACATTACTACGCACGGCTGTACTTCTCATTAGCACAGTCGTGCGCATCTGGGAAATGAACCTAAGGCTTGGCACTCCCTTGCGCACGGCTGTGCGCGAGTCGAAAAGGCTTTTTCAACCCTAGATCGCACGCAAAACTATTCATTTCCTTCTCCTCCTTCGCACACGACCGTGCGCCATAGCCCTCCCCTTCGGCGGCGCTTGATCATCTCCTCTCATTGCGCATCCCTCTTCCTTCGGCGAGTCGCCACTATTGAGAGCACCATGTTGCCGAAGAAGTCATCCAAGGAGCAACTTAGGAGGAAGAAGCAGAAGGGAAAGGGGAGCTCCCAACCCCAAGCACCCTCATATACCGCCGCCCCGCACGAGCTGGCTGACATTCACGACGCCCATGTTCGCCGCCAACCACTTCCGCCTCTGGCAGCTGAGCTTAGGCGAGGCCCGCCATATAGATTGGGGCGTATTAGAGACTGTAGGCCTCGCCACTGACGTGCAGAGGTACCTAGACAGGGCCCGATGGAGACGCCTCCTAAAAATTCAGGAAACGATGTACCAAGAGCTTATGCTGAAGGTGCCAGAGGACTCATCACCTAGCACCGACCAAACCAGATCGAGTTTCGGCTGGGTGGCACCACGTTCCAGTTGAGCTACATGGACCTTGTCATCCACTTGGGACTCTACGATCGAGAGTTCAAGATGACCCCAGAGTACCAGGCTCTAAGGGTAGACAGATCGGCCGACGAGCCTCGGGAGTTCGTTTGGAGGAGGCTCAGCACAAATCTACACTACGTCCCATGCCTGTCAAAGGCATTTACTCTAGATGAGGCTCAGCACAGATCCACACTACGACCAACGCTTATCAAAGGTGTTTACTCTTCGCTCCCCGACCCTCAGGTACATTCATCTGATCCTCAGTCACTCCATCACAGGGCGGGGACGGAGGACGAGGGTCGTGAGCACTAGGGATTTCCTTTACCTCCAGACCATGTTAGATGGCTTCCCACTCCACCTGGGATGGGTCGTGGCCAAGCTACTAATACATCAGGCGACCCACACTAGGATCGCAACAGTATTTGCAGGGCTGTACATCACACGACTGGCCCGGGGCATTGATGTCTTGTCACAGCACGTGACGAGATAGATGATGATAACAGCGAGCTCCGCCACTGTCACCATCGACACATTGAGGTAGATGGGTATGGTGTGAGCCACACGGACGTCTTAGGGCATCCGATATACAGTCTCTGCCCCCACTGAGCCACCCTTTCTCTCCCACCTTGTTTTAGCATGACATATACTTATTAGTGCATATATTGTGTGCATTGGGGATATTGCATGATTTAAGTCTAGGGGAGGGAATCATTGAAAATTATATCATTTATGATAAGTGCCGATTTAATGGGGCTCCTCTTTCGTGTCCAGGTCAAACATTAGTGTTGGGGGCCAATCTGATGAAGGAGGCTCGAGTCAAATGTTGGTGCCGGGTTGGTGGGTCAATGTAAAGATGGGAAGTTATCGAGTCAATTCCAAGATTGGGTTGGTTTTGGGCGTGGTTCGGTATTTTGGCCATAACTTTGGCTACCGATATTAGAATCGAGCGTTTGACCCCAATTTAGAAAGCTCTTTGTGGCGCGCACGACATGGGGACGTCATATTAGAGAGAATTTTAGTTATCTTTTCTATTTTTAGAAATATTTAATCCGCCGAATTAAGATTTTTGGTCTTTTTTCTATTTTTGGTAATATTTCTTATGCCAAATTAGGATAGGATTTGAATCCGATTTGATCTTTGATTTTTAGGAGTTATCTGATTTGTTTAGAGTTTTAAATTTAGATAAGTTTAGTTTTAAATAATAATTTGTCAATTTTAGCAAATTTATATTAGATGATAAGGAATCTAGGTTAATCTTTTGAGGCTATTTAACCCGGCTTGTGGGTTAGTTTTTTATTATTGAATTTTGAGTAATAATATTTTCCAGAATTTCAGAGTATTTTCTCTAGTTCTTTGGTTCTTCGTTTATTCTTCCTTTCGGTCCTTGGATCCGGCTAGTCCGCAGGATAATCGCTACCCTGCCCACCGTCGGTTGGTACCAGAGCTCATTATCTTCTTGGGAAACGTCATCATCGACATCAATGACTGGTGGTCATGGTCATCGGGTTGGACAGGTTCCGGCTGAGGAAGTCCAGTACCGTGACCTGAGTGCCGTAGAGGCGATGAACAAGAATCTACAAAGGTAAGTCGCGGAGTTAACCCAACGCTTGATGATCAAGGATTTTCAGAGGCAAGTCAAGAAATTATCAAGGCGTCTGGCGGCGATCGATTTTGATCGTGGTTGTCGTGGGCAGTTTCCGGCTGAGGAAGTCCAGCACCATAATCATAGCGATCAGAGGTTTGGCCAACCCATCTACCAACACATCTACAACGATGATGTGGAGGAGGAGATCTAGCCCATCTTCAACGATGATGCGAAGGAGGAGATTTTGCCTAACTTCAACGATGATGTGGGGAGGAGATACCGCCCATCTATGACGACTACGAGGAGGAAATTGGCGAGCCCGAGGTGGAGATTGGTGAGCCCATCTATGACGATGATGGGACTAGCGTTGTGTTGGTATCTCGATGGGAGAAAAACCCTCCTGTCCGGCTAACCAACACTACTAACCTACTTTCTGTCTCTAGGGTTTTGATTGAGATCAAGCACGGAGATCCAGACCCACCAACAGAGGTGTGCAGTTGAACTCGGGGTAGAGTTATTTCCAACCCGGGGTGAGTGAATTCCAAGATTGGGTTGGTTTTGGGTGTGGTTCAGAATTTTGGCCATAATTTTAGCTACCGATATCAGAATCGAGAGTTCGACACCAATTCGGAAAGTTTTTTGCGGAGCGCATGACATGGGGACATTATATTAGAGGGAATTTTAGTTATTTTCTCTTTTTTTATAAATATTTAATCCACCGAATTATGGTTTTTGGTCTTTTTTCTATTTTTGGTAATATTTCATATGTCAAATTAGGATAGAATTTGAATCCGATTTGATCTTTGATTTTTAGGAGTTATCTGATTTGTTTAGAGTTTTAAATTTAGATAAGTTTAGTTTTAAATAATAATTTATTAATTTTAGCAAATTTATATTAGATGATAAGGAATCTAGGTTAATCTTTTGAGGCTATTTAACCCGGCTTGTGGATTAGTTTTTTATTATTGAATTTTGAGTAATAATATTTTCCTGAATTTCAGAGTATTTTCTAGTGTTCTTTGGTTGTTCGTTTGTTCTTCCTTGCGGTTCTTGAATCCGGCTAGCCCACGGGATAATCACTACCCCGCCTGCCGTCACAATCGTTTTCAAAAGTATACTATAAAATTTTGCCTTTACCAGACACCTCATAAAATTTTGAGCACAAACCTTGAGTGTGCTCTCACTTGTCCGCTTAAGTTTGGATTCTGCCTAGTTTTTGACCACTAGTTTATGTTATTTGTGAAAGAAAAAAGAAAAATAAAGAAAGAGACAGAGAGACTAGAGAGCGGCTGGCAGAACCGAAAATTCAGATCCATTAGAGATGCCCTACTGGTATAGAAAAGATAGTAGAAAGGGCTATCACTTTGAAGCGTGAAAATTGTCTTTGAGTAGTCGGATCTTGAGTATCACAAATGTTCACTTGATGACCTACCCAAGGAAAATGCTATCTTATTGGATGTATGAAACTACTACCCCCAGCCAGAGAGAATTAGGGAAAGAAGTTAGTGAATAAAGGTTAGACTAGACGAGCCGGGCTTGAGTGGGTATGCGGCACCATAGGAAGGGTTATACACACATTGTGCACAAGGCAAAACCTATTTTCTATAAAAACTATTTATAGCACTCAACATTGTAAAACTAGGGCACCGGAGGGACTCCCAACTATTTTGAGATCGGATATTTTGCACTTATCTAATTTTCTTTATATATTTCTTTTGCTTGCAGACAAGAAAAAGTTCAAGTGTGGGGGTTATGATAAGTGCACAAATATACATATATTTCCATCATATTCACATGCACTTACCCCGTTATTTCGCATCAATTCCTCTATTTTTGTGCTCTTCTAGGTTTGTTTTATGATTGAACAGGTAAAATATGCACCCGGAGCAAAAGCAACAAGAAACGGGACGAAACAGGGCGAAACAAGTCAAAAGATCACTTCACAGGGGTATGCATGTACAAGCATAATTCTCAAGATGGCCGCAGTACACTGCGGCGCTTTAAGAAATTCAAAAAGTAGAGATTAAACCGTGGGAGTTGGCACGAGTGTGCGTGAGATGCGCACGGCCGTGAAAAATCAAATAAAGTTCTATATAAACCCGCTGTAGGCAGAGTTCGGGGACTTTTGGAGAGCAATCTTCGGCGGGTGTTTGGAGAGACATTAGGGTTTCAGAGGAGATTGAAGACGGAGAAGACATCAAGCAAGGGTGTCACCATGTTTTCAATTATGTCTTCTTCCAATATCTTTGTCTATGTTTCCATTAGAATTAGAAGGTAAACCCCTTCGGTGGCCTCAGACAAATGAACCCTATGATGATTTATTAATTGAATTCTGGTATTTATCGGTTTTCCTATATTGATGATTCTTGTGAATTCTATGCTTGATTTATGTGATGATACTTTGCATGAGCCATTGACAATTACCTTATTAGATTCTAGCAAAGCACATGTGTGCTTAGGGTTTTGACTTGCATGTCTCTGTTATGCATAGATCCATATCTTTTCTAGCCAGATTACAACTAGGCATAGGTAACGATTTCGATCCGCATACCAAGAGATCGGATGCGGCGTCTAGATGGAGTAGTTGGCGAACCCCTAGAGTCAATCATTGGAATTCGGTATTTAGAATTCAGTTATTATAAAGGAACCTTAGGAGGATTGGGATTCAAGGTGCAACGCTCATCTCTGATTGCTAACAACCTACCAATTGTCCCTGTTAGTTTCCTTAGATTAATCAATAAACACGATCACTTTTGTAATTTTGAACTAGGTAACAAAGATAGTCAGTACTAGTTTCCAGTCCTCGTGGATTCGATAACCCTACCTTTGGGTACTATATTACTTGATCGACCCCATAACTTGTGGGTAGTTATCGCGTACCCTATGCGTGCATCAGAACGCCAGTAGACAGAGCACCACACACCCAGCGACACAGGCGTGTGGTTAGGCGTGTCACGGTCAGGAAGAAAATGTAGAGACATCAGATGCAAGATAGAGGACCACAAGGGCGTGTGACCAATCCACACGGCCGTGTGCATAACGACACGACCGTGTCCAGCCTGGAGATTCGAATATCTGGGGTTTTAATTATGAAAAGAGGGGTGTCGCCGCCACAAACAACGTCCCTCTCTTGTCCATTCTCTACCTTGAACACCCCTTTCTGTCTCCTAAACACTAAAGAGCCCTCCTCCAATGACGCACACCCTCGCCACGGCACCGTTGTGCCGACCACTGACCTGATTTGCCATCTTCATTTATCGACACCGCCGTGTCACACCCCCACACGCCCGTGTCGATGACCAACACCGGTGATGCATGGGGTTGAAGAAGCAAGTTCCCGGTCAACCTCCAATGAGGAAGAGGGGTGAAGGAAGTTCCCATAACCCACTTGAGCAGAGCTTTGGCTCAAAGATCCATAGTAGGAGGCATGCCGCCCTACACCACAAGAACTTTGAGGAAACCCGGTCTATTAATTTTAGGGTCCTAGAGGATGTGGGCCTCGCCGAAGAGGTCAACCGCCAACTTGAGGTTGAAGGCTATAAAGGAGGCTGCTCATGATTGAGGAGACCACATACTGGGAGCTCACTCTAGAGGTCCTCTCCACCTTCACAATCACCCGAGGAAATGCCCCGCTTTCAGTTCCAGTTAAGAGGGGCGATGCACATGATGAGCTACATCGAGTTTGTCCTCAACCTGCGACTGTATGATGAGAAGTATACACGGACCGACAAGTACTGCACCCTCGACATCCGCAAGTCCTACATGAAGTCAGAGCTCGACTACTGGTTGACACTGAGGACAAAGGCGAGGTACGAGATAGCGCGGTCGAAGGCCAGCACTCTTAGGACACCCGGCCGTCCTCGTGCATTCCATTACAGAGCGAGGTGACAGCATAGGGGTTGTCAGCATTTGAGACTTCCTCTTCTTATAGAGCATGGAGGAGGGATTCCCAATCCACTTGGGTTTGGTCGTCGCCTAGTTCCTGCTCCATCAGGGCACCTATCCCAGGATCCAGACCATCTTCGTGGGCCCTTACATCACCAGACTTGCCCGGAGGATGGGTTTGTTGGCAAGAGGACCTACAAGCAGACTGACGATGGCAGGAGGGACCATGGAGATCAACGCTGGAGATACTACGGGCTCTCAGGATAGTCCGACCGATCCATATCTCCCGAGGGACCATTTACCAAGTCATCGAGTCAGACATGACTCCGAGGCAGGAGCCAGCAAACTCGGTCACAACAAGATCGAGCATTGCACCACCATCTCCTCCATCGCC
This sequence comes from Dioscorea zingiberensis, assembly GCA_026586065.1. Taxonomy (NCBI): domain Eukaryota; kingdom Viridiplantae; phylum Streptophyta; class Magnoliopsida; order Dioscoreales; family Dioscoreaceae; genus Dioscorea; species Dioscorea zingiberensis. The sequence goes on along the minus strand of CM048826.1, from coordinate 16,882,515 downwards.
ACTACCAGTACCTGCACCATCTCTAGGACGGACCCCAGTTGAGCACGATACATGACTAGACTGGATAATGGGGGCCCTGTACTTTTTGATCAAGTAGGGCGATCACAAGTACCCACCCAACCACTTGCACCTACGTGCACCACGAGAGACATGGGGGTGGAGGCCAGCGACGACGCCGAGTCCACTAGTGAAGAGGCCAAGGAGCACGATGACTGAGCACAAGGAGTTTTGTTTTTATTTTATCACCACTTTTGTACTTTTCTTTTATTTTTGAAAACTGAGGTACCACGGTTTCGCTATCTCCATATATTACATTTCGAGCATCACTTTTGTGCTTTTTATATCACAGGGTACTTTGGAAATCATGGCACGAGAATTTGTGAGGAATCTTCACACGAGCACCACCACCGAGTTAAGTAGAGTGATCCCTTTTTCATTTGTTTCTGATTTTGCACGTCATATTCTCTTTATTATGCATATATTGCATACAATGGGGACAATGTACATTTTAAGTGTAGGGGAGGGATTAGCTATACCTATTTGATTATATTGAATACTAGTTTGAGATGATTTATGATATTTAATGATTGGGAGTCCTCTTGGGATTTAGGTTGACATTAGAGTTAGGTGTCAATTTTTTCAAAAATATATATATATTACTTTTACTTGATACATCACAAAAACTTGAGCACAAACCCTAACTTTGCTGTCACTTACAAACTTAGATTCGGATTTCAATTAGTCTGACAATTTAAGAAGTAGTGTTTTCTTTATTAAAAAAAATTCCTTGTGGAACAAGCTGAAAAAAAGGAAAATTTGATTTATTAGGGATGCCCTACTAGTGTGAGAAAGATGGTAGAAAGAGTTATCACCTTTGAAGCATGAAAGCCGCTCTTGAGTAGTCGGATACTGGGCATCACAAATGTTCACTTGATGACCTATTGGGGGAAAAGGCTACCTCATTAGATGTATGAAGCTACTAACCCCAGCTAAAAGAGTCAAAAATAGTATGGTCAGACTAGCTGGACCGGGCCTCAGCTAATAAGTGGCACCATAGAAAGGGTTACACACACACGTGGGGACTTTGAGTTTATGGTGGGACCAATTTTTAAATAAAAACTGTCTTGACACCTGACACTATGTTTCCTCGAACACTAGAGGGACTCCCAAGTATTTATGAGATTGGAGATCAGGCACTCATCATCTTGATTGTATTCTATATTTTTCTTTGCTTGAGGACAAGCAAACGTGTAAATATGGGGGTATTTGATGAGTGCATGATTATACATATTTTTTATCATATTCCCATGCCCTTTTGCATCTATTTTAGAATAGTTTCTTCGACTTTTGTGAGTTGTTGGGTGCTTTGTGTAAATTGGCAGATAATTCAGCACTTTGGAGAAAAAAAAGCAAATTTTGGAGAAATTCGGAGTGAGACGTACCAAAATGGAGCACGACAGGGCCTTGTGAGAGATGACCCAGGCGTGTGAATTCAATTCAAAATCAATTAAAGAAGCGTGCCCAAACTATTGAAGACACGACCGTATGATGACACGACCGTGTGATAATAAGACAAGGCCGTGTGATAGATGACATGGGCGTGTTGCGTAAAGTCTGAAAGTTATAAAAAGTCGTCGATTCTACTCCTCAAAGGACTTTTTGGCGTATCTAGGAATCGACAGCTAGGGTTTCAGAGAGAAGCTGAAGGCGCAGAAAGCATCGTGAAAGGTTGTCTATGAGTCTTCTTATGCTTTCTTCCTTAGAGATTGTGATCTCTTTTATTAGCATGAGAGGCTAAACTTCTTGTGATGCCTCGGGTCAATGAACTCTTTGATGAACTTGTGAATCCGTGTCTTTAATATTAGTTTCTTCCTTATTTATCTCTAAGAATTGCCTTTGTATGCTTATTATGGTTTGTTAGTGCGAAAGCGCTGTCCATACTATTAGAATTGTTTGATGCATGATGAGAGATAGCAATCAAACTAGGTCTTAGCATAGATATTAAGGTAAGGGGAAGGGGGGCACGGCAAGAAATCAGGTGGTCACTTGGGTTGCTTTGCAACTGCAACCCACTTTCCGGATTAGGGTAAAACCTAAAAGCAAGAACCCTAGAACACCAATAATAATGCAGCCGTATGTTGAGCAGACTCCGTATGGTTAGGGTTTTGTTGCGGTGAGATCGGGACCAAACTAAATTAGGGTTCTTCACAGTCCAGGAATAGATAAATCAAGAAACTAGTATTAGAAGACTGATCATTAGGGATTCTTAGAGGGATAGTGATCTGATGTGCAATGTCCTTCTGATTGATAATTCCTAACTTGCCAACTATGACTTTAGTTTAGTTTGATTAACTTTTAGTTAGAAACAATTCATCAACCATCTTTTCTAGGCTTGATAATGGAGTCTTAGTGAGTAATAGTATCGTTCCCTACCGATTCGACTACCCTACCATCAGGGTACTTTACTACTTGCGGGCTGGCAGCATTCATCACTATTTCTCGAAGCGTGGCATGAACTTATCAGGTGTTGATGTGCTACTAGCTCGCAAGTGCATGGGGTCGCTCAAGTAGTAAAGTACCCCGAGGGTAGGATAGTCGAATCCACTGGGACCGGTGCTAATACTCACTAGAACTCTATTACTTAGCCTAGAAAATATGGATGATAATCTGATCCTAACTAAAATCTAAAGCAAACTAAACTAAAATGATAATTGGCAATCTAGGATTAATCAATAGAGAGAGCATGGTACCCCGGATCACTATCCTCCTTGGAATCTGTTATGACTAATCCTCCAATACTAGTAACCTAATTACTATCTTCCTAGACCATGGAGAACCCTGAATTAGTTGGTCCCGATCTATTGGAAACCAAACCCTAGTCCGATACGGAGACTTCTCATGTACGACTACATTGTTCTAGTGTTCTATTATACCCACCATAATGCTGACAGTGAGGTGGTGCAGCGTTAACAACACGATGAAAACACCAGATCTCTCGGTGTCCCCCCACCCCCACCATTATCTATGTTAGATCTAGTTTGAGTGCAATCTCTCGTCATGCATGAAGAAATTCTAATAGCATGGCCTGCGCTTTCGCACTAACAAACCATACGAATCTAGAATGCATAGATGATTCATAGGAAATAATAAAAAGAAGGAGACTAGAATTAATAAAAGAAGAATCTGATGCACGCACATGGTGCGCGACAACTACCCACCAGTTTATGGGGTCAATAAAGAACCTACGAATTTGCCAATTCAGCCATGGATGCTTAATAGGGATCATCGTACATCGTGAATAACCAAATTCTAATTGAAATGAAATCTTTAGGAGGAATCAATGAAACGACATCAATTCAAATCCTGGATCTTTGAATCGAGAGAGAGATGGAGAGAGGTCAAGAATTCTCACCATTTCTTAGATTCATGGATCAAATTCGATTCACTAGGATCTTTCACTCACATTTTTTTCCCACCAAGAACTTTTTATGAAGGTAGGGTTATCGAATTCACAGGGACTTGAAAACTAGAACTAACTATCCTTGTTATTTAGTTCAAAACTATGGAAGTAGTTATGATTGGTTGATAGTCCTAAAGAAACTAATGCGAACAATTTGCAGACTGTGAGCAATCAGAGATGAGCGTGGCACCTCGGATCTCAATCCCCCTAGGATTCCTTTATTAATAACTAAATTCTAAATATTTGTTATCCATTGATTAATTCTTGGGAGTTCGATAATTACGACATCTAGATGCCACATCCGATCTCTCGATATACCGATCGAACACGTTACCTATGCCTAGCTGTAATCTAACTAAGAGAGATATGGATCTATGCATAAAAGAGACATGTAAGTCAAAACCCTGAGCACACTTGTGCCTTGGTAGAAATATAACAAGGTATATATGACAATGGCTCATGCAAAGTATAATCACATAAATCAAGCATAGACTCACAAGAATCATCAATAAAGGAAAACCAATAAATAAAAGAATTCAATTAATAAAGCATTCTAGGGTTCATGTGTTCGAGGAATCACCGAAGGGGTTTAACCTCTCATGCTAATGGAAACACTAACAAAGATAATGGAGAAAGACATATTTGAAAACATCGGGACTCCCTTGCTTGATGTCTTCTCTACCTTTGCTCTTCACTGAAACCCGAACGTCGCTCCGAACACCCGTCGATGACAACTATGCCAAAGTCCCCGAAATTTGTGCCTCCAATGGGTTTATATAGGAATTCATCTGATTTGGCATGCTCATACACATCTAACGTACGCCTGTGCCAGCTCCCGCATTGCAATCTTTACGCGTTTCGAAATCAGTGAGTTACACGGGCATATGCACGGGCGTGAACAATTCTACTAGGCCGTGCACACCTCTTTGAAGGGCTCTTTTAGCTTGTTTCTCCCTGGTTTGTCCCGTTTCTCATTTTTTTCGTTCCGGGTACCTATTTTACCTGCTTATTTAGAAAACAAACCCAAAGGAGTACAAAAATAGAGGAATTGATGTGAGACAACAGGATAAGTGCATGTGCATATGATGAAAATATATGTATAATTATGCACTTATTATACCCCCACACTTGAACTTTTTCTCGTCCTTAAGCAAAGGAAATATATAAAGAAAATAGATAATTGCAAAATCTCCGACCTTAAAATAGTTGGTAGTCTCTCTGGTGCCCGGGGAAACACAATCTTGAGTGCTATGAATGGTTTTACAGAAAATAGGTTTCGCCTTGTACTCAGACACCCCACTGGTGTGTGTATAACTCTTCTATGGTGCCGCTTACCAACTCAAGCCCGGCCCGACTAGTCTAACCTTTATTCACTAACTTCTTCCCCTATCTCTCTCGGACTAAGGGTAGTAGCTTCATACATCCAATGAGGTAGCCTTTTCCCTTGGTAGGTCATCAAGTGAGCATTTGTGATGCCCAAGATCCAACTACTCAAAGGCATCTTTCACGCTTCAAAGGTGATAGCCCTTTCTACCATCTTTTTTACACCGGTAGGGCATCCTTAAAGGATAAGACTTTTTGGCCGTAGGGCATCCCTAATGGATCCAACTTTCTGATTATGCCAGCCATTCTCCAATTTCTCTCCCTCTCTCTCTCTCTCTCTCTCATATAAGAAATAGTATAGACTAGTGGTCACAAACTAGGCAAAATCCAAACCTAAGCAGAAAGGTGACAACACAGTTAGAATTTACGCTCAAAATTTTGTGAGGTGTCTGGTAAATGCAAAACTATATAATATACTTTTGAAAAGATTACCCCCAACACTGAAGTTTGACATAGACACAAAAGAGGACTTCCATTAATTTGCTTATAGATCATCCTAAATTAGCACTTATCATGAACAAAATAATTTCTATTAATTAATCACTCCACCAAAGTTAAATTTTGCATTGTCCCAAATGCACACAATATATGCACTAAAATATGTCATTTGAAAACAATAAGGAAGAGCGAAAGTGAACCAATCTGAATCTGTATCATGATTTGTCTGTTCCTTTCGTTGTGTTTCCTGTCAAGTGTGAATATTAACTTTTCCTGAGAACATTGAAGGCAAAAAAGTGAAACTCCATAGCATATAGAAAGACTAAACCCTTATATGAATAGAATGACTCAAAGAAAAAGAAAAAACAAAAGTGGTAAAAAATAATGATAAAGATGAAGATGATGCTCAGATGTCGAATTCCTCCTCCCCCCTCGGTGTTGTCGGAGTCATCTCCAATATCGTTCCCATTTGTGTCCTCTCTAGTAGCACTGTCTCGAGTTGCCACCCTTATGCCTCTTGTGGTCTGAGCTGATGGTAGTGGTAGGGTGGATACACGATACCCTGGCGGTCCAAGGATAGCTATGTGGAGTGCACCAGCCAGAGTAGGAGGGCATCCCTATCTATCGGGGACAATGCTGGAGTTGTTGGTGGAGATGAGGTACTCGGTCCTACTGCTGCCACCTCCTGCGGCTCAGGCAGCTCCGTGGGTTCCGGTGACTCAGTGGGGGCTGAGACTGTGTATCTGACACCATGATATGTCCATGCAGCTCGCACCATCCCCATCGCCCCCAGTGTGTCTATGGTGACCATTGTGGCGCTACCCATGATCGTTATCTGTCTCGTCACATACTGTGATCCATGCCCCGGGCCAGTCTTGTGATGTATGGCCCTGTAAAGATTGCTCTAATCCTGGTGTGGGTCGCCAAATGTATGAGTAGATCGGCGACGACCCATCCGAGGTGCAATGGGTAGCCATTCATCATACTCTCGAGGTAGAGGAAGTCTCTGGTACTCACGACTCCCATGCTCCATCCCCGCCTTGTAATGGAGTGGCTAAGGATCAGATGTATATACCTGAGGGCTTGGGAGACAAGAATGGACACCTTCAATAGCAGCGGGTTATAGTGCGGATCTGCGCTGAGTCTCCTCCAGATGGACTCCTGTGTCTCGTTGGCCAGCTTGTCTATCCTCATATCCTGGTACTCTAGGGTCATCTTGAACTCCAAATCATAGAGGCCCGAGTGGATGGCGAAATCAGTGTAGCTCATCAAGAACATAATGCCACCCTACCTGAATTCTATCCCGTCCGGTTGGTGCCAGGTGATGAGTCCTCTAAAGATCTGGAATGTCAAGAGCACCTCTAGAGTCAACTCCCGATATGTCATCTCCTGAATGTCCAGGAGACGCCGCTATCTGCCAACATTTAGGCACCTCTACACGTCGGCTTTGAGGCCTACTACCTTTAGCACGCACCAATCGATGTGGCGGGCCTCACTGAAGCTCAACTATTGGAGACGGAAGTGCCTGGCGGTAAACATAGGTGTCGTAAATGTCTGCTCCTGCCGGGTAACTGACGCCGGGCAGGGTAGTGATTAACCTGCGGGCGGTGGTAAACAGGGGGGATTGATAGAAGAGCAAGAAAAAGGGATGACAAACAGAGAAGAAAAGTCTCTGAAACTTTAAAAGGAAAATAACTCAATAATCAATGAATAAAATTCAACCCACAAGCCAGGTTTAAATAGCTAAAAAAAACTAACCTAGATAACCTAAAAATTCTATCTTCTCATCCAAATTTGCCCAAATCGGTAAATTTTGGTCCAATATAAAAACTTATCTAATTCTAAAATAACTAAACAAAACAGATAACTCCTAAAAATCCGAGTTCAAATCGGATTCATATCCTATCCTAAATTGGAATACGAAGTATTGCCAAAAATGGAAAAAAAAAAAACACCGAGAAATGAAGAAACGACGGAGAAAACAGTGGAATTTGAGGATGAAGGAATGGTCCATCGAGACGAGCTTTCCGAATTGGGGTTGAGCGCGCGAATCCGATATCGGTAGCCAAAGTTATGGCCAAAATACCGAAACGTGTCCAAAGTGCTCCCCAATTCCGAACTTGGCTCGATCACCTTCTACCTTTACGTCGGTCCGCCAAGTCGTGGTATGCCAAAGCTCTAATGGTGCAATCAGACAGCTTGGCATCGTCTGACTCGGGCTCTCCTACATCAGTAACAGTAGAAAGAAGTGCCTGGGGCTGGGATCTCCCTTCTCTCTTTTGCTTCTTCCTCCTTGGTTGCTCCTTGGATGGTTTCTTTGGCAGCATGGTGCTCCTAATGGTGGTGGCTCGCAGAAGAAGGAGATGCACGGCCAAACATAAGAGAGAAGATGGAGGAAAGTCAGCGAAGGGGGAGGAACCAGAAGCACGGTGCACGGTCGTGCGTGAAGAAGTGCAAAGAGTAAGGATGAATCAGAGGGGACGCGCGGCTCTTAGGGTTTAAAAACCCTATTTGTTCGTGCACGGCATTGCGCACGACCGTGCGCAAGGGCGTGCCATATCCTTGTTTTGCCGCCTTGCGGTACACGCCCATACCAACGAGATCCATGGTTGTGCGCAATATTGTCTCCTATGAGAGGGAAACTCTCGAGAGGTGCAAGCCCTTTAGCACGACCATGCACAATTGAACTAAGGCCGTGCTAAGCTCTAGACTAGTTGCGTCCGCCGCCCTCTGTTGCACGCCCGTGCAAATGAGATGCATGACCGTGCTCAATAGAGGCTTCTATGAGAGGGAAAATCCCGAGAGGTGCACTGTCTTTGGCACGGCCATGCCAAATTCAACTAAGGCCGTGCACATCTCTGTCTTGCAGTACTTGTCCGTTTGCCCTCAATTTCACTTGGATCTGTGTGTTAGTGACTCCAGATGCAAATATTTAGTTATTAATAATATAGGAATAGGAATCACCAAATTATGTAGAACATCTTCTAATTGGAATATTAATCATAACTGTATTTCTACTAAGAACTAAAGCAATAATGTTACTAGAAGACTAACCTAATGTGGGTTACCTTCTAAGAAGCACTTGTTTAATGTCACTAGCTTGATTTACCTGTTTAAGCTTAGTGGGTATCGAAAAGATGGAGCCTCTTTGCTTCCCAGCCGGGAGGATCACGTCCTACAAATTCTATACTTAATGAAGCTATGAATTCATACTCATAGGAATTAGTCTTGAGTGGTCCTCGTCGTGGGGTCGAAGGGGGAGGAGCATAATTTTTTTTCTCCTTTTTAGAATTTCCGCCACCACACCTTCTTTTTTATTACTTAAGTAATCGGTTTTGTTTGTTCCTCTTCTTTTATTCCTTGTCGAAGTCTTCCAAGAGTGGTTGGTCCTTCTGTAGTTCATCCTGTATAAATTCAGAAACACAGTAATCAAGGTGACAATGAAATAACAAGTGTCATCAAGTTCCATGGGGTGTCTCATGGCATCCTTGAGTTTGAAGACCACTGGCTCTTCTCAGACCCTCAATATCATTTGACCGTCTTTGATATCGAACAGTACTTGTGCGGTCTTCAAGAAGGGCCTTCCAAGAATGAGTAGTATCTCCACCTGGTCGTCTAAGTCCAACATATAGAAATCCACAACGGCGATAAACTTGTCAACCTTTGCTAGCACGTCTTCAACTACCCCTTGAGGGTGACAGATTGATCTATCCGCCATCTAAAATATCACCTTTGTTGGTTTCACCTCCCTAATTCTAAGCTTTTGGAGTACCTTGTATGGAATGAGATTGATGCTCGCTCCAATATCAGCTAGGGCTTTTTCGTCCACCAATCCTCCAATTGTGAAGGGAATTATGTAACTCCTTCAGTCCTTTTAATTTCTAGGTAATGCGTTGGTGAGGACAGCTAAGCATTATTCATTCAAGGTTGCGAGGGACACTTCCTCCAGTTTCCTTTTGTTGGTGAGCAATTCCTTCAAAAACTTCACATATCGTGGCATCTGTACAAGTGCTTCCACGAAGGGTACATTAATGTGTAGTGCCTTGAAAACATCCATAATTTTTTTGAACTGCTCATCCTGTTGCTGTTGGTCCTTCTTTAACTTGGTTGGATAAGGTATCTTAAGTTTATACTCAGGCACTATAGGTACTTCTTTTTCTTTACCCGTGGCTGTATTTTTGGTACCTTCTGATTTGTCCTCTTTGGGGAGTGCAGAGGGTATTTCTTCTCCGACCCTTGGTGGTGCTAGTTTTGTTACACTTCTGAGGGTGATTGCATTGACGAACTCTCTTTATTAACCTTTGTGTTGCTTTCAAGAGCACCTGCTAGTCTTCCTGCCAGTGACCTAGATATCTAGGCAACTTGATATTCGAGATTCTGCAAAGACGCTTGGTTGTTTCTCATTATCTCCTCATGCCTGAAAGCTCACATTTCATTGGTTTGAGTTTACTGTGTAATCAAGCTTTCCAAGTTTGCTCCCTTCTTTTCCTATGCTGGTGGTTGATAACCTGAAGGTGACGGTTGACTTCCTTAAGGTGAGTTTGTCCTTGGTTGCCCTGAGTCGCCGTAGGAGAAGTTGGGGTAGCTCTTCCATCCAAGGTTGTAGGTGAAGTTGTATGGATTATTCTTTGATCTTCCCATGAAATCAACTTCTTCTACTTGTTCAGCCTTCCCTTCCTCCGTCTTACTCCCTTATCCATTGTGCATGAACACTGGTGTTTGTTGTTGGATACTGATGTTATCTATCTTTTCACTGAGGACCTCTATCGTAGCTGCCAGGGCTGTTATCGCATCCACATTTTGGACTCTGCCACCTTGCTTTGTTTTGTCCTTTTAAAGCTCCATTGATACCCATTGGTGGCAATCTCATCCACCAGTTCCTTGGCTACTTCAGTCTTACCACAAAGGGAGCCAACCGAAGGTGTATAGTGTCCGAGGACACTCCGTTTATTGAGATTGTGTCACTGATCTCAAGGAAACATGACAACTGTGCGCACAAGTCCTAATCTTGGAACCCATCAAACTGACACAACTGTTTCACCTTCTAGATGATGTGGCGCTTCAGTTCAAAGTTGTGCCCGGTGATCGGTGATGGGATGATGCTTGAGCCGATGTCGTCTAGGTTGATTGACTTTCATGTTGGACTCTGCTGTTGTTGTCTTCTTGAGAAGGGCTTCTCGAAGGTTATGGCAGAGGTTGCGCTCAAAATCATGATCAAGTAACTCCGCTGGATATGGAATCCCGCTTTTGGTCATGCACTGTTACCTTCATAGAAAGAAAATGAAATAAAATCCAAAGGTAAAGTTTTTTTTCCTTCTTTTTTTCTTTATAAAAGTAAACTAGACTATCTAACTAGAATAACGAATTCTAATGTTCTTAGTGTTGCCAATCCTCAACAACGGCACCAAAAACATGATGTACGCATAGGGTGCGCGACAACTATTCACAAGTGTATGGGGTCGATCAAGTAATAAAGTACCCGAAGGTAGGGTTATCAAATCCACAAGGACTGGAAAACTAGTATTAACTATTTGTTATGCCCCAACCCAGATTCCAGGGCCTCTGGCATGTGCATAGATCAGTTGTACCCAATTAGGAGCACACCTCACTTAGATACAAGGCCTTGGTAAACTTGAACAAAAGCAGATAATAACTAAAATCCAAATAATATCAATAATAACTCAGAGTTTTACAGCGGAATTTAAAGTCATGGTTTGAATACCCTATAGTAGTCTATACAAAAATCAAGCCCTATGGGGTCCTATAAATGTACAATCTCCCTCATAGAGAAAACCTGAGGTCCTCTAACCTCTACTAAGTTATCCCCTTCCCACGCGCAGTTCTTGAATCCAAAACAACTGTTCTTTAGAACCTGAAAAGGAAAGGGAAGCAAGTGGAATGAGCTTTCGGAGGGAAAGCTCTGTAAGTACTCCAGTAGGGGAATACATTGAAACCAAGAAAGTAAATCAAGAACTAGTGATCAAACGAAAACATAACATATCAGAAACAAGGTCAAACACAAGGATCACTATCCGATAACCACATAACAAAGATTAGAACAAATATCAAACAAGGAAACTTTCATGTCATCGCCCGGCGCTCTCATCGACCTCAGCCTATCATCAACCTTAATCACATATCATGGTAGAGCTCCTATGTGCACATATACGGTCAGCGTATCATCCCCACTGACGGGTGGACATCAAGAGTGTCCTCCCCCTGGTAGGACAACAGGACGTTCAGAGTGTCGTCCCCCTGAACGCCCGTAACTTATCTGCACCAAGTAGGAGAATCTTCAACACAAGAAGACCTGAAACACCAACCCGAATGGAGCACAGGCTCACGTGTTTCCACGCCCACGTGCCAATCAAAGGGAAAGGTATGTTCAACGATCACAAACATACCCAACAAAAGCTAACACATCAACATGCATACACTAACATGGAAAACTCAACAAAGCAGGAGAATGAATATGTGTATGCAAATCCAACAACAGTATACCAAACATGGAAGCATCAAAGCCAATAAATGCTCAAACATTAAAACAAGAATAAAAACTACTCAACAACAATATCAAGGCCAAGAAATACTTCAAACAATAAGGCAAAGTCAAGAATAAGCCAATAAACCCAAAATCTGGGTAGGAACTAGGACGAAGTACTTACTTCTATCGAAGTCTACTTAATCGATCAACGTCTCTCCTGACGTGGCTCAGCACTCCTACGTCAATATCTAGTAAATATAACATTGGTGTCTTAGTATCAAATGGCTCATTATCTTATTATCATCCTTACTGGGCCGAAGGCCCATTAACACTTTAACACAATAAACCCCACTCTTAAGCCAATTATGTTATTATAGACTAGTGGTTAAAACCCTCAAATATGGTTGTGGGGTCTCGGGTTCAAATCCCACTTCTACAAATTTTATCATTTTCTTTTGGGCCCTATTAATCTGGTTCAAGACTAAGCTGAACCCAACCCAACATGAGTTGATTAGACCTAACCTAATTAGTAATTCTGACTCGACCCAACTCAATCTAACTTGACTAACTTAACCACTATGGCTCCATGTTTTTATTCTAAAATCAACTTCACTAATAATGGAACAAGCTTCTACAAAATAATAAACTGTGCTTTTTCCATTACTAACTTGGTAAACCTCCAATCAAAGCTAAACCAATACCTATAGAGAGTTTTCTCCATCTACCATCAACAACTAACGTGTTATAAATCTTGCTATCTTGTTCTCCAAAAATGACTTAAACTAACCGAGCATGCCCATGTATTGATTATAGAGGATTACCAACATCTAATACCCATTAGCAGTCCTTTTACAAACTCAGAGGTATGATAAGCATTTCATGCCTGCATGCATCCTATATATAATGTTCAAATGGTCATATTGCATGTTTATTATCAGTTAGATTTCAATGATCTCCTACTCTTGATCCTCAAAGATTTCATTCAAGCTCCATGGTTTAATCTTAGTTACGAAGCATGGTTTCTTCACAAACTCTAGTAAAGCTTACCTAGACTCTAATCATCTCACACTTAAGCTTCTAATAATAATCAACATTCATAACCAAAATAGAACGTATTTAATCTCTAACTTGCAAATAGCTATTCATAGCCTCCACCTGGGTCACATGTCACCGCTACCAAGCTCGTCCTTGGGTCTACATTGGTACCGAAATGGCACAACCACACTAGGCAACAGCTCCCGACCGGGTACGACTGAGTTCTGGCTAAGAATGGACATGCATGCTTACATCTATCTTCATGAACTCGTATTATAAATTCATAGGAGGTTTTAGAAAGTCACCAAATCAGTTGGCCCTCGGCGCTCCTGAGACGAACTCCGGTGTTGGTCACCGCACCGAGGTTCGCTACACCCTTCTCTGTCTATCTGTCTCTCAGTTCCTCACGGAAAAGGAGATGCCTTGCCGCTGTTTAGGGTTTGGCATGGCTGCGTTTTTATAGAGTTCCCGGAGGAGACTGGATAAAGTTCAAATCCCGTTATGGAGTTTAAAGTCACGATTTGATAAGGTTTATCTCTTGTTTAAATTTTATTTATTTATTTATTTATTTATTTATTTATAGTTGGCCGGCGCGCTATCCTTAGAAAGCCAGTTGGCGACGTAGTGACATTCACGTTCGAGAAGAAGAGATGGTGCCTTAGAACCAGCATTACATAAGGATGGACGGTTGTTATTCATTCCACGCGTTTTCAAACCATCTCTTTTCCTCAACTGTCGGATGATTTAAATGAATAACCACTTTCAATCCTAGCCATCCATTTCCAAATGAATTAAATCACGTGTATGCTTATCACTACTTCACTAACAACGTGTATATATTTATATATATTCGTATATATATAAATATATCTTATCAATTCCTATGATCAACACATCTCTTATAAAATATATTTATTTCAAAATATATCCCATCATCTTATCTGATTCTCTTATCTAATTCCTATATTAGTTAAACCCTATGTATGGGGATTCTATTCAATCAACTATTTATTTATTTATATACTGATTCATATCTTTAACCAATTAAATATTTATTTACTTATATTTAAGTACATGAATAAATCATAGTAATTCTAAGTTTAGAGAATTTATTTATTCTCCATTTAATTAAAAAGAAATTAGGAAACTTTTATTCCTACCAAAAGTTCAAACAACTCCTTTCTTTTATTATTAACCAAATAATTTAAAGAAATCAACTAGGAGGTTTTTATTCAAATGAAAATTCGATTACATCCTTCCTTAAGGACTTCTATTAGCTAGCTAACAAAAGAAATAAACTAATTAAAGACTAACAAGAAACAGTAAATAAAACAAACCTAAAAATTGTGGATTTTACACTATTCTTTTATCTAGTTCATAACTATGGAAGTAGTTGTGATTGGATGATTATCCCACTGAAACTAACGCGAATTATTGGTAGACTGTAAGCAATCAAAGATGAGCGTGACACCTTTGATCTCAGTCCCCCTGGGATTCCTTTATTATAACTGAATTCTAAATATTGGTTATTGATTAATTCTTGGCAGTTTGAAAATTGCGCCATCTAGATGCCACATACGATCTCTCGGTATGCAGATCAAACTCGTTACCTATGTCTAGTTGTTACCTAACTAAGAGAGATATGGATCTATGTATAAAAGAGACATGCAAGTCAAAACCCTAGGCACACCTATATCTTGCTAGAATATAACACGGTATATGACCATGGCTCCTATAAAGTATAATGATATAAATCAAGTACATACCTCACAAGAATCATCAATAAAGGAGAACCAATAAATAAAAGAATTCAATTAATCAATCATCCTAGGGATTATTTGTCTGAGGTACCACTTAAGGGGTTTAGCCTCTTATGCTAATGGATACACTAACAAAGATATTGGAGAAAGACATAATTAAAAACATGGGGACTCCCTTGCTCGATATCTTCTCCGCCTTTGCTCTTCTCTGAAACCCTAACGTCGCTCCGAACACCGGCCAAAGACTACTTGCCAAAGTCCCTGAAATCTGTGCATTTAACTAGTTTATATAGGAATTCATCTAATTTGACACGACCATGCGCATCTAACGCACGCCTGTGCCAGTTCCCACATTACAATCTTTATACATTTCAAAATCAGTGAGTTGCACGGGTGTGTATACGGGCGTAAATAATTCTACTGGGCCATGCACACCCTGTGAAGGACTCTTTTAGCTTGTTTCTTCCTGGTTTGTCTCGTTTCTCATTTCTTTCGCTCCGGGTACCTGTTTTACGTACTCATTCACAAAACATCCACAAAGGAGCACAAAAATAGAGGAATTGATGCAAAACAACGGGATAAGTGCATGTGAATATGATGAAAATATATGTATAATTGTGCACTTATCAGAATCAATAGTTCATCCTAGGATTCAAGAGTCCGAGGCACCACCAAGCGTTTAGCCTCTCATGCTAATAGTAAGAATCCTACAAACAAAGGACGAAGACATAAAAGAAAACTAAACTTCCTGGCACTTTGTCTCTTTTGCCTTCCGCTCCCTTTGAATCCCTAGCTGTCGGTTCCTACATGCGCCAAAAGTCTATTTCAGAAGTAGAATGGACAACCTTATATAAACTTCAGATTTTACGATACATGCCCACGTCATCTTGTACACACCCGTGTAATCTCGTACACGACCGTGTCACCCAAAAGCTGAGTGCAATCTTTATTTTCTCCTCGTTTGAACCACATGCCCAGGGATACGCCCCTGTGGAAGACCGTGTTAGGTGCTGTTTTGGGCTTTTTTTTTCTTTGAATTGCACCAGAATTTGCTTCTTTTCTCCGCAGTGCCTAATTATCTATCCAATTACATAAAACACCAGACAACACACAAAAGTGGGAGAATCTATGCCAAAATAAATGCAAAGTGCATGCAAATATGATAAGAAAATATGTATAATTATGCACGCATCATAAATACTCCCACACTTAAACGTTTTCTTGTCCTTAAGCAAAGAGAGGAATAGAATATAAGAAAAGATGATGAGTGTCTAATCTCCGATCTCACAAATATTTGGGAGGAGTCCCTCTGGTGTCCGGGAAAACATAGTGCTGGGTGTCATGACAGTTTTTATGGAAAATAAGTCTTACGTTACACTCGAACTCCCCTTGTGTGTGTGTGTGTAACCTATCGCTCGCTCACTCAATCTAAATCTTATTCACTAAACTACTTTTCTCTACTTGTTCAGGTAGGGGTAGTAGCTTCATACATCCAGTGAGATAGCCTTTTCCTCCGATGGTTATCAAGTGATCATTTGTGATACCCAAAGTCTGACTACTCAAAGCGGCTTTCACTTTTCAAATTTGATAGCTTTTTCTACCATATTTTCACTATTTTTGGTAGGGTATCCCCAATGGATCCGACTTTTAGGTTATTACAGCAATTGTAACATATATATATATATATATATATATATATATATATATATATATATATATATATATATATATATATATATATATATATATATATATATTTGCAAAATTTTACACCTAACGCTAATCTCAGCCTAGGCTCAAAGAGGACTCAAATAATTAACTATCATAGAGTACTCATCATTATCAATATAGGCATAAATAATCCCTCCCCCACACTTAAACTCTACGTTGTCCCCAGTGTACGCAATGTATGCATAGGGAAAAGAAATATGACATGCAAGATCAAACAGGGAAAAGAGATTACTCCACATAACTGTGTGGTGTTCTAGTGGTCATGTGAAGTTTCCTACCAAGTCCTCTACCATGATTTTCCAAAATAACCTAGGACATGGAAGGTAAACAAGTGATGCTCAAAAGTAAGACATATAGAGATGTCTACACTGTGTCCCATCTGCTTTTGTAAATAAAAGAAAAATAAAAAAGTGGTGATGAAGAAAAAAATTTCATGATAGTCAATCGTCATGTGCCTCATCGTCATCACCAGCGGTCTCAAAGTCATCGTTGGCGTCCACTCCCACATCTCTCGTGGTATGCATATAAGCAAGTGGTGGGGATGGGTATTGGTGCCCACCATACTAGATCATAAAATGGACTGTCCCTACCAGCCAATCTAGTAAGGTGTCACGCTCCGTTCTAGAGTAGGTGTAGAAGCTGCTGGTGGTGATGGTGGAGGTAGTGGTGCAGTGCTCGGTCCTGTTGTTACTGGATCTCTTGGCTCCTGATCCTGCTAAGGCTCATCGAGATCTATGACCCGATAGGTGGTCCCTCTGGAGGTGCGGATCGATCGTACTATCCTCCTCGCCTATAGTATCTGAAGTGTGATCTCTAGGGTCCCTCATGCCATTGTTAGTCTCGCCATGGCACCTTGTGCTAGTAGCCCCATCCCCCGGGCGAGTCTCGTGTTGTACAGGCCCGTGATGATGGACTGAATCCTGGGGTAGGTCACCTGGTGGAGCAGAAACTGTGTGACGACCCAGCCCAAGTGGATCGGGAATCCCTCGGCAAAGCTTAAGAGGAATAAGAAGTCTCTGGTGCGGACCACATCGGTGCTATTGCCCTGCCCTGTGATAAAGTGGCTGAGAATATAGTGAATATACCTAAGGGTGGGGGTCCTGAGTGTGCTGGCCTTTGACCTCACTGGGCCGTACATCACATCGATGTTGAGCTCGCACCAGTAGTCCCTCTTTGACTTCCCGTTTTGTTTGATGGTGTCGAGGGTGTCGTACTCAGACATCCGGGTTAATCCCTGATCGTATAGTCCCAAGTAGAGGGCGAACTTAGTGTAGCTCATCATGTGTATCACGCCCCTCATTCGGAACTGTATCTGGTCCGACCTATGCCAGGATAGCAAGGCATCTCCTCTAGTGATCACGAAGATGGCTAGGACCTCCAATATAGGCTCCCCATAAGCCATCTCCTCGATGGTGAGCAATCTCCTCCTACCTCCTATGATGTGCAGGTGGTTGACCTCGTCGGCGAGGCCCACATCCTCCAAAACTCTGAAAATTATGGTTCAGGTTTCCCCAAACTTCTTATGTCTAAGTACGGCGAACCTTTCTTTTTGAATTGTGGCCCCAAAGCTTAGCTTGGGTGGATCTTGGGAGCTTCCTTCTCCTCTCTTCCTCTTTGGTGGTTTCCCATGGACTTTCTTCTTCAAACCCATGGCCTCGCCGGAGATGGAAGTGCACACAGGCGTGTAGGCGATGACACGGTGGTATGGATGAGTAGGGATGGCGACAATGGTGGTGGTCGACGGTTGCTGGCGAGTCGCGGCCAGATCGGGTTGGTGTTCGCAAGATTTGGGTCATCGGAGCGTGGGAGGAGGAATAGGGGTCGCCGGAGTGAGCGAGGAAGAAGAGGGGTTCCGATTAATGGATGGCGGTGCCCCCTCTTCGTGGTTTTAAAACCCAGTACTCGACGCGTCTAGCTTTCCTCGGGTTTTACAAGGCCATGTACACGTTTACACTGCTATGTACGCAGCCACACGGCTGTGTGAATCACAATTGGGTTGTGTACTTTGAGCCACACTCCAATGTCCATGGGCGTGTAGTGCTCTATATTTTGTCTGCTGCCTCATTGCTTTCTCCCAAGCGCGACACGGTCTGCCACACGCCCATGTGGACGGGTGTGTGGTACTTTGTATTTTGACGCTCGTTTCTTCTCTTAGTCCTGAGAGCCACATAGTCTGGTACACGCTCGTGTCCATGAGCATGTACTTTTTTGGAACCTCCTATATTCTCATTTGTTGCCCTATTCTCTCTGATGCGATACACCCATAAGTGTACAGGTCATAATCAAGTAATAATAGTGGACTCAAAGGTTGGGTTATCGATCCTCAGTAAGATGGAAGTACTAGTACCCACTACTTGAATACTATCTAGTCGATCCGAAATGTGAGTGATTATGCTAAACTTAAACTAAGAAATTATAGACACAAACAAGGGAATCAAATTGTTCTTGAGATCAAACAATCATAAAAGGGGGATGCTCGGATAATTGAATATCCCTTGGACTTTTAAGGGATGGATGACACTCTCTATCTTGACAATTGGTTAATTCTTGGCCAAGGGTTCCTATTGTGCTTTCACTCCCTCTCTCGAGGTGAATTACTAATCCTAGTGCCCTTACCGATGATGTTCTAGGGAACCTAATTCTTGGAAAGATTATGGGAATAATACATCTAAAGGACTCGCTCTCCTTAATACCCGGGTTCCCGGTGTATTCATAATCCTCTCTATTGGAGATGGTCTACATACGGGGAGGCATTCGCTTCTTTCCCCATATAGACTATGAAAAACCCTCCGAGCTCTCGCAACGTAGAGGGATTCACTTATTAAAACATCCAATAGACTCAATGAATTCAACCAAGCATTCAAGATTAGAGAAATAGCATCAATTAAAACATGTCTATGGGTTCATCAATCATCCAAGAATCTAAAAATTAGCCCTCCATGAAAGGGGGCAACAATCTAATACAAAGATGAAGACAATCAAAGAAATCATAATGGAAGAGACTAATGCATATACCATTGATGGATTCCTTGATTCTTCCTCAATGTTTTCCACTCTTCTTGCTTCAATAGCTTCAAGATGAAAATCCTCAAGCTCCACTCAAGACCAAAACCTTTTCCCAAGCTCCTCTTCTCCTCTAAACCGTCATTATTTAGCTTTTATACCTCTAGGGTTTTTTGGGTGAGATTTACCGTTTTGCCCTTTTATAGGTCTGCAGATTTTACTGAGAACTTACGATATACGGGCCCATATACGGGCCCATATAGCCTCCAAGTGTACCTATACGGCTGTATGACAGGCCGTATGGATGCCTGTATTGGTCATACAAGGTGCTGAGGTTCATACGGGCCGTATGGAAGTCCGTATGCCCCTATTCTTTCTCCCAGAATGCTTCGTTTTGGCCTCAATTTCCCTCGAAGAGCTTCCTTTCTCCTAGGATCTTGATATCTTGCCCTGTTTATCAAAATAAACACATTTTAAGTATCAGTGGGCCAAAAATCCTCACAACTACAAGCTAAGCATTCAAGAATATGGTATAAAATCATGCTCAAATGAACACTTATCTGTCCTCCTCCTCGGTGCTATCGAAGGAATTATGAGAGTCCTTCCCATCCGTTTCCTCTCCAACGGCACAATCTCTAGCGGTCATCCCTGTGTCTCCTCCGATCAAGCTAATGGTAGTAGTGGGAGTGGATATGCTATACCCTAGCGATCCAGGGATAGCTGTGTGGCGTGCACTAGCCACATGAGGAGGGCATCTTTGTAAGCCTGGGTTAGTGCCGATGTTAGTACTGCTGGAGGTGAAGAGGTACTCTGTCCTGCTGTCAATGCCTCTTTCTGCTCGGGATGCCCTGTAAGTGCCGGTGGCTTAGTAGGGGTTAAGACTGTGTATTAGACTCCCTGAGACATCTGTATAGCCCGCACCATACCCATCGCTCTCAATGTCTCGATGGTAGTTGTGGCGGAACTCCTTGTGATCGTCATCTGTCTCGTCACATGCTGTGACAAGACATCCATGTCCCGGGGCTAGCCGTGTGATGTATGGCCTTGCGAAGATCACTCCGATCCTTGTGTGGGTTGCCTGATGTATCAGTAGCTTGGCATGACCCATCCCAGGTGGAGTGGGAAGCCATCCACCATGTTCTGGAGGTAGAGGAAATCCCTGGTGCTTATGACCCCCGTGCTCTATCCCACCTTGTGATGGAGTGACAGAGGATCAGATGAATGTACCTGAGGGCTGAGGAGCGGAGAGTGGATGCCTTCAACAGGAGTAGGTCATAGTGTGGATTCGTGCTGAGCCTCCTCCAAACGGACTCCTGAGGATCGCCGACCGGTCTATCCAACCTCAGAGCCTGCTAATCTGCGGTCGTCGTGAACCCTTGATCTTAGAGTCCCAAGTGGATGGCAAAGTATGTGTAGCTCATCTGGAACATGTTGCTATCCAGCCGGAACTCGATCTGGTCTTGTCGGTGCCTGGTGATGAGTTCTCTTGTGACATGGAACGTCGAGAACACCTACAGTGTCATGGTGCTGTCAATGGTGGTGACTCACCGGAGGAAGAGAGGTGCGTAGCAAGAGGAGATGGAGAAGCGCCGACGAAAGGGAGTGCAATGGCACACGGTCGTGCGCAAAGGATGAGAAGGAAATGAATAGTCTTTCGCGCGATCTAGGGCTTAAAAAGCCTTTTTGACTCACGCAAAGTTGTGCGCATGAGCGTGTGCGAGGGCATGCCATGCCTTAGGTTCGCCGCCCAGATGCACATAGCCATACCATTGAGATGCACGTGCGCACATGCATGAGCGTGTGCGCATGAACGTTTAAGTGTTCTCAGTGAGAGGAGATATCCCGATAGGTGTACGCTCTTCGGCACAGCCATGCAGAATTGAACTAATGCCATGCCAAAGCTCTGGACTTGTTGCGTTCGCCGCCCCACAGGCACGCTCATACAAATGAGATGCACTATCATGTACAATAGAGTCTTATGTGAGAGGGAAAATCCGAGAGATGCACGCCCTTTGGCACGGCCGTACCAAATTCAACTATGGTTGTGCATGTCTTTATTTTGCTGTAGTGGTCCGTTTTTACTTCAATCTCCTTTGAATCTTTGTGTTAGTGACTCCAGAATCAAATATTTAGTCATTAAACACATGAGAATCACCAGATTAACTGGAACATCGTGAAATTGGAAATCTAACCACAGTTATAGTTCTACTAAGAACTAAAACAATAATGATACTAGAAAACTAACCTAACTTGGGTTGCATCCCAAGAAGCGCTTGTTTAACGCCGCTAGCTTGACTTACATGTTTAAGCTTAGTGACGCTTGAAAAGATGGAGCCTCTCTACTTTCCAGCCGGGAGGATCACGCTCTGCAAATTGTATAGCTAATGAAGCTATGAATTCATAATCACAGGGATTAGTTTTGAGTAGTCCCGGTTGTTGGGTTGAAGGGGAAGGAGCACAATTCCTTCTCCTTTTTCTAAATTTCTACCACCACTCCTTTTTCTTTTCTGCTCTGGTCATCGGTTTTGTTAGTGCCTCCACTTTTTTTTTCCTTTTCGGAGTCTTCCGAGGGTGGTGTGTCCTTGAATAGGTCATCTAGTTAGTCTTTTAGTAGTTCATCCAGCACAAATTCAGAAACACAGTCATCAGTATGATCAATGAAGTAACAAGTGTTATCAAGCTCCATGGGGTGTCGCATGGCGCCATTGAATTTGAAGACCACTGCTTCTTCTCCGACCCTCAATGTCATTCGTCCATCTCTGATATTGAACAGTGCTTGCGCGGTCTTCAGGAATGGTTTCCCAAGAATAAGTGGTACCTCTACCTAGTCATCCAAGTCCAAGATATAGAAATCCACAGGGAAGATGAACTTGTCGACCTTCACTAGCACGTCCTCAACTACCCCTCGAGGGTGATGAATTGATCTATCTGTCATCTGAAGTATTACCTTTTTTGGTTTTGGCTCCCCAATTCCCTGCTTTTGGAGTATTTTGTATGGCATGAGATTGATTCTTGCTCCAATGTCAACCAGGGCTTGTTCGTCTACCAATCCTATAATTGTGCAATAAATTATGTAACACCCTGGATCCTTTTCTTTCCTTGGTTGTGCGTTGGTGAGGACGGTCAAGCATTGTTCGTTCAAGGTTGCTAGAGACACTTCCTCCAGTTTTCTCTTATTGATGTGTAGTTCTTTCAAGAACTTTGCACATCGTGGCATCTGTGCAAGTGCCTAAAAAGCATCCAAGAATTTTCTTAACTGCTCATCATGTTGGTCCTTCTTCAACTTGGCTAGATTGGGTAGCTTGGGCTTATACTCGGGTACCATGGGTTCTTCCTTGTCCTTGCCCATGGTCGTCTTTCTGGTACCTTTTGATTCATCCTCTTCGCGGAGTGTGGAGGGTGCTTCTTCTATTTCCTTGACCTTCGGTGGTGCTAGTTCTGTTTCTTTTCTTAGGGTGATAGCCTTGACGAATTCTCTTGGGTTCACCTTTTTGTTGCTTAGAAGTATCCCTGCTATTCTTTCTGCCAACGTCTTATCTATCTGGGCAACTTGGTGTTCGAGATTCTACAGGGATGCTTGTTAGTTTCTCATCACCTCCTCATACCTTGTAGCTCGTGCTTCATTGCTGGTAATGTATTGTGTGATCAAGCTTTCCAAGTTTGTTCCCTTCTTTTCTGGTAATAGTGGTTGATAACCTGAAGGTGGTGGTTGACTCACTTGGGGTGGATTTGTCCTTGGTTCTCCTGAGTTGCCATGGAGAAGTCCCGGGTTCTTCCATCCAGGGTTGTAGGTGAAGCTGTATGGATTGTTATGTGATCTTCCTATGGAATAAACTTCCTCTACTTGTTCAGCCTTCACTTCCTTTGTCTTACTCCTATATCAATTGCACATCCATACTGATGTTTGTTGTTGGATGCTGATATTATCTATCTTTTTGCTGAGGGCTTCTACTGTGGTTGGCAGGGTTGTTATCACATCCACATTCTGCACTCCGGCTACCTTGCTTGGTTTGGTCCTTTCAGAGCTCTACTGATAGCCGTTGGTGGCCATCTCATCCACTAGTTCCTTGGTCACATCAGGATCCTTCATACAAAGGGAGCCACTTGCTACTATGTCCAATATTTGATTGGTGGCTACATTGAGACCATTGTAGAAGGTTTGGACTTGCATCCAATCCTCTATCCCATGTTGCGGGCACCTTCAGAGCATGTCCTTATATCTCTCCCAAGTATCATACAATGTTTTCATCTCCAACTATCTGAAGGAAGAGATATCACTCCACAGCTTTATTATCTTGGCTAGTGGAAAGTACATCATTAGGAACTTCTCACCCAACTGTGCCCATGTTTTGATGGACCCGTGTGGTAAAGAGGTCAGCCAGTGTTTTGCTCTGCCTCTGACTGAGAATGGAAACAACCTGAGGCGTATGGTGTCTGAGGATACTCCGTTTATTGAGATTGTGTCGCTGATCTCCAGGAAACGGGACAAGTGTGTGTACAGGTCCTCGTCTTGGAACCCTGTCAAACTTGCACGATTGTTTGACCATCTAGATAACATGGGACTTCAGTTCAAAGTTGTACCTGGTGACTGGGTGGTGGGATTAATCTTGAGCCAATGCCGTCTAGGTTCGGTCTCATGAAATCCGATATGGATGGGGTTCGGGTCACCATCGGTTCTGGTTGATTGACTTTCGCGCTAGATTCTACTGTTGCCGTCTTTTTTGGAACAATTTCTCATATTTGACGATGAAGGTGTCGCTCAAAATCAGGATCAGGTACTTTCACTCGATATGGAGTCCTGCTTCTGGTCATGCACTAGTACCTTCACAGAAAGAAACCGAAATCAAACCCGAAACTAAAAGGTTTTTTTCTTTTTGTTTTTTATTTTTTATTTTTTGTAAACTAGACTATGTAACTTGAATAACAAATCCTACTGTTCCTAGCGTTGCCAGTCTCCGGCAACAGTGCCAAAAACTTGATGCACGCACAAGGTGCGTAACAAGTGACAACTATCCACAAGTGTACGGGTCCGATCAAGAAATACAGTACCCAAAGGTATGGTTATACAATCCACCGGGACTGGAAACTAGTACTGACTATCTTTGTTACCTAGTTCAAAATTACGAATGTGATTGTGTTGATTGATTAATCTAAGGAAACTAACACGGACAATTGGTAGATTGTGAACAATTAGAGATGAGCGTGGCACCTCGGATCCCAATCCTCCTAAGATTCCTTTATAATAACTAAATTCTAAATACCGATTTCCATTGATTGACTCTTGGGAGTTCGCCAATCGCACCATCTAGACGCTGCACCCGATCTCTCTGTATGGGGATCGAATTCGTTACCTATGTCTAGATGTAATCTAAGAGAGATATGGATCTATGCATAACAGAGAATGCAAGTCAAAACCCTAAGCACACCTATGCTTTGCTAGAATCTAACAAAGCATTTGACCATGGCTCATGCAAGGTATCATCACATAAATCATACACAAACTTCACAAGAATCATCAATATAGGAAAATCGATAAATAACAGAATTCAATTAATGAATCATCCTAGGTTTTATATGTTTGAGGCACCACCGAAGGGGTTTAGCCTCTCATGCTAATGGAAACATAGACAAAAGATATTGAGGAAGACATATTGAAAACATGGGGACTCTCTTGCTCAATGTCATCTCCGCCATCAATCTCATCTGAAACCCGAACGTCGCTCAGAACACCAGTCAAAGATTGCTCTCCAAAGTCCCCAAACTATGCCTTCGGCGGGTTTATTGATTGGAACGTGGCTAAGACTCACAAAGATGGTCAAGATCCACTTCAAGTCACAATTGGACCAGTCGCACGGGCTCGAGCTAAGAGATTCAAAGAGGCTCTTGGAGGTTTAATTCAAGAGTTTCAACATAAAGAAGAGTGCAAGCTCACCATCAATGAAGAACCAAAATTTGTCCACGTCATTAAAGACTCACTAACTAGGCTTAAAGGGAGTTGGGCTTTCAAGGCTTTTCATATTTTGAGCATTGAAAGTGAAATTGAAATGAAGGGAATTTATGAAAGGAAAATGAAGAGTCACCTTGGAAGTTCATGGGACACCATAACTATGGCATTATGATGGGAAATGAAAAGTTATAACCATTGCATGCATTAAAAATAGAAGATGAAGAGGTTTTAAGTTATCTTTCTTGTAGCCTATTAAAGGCCCTTTATACCTCTCATTTTCAAGTGAAGTTTTTGAATGAAAAAAGTGAGAGAAATTCTCTTTGGTTCTTCGTGGAACTATCGAACTTATTAGGTTTGTCCTGTGGCGTTCACTCTGACTTATCAAACAGTTTTCCATCCTCGTTTGTAGCGTCTTCACTATACCAAGGTTCTTGCTTCTTTATAAGCAATGAGTCGCGGTTTCCATGCCAAATCTAATTATAGAACTATCGAAGGGACTAATCTTGTTATGGGTTTCATTAGAACTTGGCGAGGTTCGTATCAATGGTATCAGAGCTCAGTTTCTATTCTCAGGTTTTCTTATCCTAGTTATCATTCTTTGATCTTCCGTTGTTTCTTCCTTATCCCTTCGTATTTCTCATTATCCATTTCAAAGTCCCTTTGAGGAGAAGTAAAAAAAAAAAAAAAAAAAAAAAGGTTAATCAAGAATCTAGTGGTCCTTTGCCTTTTCTACACATTCCTTTTCAAAGAAATTCCTTTGTCCTTTTTTCACATTCCATTTTTTTTCTAGTGATCCTTGCCTTTCTTTGCACCATTTTGGATAAGCTCTAGTGTGAACTGTTGCTGGAACTTGTATTTTGAGGTCTTCTTTTCTGGAAACTCATTTCTCAAAATAGCAAAAAATGTGCTACGAAAGGTATTGATCCAAAGTTACTTATGGAGGCTATGGTGGGGGAGATGCAGCGCTTGATAAAGCAAGAATTTGGGGATCTTCATAAACGATTGAATAGAATGGAGAATTCAAGATGAGAGCTACCTCAACATCATAATCGAAGGAGTAGGCGAGTTTGGAATCGAGAAGATAACTTTAATGGCATAAAGATGAAGATTCCTTCATTTCAAGGCAAAAATAACCCGAGCCCTACCTTGAACGGGAGAAGAAAGTGAAGTTAGTATTTGATTGCCACAACTACTCCGAGATGAAGAAGGTAAAACTTGCAGCCATTGAGTTTTTTTATTATGTTATTGTTTGGTGGGATCAATTGTTGTTGAATAGGAGAAGAAATAGAGAACGTCCAATAGAGACATGTGAGGAAATGAAAATTGTGATGAGGAAACAATTTATTCCTAGTCACTACTATCGCGAGTTGTACCAAAAGTTGTAAAGACTTCAGCAAGGCAATCGAAGTGAGGGTGTTCAAGTCAACCAAAGGTCATCAACAATGGCGCCAAAAACTTGATGTGCTGCTAGCCCGCAATTGCACGGGGTCGCTCAAGTAATGTACCCCGAGGCTAGAGTAGTCGAATCCACAGGGACCGGCACTAGTGCTCACTAGAACTCTATTACTTAGGTTAGAAAATATGGATGATAATTTGATCATAAGAAAAAAGCTAAAGCAAACTAAACTAAAGCAACAATTGGCAATATAGGATTAATCAATCAAAAGAGCATGGTACCCTAGATCACTATCCTCCTAGGAATCCCTTATGACTTATCCTCCAATACTAGTTTCCTAATTAGTATATTCCTGGACCGTGGAGAACCCTGAATTAGCTGGTCCCGATCTCTCGAGAGCCAAACCTTAGTCCCATTCGGAGACTTCTCATATACGACTGCATTATTCTGGTGTTCTATGATTCTCACTATTAGGTTTTACCCTAATCCGAAGAGTGAGTTGGCGTTGCATTAACAACACCCGATCTCTCGTCATGCATCAAGAAATTCTAATAGCATAGTTGGTGCTTTCACATTAACAAACCATACGAATCTAGCATACATAAATGATTCACAGGAAATAATAAAAACAAAGGAAAAAGTATTAATAAAAAGAAGAGCCAATAGTTCATCCTAGGATTCAAGAGTCCGAGGCACCACCAAGGGTTTAGCCTCTCATGTTAATAGTAAGTATTATAAAAACAAAGGAGCAAGACATAAAAGAAAAATTAAACTTCTTGGCACTCTGTCTCCTCCATCTTTCTTTCTCCGAAACCCTGGCCATTGGTTCCTAGATGCGCCAAAAGTCTGTTTCTGAAGTAGAACCAATGGCCTTTTATAAACATCAAATTTTAAGATACACGGCCGTATCATCTCAAGTCATCTCGTACACGGCTGTGTCATCTGAAACACGGTAGTATCACCCAAAAGCTGAGCGCGATCTTTATTTGCTCTTCGTTTGAATCCACACACCCGGGGATACGACCGTGTGGAAGACAGTGTAGATGTTGTTTTGGCCCTTTTGCTCCAAATTGCTACAGAATTTTTTTCTTTTCTCCACAGTACCCAATTATCTGTCTAATTACATAAAACACCCGACAACACACAAAAGTAGGAGAAACAATGCTAAAATAGATGCAAAGTGCAAGCAAATATGATAAGAAAATTTGTATAATTATGAACTAATCAAGCGGCGGCGAGTAGAGTGCGATGATCCGAGGGTTTTCAACATCAATTGAAGCTTGGTATTACTCAAATCAAGAGGGGGATTCATTAATCTTTTGTTCTTGAATGTTTATTATCTTCTCTTTTAACTAGACATGTATGTTTTTGCTAATCTTGTCATTACTTTGAATCTATCCTTTGTAATGGTAGCTTAAACCTAAATTCTAGGGTTGTACAAATTTGATGACTTGATATTTTAATTATCTGATGTTTCCTTTGATTAAGTTGTTATGGATATGCCTATGATTCAATACTATCCTTAATCGTGTGCTGACGGGTGACATATATAAGAACCATATTTGAATCATAGGATGGAGCGGAGTGATAGCCGTAGTTGCCATTAGCTTAGACATAAGCATTGGTACTCCATGGTAATGATAGATGTTAGGTCCTATAACGGGTCCTCCTACTACCATAGACACATATGGGGAGGAGCTGACTCATGTTCCTTTGACATAGGGAACTTGTAGGGTGCACTCGAAGTGCACATAAGTACCAAACCTATAACATCCTGAATTTTTCTAAAAAAATATTCAGTAAATTTTTGAATTTTAAATAAGGTTAATTAGCACAAAAAATAAATTAATTATTTTAACCTCAAATTAAATAAAATCGGGTGTTAATGGATCCGAAATCCAAGAGAACGCCTTATTGGGCCAGACCACTTTTACATAGAATAGTTGGAAGTGGATAGTCAACAGTCAGATTAATTAAACGAGAAATTATTTAAATGTTAATTAATCCAGATTAATTAAGTGGAAGATACTGGACAAAAGTTAGAGTCCCGATAAAGCAGATCTGGCCTAGTCAAAAGCCAAGAAAAACGGATCTGGGTCAGGAGAAGAGACAACCCGTGATGCTACAGTAAGCCCGTGTCATTGGGGTCGTCTGACTCGGGATTCCCGTATCTAGGTCGGGGATAGAGACGAGCCAGATAATTTTATAAGTCGCTCTCGTGACGGTACAGTAACAAGATAAGATCAAATAAAGTTGTTTGGTTTTAGTGGAAGATATTTAAGAAGATAATATTAATTAAGTATATTCTTTACAAAAGATAAGTTATATAATTAGATTTAAAAATATTATAAAGTAATATAATATTTTAATATATATGTTTTATATATATGAGAAGAGAGAGAGAGAATGAATTTTCATATCTCTCTCTATTCAAAGGTCTGAGAGACCTTTCCCTCTTCTCCTCTCCCATTTCTCTCTTGAATTCATCTCAAACTAGTGCCCTACACTAACCACGCCAGCGACCCCTCAGCCCGGCAGCCCATCGCCAATCGTCGGCCAGCCCAAATTGCACCAAGACCTCGCCCAAAGGGTCCATCATACCGCCCTGGATGCCACCACCTTGGTTCCGCCCTACTCGGGCTTTGGCCACCTCCTGCCAGCCAAGACCCTCCACCCTCAAGTGACAGTAGCGGCTGCCGACGCCCAATCATCGCTATGCCCCTTCTTGCTCCGCATCGCAGCTGTCCACCGCCGAGCTGCAGCTAGCTTGAGCACCCTCTACGCTGACTAGATCCCCTCCTTCTATTATGAGATTCATTGGAAAACCCTACTCTTTATTAGTTAAATGAAGGTTGGAATTGAAGAAACCCTAAATGATTTCATGAATTTAGGGTTTAGAGTTGAAGGGTTGATGTGCATTACTTGTGTAGGATTTGAAATGATTGAGAATTAAGGAGGGATTACTTGTATGTAGCTATGTACTTAGTTGTTTTAATTAAGCATGTTAATTTGGTGAATGTTTGAATAATTTTGGGAGCCTAAAAATAGAGGAGATGCTGCCCGATTTTTCATGAAAATTTATAGGAGTTAAGAATCTAGTTGATCTTTAGTTACATGTCTTCATACCTAGTTAATTATCTCCTTCCATGCTTAATGTTCTAGTTATCAAGTTATGAAGGTGATAATTAAATATAAGTAAAGAATAGTTAAAAGTATGGAGAAATACGAGCATGTTGTAGTTCTTTGTATTTTTATCGTATTCTTAGCGAAAGAACTAAAGCTATGAAATGTAATCATAGTATTTATGAAGCATGTATTAAGATTTTATGTAAGAATCATGCTTAGAGAGCTTAATGGTTTACCGTATTCTATCGAGTTTAAATTAGAGTACGAGTTAAGAATACGGTCTCCGTATTCATGATTTCAGTATTTCGATTATCAGGAAAGGGAAAGGGAAAAGGAAAAGACAAAGGCAAGTCAACTGCTGCCGAAGGACCGAGCCAGTCCTAAGCTTTTACTAGGCTCAAGTAAAGGAACTAGCTGTACAATACGAGTTTTTATCGTATTTTCATTTTATCACCGTTTTTATTTCGGTTTGAAACGCATGAAATTAGAACTTTCATGAAACTTTCCAGAGTATTGGAAAAACATTCATGTACAGTAATCAATAACATAATAGAGAAACAGATACAGAAATTAATAGACTACACTTTATTGATATACTAGCTTGTACCAGTGGTGGCTCGTAGAGAGCTAGAGAGAATGGCATTAGGTTAGGAAAGGGGTGATTTAAAACTCTGATTTTCATTACCGAACTATCGATTTTAAAACATTCCATTTTTTTATGAAATTAAAACCCGATTTCCATACTCTCGGAGTGCCTAGTGTACGTATATAAGTTTGACCCCGTGTAGTGTGGATAGATCTACCTGTTGGTCGCTAGTCATGCAGTATTGAAGTAAATGTGTAGTTAGTCATGATAGTATTGTGATGATCGGATGAATCCGTATTACCCACCTCCCTGTAGCGATTAGAGATCCATCGTAGAGGCGATTGGTATAGATTACCAAGGATAGTTTCGGAAATCATTCACAGTACAGAGAAACAAATAATAAGATATGCGTACATGAGATTTCTATGCATTTGACATGATTAAAATAGATTGAAGATAATGCATTGACCAGCATCACTAGTTGCTCAACATTACTTTGATATTTCAGTATCTATTTTCCGTTACTTATATATGCATAGTTTTATGCTTAAGCTTTTATAGTTTTATTTTATTATACGGGTACAGTTTTATACCCGATAATACTATTCCAAGATAACTGAGCTCTAGTAGCTTAGTCCCTTCTTCATGATATTTTGATGCAGGCGATAAACAGAAGACCAGATAGAGGGCTTTGTCTAATCGCGAGATTATATGGAGATTACCCGTAGCTGGCTCTGACTCCCTCTGTTTAGTTCTTGATTATGTCTGTTATGAGTGTATTTGAGATAATCAAGTCTAAGAAAGTATATTTTAATTGGTGA
Organism: Dioscorea zingiberensis; assembly: GCA_026586065.1. Classification (NCBI taxonomy): domain Eukaryota; kingdom Viridiplantae; phylum Streptophyta; class Magnoliopsida; order Dioscoreales; family Dioscoreaceae; genus Dioscorea; species Dioscorea zingiberensis. The sequence goes on along the minus strand of CM048826.1, from coordinate 16,851,345 downwards.
TGTATTAAACAGTATCTGGAGTTTGAATTTATGTATGATATGATATGACTTGTTTGCTTTAATAGCTTCCGCGGTTATGAGATTATTGTTGATTACCAATTTTACAGGCTTAGGTTTAGGGTTCATTCCCTTGACCTGGCTGGTGTGACACGTGTCCCCTGATTAGGAGATGGATGTTACAAAACCTATCATTGAGTAACCTGTATCCTTAGTAACAACATCAATGTAAGCATAGGAGAACATTCCTACAAGTCATTAGAGCCATACAACCCTAGAAGCTTATCATCGAGAGTTCTACCCAATTTACCTTAGTATTCTCTTCATTTTCTTAGGATTTAGACACTCTTCCACTATTTGGATTGACTGACTTTTTGAGAAACTTAGTACACTTCTACTCAGTTAGACCTAGTCATCGTTTCCTATGGAAATCGACCTTGTATTCACTAGTATTTTATTATATGGGACCACATATACTTGCGTGTGGACGTTTGAAAGTTTGCACTCGCAGCCTCCATTCAACAATCGGGTTATCATGACTAGAAAGAGACCTCATGCCGGGACATCTATCACTTTCTCCGATGTGGACCTAGAAGGGATCCAATTCCCCTATTATGACGGCCCTAGTGATCACGGTTAACATAGTAAACTATAATGTTCAAAGGGTTCAGGTGGAAAGCAAGAGCTCCGCCGACATGATCTTCTAGGACGCATTCGAAAAGCTAGGTCTTGGGAAAGAATTGTTGTAGCCGACGAAATCCACACTGGTTGGGAGCACTGTGCTGCCCTAAGGCAAGATCAATCTCTGATTAGTGGTGGGCACTTGTTTATGACAATTAGCTACCACCATAAACTTCTTTGTGGCAAAGTGCCCGTTGAGCTACAACACAATCATTGGGAGACCGACTCTGAATGCTCTACAAGCTGTAGTCTCCACCTACCACCTAATGATGAATTTTCCCACCAAACACGAGTGCATATATGCATCAATTATTGAAACCCCTACAGATCCTAGAGTGGAAGTGGGACTATATATCCATGGATTTTTTATCACGATTACCTCAAACTAGGAAAGGTAATGATTCAATACAGGTTATTATAAACAAGTTGACAAAGTTAGCACATTTCCTTCTGATAAGGGCTACATACACTTAGAAGCAGCTGGCTAGATTATATCTTCATAAAATTGTCAGACCGTATGGAGTACTAGTATATATTGTGTCTAATAGAGATCCCGGGTTCACATCTCATTTTTGGAAGAGTTTAGAGAAAGATATGGGTACTAAGTTGATACTTAGCACAATATTTTATCCTCAAACTATGGGTACTAAGAGCATGTGTTCTGGACCTTACTAATAGTTGTGATCAGTATTTGAGGCTTGTAGAGTTTGCATATAATAACAGTTATCAGAAGAGGATTTGCATGGCACCATTTGAGGTATTATATGGAAGAAAATGCAGAACACCTCTCTTCTGGGATGAAGAAGATGAAAGAAAGCTCTTGGGTCCAGAGCTAGTGCAGATTACTTCAAATAAGATCAAAGTGATCATAGAAAGAATGGAGACTGCAAGGCGTTGGGGTGCCACCTTGCAAGGAGTTATGCCAATAACAGGATATGTGATTTGGAGTTTCATGTTGGAGACTGGGTATTCCTGAAGGTGTCTCCATGGAAAGGTGTAATGAGGTTTGGAAAGAGGGATAAATTGAGTCCAAGATATATTAGACCATATGAGATAGAGGCCAGGGTTCGGCAGTGGAATACAGATTGACTTTGCAAGAGGAGCTAGGCATGACACATAATGTATTCCATGTATCAGTGCTCAAGACATATATACCAAACCCCTCTCATGTGTTGACACCTCAACTAGAAGAACTGAGGGAGGATTTCCCCTATGTTAAGGAACTAGTAGCAATCTTGGATAGAAAAGATCAAGTGTTGAGGACCAATGGAATACCACTAGTAAAGGTATTGTGGAGGAATCAAATGACACAGAAAGCCACATTGGAAAGGGAGGATGATATGAGGATAAAACAGTATCACACTCACATCCCAAGTAAGGCAAATGTGCAACCAGCCAGGTCGGGAGTATACTGATAAGTGATTGATTATACATAAATTTCTCTTTTATTCTCATGCACTTATACCATTTCCTAGCATTGATTCTTTATTTTTGTGCTACTTTTGTTATTTCTGCATGAAATGGGCAAAAGAGTGCACATGAAGAGAAGAGCACGGCCGTGCTCCCGCTCAACACGGGCGTGCTGATGAAGCAAGGGCATGTTCAACCCCGTGCAACTCTCTGTTTGTTAAAAAAAACATGTTAATTATGTCGCTAGACAAATAGCATGACCGTATAAAGATGAACACAGGAGTGTTTAGGTCAATACGGCCATGCTTCACTGATTTGAAATCTATAAAAGGGAGTCCACGGAACCCTAATGATCAACTTTTGTTGGAGTAGTCTCAGGGATTTTCGCAGCGCCGGCTTTGGTTAGACGAGAAGGATTGATGGCAAAGGAGGCGTTATCAAGGGAAGAGATTACTATATCCTCCTTTTGTATCATAGTTATGATAGATCATAGCATTAGAGGCTAAACCATTTGTGGTGCCTCGGACACCTGAACCCTAGGATGAACTTGTTACCTATTTCCTATATTTATTAGGTTTTTCTTATTAATTAATTCATGCATAGCATCTTGCTTGTTTGTGCTTGCTCTCTTTATTGGTTATCTTGTGCATCAGCCCCAATCATCTGTTAGCATTGGCATGGATATGTTCTTGTTGGATGATCGTGGAGTTGTATTGAATTAGCCTAGAATTGCCATTTGTTTAGATATCTCTATGTGGTCATCTTTACATGAGTCTCAAGTCATCACCTCAGCAAGTTAGAGCACACTACACAATGAGTATTTATGTGGTGACTCAGAATGGCTAGAGTGTCGTACTGGCCTGGGGATTCATCTAGATAGGTTTTTAGTCAAACAAGAGTGTTAGGGTATGCGTGAGCATCACGAGAGATAGGGTGTTTTGCTGAGAAGCACATTGTTACATCCTCCAGGAAGTATTAGCATTTAGCCAGTAATAAAGAATAGGTCATTAGTAAGGGAATCCTAGGGGGATTATGATCTAAGGTGCTATCTTTTCATCTCTAATTACCCCAATCCACCAATTGTTCACATTAGCTTTTAAGTTAGGATACTTATTTAGTTTGATCACATAACCCCTATTATTGTTAGGCTAGGTAATAGAGGATACCTAGTACTAGTGGCCAGTCCCTGTGGATTCGACTACCCTACATTTGTGTACTTTACTACTTGATCGACTCCGTATACTTGCGGGAGAAGTGTCGCGTATAGTTTTACGTGCATCAAGTTTTTGGCGCCGTTGCCATGGATTAGTAATGCTAGGAACATTAGAATCGGTTAGTCTAGTCATCTTATCTTATCCTATAATATCCTATCTTAACTTATCTTATCTTTTACAAAAAAAAAAAAAGAAAAAACTTCACTTTAACCTGATTTTGTTCTTTCTTCTTTTTAGGTGCTAGTGCATGACCAGAAGCAAAGTTCCATATCAAGTACCTGATCCAGATTTTGAGCGTCACTTCGTCCTCAAATAAGAGCAGCTCTTCTCTCAAAGACGACAACAACAGAACTAGATCGGGGGATAACAAACCAAGACCAATGGCAACACCACCTCAATCTATATTGGACTACGCAAGGCCAAACCTGGACAACATTGGCTCAAGCATCATCCCATCTCCAATCACAGGCCACACCTTTGAACTGAAGCCTCATGTTATCCAAATGGTCAAGCAATCGTGCCAATTCGATGGTTTCCAAGATGAAGACCCATATGCACACCTACAAAGCTTTTTGGAGATCAGCGATATAATCTCAGAGAACGGGTACCAACCGACACCATCCATCTCAGGTTGTTCCCTTTCTCAGTCAAAGGACGGGCCAAGCAGTGGTTGAACTCATTGCCTCATGGATCGATCACATCATGGGCCCAGTTGACTGAGAAATTCCTGATGAGGTACTTTCCACCGGCCAGGATAACGAAGTTGCCGAACGACATCTCCACCTTCAAAAAGATAGAGGCAGAAACTCTGCATGAAACCTGGGAGAGGTAAAAGGAGATACTTAGGAAGTACCCTCAACACAGCATCAAGGACTGGATGCAAGTTCAGACATTTTACAATTGACTAAACATAGCCACCAAGCAAACGTTAGATGCAACAACGAATGGCTCACTTTGCATTATGGATCCTAACATAGTCGGAGAACTGATTGATAAGATGGCCACCAATGGGCGTCAATGGAGCTCTAAGAGAAACAAACAGAACAGGGTAGTCAGGATACATAAGCTAGATGTGTTGACCAACTTGGCAGACAGAGTAGAAGAAATAAGCCACAAATTGGAGAACATCGATCATCAGCAACCGGCACCAGTAATGATGTGCAATTCCTATAGAAATAAGACAGAAGAAGGACACCCCGAGCAAGTGCAAAAGGTTGATTACATTGGAAAATCTCAAAAAACCCCATACAGCTCTACATACAAACCCCCGGATGGAGGAACCACCCTAACTTCTCCTACAACATATCGGCACAGTACTCGGGGCAACCAAGAGAAACCCCACCTCAAGGGAACTGATGAGTGCATAATTATACATATTTTCATACCCTTTGCATCCATTCAGGCAAAATTTCTCCAACTTTTGTACATTGTTGGGTGTTTTGTGTAAATTGGTAGATAATTCAGCACTTTGGAGAAAAGAAGCAAATTATGAAAAATTTTGGAGCAAGAAGCATCAAAACATAACACAACACAGTCACCCATATGGGCGTGTCCTTGGGCGTGTAAATTCAAATCGAAATCAATCAAAGAAGCGTGTAAATTCATACCCTTTGCATCCATTCAGGCAAAATTTCTCCAACTTTTGTACATTGTTGGGTGTTTTGTGTAAATTGGTAGATAATTCAGCACTTTGGAGAAAAGAAGCAAATTATGGAAAATTTTGGAGCAAGAAGCATCAAAACATAACACAACACAGTCACCCATGTGGGAGTGTCCTTGGGCGTGTAAATTCAAATCGAAATCAATCAAAGAAGCGTGCTCAACCTATTGAAGACATGGCCGTGTGACAAATGACACGGCCGTGTGACAAAAGGACAGAGCCGTGTTATACATGACATGGGCGTGTGGCTTAAAGACTGAAACTTATAAAAGGAGGTTGGTTCAACTTTTCAAGGGGACTTTTGGCGTATCCAGGAATCGATGGCTAGGGTTTCGAGGAGAAGCCAAAGGCGGACGAAGCATCGTGCCAGGGAGTCTATGAGTCTTCTTATGTCTTCTTCCTTATTTATTGTGATGTCTCTCATTAATATGATAGGCTAAACCCCCTGTGGTGCCTCGGGTCTTTGAACTCTTAGATGAACTTGTGAATCTCTCTTTTAATATTAGTTTCCTTTTTATTTATTTCTGCGAATTGTCTATGTGTGCTTATTATTGTTTGCTAGTGCGAAACCGCAGGCCACACTATTAGAATTATTTGATGCATAACGAGGGATCGGGTGGTCGCACGGGTTGTCTTTCAACCTCAACTCACTTTCCGAATTAGGGTAAAACCTAATAGTAAGAACCATAGAACAACAATAATAATGCAGTCACGTGGCGAAGTCGCTGTATTCGTACTAGGGTTCGGTTTCCGAGAGATTGGGACCAAACTAATATAGGATTCTTCATGGTCCAAGAATAGATAAATAAAGGTGCTAGTATGAGAGGATTAGTCATGAGGAATTCTTAGAGGGATAGTGATCCGAGGTGCCATGTGATAGGAACGAGTTTCGTCAGGACTTGGCGGGGTTCGTATCACCATGCTCTCCTGATTGATAAACCCTAGATTGCCAACTATCAACTTAGTTAGTTTGATTTTAATTAGGATAATCCATCAACAATCATATTTTCTGAGCTAAGTAATAGAGTTCTAGGGAGTACTAGTGCTGGTCACTGTGGATTCGACTACCCTACCCTCAGGGTACTTTACTACTTGAGCGACCTTGTCCACTTGCGGGCAAGCAGCACTTTTATGTTTTTGGCGTCGTTGCTGGGGATCGGCGTTCTAGGAATATTAGGGTTTTGTTACTCTAGCTTTCTTAGTGTTAGCTTTGTTTTCTTTTTCTTTTATTTTATCATATCTTTTCGGGTTGATCTAGTTCTCTTTCAGTGAAGGTACCAGTCCATGACCAGAAGTAGAGTTCCGTATCCCGTAGAAGTACCAAATCATGATTTTGAGCGCCACCTTCGTCGTCAGATAAGAGAAGCCCTTCTCAAAGAGCAAGCAGAGTTAGAGAGCAGTACAAAAGTGAACCAACAATAGCGATGGCAACACCAGACTGTTCTATTGCAGATTTGCCAAGCCAAGCCTTGATAGCATTGGCTCAAGCATTAACCCTCCACCCATTGATGGACATGATTTTGAATTAAAATATCACATCATCCAAATGATTCAAAATCAGTGCCAGTTTGATGGAATCGAAAATCAAGACCCATACGCACACTTATCAACCTTCTTGGAGATCACCCACACCACTATAGTTAGAGAAGTACCTGCTGATGCATTTCATCTCAGGTTATTCCTATTTTCACTCAAAGGACGAGCCAAACAGTAGCTAAATTCATTACCTCTAGGATTGATTGCCTCATGGGGATAGTTAGCTGAGAAATTCCTAACAAGATACTTCCTACCATCGAAAATCATGAAATTAAGGAGTGATATATCATCCTTCAGGTAACTAGAGTCAAAAACACTATATGACACATGGGAAATGTACAAGGAGATGCATAAGAAGTGTCCACAACATAGGATAGAAGACTGGATACTAGTCTAGACTTTCTATAATAAACTTAACGTGGCTATAAAACAATTGTTGGACAAAGTAGCCAATAGATCTCTTTGCAACAAGGAAGCTGAAACGGCCAAGGAGCTGATTGAAGAGATGGCAGTTAATGGATATTAGTGGAGCTCTTAAAGGAACAATACTAAACCAAGTCGAGCTGTAGGGGTCTCTGAGATTGATGTGTTGACTAACTTGGTAGCAAAGGTGGATGCATTGAGTAAACGGATTGACAATATGTCTCTTTAGCAACAAGCATTGGTCATGAATTGTGGAACATATGGAGATCAATCAAGTACAGGAGCCAGTATGGTGCCAATCGAACAGGTTGACTTCGTAGGTAGTCATAACAGATATCAAAATAATCAGTATAGCTCTACCTACAACTCCAGATGGAGGAATCACCCAAACTTCTCATGGAGAAACCCGGGGCAAGGTCAAGGACAACAAAAACCAACTCAACCAGCCGGATTCCAGCAACTCTCACAAGACAAGAAGAGCCCAAGCATGGAGAATATTGTTGCACAATACATACGCACCAATGATAATCATATGAACAGAAATGAAGAATACATGAGGAATTACTAAGCATCATTGCAGAACCTAAAGCACCAAGTGACCCAAATTACAAAATCTTTAGCTGAATGACCACTTGGCTCTCTCTCCCCAGTAATACTGAAGTGAATCCAAGAGAATTAGTGAAGGCTACCACCCTCAGGAGTGGAACAGAATTATCCCCACCTTCAGCCAAAGATCAGAAGGATATAGCAAAAGAAGAAGAGAAAGGGGAGCGATCAGATGAAAAAAGGGATCCAACCAAAACTACCTTGCCCCACCAAGGTGAAAAAGCACCAACAAGAGGAGCAGTTCAAGAAATTCTTAGAGATGTTCAAAACACTCACATCAATGTCTCATTCATGGAAGCTCTCTCCTAGATGCCAAGATACGCAAAGTTCTTGAAGGAGTTGCTCACTAACAAGGGGAAACTGGAGGAGGTGTCCAAATCAACCCTTAGTGAACAATGCTCAGCAATCCTCACCAACATAATCCCAAAGAAGGAAAAAGATCCAGGAGGCTACATATCCCTCCACTATCGGGGGATTGGTAGATGAGAACTCATTAGCAGATCTTGGAGCAAGTGTTAACCTCATGCCATATAAAACTTTGCAGAAATTGTGACTTAGAGAACACAAGCCAACAAAGGTAACACTATAGATGGCCAACCGATCAATCCGTCAACCTCGAGGAGTCATTGAGGACGTATTAGTCAAAGTAGATAAGTTCATCTTCCCGGTAGACTTCATCATACTAGACTTGGACGATCAAGTAGAAGTACCTCTCATCCTTGAGAGACCGTTCCTGAAAACAACACAAGCTTTATTTAATATCAAGGACGGACGGATGACACTAAGAGTTAGAGATGAGCAAGTCGAGTTCAAGATTCAATCTGCCATGCGACACTCCATGGAGTTTGATGATTCCAGCTACTTTGTTGACCATGTTGACGATCTTGTTTATGATTTTGTGCAGGATGAACTGCTAAAGGATCAACTAGAGGACATCTTTTTGGATAAAACACCCCCTTGGGGGGAAGAGGAAAAGGAGGATGATCAAAAATACAAACAACCAGGTCCTTTCAAGAAGAAGAAAAATTCGTAGGAGACAAGGTGGAGAGCATGCAAAAAGAGCAATTCACTCTCAAACGACAACCAAGTACCGGGCTCATCCTGTGATTATGAATTTATTTCCTATCTAAGTATGCAGGATGTGGGCAACTTTCCACCCAATGGGGAAGCCGAGAGGTATCACTTATTTGAATCCCCGTGAGCATACAGGTTCATCAAGCTAGTGACGTAAAACAAGCGCATTTTGGGAGGCAACCCAAGCTTAGTAACTTTAAGTTGTCTTCTAGTTAGTTTTCATGAGTAGAATTATGTTAGTTTTAGTTTTAGACATACATTATTGGTGAGACTGTCTTTTTTATGATACTCAATAGTTATACGATTTCGAAGAGTTTTACTAACTAATTTTTGTCTTTGGAGTATATAACACTTTGGTGCAGGTGAAAACAAGGCAAAAGCCACAAACACAGGAGGTGACAAAGCAGTGCACGCCCTTCTATATGGCGTGTACCAAACCATGTAGTTCACGGGATAGAAATAAGGAACAAGCGCGAGAAGATAGAGAACCACACGCCCATCCACACGCGACACGGATGTATGACAGGACGTATCGCGCTCCAGAAGAAAATGCGGGAAAGTAGATGAGAGACCAAGTAAGCATACTAGAGGAGTTGCAACAGAAGACGCATTAGCTCAGGGGGAGTAAAAAATTCAGGGATCTAGTGGTAGTTTATCTTTTAGGTTTTTATGTCTGCTGAGTCAGTATGTGTTCAGTTCTGAGTTACTCAGTGTTCAGCTTTGAAAAGTCAAAGAACTATATGACTCGAGTTTGGTACATGGGTTGGATCTTTGTTATGGGTTGAATGTTGTCAACACCTATGTTTTACTCCAAATAAAACAAAAAAACAAAAAAGGTAATTCAAGAAGGGCAAAGTTTGTCATAGTCGTGTATTTAGTGTTGCAACTGCAGATGCAATGGGTAGCGGATCAGCCATCAAGGGGGAGAAATAGCTTTAAGAACATCCGCAACAAAGGGGGAGCATCAGCACCAGTTCACCTTGGCATCATCAAACACAAAGGGGGAGTAGAAATTTCAAAGCAATTTCAATGATAGTTGTGTCAAATAGTGCCAAAGGGGGACATTGTTAGTGCAAGAAACACTTGTGTTGGCATTATTTGATAACAGATGTTACAATAGCGAATGCAACATTAGTGACCCTCATGGCCAAACTCGGGTTACAACATGGATGCAACTTAGTCCGATAGGAGAAGAGAAATGATGAAGTGGAAGCTAATGTGATAGTTGGCGACTGAGCGCATGATGGATTGGCAGTGACTGTACGTGTGATGAGTTGACACCTGATGACTTGGCGCGAGATGATATGGCAAGCGCGCAATGGACAATGACTTGGCATATGGCACATGGCAAAATCATAAAGATCTTCCACAAATTATCAAGGATATTTTTAGAGTTGAACTATATTTAGGAAGAGACATTTTTGGGAGCAGATAATGATATACTTGGGAAGCCGTTGGTGACTTGGATTGCAACCTGGATCACATGTTATATTTGGAAAGCAATCGACAACTTGGAGAGCAAGGCTAGTGGAGCATATGTTTAAAAGGCGGTTGCAACATAGAAAGCATCCAAGGCGCTGCACATGTTTGGAAAGATTTGGCGCAGTCTATATCTAGGAACAAGATCCAGCTTGGGAGTGAAATTGATTGAAGCTAAAATTGAAGATTTGATTGAAGATTTGAAGACCATATTTAGAGTTGATTGAGAAATAGATATGGTATGAGCTAACATTGGTATGTTGGAGATTTGAAGATCCAAACTTGCGATAAGTTTGGAAGGAAATCATGAAGACAATCTAGGAATATTGTGTGACCCAAACATAGATGAATGAAGATCAAGTCTGGAAAGCCGTGGAGTACCTAAGAGAGATGTGGATTGAAGAGGACTACTGTGAACATGGCGTAGAGAGGTCCCGCTAGTTGCGTGGTCAAGATCAAGAGGATCTGATGTGTTCGACTTGGGCTCAGACCAGGAGGGTTAGAGGAGTCGCGAGGTCGGTTGCAACGTACGCTGCAGCCTTAGTCAGTTTAGCAGTCGGGCCACATTGCTAGTGCGGGTGTGACAGGGATTGCAAAGACTATTTTTGAAAGGTGCCCAAAATAGTTTCTGCGGAGATTTAGGAGATTTCAAAAGAGGCAAGTGATATATATGGACGTGGTGACGTTTATATAAGGCCAAGCTCTGAAGGTTGAGGCGGAAGCAACCAGAGAGAACCTAAGGGAGTTAGGTTGAGTCGTAGTCGGTCAATCTATACTGAGGGTGTTTGTAGATTGTGAGATGAGTGACAAGAGAGTTGTACTCATGTTTTCTTTCCTCTTTTAGTGGATCATTTCTCCGGGCTTAGCCCCCCAGACGTAGGCTTGGAAGCCAAATTGGGTTATCAAACTTTTGTGTCTTTTCTCTTCATGCTTTTCATTGTTTTGATTGTGTGTGTGTGTGTGTGTGAAAGCTTGAGTGTATTTTGAGAGACTGTAGTGCAACCGCCGTTGCAACTACATCACACAACAACCCGACAGGAACGTACAAGTGGTATCACAGCGGGTCACCGTTCGTCACCCGTGTGTCAAGGTTGGTGAGGTCAGGAAGGAGTTCTGCCATAACTGGAAGAGAAGGTACATCTGTCAGCCGTCCGCCGCTACTCAATTTAGCAAACTATCCTTTTTGGAAGGCATGCATGAGAGCCTTGATCAAGTCTATTGACGAGAACATGTGGACTGCAATTGAAGAAGGCTGGAAAGAGCCAACTATTGCTGATGCTGATGATAAGTAAAGAAGAAGAAGAGCAACTAAACTCAGGAGGAATTCATAAAAGCAAATGCTAACGGGAAAGCCCTCGACGCAATCTTTGGTGGAGTAGATGAGAACCAATTCATGTATGTTGCAACATGCAAAACAGCTTAAGAAGCTTGGGACATTCTTCAAAGGATCCATGAAGGTTATTACGTGCATCAAAGCTTCAGATGCTAACCTCCCAGTTCGAAAATCTCAAGATGAAAGAAAAAGAAACCATTGGCACCTTCAACACCAAGCTAATGCACATCGCAAATCAAGCTTTCCAACTTGGGAATAAATATTTAGAGAAGAAGCTTGTTCAGAAGGCCCTAAGATCCCTTCCCAAAAGGTTCGCGGTAAAGGTTGCTGCTATTGAAAAAGCCAGAGAAATTGACCCCTTTAGATTAGATAAACTGATAGGTTCTCTTCAATCCTATGAGGTGAACCAGAAGTATGACAAGAAAGAGGAGAACCTTGGCTAAAATTTGAAGCTAAAGGACACAAGGAGGAGTCACATGAAGATAGAGCTGACGCTGATATGGTGTTCCTATCATGAAAACTTCATAAGATGATCAAGTACTGCTAGTCGTCAAAAAGGATTTCTAGAAGGGAGATTCCAAAACTGGATAAAAGAAGGAAGGTACAGACTAGAATAATGGGAGAAGAAGGATACAATGTCATGAATGTGAAGGATTTGGGCATTGTTCAAGCCGAGTGTGCCAATACCCTTAAAAAGAAAGGAAAATCTTTCAATGCAACCTGGAGTGATGAAGAATACAAAGAAAGTCTGAAGGAAGGAGGAGAGAAAGGTATGATTAGCTACCATATTTCATTTCCTTCTATATTGAAGTTAACAGTCAAATCAAGCCAATTCAAGGGCGTTGCACACTCCGTTGCAACATCAATCACAACTTCATAAGACAGTGAATATGAAGAGGTAACATCTTGAGCAAGAGAAAGAAAGCATTATGAAGGAGAAAGAAGAAGCCTTGAAGAGGTTGGAGGATTGTCAACAAAAGTTGAACCATGCGGAGAAGACTGTAGAGTCCATCAACAAAGGAAAAGCCAAGCTTGATGAGATATTACCTATTGGGAGACCAACCAAGAATAGACAAGGACTTGGCTACAAAGGAAAATTCTCAGGGGTAAAGAAGTCCAAGCATGAAGTGGTGTTTGTCAAGGCTCAAGCTCAACAAGTTAAGCCTCTAGAACCAAACAAGCCTCAAAACCCGCAAAAAAGACAAAAGAGAGAGGTTTCCATATGCTTTCACTGTGGAGAAGAAGGTTATATAAGGCTCAAATGTTTTAAGCTGAAATATGATTTGAAGAAGGGAAGGATAGTAGGTTATGTCCAAACTACTATCAAAAGGAGAATCAGAGGCAAGACAACTATAATCAAGAAAATATGGATCATAAAGGAAGACTCCCATAGAGCAGCTACAGAAGAGAAGAAATTAGGAATGGTGAAGAAGAAAGATGTTACAACTAGCTATTGAAACAACAGGATGAATGATAGACGGAAGCTAAAATCTGGAAAGGCTGGCACAACATAATAGGCCATTGATCTAGGAGATCCCTGAACAGGAAATGATTTAAAAATAAAAGGAAAAAGAAAAAAAGGGGAAGAAGGATTTGGTTTTGGAGGGGAACTGAATTAGTTTCCTAAATTAATCCTTGTTTCTTTTAAAATTTTCCTTTAAGTGTAAAGGCACCATGAAGTAGTTAGTCTTGAACAGGGGCAGTTGTTTGGATTTAAAGGACGTGTTTAACATTGATGTAAAGAGACGCAAGGGGTTAGTTACAACTATAAAAAGGGGTGAAATTGGATAAACCCTAAAATTTTCAAATCCATTGGTCCTCTCTTTAAGAATCGTTCTCTAGAGCGATCGCTGACGAAGATGAAGTCGAAATCAAGTTGAGCCTTCACCGGGAAGATGAAGAAGAAGTAGGTCGCACACAAGAAGAGGTATGCCAAGAGCACGGAGGCCACTGCGGCTGAGGAGATCATTCAAGACTCTGATACTTCAAGAAGTTCTCCGTTAACTATTGAAAATCAAAGTACAATCCCTTAGCCATTGTGCCTTATGTACCTCCTGTCAAATAGAAGCACCTCCAGTTGCAACTTCTAGTGGGTATTCAACGCCCTACATTTGGTTATCTGAGTGGTAACCTGAGTTATTTGAAAGTCTGAAGAGAAGGGAAGCATCTACACAGAGTACTGCTCGTGTAAATACAACCCAAATTGGTAAAACCCTAAGACAATGGAAGAGCAAAGTGGAGACAAAGATTCATCTGATAAGTACCCAACTCGATCCACTAAAGAAAAGTGGGGTCACCATATCTGAAGCACAGATGTTTGCGAAAACTTCAAGGGTTCCAGAACTTGTTGCAACCAAAGATGATAGAGTAAAGACAGTTGGTAAGGAAAGTCAGACCGAAGCAACTCACACCAAAGGAAAAAGGAGTAGTCTCTGTAGAATCATCTGATAGAACATCATCTAGTGAAAGGGAAACTCTTGATACGCTTGTGGAGAAAATCAACAAACAAGCCACAAAAGCTATGAAACCCGTTACTTCTCCAGTTATAGCTCCAGATACAACAGAGGTTGCACTTGTGGAAGAGGAGATTGAGGATCTGAATTTTCGAAGGAATTCGCCCATGCCACCTGTAACAGAAAAAGGGGGATCAGGAGCCCCAAAAGTATCTTCTGTTGGAATCTCAATAAGTGAAGAAATTGAAATTGAGATCTGCTGAAAAGAAAGAAGGCAACTACCTGTGGTACATCCTCAGTCACAACACCCTCTGCACCAGAATTCCAACAGAGTTATGAGGATAACAATACTCCAATTGGTCATAAGTTAAAAAAGCCATCAAAGAAAAAGGAAGGCAGCAACTACCCCAAGAAGCAAGAAATAGAAGAAAATTAAAAAAAAAAAAACAGAAGACAGGCTCCTTCACAGACCCTGCAGCAAGAAAAGGCAATAAGACTGAAGGTCAAACTACAAGATAAACAAGGTCTGCAAGTAAGGGGGAGAAACAAAAAACCATCCTTGAGAAACTAGCAAAGGGAAATCTACCAAGGCTGCAACTCCGAAAAGTTTCTAAATGCTGACTACAAAAAGAAAATGGAAGGAATGACTACTAGTGGGATGATAATTGACAGTCATTGAAGAAGAGCATTTCTTAAGTATGGGTTGACTGAACTACTAACAGAGAGAGGTCTGATCAAATCCATCACTTCTGCAAAATGGTACAATCCCTCTCTAGTGCAAGAATTTCACTGCAACTTGAATACTTCGGTGCTAGATCTTTTAGCTTCTAGTTATCACCATGTGTTTATTAGAGGAAAAATGATAAAATTCTCACCTGAAAAGCTAAACAAGTTTTTGGGATTTACTGCTTGGAGTGAGGATATATTTGAGGATAGTCTGGCATACCCAGACGAGATTGTGAAAGAGATTACTGGAGGAAAATGTCAAGAATGGGGAACTGAGTCAAGGTTACCTCCATCACTGCTAACTGTGAAATACATTGTTCTGTTAAGAGTCGAGATATTCAACTGGTTCCCAACAACACACAACTCGAGCATACTAAATTAAATGGCTATATTCTTGTTTGCATTGGTCATAGAGAGGAAGTTTAACTTGGGTTTGTTCATCTTCCAGAGGGAAGAGTATATCCACCTCCACCCTGCTTTGATGCTAAACAAGTTTTTGGGATTTACTGCTAGGAGTGAGGGTATATTTGAGGATAGTCTGGCATACCTAGACGAGATTGTGAAAGAGATTACTGGAGGAAAATGTCAAGAATAGGGAACTGAGTCAAGGTTGCCTCCATCACTACTAACTGGGAAATACATTGTTCTGTTAAGAGTCGAGATATTCAACTAGTTCCCAACAACACACAACTTGAGCATACTAAATTAAATGGCTATATTCTTGTTTGCATTGGTCATAGTAAGGAAGTTTAACTTGGGTTTGTTCATCTTCCAGAGGGAAGAGTATATCTACCTCCACCCTGCTTTGATGATATGATTACTAGTCTCTCAGCCACAGAACAACTTGAGAAGAATGTGGTAGAGCAGATAAAAGATATTGAACAAAGACAATGCATTCATACTACTGAATTACAATTGATGTGCACACAGAAGCAACGCATGCTTGCACACCTTGCACACCTCAGGAAACATACTGGAGGAGTTACAACAGACGACGCATCAGCTCAGGGGGAGTAAAAAATTCAGGTGTCTAATGGTAGTTTATCTTTTATATTTTTATATTTGTTGAGTTAGTATGTGTTCTGTTCTAAGTTAGTCAGTGTTGTGTTTTGAAAAAGTTAAAAAACTATATGACCAGAGTTTGGTATATGGGTTGGTTCTTTGTTATGGGTTGATTGTTGTCAATACCGATATTGTACTCCAGATAAAACAAAAAACAAAAAAGGCAATTCAAGAAGGGCAGAGTCTGTCATAGTCGTGTATTTAGGTGTTGCAACTGCAGATGCAACAAGTAGTGGATCAACCATCATATGGGAGAAATAGCTTCAAGAACATCCACATCAAAGGGGGAGCATCAGCACCAGTTCACCTTGGCATCATCAAACACAAAGGGGGAGCAGAAATTTCAAAGCAATTTCAATGATAGTTGTGTCAAATGGTGCCAAAGGGGGAGATTGTTAGTGCAAGAAGCACTTGTGTTGGCATTATTTGATAACAGATGTTACAACGGTAAATGCAACATCAGTGAAGCCCTCATGGCCAAACTCGGGGTTACAACATGGATGTAGCTCAGTTAGTCCGATAGGAGAAGAGAAATGATGAAGTGGAAGCTAATGTGATAGCTGGCTACTGAGCACATGATGGATTGGCAGTGACTGTACGTATGATGACTTGGCGCGGGATGACATGGCACGTGCGCATAGGGACAGTGATGTGGTATATGGCACATGACAAAATCATGAAGATCTGCCACAAATTATCAAGCATATTTTTGGAGCTGAACTATATTTAGGAAGAGACATTTTTGGGAGCAACTAATGATATACTTGGGAAGCCGATGGTGACTTGGATTGCAAGCTGGATCACAGGCTATATTTGGAAAGCAATTGACAAGTTGGAGAGTAAGCCTAGTGGAGCATATGTTTAGAAGGCGGTTGCAACATGGAAAGCATCCAAGGTGCTGCACATGTTTGGAAAGATTTGGCTCAGTCTATATTTGGGAACAAGATCCAACTTGAGAGCGAAATTGTTAAAGCTAAAATTGAAGATCTGATTGAAGATTTGAAGACCATATTTAGAGTTGATTGAGAAATAGATATGGTATGAGCTAACATTGGTATGTTGGGGATTTGAAGTTCCAAACTTGCGATAAGTTTGGAAGGAAATCATGAAGACAATCTAGGAATATTGTGTGACCCAAACTTAGATGAAAGAAGATCAAGTGTGGAAAGCCGTGGAGCACCTAGGCGAGGTGTAGGTTGAAGAGGACTATTGTGAACGTGACATAGAGAGGTCCCGCCAGTTGCGTGGTTAAGATCAAGAAAATCTGACGTGTTCAACTTGAGCTCAGACCAGGAGGGTTGGAGGAGTCGTGAGGTCGGTTGCAACGTACGTTGCAATCTTAATCAGTTTAGCAGTCAGGCCACATTACAAGTTTGTGTGTGACAGAGATTGCAACGACTATATTTTGGAAGGTGTCCAAAATAGTTCCTGCGGAGATTTAGGAGATTCTAAAAGAGACAAGTGATATATATGGACATGGTGACGTCTATATAAGGCTGAGCTCTGAAGGGTGTGGCGGAAGCCACCGGAGAGAACCTAAGGGAGTTAGGTTAAGTCATAGTCGATCAATCTAGAGTGAGTGTGTTTATATGTTGTTAGATGAGTGTGTACTCATGTTTTCTTCCCTCTTTTAGTGGATCGTTTCTCCGGTCTTGAACCCCCAGACATAGGCTTGAAAACCGAACTGGGTTACTAAACTTTTGTGTCTCTTCTCTTCATGCTTTTCATTGTTTTGATTGTGTGTGTGTGAAAGCTTGAGTATATTCTGAGAGACTGTGGGGCAACCACCATTGCAACTACATCACACAACAACTCGACATGAACTCAAAACATCGACCTCAGAGCGTAAGCCGCGTACCAGTTCCTCAAGGTTGTGGTTTCTCTTCTTCTCTTCACCTAAGTCATCCTCTACCTTCCTTAACAAGGCTAACTAGTCTTGGGGTGCGAACCCCACTTGAGCTTGGCCACAGCAAAACCTGATAGGATGCTAAACTACATGATTGGAGGCACAGGTAAGTGGTCTGTAGGAATAGAAGAAGACAAAAACTATGCTTACCTCTACCCCAGCTAGCTCCAGGAAGGAGCCCAGCTCCTTATCAGTAAGATTCTCCAACTTGGTATGGTCCTCGTCCTGAGTAATCGCCAAGAGCTAGCACGACAATGTCTGTAAGTGGATTAGTAAGGGGCGACTTCGTCTACAAGACACTCTCTCCAGAAGAAGGGATGTTCCTTCCCCTGCACATAGGGGGCCTTCAGGTGGTTGGCCCTCTGGAGTAAAGCGCTTGGGAGCCGTTGAGACAAGTGGAGGAGAGCAAGGCGAAGAGGATGAGCTGTAAGATACACGGGGCTTGGGAGATGAAGCTTCCCCACCAGCCCTTCCACGCAAAACTCAGGGAGTCAGATCCTATGAACCCCGGGGAGATCCAACAGCAGAGGGCTCCTCGCGAGAGCCAGTGACCGTAGTCGTCAAGGTAACTCGGTCTCTCTTGCTCGGTTGCGTCTCGACCCTCACTTTTTTCCTTCCTTGGGCTTCGGGGAAGCCACAACAATGACACTCAAGTCCTATAGCATTTGGGTCCAGCAGTCCATTTGGTTTTCTACACACAAGGAAATAGAAAGTCAGACAACTCCTCAAGATGTATGGTCACTCGGGGAAGCACCCTACCCGCGGGCCTTGAAGACTCAACACTAGCAAGGCTTGACGTGATGGTAATGGAGATAGGGGCTTTACTCTGAAGAAAGGCAAGTTGCGCCTGCTCTTGGGTAGTCATTGTAAGTTTGTTATTGTCTCGAGTGGGCTCCATCCACGAGGTCGGGATCTCCCTCTTCATCTTGTAGGAGATAAAGATAAGCTGGGATTTCCATCTATGAATAGAAAAAGGCAAGTCGACTAGGAAGGACCTACCACTATCGGTCGCAAAGAGATACCAACCCCCGCTATGTTTCCTTAAGATGAACAGAAGACGGAAACATCAGACTGAGGTCTCTAAATAAAATTGATGGAAAGAGTCAAGGAAGCCATAAAGGAGCCTTCAAGAATTGGGGACCAGCTGGGAATGAGTAAGGGTAAAAAATCATAGAATACCCTCAAGAACCTCGTCAAGGGAAAACTTAAAATTGGCCCTAAAGGACTCTAAGTAAATAGTGATTTCTCTGGGTCTAAGGGAATCAACCCACTCTCTGGGACTAGGAATCTTACTACTAAAGGGAGGAGAGATACTTAGATCTACTATGTCGGCATGCTCAGAAGGAAGTATATCACTAGCAATGGAACCAAACTGAGGCTCGGAGCCTTTGGAAGGTGTTGAAGAAACTACCATACCTTTGGCGAAAATGAAGCGAGAGGATAATTAAAATGAACGCTGGGAGTTCTCTCTCCAAGTTAAGTGCGATAAGGAAGATGAGAACATTCAGTGGAGCCCCCTTGTCCAATTAGCTAACTTATTTAAAGAGGCAAGCGCCAAGTAAAAGTGGGGCATCGACTGGCGATAACGCCATCATGACTTTTCAATGAGTACTAGGTAAACGCCCTAAGAATAATCGATGTATGGGTGTCGGTTACTACAGCCTGTCAAAATGAACACGAGGCATAGGGCCAGGAGAGGCACCAACCAAATTTCCCTAAGGAAGCGCCTCAGACCTTGGCTCAAGATTAAAAGTCACGAGTTCAAAAACCGAGGAAGATACGAGCATTAATGAAGGCAACCATAGACATCCCGATAAGCGAGCCTTGACCAAGCAACAAGAGAGAGACACCCGAGTAGGGTAGGCTGTCCACAAACGACTTGACCATTCTCACTAGGACCAACCCATCATGAAGTCGGCGCGCACTCCTCAGACCAGATTATAGCTGGGTGGCTTGAGTTAGACCAACAAACGACTCATGAATAAGGATGGGTCCACCTTCTAGCTAGATCATGCCACTAGGAAGCAGTCTAACTTTTTAGGTAATCTTAAGTAAAAAACTTGACAACCAAATAAGTCGGGGGCAAGTGTTATGGGGAAAATCCCACTAGACACGTGGTGTGATCTCGACGGCTCAAGGAGAAAAGCGCCAACGAACGTCCCATAATTGAACAACAGTGAGGGGAACTTTTGGAAGGTTCCGGGGGAGCCTCGAGTGAACTCCTCCAACACGCTGGAAGATTCCGTCTGAGCTAGCATCGAGCTGGCACTTGCTTGGCACCCAAGCATTGGGTTGGTTACTTGGCATCCATGTCATCCCCAACGGTTTAATGGTTTGGGGGAAGGTATAAAAGGGGCTGAGGTGAGAGAAGAGGGGGACCCTCGATTGCTACCCCAAATTCCTCTTGAGCTCACTTCCTTTCTTCAATTCTCGCTCACTCCTCACTTTCTCAATTCCAATCTTCTCATTGAATTCATTAGAGAGGGATCTTTGATCCCTCTCCCTCTATCAAATCTTGTTAGACTGCCTTATCATTGAAGAATCCAAGGATAATCGCCGGACTTCCCCATTGCAGGTCACCCCCACCATCGGACCGCGAGAGATGGAGGAACTCTTCCATTTGACGCCATCACTAACGACTGATAGTTCCCCTATCCTTAGTGGAAGAAACTACACCCTATCAAATTTTACAAATTGATCCGGATTAGCTCCAATCCCAAAGAGGAGATATGATTTCACACTTCAACATTATTATTAATATAAATATTTAATTTTTTGTACCATCAATTATGATGATGATTCTACTATTTTAAGTAACAGATGAGAGTGACGTATTTTTGTTTTTAATTATTTTATAAAAACACATTGCATTGACGGCAGGGTAAAAGAGCAGGAGGATCATTTCTTGCATATTCTGCTAAAAAAAATGTGCAAACAGAAAAAAGCGGCACCAGTAATCTGAAAAATGCGAAGCCCTCGTATGCTAACCATCCCCACCGAGTAGACATTTTTGCTATCAATCTCTCCATCTCTCTCTTTGAAGCATGACCAGCACCTCTACCCCTTCGCGCAAGGTCCTTTCTCCTCCACTACTCTCATCTCTCACTACTTCCTTTTTCCCATCGTCCCTAACCTCATCGTAATTATCTTCTGCGGCTTCCTCTTGTACAGGCTCTGAGCAAGATAGCATGCAATCGGTTGCAGAAGGAGCTGGTTGAATGGCAGGTTAACCCTCCTGCTGGATTCAAGCACAAGGTCACCGATAATCTCCAGAGGTTTGGGAAAACCTAGTGTTTGATCGAAACTCTTTCTGTTTTTTTCTTCATCCATTTTTGGTAAAAATTTCATTCTTTGTCGATTTGATTGATGAAATTTGGGTCTTGATCTGTAGGTGGGTTATTGAGGTGATCGGAGCCCCAGGGACGCTTTATGCGAGCGAGACCTATCAGTTACAAGTCGATTTCCCGGAGCATTACCCCATGGAAGCACCACAGGTTGTGAAGAAATAGATCTTTTATTTATTTTTATTGAAAATTTAATATTAAATTTTGGTTTTGATGCAGGTTATATTTCTCCATCCGGCTCCGCTGCATCCTCACATATATAGCAATGGGCACATCTGTTTAGGTAAATCCAATATTAATTATTGTTGTTGTTGTTGTTGTTTTCTTTCTTCTTTATATATATATATATATATACTTTTTTTTTCAGTTTGAAGCTACAGTATATAATTCAACATATGGCTTTTTTTTCGGCAGTGCAATCTTAGTTTTGGTGGTGCTGAAAATAGAATCTGATTTTGTTGTTTGGACCAATTTTGTCTTGTTAAGTGCTTTCATGGAGTTTGCAATCTTAGTTTTTAACTCTTAAGCTCTTTCCTTCATGCCTGTTGGTTGTACACGTGGTTTTCTTCCTTTCTTTAGATACTTATCAGATATTTTATTCGTGTCACATTTATTCTGCCTCTTGCAACTTATGAAAAGTTTTGGTAGGTTAATCTTTGGTTGGATAATAATTTAGGCATCTTCATGGTTGTTAATTGCTAATCTGCTGTTATTGTATTGCTGTTCTTTTCAATGTTTTCCTTGATTTTTCCTATTGAATTTTATTTGATTGCAGAGTGGAAAATGATTCTTAACTTCTTTTGAATCACTTAGGGCGGTTTGGAAGTAACTGTGTAATTACTAACTGTGTGATTCATAGGTAGTAATTACACACCCCTAATAATTACTAAGAATTTTGAAGTTATGATGTGTTTGAAAGTAATTGTGTAATTATATCTAAATTCGTAATGGCATTTTGAAAGACCATAATAATTACATAGTATCTTTTAATAAAATATTTAATTTTAAAAAACTTTAAAAAACAATAAAATATTTTATATTTTAATCTTAATTTTTAATTTAGATTTTAAACTCATCTTGGAGTAATTGGCAAAAAAAAAAGCAAAAAGGAAAACATCATAAATCATTGCCTTTAAATTGCAGAAACAAAAGTGTAAGCAAATTAAAAGTAGAACCTTTTATCGTTGTAGTGGAGTTTAGAAGTTTTTGAATCTTAGAAGGGATGCTTGAAACAAGAATTCTTTAATGGAGTGTTTGAGGAGATGAAATGACTTTAAGTGGGAAAATGAAAAAGAGTAAAGGGTTTTTTGTATTAATTGGAGTAATTACACAGTGAAATTTCTCCAATTCACAACCCCCCTAAGAATTGAAGAGTTTAATCAACACTCTTCAATTACCTCCAATTCCTAGTAATTGTGTAATTGTTAAGTTGGACAAACATGACAGAACCTAGTAATTACCACCAATTACAACACAAATCCAATTACTAGGCGGCTTAATATACACACCCTTATGGTTGCAGGCTATCCTACCCAAATTTAAAACATTTTAGCTACTGGTATTATTATATATACAAGTTGAGAGCAAAATTTCAATTAGTTTCTTCTTACCTACATCAGAGACAAAGGGCAAAATTTAAACTTGTCATGTATAAGTACAGTTATGCCTTTTTTTCTTTAAAGCATAACTAGGAAGCAAAACTTGCATTATTTTGTATTGAATATTTATCTTTTAAACTATCATAATTCATGTATCTCTTTATTTCCTTTTTTTATCATTTAATATCACATTTGGTTATAGAGTAAGGTTGCTGTATGCCTTCCTTCCCTTTTCTTCTATTTGCAAGTTTTGTATCTGTTAAAAACTTTGTTTAGGTTTGAGAGGGTATATGAAATGCATCAAGTGAGCATATTGGGTCATAAACATATTAAGTCAGCCAACAGTTTTATCGACCAAGTAATTACTGTCAGCTGAAAGTTAACACCATTTGGAACTATATATATTGATGGCTAGAAGAAACGATTTCCATTGATATATTTCAGATTTAGTTCTAGCCACTATTTAGCTCCCTGGAATTTGTTATTTCTCTAATACTGAATGAAATTAATATTAGTTTTACTTTATTCAGTGACATATTTTGATACATGTATCTCGATGTTATTATTTTTTGCATATAGCTGACTGGTTTACATGGTTGATAATTCTGCTTGTTGTGAGTGGATGAGTAGCTATATTTCTCTAGCTTCTCTATTTCCTTCTCTCTTCAAATAAAATCTATACGTCTGATTTCTGGAAACTGTTTTTGATTGATTTTGTAGCTTTTTATGCCTAAGTTTGTGGTTTAAGGATGGCATTGTAACTACCACTTACATAATAGTTTATTTAAACTCATCTAGTTAATTAAAAATTCAGTTCTGCATGGTATTTATAAAATCATTATAACAATTATTGTCTCCATTCGACCCTTATACCATTTCAACGTTCCGAGATTAAGGACCACAACTTGGCTTTGGTTTCCTATGGCCACCATAATAGACTTCTAATGTGCATATTGTTATAAGTTGTACTTTATTATTATATTAAAAGAAATATACAAACATAATAAGAAAATATTTACATAGGGAACATTAGCATTGATTGATACTTCTTATTTCTTACCATACTTGGATCTCACCAAGGAGATCATTGTCTCCTACTAGTCAAGTGGTATTTTTGGTAGTAATGGCAAAGTCGATAAAGGTTCTTCAAAGGTTGGAGAGAAAAAATCTCTAAACAAGAATGAGAGGAGGTTTTCTGATGCTTTATTTTCCCCTCTCATCCCCTTTTATGGAGGATCCTTTAGTCTTAGTCTTCAAAAGCTGAGATTTCTTATAGAACAAGTAACGTTACATTCTCGTCTTCATTTGTTATTGACGCTTTTGCAGACTAGGATGTCTTTTTCTCGGGCCTATCTTGCTTTTGACAATGGTTATATTTATTACTCAGAATTGAGCAGTATCTTTTTCTTACAACTGTACTGGCTTTGATGGTTTTAGTGTTAAGCTTAAAGTATTCTACTAAAAACTTCATTGAAAAATCATTTGTACTTCTTTTTATTGCAACAGTAAACGTATCATATTGGATGAGTAATCTGTTATCTTCAAGCTCTACCATCTCATAATACTCCTTGAGCAGGTAGCTAAGCTTTCCGGATCATCTTTTGGTAGTCTAAATAAGATCAATATAAGGAATATGAATGTCTCATCCATCATCTCTTGTTGGCATTTTGATGCAGTAACTTGAATAAAAAACATGGGGGGGATCCATGTTTTTTTATTGCTGGAATATTTTCTAATAACATAGGATATTTTTAGTATAACTGTTTTGTGTTTAGCTTTGATTATGGCATGTCTTACTTTGATAGGTAAGATATCTAGCAGCTTGAGGTTGGTGTAGATCTTATTAATCAACCATTATAGAATAGGTCAACTAATTCTTGTGAACTTTCTCCACCAAGTAGAGAAATTTGTGGTTGTAGATCTTCATAAGTTATATGGAGGCTTTTAATATTAACCAGGGAGTATGCCTTGGTTAATATTGAAGCTACTTTTCTATAGTAGTCATCTACTGAGTAGTCTTCGGTTGCCTTAAGGCTAACCGGAAAGGAGATTCATAATTAGGTTGAAGCCTTACCAGAGATTTCTCTCTAGATTCTATAAACTTATTCATAGTATTATCTTTTAAGCCTTAAAGGGCAACCTCCAAAAAGGCACTAGAATTGTAGGAACTTTTCTTAATGTAGTTTCAATGAGCTTGATTTTTTTGTCCCTAGTTTAACCTCTTGGGTAGAAGGGTTTTTTTTACCTCTCGAGTTGAGAAGCTCTTCTTATATTTTACTTCTAGAGTGTCATACCTGCTTGCAAATTCTCAATAGCTTGGGGAAGATACACAAGTTATCACATAGCTTACTTTTTCTTGCTAAGCAAATCTATAAGATAATTCTTAGAACCTTTTATAATTGGGCATTAGTAGCAGTTTGTTCAATATGGAAGCTTTATTTATTGAAGAATACCACCTACCATTAATTGAGCCTTTTGTAATTGGGCATTAGTAGCAGTTTGTTGAAAAAAACCCTTTTACTTGGGTATTATCTACTCTTACTAAAAATCTTTTTGGTGATAAGAAATGTGAAAGTTTATTAAATCCATTTTTTACTACCCAGTCTAGGTCTAACCTTGTTATGTTTGGATTTATTGGTTGTTTTCTGACCTGTAAAGGTGTTGTTTTATTATTTCTTGTCATATTACTGGTCCACATACTATCCTTGTATTTCTTTTTATCTTCATAATTTCTTTTAAAGTCATCTTCTCTTTTTACCTATCAAAACACTAATTGACACTGGGGCAACACGATCTTATATACACCAAACAATAATCTAGGATCTAGACTTTGAAAAAACAGAGCTAGTTACATTCTCCAATTTTAATGCAGGAGTAATGACACTAACAAAAATATGTCATTTGCTAATGAGGATAATTAACTTTGAGTAAAATATATAAGTGGATAATGATATGTCCTTTAATAATGAATTACTTTTAGGCATGAATGTTTCCTAGATAGCCTCAAACCCTATTAAATATTATCTTATCAGCTTACCATTAATAACAAATCAATCCTAATACCCAGGTATTATGACTAGTATAAATTCAGTGTGCATGGAGGTTAAAATACTTTACAACGAATGCAAGACAAAAACATTTCATGCATACATAGATAATGGAGTAGGAATTCATCTTGTGCATTCTAAGGTGTTAATGCGTGGACTCGGCTCTTCCTTCGGATCAGAGCCGGTCCAGATCAACTAGTGAGATTTGGTGGAGACTCTTTTAGCTAGAAATGAGAAAGATGATAAGTCGTTGGAGATAGCTTTAGTGAGAAGAACCCCTTATGGTGCCCAAGTTTGGCGAGGAAAGCGATTTGCAAGGAAAGTTCGGGGTTTATCCCCAGATTCTCTGACGATCAAGTTAGCCAAACAGGATTGAAAAGAAGTGGAAAGAGACCGAAGATCTCTTCCTAAGAAATTCAGAGAAGAAACTGGATCAAAGAGTGAGAGGAGAGTGGGCCAGAGTAAAAGAGAGGTCTTTGAGAGTTGGAGCTTGTGGGGTGGTTTGAGAACAGAGAAGAAGCCCATGTTTTCTCTTTTCGACTCCTTATACCTTCCAAGAGACAGTTGGATGGTTGGAGATAGCTTGGATGCCACATAAGCTATTACTTGGTCGCCAAGTAAGCGCTAACACAGAGCTAGCGGGGACGGAATCTTCTAGCGACTCAAAGAAGCTTGCTAGCAGCCCCTCTGGCGTATTCTGGAAGTTCTACTGTAGTTATGTGGTTGCGTGGATGTTGCAAGGACTCCCATCTTTTATTGGCTGGGATCATGTCACGTGTATAGTGAGATTTTCCCCTATAATAACACTTATCCCCCGACTAATTAGGTTAGCGAGTCTTCGGATTAAGGCGACCTAATAAGTCATGTTGTTTTCTAGTGGCGTGATTGGACTCGAGGACATGCTCATCGTTGGGATGAGTTGCCCTTGTTGAGAAGAGTTGAGTCGTCTAGTAGAACGACCTGACATGGAAGCTCCACTTTCGAGGCTCACCCTTACTTGCTTTTCGAGATAGGTTGTGGTTGTCATCAATACCCGTATCTTCCTTGGTCTTCGAACCTATGACCTTTGGCGTGGGTTCAGTAGTCAGGCGCTTCCTTAGTAAGATTTGGTAAGTATCTTTCCCAGCCCGACTTTCCAAGAGATCGTTTGACAAGCGATAAGAACCAGGGCTCACATGTCAAACATTCGCAAGATATCTTATCGGCGCTCGCCGCAAGATCTTAACTGCAATGCTTTCAAATGAAACACGCTTCTTCCTAGTATTTATCCCCTAAATAGAATTACTAGCGGGATAGGCTCCTGTTTTCCATTCTCGCCTTTCTTCCCGTCTCGGACCCGAAGAACCCCGACAGTTGAGCTAGTAGTCTTTTTCTCTTCTTCTTATCGAAGGTATGAAAGACCCTTCCCTATCTTCCGAAGGCTCTAACATGAAAGTAGGTTCCATTTCAAGTGAAATATTTCCTTCTGAATATTAGGTACATTACCCTTTTTTGGTAGTAGGATTCCTAATTCTGACAAGTAAGCCGACTCTCCTAAGCGCTGAAAGATAGCCATATACTTAAGAGTCCTTCAAGGCGGGCTTCAAGCTATACCCCTTGATCTTGTCCTTGAAGACATCCTTGGGTTTTTTATCTTTTGTCTTTCCCAATTAACTCCAAACTCATGGAGGCTCTTTTACGGTTTCGTTAGCTCTTTCTGACAATTTGCCGTTGATCCCTCTGTTTGTTGGTTTTGGCTTCTGTTCTCCCTAGGAAAACTTAGAGATGGTTACCACTCTTAGCTGGCCTTAGCGGGAGATCCTTTATGAGCAACCTCCCTTCTTCCATCCATGACTGGGAATCTAGATTCCTTTTTATTTCTTATGAGAGCAAGTAGAAGATTTTGTCCTTGTAGAGAGACCCTACTCGTGGCAACAAACGTCTTGAGTTATCGGTTGAGGAACGGGAGTAACTCTCTTTCCTCCAAAATAAGGCTCCCATTTTCATCGCCATTGGATCTGGTCCCGTTGGTTGAGTTCCCTGAGCCAGCGGGTAGGGCGTCTTCCTAATTAGTTGTACAGTTTGAGGAATCTTCACAAAATTTCATACCTGACTTTCTACTCTTACTAGTGCGAAAAACTCGATGAACCGCCAACATCAAATGATTATGAATCTGAAGGCTCACGTTGCGAAGCCGAAGCCGTCCCAGTCCAAAGAGGAGAATAGGTCTGCGGAGTTTGAGCCAAGGATGAACAAATAACGTCGAATTGCATCGATATATGCTCACTCATGTTCTCGGGAGAGGTCTCTACTTATTGGTCTGTATCCGAATTCTTGGGAAATAGTTTTCCCAGTAGTGAATCCAGAAGGGACCGCCAATAGGCTTATTCTCTAATGTCCTCGTGACTTTGAGTATGTTACCTTAACCTCTTTTTCTTCCCATTCAGTCTTTCGAGAGGGAGGCTCTCAAGCTTCTTCCTCCAGGAGCCATTCCCCCAAGAGCACTTCTTCTGTTGGAGGAACCATCTCTTATATTCTGAAAGGGAAGACTCAGTGGTGGGCCACATTTCACTGATGCCCCCATGTTCGTCGAGGCGCTTAAATTGATTACAACGGATGCGGATTGTGTTGAGCTTGAGAAGTTGAGAAGAGAAGAGTTGGCTTCTCGGTTAGCCCTTACCGGGGCTAAGGTGATTTAAACTTATTGGACTTTAACTGTCTTTACTCTTAACTTCGTTTTTGATTGCTCACTTGCTCTTTTAATCGCGTAGACTTGTCTTATAATGGGTTTCATCGCGACGAAGCTTCGGGAGAACGTTATTTTCGGAGACCAGTTGGTTCTTTTGAGGAAGTCAGAAGACGACTTGGCCCGTGAAGTGAAAAAGAACGAGGGACTTGAGGAGCTGGTATGTGACTTGTGGTCGACGGTTAAAGAGTTGGACCGGGAGAAGGTTGATATCATCGGAGTGGTAAGGAGCCTTTATTCAGCTCTCCAGGCTGCTTAGAAGCAGGTGGAGGACGCAGAGAGTGGTCGAGAGTTCGCAACCAAACTCACGTGTGTTAGAGAGGTACCATCGGTCCGAAGACTATCTGGCAAACGGAGTTATTTGAAGCGGATGTGAAGGTAGCTATGGAGGACTATTTGAATTCCAAAAGCTTTGATGTTGTGAAGAGGAAGATAGTGGCTTAGGCGATAGCTGACTTCCAGGCTTTATACGAGTTCTTAGATAGGCTTTACCAAGAAGCCTTGTCTAGGGTGACAGACGGTTATGAGATCCTCCAAGGGGTTGCCCATAGTCATCCTAAGCTCGATTTCACAACTTTGAAGGACTGAAAGGCTTAGTCTTCTTTTCCTTCCCCGATTTACAGGCCTGAGGACACTAATGGTGATGCAACAGTTGTTTCTACTGAGCTGGTGCCCCCTGGGTGTGACCAGACTACCTTAGTCAACCTGGAGTCCCCTTACCGAGTCGGAGACCATGTTGGAACTGAGTGTGACTCCTCATGCTATACTATAACCCGTCTCAGTAACTAGCCACTCTTCAGTTTCATTGTTATTTGACTTCTTATTTTGGCTTTTGACTGCCGTGTACTTCTTTTTCTGCTCCCTTTGTAGTCTTCAATGAGTTATGAATATTTTTGCATTTTGTAGTGTCATACATCCTTTTCACAACTCTCAAATAGTTATCTTTTTCAAACAATCCGAATGGTTTTTGATAAATCTGTTCTTAGAAAAGTGTTCCACGTGCCGCCCTTCTACTGGCACGATCATACGTTGATAGTCCCGAATCATTAGATCATAAATGCTTTCTCAGAACGCTTTGTCGACTACCTGACCATAAAAAGGGCTTCTCAGGGCGAAATCCTTCACCTCCCATTGTCGTCAAACCATTTTCTACAGCCTTTTTGGCTGATCTTCCCTTTCATTCAAAAAGATCTTTGATTCACCCACAAAGAATGAAAGGAGGTAGAACCAGTCATTATTAGGGGAAGATGACCCCGAAGTTGACTCATTTTGCTCTTCAAGTTTTCCAATTCATCCTCGTGCAGAGGGACCGTTATTCTTCTAAACATCCCTTAATTCGGGTGAGGTTTGTAGCGAGGATAACCACTAGACCTGTACAGATTTTTGATACATCTGTACCTATTTCGGATGCCCGCCTGAATCTTCTCACCACTACCGCAGAGATTACCCCACGATCCTTCCAAGCAAACCTCATTGGGAGTAAAGGACAATATCCTTCATAAGCATCAGGGAGGTCCTGTAACATCTGAGTTGGGGTACTGTCTTGTCTAGGAAGACTTTTCATTTAGTAAGTCCGCCAGCAACACCATATTGATGGGGTCTCTCGTCTCCCGCCAGCCTAAAGGTCTGACTCTGACTTCCTGTGGGATCCTGTCCCCCAAAATTTGTTTCTTTCCGGCTGAGGTTGGTCGTTCCTCGCAGTTGTGAACTGTAGCGCTTGTACTTTATGAACAATTTTTTTTTTTTTTGACAAATAAAGAATGATTCCTTCTTTATTATCGTTTTCTCGTAGCTTGCTAACCCGTACAACAAAGCTGTCATTGGATAGTTGTTTTGGTATTTCCAACTCGACCTGACATTCACACCTATAGTACCACAATCCCGACTAGTGCTAAAATACCCCAGCATAGCAGATCAAGGTTGCATCTTGCGAATCTTAAGCAAATCCCCTGGGGGCCAGGTGTCGATTCCAGAAAGCCAGCGGTGACAATGAGTCTGAAAAGATTGGAGACCGCTCTTGGGGATTCTGTGATGAGTTTTGTCGAACTTGACTTGGCATTGTGATTGTAACCGAATAGTTGAGAGTATTCTTCCTTGTTTGGTTATTGGGATCTTAACACCATCCTGAGGTGATGCTGGGCTCAGATCTCGAGTGATTTTAGGATCTGATTAGGCAGCGATACATGACCAATAACCAAACATTCAAAATAATAGAAATACTCTCACAGAAAGAAAGTGGAAAAAAAATAAATAAATGAAAAGACCACAAAATGAAAGAATTACACTCTTATTTTTCTGAGTTTCCTGAAATCTATTTTGGGGTAATTAACAATAGGGTCATACCCTTATTGGAATTTAAACCCACATACTCTAAAAGTAAAGAGTAAAACATATTTGTGACTAGGAATGATGCTTGGAGCTTCACACACACCAGGTCTTTCATTATGTTAAAGTTAAAAGGCTAAGCAGATCATGGAATATCTATCCCTTTTTTCTTTAAACTCAAAATATCATACTGTTATTAAACATGTTTCAAGTTCAGATGTAAAAGCCATCAGCAAAATAAATTAATTAATAAATAAAATGTCTTGTGTTGGTGGTCTATTTTAATGAATGGAGTAGAAAATATTGCTGCTGCAGGATAAATTGTTGCAGATGAAAGTTGTACATTTAGATTAGGACATCAAATGAAGCACAATACTTAAAAGCAAGCAAATGTGGTGTGCTATATTACTTAAAAATTTTGATGTGAAGATGGTGTTAATAATGGGTCTTCAATTTTTTCTCAAATATTGATTTTGAATTTATCAAAAAATAAAGAAAGAATTTATCAAAAATATTGATTTTGAATACATGTATTTTGCATTTTTCAATGTGCTCCAGATCATTCAAAATTTTACATCATTTATATTGCTTTTCGGTTTGAATAGTTTGTTGCACTATTTCTTAAGGTTGCGTGGACTTAAACAACTTGTGCTTGAATTGTATTTCACTGCATATAGGTGTAATTATTCTACACTGAATTTCGATGTTTTCTTGTACATTTTGGCAGATATACTGTATGATTCATGGTCCCCGGCAATGACTGTAAGTTCAGTTTGTATCAGCATTCTATCCATGCTGTCTAGCTCAACTGTGAAGGTTGTTTTTGTCGTCCTACAATCCTAATAAAACCCTTTTGTCTTGACATCTTACTGTATGTTAACTCTCAAACTGATTCCCTTGCAGCAACGCCCTGCTGATAATGACCGCTACGTTAAGAACTGTAGGAATGGCAGGTCTCCAAAGGAAACAAGATGGTGGTTCCATGATGACAAAGTGTAAGATAAGTGTTCACCTCCAGAATTCATTTTCTGGTCACCCAGGAAAAGGTTCATACTCCAAAAATGCTCTTAATAACTTGGGGGTATCAGTTAATTCAAAGTTAACATAGTTTGTGACCGAATGTAAATTTGCATACCACTACAGTGTTTGTAAAGGAGAGCAACCATATCAATGCCAAAAACATGTAATATAGGGGAGCAATAAGGCTATGGAAGAACCTGGTGTAGTGATACAACTGGAGTGCTAGTTTTCTAGTTTTCCTCTAGTACTCTCTAATTGTGATATATGTTTTGTAATTTTCATTATAGAACCTTTTAGTAGTCTAAAATACCAAAAAAAAACCTCCACCTTCTAATCCAAATCCTTCGTTGTGATTTTGTGTCCTCCCTTGATGTTTTTTCCTCATTTTTGTAATCTCCACTTTGGTCCTCTCTATCATTGTGAGAAGAAATTGACCTCATCTTCATTCAAAAATCTTATTGGGCGAAAATATCAAAGTACATGCACTTAGTCATAAGAGCTTGGACGAAGGCTCAGCTGTTAGTTAACTTCCTTGTCATCCAATGATGGAGATATGCTCTCTAGAAGACCCTAGAAGGCTATGGCAACGCAACTAACTGCTTTCAACCTGGCTTCTAGCCGTACCTGAATTGGCAGCCAATTGGATCCTAGCTGGCTAATGACTTCAACATTATATATGGAGGACTTCAACTCGCAACGAGGACATTTGGCATTTGGTATTCAGTACTCGGTACGCTACTTCAACTCCACTGAGATTGATCGCCTACTTGTGCTTCACTCTTGGAATTTTCTCTTCATTCTTCCTCACTCTCTTTCATTCTCCTCCTTGTTCTCCCCTCCATTTGGAGCCTCTCTGACTTGAGCATCAGAGGCTACTTCGGGGCATAAGCCTTTCTTTGTAGATCATCTTTCTTGTGAGGCGCAATCTTTGGAGACCCGATCTTCGGAGAAGAAATTGATTTTGTCAGCAAAAAGAGTTCATATGAAGATTTGTCCATATATCCGATCTTTCCTTCCAAATTATTATAGTTTCTCAATCTCCAACAATCTCTTTCATCCGTTGATTTGGATCTGTTCTGGTCTCTAGGAGGAGTATATCTTCATATCAACAGTTTGGTGCCTTCTATGGGAAAGATCATTCAAGAAGCTGTAAAGTTGTTAGCTTTCCAAAGAGAGCTAATTATTAGGACTGTTTAGAGCTGAAATTAATATTTATTGAGTGATTTTTGTACATTTTGGCTTATATGTATGAAGTCTAACTTGTGGTTGCTCTACTTGTTTAGTGCATTTCCGTTATGATTTTTATATTTTCAAGTACTAATTCAAGTGTAATATCATTTAATGAAACCATGATTTCAAGACAAGCCCTTTTTTTATTATTTATTTTGACATGTTTAATGTTGGTTGTTTTAAACTGCAGTCTGTATTATTGATAAGGCAAAAGTTGGTTTGTGGAACTTGTGTTCTATCAAAATTTGGGGATTTCTTTTCCCCTACAACTCCGCTTGATCTTACCAGTTAGTTTTTTGAATTAATCTGGACATATCTCTTTTCATGTTCCTGGAATGAGAATTGGCGATAATGGCAGTTACCTGGATTCGCTATAGATAATTGGTTTTTGTTTTCTTTTGACTCCACCCTTTTCCCATTCTTTTAGTCCTGGATTTCTATTAGACGTCTCTTAATATGCTATTTCTCTTGTTTTGATAGGCTTTATTCATGATGGAGGCATATTCAGTACTATCATGGTTTGGTGTGTAAATTCATTGTTAATGTTCTATGGTTGCGAAAAATTTTCCTTTGTACATTAGTTTTTGTTTTAGTTTTCCTTTGTTCGTAGGAACATTGTATGTTGTAAAAATGTTTTATTTGGTTAATTGCTTCTTGTAATTGTTCTTAAATGATCTTTGAAGTTTTTTGTGGAGTTTGTTTTTTTTGCTTCATGGTTGACTTTAAATGGGGAATTGGGTCTCTAATTGCTGTGAACCTAAATGAAATCTGATCTCTATTGTATATGTTGTATTTGAAATAATTTTTTGTAATCTGGTTAATAGATAATGTTTGATATGTTGTTATTGACATCTTTAGAATGTTATTGGAATGTTCTTAGAATGAAAAGACTCAGGAAGCAGATGTTGGACTTTATTTGTAGAAAACAAATATGCAAATACTGATTTGGCTACTTTTAGTGCATAGATTGCTTTAATAGGTAACATTTGATCTGTTGTTATTGACATCTTCAGAGTGTTATTGGAATGTTCTTAGAATGAAAAGACTCAGGAAGCAAATGTTGGACTTTATTTGTTGAAAACAGAGATGCAAATACTGATTTGGCTACTTTTAGTGCATAGATTGCTTTTTATTTTTTGGGCTTCTTTGACCTAACCGGTCTTAATTTTTTTATAATAGGGTTGTCTTCTTCTGAAGTTGGTGGTCTAAAAATTTTGGTTAATCATTTTCTTTGTATGGGCATTTTGGTAAATAATTTTCTTTGTGTGGGCTTTTGCCCTTTTGTTATAATTTGGTTTAAAATTTGGCTTTTAATTTCAACTTTTGGTGTGTTTGGCGCTGCATTTGAGAAGTTAAAAAACAACTTTCTAAATATTGAAAGCTCTTTCTAATTTGAAAGCTAAGAACATAACTTCAAAAAAGCTCTCCAGCTTTTTTAAAGCTTGAAATCTCAAAGCTTTTGGACCAAGGCTATTCTTAAAACACCTATTCTTTGGGTTACTTACCTTTCATGTCCTCGTAAAGAGTTTATGTCTAATGATTCTCTTATAGGGGTATTGGAGTGTCTTGGTTCACTTATTGTTGCTCATTTGTTCTTTTCTCTTATCTTTTGAATTTTTTTGTTTCTAACGGAGAAAACATAAGCTGGCTATATATCCTTCTGGTCATTGTGTGAGCTCTGTTGAACTTCTAAAATTGTCACATAGCAATCTGAGTACTTGATGGAATAGATACTTTCACTTAAATGTTATGTTGAAGCCATTGTTGATTTTTTTTTTTTCACTTAAACCACAATTTTCACTTAAATGTTTTGGTGAAACCATTGTGTGAGGATTTTCTTATGGTGTTGCAATTGTTACCCAGTTAGTGGGTACATTTTGAAGGGATTGTTTCTTATAGTTATCACTATTTTGAAATTTTTTCTACTTGTACTTTGTCAGTTTTTTGCCAATTTTTCTGATTTTTTTTCTTTTTTTTTTTCTTTTCAAGTTTTCAAGCTTTCTAGGACTTTTAGGAGCCCTTCAGATAGCGCAGGAGGAGATAAATAGTTGGAGAAGAGGTTATCTTTTGCATACCACACTGCTTTGGTCATTTGTTTAATTCTGCTATGATGGAGCCATTTTTGGACTTATTAGTTGTATTCCTTGAAGAATTTTCTTATGACTTGAAGCTAGTGAAGTTGTGACTAGTTCTTATATTTGGACCAAGTTTTTTGCTATATGGTTCTTCAGTTGATGAAAAGTCGAGGTTAGGAGCGATGGAGTGTTAAGGAACATTAATATTTATTCATCTTTTCCGTATCATTTACTTTTTATTGTAAATTATATAAATGCTACCTGATCAAGGTTAGGAGCGATGGAGTGTTAAGGAACACTAATCTTTATTCATCTTTTCCGTATCATTTACTTTTTACTTTAAATTGTTTTTGTTACTAATGGAGATAACAAATGCTACCTGTTTACTTATAGCTGTGGGTAGAAAACTTTTGACCAGTTGTATTTGGTCTGAATTTTTCTGGCAATTTGGTTTTCAGGTTATAAGAAGGTTGGGAGGATTGGAGTGTTGGGTTTCACTTATCTTTGTTTACTTTTACCTAAGCATTTAGTTTATTCTTTGTGTTTTCTTTGTTTCTAATGGAGATCATGTAAGCAAGCTATTTTTGCTTTTGCTCAAAGGACAAGTTTTGTAGGACTTTTAGAATTGTTGCTAACAGCAAGAGATGATTATGTGGAGAAGGGACTATTTCTTTTACTCATACCACATTATGGTCAGTTTGGTTATGTTTCAATGAAGCTATTATTGGTTTGATAAGGCTTAGGAACATCTGAGTTTTGATATTCACTAATCTTTGTTTTTTTACCATGCAAGCTCTGTCAAGAGCTTCAGAATTGTTGCAAACAAGCGACAAGGGATTTTTGTTATACATCTAGCATTCTAGACCCACTGCAAAACAGCAATACAGATGAGAATTTCTTTTATGAATTGGCATTCGACATTCTAGAACTATGACAAATAGCAAGACATATGAGATATGCGAGTTTCTTTTACACACACAACACCACACTGTTATTGGGAGTTGGTTGATTTTGTTATAATGAAGCTATTATTGGTTTGATTTGTTTCAGTTTTTGTTCCAGGTTTGATTGATTGGAGAAGTATCAATAGTTATCAATTATAGATGATTATGATCTTTTATGTTAAGTTTGGATTGATCTTGATGATTCTTACAATCGATCATTGGTTCTTGTTGCATAATTTTGTGTTTTTGTATTTTCCCCTATTTGATTGACTAGGGTTTAGGGTTATAGATGATACAGGAATTATAGATGATTATGATCTTTTATGTTAAGTTTGGATTGATCTTGATGATTCTTACAATCGATCATTGGTTCTTGTTGCATAATTTTGTGTTTTGTATTTTCCCCTATTTGATTGACTAGGGAGGCATTGGTTGCAGATGCCAATTGTTTTCTAATTCCTGTATCAGGTTTGGATGAATCTTGTTTTGCTTCAATTTGTCCGTTGAGTTTGCCAGCAGAAGATAGAATTTTGTGATGCAGATTTGCATGTCTATAGTCATAGATGCAGGATTTGATGTCCTAGTTTTACATGGATTGTGTTGTCACTAGGACTTTTATGTTAATAGTTATTATTTTGATTCACAGAGTTGTCTTTCATCTTTGTAGGGTTTCTATAAGCAAGGGTCCGTAGGATTTCGTTTTTGATTATTAATATGAGTTTCTGTTGTTTTTGTTTGGAGCTTGCTCCCCCCTTTGGCTATTCCGGTTTGCCGGGTTTTCCTCTTTTCCAGTATTCCAAAGATTAAAGTTCCAGGAGAAGAATCCTTGGTTTGGTCAAGGACGGGAAGGGAAGCAGAATCTCAAGCTTGGCGTAGAGAATCAATGGAATATCCCGGTCAACCTTGTGCTTGCCGTGGTTGACGCGCTTCAGCTCCTCAACGTCACGAAGCGCACAGCCCCATTTTCAAGCCAGATCCTTTGTTTCTCTTGTTTCTAACTCTACTACTCCCTAATTTTTCTGTTTTGGTCGCCTTCTTTTGCACTCTTCTCCTTCACAGCCGCCTAGAAACCCTCTATGTTTTCCAAAGTAAACCCTAGAAATGACCACCCCAAAAAAAAAACTCAGCTATGCCCATTCAAAATTCAAATTTCAAATCCTCACCTTATCAATTCAAAATTTAAATCCTCACCTTACCCGTTCAAACCCTCACCTTATCCAATTAACTCCTAGTTACAAGATCCCAGTGCAAAGATTTTTGTCAGGACAAAGGATTTATTAAGTATTACTAGTAAAAAGAGCAAGTATTCCACAGTATTAATAACTGTACATATTTCGATTATAAGTACTTTACTTTCTGAAGAAGGCATACTTGATTTTCTGTTATTAATCTAATTAAGTATTACTACTAAAAAGAGTAAGTATTCCACAGTATTAATAACTGTACATATTTCTACTATAAGTACTTTACTTTCTGAAAAAGGCATACTTGATTTTCTGTTATTAATCTAATCTAGCTTTTTTTCCTTGCTTATGTTGGTTTGGACTATTTCTGTGAAATTCTTGCTATTTCTGCCTGGCCTGAATGAGGTTTTAATAACTCTTTTGGAAATTTATTATATATATCATTTGTTTTCTGTACATCTCTCTGGCTTGTATGTTCTATTCTGTACCCTACTAGTGAAGAGGAAACACTAGGATTCTATTCTGTACCCTACCAGTAGGGAGTAAACACTAGGTGCTATTTTGTACCCTACTAGTGGGGAGTAAATACTGGGTTCTATTCTGTACCCCGCCAGTGGGGAGTAAACGTTGGTTTTGTGGACACATGACATGTGTGTCTGATGACTCCGGCTACGACCAATGACACATATTTATCCTATTTGATACTAGCAAGGGAGATGTATGAGTTAACTATAATAGTGGCTCTACATCAGGGTCGGCCTTGAGCTCGTACTTGTTTACTCTAGTAATGGATGTGTTAACTAGTTATATCTAAGATGACATCCCATGGTGCATGTTGTTCGCAGATGATATTGTTCTAGTTGATGAAACTAGGGAGGGAGTTAATCATAAGTTGGAATTGTGGAGAAATACTCTTGAAAGTAGAGGGTTTACACCAAACCACATACCAA
The DNA here is from genome assembly GCA_026586065.1 of Dioscorea zingiberensis. NCBI lineage: Eukaryota > Viridiplantae > Streptophyta > Magnoliopsida > Dioscoreales > Dioscoreaceae > Dioscorea > Dioscorea zingiberensis. The sequence continues at coordinate 16,813,343 of CM048826.1, read as the reverse complement.
AGATCCTCATATAAATAACCTCATAGACAAAGGAATCGAGATGGGCTTAGCAATCAACAACATTGTGCTAATATTTACCAACGGAACATGGGCACTGGCGCTGGATAATGAAGGGACTATGACTCGGGACGGAACAAATCACTCAGAGAAGCAACCCAAACACCAAACACAGGAAGCAACAGACATCAACAAAGGAAAGAAAGATCAAAGATACACAAAACAACAAAGAAAGAACCAAGACACTCCCACAAAACCACCAAGACCCAGAGGGAGACCCCGCAAACAAGAATTAGTCGACACGGACACCAACAAGTTGAACAAAGACTTGGGTGTAGGAGATCAGTCTTCCCTAATCACAGTACCGCTAACTCTGGTAAACTGGGGCAACCATGAGTTTGTTGCAAGAGCAACACAGCTAGGGATAGAGATGACCCAAGATCACCCCCTTCTTAATCAAATAAGACAAAGGGAGTTGGATCACACAAAAGGGAAAGCGGTGAGCAATTAAGCTCCCGACAGCCCCCGAACAAGCAAAGGGCCAATTTATGGTTTAACCATGAAAGTTATATCTTGGAATATAAGAGGCTTGGGGAAGCCAAGGAAAAGATTCCTCGTAAGGGACTTCCTGCAACGGCAAAATGTGGACCTATTTTGCCTACAGGAGACAAAGCTGGAGGTTGTCAGTAACGCTATCTGGAGAACTATAGGGGGAACAATGTATGACACCAGAGAGGTCCTACCTGCAAACAACACCAGAGGGGGATGTTGTATGGGATGGAACAACACAAAGTTCAAACTTGAAGCAAGTCATATAGGAGAATTCTTAGTCATGGTCATCGTAGAAGATTGGGCCAACAATCTCACAAGAATGTACACTACAGTATATGGGCCATGCGAAAGAGCAAGAAAACAAGACTTCTGGGAAGAGCTCAGGAACATCAGGAACATATGGCAAGGCCCATGGCTAATAGGAGGGGACTTCAACTCCACCCGGGGAAACTATGATCGAAACACTCGCACAACCTCACACGGAGACCAGGAAGAATTTAACAACCTCATCCAGGCACTGCAACTATACGACCCCCCGCTTATAGGACGTAAATACACTTGGTCGAATGGCAGGACAGTGCCAATTCTAGCCATACTTGACAGATTCCTCTTAAGTGTGGAATGGGTGAGAGACTTCCCCAGGTTAACCCAAGAGGCTCTACCCAGAATCCATTCGGACCACACTCCAATAAAGCTAGAATGCGGAAACCAGGAACCGAAAAGATATCCATTTCGCTTCAATAGAGATTGGACAAAAAAAGAGGGTTTCTGGGAGATGGTGAAACAATGGTGGCAAAGCAGCGAATACCAAGGTACAGGAGCATATAAATTGGCGAAGAAACTAGCCCTAATTAGAACAGAGCTCCGAAAATGGGGTAAAGGGATAGCTATCAACCAAACACAAAGAAAAGAAGAACTGCTCAAAGCCATCAATGAAGCGGATATAAAAGCAGAATCATACACACTATCCACTGAGGAAACAGAATCACTCATGGCCCATACCAGAGAATACAAAAATCTTATTCGAGCAGAGGAATCCCTTTGGCGACAGCGATCACGCATCACATGGTTGAAGGAAGGGGACAAGAACACCAAGTTTTCCCATGCGATCACCAACCAGAGGAAAAACAGGAATTGGATCAACGAGATACACTGTCATGGAAGACGAATAATGGATCCAAGGGAAATAACTAGTGCAATCACAGAACACTTCAAAAGACTCTTTGGAACACCACTAGAGCAAAGATTGACTGCAAACTAGGGAACCCTCTTTGAGCACCGTCAACCAGTCGACCTCTCCAAGATGGAAGACCCATTCACGGAAGAGGAGATTTATAAGGCTATAAAGGATTTAAACCAAGACAAAGCACCGGGCTCGGACGGATTTCCCATGACCATCTATCAGAAAGGATGGAGCTTCATCAAAGAAGACATGTGCCAACTGTTTCAGGAACTTCACCAAGGAAGAATCAACCTAGAACAGCTAAATTGGGCACACATTCTCCTCATACCGAAAACAAAAGCTCCGCAGGAGATAACCGACTACAGACCTATAAGTCTGGTTAACTGCTCAATGAAAGTTATTACAAAGGTCCTCGCCAACAGACTCCAAGAGATGATAGCACAACTGGTTAGCGAAAACCAGTCGGCTTTCATCAAAGGGAGATGCATACAAGACAACATTGTGATCGCAGATGAGCTAATACACCAAATGAAACACAGAAGGGGAAATGGAACACTTATGAAGGTTGACTTCGAGAAGGCCTTCGACATGGTTGATTGGGACACCCTCCTGGAAAATATGCGGGCCCGAGGTTTTGGGGAAAAATGGATCGGATGGATTAAAGCCATCCTCCAGTCATCTAAGGCCAATTTCCTCATCAATGGGACCCCCACCGGGTATGTGAGGCATAAGAGAGGGTTGCGACAAAGTGACCCCCTATCCCCACTTCTATTCGTACTAGTCATAGATGTGTTTACCGCTATGCTATCTAAAGCAGAAGAGGCAAACCTATTTCATGGCATATCTGGAAGACCAGGAGCACCAGAGACTGTATCCTCCCTGCAATATGCCGACGACTTGCTAATACTCTGCTCCGGCGGCACCGAGCAATTACAAACTCTCAAATTCATTTTCTATCTATTTGAAGGTTTGACGGGGCTCCGAGTAAACTACAACAAAAGCTTCATCATCTTGATATGCGCAATAAGCCACACACCAGAAATATTGGGGGAAATTATGAGCTGTGAGATCGGAAAGCTCCCAATAAACTACCTTGGAATGCCGATAACGGGGGCCAAACCCAAGAAGGCGGATTAGCAAGGTCTCGTTGATCGGATCCGCAAAAGAGTGGCCGGATGGAAAGGGCGACTGCTATCAATGGGGGAAAAGATGACCCTCCTCAATGCAGTCTTAACCGCCATCCCCACATACTGGATGTCGAGATACAAGTTACCGGTATAGGTGACAAACCAAATCGAACGCATCCGAAGGGACTTCCTCTAGAGAGGGGTGGAACAAAACCAGAAAGCATACCGTCTAGTAAGTTGGAAGAGAATTTGCAGACCTAAAGAACAGGGGGGTTGGGGCATCATTAACATCAAAGTTTTCAATGATGCACTGCTAGGAAAATGGTGGTGAAGAATATTGGGAGAGGGGGCTGGCCTATGTAAAAAGGTATTAGCAACAATCTACTCACACGACTCCAACATTAATCCCTTCCAAGCTCAAGCATGAAGGAAATCACCATTCTGGCATGCAATCATGGAGCAAAAAGAATGCACACTGCTAAACACAACGGTGGACATTAGCATCGGAACACATACCAATTGTTGGTTTGAATAATGGACAGATGGACAAGCTCCGATTAACGCCTTCCCAGACCTCCCAGGGATGGTCCTAAATGAGCATATGACAATAATTGAAGCACACCGTCTACTCCAAGAGGGCCAACCAATCATCAAACCAGGACCACTCACTGAAGAAGGGGCGTAACGCATACACACCATCACACAAAGAATAATGAATGGGGAGGTGACGAGAGCCGATACACGCCACTGGACTCTAACTGGCAATGGGACTTTTACTGTCAAATCACTATATTCTTTCAAAGTGGATGGAGGACTAAGATGCCCACTTGGAAATGGCTTTTGGAAGACTCCGTGCCCAACAAAGATCAAATGGGACTTTTACTGTCAAATCACTATATTCTTTCAAAGTGGATGGAGGACTAAGATGCCCACTTGGAAACGGCTTTTGGAAGACTCCGTGCCCAACAAAGATCAAATGCTTTGCTTGGTTGGCATGGGATGACAAAATCCTCACCCTACAAAACCTAGCAAAGAAACAATGGAGAGGGGAGAGAACCAGATGCTACCTTTGTGACCATGATAACGAAACAACAGACCACCTATTAACAACATGCCCTTACACATCCAAAATTTGGGAGCACTACCTCCAACTCCTGGGGAGGCTGGAAATACCCAAACAAGTGGGGGACATCTGGGGCAGCGGCTCCTTCTCCAATCTAATGGAAAAGGAAGTCAGACCGGGGTGGCGACTGCTGATAATGGCAATCACCTGGACAGTATGGATGGAACGGAACAGGAGATGCTTCCAAGACAAACAACTTGTTTTCAAGAAACTCATCCGTGTCATCGATTTCTTGATACTCTCCTGGGTGGAAACAGCACACCACTCTAAGAAACCAAAACTACTTTCGACCGAGCAATTAGCAAAACGAAGTCTAGCAATTACACGAGAAGCCGAGGGGGACCAACAACGTCCACCAAATGCAGACTTTGAGGAGGAGGGAGAAGATGCAACTCCACCAAATACCTAAAAGACTCAAGAGGGCAGGAAGATGTAGGAGGTCACCAAAGACCAACCACATCTCCATAACACTTACTGTATGCCACATCACTGTTGCAATGCCCATACTTATGCGAATCATACAGCCGTGTAATATCTATAACACTCTAAATATTATTAATGAATATGGTTTATCCACCTTTTCAAAAAAACAAAAAAAAAAGTTGAAGTAAGACTAAATACATGCATTGTAATTTTAGTCTAAGTAGGAGAGATGAAGGGGGAAGTGAAACTAGGAGGGGTAGTAGTGCCTAAGTGTAATCATTTTAAGTATTTTTGTTTCATTTTCCAAGATGATGGGATGATAGATAAAGATGTAACCCATATAATTAAAACAAGATGGTTGAAATGGAGAAGTGTCATGGGTGGGCTATGTGATAAGAAGATGCCTAACAATTAGCTCAAAAAAGAAGATGCCTAACAAAGTGAATGAAAAATTCTATAGAAAGGCTGTTAGACCATCCATGCTATACGGGAGTGAGTGTTGGGCAACTAAAATTCAACATATTTTATGCACTAAAATATTATTTTTTGGTCTGCATATTTTTGGATTTGGTCCAATTTAGTCCATTTTTGGTGTAAAATTTGGGTACCTAATCTATGAAAGTCTGGACCTAATTAGTACATGAATGCACATGAAAATTATTTTTGTAAGTGGGCATACCTTTGGATTTGGTCGAACATATTCATGTTAAGTCCATAATTTAATTTTGTGCAACTAATCTTTGAAATTCCGGACCTAACTAGCACATTAATGTATAAAACAAACATTGTTTTTTTTTAGTTCCATATAACTTCGGATTAGGTTCAACTTAATTCATTTTAGGTGTGAAATTTGGCATACCTAATCTGTGAAAGTCCGGACATAATTAGTTTATGAATGCATCCAAAAATAACTTTTAAGGTTTGTATACCTTCGACTTGGGTAGGAGGTTTTTTATTTTAAGTCTAAAAATTTCACGCATTTAATCTATGAAAATCCAGACCTAATTAGCATAGAAAGTGGCTCATAAAATATATTTTGGTTCGCATACGTTGGGATCGACCAAGATCATTTTAGGTTCTACATTTGGTACACCTAATATGTGAAACTCCAAACCTAATTTGCACCTGAATGAACCCGGAAATTATTTTTAGGTCCTTATATCTTTGGATTCGGTCCAAGCATGCTCATTTTAAATTGAAACTTTCGCATACATAATCAATGAACTTTTGAATTGCATACATTTTTATTGGGTTTGTCTTAAACTCATTTTATGTCCAAAATTTTGCATACCTAAGCTATAAGGGTCTATACCTAGCTAGTTGTCATATGAATTTATCGAGAAATTATTTTTAGGTCAGCATTACCTTTATATTTGTTATAATCTACTTTATTTTGTGTCCAAAGATTCACACATTTAATTTGTGAAAGTCTAGACACACTTGGTATATATATGCTCATTCTTAATCTATGAAAGTTGTAGTTAGGCTGCTCACCGATGAAATTCAAGGAAGGAGAGAGAATTGGAGTCGGGTCAAAGATTGCGGACTCAATATATTGTGGGCTCTACAGTTTTAAGAGAGTTTTGGGTGTGGGCCGACAAAGATTGCGGACTCATTTATATAGTGGCAGATTATTCACAGGTAAGATTAATGCTTTGATTTTCAATTTGCTTATTTTGTTAGAATTTTTCATGAACTGGCATCCCAATGAGAAAAATATTGACAGTCACTGCCACAATGGAGTGTACAGAGGCTCTGCAGAGCCCTCCCCATAGAAGATAGAAGAGTAAGACCCTCTTGGATCTCCCAATTGATCAATCATCCCAACCTCAGGCATGCATGCATCTATGTACCAACCTCCCAAGTCATGGCTTGAAGATTCTTCAGACCCCATATCCATCCAACTGAACGCGCAAACATCAGTACTACTACCAACATCTTCTAAAAAGATGTCCTCCAATGGACAGTTTTCAGTACTAACTTCATGAGAACCAGTTGAGGTTTGATCACCATTACCAACTGCATGGTTGATTTCTGCTTCTAAAGCTCTCATTAAGCACCGGAGCCGATCTTCTCCGGCTGCAGGCTCCTCACCTTGTGACTCCTCCAGAAGAGCCATGAGAAGATCCCCATCTATCATCTCTAAAGGCACATCCATTCTATTGGACTCCTCAAGGGCATAGTTCAACTCAGTGGTCATGCTTCCTTAATTCAGATGATGATAATGAAGAAGAAGAAGTAGAAGAAGAGAATGTGTTGATGAAGATGAGATGAGATCCCTTTATAATATAACAAGTATTTCAATGCAAGCTCTTATATAGATCAAGAGAAGACTTGGTGGGTTAAAGTAGCAATAATCCCTTTGTCCTATATATTTGTGGGTACCACCATGAGTATCCTGAAGAACTGGACGTTGCCCACTGTTAACAATTAATATCTTGTTTGTTTCCTTGTTTGCAAAGGACAGGTTGGTTCCATCTTCTTTAGAAATGAATGGGTGGTAAGCATGGTTCTAAAAAACGCTGGGCGCTCTCTAGGCGGACAGCCACCGTTCAGCACCAAGATGATTAATCAGACGTCTAGGTGGCGCCTAGGCGGTTTTTATTTTTTAATATATTTTTATTATTTGTACTAACAAATAAATATATAATAGACTTATAAAAAACATTTTAATGTTCCAAAATAGCAAAAATTACTTCAAAAATAAATAAAATGTTCAACAACAATGTTCTTAGAAATTTAGAAATAAAAAAGCAATATGAAATAAATAAAGTAGATTCTTGGTAGCCTATGCCTCAAACTCTTCTTCTCCACATCCCTCTAGCACTTCTTCCGTGTCGGACTCGAACTCAAAGTCCATTGCATCCTCTTCCTCTTCATCCGATATAAAATCATCCTCATGAAGTTCTCTAATTTCTTGAAATCTAGAACATCTCCTAGAAACTTGGTTACTATCCACTCCCATATCATCTCCATCACTCGTAAGATCCGACTCATCTTCATCACCACCATCAACAATCCATCCTTGTGCCATAGTTGCTTCACTAGCCAGTAATACATCCACATTCTTCTCCGTTTTTAGAGTTTTGATCTTAAAAAAAAAAAACACTCAATCGGGCCACCCAGCCAGCCCGCCTAGGTGGCAGATTAATCGGCGGCCACCCAGAGTCACTGAATTGGGGAAAATCAGAACGCTTGACCTCCGCCCAGCGCCTAGGCAGCCTACGTGGCCGTTTTTTAGAACAATAGTGGTAAGAGACATTATTTGTGGGTGCATATTATTAAACCGTCTATCATAGATTTTTAATTATTTAGTCTTATGTTCCATCTGATAACAGAATCATAATAAACAATTTAAGAATTGAACAGGGAACAAATGATTTTTAAATATTCTATCTTAAAATTATATATTAAGTTTATCAAAAAAATTTATATATTAAGGTATAGCTATCATATTATATTAACATTTAAAGAAAGCATGATCTACGTGTGTTTCCACAGATGGTGCTCGCGGTATATTAGGATAAAACTATATAAAATAGCAATCAATTTCAAAGTCTAATCTAAGATCATATGCAAGAATAATATCTTAACGTACTCTAACACCGCACTCAAACCCTGAATGGGATAATTAAGTGGAGATAAATGTCAAGCAAACTAAATATTCGTTTACGTTTAAGTGGAGGTAAAGTGTGCAGCAAACTAAATATAAAGCAGGGGTAAAAATTTTGGTAGGTCACCGTACTATCATCTTTTTTTCACTTTGGTGATCAAATTTCAATTTGTATCATTTTGGGTACTGAAAATCAATTACATTTCAATGGGAGGGTACTGGGAGATTCCGACCAAATCAAAGGGGATTTCGGCCAAATTAAACTGACGTGGAGGCCACGTCAGTATTTTAAATTAATTATTTTTAATTATAATTAAATAATATCATTAAATCAATTAACTAAATCTTAACCCTAACCTTAAACACCTAGGGATGGCAATTATACCCAAACCCGACCCGACCCGATCCGACCAGAGTTTGACGGGGAAAACCCGGTTTGACCGGGTTTCGGGTCGGGTTCGGGTAAAACCCGAATAATATAAAGCGGGTGCGGGGCGGGTATGGGAAACTTGATACCCGACCCGAACCCGAACCCGAACCCGACCCGAAATGTAAAATTATTATTCTCCATGAAAATAATGATGGTGATGAATGGGGGTTCTAAAGGGCTATGTTCCTTGGATTAAACTTTTCAATTTTTACTTTAGTATCATTTTGTATAAGTTTGAATGTGCACTTTATTATTTTGGTTTGATCTCTTTGAAGATGATGATGAATGGTGGTCATTTTATCTAAAAAACATTAAGATTTTGGATTGAAGTTTTCAATTTATACTTTATTATTGTTTTATGAGATTTTAAATGTGCATTTTTTACTTAGGATTGAAATTTTAAATTTTTATTGTTAATGTTATTTGGGTCGGGCCTAGAGCCGGACGGGGGCGGGGATACCCGCGGGTACCCGATTCCCCGTCGGGTTCGGGTATGGGGCGGGTTTTTAAAAACCCGACGGGTATCGGGGGCGGGTCGGGGGCGGGGGCGGGGGAGTCGGGTCGGGGGCGGGTAGGCAAAACCCGCCCCCGACCCGACCCGTTGCCATCCCTATAAACACCCATCTCCCACGGCCATCCCGCGCCGATCGCCATCTCCTTCTCCAGCTCCGGCCATCCCCGCGCCGCCAATCGCATCCCTGACCTCATGCTCGCCCTCAGCAAACCTCCTTGGTCTCTCTCCCTCTCGCTCACCTTTTGATTCCCCACAGCCAAATCCGAACACTGACACGGTCGCACATCCCCCGGCTAGCATCACGGCATGCATCCCCCGACTAGTAATGGAACATCCGCTCGTCGTGCGTCTTGCTCCACTCCTCCGGTGACCTCCCCGTCCCCTCTACAAATTGCTTGAGGGAGTAGTATTTCACAAGCTGTGAGTTGTAGTGTTTGGAGAGGAACCATTGGCGGAGGTGGCGCCGAACTCCAGGAGAGAGTGGAAGTCTTTGGCAGATCGGAGAGAGCGGTAATGGTGTTTGCGTCGCCGGAGAGGGATGGAGGATGAGAACCTCAACGCGCCGGCAGGGAAGTAATAACCATCGAGAAGGTCTTAGGCCTATTTTCGGAGGTCGGCATCGCCGGGATCAATGGCGGCCAGCCGGAGAAGCGTTTCATTAAGAGTAGAGGCCAACAAGGGAGCAACTTGGAAAGCTAAGCTTCGGAAATGAAAGGTTTTGAAGATGAAGATGACGGTAATGGCGATGAAGAGGAGGAGGGGGAGTTGGAGACGGAGTGAACGCTTCTCCCGATGAGGAGAGGAAGTTGGAGTCGGAGACGCAATCAGCTGTGCGAGGATGGCCAGAGAGGGAGAGGGAGATGGCGATCGGCGCGGGATGGCTGTGGGAGATGGGGATAGGGATAGGGTTAGGGTTAGGGTTAGTGTTCGGATTAGGGTTAGCGTTAGGATTTAGTTAATTAATTTATTGATATTATTTGATTATAATTAAAATAATTAATTAAAATACTGACGTGGCCTCCACGTCAGTTTAATTTGGCCGGAATCCCCTTTGATTTGGCTGAAATCTCCCCAGTAGTACCCTCTTGTTGAAATGAAATCAATCTTCGGTACTCAAAATGATACAAATGATCACGAAAGTGAAAAAATGTGATAGTATGGTGATCTACTAAAATTTTTACCCTATAAAGTAGTAACAAAAAATGAAACTGTCGCTTGATCGCACAAGGTAGTAGACGGAACAATTGTATATTGGCTGATTTTGACAATGGATAGAATAATTACGTATAAGTGGCATGTCATGTAATGGAATGCTACATATAGGTGGCAATGCAAAAAATAAAAAAATAATAAAACAAAATACAAGTGGGTGGGGCATTAATATGAAGAAATAAATGCTTCTCTTTTTTGGCTTTCTGTTTTTAAATAGAAAGATAAAAAACCTAAACTTAAAAAAATTAAAAAATAAAAACAAAGTAAAAACGGCGAATGGAATAAGAATATGCTGACAATAGAGCTCGACAAACCCAATTTGAACATTAGTAACCGTGCCGTTAACTCAGCATATATTTGAACTTTGAAAATTTTCATGATATACCAGTGGTAGTGGCACTATTCTATGCTAGAAAGAAAGAATGAAAAAAAAATGACGGAAAACAGAGATGAAAAATTATAATTATGAGATTGTAAAGAAGAAAATTTAATATTCAACGATAATGTATCATACAATTTAGACAAATAACAATAAATAAATTTAAAACACGCCCTACTGAAAATAGAAAATATGAACTAAGTAAATGTGTTGGCTCCGTATTAGAATTCAATTATATAAAAATAAAAAATAAAATAGAGGTAGTCTCACAATACAAATATAAAAAATAATATTCTCATATATCTAATAATAAAATTACTTAGTAAGAATAATGGTGAAACATACAAATACATTTTAGCTTAGAAGAACAAAATCAAGCATCGAAAGCTTTGAATAGAGTAAGGGTATGCGCAACATTTTAGATTCCGCTTGTTGCCCACCCGTGTCTAAGTTTAGTGTAACAACAAAGTGAGAAAACTGTTTGAATATTAATTGTGCCCCCTTTTGTTTACATCTCCCAACAAAGAAGCGCACTAACAAAAGAAGAGCACTAATAAATTAAAGAGATAAGAAGAAGATGCACGAGGTTCAATGTTGACGTGGGATGAGAAAGATTTCATTTGAGAGGATGAATGAATTGTGACCAACCATGGTGCACATGTTGTTGATGCTATTTAGTTGTGTGGATCGTTGATCTTCTTGTCTCTCTTTTCTAAATTACCGTATCGTTAGTGGGTGGTGTACATCTCTTGATCTTCTTACTTTTACAATGGTAGGGTGGTGTACATCTCTTGATCTTCTTACTTTTACAACACCATTGATTTCCATCTGTTTGTTCCCTGCCTTCACAACACAGATTGAATTCAAGTGCAATAATAATAATAATTGTTGATGCTATGAACTGATTAAGCCTTAGGATCCTCTTTCCGCCTAGAATTCAACTGAGAAAGATGAATGTTGGGGTTGTGTATAAATCTGGACTGCGAGCTTAGAGAGGGCTTCGAATCAAGGTAGTCCGAACCAGACCGGCCCGGCCAGTGCGACCCGGCCGGTCCGACCCGGTTGAACCGCACCCCGGAGCCAGGCTGGTCCGGTCCTGAATAAAAAACCGTTTAATTTAAAACCCGGATCTGAATGGTGCAAACCGGGCGGTTGAACCGCGAACCGGGTGAATCGGCCCGGTTTACAAGATTTGAACCGGCCATGACTATCAATTTTTTTTTAAAAAAAAAATCCCAAAAGTTGGTCCATAGTTTCTCGATCTCATGCACTCGCCGCCCCTGGCTTCGTGAACTCCAACACCGTCGTCAACCATGGACCACCTCTCTGTTGGGATATATGCCCTAAAGCATATGATGTTATGAACATTATTTAATTATGAATAAAATAATATCATAATTACAAATGCATGTATTGTTTGAATACTTTATGATATCACAAAATTTCATAATTATCTACGTAATCTTGAATAAATATATATAAGTGTTATATATATGGGAGGATATTATTTAAGGATGATAATTTAATTAGTCCGTGAAAACTAGTCAATTGGCTTAACAATTAAAGTATGAAATCTTTAATTGATTTTCACTAGTGCAGCTCATGATCATTAAGAATGAAATGGTTTTATCCAAACCATTGATGTAGAGGGACATCTAATGAGGACACTATACATAATGAGATTATGTGGGATTGGGACACAATGTGATTTGAATCATTGATAATTTTTGTTAAAATATAATGCATTCAAATCATGTCACTGATGATCAGATATATAATGATGTTAATCCTGAGTGGTTAGCAAACTCCTATATATTGTGTTACATCTTTTGATTTACTCAGTACGGATTATAAGATCATAATCCTTAAACTTTGTATTTTGGAGGGGTAACAAAATAAATAGCAGAGAATGTTAACATCACAAGATGGAATCCATTCCTTCTTTATGAGAAGTAGATAAATAATTCCTTTGAGTGATGAGTCGGGGCTTGACTGGTATGAGTACTCAAATTCTAGATTTGTTCTTGAATCTTATCATTCATTAGAGAATCATTGGTACTTAAGGACAAAGATGTAATTAGAGAGGTTAACGGATCTTTACCTAGCTCTAATTATGAATTATTTATGGAGGATCAATATATAGGAGATGACTATATCATATGGACGACTCGAATCCCGAATAATTTTATATCTGTAATTTCGGGAGTGCAATTCCAAGTTTTTAGAGGAGTAACTTTGGAATTAATAAAACATATTGATTAATTAAAGAGTTTAATTAATTAATATAAAGTTTTATTGGAGCCTGGGATTATAGGTCTATAAGTCCCCCTTCGGACAAGGAATTTCGATTGGACAAGTTTAATTGATTTTGTGTTGATCACTTAATTACAAATTAATTAAGAATTGATTTGTAGTATTTATGAATACTAAGATTATTTATAAATAATATAAATAAGGGTCCGGTTCATGGGACGCACTATTTTGACACACCGTTTGACATCTTTTTCATTCATTGGCTGGCACTAGAGGGGGGCACAGGCCGGGTTTTAGCCCGGCCCGCCGAATCGCCCTAAGAAAACCGCCGGGTCACCTAACTCGCGCCGAAGTCGAGCGGTCAGAACCGCCCGCCATGGCGGGCTGGTTACGGTTCATCTAAAACCTAACCCGTGAACCGGCGGGTTTACCCCCCGGGCCGGGCGAGTTGACCCGCCGGTTCAACCCGTTAGTTTGACTCGGTCAACCCACTGGGTTGGGTTTTTTTTTTATTTTTTTTGTTCAATTTTTGTTCAATTTTTTGAACTTATGTGTACATCATATATTTTTTTAATTGATTTTTTAATGTTTGAATAATTAGGAAAGTATAATAAATTTTTTAGATTTGAGTTTTTTTTCCTTGAAGAGAGATTTTTTATTACCAATAATGAAGGCTTTTTATGGTTATTTCCTTATTTTAAATAGCTTGTCATTTATATATATATTTTTTATAATTTTTTTGGTTTTTATAATGTTTGAATAATTAGTGTAGGATAATGAATTTTATATATTGAGTTTTTTTTACTTCAAGAGAGATTTTTGTATTCTGATTGTCAATAATGAAGACTTTTTATGGTTATTTCCTTATGTTACGGAAATATTTGGTAAAACACGCGTCGCCTGCCTAAATAGCCACATGTCATACACAGGGCTACATTTCTTTTGGCCACAAGATAGTCAGTCACCACCAAATTCATTAGCATAAATTCCGTCCGGCAAATAAGGAGGGCTCACCCCTACAGAAAGTCCGTCGGAATTATACAAGAAGCAAGAAGGTGATCGCCATCTGGGTAAGAGTATATCTAACGCCTCTACAGTAAGTAGATCTTATCCACTTGCCTCTACAGTAGGCAGATATTTTCTACTTATACACGTAGTACCTACACGGTAGGTAGATATTTTCTACTTACCTACATAGCACCTACACAGTATGCAGATATTTTTTTACCACCTTACAAGATATTTTCTTACCGCCTTAGACGATATTTTCTCATTCACCGCCTTACTCCACCGCCTTTCCTAAACCGCCTTTAAGTTGCTATAAAAGAAGAGCGATAGTAGGAAAAAGGGGGGATCGAAAAAACCATCACACAAAGAGTTAACTCATGTCTAAGACTGCCTTCTTACAAGTTTTCTGACTTAAGCATTAGAGCTGAATCCGGGCAGAAAGGCCCAATTCCGATCACTCTTTTCTCCCTCTTACAGATTCATCCCAAAGGAAAGGAAAGCCAGGGTAATTCCGAGCGGATTTCCAAAGCATTCTCCGTGTTCTCCGTTCAGAAGTTGAAGTAAGCGTCCACACCAACTATAAATTTCAACCGTTTGTCGAAGGCTGAGACCAGATCACGAGGCCACAGTAGCCAAAGCGTGAGGTGGACCAGTTTTTGGCATCAATAGTTTGGCGCCGTCTGTGGGGACCCTTACAAAAAGCCAAATGATTACTACCATAAGGTCAAAACGGATCCAAGAACAAGGAGCACCAAGTAATCCCAAAGGACCTGGCGAAGTCCGAGGGCATGAGGAGATTCCGTCGAATAATCCACCTATCTTACCTCCATCGGAAAATCCTTCAGCCCCACCCCAAGAACCCATCCCGGAGTTTTACCTTAATATGCAGCAGCAATTGGAACGGTTAGCTCAAACTGTTCATACTTTAACTCATCCGTTACTTCCTCCCACACAAGTTCCACCAAGTGTGCCAACAGCCCCACCAGCCAATTCCGAAAGCAGAGGGAGGACAAGGACACGCACTCATGGAAACAGAAGAGAGAGAACTGCCTTCTCTGCTAGCTCGGAACCCCATCCGTTCGACGTCGAGAACAAGCTGCCATAAGAACAGAACGACATACGAGAACGGAGCGGACAAGGACTGAACAGAATAGCCCATCTGTTCCAACTGTCGACAGAAGAACACAACGACAGGATCCTTCACGGGGAAACAAGAAATCCGAACGACATGTTTTTAGCATATGCTCGCCTTTCATCAATGAAATATTGGAAGAGATGGTTCTTGACAGTTTTCGACCACCTGCAATGATTGCATATGAGGGCAAAACTGATCCGTCTCTCCACTTGAAGTCTTTCCGATCAAAGATGCTTCTTTCTGGAATTACCGACGCTAGTATGTGCCGAGCTTTTCCAGCCACTTTAGAGGGAAAAGCGCAAGACTGGTTTGTTGATCTTCTATCTAGCACAATTCCTTCCTTTCAAGTTCTAGCAGATAGCTTTCTAGCTTATTTTGCTAATTACTCAAAGTAAAAGAAAACTTCATCTACCCTTCTGCGTGTTAAGCAACGAGGGGGGGAAACACTCCAAGCCTATTTAAACCGTTTCATAGATGAAACAGCAAACGTTGCGGATCTTATTCCGCGCATGGCTGTAACCTTCCTGATGGAGGGTTTGCTAGAATCCCCTTTTCGTTTTTCCCTCACCTTGGATCCACCAAAAACCATCCCCGCCCTCATGATCCATGCCCAGAAGTACATCAATTCTGATGAAATTTATACGGGTTGGGAAGAAGAGGCTCGACGCGCCCCTGTTGAACTCCGGAAGGGAAAAGCCCATCAAAATGTCAACAGAAGGCCCCCGGAAATACGAAAAGAAGGCGGGCCACGCAGGGACAGTAAGGGAGGACAGGAAACCTCAACACGCCCTCAGCGACATGTGCTGCAACCTAGAGAATCTTCAAAAGAAGAAAAAATTGTCAGATACGACCACCATACCCCACTAAATCAGACCAGAAGCCATATTCTCATGCAAATCCAGGATCAACAACTCTTGACATGGCCAAAACCTGCAAAGAATCCCGAGCGGCAAAAGAATAGTAAAAGATATTGCAAGTTTCATCAAACTAGAGGACATGATACGGAAAAATGTACCCATTTGATGAACGCCATTGAAGATGTCTTTAGAAGGGGACAATTAGAGCAGTATATCAACATTGATATCCAAGAGGGGCCCGAAACTTCACAGCCAGAAGAAGAAGAAAAAGGGGAGATGGTCGGATTATCAGTGGTGGTCCTGGGTGTGGTGGTGAAAGCTCCGCCTCTCGGAAAAGCTATGCACAAATGGTGGGGCTGCGCAAGAAACGGAAACGCCACAAAGAAGATCACGGCCTACGGCTCCCATCATTTTTTATGATAACGATGTCAGCAGGGTTCGCAACCCCCATGATGACGCCTTAGTTATTGCCATCATGGTTTCCAGTTTCCAAATGAAGAGAGTTCTGATAGACAGTGGAAGTTCTGTTGACATTCTCTTTTGGAGTGCCTTCAAACGAATGAGATATGATGCAGATAATTTGCTTCCTGTAAAATCATCCTTAATAGGGTTTTCCGAAGGAGTGATACAGCCAGAAGGAATGATCTCTTTGCCAGTTACAGTAGGAAAGTCGCCTAGATCATCAACAGTGACAACAAATTTCCTGGTCGTACGCTGTGCTTCAAGTTACAATGTTATTCTTTGCAGACCAACCCTCAATGCCTTGAAGGCTGTAATTTCTACTTACCATCTTCTCCTCAAATTTCCGACGGAGAGTGATAGTGGAGAGGTAAGAGGAGATCAACCCTTGGCGCGGCAATGTTATGTTGCAACCCTCAAAGGAAAAGCTTTAGACAGAGGCAAAACAAAAGTTTCGGAAGCCATGTTGATCAACAAAATAGCCGAACGGGAAGATGAAGAGCTTCGGCCAACACCAGTTGAAGAATTGCTTACGGGTCCTTTAGAAACAACTAGGATGGAACGCACAGTGCTGATTAGTGCAGATCTAACAACAGTGCAACAAGAAAATCTCATGGTAGTACTAAGGACCAATTCTGATCTCTTTGCCTGGTCATCAGAAGATATGCCAGGCGTAAAACGTGATGTCATTGAGCACCGCCTCAACATAGATCAGTCGTTCAAGCCTGTCAAACAGAAACGAAGAAATTCCGCACCAGAGGGCAGAAGGCCACAGAAGAAGTATCAACCTTTTTAAAGGCCGGGTTTATCCGAGAAGTGCATTATCCAGAATGGTTGGCTAATGTGGTTCTAGTAAAAAAGCCATCCGGAGAATGGAGGATGTGTGTAGATTTCACGAACCTAAATAAAGCTTGTCCCAAAGATTCATTCCCTCTACCTTCAATTGATGGCTTGGTTGATTCCACGGCGGGGCACGAAATGCTGAGTTTTTTAGATGCCTTTCCAGGCTACAATCAAATCCGAATGGCCAAAGATGACGAAGAAAAAACATGCTTCATTACAAGCACAGGAACTTATTGCTATAAGGTAATGCCGTTCGGTTTAAAGAACGCCGGAGCCACCTTCCAGAGGCTCATGAATACGGTTTTCAAAGAACAACTTGGCAGAAATGTTGAAGCTTATGTGGATGACATCCTGGTGAAGAGCAGAAAAGCTGACGAACACCTCTCAGATTTACAAGAGGCCTTTCAGTCACTTCGGACTTACAATATGCGCTTAAATCCGAACAAGTGTGCTTTTGGTATCCGGTCAGGGAAATTTCTCGGATTTATACTGACCCAAAGAGGAATAGAAGCGAATCCGTAAAAGGTCAAAGCCATCCTTGATATGGGATCACCCAAAAGCCTCCAAGAGATACAGGCTTAACGGAAGCCTAGCAGCTCTGGGGAGATTTATCTCTAAAGCCGGAGAGAAAAACCTCCCACTCTTCCAAGCCTTGCGAAAAGCCCCAAAAATGGAGTGGACAGAAGAATGTGAGAAAGCCTTTCAGGAGCTTAAAAATTATCTCCGATCGCCTCAGTTGCTAGCTAAGCCACAAGTAGGGAAGAGCTCTACGTCTACTTGGCCGCTGCTCCTCGAGCGGTCAGTACAGTACTTTTGAGGGAAGACAAAGGAGTTCAGAAGCCAGTCTATTACACAAGTAAGATCCTTAACGATGCGGAATCAAGATATCTACCACTTGAAAAGTTGGTTTTCGCTCTCATCACATCCGCACGAAGATTAAGGCCTTACTTTCAAGCACACAAAGTTACAGTGCTAACGGATCAGCCCTTAAAGCAAATCCTCCATAAGCCTGAAAATTCCGGACGTCTAGCCAAGTGGGTAATAGAGTTGGGTGAGTTTGATCTCACCTATAAACCCCGAACGGCAATCAAGGCTCAAGTTCTGGCGGATTTTATTGTGGAATTGACCATTCCCGCAAATGAGGATGAAGTCCCGCCAGAATATCCAGAAGAAAGCCCTAGCATCCCATGGTCCTTATATGTTGATGGATCAGCAACCGAAGAAAGGTCAGGAGCCGGCTTCGTCCTTTATTCTCCTTCTAAATGGAAAATTGTAACAGTTCTTAAGTTCTAATTCCGAGCAACCAACAACGAGGCCGAATATGAAGCCCTCATCGCAGGATTGCGTTTTGCCTGAGGGCTCGGAATTCAACGCCTACATGTATATTCCGACTCACAGCTGGTCGTTAGCCATACATTGGGCAACTTTGAAGCAAAGGAGGAGAATATGGTCAAATACCAAACAGTGGTAAAGAAGATAGTCCCCCACTTCGCTCGTTTCCAGATTGAAAAAATCTGTCGGGCACAAAATGAAGAAGCGGACGCTTTATCTAAAAAAGCCACTGCGCCCAACGGCGATGTAGAATCTTCCTTCAACCTACAGTACCTTCCCACAAAAACTATTGAGGGGTTAGAAGGAGAAGTACAAAGTACAGCAGAAGAGTCAAGTTGGATAGATCCCATTAGAAACTACTTGCAAGGTGGACCTACACCATCCAACAAGACAGAAGCCAGAAGGATCTCTTACAAATCCGCTCAATACACCATCATTGGCGAAAATCTATACAAGAGGTCCTATACGCAACCCTTCTTACGGTGCTTGCGTCCCACAGAAGCAAACTACATCCTTCAAGAAATTCATGAAGGTATTGGAGGGGGACATATAGGAGGCAAAGCCTTAAGTTACAAAGTCCTGCGACAGGGCTATTATTGGCCAACATTAACTCGAGATACAGTGGCGTTCGCCCGAAAATGTGATGCCTGCCAATGGCATTCCAAGATTCAAAGACGACCATAACACTGCTCACGCCAATTATTAGCCCTCACCCGTTTGCTATCTGGGGAGTCGATCTCCTAGGGTCATTTCTCACTTCAACTCGACAAATGAAGTTTTCGATAGTGGCTATAGATTACTTCACCAAATGGGTAGAAGTTGAGCCCTTGGCCAAAATCACGAAGAAAGCTTGTCAGGGGTTCTTATGGCGAACGATTATCTTTCGATTCGGGATTCCGGTCGCCTTCATTTCTGATAATGGGCGACAATTTGATAACAAGGCTTTCAAAAGCTTTTGTTCAGAGCTCGGAATTGAATCCAGATTAACTTCTGTGACACATCCCCAAGCCAACGGCCAGGTAGAGGTAACCAATCGCACCTTGCTCCAAGCTCTCAAAACCCGGGTCTCTAAAAAGGAACTAAGCGGGTTGAAGAAATTCGAGCATTCTCTCGGGCTTACAGGACAACCACAAGAACCCCTACGGGAGAAACTCCGTTCTCTCTCTCACTTATAGCGTAAGCCGCCATCCCCGCAGAAATAGGAATGCCTACTCTACTTGACGCAAAGCAAATTTTCTCATCGAAGAAAATGAGAAGAATCTCCGGCGGAGCTTGACTTACTTGAAGAGCTAAGAGAAGGCTGCGGAAACAAAGGCGACCATCTATCGCCAAAGAGTAAAAAGGTTCTATGACACAAGGGTAAAAGAGTCTTCTTCCAAATCGTGATCCGGTCTTAAGAGAAAGCGAAGTTCGTGGAAACAAAAGCGAGCGGGAAGCTAACTCCTAACTGGGGAGGCCCTTTCGTCATCCAGAAAATTGTCCGAGCAGGCACCTATTATCTCGTAAATATGGAAGGAAAAAGGCACAAGCGTCCATCTCATGCTTTGAACACTTGCGGCTATTATCAAATGAATCTGTAATCGTCTCCTAAATGTTCCATGGAATAAAGCTTAAACCCTTTCTACAAAAATAAGGTGAAAATCCCATTCTCTACAAAAATGAGGTGAAAATCCCATTCCTAAAAGATGAGTCGGAATTATCCTACAAGGATAAACGATAACTCTCATCCTGAAACAAGGGGCAAAAATCCCGATCGAAATATGAGGCAACAATCTCATTTACAAAGGCAAGGATCTTACTCAACAAATCAAAGTCCCCAGATTGGACTAAGAAAAGAAGAACCTGCTATGAAGCTTGACTTACAAGCCAAATGAAGGAAAAAAGACCTTGCGAAGGACTTCTTAAAATGGTTAAAACTATCACTCGGAAATAAATCCTCACCAAAGAAAAAGGTTTGTGTTTCATTCATATAAATTGAAATTACATTCCAAAATAACTAGGTGTTTACAAGAACATGTCCTAAAAAAATCCCTAAGAACTAGGGCCCTCAGGGCGGTCAGCCGCTTCAGGAGGAACTTGGGTTGGGGGTTCGGAAGGAGCTGGGACAGGAGCCTCTTGAGTCTTTATAAGTTGCAACTCTTTTAGCTCCATAAATTTCTTCAAGACTCCAGCAAGCCCCATAGATAAAACGTCCGCAGGAGGAACATGGTGACCCACCTACTGCACTACAGAATAAATGCTGGTGGCCCCTTCTTTGGCTTTCGCCCTAAGCCGAGCGACCTCTTTCTCCAATTTATCCGCTCGTTCAATTTATCCGCTCGCAGGGGTCCTCTGTCTAGAAGCCAAGTCTTCCTTGAGTGTATCACGCTCCCCCTTGAGTTGCTCTAACTCAACCTGAATGGAGGCGAGTTCCGCAACCTTCAACTTTAGACTCCATTGGGCGTCAGTGCACTCATCTTGAGCAGATATAAGTTCCTTCTTCAAACTGCTAGAGTCGTCCTGTAGTCTTTTGATGTCCTCCTTAGCAGCCTGAAGAGAGCCCTCGGAACTCGCTAGCTTGGCCGCTAAGTCATTTTTCTCTTTTTCTATAGCGGCCAACTGTTGAAGCCGCTCGGCTTTATCCTTCTCAAAAGTATGGATAATAGCGAGCTGTTTCTTTTCTTTTTCCTCCAAGGCCTCCACCTTAGAGTTTAGCTGGGCAAATTCTGCCCTACTTGCTTCCATCTTTGCCAAGTCCTCTTGACGAAGATTGCCGACTCGATTCGCTCAATGCGCAGTCTACGAAATAAAAAAGGAGTTATAGACGATACCAAGTTTAGGAACAAAAGAAATGTGAGAACGGTCCTTACTAGCATGGCCGATTGTAAAAGCTGGCAAGTGGCCTCTTCCCTCCCGGCTCCCCGTAGCTTAGTGGAGAGCTGTTCTGGCCGCATGGCCATCAAAACATTTCTCACAGAAGCAGCATCCCGAAAAGGGATGTCTTCAGAGGGCAATTCCTTCCCTTGAGTTGCCGGTCCTCTTAAAACTGAGTCTGCCACCCTCAGTTTATCCAAAAGAGCCGCTTCTCCCGCCTCCGTCTGTAAAACAAAACCTAAGTTAAAAAATTATTTCAGAACAATGATACCCTTAAGAAGTAAATCCTTACCTCCTTGAGGAGGATATCTTCTAGTTGACTAGAAGAGGGCCCTTCGGAAATTGGCGATAAAGCCGGGCGAGCCTCTTCCACAGGTGAACTCACCTGTTCAATCATAATTCCGGGACCCGATGCGTCCTCGGAATTCTTCCTCTTCGTCCTCCTCTCCCGTAAGGACCCTGTAGAGGGGTCGCTTTTGCCCCTGTCTTGGAAGAGTCGACCTCTTTTCTCTTCCTCTTCTTTTTCTCCTCCTTGGAGGTGTCAACACCTTTACCAGAGGCCGCTTCCTTCTTCTTCCTCCCACGAGGTAAAGGCGGATGGACTTCACCTTCATAGGAAGCCAGGAGGCCCTTAACGTAGCTCAAGTCTTCATCCTCCATAGGACTTTCTGCAAAATAAAATTCCGAATCATGTTAGATATCGCGATTCAAGATCAAACTAAGATTGATACACGAATAAATCATACCAGCAGATACTACTAAACGACATTTAACGAGGTTTTCTTGGTCAAGAACTCATCCATGTAAACCTTGGATAGACCAGTCATTGACTTAAGAAGAACCTCCTCTTCTTTCGTCATTTCCTCACAAACAATATCCGTTCGGGGAACCTCCCACTTTGTTCGGACATCCCACTCGGATTTATTTTTGACAAAGAAAAATTTACTCTTCCACCCCTTAATGGAAGAAGGAACTTTCCCTAAAAATTTTCTTCCGGAACAAGCCGAGAAGTAATACCAATCGGCATTAGACTCTAAACATAGGCTAAACAACATACGGAACCAACGGACGGTCAGACTTACTCCGTAATTTTTGAAAACAATGACAAAGTCGTTCAGTAACCTCCAAGAATTCGGAGTCAACTGTGAAGGACACAGATGATACTCCTCTAGAATTGCCTTAGCAAAATCAGAAAAAGGAAGCCTAAGGCCACCCGATAACGCATCTTGATAGATAGCTATCTCTCCTTCCCTGGGAGAACTCGCCCTCTCCCCAGAACAGGGAACCCTAACCTCAAACAGAGAGAGATCTATCTCATATTTCTCTACTAGGCCATCTACATCCTTCTGCCCAAGAAGACTTATGAACGTACCAGACACCCTACCCATTGCCCTAGAAGCAGGATAAACCCGCGGACACGGGACTGGAATATCCCTAGGTTCACATGGAATCGCGACGGAGACCGTAGGGTTGGACGGAGAAGGGATCAAAGACCCGTGAGAAGAACTAGAGGAAGAAGATGTAGCACTAGCCATTACCTTAGAAGAGAAAAGGACAAGAAAAAGACACAGAAAGCTTAAGACCGGGTCTCGCCGGAGAAGAAGAAGTTTTCAAAAGACGCAATTCGACTTTTGAAATAAAACCCTTTTTGCTTGTACGATTCCGCTTATACGTAAAGGAGATAAATCCCTGGCCGTTAGATCCCGGAGCGGCATCCCAATTGAACCGTTTAACCAAGGGTTCCTAAATCTGGACCGTTCAGATATCCATTATCACTTTTCCTCAAACAAATCAAAATTCCGTCCACATCAGCATACCAAACGCCGCCTGACACATAGAAAACCGCGCTTATCATGATGTTGACAAACGCGCACGCCGCGCACATCGCGCCACTATCTCCCTTTAATGCTAAATAGTAGGGGAGACACGTGTCGTCTCAGGGAATAATAGGTGTTGCGTAGAGCCCGCATCATAAGAGACAAAACGCACACATCCCAACATAGGATCACTAGTGATCATTTCTTCTTGAAGAAATCGAAGACTTTATAAGCAAATTAATAAACTTTATTCATGTTACAACGACAGTAGTATTAAAAAACACACAACAAAGCAACATGGCAAACCCTGGTAAACATATTCTCCGTCGGAATTCCCCAGTTAGCAATCCACAGATCCGTCCGAGGACCCACTCAGATAAGATTTAGAGGAGACGCACGGACCTTCACAACCGTCACTGTCCTCGTTATCGCTAGGAAATCCCGGCAAAGCGCGTGGGCGAAGATGGGGGCCCACTTCTCTACGGCGGGAGTCGCTCCCAAACATTTCAACTTCAAAGCGCACATCCCCTGCGTAAGTAATAACTAAAGTGATAATTAAAAGATCCCCTGCCTCTACGTCATGGTCAACATGGAAGGTTTCCCACCCTTCCTCAATGCTTATCTCACCTAATCCCCTATCAACAACCAGCATCGATGGCCATACACAACCGTTCGGACTTACCAATTGGATAACCCCAGTCCTCAATTCCGATAAATGCTCGTAAAACGAACTTGGAATTCGTAAATGACGAGAACAGTGGGTAAAAGTAAAAAACTTAAAAAAGGACAAACGCTGAGCCATTTTTTCCAAAATGCAAGGATGGCAGCAGAATGGATAAAAACACCATCCATGCTAGCTCCTTAAATAGCAAAACTTGGTGACACTATAGACGGAAATTTCAGAGAAAAATCTACCTCGATTTAAGACAACACAGCAAGTGTCGGTTACCTATTAAAACACATGTATCTAGAAAGAAACCTACACCCACATAGACACGTCAGCTAAGGAAGATACTTGTTCTCGAACCAAGCGAAAAGTGATATTTGACTCACTCCTCGCTCAGATTTTTCGAACAAGTACACTCTGGGGGGGACTAGTGTTACGAAAATATTTGGTAAAACACGCGTCGCCTGCCTAAATAGCCACCTGTCATACACAGGGCTACATTTCTTTTGGCCACAAGACAGTCAGTCATCACCAAATTCATTAGCATAAATTTCGTCTGGCAAATAAGGAGGGCTCACCCCTACAGAAAGTCCGTCGGAATTATACAAGAAGCAAGAAGGTGATAGCCATCTGGGTAAGAGCATATCTAACGCCTCTACAGTAAGTAGATCTTATCCACTTGCCTCTACAGTAGGCATATATTTTCTACTTACACACGTAGTACCTATACGGTAGGTAGATATTTTCTACTTACCTACGTAGCACCTACACAGTAGGTAGATATTTTCTTACCGCATTAGAAGATATTTTCTTACCTCCTTAGACGATATCTTCTCATTCACCGCCTTACTCCACCGCCTTTCCTAAACCGCCTTTAAGTTGCTATAAAAGAAGAGCGATAATAGGAAAAAGGGGGGATCGAAAAAACCATCACACAAAGAGCTAACTCATGTCTAAGACTGTCTTCTTACAAGTTTTTTGACTTAAGCATCGGAGCTGAATCCGGGCAGAAAGGCCTAATTCCGATCACTCTTTTCTCCCTCTTACAGATTCATCCCAAAGGAAAGGAAAGCCAGGGTAATTCCGAGCGGATTTCCAAAGCATTCTCCGTGTTCTCCGTTCAGAAGTTGAAGTAAGCGTTCACACCAACTATAAATTTCAACCGTTTGTCGAAGGCTGAGACCAGATCACGAGGCCACAGTAGCCAAAGCGTGAGGTGGACCAGTTTTTGGCATCAACACCTTATTTTAAAATAGCTTGCCATTTATATACTTTTTGTGATTTTTTAATTTTTTTGGTTTTCTTAATGTTTGAATAATTAATGTAGGATAGTGAATTTTATAGATTGAATTTTTTTTTTTTTTTTACTTTCATGAGATATTTTTGCATTGTTTGATTGTCAATAATGAAGGGTTTTTATGGTTATTTTCTTAATTTTAAGTAGCTTGCCTTTATATCTCTTTTGTGATTTTATATTTTTTGGATTTTCTTAATGTTTGAATAATTAGTGTAGGATAATGAATTTTATAGATTTGATTTTTTCCTTAAAAAGAGATTTTTGCATTCTCTAGTTGGCACTTGTCAATAATGAAGGTTTTTATTTTATGGTTATTTCCTTATTTCTAAGTAGCTTACCATTTATATGCTCTTTTTTGATTTTATAATTTTTTGGTTTTCTTAATATTTGAATAATGAGTTATGAGTGCAAGATAATAATTTTTATAGTTTTCAATCTTTTATTTTTTTTTCTCATTTGATTTTTATATCAAAATATCATAGTTTTTTTTATACATTTTTTTTACATTTTTTAAAAAAAAATTTGCTTTTTTTTTTAATTACATTTATATATTTAAAAAAAAATTAAAATCCGGCGGGCAGGGCGGTTAACCGGCGGGTTGGGCCTGACCCGCCGGTTTTATAAAGTGGCCCGGGCCGGTTACGGGTCACCCTAAGGTGACCCGTGACCCGCCGGGTCCGGCGGGTCAACCTGGCCCGACGGGCTACCGATGTAGCCTGGGCCGGTTCCGGGTTGGCCTTTGGCAGGTCGGAACCGGCGGGTTGGGCCCGTTGGGCCTAGTTAACCGGCCCGTGCCCACCTCTAGCTAGCACAGTGTTTTAACAAAATCCAACCTTATGGATGGAAAGAACATCAAAAAATAAGCAAGCATGTCAATTTTCATACAATTCAGGAACATGTAGGGTCTTCATATTAACGAATGAAATTTTATACGGTTGGAATTTCACCATTTAATATGAAGACCCTAAAAGTTCCTAAATTGTATGAAAATTGACATGCTTGCTTATTTTTCGATGTTATTTCCATCTATACGGTTGGATTTGGTTAACACACTGTGCAAGCCAATGAATAAAAAAGGATGTCACACGGTGTGTCAGAATAGTGTGTCCCATGATCCTAACCCTATAAATAAATACATGATTTGATTATATATTTTGTTGATGCCAAAAACTGGTCCACCTCACGCTTTGGCTACTGTGGCCTCGGGATCTGGTCTCAGCCTTCAACAAACAGTTGAAATTTATAGTTGGTGTGGACGCTTACTTCAACTTCTGAATGAGGAACACGGAGAATGCTTTAGAAATCCGTTCGGAATTATCTTAGCTTTCCTATAAGAGGGAGAAAAGAGTGATCGAAATTGGGCCTTTCTGCCCGGATTCAGCTCCGATGCTTAAGTCAGAAAGCTCGTAAGAAGGTAGTTTTAGACATGAGTCAGCTCTTTTTATGATGTATGATGATTTTTCCGATCCTCCCCATTCTCTATTATCGCTCTTCTTTTATAGCAACTTAAAGGCGGTTTAGGGAAGGCTGTGGAGTAAGGCGGTAAGAATGAGAAAATATCTTCTAAGGCGGTAAGAAAATATCTCTACTAAGGCGGTAAGAAAATATCTGCCTACTGTGTAGGTGCTACGTAGGTAAGTAGAAAATATCTACCTACTGTGTAGGTACTACGTGTGTAAGTAGAACATATCTTCCTATTGTAGAGGTAAGTGGATAAGATCTACTTACTGTAGAGGCGTTAGATACGCTCTTACCCAGATGGCCACCACCTTCTTGCTTCTTGTTTAATTCCGACGGGCTTTTTGTAGGGGTGAGCCCTTTTTATTTGCCGGACGAAATTATATAATGAACTTGGTGGTGACTGACCGTCTTGTGGCCAAGCGAAATGTAGCCCTGTGTATGACAGGTGGCCATTTAGGCAGGCGACACGTGTTTTACCAAATATTTCCGTAACACTAGTCCCCCCCCCAGAGTGTACTTGTTCGAAAAATCTGAGCGAGGAGTGAGTCAATTTGCATTTTTCGCTTGGTTCGAGAACAAGTATTTGCCTTAGCTGGCGTGTCTATGTGGGTGTAGGTTTCTTCCTAGATACATATGTTTTAATAGGTAACCGACACTTGTTGGGTTGTCTTTTCGTTGTCTTGATTCGAGGTAGATTTTTCTCTGGAATTTTCGTCTATAGTACCACCAAGTTTTGCTATTTAAGGAGCTAACGTGGATAATGTTTTTATCCAGCATCCTTGCGTTTTGGTAAAATGGCTCAGCGTTTGTCCTTTTTTAAGTTTTTTACTTTTACCCAGTGCTCTCGTCACTTACGAATTCCAAGTTCGTTTCATGAACACTTATCGGAATTGAGGACTGGGATTATCCAGTTGGTAAGTCCGAACGGCTGTGTATGGCCATCAATGCTGGTTGTTGATAGGGTATTGGGTGAGATAAGCATTGAGGAAGGGTGGGAAACCTTCCATGTTGATCATGACGTAGAGGCAGGGGATCTTCTAATTATCACTTTAGATATTACTTATGCAGAGGATGTGCGCTTTGAAGTTGAAATGTTTGGGAGCGACTCCTGTGCCAGAGAAGTGGGTCCCCATCTTCGCCCGCACGCTTTGCCGGGATTTCCTAGCGATAACGAGGACAGCGACGCGTATGGAAGTCCGTGCGTCTCCTCCGAGTCTTATCTGAGTGGGTCCTCAGACGGATCTGTGGATTGTTAGCTGGGGAATTCCGACGGAAGATATGTTTACCAGGGTTTGCCCTGTTGCTTTGTTGTGTGCTTTTTAATACTACCGTAGTTGTAAAATGAATAAAGTTTATTAATTTGCTCATAAAGTTTTCGATTTCTTCAAGAAGAAATGATCACTGGTGATCCTATGTTGGGATGTGTGCATTTTGTCTCTTATGGTGCGGGCTCTATATGACGCCTATTATTCCCTGAGACGCCACGTGTCTCTTCTACTATTTAGCATTAAAAGAGGGGTAGTGGCGCGATGTGCGCGGCGTGCGCGTTTGTCAACATCATGATAGGTGCGACTTTCTATGTGTCAGGCGGTGTTTGGTATGCTGACGTGGACAAAATTTTGATTTGTTTGAGGAAAAGTGATAATGGCTATCTGAACGGTCCAGATTTGTGAACCCTTGGTTAAACGGTTCGATCGGGATATAGCTCTGGGATCTAACGGCCAGGAACTCACCTCCCATCTTCTTTACATATACGCAGAATCGTACAGGTGAAAAGGGTTTTATTTCAAAAGTCGAATTGCATCTTTTGGCATCTTCTTCTTCTCCGGCGAGACCTGGTTTTAAGCTTCTGTGTCTTTTTCCTGTCCTTTTCTCTTCTAAGGTAATGGCTAGTGCTATATCTTCTTCCTCTAGTTCTTCTCACGGGTCTTTGATCCCTTCTCCGTCCAACCCTACGGTCTCCGTCGCGATCCCTTCTTCGTCTAATCCTACGATCTCCGTCGCGATTCCAGGCGAACCTAGGGATATCCCAGTTCAGGGTTCGCGGGTTCATCCTGCTTCTAGGGCAATGGGTAGGGGATCTGGTACGTTCATAAGTCTTCTTGGGCAGAAGGATGTAGATGGCCTGGTGGAGAGATATGAGATAGATCTCTCTCTGTTTGAGGTTAGGGTTCCTTGTTCTGGGGAGAGGGCGAGTTCTCCCAAGGAAGGAGAGATAGCCATCTATCAAGATGCGTTATCGGGTGGCCTTAGACTTCCTTTTTCTGATTTTGCTAAGGCTATCCTAGAGGAGTATCATCTGTGTCCTTCACAGCTGACTCCGAACTCTTGGAGATTACTGAACGGCTTTGTCATTGTTTTCAAAAATTACGGAGTAAGTCCGACCGTCCGTTGGTTCCGTATGCTGTTTAGCCTATGTTTAGAGTCTAATGCCGATTGGTATTACTTTTCGGCTCGTTCCGGAAGAAAGTTTTTAGGGAAAGTTCCTTCTTCCATTAAGCGGTGGAAGAGTAAATTTTTCTTTGTCAAAAATAAATCCGAGTGGGATGTCCGAACGAAGTGGGAGGTTCCCCGGACGGATATTGTTTGTGAGGAAGTGACGAAAGAAGAGGAGATTCTTCTTAAGTCAATAACGGGGCTATCCAAAGTTTATATGGATGAGCTCTTGACCAAGGAAAACCTCGTTAAATGTCGTTTAATAGTATCTGCTTGTAGGATTTATTCATGTGTCTATCTTAGTTTGATCTTGAATCGCGACACCTAACATGATTCGGAATTTGATTTTGCAGAAAGTCCGATGGAGGATGAAGACTTGAGCTACGTTAAGGGCCTCCTGGCTTCCTATGAAGGTGAAGTCCATCCGCCCTTACCTCGTGGGCAGAAGAAGAAGGAAGCGGCCTCTAGTAAGGGTGTTGATACCTCCAAAGAGGAGAAAAAGAAGAGGAAGAGAAAAGAGGTCGACTCTTCCCAGAAAGGGGGTAAAAGCGACCCCGCTACAGGGTCCTCACGGGAGAGGAGGACGAAGAGGAAGAATTCCGAGGACGCGTCGGGTCCCGAAATTATGATTGAATAGGTGAGTTCGCCTGTAGAAGAGGCTCGCCCGGCTTTATCGCCAATTTCCGAAGGGCCCTCTTCTAGCCAACTAGAAGATATCCTCCTTAAGGAAGTAAGGATTTACTTCTTAAGGGTATCATTGTTCTGCAATAGTTTTTGAACTTAGGTTTTGTTTTATAGGCGGAGGCGGGAGAAGCGGCTCTCTTGGATAAACTGCGGGTGGCGGACTCAGTTTTAAGAGGACCGGCAACTCAAGGGAAGGAGTTGCCCTCTGAAGACATCCCTTTTCGGGATGCTGCTTCCGTGAAGAACGTTTTGATGGCCATGCGGCTCGAACAGCTTTCCACTAAGCTGCGGGGAGCCGGGAGGGAAGAGGCCACTTGCCAGCTTTTCCGATCGGCTATGCTGGTAAGGACCGTTCTCACATTTCTCTTGTTCCTAAACCTGGTATCTTTTATAACTCCTTTGCTATTTCATAGACTGCGCATTGGGCGGATCGAGTCGGCAATCTTTGTCAAGAGGACTTGGCAAAGATGGAAGCGAGCAGGGCAGAGTTTACCCAGCTAAACTCTAAGGTGGAGGCCTTGGAGGAAAAAGAAAAGAAGCAGCTTGCTATTATCCATACTATTGAGAAGGATAAAGCCGAGCTGCTTCAACAGTTGGCCGCTATAGAAAAAGAGAAAAATGACTTAGCGGCCAAGCTGGCGAGTTCCGAGGGCTCTCTTCACTGCTAAGGAGGATATCAAAAGACTTCAGGACGATTCTAGCAGTTTGAAGAAGGAACTTAAATCTGCTCAAGATGAGCGCGCTGACGCCCAATGGAATCTGAAGTTGAAAGTTGCGGAACTCGCCGCCATTCAAGTTGAGTTAGAGGAACTCAAGGGGGAGGGTGATACACTTAAGGAAGATTTGGCTTCCAGACAGAGGACCCCTAAATTCGACTCGCAAGAAATGAAAGACCTAATTGAACGAGCGGATAGATTGGAGAAAGAGGTCGCTCGGCTTAGGGCGAAAGCCAAAGAAGGGGCCACCCGCATTTATTCTTTAGTGCAGCAGGTGAGTCACCATGTTCCTCCTGCAGACGTTTTATCTATGGGGTTTGCTGGAGTCTTGAAGAAATTTATGGAGCTAAAAGAATTGCAACTTATAAAGACTCCAGAGGCTCCTGTCTCAGCCCCTTCCGAACCTCCAACCCAAGTTCCCCCAGAAGCGGCTGACCGCCCTGAGGGTCCTAGTTCTTAGGAATTTTTGGGGACATGCTCTTGTAAATACCTAATTACTTTGGAATGTAATTTCAATTTACATGAATGAAACACAAACCTTTTTTTTTGGTGAAGATTTATTTCCGAGTGATGGTTTTAACCATTTTAAGAAGTCCTTCGCAAGGTCTTTTCTCCTTCACTTGGCTTGTAAGTCAGGCTTCATAGCAGGTTCTTCTTTTCTTAGTCCCATCTGGGGACTTTGTTTTGTTGAGTAAGATCCTTGCTTTGTAAATGAGATTGTTGCCTCATATTTCGATCGGGATTTTTGCCCCTTGTTTCAGGATGAGAGTTATCGTTTATCCTTGTAGGATAATTCCGACTCATCTTTTAGGAATGGGATTTTCACCTCATTTTTGTAGAGAATGGGATTTTCACCTTATTTTTGTAGAAAGGGTTTAAGCTTTATTCCATGGAACATTTAGGAGACGATTACAGGATTCACTGATAATAGCGCCGCAAGTGTTCAGCATGAAATGGACGCTTGAGCCTTTTTCCTTCCATATTTACCAGATAATAGGTGCCTGCTCGGACAATTTTCTGTATGACATAAGGGCCTTCCCAATTAGGAGTTAGCTTCCTCGTTCGGCTTTTGTTTCCCTGAAACTCGTTTTCCCTTAAGACTAGGTCGCCGATTTGGAAGAAGACTCTTTTTACCCTTGTGTCATAGAACCTTTTTACTCTCTGGCGATAGGCGGTACGCCTTTGTTTCCATGACTTCTCTTCGCTCTTCAAGTAAATCAAGCTCGCTCGGAGATTCTTTTCATTTTCTTACGATGAGAAAATTTCTTTGTGTCAAGTAGAGTAGGCATTCCTATTTGCAGGGATGGCGACTTACGCCTATAAGTGAGAGAGAACGGAGTTTCTCCTGTAGGGGTTCTTGTGGTTGTCCTGTAAGCCCAGAGGACGCTCGGAATTTCTTCAACCCAGTTAGTTCCTTGTTTAGAGACCCGGGTTTTGAGAGCTTGGAGCAAGGTGCGATTGGTTAACTCTACCTGGCCGTTGGCTTGGGGATGTGTCACCGAAGTTAATCTGGATTTAATTCCGAGCTCTGAACAGAAGCTTTTGAAAGCCCTGTTATCAAATTGTCGCCCATTATCAGAAATGAAGGCGACCAAAATTCCGAATCGACAGATAACCGTTCGCCACAAGAATCCCTAACAAGCTTTCTCCGTGATTTTGGCCAAGGGCTCAATTTCTACCCATTTGGTGAAGTAATCGATAGCCACTATCAAAAACTTCAGTTGTCGAGTTGACGTGGGAAATGGCCCTAGGAGATTAACTCCCCAGATAGCAAATGGGCGAGAGCTAACAATTGGCGTGAGCAGTGTTGGTGGCCGTCTTTGAATCTTGGAATGCCGTTGGCAGGCATCACATTTTCAGGCGAACGCCACTGCATCTCGAGTTAATGTTGGCGATGTAGCCTGTCAGCGAGGACTTTGTAACTTAAGGCTTTGCCTCCTATATGTCCCCCTCAAATACCTTCATGAATCTCTTGTAGGATATAGTTTGCTTCTGTGGGATGCCAATACCGTAAGAAGGGTTGCGTATAGGACCTCTTATATAGATTTTCGCCAATGATGGTGTATTGAGCGGATCTGTAAGAGATCCGTCTGGCTTCTATCTTATTGGATGGTGTAGGTCCACCTTGCAAGTGGTTTCTAATGGGATCTATCCAACTTGACTCTTCTGCCGTATTTTGTACCTCTCTTTCTAATCCCTCAATAGTTTTTGTAGGAAGGTATTGTAGGTTAAAGGAAGATTCTGCATCGCCGCTGGGCGCAGTGGCTTTTTTAGATAAAGCGTCCTCTTCTTCATTTTGTGTCCGACAGATTTTTTCAATCTGGAAATGAGCGAAGTGGGGGACTATCTTTTTTACCACTGTTTGGTATTTGATCATGTTCTCCTCTTTTGCTTCAAAGTTGCCCAATGTATGGCTAACAACCAGCTGTGAGTCCGAATATACATGTAGGCGTTGAATTCAGAGCCCTCGGGAAAAACGCAATCCTGTGATGAGGGCTTCATACTCGGCCTCATTATTGGTTGCTCGGAATTGAAACTTAAGAACTGTTACAATTTTCCATTTGGAAGGAGAATAAAGGACGAAGTCGGCACCCGACCTTTCTTCAGTTGCTGATCCATCAACATATAAGGACCATGGGACGCTAGGGTTTTCTTCTGGATATTCTGGCCGAACTTCATCCTCATTTGCGGGAATTGTCAATTCCACAATAAAATCCGTCAGAACTTGAGCCTTGATTGCCGTTCGGGGTTTATAGGTGAGATCAAACTCACCCAACTCTATTACCCACTTGGCTAGACGTCTGGAGTTTTCAGGCTTATGGAGGATTTGCTTTAAGGGCTGATCCGTTAACACCGTAACTTGGTGCGCTTGAAAGTAAGGCCTCAATCTTCGTGCGGATGTGATGAGGGAGAAAGCCAGTTTTTCAAGTGGTAGATATCTTGATTCCTCATCGTTAAGGATCTTACTTGTGTAATAGACTGGCTTCTGAACCCCTCTATCTTCCCTCAAAAGTACCGCACTGACCGTTCGAGGAGCAGCGGCCAAGTAGATATAGAGCTCTTCCCCTACTTGTGGCTTAGCTAATAGCAGAGGCGAT
This sequence comes from Dioscorea zingiberensis, assembly GCA_026586065.1. Classification (NCBI taxonomy): domain Eukaryota; kingdom Viridiplantae; phylum Streptophyta; class Magnoliopsida; order Dioscoreales; family Dioscoreaceae; genus Dioscorea; species Dioscorea zingiberensis. The sequence continues at coordinate 16,779,874 of CM048826.1, read as the reverse complement.
TGGAGATAATCTTTAAGCTCTTGAAAGGCTTTCTCACATTCTTCTGTCCACTCCATTTTCGGTGTTTTTCGCAAGGCTTGGAAGAGTGGGAGGTTTTTCTCTTCGGCTTTAGAGATAAATCTCCCCAGAGCTGTTAGGCGTCCATTAAGCCGTTGTATCTCTTGGAGGGTTTTGGGTGATCCCATATCAAGGATGGCTTTGACCTTTTTCGGATTCGCTTCTATTCCTCTTTGGGTCAGTATAAATCCGAGAATTTCCCTGACCGGACGCCAAAAGCACACTTGTTCGGATTTAATCGCATATTGTAAGTTCGAAGCGACTGAAAGGCCTCTTGTAAATCCGTTAGATGTTCGTCGGCTTTTTGGCTCTTCACCAGGATATCATCCACATAAGCTTCAACATTTCTGCCAAGTTGCTCTTTGAAAACCTTATTCATGAGCCTCTAGAAGGTGGCTCCGGCATTCTTTAAACCGAACGGCATTACCTTATAGCAATAAGTTCCTGTGCTTGTAATGAAGGATGTTTTTTCCTCATCATCTTTGGCCATTCGGATTTGATTGTAGCTTAAAAAGGCATCTAAAAAACTCAACATTTCGTGCCCCGCTGTGGAATCAACCAAGCCATCAATTGAAGGTAGAGGGAATGAATCCTTGGGACAAGCTTTATTTAGATCCGTGAAATCTACACACATCCTCCATTTTCCGGTTGGCTTTTTTACTAGAACCACATTGGCCAACCATTCTGGATAGTACACTTCTCGGATAAACCCAGCCTTTAAAAGGGTTGATACTTCTTCTTCTATGGCCTTCTGCCTCTCTGATGCGGAATTTCTCCGTTTCTGTTTGACAGGCTTGAACGACTGATCTATGTTGAGGTGGTGTTCGATGACATCACGTTTTACGCCTGGCATATCTTCTGATGACCAGGCGAAGGGATCAGAATTGGTCCTTAGTACCACCATGAGATTTTCTTGTTGCGTTGTTGTCAGATCTGCACCAATCCGCACTGTGCGTTCCATCCTAGTCGGGTCTAGAGGAATCGTAAGCAATTCTTCAACTGGTGTGGGCCGAAGCTCCTCATCTTCCCGTTCGGCAATTTTGTTGATCAACATGGCTTCCGAAATTTTGTTTTGCCTCTGTCTAAAGCTTTTCCCTTGAGGGTTGCAACATAACATTGTCAGGCCAAAGTTGATCTCCTCTTACCTCCCCACTACCACTCTCAGTCGGAAATTTGAGGAGAAGATGGTAAGTAGAAATTACGGCCTTCAAGGTGTTGAGGGTTGGCCTGCCGAAAATAACGTTGTAACTTGAAGCACAACGCACGACTAGAAAATTTGTTGTTACTGTTGATGATCTGGGCGACTTCCCTACTGTAACCGGCAAGGAAATCATTCCTTCTGGCTGTATCACTCCTCCGGAAAACCCTATCAAGGATGACTTCACGGGAAGCAAATTATCTGCATCATATCTCATTCATTCAAAGGCACTTCAAAAGGGAATGTCAATCGAGCTCCCACTATCTATCAGAACTCTCTTCATTTGGAAACAGGAAACCATGACGGCAATGACTAAGGCGTCATCATGGGGGTGGCGAACCTTGCTGACGTCATTATCATAAAAAATGATGGGAGCCGTAGGCAGCGATCTTCTTTGTGGTGTTTCTGTTTCCTGCGTAGTCCCCACCTTTCGTGCATAGCTTTTCCGAGAGGCGGAGCTTTCACCACCACACCCTGGACCACCACTGATAAATCTGACCATCTCCCCTTTTTCTTCTTCTTCTGGCTGTGACGTTTCGGGCTCCTCTTGGATATCAATATTGATGTACTGCTCCAATTGCCCCCTTCTGATGACATCTTCAATGGCGTTCATCAAATGGGTACATTTTTCCGTGTCATGTCCTCTAGTTTGATGAAACTTGCAATATCTTTTACTATTCTTTTGTCGTTCGGGATTCCTTGCAGGTTTTGGCCATGTCAAGAGTTGTTGATCCTGGATTTGCATGAGAATATGGCTTCTGGTTTGATTTAGTGGGGTATGGTGGTCGTATCTGACAATTTTTTCTTCTTTTGAAGATTCTCTAGGTTGCAGCATATGTCGCTGAGGGCGTGTTGAGGTTTCCGGTCCTCCCTTACTGTCCCTGCGTGGCCCGCTTTCTTTTCATACTTTCGGGTGCCCTTTGTTGACATTTTGATGGGCTCTTCCCTTCCGGAGTTCAACAGGAGCTCGTCGAGCCTCCTCTTCCCAACCCATATAAATTTCATCAGAATTGATGTATTTCTGGGCATGGATCATGAGGGAGGGGATGGTTTTTGGCGGATCCAAGGTGAGGGAAAAACGAAAAGGGGATTCTAGCAAACCCTCCATCAGGAAGGTTACAGCCATGCGCGGAATAAGATCCGCAACGTTTGCCGCTTCATCTATGAAACGGTTTATTTAAATAGGCTTGGAGTGTTCCCCCCCCACCTCGTTGCTTAACACGCAGAAGGGTAGATGGAGTTTTCTTTTGCTTTGAGTAATTAGCAAAATAAGCTAGAAAGTTATCCGCTAGAACTTGAAAAGAAGGAATTGTGCTAGACTCAAGATCAACAAACCAGTCTTGCGCTTTTCCCTCTAAAGTGGCGGGAAAAGCTCGGCACATACGAGCGTCGGTAATTCCAGAAGTATCTTCGATCGGAAAAACTTTAAGTGGCGAGACGGATCAGTTTTGCCCTCGTATACAATCATTGCAGGTGGTCGAAAACTGTCAGGAACTTGCTCTTCCAATATCTCCTTGATGAAAGGCGAGCATATGTTAAGAGCATGCCGTTCGGATTTCTTTTTTTCCCGTGAAGGATCCTATCGCTGTGTCCTTCTGTTAACAGTTGGAACAGATGGGCTATTCCGTTCAGTCCTTGTCCGCTCCGTTCTCGTATGCCATTCAGTTCTTGTGGCAGCTTGTTCTCGACGTCGAACGGAGGGGGGTTCTGAGCTAGCAGAGAAGGCAGTTCTCTCTCTTCTGTTTCCATGAGTGCGTGTCCTTGTCCTCCCTCTGCTTTCGGAATTGGCTGGTGGCGCTGTTGGCACACTTGGTGGAATTTGTGTGGGAGGAACTAGCGGATGAGTTAAAGTATGAACAGCTTGAGCTAACCGTTCCAATTGCTGCTGCATGTTAAGGTAAAACTCTGGGATGGGTTCTTGGGGTGGGACGGGAGGATTTTTCGATGAGGGTAAGATAGGTGGATTATTCAACGAAATCTCCTCATGTCCTCGGACTTCGCCAGGCTCTTCAGGGTTACTTGGTGCTCCTTGTTCTTGGAACCGTTTTGACCTTCTGGTAGTAATCATTTGGCTTTTTGTAAGGGTCCCCACGGACGACGCCAAACTGTTGATGCCAAAAACTGGTCCACCTCACTCTTTGGCTACTGTGGCCTCGGGATCTGGTCTCAGCCTTCAACAAACAATTGAAATTTATAGTTGGTGTGGACGCTTACTTCAACTTCTGAACGAGGAACACGGAGAATGCTTTAGAAATCCGTTCGGAATTATCTTAGCTTTCCTATAAGAGGGAGAAAAGAGTGATCGGAATTGGGCCTTTCTGCCCAGATTCAGCTCCGATGCTTAAGTCAGAAAGCTCGTAAGAAGGTAGTTTTAGACATGAGTCAGCTCTTTTTATGATGTATAATGATTTTTCCGATCCTTCCCATTCTCTATTATCGCTCTTCTTTTATAGCAACTTAAAGGCGGTTTAGGGAAGGCGGTGGAGTAAGGCGGTAAGAATGAGAAAATATCTTCTAAGGCGGTAAGAAAATATCTCTACTAAGGTGGTAAGAAAAATATCTGCCTACTGTGTAGGTGCTACGTAGGTAAGTAGAAAATATCTACCTACTGTGTAGGTACTACGTGTGTAAGTAGAAAATATCTGCCTACTGTAGAGGCAAGTGGATAAGATCTACTTACTGTAGAGGCGTTAGATACGCTCTTACCCAGATGGCCACCACCTTCTTGCTTCTTGTTTAATTCCGACGGACTTTTTGTAGGGGTGAGCCCTCTTTATTTGCAGGACGGAATTATATAATGAACTTGGTGGTGACTGACCGTCTTGTGGCCCAGCGAAATGTAGCCCTGTGTATGACAGGTGGTCATTTAGGCAGGCGACACGTGTTTTACCAAATATTTCCGTAACATATTTATTTATGGACTTATTGGATAATGTGAGCCAAGATACATGTGTTTAAATTTGAGTTAAAATTAAGATAAACTCAAATTCATTTGAATTTAGATAAGCTTGTGAAGTATACGTCTAGATTCATTGTATGTGGCAAGTTGGTTGCTAGATTTGATTTTGAATTTTGAATTTAAAATCAAATAATTAAACACATAGAAAAGGGTAAAGATAAAAGATATTTTATTTTTAAGCTTGGCCAAAAATCTCTCTCAAATTAAAAAATTTGATTTTGAATTCAAATCAAAATCTAATCTTAGTTTAAAAAGGAGAGTTATTTTCTCTATAAAAAGAGTAGGAATTTTTCCTTTCATAAGGGTGTGTAAGAGAGGAACCCATTGAGGAACCCATTGAGGAACCCTAAGAGAGAAAAGAGAGAAAAAAGTTCGTTTCCAAAAGTCCGAGTTTCAATTGCTCATTGGATGAGGTTTAGAGAGAGACAATAATCAGTTAAATGATCTTATTAATCTTGAGTTGTGCCCACACACAAGTCCATCTCGGACCTTTGTTGTCAAAAGGAAGACCGGGGTTTCGGGAAAAGAAAATCTACCGATCTTGGAGCATTCAAACTTCTACAATTTCAAGGTATGCTAAGAAAACTGAAAAATAGCTAGAGAAAATATCCCTCTCTAAATCATGAATTTCCGTCGCTAAAATAAAGCAGCGAGGGAATAGCGAGGGATAATTTTCCATCGCAATTATTATTCTTGATCCAGTTTTATTAATTCTATCCAGTTTTATTAATTCATAAGTAGAATTAATTATTATCATTTACAAAGTATTCATAAAAAGTGTTTTTGTTGAATACCGATTCAAGATCTTGGTTTTATGCGTGTTTATTCACGCTTCCGCATATCTTGAAAATTGTTTTCCCAATATCTACAACCAACAACTGGTATCAGAGCCAGGTTATAAATTATATTAATTAATTCATTGATTATGTGATAATCTACTCATGAATATTATATTAAAATAATTATGGGTAGGCATATGTATACATTATTATATCATGTGATAATATGAATAATTTTTTTATTTTTTGTAATATGATTGAATGAATAGAACTTTGGTAGTTAATTACATGATGTTTTTGGATTAGGTTTTTTTATAATTTTTATTAGGTAAAATTGTAAATTAGGCCCTTCACATGTAATTTTAAATTCATGTCTTCATGATAGATGAAGAAAGAGCCCGAAGCCCCAAGAAGAATTTAGGAAATTTTAGAAATTTTCTTTGATTAATTTTTCATGGGTTGTACTGTTAGAAATATTCAAAGACAACCCTTCAAAGTCCTTTTTTATTATGCCAATTATCCTATTTAATCTATGTGATGTTATAAAAGTATGATGATGCATTATAACATGTCATCTAGGATAGTGTTCCTACTCATATATAATCACATGTTATTTGATATACATGTTTATTAATTATGCCTATGATTTAATGAGATTAAATCTTAAATGTTCATGATGCAATTAAAATTTTAAGAGTTAAAATGGATTTCATATTAGTTTTTATTATAAAGTTGAAATTGTTTTGATTTTAAAATATGAAATATATTATAATTGCACATTTGAAAATAATGAGTGGTAGAGGGTAAAATGACGATTTTACCCATGGGTCTCCATTGTTGGTACAACGAATGCTGATTTGAATGGCGTCTCGAGATGCCATGTTTTCGTCCTCCCTACGGAGGGTGTCCATTTAATTCATGTTAGGGTTGACCTCCAAGAGATAGGATGCAATTATGGATCTCTTTAATGACTTACCCTACTGCGGCATTCTAGAGTGAAGTAATTGGATTCCGAAACAATGGGCTACACTCATAAAGACTCAATTAAATGGTTAATTGCATCTTGACCCGAATTACGATAGTTAATAAATATTGAAAAATATGAGATATCTTTGATGAGTATTTATTGATTGAAAATGTTTCAGTTCAATTTGAAAATATGTGACCTACCCTACGGCGGCACGATATTTTTGGTTGATTGAATTATTGTTGGGCAATTATTATTGTTATTTTTTAATACTATACTATGCCCTAAAATTAAATATATGTGATACTGATGTACTTGTAAGTTTTCTTTAATTTTCAGCATGTCTAATCCATTAATCAGTCTGCTATCACTGGAACAATTGATTGACGAAAATTACGCCCAATGGAAAAGTAATATAAACTTGCTACTCGTTAATGAAGACTATAAGTTTGTACTCCTAGAGGAATGTCCTCATGAACCAACCAATAATACACCTAAGTCTCAAAAGGATGCCTATGATCACTTGATTAAGGCAAATAATAAGGCTAAGGTCTATATGCTAGTGGGCATAACTGAGTTGCTCCGCAAACAGCACGAAGGGATGGAAATTGCTTATGAGATAATGCAGTCTCTAGATGATATGTTTGGACAATCATCATAATAGGCTCGGCCGGATGCTGTCAATGCATTTATGAATGACAGGATGAAGGCTGGGACTAAGATCCAACCCCATGTGCTGAAGATGATAAATCATCTTCATGAGGCTGAGTTGAATGGAGCAGAGATTGACGAGAAGACACAAGTAAGCATCATGCTTCAGAGTTTGACCCCTAAGTTCCAACAGTTCAAGAACAATTATGGTATAAACAAAAGGGCTTACAATCTCACTCAATTGTTGAATAAGTTGCAAGCTTTCGAATCTGTCAATGACGGAAAGAATGGCGACGCAAATGTTGCCGAGGATTCTTCTGGTAAGAACAATGATGGAAAAAACAAGGGAAAGTTCAAGAAAAAGGGCAACCCTAAGAAGAATGCCAACTTCAAGAAATCCGGGAAGGCTCAAAAGAGAAATTGTTTCCACTGTAACAAGCCTGGACGTTAGAAGAGAAACTTTAAGCAGTATCTCAAAGAATTGAAGGAGAAGAAAAAGAGGAAAGGTAAATATGATTTACTTGTCCTTGAAGCATGTTTAGTAGAGAGTGACATCTCAACCTTGGTCATTGATTCGGGAGCAACTAAACATGTTTGTTTTTCTTTACAAAGCCTTCACAAGAGTAGAGAGCTACAGGATGGCAAGTACACAATGGTCGTGGGCAATGGCGCCAGAGTTTCAGCTAAGGCAGTAGGGGAAGTATGACTTAGTTTCCTGAAAATAAATTTCTTGTTTTGAACAATGTTTATTTTATTCCCAATTTTAGATGAAATTTGATTTCGATTTCTAGATTAAACGAACAATCATTTAAAGTTACTTTTGAGATTGAAACAGTTTCTATTTCAAAGAATGGTTTAAATATTTGTTATAGATATCTGGATGATGGTCTTTATTTTCTTAGACCAATTTATAAACCACTGCTTAATACTGAGATGTTTAAAATAGCTGAACCAAAGAGTAAAAGGCAAAAGGTTTCTGATCAAAATGAGACATATCTATGGCATCTCAGACTTGGCCATATTAACCTGAATAGGATTGAAAGACTGACAAAGGAGGAAGGTCCTTTAAGGGAACTAAAAGTTAATGACCTACCAGTTTTTGAATCTTGTTTGGAAGGTAAGATGATCAAGAGATTCTTTTCTGCAAAAGGAGAGAGAGTTAAGTAACCTCTAGAGATGATACATATTGATGTATGTGGACCCTTAAATGTCAAGGCTAGAGGAGGCTATGAGTATTTCGTCACCTTCATTAACGATTATTCAAGATACGGATATGCATACCTGATGTAAAGGAAATTTGAAACTTTTGACAAGTTTAAGGTTTTCAAAGCTGAAGTTGAAAAACAACTTAGCAAAGAAATCAAAATTCTTCGATCAAATCGAGGAGGTGAATATCTTGACAAAGAATTCACAGATTTTCTTGTAGAGTGTGGTATTGTATCACAACTCACTGCACAAGGTACTCCACAGCAAAATGGTGTTGCAGAGAGAAGCAACAGAACCTTGCTTGACATGATGAGATCAATGTTGAGTTACTCTTCACTCCCCACTTTTTTTTATGGGGTTACGCACTAAGAACTGCAGTTTATATCCTAAGCGTGGTTCCTTCTAAATCCATACCTAGTACTCCTTTGGAGATGTGGAATGGTAGGAAACCCAGTTTGAAACACTTTCGGATATGGGGATGTCCGGCACATGTGTTGAAAAGCAAATCTGGGAAGTTGGAATCACGAAGTGAGTTGTGCATATTTGTGGGTTATCCTGAGGGTACTAGAGGTGGTCTTTTCTATAGTCCTCAAGATAAGAAAGTATTTGTATCGACAAATGCTACTTTTCTTGAATATGATTATATTAAGGACTATAAACCCAGGAGCAAAGTTGTATTCGAAGAGATGCTATCACAGCAAGCAAATCCACCAGTGCCAACAAGAGTTGTTGAAAGGCAAAGTCCGAGAACCACAGTTTCGAATCAGAATCCTCCGGTTCTTTGTCATAGTGGGAGGGAAATAAGATTACCTGACCGATATAGACAAGAATTGAATCTCGTCACGGTTGATGACGAAATTCAGGATCCGCTGACTTTTAAGTTAGCAATGTAGTATGATGATAAAGATAAATGGCTTGAAGCTATGAAACTCGAGATGGATTCAATGTATTCCAACTCAGTTTGGGAACTTGCAGATCTTCTTGATGGGGTAAAACCCATAGGGTGCAAATGGATCTACATGAGAAAGAGAGGGGTGGACGGGAAAGTGGAGACTTTCAAAGCAAGATTAGTGGCCAAGGGTTATACCCAAAGAGAGGGAATCGATTTTGAAGAAACTTTCTTGCCGGTCGCTAAACTCAAGTCCATTAGGATACTCTTATCCATTGCTGCATATTATGACTATGACATATGGCAAATGGATGTCAAGATAGCCTTTTGGAACAACTATCTTGAAGAAAGCATCTATATGATGCAACCAGAGGGTTTCATAGTTGAAGGTCAAGAGAAGAAAGTCTGCAAATTGCTAAAGTCTATTTATGGACTCGAGCAAGCTTCAAGATCATGGAACATAAGGTTTGATGAGGCTATCAAGTCTTATGGGTTTGACCAAAACCTTGATGAACCATGTGTCTATAAGCACATCAAAGGGAATAGTATTGTTTTCCTAATCCTTTATGTCGATGATATCTTACTCATTGGGAATGACAAGAAATCAATGATTGAAGCAAAGGATTGGTTAGCAAGCCAATTCCAAATGAAAGATTTGGGAGAGGCAAGCTATATTCTTGGGATCCATATAATAAGGGATCGTAAGAATCGGATGTTGGTTTTGTCTCAGGCATCGTACATTGACAAGGTGCTTGTCAGGTATAACATGCAAAACTCCAAGAAAGGTTATTTGCCCTCCAGGCATGGTATACACCTTTTCTAAAGAAAAATGTCCTAAGACTCCTCAGGAGGAAGAAGACACGAGACAGTATCCATACACGTCTGCTGTTGGGAGTTTGATGTATGCTATGCAATATACAAGGCCATATATCTATTATGCTGTGGGAATAGTAAGCAAGTTCCAGTCAAACCCAGGATTCGATCACTGGATGGCGGTCAAGTGTATTCTTCGAACGATTGTTCATCGAGGTGATGTAAACGTCCTCAAGATTGCTTCTGAAGACAACCTAGCGGACCCATTCACAAAGATATTACCAGCTAAAGTTTTTGAGAAACATTTAGAGAGTTTTGGATTGAGAGACATATCCCATCTGCTTTAGTGAAAGTGGGAGATTGTTGAGATGTATGCCCTAAAGCATATGATGTTATGAACATTATTTAATTATGAATAAAATGACATCATTATTACAAGTGCATGTATTGTTTGAATACTTTATGAATATCACAAAATTCCATAATTATCTACGTAACCTTGAATAAATATATATAAGTGTTATATATATGGGAGGATATTATTTAAAGATGATAATTTAATTAGTCCGTGAAAACTAGTCAATTGGCTTAACAATTAAAGTATGAAATCTTTAATTGATTTTCACTAGTGCAGCTCATGATCATTAAGAATGAAATGGTTTTATCCAAACCATTGATGTAGAGGGACATCTAATGAGGGCACTATACATAATGAGATTATGTGGGATTGGGACACAATGTGATTTGAATCATTGATAATTTTTGTTAAAATATAATGCATTTAAATCATGTCACTGATGATCAGATATATAATGATGTTAATCCTGAGTGGTTAGCAAACTCCTATATATTGTGTTACATCTTTTGATTTACTCAGTACGGATTATAAGATCATAATCCTTAAACTTTGTATTTTGGAGGGGTAACAAAATAAATAGCAGAGAATGTTAACATCACAAGATGGAATCCATTCCTTCTTTATGAGAAGTAGATAAATAATTCCTTTGAGTGATGAGTCGGGGCTTGACTGGTATGAGTACTATAATTCTAGATTTGTTCTTGAATCTTATCATTCATTAGAGAATCATTGGTACTTAAGGACAAAGATGTAATTAGAGAGGTTAACGGATTTTTACCTAGCTCTAATTATGAATTACTTATGGAGGATCAATATATAGGAGATGACTATATCATATGGACGACTCGAATCCCGAGTAATTTTATATCTGTAATTTCGGGAGTGCAATTCAAAGTTTTTAGTGGAGTAACTTTGGAATTAATAACATATATTGATTAATTAAAAAGTTTAATTAATTAATATAAAGTTTTATTGGAGTCCGGGATTATAGGTCCGCAAGTCCCCCCCCGACAAGGAATTCCGATTGGACAAGTTTAATTGATTTTTTGTTCGGCACATGTATTCAATGTATGTGGCAAGTTGGTTGCTAGATTTGACTTTGAATTTTGAATTTGAAATCAAATAATGAAACACATAGAAAAGGTTAAAGATAAAAGATATTTTATTTTTAAGCTTGGCCAAAAATCTCCTTTTGATTTTGAATTCAAATCAAAATCTTATCTTAGTTTAAAAAGGAGAGTTATTTTCTATATAAAAGGGGTAGGCTTTTTTCCTGTCATAAGGGTGTGTAAGATAGGAACCCATTGAGGAACCCTAAGAGAGAAAAGAGAGAAAAAAGTTCTTTCCCAAAAGTCCGAGTTTCAATTGCTCATTAGATGAGTTTTAGAGAGAGACAATAATCAGTTAAGTGATATTATTAATCTTGAGTTGTGCTCATACACAAGTCCATCTTGGATCATTGTTGTCCGAAGGAAGATCGTGGTTTCGGAAAAGAAGATCTATCGATCTCTGAGCATTCAAACTTCTACAATTTCAAGGTGCTAAGAAAACTGAAAAATAACTAGGGAAAATATCCCTTTCTAAATCATGAATTTCCGTCTCTAAAATAATTCAGCGAGAGAATAGCGAGGGAATAGCAAGGGATAATTTTCCGTCGCAATTATTATTCTTGATCCAGTTTTATTATTTCATAAGTAGAATTAATTATTATGATTCACAAAGTATTCATAAAAAGTGTTTTTGATGAATGCCGATCCAAGATCTTTGTTTTATACGTGTTTATTCATGCTTCCGCATATCTTGAAAATTGTTTTCCCAAGATCTAAAACCAACACTCTCCACCTCTCTATCTCCATTGCTTGCCTCAAACTGTCGTGTATCAACCATCTTCCCGCGGCCTACCTCTCTCTTCCTCTGTCCTAGATTCATGATATTATTCTCAATTTAATGATATAGTGAAGTTTTTGCAAGGTGGGTTTCTTGACTTTCTTCATGTTTCTTCCTTTTGTCTCCATTAGTATTTGCATTCATTCATGCATTTATGAGTTGTTTTAGTTTTTTTATTTTTTTTGTTTTGCTCTATCGGGTTTTTCTTGGTTTTGATTTTTGATTTGGTTGTCTTTGCGTCTTTCTAAGTACTTGTTTTGACTTTTGTTAGTTGAAAACAGATTTGTTCTTAAAGTCCATAGTTTAATGCTCTTAGGAATATGATTTGTTGTGTTGATTTTTGAGTGAATTTTATGAGTAATTGGGTAAAATTTAGTGTTATGAATAGTAAGTTTTCCTTTATTTTTATTGTTCTTAATTGATTCTGATTCTTTGTTGTTGTAAATTGATTGTCTATAGTCGATTTTCATATGTTGTATTGCTACCATGGTTACTGTTAGACATGTACATAGGCCGGGCCGGGCCGGGTCGGGTTCGGGTCGGGCCAAGACTTAATAATAATGGTAGGCATGCTTGCCCAAGCCCGACCTGGCCCTGTATTCGAGCCCATATTTTTGTCCAATACCCACCCATTCTTAAAGACTACCATTGGTATGCACTAATCTATATGACACATCCAATATTTTTTTCATGGAAACAAAATATTACTTCTGAAGTTCTAAGTACAAAAGGGTAGATCGTTTCTAATTGAGACTTTTACTCATTTGATATATTGTGTTCATCCACTCTTATGCACAAGTGTTAGTATTTAATGCCATTTGAATAGCATCAAAATTTTATGAACTCAGTTATTGCATGTGTGTTTATTAAGTTATTCATTGCTTGGGGACAAGCAATGGTTCAAGTTTGGGAGTGTGTTAGCTCTCAAAAGAGAGCTAATTTATTGGCCATAAGTTTATTATTTGGAGTTAATTGTGTGCATTAAATGATGAATTCTATGCATGTTTAGCTTCAATTCTTGTAGATTGGAAATATTTTGTCACTCACTCAAATTGTGTAAGTTTTATATGATTTTTGATGATTATAAGCTCTAATCCAAGATTACCCAAGATTATCAAGATTGTTGCAAGAGTGGCAGATTTTCTACCCATCATAAGAGATACTCAAGGAGGAGCGAACCCATAGTCGATCCAAAACGTGTTGCAGTCAAAATGAGTCGTTGAAGTGCAGAACCAGAAAGGCGCGACGCGAAGTACCTCAAAGACGACGCATCACCAATTGTGTTGTAGGCGACTAATCATAGTAGGAATTTGTAATGTATCGCACATAAATGTACGATGCATCGCTCGGCTCGCAACAGCTCTAAAACTGGAATCGTGCTACGCGTCACTCACACTTGAGCGACACATCGCAGATCGAGGCCTATTGTAGATATTAAATTCTAGGGTTCACCATATCTTGGTATGAATGAACTTAGAGCTCATAGTGAAGTATTCTTCACATGCTAAAGGATCCCACATTTTATCAGAATAGCAGCGTTGGGCAGCTATGTTGGTATGGAAGAACTACTGCTTAGCGGGTTTTTCTCTTTCAATCTCGGCCAAGGGGTGATAGTCCAAGCTAGGGTAGCTACAAAGGCGCGAGTAGGGGTATTCAAGAGCATTGCAGATGATTCAGAGAGCTAGAGCTATTCAAGGAAAAGGGAATGCTCAATAAGGACAAAGAACTTCATTATTTCTTAGTATCTCTAACCTTTGTCCTTAATTTGTAAGCATGTGATTTGAACGTGGCTAGGACCAACAAAGATGGTCAAGATCCACATCAAATGATGATTTTACTAGTCATAAAAGCTTGGGCTAAGAGATTCAAAGAGTATTTTGGAGGATTAATTCAGGAAATTCATCATAAAGAGGAATGCAAGATTGACATTAGTAGAGAAGCAAAGCTTGTTAACATCATTAAAGCACTCCCTAATTAGCCTTGAAGGAAGTTGGCTTTGAAGGCATCTGATCATACTATTTGTTAGTCTTCGAATTGAAAAGAGTTTAATTTCGCATGCATGATTTGTAAGAAATGGAGATAGTTTAATTACATATGCATGATTTGTCGGAAATGGAGACATTTAATATATCTCTTGAAGTTGGGAGAGAGTTTAATGTGTGACTTTTCATATTCTCTTGTATTAGCCTATATATTGGCTAAACTATGTAATTTGAAGGCTAAGTTAGTTTAAATGAAAAAGTAAGAGAAATTGTAACACCCATCTCCATATCAGAGGACACTTGTCACACCAGCCAGGTCAGGAGTTGACCCTGAGCCTAAGGCTGTGAAACTTAATAAATCAGAGAGCATGGATAACATATGCGGAAGCTAATAACATAATAAACCATAAATTCTAATACATTCTCAACCGAAATATCTGACATAACATACATATGTCTTAAATATATAAAAAGAGTTCCAAACTCTCCTAAACATCAACATAATACAAATCCAATTACAGGTGGTCGGAACCCACTACAGATACTCATCACTCTAGCTCGTAGGTCCGAGTCTCTACCTCGACTCCTATCTATCGCCTGCATAAAAACAACATGAAAAGGGGCTGAGCTACTCTAGCTCAGTGATTTGGGAACAGTATTGCCGAGTATAGAATTACACCCGTAATTCAAATAAAACTGTAAAAGCTGAAGCATAAAACTATGCATATATAAATAACTAAAAATAAAGACTGTAACTGAAAGTAAATGCTGAGCAACTAAATATGCTAGTCAATGCATTATCTTCAATATGTTTAATCATATCAATATGCATAAAAATCTTATGTATGCGAATCTGATTTTCTGTTCCTCTGTCCAGTGAATAATTTCTGAAATCGAAATTTCCCTTGGTAATATGCACCAATAGCCTCCACGTTCGAGATATACATAATCACCGGAAGATGGGAAATACAGAATCATCTAATAATCACAAGACTATAATCTCTAACTACACATCTACTTCAATACTGCAGGACCAGTGACCAACGGGTAGATCTATCCTCGCTACACAGCGTCAAATTATATACATACACTAGGCACTCCAAGAGTATGGAAATGAGGTTTTAATTTTTCATAAAAAAGAATTTTTTAAAAGCAGATAGTTCGGTAATGAAAATAGGAGATTTAAATCACCCCTCTCCAAACCTAGTGTCGTACTCTCTAGCTCTCAACGAGCCATCACTGGTATAAGCAAGTATATCAATAAAGTGTAGTTTACTTGTTTTTGTATCTGTTTCTGTATTCTATTACTAATTACTGTGCTTGAATGATTTTCTAAAACTTTGGAAGTTTTCAAGAAAATTCTAACTCATGCTTTTCAAACTGAATTTAAATCTGTAATAAAATGAAAATACTATAAAAACTCGTGCTATATAGTTAGTTCCCTCACCCTAGTGCAAGTTTACACTATTCACCATCTCAGCCCTGGTTCTCCCACCAAGTCTAAAACACCTTTACCGTGTCCTACACATATTAATTATCCATCATACAACAATTCATAACAAAAGAAGTGAATTATAGGTATTAGAATCCCTACTTATGAAATTGACCTAAATGTCGGCTTTCTAATCTATAATCGAGTCCTCCAAACCCTTAAGGACCTGCACAATCTGAATTTCTTATTTCTAACATGTCCCCAAATTGGCCGAACACTTTGAAGTTCATTCTGAAGCATTTGGAAGCTTGCAATATTTTACATAAACCCTCATTTACTGCTGCTACAGTAACTGTTACAACCTTGGAAATTAAACATCCAATTGAAGCTCAAAAACATCCCCATTCCTTCCCAAATTACTAGTATATCATATTTCCAATATTATCATCACCACATAGCCCGTTTAAAATGAACAAAAACCCATGTCTTGCAGTGCTACAGTAATGCCTGCTAGTGTTTTATACTTGAAGCTTCAAATTCTATTGATTAACTACTATTCATTTCCAATCTCGCACCTGAAATTATGGCGAGAGAATGGTGAAATGCTAGCCTTAATAACCTCTAAAAAAAACTCCCTACAATAATATACACAATCCGCAATAATCCAACAGTAATATTCTCCATAAGTTCAAGGCCCTTGATTTCATTATCATACTCATGCTAAACTGCAACCACAATAAATCTAGTCATCATTAAAAATAATCTACAGTATATACTAAATCTTCCCAACAAATTCTGTAGTTCTATATAAAATCATCCCCACATAATCTATAATTTTATACTTTAAGGTTCTTCTGCTAAGACTAAATTCTTTTCTACTCATAAAGACCATAGTTGCTTTCCGCAAATTTTTCTCTACTTCCAAACTCATTCCGAGGCAAATCTGAACATACCTCACAAGGAAGGAGTTCATCATTCCACAGTAAACTTCAATTTAAATGTAAGAGCAATGAAGAGGTCTTATATCTTCTATAACCTCATCTATTCCCTCAACTCAAGCATTTGCCAATTCTAAGCTTGCACTATACATCAACTAGCCTTAAGCCAACTCTTGAACTGAATGAACAAATAGTCCATCCTGGGTGAAAATCTCCATTCACCAAAACTTAACCAATAAAGAGACTCAAACATGCATCTGGTGAGATCTCAAACAATAGCATGAACTAAAATTCTGGTCCAGAACAGCTCCAAAAGTAATTATCAAACCCCAAACTAAATATGAACTCCTCAAGCTCATTTCCTCAAGAAAGTGGTCAAATCTCCTATACTTTTATTAAATCTAACTCAATCAAAGTATCCTAACTGAAATGTTGAAATACAATAAATTTAGGTGTTGATAATGTTTTCATAACTTACCTTGAAAGTCAGAAGGTTGACGTTCCCCTTCTTATAGTCCTGCATAGCACCTTCTTTTTTCCTAACTATGCCATGTTCCACACCGAGGGTTGTAGTTCGATCCAGCAAGGTCTCCAAAGTTTCAGCTTGCTAACTTGTTGGAGAAGGGAAGAAGATGGGGAGAAGAGGGGCGAGCTCCGCTGGTAGGGCTGGACATGGGTTGGGCTAGGCCGGGTCTGGGCTGGGCTAGACTCAAAAAATTAGCCCATGTGTTTGGACTAGGCTGGGCTACTTTCGGGTCAAATTTTGTTAGCCCAAACCCGACCCATCAGAATTTTATTTGGCCCAGGCCCAGCCTAGTCCAACCCAAAAATAAAATAATTTTATTTTTTTTACTAATAATGTAAATAATTAAATAAAACATATATTAGACTATTATATAAATAAGTAGAACATAAATAACACAAGTGGTTCAAAAACGTACTACACAAATAAGTACTACACAAATATTACATCAAGAACAAGTTCAACATTCTTAATAAAACACTAATTGTTCCATAAAACAAATACTAGGGTTTTGGTTAGGTTAACGTTATATATATATATTAAATGATGTATATATTATATTTACATATATATATATATATATATATATATATATATAATTTATTTATTTATTCTGGCCGGGTTGAGCTGGGCTGGGCCAAATTCTATATAACCCAAGCACAGCTCGAAATATAATTGGGCCTGTTTAGTTTAGCCCAACCCAGCCCTTTGGGTCATTTTCCTAAGCCCAAACCCTGTTTTTTTCGGGTTGGGTTCGGGCGAGCCCATCCGGCCCATGTCCACCCATATCCGCTGGAGTGTGGGAAAAGAAATAAAGGAGAGAGATGGAAATCTATTTCCATCTAAAACCAACCTTCTTATTAATCAAAATATCATAAGGGTTTAATTGTCTTTGCACTATTTTTCATATGTTGATGATTTATTTGATTTATTGTTTATGTATCAAAGTCCAATTCTCTAATGATTGGGTTGGGCCTAATGGACCAGGAATGTTGGCCTATATAAATTTACATTCCATTAACATTTGTATTTATTGTAATAAATAATTAAAATTTTAATTCTTTTAACTATTTTAATCTTTGTTTAAATTGTAATAAGCCCGATTTATTATTTGAAATTAAATAGAAATTCCCTTGAAAAATTGGGGCGTTACAATTCTCTCACCCTTAAAAATTTAGTCCCCGAAATTTCCATGTATAACCCATCAATTAAATCGGGATACAGCCTCCTCAAATCATCCTTCGACCATTTCTAATGTCCCTAAGCAGGTAAATTTCAGTTCATACCCTTACAAGATTTTAAACATCATTGAGAATCAACAGTTAACACACGAATCAACCATGATATTTATTATGCAGGAACATGAATTAAATTCCGTGAGTTTTCTAGTTCATCAACATGAACAAATAGCAAACCCTTATTAGCTAAGTTTAGAGACAATTCTATAATTTCCATACATATAATTTCTCATTTATTTAAAAATCTGTGAGTAAACCAGATGTGTAGGAAGCCAACAAAACTAAACAACTCAGGTACTACCAAATGATGCTTACCCAGCTTGTGTTGCTATTCTCAATAATTTGAGACTATACTAAAATTCATCAAGAAAGCATAGCAAAGCAATTCAATCATCACCCAACTAATAATCGGTTAAATTTCACAATCAGTTCTGGATCCTCTTACTCTATCGGGTTTAAACTTAACTCAAGGTGACAAGGGTTCAGTATTATCATGGATTGGTGGTTTAACTTAAACTTTGGAGGTCCAATATGCAGATGTCATAGGTTTTCAATCCAATCAATAGTATTCCTTGTGTACCATAAAATTTTTATCAAATATGATACATTGACCTTATTGTATTTAAAAATTCAATTCAGGACATTAGACACACTCACAAGGTTGTTAAGAAAGATGCTCATCTATGTGCATGCATCCAATTCAGAATCCACATATTTAATTTCCAACATTAAGTAAACTATAAAAATCTAATTAACAATTGCTCCAACAAGAAGAGTTTATGACCTTCTTTGGTCCATAGCTAACCAATATTATTTAATATTACAAAATCACAAGATAATTGTAGTAGGAATAGA
Organism: Dioscorea zingiberensis; assembly: GCA_026586065.1. Lineage (NCBI taxonomy): Eukaryota > Viridiplantae > Streptophyta > Magnoliopsida > Dioscoreales > Dioscoreaceae > Dioscorea > Dioscorea zingiberensis. Next base: position 16,761,142 of record CM048826.1, on the reverse strand, counting down.
TGAGCATCATATTCAACCTTTCATTGGGAAATACTATGGACACCTATGCAATAAAAATTTACTCAGTCCTCATCATCACATACCAGAACCCCTTGTTAATTAATGGATCTCTTTAAGTGTTAGAGGAGAACTTCTCAAAACTCAACCAACTCAGGCTATTTTGATCTCAGTTAAATTCATCTTTATCACCCACCATGATACTGCCAAAATAAAAGACAGTTACTAACTAATGCATAACTAAGACATGCCTGGTAGTTCAAACTCTTGATTAAGCATCTACAACAACTTTACAGAAGTACATAGATTTCAGAAAACACCATAAACTATGCTATCTCATTTAATGGCAGCCCAAGTACTTTCATTCACACAATTCACAGAGGGAAATAAACTGTCACACATACATCAATTATTAACATCTTCTTAAGCTTCCAAATTGATAATATGTTTATCACTTTGACAGAGGTATCTTATATGAATTACTTAACATTCAACTTGGTATTTTTATGCCAAACAAAAATAGATCCTCAAATTCCCCTACTACTCTTCCTTGCAACAGAAATGGGGTGAAGCAAAATAAATCACATAGTTTGAAACTTTACCTTTCAACAATTTATCTCACTTGAAACCACCTTTAATTTAGATCTTTAAAGGAGTTCAACCGATTTTCCTAAATCACCAATCCAAGACAAAGAATTTCATAGGGTAGCAACATGCAATTTTCTATAACTCTTCACAATATAGGTGTTTCAACTGCTGTCATTTCAAATGGTTTGTAACTGATAAGGAGAAGCATAGAGGTTATTTAAATAGTTGGGAATAAAACCAAATCAATATGGGCACAAAATTTTATCTGTGCACTTTAGACAGATCATCCTATCTCTGAAGAATAATCAACATCTTCTAGTCTTTATTGATATGACCAGACTCCATATACTTTACCAGAGGAAGTAATTAACCAAAATAGCATTCTGACTCTCTGTCGTGCAGGCAAGACATTAATTTGGGGTTCCATCAACAATATCATACACCTATAACAATAGGGGTGAAAGAATATAGTCCTGTAAGGTCAGCAATTTCCTTGAGAGTGTGATGCCGAGCAGGGTAGTGATTAACTTGCTGGCGGTGGTAACCAAGGGGGATTGACAAAAGAGAAAGAAAAAGGAGGACAAACAGAGAAGAAAAGTCTCTGAAACTTTAAAAGAAAAATATAACTCAATAATCAATGAATAAAATTCAACCTACAAGCCGGGTTTAAATAGCTAAAAACAACTAACTTAGATAACCTAGAAATTCTATCTTCTTATCCAAATTTGCCAAAATCGGCAAATTTTGGTCCAATAGAAAAACTTATTTAATTCTAATACAACTAAACAAAACAGATAACTCCTAAAAATCCGAGTTCAAATCGGATTCATATCCTATCCTAAATTGGCATAAGAAGTAAAACCAAAAATGAAAAAAACACCGAAAAACGAAGAAATGACTGGGAAAACAGTATAATTTGAGGATGAAGGAAGGGTCTATTAAGAAAATCTGATGGACCTATCGTGCGCATCGAGACGAGCTTTCCAAATTGGGGTTGAGCGCTCGAATCCGATATCGGTAGCCAAAGTTATGGTCAAAATACCGAAACGTGTCCAAAGTGCTCCCCAATCTCGGACTTGGCTCGATCACCTTCCACCTTTACGTTGGTCCGCCAAATCGTGGTATGTCAAAGCTCTCATGGTGGAATCAGATAGTTCAGCATCGTCTGATTCGGGCTATCCTGCATCAGAGTGCCTTAAAAGTATTAGAAGTACTAGCACCAATTCTATATATTTAGAGTTATCACCTTCCAAACTTTCCTGGGTTATCGACTGCTATTTATTTATTTATTTATTTATATGATCTTCCAGATACATTCCTTAAGAATTTAAGGAATACTTGTTCCCAAATAGTATTTACCGGTACGGACTCACATCGTATGCCTCTGACCACCCCTAGAACTCTAAGACTTAGGAGTAACACGGCTCTGATACCACTAAATGTAACACACATCTCCATATCGGGGTCACTTGTCATACCAACAAGGTCAGGGGATGACCCTGAGCCTAAGGCTATGAAACTAGATAAATAAGATAGAATGGATAATATATGCGGAAGCTAATAACATAATAAACTGTAAATTCTAATACATTCTCAACCGAAATATCTGAAATAACATGCATATGTCTTAAATATATTAAAAGAGTTCCACACTCTCCTAAACATCAACATAATACAAATCCAATTACAGGTTGTCAGAACCCATTACAGATACTCATCACTCTAGCTCGCAGGTCCGAGTCTTTACCTCGACTACTATCTATCGTCTGCATAAAAACAACTTGAAAACGGGCTGAGCTACTCGAGCTCAGTGACTTGGGAACAGTACAGCCGGGTATAGAATTATACCCGTAATTCAAATAAAACTATAAAAGCTGAATCACAAAACTGTGCATATATAAATAATTAAAAATAAAAACTGTAACGGAAAGTAAATGCTGAGCAACTAAATATGCTAGTCAATGCATTATCCTCAATCTGTTTAATTATTTCAATATGCATAAAAATCTCATGTATGTTAATCTGATTTTCTGTTCCTCTGTCCTATGAATAATTTCTGAAATCGACATTTCCCTTGGTAATCTGTACTAATAGCCTCCACGGTCGAGATATACTGAATCACCAGAAGGTGGGAAATACGGAATCATCTAAAAATCAAAAGACTATAATCACTAACTACACATCTACTTCAATACTGAAGGAGCAGCAACCAACGGGTAGATCGATCCTCACTACACAGTACGTACACTAGGCACTCCAAGAGTATGGAAAGGGGGTTTTAATTTTTTATAAAAAGGAATGTTTTAAAAACAGATAGTTCGGTAATGAAAATCAGAGATTTAAATCATCCATCTCCTAACCTAGTGTTATACTCTCTAGTTCTCAACGAGCCACCACTGGTATAAGCAAGTATATCAATAAAGTGTAGTTTACTTGTTTATGTATCTGTTTCTGTATTCTATTACTAATTACTGTGCATGAATGGTTTTCTAAAACTCTGGAAGTTTTCAAGAAAATTTTAACTCATGCTTTTAAAACTGAATTTAAATCTGTAATAAAATGAAAATACTATAAAAACTCGTGCTATATAGTTAGTTCCCTCACCCTAGTGCAAGTTTACACTATTCACCATCTCGGCCCTGGTTCTCCCACCAAGTCTAAAACACCTTTACCGTGTCCTAAACATATTAATTATCCATCATACAACAATTCATAACAAAAGAACTGCATTATAGGTATTAGAATCCCTACTTATGAAATTGACCGAAATGTCGGCTTTGTAATCTATAATCGAGTCCTCCAAACCCTTAAGGACCTCTACACTCTGAATTTCTTATTTCTAACATGTCCCAGAATTGTTTGAACACATAGAAGCTCATTCCGAAGCATTTGGAAGCTTGCAATATTTTACATAAACCCTCATTTACTGCTGCTACAGTAATGGTTACAACCTTCGAAATTAAACATCGAATTGAAGCTCAAAAACTTCCCGATTCCTTCCCAAACTTCTAGTATATCATATTTCCAATATTATGTTTCATTTTCTTCATATTTGGGGTTCATTATCATCACCACATAACCCGTTTAAAATGAACAAAAACCCATGTCCTGTAGTGCTACAGTAATGCTTGCTAGTGTTTTATACTTGAAGCTTCAAATTCTATTGATTAACTACTATTTATTTCCAGTCTCGTACCTGAAATTATGGCAAGAGAATGGTGAAATGCCAGCCTTACTAACCTCTAAAAGAAAACTTCCTACAGTAATATAAACAATCCGCAGTCATCCAATAATAATATTCTCCATAAGTTTAAGGCCCTTGATTTCATTATCATACTCACTCTAAACTGCAACCACAATAAATCGGGTCATCATTAAAATTAATCTGCAGTGATGGGAACTATAATTGTAAGACACGTGGTGCATATCCGAATCAACCACATGTCCACATCAAAGAGCCCCCCATCCAAACCAAGTTGGATTCAACCAGCTTCCTTAATAATGATAATCCACGCATCACATCGGCAGGGAGTTTCTGGACACTCAATAACCGGTATGTTAGGTTGAGACATCGGATCCATCCGATATACCATAAGAACTCAATGATTTAGAATTGCTCACCATCTCACTGCCCCGGAATACATCTCACGCTCTTTAGAATGGCACCGTTCATCGGAAATAACCCCTTGGAAAGAGTACAACCGTTGACAGGCTGGCCTTCCAAAAGAATGACAATTGTCAAACAGCTCAAAGGCAGCTAGCTGCTTAGCTGGAGCCCAGCTGGATGCTTAGGTGGAAGAGCACATGTCAGAATTCTTTGAAGCACGTGAAGAAAAACCCGGCTTCCTCTCCAAGCTACCGAAGCCTATAAAAGGCGAAAATTTCAGCTCATTTTGCACAAGAAAAATCATAGACAACGAAGCTCTGTCGCTTTGAAGATTGAGTTCTTCACCTTTTCTTCTTCAAACTCGAGTTGATTTCTTCCCTACTTGTAAAAACTTCCATGAATGCTTCGATGATAGTGGTTTCGATCTTTTGATCATGTGGTTTTTTCCAGATTAAGAGTTTTCCACGTTAAATCAGTGTCTTCTCCTCTTGATTGATTGAGTTCTTCTCTATTTTCTCATTGTTCAAGGTCCCAACATTAAAACAAATTCAACCGTTGGTTTGAGATTGGATTCGATCTCAAGGGAAATCCAATTTCAGCATCAACAGTTTGGCGCCGTCTGTGGGAACTTTGAACTAAAGGTCCATGGCGATTACTTTGAGAAAATCAAAGAGATTTCAAACTCAAGAGGAAAAAGGCGGAGCTCCAGTCAACTTCCCAGCTGATGATGTTCCTCTGACCGGAGATGCTCTAGTAGCCCAAGAAGAAGTAGAGGTACCCCCAATGGGCAAGGAAGTCATTGATGACAATGATCAGATCCAGGCTATGGCATGGGAAATTGAAGAATTGGAGCGCACTCTACACAATGTGCAACAGCATGTCTCCCAAACTACCATGCCACATGATGCTTAACCTTTGAGGGTAGATAGGGAGATGTCAGCTACTCGCTATCCCTGACATCAGACAATGCATTCTCCGAGGAGGAATAGAAGCGCTGAATCGTCTACTAAAAGCTCCGATCCACCCCATCCACATCGGGATCTCAACTTCTGAGCTGAGAGAAGGGATAGGAGAGAAAGAAGGGTTTCTATATCTCCAGCTCAATATGCGATACCCCACAATCAAGAGAAGAGATCATTTATCGATGTACTGTCTGACCAGATATCGATCAACTCCAGATCGACATCAATTGTCCCCTGATCAATCACCGTACCGATATTCCCCTAGACGCCTATCTCCCCGGCAGCATTCATCCTACCACCACCATCGCTCACCAAGACGATATCTCTCCGAAAGAGACATAGTTCTGTAGTTGGTCCCACAACCTACTTCTCCATTCATTAGAGAAATTTGGGAAGCCCCGTTCCCAAATAGTTCAAACCACCAAATGTCCAAAAATATGACGGTTCATCGGACCCTCTCGAGTACCTTGAACGGTATTCTGACGAAATGGTGATAAACAGAACAATAGAGGCCGTTATGTGTCGAGCATTCCCTCGAACACTAACGGATATTGTCCATGATTAGTTCTGAAGCATACCTCCTGGGACCTTATATAGCTTCCAACAACTCTCCGATCTCTTTCTTCAACGCTTTGCCAGCAATAAGCGATTAAAGAAAAACCCCTTTATACTCTTGGGTTACAAATAAAAGCCAACGGAGAGCTTGCGCGACTATATTCGTCGCTTTAATAAAGACATCACTGGAATGACGGATCTCATCTCTGTCATAGTTGTGGGGACAATGATCAGAGGATTGAACGAAGGTCCATTTAAAGACTCCCTTAACAGAGATGTACCTAGGAACACATATGAATTCCTCACAATAGACGAGAAGTATGTGGCCTCGGAGGAGATGAAGGCCAGGTGGGAAGAAGAAGATCTTCTCAAAATGGAGGAATTCCGCAACAGGTAACTCCCGAGGAAGGAGTATAGGGATCCCAAATAGGGAATCTTGATAGATAACAAGTCCAAAAGAGAAGGCACTCGAAACCAGGGCAAACCGCCACAGAATGATGATAAGAGGCCCCCTCATCGGCAGACGTATGATCCTAAGAGGATGGCAAGATATCATAATTACTCTATCCTCAATACCTCTAGAGAGAATATCTTGCAACAAATTCAGGACCAGAAGATTCTGAAACCACCACAGCCAATGAAGGATAATCCAAATAGGAAGAAAAGTAAGAAATTCTGCAAATTCTACCAAGACAGGGGGCATTCCACTAATGAATGTGTCAATTTGAAGGACGCAATAGAGGGCCTTGTCCTGGAAGGGAAGCTTGATCAGTACTTACAGAAGGAGCAGAAAATTGAAGCCTCCCTTTCGGCACGGCTAGCCCCTCCAAACGACACCCATCTCACCATGATTGCGGGTGGTCCAGGATATGAAGGAGATAGATCTACATCAAGAAAGAGTTATGTCAGAATGGTGGGGGCAATGCAGAACACCCCGCCACTAAAGAGGCCTTCCTCATCTGTACAAAGTTATATATGGAGGCTATGATGGGGGAGATGTAGCGCTTGATGAAGCAAGAATTGGAGGAGGTTCATGAGCGGTTGGATAGAATGGAAAATTCAAGACAAGAGCTACCACAACATCATAATCGAAGGAGAGAAAGACACACAAAGGAAATAAAGTGGATGGTTGGGGCAAGTTCGAGGAGGATGATGATCATAGCTCGGTGAGTAGTCACGGGAGGAATGTACAAGATAAGCGAGTTTGGAATAAGGAAGATAACAACTTTAGTGGTACAAAGATGAAGATTCCTTCATTTCAAGGCAAAAATTACCTCGAGGCCTACCTTGAATGGGAGAAGAAAGTGGAGTTAGTATTTGATTGCCACTACTCCGAGATGAAGAAGATAAAACTTACAACCATTGAGTTTTCTAACTATACTATTGATTGGTGGGATCAATTGGTGTTGAATAGCAGAAGAAACAGAGAACACAACCAATGGAGACATGGGACGGAATGAAAATCGTGATAAGGAAATGATTTGTTCCTAGTTACTACTACCACGAGTTGTACCAAAAGTTGCAAAAACTTCAACAAGGCAATCGAAGCATTGAAGATGGAGATTGCTATGATTCGCGCTGATGTAGAGGAAGATCGAGAAGCTACAATGGCCAGAGTTTTTAGTGGACTAAACTAAGAGATTCAAGATAAGGTGGAGATACAACATTAGGTGGAGTTGGAAGATGTTGTGCACATGGCAACCAAGGTTGAGCGGCTCCTCAAGAGGAGGGGTGGTATGTGAGTAGCCTAACATTTTGGTTCTTATTCATCATGGAAGCCAAATTATGCAAAGAAGGAGGAGAAACCGGCTACCAAGTTTTAACTCGAGCCAAAGCAAGAACCTACCAACCATGGTTCTCAAGGTAAAACTGATTCATCTACTTCTCAAACTCATAACATTAATTGTTTTATGTGTCAAGGAAGGGGTCATATAGCAAGCCAAAGCCTGAACACACGAGTTATGGTATTGCGTGAAAATGGTGAGATTGAAACCGAAGATGAATCAGACACTACTTCAATGTCCACATTGGAGGATGCTTATGAGGAAGAATGTGTTGTTCATGGTGGCTTGTTGGTGGCACAGAGAGCTTTAAGTGTGCAAGCAAAAGAAGAAGATGAATTCAACGAGAAAGTCTCTTTCATACTAGGTGCTTTATTGAAGTCAAGGTATGTAGTGTGATTATTGATGGTAGAAGTTGCACTGATGTTGCTAGCACAACTTTAGTTAGCGTTTGGTTATTTGTAACTCTCCATACACGGATGGAGAGTTACAAGTGTGAGGAGTTATAGGATGAAGAGTTACAGTTGTGTGTTTGGTTGGTTGTTTAAAAAAGTAATGGATATAATTGGATGGGGGATATAATTACCCTTTTGTGAATGGTGAGGTTACCCCTTTTTGAAAAATTAAAAATATTTAAATATTTTAAAACAAAACTAATGAATAGAAAATTTTAAATCTTTTAAAATAAATAAATTGATGTAAATATTGTATTTAAATTTAAAATATTTAGATTAATTTAATACTACTCAAAATTAGGATATTTTAATTTAAGATATATATATATATATATAATATAATATAATATAAGGGGGAATGGGTAAGATGTGGCTGTAGCTCCCCATACAGTCATTTTTGCTGTAACTCCCCATACAAAAGTTTTGTATGTAGAGTTACACATTTACACCCAAAAGTGCAAACCAAACATATAAAGTAAAAAGTACTGTGTGAGGAGTTACCCATCCCTAGATGTAACTCACCATACAGTGAACAAAACACTACCTTAGTGGAGAAATTGGGGTTGCCAATGCTCACACACCCACGACCATACAAGCTGCAATGGCTAAATTGATTGTGGTGAAGTGAAAGTAAACAAGCAAGTGCTACTTTCCTTCCAAATCGGTAAATATAATGATGAGGTGTTGTGTGATGTTGTACTGATTCAAGTTGAGCACTTGTTACTTGGAAGGCCTTCGCAATTTGATAGGCATGTGAAGCATGATGGCTACACAAATAAGTACTTCATTGTGTTTAGCTAATGACCAATCACTCTTGTTCCATTGACACAAATATAGCTTTACAATGATCAAGTAAGATTGTGATTGATAAAAAAGGAGCAAGTGAAAGAAAAAAAAATTGTGAAAATTCAAGAGAAGCCAAGAAAAATGAGAAATAAAAAGAAAAGAAAAGTTTGGCTATTAAAAGAAGATTTGAGGGCAAATCCTAATATAGAGGAGGGGAGTGATACGAACAAGGCTAGGACCAACAAAGAGGGTCAAGATCCATTCCAAATGATGATTGGACCAGTTACAAAAGCTCGGGCTAAGAGATTAAATGAGTCTCTTGGAGGATTAATTCAAGAAGTTCATCATAAGGAGGAATGCAAGATCAACATTAATGGAGAAGCAAAGTTTATCCACATTATTAAAGCACTCACTAATTAGGCTTGAAGGAAGTTGGGCTTTCAAGGCATCTCATACTATTTGTTAGTCTTGGAAATGAATCGAGTTAATTTCGCATGCATGATTTGTTTGAAATGGAGCGAGTTTAATTATGCATGCATGATTTGTTGGAAATGGAGATATTTAATATGCCTTTTGAGGTTGGGAGAGAGTTTAATGTGTGACTTTTCATATTCTCTTGTATTACCCTATATATTGGCTATAAACTATGTACTTGGAACGCTAAGTTAGTTTAAATGAAAAAGTGAGAGAAATTCTCTTTTGTTCTTCATAGAACTATCGAGTTTATTAGGATTGTCCTGTGGCATTCACCCCGGCTTATCAAAGGGTTTTCCATCCCCGTTTGTGGCGTCCTCACAATACAAAGGTTCTTGTTTCTCGATAAGCAATGGGTCCCTATTTTCTACCCAAACCTTATTATAGAACGATCATAGGACTAATCTTGCTACGGGTTTTGTCAGTACTTGGCGGGGTTCCTATCAACATGGATGTTTATGTTTATGAATACTTTGAACCTTTTGTTATAAACACCATGATTTTGGGCTAGAACTTTGTTCCGGGGTTGTGTGATGGTTTAGATATGAAACCTTGAATTATCTTGTGATTATGAGGTTTGTTAATTAGGCTTGGTGTACTTGTGACGCAGTTATCAACAACCGTTAGTCAACGGACAACGGCAAATGTGCACTTCATTAACTCCATATGTTTTTGGTTAATCACCAGTCCGAAAGGCGGTGATATATCTAGGGCTTAATGACATATGTATATTAATAGTGTAGATGATTGCGTATCATAAGATGGAAATTCGGAATGACAACCCAATAATACTATTAGCATAGACATATGTAGTGATCTTCCATGGTCAGTATCTAGGTTAGGTCCAACAATATCTTGACCCACTACTATAGACATATAGAGAGAATAGAGTCATATTCCTTAGACATAAGGAATCTGTGGGCTGCGCCTGAAGCGTAAATATGTGTCATAGCCTAATATTGAACAACCCTTGCAAGTCAACTCAACAAATTATCGCTAATCACAAGAGAAGATTTCTTCCATGTATACTTAAAATAAGGACAAAGATGAAATATAAAGAGAGAGAGAGGATGTGAATCTTCATCCTTATTGGGGTCTTCCTTCGTAATGAAGCGCTCTCACCCTCCGAGTTGTCGGTTGTCTTGGTTGTTGAAGCCTTCTAGGTACCGTTGATAATAGGAACGTGGCTAGGATGAACAAAGAGGGTCAAGATCCACTTCAAGTCCCAATTGAACCAGTCATACGGGCTCGGTTTAAGATATTCAAAGAGGCTCTTGGAGGATTAATTCAAGAGATTCAACAAAAAGAAGAGTGCATGTTCACCATCAATGAAGAACCAAAGTTTGTCCACATCATTAAAGCCTCACTAATTAGGCTTGAAGGGAGTTGGGCTTTAAAGGCATCTCATACTATTTATTAGTCTTGGAAATGAAGCGAGTTTAATTTCGCATGCATGATTATAAGAAATTGTGAGAGTTTCATTATGCATGCATGATTTGTTGGAAGTGGAGATATTTAATCTGTCACTTAGAGTTGGCAAAGAGTTTAATGTGTGACTTTTCAGATTTTCTTGTTTTAGCCTGTATATTGGCTAAACTATGCAATTGGAATAAAGTGTTGAATGAAAAGTGAGAGAAATTCTCTTTGGTTCTTCATAGAACTACCGAACTTATCAGGATTCTCCTGTGGCGTTCACCCCGACTTATTGTAGAATGGTTTTCCACCCCCATTTGTAGCGTCCTCACTATACCAAGATTCTTGCTTCTTAATAAGCAACGGGTCGTGGTTTCCACCCCAAACCTGATTGTAGAACGGTCCAAGGACTAATCTTGTTAGGGGTTTCGTCAGGACTTGGCAGGATTCGTATTATTAAATAATAAACTATAGCTAGTACTAGTAATTCTTACTCCCTGTGGGTTCAATATCCTACTCTTCGGACTACACTTTCTTATTAGATACGACCCGTACACTTGTAGATTGCACGTATAAAATTATTGGTGTCGTTGCTGGGGACTTTAGGTTATTAAGAACACTAGAAGTCTACTAATCTAGCCATTAGTCTTAGTTTTTTTGTATCAATTTTTTATTTTAGTTCCTTTTTTCTAACTCTATTCTTCATCTTGTTTTGCAAAGAATTGGAGTAAATCCATCAAGTTTAATTGAAGGGGACAGTGAGATTGAGAGGACTTTGCACCAAAAACATAGAGAAGCAAAAGAAGCATCTTTAGAAGTAGAAAATTCACATCCACATACACCTCCAGAATTTGAGATAGAGATCGGAGAAATACTGATAATAGCTAAACCTCGAAGGATTTAGTGTTCATACACTAGCCATAGCCATAACCAATAATAATTTTGATATCAAGGCAAGCACTATCAGCATTGTTCAGAACTCGGTACAATTTGATGGCTTACCTGATGAGGATCTGCATACCCATCTATCGCGTTTTATGCAAATCTGTTCAACTTTCAAGATCAATAAAGCATTTGATGACGCAATCAAACAGAGATAGTTTCCATTCAATTTAAGAGGAGGCGCATAGCTGTGGCTTACTACGCTCCATCCGGGGTCGATTAGGACTTGGACAAATATGTTGGATTAATTTCTCGGCTTGTATTTCCCACCAAGTAAAGTAGCCAAGATTAGACAAGAGATTTCAGCTTTTAGACAGAGTGATTTAGAGACACTATTTGAGGCATATAAGAGATTTGAGGACCTTCTCCAACGCTGCTCTCAACATGGTTTCTTCTCCCGGATAAGAATTCAAGTGCTTTACAACCGACTGCACTACACAACTAGACAACTCATTGATATCTGATGTGCTACTAGCCCGTAAGTGCATGGGGTCGCTCAAGCAGTAAAGTACCATGAAGACAAGGTAGTCGAACCCACATGAATAGGCAAAAGTACTAACTAGAACTCAATTACCTAGCCTAAAAAGGGTATATGATGATCTAATACTAACTAAAGAAATCTGAGAGACGACTATGGTTAACAGTTGCACATAACCTTACAACTGGTTGAGGTATTATCTCTATAACACCCATCTCTTTAATGAGATGGATATCACATCAGCCAGGTCAGGAAGGTATCCTGTGCCTAAGGTTATAAACTTAACAATCTAATCACAATGAAGTACTCAAATAAAATTAATATGACATAAGCAAATCCGATTACACACCGGTAGTCATATCCAAATCAGAGTCATAAAGAGTACAACATATAAAGTCTTGGGCAACAACGACCAAAAATACATGGAAGCAAACAAGTATAATATCAAATATAATACGACAAGACTAAACATAAAGGTAAGGTACGCCAGAGCCAGCTAGACTTCGATCTCCGCTCACGACATGAGCTACTACCCAGATCCCTGTCTAGATCCTGTAATAGAAAAACAATAACCGAAGGGACTGAGCTATACAAGCTCGGTGAGTATGCACAACTCTACAAGATATTACACATACCTGTCTCTCGACAGAAACTGTACTAAAATACGAGTTCATGATCATATGCAAATATAAATCATGAGGGTCAGCACAATTATCTTAAATCATGAAAAGCATGCCAACGCAATCAAAAATCCGAAGAAAGCACACATGCGATCTCACATCATATCAAGCATATAATAAACATGTATATGCAATGGCCTTGTATCATACAAGCGTGCACCCCTAGTTTGAATGTCTCTGAAAGGACTCCAACTCCCCCATCAAGGAACAACGGTATACATCTACATGATCCTGATGACCCGGAATAGCAGTATACCTCTACATGAGCCCGGTACTTGACGACCAGCGGTATATATCTACATGTGTACGTCAAGTATAAATCTTGTATCCGATACGGGCAATCACAAGAGTAAGAAAGGGGTTTTATAAAAAGAACGATTATAGAAAACATTTTTGTTTTAAGAAAAGCGATTAAAAACAAAGTCCCTTTCTTAACCCAGTATCGTCTACTTAATATCTGGGCTCTATCCCGAGCCCTGCTGGATCCCTCATACATAACTAACTAAGGTGTAGCCTATGATACATGAAATAATCATTTTCTACACCTTAGGGTTTCACTTTACCATTTCTCATGCTGTTTGAAATTTAATCAATTAAACAAGCATGAAATCACTATACAAATATATAGCGATAAAATCCATCGACATCCACAAACCGATATAAAACATATAAGAATACGAGAAAACCGAATCACGATGAATATCTGAATAAAAACTATATTTACGGAGATGTCCCCTCACCTGAGGGCCTTCGCAAGTTCCTAGGTCTCGCTTGGTCTTGCTGAAGCTCTCGCAGGACCTTTATCTTTTCCTAGAATTAATAATAGTAACTAAGTAAACACGAAGTTCGTATTTCCCATAACTTAGTTCTATTGCTTTAGAATACGGAGATTAATGAATACGAAAATCATATTCCTAGCTTAAACTCTTATTTAAACTCGAAGGTGCATCTTAAAGACATTAAGCTCCCAAAAACATGCTTTCCTGCTTAACATGCATTTCATGTCTTCTAGACCCTTAGAATGCGCCTAAGCACACTTAATTAGCCAAGATTAATTAATTTAGAGCATGAAACCATTAAGCATGTTAATCATGGAAACTAATCGAACATTTATACTTAGAGTTTTCATGAAAATTTGGGCAACACCTCCCCTATTTATAGGGCCCCATAATTAATACAAACATACACCATATTAATCTAAACATACATCAAGTCCATAATCTCATACCCAACCCCTTCACAATCCTATTAACTTCTTCAATTTCATAACCCTAACACCCCCAATTGAGTTCATCAATCACCCAATTAGTTATAGTAATGGTTTTCCCCAATGTTCAACTCATTTAAAGAAGGGCGACGTGTGGGATGCGAATCGGCGACGTCAACACACAAAAGGGGGCAGTCGGATAGAGGAGAAGAAGAAGGGTGTAGCTACAAGGTAGGGTTGTCGGCGCCAAAGGGGAAATAATAGTCAAAGGGAAAGCAGGACGCCGCGGCGCAGCCAAACGTGGGTGGCCCGCAGCTGCAGCGGCTCCTTGTGGGACGGTGCCTGCTAGGCGGAGGGGCGGATCGCCAGGCCGACAAAGGGGTAACGCGGTCGTAACTCGCGGTGGGGCGCACTGGCAGGCAGAGGGGCGACCGAGAGGCGCGGGGGCAGTCGCGATGGAGGGTAGCTGGGCTTGCCGGAGGCCGGCGATGGCGCGTGGTCGGTCTGCGGTCAAGCGCGAGCAAGGGCGTTGCTGCTCGAGAGAGAGAAGAGAAGGCACTTGGTGAGAAATTGAAATCAATTTCAATTCAATCTCAGCCCTATCCTTCATTATATAACTTAATTAATTTATTTTAATATTTAATATTATTATTATTTAATTATTTAAACTAACTTATCTTTAACCCTTTAAATTAATTAATTTATCTTTTTAGCTTTATGTCACATCACCCTTTAATTAATATTATCTTTCCAATGATTCACTGACCCAGATCCAAAAATCTCGGGTCAATGATTCCAGTCATCACGGGCGCACAATAACATCACAGGGTCTGTCTCTCGTCAGACCAGATCCGCGAATATCGGGTTTTGACTCACCCGATCTACTTTATCGGGACTCTAACATTTGTCTATTTCTCCTAATTAATTAATTAATATTGATTAATTAACACTTACGAAATCTCCCAATTAATTAACCAAGGTTATCTTAACCATCCACTTCCAATTATTCCAAGTATAAGTAGCCTGGCCCAATAAGGCCTTCCCTAGGCCAATTAGTTGTGAGACTGGATTTAAATTTATTAATCCTTGATTTTCCTATAATTGAGCTTTAAAATAATTAATTCATTTTCCAAGCTAATTAATCTCATTAATCTTCGAGAATTTTCTGATTTATTTACTTAGAAAATTCAGGATGTTACAATCTCAGATACTGAAATATGTCAAGTTCATGAAAGAGTTACTCAAGAACAAGTGCAAGTTGGACTTACAGATAGGAAGCAGTCATCTTTGCCGAAATCGAGGTACCAACGTATCAAATTACCTCTTTCGACCAAGGCAAAAATGGTAAGTGCCTTAGAGCCGAGCTCGACTTCTTAAAGGAAAAGAGGGAGTTAGTCGGCATCAGGACAACGCCTAAGCAATAAAGAGTCTGATGTTTCTACAATGGTAAGGTACATTGTGTTTCTTTCTAACCAGGAGACCTAGTACTGAGGAAGAATATCTTATGCGAAAATGAATGTCGGACATGCAAGCTCACTCACAATTGGGAAGGCCCTTAGTTCATCAATGAAAATGTAAATCCTAGCACATACAGGCTAGCCAACCCAAAGGTCGGAAGCTTAAGAGGCCCTTCCACACCTAACACCCAAGGCGCTTCTACTGATAAGTGTAATTGTTTCATGCTTTATCGAACACTGGAATAATATCTTCTGAGTAGCCACATTCATCTTTGTACGAGCAGTTCCTATAAGCTCGATAAAGTCATTAAATTTTGAACAAGCTTGTCAAAGTAACTCTAAAAGGCTGAGCAGTTCTTATAAGCTCGATAAAGTCCCTTTTAAGGGCTGAGCAGTTCTCATAAGCATAAATTAAAGACCCTCTCAGTGGGTGAAGTCCTTTTAAAAGGCCGAGCAAAAGGGTTTTATTGATCGAAAGCTCAATTTGGTGTGGAAGAAGCCTATGTTTCCTTTTAAGGAATGAATTGCGCCAATTATAATCTTTTCAGGATCGAGCGATGCCAGTCGTATCCTTTTAAGGAACGAGCCTCGCTAGTCGCCGCCTCTTAAGGGATCACACCTCATCTCCTTTTAAGGAGCGAGCTTTGACAAATGTTGTCTTTTAAGGAACGACACCCCGTCTCCTCTTAACGAACGGGCTACGACAGAAGTAAAAAATACCCTATCTCCTTTTAAGGAATGGGAGAAGACCTCGTCTCCTCTTATGGAACGAGTTGCGTCAAAAATGGAAAATACCCAGTCTTCTCTTACCCCTTGTTTGGTTCAAAAGGCGAGTTGGGAAGGGGGGGAGGGGGTGGTTGAATGAGATAGAGCTAGAAGGGTGGAGGATGGAGGATTTGAAAAATATTATGTTAGATTCAATAGGGGAGTGAGGAGGAGTAGTCTATGTTTTTTTTTTTGAGTTTGAGAAGGAATGTAATGTGCATTTGACCATTTTGTCCTTTATGTAATGGATATATATCTCTCGAAAGGAAAAAGATATATATAGAGATCAAACAAATAATTTAGCGAAAGGAAACAGATACTGTACAATAGCATTTAAAAATCAAACATAATAGATTAAAACTCTTTTTTCTCAAACATTAAACAAATAATAAACTCATCAATTCATTCATCTGCAATACAAACAAATCTTGATCCTTGCCAATAAAGAATACATAACCGGATATATTGAAGTTTCCTTTTGCCAAATAATAAACAAACACACACAAATCAAAGAGACATTTTAACCATAAAAACTGAAGTTTCCAAACCAATTCAAAGTTATACAATCCAATGATTTAATGAAACATGAAAACACCAAGTTTTGTGCAGAACACTCGGAATAGCTTCCTATTAGAAACTGCTAACTTCGGTACTTCCAACACAACTGATGAGAAACCATGAACTAGTATAATACAACCATCAAATATAAAATCCTGAATTAAAATTCAAATGAGCTCAACTAAATAGTTAATTAAATGGTACGCAGTAAACAAATCATAGCCAATAGATAAGTCACATACGATAGCTTAATTAAATGGTGTGCAGTAAATAGGAGTTCAAATGAAATACAATCTAACATTCCATGACTGGATTTAAATTCGTCATACATAGCAATAAATAGGAGTTCTACATGATAGTTTGACAAATTTGAGCAAAAATTTAAGACTTGAACATCAAACAAACTTGGCCTTCTTCTCCTTATAGGTTAGCATCTTCAGATTCTTCACATTATACCTACATAATGATAATAAGTGGCTCTTCAATCTCAAAAGATAAAAATCACCAAAGAATCAAGTAAAAAAATCTATCATAAATTGGCTATAATTACTATAATAGAAACAAAGAGAACAAGACAAAAGGTTTTACATATTGAATCATATTTGGCATTTGACACCCTACATCATCAAAACAAAAGAACATAAGAAAACAATAGGATTTTGTATTAAATTGAAGACATGAGACAAATCAAAGTTTCGTTACCGTCACATATTTAAGTTTCTAAGGTCCCCGAGTATCCCACTTAAAATAAACTCCCTACAATGTTCCATTGGACAACCAAGTACTGCATTCAACACGTCCACATTCATTACAAGCTTACTGTAAATATTATGGAGCAATGGTGGGTGAAATCCTAAGTCCAGTAGCATTTGATATGTTTCCGTTGGGGAAATTGGAGCTTTCCTTGCAATTACCTCATTGGAAGTCTTAATATTCTCTGCAATGAGCTTAGTAGAAACCTAATCGCATTTGCCACTTTTTCTATTGCATCTTTCATCCATTCGACAACCACTTTCTTTGTCTATAGTTTTTCTAGATTTTTTGTTGCCACCACTAGCACCATGTGGAGATGGAGACACATGTTCACTAGGTGAAGGTGGGATTATGTCAATGTCAGCATTTACATAATAACTTGTATTTTGAACAGAAAATTTTGACATTGTGTGATCAATATCATGTGTGGAGTTAGTGAAGTCCTCTACATCGATTGAAACAAAATGCTTTCGTAATTCTAAAGCGGTTACTGAATGATTGCCCATACCTTTGTCCTTTCCATAAAAAATAACCATCTTATCACAGTGTGGTACAGGAGTTTGCATATATATCTTCACTTGTGGCTTCACCTATATATATATACATATATATATATATATATATATATATATATATATATATATATATATATATGTTACGGATATATTTGGTAAGACGCATGTCATCGATCTAAATGGCCACCTGTCACAAGCAGGACTATGCTCCCTTTGGCCAAGTGGCAAAGCACAATTCCGTTCGGCAAGTAAAAAGAGGGTTCAATCCTACAAACAAGTCCGTCGGAATTATAGCAACCTACAAAGCTTGACGGTCTCATAAGGTGCTTATAGCCACCTAGGGAAGAAAATATCTAACGCCTCTACAGTAAGTAGATCTTATCCACTTGCCTCTACAGTGGGCAGATATTTTCTACTTACCTACGTAGCATCTACACAATAGGCAGATATTTTCTTACCGCCTTAGGAGATATTTACTCACCGCCTTACTTACCGCCTTACTCACCGCCTTTCCCACCGCCTTTAAAGATATTTTCCTAAACCACCTCTAAACTGCTATAAAAGAGGAACAATGATAGGAAGAAAGGGATCGAAAAAATCATTACACAAAGAACTAACTTATGTCTAAGACTTCCTTCTCAAGTTTTCTGACTTAAGCATCGGAGTTAAATCCAGGCAGAAAGGCCCAATTCCGATCACCCCCTACTCCCTTTTACAGATTCATCAGCGGGTAATTCAGATCGGAATTCCAAGGCGTTCTCTGTGTTCCTTGTTCAGAAGCTGAAATAAGCATCCACACCAACTATAAATTTTAACCGTTTGTCAAAGGCTAAGACCAAATCACCAGGCAACAGTAGCCAAAGTGTGAGGTGGACCAGTTTTTGGCATCAATAGTTTGGCGCCGTCCATGGGGACCCTTACAAAAAGCCAAATGATTACTACCAGAAGATCAAAACGAATCCAAGAACAAGGAGCACCTAGTAATCCTGAAGGACCTGGCGAAGTCCGAGGGTATGAGGAGATTTCGTTGGACAATCCACCTATCTTACCTCCATCGGAAAATCCTTCCGTCCCACTCCAGGAATCCATCCCGGAGTTTTATCTTAACATGCAGCAGCAATTAGAGCAGTTAACTCAAGCTGTTCATACTTTAACTCATCCGTCACTTCCTCCGACACAAACTCCACCAAATATGCCAACAGCCCCACTAGCCAATTCCGAAAGCAGAGGGAGGACAAGGACTCGCCCCCATGGAGAAAGAAGAGAGAGAACCGCTTTCTTAGCTAGTTTAGAACCTCCCTCCGTTCGACGTCGAGAGCAAGCTGCCACAAGAACAGAACGACAAGGATAAGAACAGAACGGAATTGTCCATCTGCTCCTACTGTTGACAGAAGAACACAGAGACAAGATCCCTCTCGAGGAAAACAAAAATCCGAACGGCATGTTCTCAACATATGCTCGCCCTTTATCAAGGAAATATTGGAGGAGCAAGTTCCTGATAGTTTCTGACCACCTGTTATGATTGCATATGAGGGCAAAACTGATCCGTCTCGTCACCTGAAGTCCTTCCGATCGAAGATGCTACTTTACGGAATTCTAGAAGCGCTTTCGTATGCTTAGAGCTTTTCTCGCTACTTTAGAGGGAAAATCGCAAGACTGGTTTGTCGATCTTCCATCTAGCACGATTCCTTCTTTTCAAGTTCTAGCAGATCGTTTTTTAGTTTATTTTGCTAACAAAAGAAAACTCCGTCTACCTTTATGCGCGTTAAGCAACGAGGGGGTGAAACACTCCAAGCCTATTTAAGCCGCAAATGGCTGTAACTATCCTGATGGAGGGTTTGCTAGAATCCCCTTTTTCGTTTTTCCCTCACTTTGGATCCGCCGAAAACCATCCTCGCTCTCATGATCCATGCCCAAAAGTATATCAATTCTGATGAAATTTATACGGGCTGGGAAGAGGAGGCTCGACGCGCCTTTGTGGAAATCTAGAAGGGAAAAGCCCATCAAAATGTCAACAAAAGGCCCACAGAAATCCGAAAGGAGGGAGGATCGCGCAAGGACCGTAAGGGTGAGAATAGAGGCCTGGACACTTCAACACGCCCACAGCGACATATGCTACAACCTAGAGAATCTTCAAAAGAAGGGAAAATTGTCAGATACGATTACCATACCCCACTAAATCAGACCAGAAGCCATATTCTTATGCAAATCCTGGATCAACAACTCTTGACATGGCTAGAACTAGCAAAGAATCCCGAACAGCAAAAGAATAGCAAAAGATATTGCAAGTTTCAGCAAGCTAAAGGGCATGACACAGAAAAATGCACCCATTTGATGAACGCCATAGAAGATGTCGTTAGAAGGGGACAATTGGAGCAGTATATCAACATTGAAGTCCAAGAGGAGCCTGAAACTTCACAGCCTGAAGAAGAAAAATGGGAGATGGTCGGATTTATTAGTGGTGGTCCTGGGTGTGGTGGTGAAAGTTTCGCCTCTCGAAAAAGCTATGCCCGAATGGTGGGAGCTGCGCAGGAAACAGAAGCGTCACAAAGAAGGTCTCGGCCTATGGTCCCCATCATTTTTTATGATAACGACGTCAGCAGGGTTCGCCACCCTCATGACGACGCCTTGGTCATCGCCATCATGGTTTTCAGCTTCCAAATGAAAAGAGTTCTGGTAGACAGTGGAAGTTCAGTAGACATTCTTTTCTGGAGCGCCTTCGAAAGAATGAGGTACGATGCAGACAACTTACTCCCCGTAAAATCATCTTTGGTGGGATTTTCCGGAGGGGTGGTACAACCAGAAGGAATGATCACGTTGCTAATTACGGTAGGAAATTCGCCAAGATCATCAACAATGACAACAAATTTCCTAGTTGTATGCTATGCTTCAAGTTACAATGTGATTCTTGGTAGGCCAACCCTCAATGCCTTGAAAGCAATAATTTCCACTTACCATCTTCTCCTCAAATTTCCGACCGAGAGTGGCAGTAGAGAAGTAAGAGGGGATCAACCCTTGGCACGGCAATGTTATGTCTCAACCCTCAAAGGAAAGTTCTAAACAAAGGCAAAACAAGGGTTTCAGAAGCCATGTTGATCAACAAAATAGCCGAACGGGAAGATGAGGAACTCCGACCCACACCAGTTGAATAATTGCTTACAGTTTCCCTAGACACAACTAGAGTGGAGCGTACTATGCAAATTGGTTCGGATTTGATAATAACACAGCAAGAAAATCTCATGGCAGCACTAAGAACAAATTCTGATCTCTTCGCCTGGTCATCAGAAGACATGCCAGGTGTAAAGCGTGATGTCATTGAACACCGTCTCAGCATAGATCAGTCGTTTAAGCCTGTCAAACAAAAAAGGAGGAATTCGGCCCCAGAAAGGCAGAAGGCTGCAGAAGAAGAAGTATCAACCCTTCTGAAGGCTGGATTTATCCGAGAGGTAAACTATCCAGACTGGTTGGCTAATATGGTTCTAGTGAAAAAGACGTCCAAAAAATGGAGAATGTGCGTGGATTTCACGGACCTAAATAAAGCTTGTCCTAAAGATTCATTCCCTCTACCTTCAATTGATGGTTTGGTTGATTCCACGGTGGGGCATGAGATGCAGAGTTTCTTAGACGCCTTCTCAGGCTACAATCAAATCCGAATGGCCAAAGACGACGAGGAAAAAACATCTTTCATTACAAGCAAAGGAACTTATTGTTATAAGGTGATGCCGTTCGGTCTAAAGAATGCCGGAGCCACCTTCCAGAGGCTCATAAATACAGTCTTCAAGAAGCAAATTGGCAGAAATGTCGAAGCTTATGTGGATGACATCTTGGTGAAGAGCCGAAAAGCCGATGAACACCTGTCGGATTTATAAGAGGCCTTTCAGTCGCTTCGAACTTACAATATGCACCTAAATCAGAACAAATGTGCTTTTGGTGTCCAATCAGGGAAATTTCTCGGATTTATATTGACTCAAAGAGGAATAGAAGCAAATCCGGAAAAGGTTAAAGCCATCCTTGATATGGGATCACCTAAAAGCCTTCAAGAGGTCCAACGGCTTAATGGACGCCCTAAGCGACTCACGGGGAGATTTATCTCTAAAGCTGGAGAGAAAAATCTCCCACTCTTCCAAGCCCTGCGAAAAGCACCAAAAATGGAGTGGCAGAAGAATGTGAGAAAGCCTTTCAGGAGCTTAAAGATTATCTCCGATCGCCTCAGTTGCTAGCTAAGCCGCAAGTAGGGGAAGAACTCTACATCTACTTGGCCGCTGCTCCTCGAGTGGTCAGTGCAGTCCTTTTGAGAGAAGACAAGGGAGTTCAGAAGCCAGTCTATTATACAAGTAAGATCCTTAACGACGCGGAGTCAAGGTATCTACCACTTGAAAAATTGGCTTTCGCTCTTATCACATCGGCACAAAGATTGAGACCGTATTTTCAGGCTCACAAAGTAACTGTCTTGACTGACCAGCCCTTAAAGCAAGTCCTCCATAAGCCTGAAAATTCCGGAGGACTAGCCAAGTGGGTGATAGAATTGGGTGAGTTTGATCTTACTTATAAACCCCGAACGGCAATCAAGGCTTAAGTGCTAGCAGATTTTATCGCAGAGTTGACCATTCCCACGAATGGGTTTGAACTCCCGTCACAGGATCCAGAAGAAAGCCCTGGCATCCCGTGGTCCTTATATGTCGATGGATCAGCAACTCAAGAAAAGTCAGGAGCCGGCTTTGTCCTTTATTCTCCTTCTAAATTGAAAATTGCAACAGTGCTCAAGTTCCAATTCCGAGCGACCAATAATGAAGCCGAATATGAAGCCCTCATCGCAGGATTGCATTTGGCCCAGGGGCTCGGAATTCAACATCTGTATGTATATTCCGACTCACAGCTAGTCATGAGCCACACATTGGGCAATTTTGAAGCAAAGGAGGAGAACATGATTAAATATCAGGAACTGGTGAAAAAAATAGTTCCATGCTTTGCTCACTTCCGGATCGAAAAAATCTGTCGAGCACAAAATGAAGAAGCTGATGCCTTATCCAAAAAAGCCACTGCACCTAGTGGAGATGCAGAATCTTCTTTCAACCTACAGTACCTTCCCACAAAAACTATTGAAGGGTTGGAAGGAGAAGTTCAAAGTGCAGCAGAAGAGTCAAGTTAAATTGATCCCATTAGAAACTACCTACAAGGTGGACCTGCACCATCCAACAAGACAGAAGCCAGACGGATTTCTTACAAATCTGCTTGGTACACCATCATTGGCGAAAACCTATATAAGAGGTCGTATACACAACCCTTCTTACGATGCTTGCGTCCCACAGAAGCAAACTATGTCCTTCAAGAAATTCACGAAGGCATTGGAGGGGGTCATATAGGAGGCAAAGCCTTGAGTTACAAAGTCCTACGACAAGGCTATTACTGGCCAACACTAACTCAAGATGCAATGGCGTTTGCCCGAAAATGTGATGCTTGCCAGCGGCATTCCAAGATTCAAAGACGACTACCAACGCTGCTTACGCCAATTATCAGCCATCGACCGTTTGCTATTTGGGGAGTTGATCTTCTAGGGCCATTTCCTACTTCGACCTGACAAATGAAGTTTCTAATAGTTGCCATCGACTATTTCACCAAATGGGTAGAGGTTGAGCCCTTGGCCAAAATCACAGAAAATGCTTGTCAGGGATTTTTGTGGCGAACGGTTGTTTGTCTATTCGGAATTCCGGTCGCCTTCATCTCCGATAATGGGCGACAATTTGACAACAAAGCTTTCAAAAGCTTTTGTTCCGAGCTCGGAATTGAATCCATGTTAACTTCCGTAACGCATCCTCAAGCCAATGGCCAAGTAGAAGTGACAAATCGCACCTTGCTCCAAGCTCTTAAAACCCGGGTCTACAAAAATGGAACTAACTGGGTTGAAGAAATTCTGAGCGCACTTTGGGCTTATAGGATAACCACAAGAACCCCCACAGGAGAAACTCCACTCTCTCTTACTTATGGGGCAGAAGCTGTCATCTCTACAGAGATAGGAATTCCTACCTTATGGACACAACAAACTTTCTCATCAGAAGAAAATGAGAAGAATCTCCGAGCGGAACTTGATTTACTTGAAGAGCGAAGAGAAGCTGCGGAAACAAAGGCAGCCATCTATCGCTAAAGAGTAAAAGGGTTCTATGACACAAGGGTGAAAAGAGTCTTCTTCCAAATCAGTGATTTGGTCTTAAGAGAAAATGAGTTCCAGGGAAACAAAAGCCGAACGTAGAAGCTAACTCCTAATTGGGAAGGCCCTTATGTCATAAAGAGAATTGTCCGAGTGGGCACCTATTATCTGGTGAATATGGAAGGAAAAACGCTCAAGCGTCCATTTCATGCTGAACACCTGCGACGCTACTATCAGTAAATTCTGTAGCCGTCTCCTAAATGTTTCATGAAATAAAGCTTAAGTCTTTCCCAAATGAAAATGAGGTGAAAATCCCATTCTACAAAAATGAGGTGAAAATCTCATTCCTAAAAGATGAGTCGGAATTATCCTACAAGGATAAATGATAATTCTCATCCAGAAATAAGGGACAAAAATCCCTATCGAAATATGAGGTAACAATCTCATTTTACAAAAGCAAGGGTCTTGCTCAACAAAACAAAGTCCCATGATTGGACTAAAGAAGAGAAGAACCAGCTATGAAGCTTAATTTACAAGCCAGATGAAGAAAGACAGGCTTTGTGAAGGACTTCTCGAAAGACTTCTTAATGGTTAAAGATAACCATGACTCGGAAATAAATCTTCACCAAAGTAAAGGTTTGTTTTCCATTCATGTAAACAGAAATTACATTCCAAAATGACTAAGTATTTACAAAGAACATTTCATAAAAATGTTAAAAACCCCTAAGAACTAGGGCCTTCCGGGCGGTCTGGAGGAATCTGAGTTGAAGGTTCAGAAATTTGGAGGCGAGGGGCCTCTGGAATCTTTATGATTTGTTGTTCCTTCAACTCCGTGAACCTCTTCAAGACTCCAGCAAGCCCCATTGTTAGCACGTCTGCAGGAGAAACGTGATGACCCACCTGCTGCAGTACGGAATATATGCGAGTGGCCCCCTCTTTTGCCTTCTCCCTAAGCCGAGCGACTTCTTTCTCTAACTTATCCGCTCGTTCAATTAAGTCTTTCATTTCTTACAAGTCAGATTTTGGAGTCTTCTGTCTGGAAGCCAAGTCTTCCTTGAGTGTGTCGCGCTCCCCTTTAAGTTCCTCTAACTCGACCTGAACGGCGGCGAGTTCAGCAACCTTAAACTTTAGATTCCATCGGGCTTCACCTCGCTCATCTTGAGCGGATTTAAGTTCCTCTTTCAAACTGCTGGAGTAATCCTGTAACTTTTTGATATTCTCCTCAGCGGTATGAAGAGAACCCTCGGAAATAGTCAGCTTGGCCGCTAAATCATCTTTCTCTTTTTCTATAGCGGCCAACTGTTGAAGCCGCTCGGCCTTATCTTGCTCAAGGGCGCGGATAGCCGCGAGCTGTTCCTTCTCTTTTCCCTCCAAGACCGCCACCCTAGAACTTAATTGGGCAATTTCTGCCCTACTCGCTTCCATCTTTGTCACAAAGATTGCCAACTCGATCCGCCCATTGAGCAGTCTATAGAGCAACAAATGAGTTAAAAACGATAATGCCGAATTAGGAAGTGGGAGAAATACAAGAATAGTTTTTACCAGCATGGCCGAGCGGAGAAGTTGGTAAGTGGCCTCTTCCCTCCCAGCCCTTCGGAGTTTCATGGAGAGCTGTTCGGGCCTCATGGCCATTAAAACATTCTTTACGGACCTGGCATCTAGAAAAGGAATATCCTCGGAAGGTAATTCCTTTCGCTGAGTTGCAGGCCCCTTTAAGGCTAAGTCTGCCACCCTCAGTTTGTCCAAGACGGCCGCTTCCCCCGTCTCCGCCTATGAAATAAGCCTAAAGTTAATTCTTAGTAAAACCATAGATATCCTTAAAGAGTAGATTCTTACCTCCATAATGAGAATATCATCTGGCCGACTAGAAGAAGGGCCCTCTGAAATTGGCGATAAAGCCGGGCGGACTTCTTCCTGAGTCGACTTCGCCTGTTCTCTTATAATTCCTGGACCCGATGCGTCCTCGGAATTCTTTCTCTTTGTCCTCCTCTCCTGGGAGGACCCAGCAGCAGGATCACGCTTGACCCTCTTTTTGGAAGAGTCAACGTCTTTTCTCTTCCTTTTCTTCTTCTCCTCCTTCGAAGCATCAGCGCCTGCGCTAGACGCCACCTCCTTCTTCTTTCGCCCACGAGGCAAGGGCGGATGTACTTCACCTTCGAAGGAGGCCAAGATGCCCTTAACGTAACTCAAATCCTCATCCTCCATCGGATTTCCTGTAAAAATAAATTCCGAAGCAAGTTAGATATCGTGATTCAAGATTAAACTAAATTAGATACACGAATAAATCCTACCGGCATATACTATTAAACGACATTTAAGGAGGTTTTCCTTGGTCAAGAATTCATCCATATAAACTTTGGATATTTCCGTCATGGACTTAAGAAGAACCTCCTCTTCTTTCGTCATCTCCTCACAAGTAATATCCGTGCGGGGAACCTCCCACTTGGTTCGGACATCTCACTTGGATTTACTTTTGACGAAGAAAAACTTACTCTTCCATCGCTTAATGGAAGAGGGGACTTTCCCTAGAAACTTTCTCCCGGAACGATTCGAAAAATAATACCAGTCGACATTAGACTCTAAACAAAGACTAAACAACATACGAAACCAACGAACGGTCGGATTTACCCCGTAATTCTTAAAGACAATAACAAAACCGTTGAGCAACCTCCAAGAGTTCGGAGTTAGCTGTGAAGGACACAAACAATACTCTTCCAAAATCGCCTTAGCAAAATCAGAAAAGGAAGCCTAAGGCCGCCCAATAACGCATCCTGATAGATGGCTATCTCCCCCTCCCTAGGAGAACTCGCCCTTTCCCCGCAACAGGGAACCCTAACCTCAAAAAGAGAAGAATCTATCTCATATTTCTCTACCAAACTATCTACATCCTTCTGCCCAAGGAGGTTTATGAAGGTACCAGACCCCCTACCCATAGCCCTAGAAGCGGGATGAATCCGCAAACCCTGGACTGGAGCCTCCCTAGACTCGCATGAAACTACGACAGAAACTACAGGTTTGGACGGAGAAAGGAGCGAAAGGGGTTGGGAAACCGCAGCTTCATGAGATTCATGAGAAGAACCAGAGGAAGAAGATGTAGCGTCACTAGCCATTACCTTAGAAGAGAAAGAGATGAGAAAAAACACAGAAATCCTAAGACCAGGGTTCGCCGGAGAAGGAGAAGTTTTAAGAAGAAGACACGATTTAACTTTTGAGAAAAAGCCTTTTCCACTTGTACAACTTCGCCTATATACAAAAGAGATGAATCCCTGGCCGTTAGATCTCAAAGCCACATCCCGATCAAACCGTTGAACCAAAGATCCTCAAATCAAGACCGTTCAGATAGCCATTATTACTTCTCCAAAAATTCCATCCACATCAGCATACCAAACGTCGCCTGACACACATAGGAAGCCACGCCCATCATGCTGTTGACAAAGCGCACGCCGCGCATGTCACGCCATCTTCTCCCTTTAATGCGAAACAGTGCGAGAGACACGTGTCTCTCTAGGGAGTAATGGGCGCTGTACCATAGGACCAACATCATAAAAGACAAATACACACATCCCAATATAGGATCACCAGCGATCATTCTTCTTGAAGAAATCAAAGATTCTATGAACAAAATGATAAACTTTATTTCATGTTACAACGATAGTGGCATTTAAAACACACACAACAAAACAACATGATAAGCCCTAGTGAATATATTTTCCGTCAGAATTCCCTAGCTAACAATCCACGGATCAATCCGAGGACCTGCTCGGATAAGATTCAGAGGAGCACAGACTTCCACAACCGTCGCTGTCCTCGTTATCACTAAGAAACCCCGACACAGCACGTGGGCGAAGATGGGGGCCCACTTCTCTACGACAGGAGTCGCTTCCGAACATTTCAACTTCGAAGCGCACACTCCCTGCATAAGCAATAATTAAAAGATCCCCCGCCTCTACATCATGATCAACGTGGAAGGCTTCCCACCCTTCCTCAATACTTATCTCACCTACACCCCTGTCAATAAGTAGAATAGACGGCCATACACAGCCGTTTGGACTTACCAAATGGATAACCCCAGTCCTTAACTCCGCCAGATGTTCATAAAAAGAACTTGGAATTCGCAAATGACAAGAACACTGAGTAAAAGTGAAAAATTTATAGAAAGACAAACGCTGAGCCATGATACAAAGCTACAAAGATTTTTGAATAAAAATACTATCCATACAAGCTTCTTAAATAGAAAAACCTATTGACACTATAGGCAAAAATTCCGGAGAAAAATCTACCTCGATTAAAACAACGGAAAGACAACACAGTAAACGTCGGTCACCTATTAAAGGCACATGTACCTTAGACAAAGTCTACATCTACATAGACATGCCAACTAAAGAAAGATACTTGTTCTCGAACCAAGCGAAAAGTGTGATTAGCACACCCCTCGCTCAGATTTTTCGAATAAGTACACTTTGGGGGGGACTAGTGTTACGGATATATTTGGTAAGAAGCGTGTCATCGACCTAAATGGTCACCTGTCACACGCAGAACTATGCTCCCTTTGGCCACGTGGCAGAGCAAAATTCCGTTCGACAAATAAAATGAGGGTTCAATCCTACAAACAAGTCCGTCGGAATTATAGCAACCTACAAAGGGTGACGATCTCATAAGGTGCTTATAGCCACCTAGGGAAGAAAATATCTAACGCCTCTACAGTAAGTAGATCTTATCCACTTGCCTCTACAGTGGGCAGATATTTTCTACTTACCTACGTAGCATCTGCACAGTAGGCAGATATTTTCTTACCGCCTTAGGAGATATTTACTCACCGCCTTACTTACCGCCTTACTCACCGCCTTTCCTACCGCCGTTAAAGATATTTTCCTAAACCGCCTCCAAACTGCTATAAAAGAGGAACAATGATAGAAAGAAAGGGATCCGAAAAATCATTACACAAAGAACTAACTTATGTCTGAGACTTCCTTCTCAAGTTTTCTAACTTAAGCATCGGAGTTAAATCCGGGCAGAAAGGCCCAAATCGATCACCCCCTACTCCCTTTTACAGATTCATCAGCGGGTAATTCCGATCGGAATTCCAAGGCGTTCTCTGTGTTCCCTGTTCAGAAGCTGAAGTAAGCGTCCACACCAACTATAAATTTTAACCGTTTGTCGAAGGCTGAGACCAGATCACGAGGCAACAGTAGCCAAAGTATGAGGTAGACCAGCTTTTGGCATCAACAATATATATATATATATATATATATATATATATATATATATATATATATATATATTAAAGCATTCTAATAAGATTACTTAATTACATAATAAACTTGAAAAAGGAGAATATGAGTATATAAATCTTAGCACATTCATACAAATTTTACCTTGATGACGTTATTCCGTAATTCTAGCTCGGCTATCCATATTTGTGTCATTGGATCTATTGTAAATCCACTCTTGCCATTCATTTAGATATCATAAGTATTAGAGAAGTGTTTCATCAAAATCTTCCATCGATTCTTCACTTGACTCTTTTCGATCTTCATGTCCAATGTTTTTGCAAGTTCCTCAACAATATTATTGTAAGCCTTGGAAACAAAAGTGACATTCACCTTAAGTCACATATTATATTGATTTAGAATGCATCAACTAATGTTGCATCCATTGCAGGTGTCCATACTAGATACTTTAATGTGCTACCTTCCCCCATGTCATTTTGTTTGGAGGACATGTTGTTTAAGGACAACGCATATGCATATTTGTAAAATTAAAATGAACATAAGCATTTAATGCATAGAATCAAATAAAAATTATTCACCTAACATCAATATTTCTTCGACACAAAAATGTACAAGATCAGTATTTCAATGGAGATCAAACATTACAAACACACACTAGATAAGCAAACACAACAGACAAACAAGATGGAAAGACAACATGGAAAGAAAGCTGATAAAATCTCTAATAAAGTTAACATTCTATATAATCTCTCCACATTGTAGCAGAAAATTCTTATCTCAAACGTTCTCTTATTGCAACATTGTCACTGTTACTACTATGAGTACAGTATCTATCATAAGTTACTTCTTGTCTTGCTAACTCTGTGTCGACCTCTGTAATAAGGTCCTCCTCAGGATCCACAAACATCAGATAATTATGCAAAATACAACAAGCTAGAATTATATATTGAATTTTGAGCTTTCACGGCATAACATGCATTAGAAGCATTTCAGATAATAATGAACCTCCTCTTCAAAACTCCAAAAGCTTGTTCAATAGCACTATGCAATCATGCATGATGGAGATTGAATAATTCATGATGATCTCTTGGAGGATTGTTTGATGAGTATTCCTTCAAATGATATTGTGCATCCCTATAAGGTATAATAAATCCTTTTGATAACATGAACCCAACATCTACAAGGTAGTTTTTTCCTTAGTTGAAACATATATATTATTAACATTTTTATTTAGAATAAATAAAGTATATTAAAAACCAAATTAAAAAAAACAAAGTAATAGTTTATTTACTAGTAGGAATTTTAATATTGTCCTCTCTCATGAATGCTTTTATAATTCTAGAGTCCGATGTAGCCCCTTCCCACCCATTGAGCATATACATAAATTTTAAGTCAATTATGCATGATTGTAAGACATTTTGCTTTGGGTAGTCTTTCCTGCTATGGTTATTAGGAGCATCTTCACAAGCCACTTTTACACGTATATGTTATAGGAGCATCTTCATGGTAATTAGGAGCACCAACACAATCCTTACATGTCAACATAGTGTAATACAGAACTACTAAATTTCTTATTTTCATCAATTGCATGAAACTAACTTATGTAGGCTAAAATGTTTTAAAATTTTAGCTTGAAATATGGGAAAAATCTCACTCTGAAGAATCTCATAGGGGATGGTTGCGCCATCAGGCTGATGAAGGAATTTATCTTCTAATTGGATTATAGCTTTTATCACATTATGTAAATGCAAGCTAATAGTCTCCCCCGAACGTCAAAACCAAAACTTTACTTGTTCTTAGACAACTTGTTCTTCCACACTCACCCATCGTATAGGTCTTAGACAACATCTCTAATGATGTTATGACTAATTCCATTTATCATAATATGGTAATTATCTCATCTCTATTTTGTCTCTTCCTAAGCTCATATTATAAGTTGTTTTTCTTTTATGAGAATGCCTTTGGATAAAGTACCATTGAAGCAATAAGACAAACCACATATGCAACCATATTATGAACTGTAGTCCACCAATCTATAACTTCATCATTATCCATCTAAATTCATTAATTATATGAATGATTACAATTATTAGACATGTAGTAAACTTTAATATACACATTACTATGATGGGCCTTGCTTCTTGGGAAGCATAAAAGCACTGGATTGAACCCAATCAGAAGTGGCGAGTGGATGGGGTCGTTTAAGAGGACATTATAGATAGATACCAATAGATAGAAATGAATGTATTTGTGACCACTTAAACACACTAATATAGTTCTTATTACCAAATATCGACGCAGAGCATAGATACACGTCAGAAGGGAGTCTGGAGTGATTCTAGTCATCTCTGAGATTGAAGTAAGTTACTCTTGCCAAGTTCCTATTTAACGATGAGTATTTGTTGATTTTGCTATGGCTATGTTCTAGCATGCTTATTATGATGATCTCGATCATTGCTTTGACTATACTCACATAATGATATTTCTGAGTTGTTGGATTGCTCCATGATTGTGTGTGTATGTTTGATATGGTTCATGTGTTATGGTATTTACAGAACATACATGTTCGTTGATCGATACGTGGCTGTGGACACACATGAGTCTATGCTCCATCCGGATATGTGTGTGTCAGTTTTACCATCTGTTGTTGAATGTTCGTGCTCACTAAGCACACAAACTTGTGGACCGGGATAAGACCTGTTGTGCTTGTGGGGTGGCTTGGTAGGTGTGCATTAGTTGAGTTCTATTCCTTCCGCCCAGTGCAGTGGAGCGTGGCTCCTGCAGGTCGTAAGGGCCGAGGACACCCTAGCGTTCTGGCATTCCGGTATTCCATGCCAGAGGGAGGATACTCTGGTTGTCCAACCCATCAGTGGAGATAATTCGCTGACTATGTCGATACGTACGACAGGTGACGCTACCGACTTACGGCCAAAGGGTCATTTCCAGCTCAGGATGATGATGCTGACCAGGGGATGTTTGATGAGTCTTCCTTGGATTCTCTTACAGAGCTTAAGGTTGTGGATGTGTTAGGAGTCCCTACGGTTGATAGTCTTTTGTAGTAGGTTTGAGACTCCTAGATGTTGGATAGCGTGGGGCGTGGTCCACACATGCTTGATTTGTTATGTTCATTGATTTACTTTACTTGTTATTGCCTTATTACTTGTTTTGTTATATGACTTTCTTGTGATCCTTGCGCGTGGGCATGGGAACGATGTCATGGAGCCATAGGACAAGAGGGGGGTTACTGGGCCACCCTGCGCATGGGTGGGGATGCTTATTGGGCTTTCCTTCTGAAAGCTCATACATTTATTCTCATCTTTTTCAGATCCTGAGGAGTAGCTGACTCGGACTGAGGAACGGTACGGGGGTTGGGACATTCGTACAGAGGTTCGAGATCATCATGTTTTTTAATTTGTGAGTAAGGTGATGTTATATAGGACCCTTGTAGGGCCTTGACATGGTAGGGTGCCAGTACCCTTTTATTTTCCGTTGTGGACTCTGGTTTATTTAACAATGTCATTTGGATATTTTTTTTTGTTTATCTGTTATATGTTCTTGTTTACCTAGACCTTGTATTTGAGTGGAGTGCGGCTCTACTTTGGTACGGCCAATCTGTTCACATGCTCGAGGCCCAGGAATTGGGTCGAGGCGTGACAGATTAAAGTGGTATCAAAGGTTCTGGGAAAGATAGCCAGACTTCATGAAGGATCGGTGTCGATCACATCTGATCGCGACACCAAGTTTGTCTCGAGATTCTGGGAAAGTCTGTATATAGCTTTAGGTACTCGTTTGGCTTTCAGTACAACTTTCTTCCTCAGACAGATGGACAATTAGAGAGGACTTCAAATTTTGGAGGACATGTTAAGGACATGTATCTTGAACTTCACGGACTCGTGGGACAATTGTCTGAGTCCAGGAGAGTTTGCCTACAACAATAGCTATAAGGCAAGCATATAGGTTGCAGCTGAAGCACTTTATGGGAGAAAGTACCGAACCACAATATGTTGGAGAGATGTGGGTGAAATAAAACTTGAGAAACTAGACATCGTCAAGAAGACTACGGATCAGGTCACAATGATCAGAGAAAGATTGAAGGTCGCTCAGAGCCGTCAGAAGAGTTATGCCGATCAGCACCGCTCTAAGATGGGGTTCCAGGTTGGTGACTTACTGTTACTGAAAGTGTCTATAACATCCTGAATTTTCTAAATAAATAAAGAGGAAAATTCTATAAAATTAATGAGATTAATTAGCACAGAAAATAAATTAATTATTTTAAAGCTCAATTAGAGAAAAATTGATGATTAATAAATTTAAATCCAGCCCCGCAACTAATGGGCCTAGGGAAGGCGTTATTGGGTTGGCCACTTACACTTGGAATAGTTGGAGGTAGATAGTAATGATAACCTTGGTTAATTAATTTGGAGATTTACTAAGTGTTAATTAATCAAGATTGACTATGTGGGAGATACCAGACAAATGTTAGACCTCCAATAAAGTAGATCGGGCGAGTCAAAAGCTGATATTTTCGGATCTGGTCTGACGAGAGACAGACCCCGTGATGTTACATTGCTCCCGTTCCACTTGAATCATTGACTCTGGATTTCCGGATCTGGGTCAATGAATTATTAAAAAGATAATATTAATTAAAGGTTGATATGATATAAAGTTTAGAGATAATTCAAATCATGGGAATTGCATAATATAGACTAATGTTAAAATATACATATATGAATATATATAGATATGTTTGGGTGACTTAGGGCTTATAATGGAAATGAATTCAATTGAAGTTTGATAGAAGTCGTGTTCCTCCCTCATCCAAGCCCTAAGCCGCTTCTTCACCTCCTCCTCTCTCTCTCTCTACCTACACCGAGCCTACCCGCTGGCCTGCCCGACCCGTGCTAGCGTCTATCGGTCGCCGCAACCCCGGAACTCCTCATACAGAGCAAGCCCGTGCGCTGCGCGACTTGAACATCCAGAGCCCCCGCCCGTGTTGCTTCGCTGGTTAGGCCCCCTGACGGCGCCGCCCTCCCCCAACTGCCCGCCGATCTGACACCGCAGCACATCTCCGGCCAGCCTGCAGCCATTTCGCGACTAGCTCTTCCTCTTCTCATTTCCGACGATCAGAGCGTCGACAAGATCCCCTCCTTGTCTTGTGAACTTGAATTTGAGGAAAACCTAAAATGATTTCCATAGATTTGGGTTTGAAATTTGTTGAATGATGTTTGAAGGAGGGTTTGTGAAATTTTAGTGGAATTTGAGGGATAATGATATTCATTGAGTTATGCAGTTAAATGGTTTAATTAATTTTGTTAATTATGTTAATGATTGTATAATTTTCGGAGACCTATAAATAGAGTAGGTGCTGCAGAATTTTTCAGAAAAATTTTAAGTATTTAAGTCCTATTAGCTTCCTTGTTAGCATGCCTCCATGATAGTATACTTAAGGAATAATACATGCTATAGTAGTGTTTAATTGATATTAATGATCATGCTAAGGGATATGTTAGGAGTAATAAGCATGATTAAGGATAAGATGAGCATGTGGTATAATTATCGTGTTTATCATATTTCTAAATGATAGAGCTAAAGGTATGAACATACGGATCTCGTATTTATCTAGTTATTATTGTATATTCTAGAAAAGGGTCAAGGTCCCGCGGGAGCATCAGCAGGACCGAGCCAGACCTAGGAATATTCGAAAGACTTCTAGTGAGGGGACATCTCTGTAAATGTAGTGTTTATGCATGTATTCATCGTGATTTTATTTACTCATATTCTTATGAGTTTTATATCGGGTTGTGGATGTCATTGGATTTTATATAATGATTCCATGTTTGTTTAATTATTTAATATTTAAAGAGCATGAGAAATGGCAAAGTGAAACCCTAAGGGCTAGAAATTGATTATTACATGTATCATAGGCCGCACTTTAGTTAGATACATATGAGGGATCTAGCAGGGCTAAGGATAGAGTGCAGATATTAAGTAGACGATATCGGGTTAAAAAAGGGACTTTGGTTTTCAATCGCTTTTCTTAAAACAAAAATGTTTGAGAAAGTCATTCTTTTTATAAACCTTTCTAACTCTTGTGGGTACCCGTATCGGATACGAGATTCATACTTGACGTACATATGTAGATGTATACCGCTAGTTGTCAAGTACTGGGCTCATGTAGATTTATATCGTTGTTTCTGGTCATTACGATCATGTAGATTTATACCTCTGTTCCTTGATGGGAGTTGGAGTCCTTCCGAGACATTCGAAGTAGGGGTGCATGCTTGTATGATATGAGACCATTGCATACACATATTTATTATATGCTTGATATGATATGAGATCGCATATGTGCTTTATTCAGATTTCTGATTGTGTTAGCATGCTTATCATGATTTAAGCTAATTATGCTGACCATCATGATTTATATTTGCATATGCACATGTACTAGTTTTTTAGTATAGTTTCTGTCGAGAGACAGGTATGTATAATACCTGGCAGATTTGTCCATATTTACTAAGCTTGTATAGCTCAGCCCCTTCGGTTATTGGTTTTCTATTACAGGATCTAGACAGGGATCTGAGTATTAGCTCATGTCGCGAGCGGGGATTAAAGTCTAGATTTGGCTCTTACATACCTTGTCTTTATCTAGTGTTATGTTGTTGTATTGATGAATATCTATGTTTTTATTCCGCTATATTTTGGGTCGTTGTTGCCCATGACTCTAAAAAATGTACTTTAGTATAACTTTGGTCATATTTACCTTTCTGGTGTGTAACTGGGTATGATTATGTTATTTTATTATGATTAGATTGAAGTACATCACTGTTATCATGTGTTTATTTTTACATCCTTAGGCTTAGGATACCCTTTTGACCTGACTGGTGTGATATATGTCTCAGTAAAGAGATGGGTGTTACATTTAGTGCTATCAGAGCGAGTCGTTCATAGACCTTAGAGTTCTTGAGGTAGTCAAGGTTTTAGGGTGGGAGTCAAAGTTAGTTGACATAAGGAATTAGTTGTATAAATTGCTAAGTAGAATTATGTCATTTAACTGACACTTGTTGGATGTTGCAAAATGACTTCGAAAAGAGGATGGGGGAAACCACCTAGGGTACCACGTGAAGAACCCGTGGAGGAGCCACATGTGGATACCCTCGAGCCAGAAGAATATGGTGATGGCTCTCATGCGCATCCTGCCCTGGGATACAACCCGTGTATGCAATAATTTCCTGAGATGCAACAATTCTTTGAGCAGATGGCACAAACCTTTGATGCGTTCCCCAATTTTCAACAACAACAACAACAATATCAACAACAACAACAACAACAACAACAACAACAATATCAACAATAACAACAACAACAACAACAACAACAACAACAACAACCCGGGGGTAGGGATCCGGATTATGTGACTAGAGCCGGGCAGATAGGGCTTAATCACTTCCTCGGAACACAAGATCCAACTGAAGTTGAAGCTTGGATCAGACAATTAGAGATGGTGTTTGAGGCGATGAGGATCCCGGAGGATGAGAAAGTCATAACAATACAGCTGCTATTGGGACAAGAAGCGTTGTTGTGGTAGGAATCGGCTTGTATGTGCCTTACTAGGTCGGGTGTTTGGACCTGGCCGAAATTTAAAAGGGCCTTCGAGAAGGAGTACTCACCCTGAGTTCACCGAGATACAAAAAGAGCAAAGTTTATCTATCTGACTCAAGGAAACTCGACAATGACAGAGTATCATGCCAAATTCACTGCACTGAGCCGCTATGCACTAGAGATGGTGGAGAATCCCTGGAACTGATGTAGGAAGTTCGAGGAGGGACTTCGGGATGAGATCAAGATTCCTGTCATGGTTACAGGATTGGAAGATTTTTGAGGTATATTCAAGTCTGCACTCCGAGTTGAGAGGGGTCTGAACAAGAAGAAACAAAGACTCGAGAAGTGGAACAAGAGAAGTAGCCCAAGCTCCCAAGTAGGGGGAAACACAAGGCCCAACAAAAAGAGAAACATCAGCAGCAATGGTGGTTCCTCGCCAAGTGGGAACAAGAGAGGGAAACCGCAGTATCCAGTCTGCAATAAGTTTCATTACCGTACTTGTGGTGCCGATGTGTGCTTTTACTGCAATTAGAGTTGCATTACAAGAAGAAGTGCCCACTAGTAACCCAGGGGTGCGGAGTCTCTCTACAGGCTAGTGCTGGAGACCACACTGCGCATGAGATGCAGGGATTTTCTATTATGGGTGGTGCTGGAGGCAGCCGAGGAGGATCCTCTGGTGGAAGGTCTCGAGTTGCAGGCACAGGAGTTTGTAATGTCGGAGAAGCAAGCCGTGAATACCCTAGACGTCATTGCAGGTATGGTGCAGATTTTTAATACAGATACCTGCATATTGATTGATCCTGGTTCTACACATTCCTACATTGCTACTTCTTTTACATTGCCTGAGAATGTGTATGCTACTAGACTAGTAGAAACAATAATTGTGGCATCCCCCATAGGTAGTTCAATGATTGTTAAAGTAGTCTATGAGGGATATGATGTAAAAATAGGCGACCAGAAACTCATAGCTAATTTAATCCCGATGAGGATCCTAGACTTCGATGCGATCCTAGGGATGGATTGGTTATCTTTCCATTATGCCAAGGTTGGCTGCTATTGGAAGATGGTATATTTCCAGCGTCCAGGAGAAGTGGAGATTCTCTTCTACGGGAGACGAGCCGAGATGGATGAAGCCTGTTTGGCAAACGTGGTGGAAGCGGAAGCCCCTATGGCAAATGTCCAAGATAAAGCCGTGGCATGTGAGTATCTTGACGTATTTCGGGACTTACCTAGATTAATTTTGACATATTCCGTGACTTACCCGGATTACCACAGCACAGAGGCATGGAGTTCTCAATTGAGTTGGTTCAAGGAACAACTCTGATCTCTAGGGCACCATACAAGATGGTACAGTAGAGTTGAAAGAATTGAAGGCCCAGTTGGATGAGCTACTAGAGAAGGGGTTTATTAGACCTAGTGCCTTCCCCTGGGGGTGCGCTTGTGCTGTTCATGAAGAAGAAGGATGGCTCCATACGGATGTCCGTAGACTATAGACAGCTGAATGATGTGACTATCCAGAAGAAGTATCCGTTACGACATATTGATGATTTGTTCGACCAGTTACGAGGAGCCTGTGTGTTCTCTAAGATTGATTTGAAATCGAGCTATCATCAATTATGTGTATGAGAGGAGGATGTGTCGAAGATGGTGTTCCGAACTCGGTATGGGTATTTCGAGTTTTTGGTAATGCCTTTCGGGTTGACGAATGGACCAGTAGCGTTAATGGAGATGATGAACTGGGTGTTCGCACCCTATTTAGACCAGTTTGTGGTAGTCTTCATCGACGACATCTTGGTGTACTCTCAAAACGTAGAGGAGCACATCAACCATCTTAGGATAGTGCTACAAACTCTACGGGAGCAGCAACTATATACCAAACTCAGTAAATGCGAGTTTTGGCTTTAGCAAGTCAACTTCTTGCGGCATGTCATGTCAGCGGCAGGAATTTATGTGGACCCCCAGATGATAGAAATGATAGTGAACTGGCAAGCCCCAACTAATGTTTACGAGATCAGAACTTTCCTGGGGTTAGTCGGTTATTATAGGCGATTTGTTGAAGGATTTTTTGTGATTTCTCAACCGATGACGAAGCTGCTGAGGAAGAATAAAAGGTTCGAGTGGACGGAGGATTGCGAGCTGAGCTTCCACGAGTAGAAACGCCGATTTGTGTTTGCTCCTATTCTTACCTTACCTACAGTTGGAGTAGGTTTTGACATCTATAGTGATGCTTCATATCAAGGTTTAGGGTGTTTCTTGACACAACAGGGCAGAGTTATTGCCTATGCTTCTAGATAACTCAAAACTCATGAAGTAAACTATCATGTGCATGATCTGGAGTTAGCGGCTATGGTCTTTACTATGAAGATATAGCGACACTATCTCTATAGTTAAGCCTGTAAAATCTTCACTGACCATATTAGCCTGAAGTATTTGATGACCCAAAAGGAGCTTAATATGCACCGGAAGAGGTGGATGGATTTACTGAAAGATTATAATTGTACCTTCGAGTATCACCCTTGGAAGGCGAATGTGGTGGTCGAAGCTTTAAGTCGGAAGACGATGGCGCGATTGGGGACCAACAGCCTCGCCCAACTCCAAGATTTGAGATCCACTAGAGCGCAATTCTCGGTAGATGAGCTAGGGGTACTACTGGCAAAGTTCCATCTTTGACCAACGCTGATTGTGCAAATTAAAGAAGCTCAAAATCAAGACTACCGATTGTTGCGACTGGTTGCGAAAATAAAGGATGGAAGGCATGGCGACTTCTCCTTAGCTTCCGATGGAGTAGTAATGCTAGGTACTCGAGTATATATACCAAACCATGAAGGCCTCAAACTACAGATTATGGAGGAGGCTCACTGCTCGGCTTGTGCGATGCATCTGGGGAGTACGAAGATGTACCGCAACATAAAGGAAAATTATATTTGGCAGAAGATGAAGAAGGAGATCGCAGATTATGTAGTTAGATATCCGATCTGTTAGCAGATCAAAGCTGAACACAAGAAGCCACCGGGGTTATTGGTACCCCTGGAGATTCTAGAATGGAAGTGGGAAAGGATAGCCATGGATTTTGTGACTAGTCTTCCTCGAACTAGTCAAGACAAAGACGCCATATGGGTTATAATAGATAGACTGACCAAGTTTGCCCACTTCCTCCCTAACAAGACTATCTACTCTCGGGATCGGTTGGCACGGTTGTACGTAGAATAGATTGTTAGATTGCATGGAGTACCCGTGGCCATCGTATCGGATCTAGACCTGAGGTTCACCTCTCATTTCTGGAAGAGTTTGCACAAGGCCTTAGGGATGAGGCTGAACTTCAGCACGACGTTCCACCTAGGGCTGTGCACGGTTCAGAACCGGACCGGACCGGTCCAAAACCGGACCGGACCGGTTTAACCGGTTTCCATATTACTTGGACCGGACCGGACCAAATAATATGAAAATCCGGACCGGTCCAAACCGTTTTGGACCGGTCCGGTCCGGTCCGGTTCCGGTTTGGACCGTTTTGGACCGGTCCGGTCCGGTGCCGGTTTTTATGAATTGAAATTGAAATTAATATATAATTATTAGACTCATTTCTCATAAATATAAATATTAAATAAAAATACTGATTTTTTTTA
This sequence comes from Dioscorea zingiberensis, assembly GCA_026586065.1. Lineage (NCBI taxonomy): Eukaryota > Viridiplantae > Streptophyta > Magnoliopsida > Dioscoreales > Dioscoreaceae > Dioscorea > Dioscorea zingiberensis. Next base: position 16,720,571 of record CM048826.1, on the reverse strand, counting down.
TTTTCAATTTCCAATACAACAATTTGAGAAGGCAAATAATACATACATGTGATCAAAAACAAAAATTACAAAATAAAAAAATGTGATTCATCCATTCTTAATTTTTATAAAATAGTCTAAATAGTAAATACACTACAATTGTATAAAAAATTAAAAATAAGAGATCAAACAAAATAACAAGTACTGAAACATTACAATTCTCACTGGATTCAGATTCTACATTTCTTCACACTTCACTTCATTACATAAATGATAAATGTCATAAAAAATAAAAAAATAGACCACATAATCTTGCAAAGAAAAAAAAATAGTTACATTACAAGTTAAAAGACTAAAAGTCTAAAAGTTACAAGTCACACAATCACACTCCACTGATTCTTTTACACTTTAGATTACATTATTCACGATTTACATTCGGAGAAGAATTTCCAAAGGACCAAACACAAGCAACTGAAAGGATTCTGAGTTACATGCCTCTCAGTAACTTCTCCATCCCCTCCTTAGCTTTGACTTTCATCTTCTCATCTCTCAGTTCTACTTTCTCAGCCTGTAAAGTGAAAACAATGAATGAATGAATAAAACAGGAGCAAAGAGAGCATTGAGAGGGATGAACACTAGAAATTCACCTTGAGATTCTTTATGGAGACTTGGAGTGCTTCATTTGATTCTTTAGGCTTTTGAGCTTCAAGATGTAGCTAGTTCAGAAGCCGATTTGTATCACTGAGAATCGTTCCTTTGTCTGCCTTTGGCTTTGGGGGCCTTCCTGGGTCCAAGATGGTTCACAAATCTGCAAACCTGACAAGACTCAAAACATCAATTCAGGTGCATATACATGTGAAGTAGTAGAGATAGTATGGTGTGTGTATGCAATTGCAAACCTATCAATGAGTTTGTCCCTTCTCATTTTCTCTCGACAAGCTTTTGTTCCAGGTGCAGCACAAAACTCCACCCTTGTCCTGACCAACTCCACCTTGTCACGACCAACAACAAATGCAAATTAGATTTTAAGCAAAACTAATTTTTAAGCAACAAGAAAACTAAATAATGGCATTGTTGTTTATACTTTATACCTTTTCTTGTGCAATTATTCTCCGAGAAGTATTCCACTTTCTGTGAGACATCAAACTCAAGAATAGCACTGCATGATCAAAAACACAATAATAATCAACCAGAATTCAATTCCCAGGAAATGAAATGAGAGATTGATATCAACTTGGCAATTATCCATTGTTAAAATACATATTCTCCATGCTGAAACACAACAAATCACAAAACAAAATTATAAATCAGAAATCACAAATCACAAATCACAAATTACAAAATTCCCTGTACTCTTGCAGTTCCACTCTTACGATTTCATACGGTTCCTTGCACTTACCGCGATTCCCACCAAAATTATAAATCAGAAATCATAAATCATAAATCATAAATCAGTCAATGACTCAATTGGATTGAATATTGCCCTGCACTCCTGCAGTTCCCTGCAAAATGTTCATTTCCCTATCAGTTAACATGCTTAACTGAAACTAGAAATCAGAAATCAGAAAAGAAATCAGTCAATTGCCAATTGTATTGAATATTGCCCTGTCATTGTTAGTTTCCTGAAAGCATATAATCAAGCAAGTAAAAGAAAAGCTCAACCTCAAAGCATCAAACAGTCAAATCCCATACATACTTGGAAGACAATTCAGGAGAATCCAATAATAACTAGAAAAATTCAGAAAGCAAAGGTAAAGTCTTGAACAAAAGAACTGGAAAAAAGTAAAGGTAAAGTCTTGAAAAAAAGTCTTGAACAATATCAATCTGAGTCTCCTTCACTATCATCCTCCTCAGAGATTGTGGAAGGTAATTGTTCTCCAAATGAATGTGAACCTGTTGACATTGTTTCCATTTTCTGAAAAAAGTAGTAAAGAAGAAAAGAATAAACAAGTGATGAAAGTTTAGTAATCAATATTATGAAATAAATAAAGAATAAGTTTTAAAGATAACACACAAAATTGATTGAGAATGCAATAAGTTGTCCAACTCTTCTCGCATTCTTCATCCATAATAGTTGAAGGCGATTGGCAAGCAACCAATCCGTGAGCACATCAACGCCTCAACCATCCTCGGATGCAAAGAACTCCTAAATGAATCAAGAATTCTACCACCACGGAAAAAGGCAAATTCAGGCTGAGAAACTTGAAGCAGCTTAATATCTCTCGAGCTATGTGTGACAAGATTGGGTACTTATGACCATTCAACCTCCACCTCAGAGGAGAATATCCAATTGTCGAGAGTATGGTTCACAACTATCATTCAAGTATTTGTCAACTTCATGCTTACTTGATGAAGAGTCATCGGGATGCATATTCGACAAAAGATCGATTCTTGTTCCTCAACTTATTTAGCGCTTAGTGTGCTTTGCTTATCATTTGAGGACTGTGGATTTTCTTTGTCATACAAGCTGAACAAATTCTTAAGCAACTTCTCAACTTTCTGGCACACACCTTCAATGTAATCTTGTGGCTTTTGGCATTTTGCATAGAAATGTCTAAGTAGTTTGAACTTGAACCTTGGATCAAGAACAAATGACCACAAACAACATCATTAATCTTCTCTGCATCCCCGGTACTTGTCAAATTTATTCTTCATTCTAATAGCCACTCAAATGCAATGTGTGGGATTCCCATCCCCGGTTGATTTATCATCTTATCCAACTTTTGGGATATATCAAATATTTACGGAAGAAACAAATTTGATGTTGCATATGATGACCCACTAAACTTCTTAGTGGCCATATAAAATATCTTGAAGCTGTATATTCCTTGCTTGCTCCAAATCATCATAAGTAGGCGGTTGTTGATCATCTTCTATGAAATAGTTATCATAATTTCCATCACCAACCATCCCATCAAATGCCTTTTGGAATCTTATTCTTTGTATCCAACATAAGATAGGTGGAATTCCACCTAGTGGTCACATCTAAACACAATAAGGCCTTTGTTTCAATTCCTTCTCTTTCACAACATTAGATCAAATGATTGTTGCCTCCTTTGTTGAAGACCTTTTATATTTGCAAGCAAGTCTGATTCTTTCCACAGATGTCTCAATCTCCTTCAAACCTTCATTCACAATCAAATTGATAATGTGAGCACCGCATCTTAAGTGTAGAAATTTTGGTTCTAAAATAATAGAACCTGGACCAGAACCCAATTTCCTCTTCAAATGCATTTAGTGCAGCATCATTAGATGATGCATTATCAAGCTAATGATGGTGCATAGTTTTTTGATGTTCCATTCTCGCATGCATGCCTCAAGCTCTCTACTAATGGTCTCCCCCTTGTGATTCGGAACTTGAAAGAAGTTGATGATTCTCTTATGCAAAACCCAACCCTTGTCAATAAAATGTGCTGTGACACACATGTAGTTAATGTTCTGAATGGATCTCCAAGTGTCGGTGGTCAAGGAAACTCTGTACTTCTTCATACTCTTACTTAATTTTTTCTTCATGTCCAAGTACAGTTGATATCAATCTCTAGCCACAGTTGTCCAAGATGGTGGCTTAAACTTTGGTTGTAGCTTGAAACAAAATGTCTTGAATGCCACATTTTCAACATGCCTAAACGGCAGCTCCCCGCAAACTATGTACTCGGCACAAGCTATTTTGCAAACTTTTTGATCAAAATTCCACGGTCACCAACTTTCCATCTTGACTCCATCTACCTTTTCAAAGGCAAGAGTTTTTGTCTTTTTACCATCATTATTTGGGTTCTTGGGCACTTTCCTAGATGCTTACCTTGGAAGTACTAGTACCATTTTTGCTCTTATCACACTTATAATTCTTCCCACAATGCTTACATTCAACCCTATCGGGTCCCTCTATTTCTTTGAAATCTTCCCAAACATCGACCATAAAGAAGGATTTCCTTTTTCTTGAAACAACACTTGAAGTCGTCTCATACACATTTCTAGATGTATCTTGATTTTCTTCCGCCATTAAATTTTGCTAAACCAAAAATAAAAAACAATGAAGTTACCATGTCCATCATATATGAATAGAATAAAATCAATAGAATCTTTGAAAAATGAAAAGCAAGGCGAGAATTTGGAAAACAAGAAACACAAAAACTAATTATAAAATTATAATATAAAATCGGCCTTAAATCAATGAATCACTAGTATCAATTACAGCGAGTAATATGATGAGAGACATGGAACATCTTGAAATCAGGGGCTTGTATTTTGAAACCAAATAGCTACTCAAGGCAACCAATGATTGTATCATATTATCAATTCTATCACTATGTAAATAAAACAAATGAATTGAAGAAACTCCACATACAATTCATCTTACATGTATGCAACGTTCATAACCATAGTTGGATTTCTTAACTAATACCAAATTAAATCATGCAAAATGAAATTAAAGAAAGACTTCTCCTACAACCTCCCGTAGTCAACCAAAATAAATTGTAGATAATTAATTGAAACATCCTCAAAACTCAAAAGAACCAAGTGTCAAATGCAATGAAATGAATAATTTGGAATTTGTCAGTTTTCTTAGTTTAGAGCCATTGGATCAAAAGTTTAATAATTAATAGTTGTTGATATGTTAATTTGTGCAAACATTTGTCTATATTATGTTTGATGTATTGGTAAATCAAAATCTGGAATAGAAAAAGTACAACCATTTTGAATCAATGAATCCCTTGCCCCCAAAGAGGAAGAAAATGAATGAATCATGATACATTAATTGAGGAAAAATGAAAAAATTATATATACAACTACGAGAGATAGGCACTTAAAATGGGGTGCCCAAGTGAAGCCATGATAGGCGAACGGAGGGTCTGACGTTCTAATCTAACAAAAAAGAAAGAAAAAAAAAGGCTTTTTCCATAAGAAATCATAATAAAATGCTTTTGGAGTGTGACCCCATCACACAAATCGAAGATATCCTGAAAGAGAGAGCTGATTGAGGAAGTACCTTTCTATGATTCTTCAACTTCACGAGGAGGGAGAGCGAGAGAGGTAGAGACTACTCAAACTAGAAAGCGCGGCTTCACGACGCCACGAAGCAACGAGTGAAAGAGAGGGAGAATCGGAGATGAACCGCAAGAGGGATCCTGGAATCGGAGAGACAGACAGTGAGACAGAGAGGCGAGAGCGGCGGGTATGGAGTGGATAGATTGGATTGAATTTTTGTTCTGGAACCCTAAAAAAAATTAATTTTCTAATAATCCTAAAAATATTTTAGGGATTTAAAAATGAACCCGTCCGGTCCGGTTTGGACCGCGGTTCGGAAAACTGGAACCGGACCGGACCGGTCTGGAACCGGTTCCGAAACCGTACCGGACCGGTTAAAGAAAAAACCGGTTGGAACCGGACCGGCGGTTTAAAAAAAATCGGTTCGGTCCGGTTTCTGGTTTAACCGGTTTTTATGCACAACCCTAGTTCCACCCACAGATGGATGGGTAGTCAGAGAGGATAATACAGATACTTGAAGATTTGCTTCGAGCCTGTATCATGGAACCGCCTAGGAGCTGGGATGAGAATCTGGGGCTGTTTGAGTTCGCATATAACAACAGCTACAAGATTAGCATAGGGATACCACCCTACGAGGCGCTGTATGGCGGGAGGTGTAGAACTCCGCTATGTTGGGATGAGGAAGGTGAGCGGAAGATACTAGGCCCAGAACTGGTGCAGCAAACCGCAGAGAAGGTGAAACTGATCAGGGAGAAATTAAGGATGGCACAAGATAGGCAATGGGGTTATGCTAATAACCGCCATTGAGACTTAGAGTTCGAGGTGGGGGATAGTGTATATCTGAAGGTATCCCCCTATAAAGGCGTTCTGAGATTTCACAATCGTGGGAAGCTTAGCCCATGTTACATTGGGTCATACGTGATCTATGACAGAGTAGGCCCTGCAGCCTACCGACTCGAACTAGGAGAGGAGCTGTCAAGGATACACAATGTGTTCCATGTATCGTTTCTACAGAAATGTCTTGGTTATCAACATCAAATTCTGACGAGACCGACCTTAGAGTTAGCTCAAGATTTGACTTATATAGAAGGACCGGTATATATCCTAGACAGGAGGGATCAAGCTTTGAGAAACAAGATAATACATTTAATAAAGGTATTATGGAGCATCACCAAGTAAAGGAGGCCACTTGGGAAAGGGAAGATCAGATAAAGAAACAATACCCTCAGCTTTTTGAGATATCTATGTATGGAATTTCGGGGACAAAATTTCTTAAGAGTGGGAGAATTGTAACATTTTGAATTTTCTATATAAATAAAGGGGAAAATTCTCAAAATTTAATGAGATTAATTAGCATGAAAAATAAATTAATTATTTTAAAGCTCAATTAAAGGAAAATAGGGGATTTATAAATTTAAATCCAGCCTCGCAACTAATGGGCCTAGGGAAAGCCTTATTGGGCCAGGCCAGTTACACTTGGAATAGTTGGAGATGGAGGGTAAAGATAACCTCGGTTAATTAATTGGGAGATTTACTAAATGTTAATTAATCAAGATTAATTATGTGGGAGATACCAGACAAATATTAGAGTTATGATAAAGTAGATTGGGCCAGTCAAAAGCCGATATTCTCGGATCTTGTTTGACGAGAGACAGACCTCGTGATGTTACAGTGCGCCCGAGCCGCTAGAATCATTGACCCAAGATTTTTGGATCTGGGTCGATGAATTATTAAAAAGATAATATTAATTAAAGGTTGATGTGACATAAAGTTTAGAGATAATTCAAATCATGGGAATTGAATAATATAAACTAATGTTAAAATATACATATATGAATATATATAGATAAGTTTGGCAGACTATGGAAATGAATTCAATTGAAATTTGAGAGAAGTCATGCTCCTCCCTCATCCAAGCCTTAAGGCCCTTTTTAACCTCCTCCTCTCTCTCTCTATCCACACAGGCAATCCCTACCAGCGCCCGCCGCCTACCTGGCCCCGCGCTCGCCACCTCTGCGTGCTTGACCCCTCACAGGAGCTCTGTACCCAGGCGAGCCCGCGCCGCGACTGCTTGGCGTGCGAACAGCCGCCGCCCCCACCCGGGTTGCTCTGCCGGTCAACCCCCCTGGCCACGCCGCCCTCCCCCAACTTCCCTCTGGCCTGACACCGCATCACATCTCTGGCCAGCCTGCAGCCACTTCACGAGTAGCTCTTCTTCTTTTTATTTCCAGTGATCAGAGTGCCGACAAGGTTCCCTCCTTGTCTTGTGAACTTGAATTTGAGAAAAACTTAAAGTGATTTCCATGGGTTTGAAATTTGTTGAATGATGTTTGAAGGAGGGGCTGTGAAATTTTACGAGAATTTGAGGGATAATGATATTCATGGAGTTATATAGTTGATAGGTTTAATTAATTTTGTTAATTATGTTAATGATTGTATAATTTAAGGAGCCCTATAAATAGAGGAGGTGCTGCCGAATTTTTCAGGAAAATTCTAAGTATTTAAGTCTTATTAGCTTCCTTGTTAGCATGCTTCCATGATAGTATGCATAAGGAATAATATATGCTATAGTAGTGTTTAATTGCTACTAATGATCATGCTGAGGGATATGTTAGGAAGTTATAAGCATTATTAGGCATAAGATGAGCATGTGGTATAATTATCGTTTTTATCATATTTCTAAATAATAGAGCTAATGGTATGAAAATACGGATCTCATATTTATCTAGTTATTATTGTATATTCTTGGAAAGGGTAAAGGTTCCGTAGGAGCATCAGCAAGACCGAGCCCGACCTAGGATTATTCAAAGGACTTCAGGTGAGGGGACATTTCTATAAATGTAGTTTTTATGCATGTATTCGTCATGATTTGGTTTACTCGTATTCTTATGAGTTTTATATTGGTTTGTGAATGCCGATGAATTTTATCGCTACATTGTATAGTGATTTATATTTAAAGAGAATAGGAAATGGTAAAGTGAAACACTAAGGGATAGAAATTGATTATTACATGTATCATAGGCCACACCTTAGTTAGATATGTACGAGGGATCCAACAGGGGTCAGGATAGAGCCCAAATATTAAGTAGACGATATCATGTTAAGAAAGGGACTTTTGTTTTCAATCGCTTTTCTTAAAACAAAAATGTTTGCTAATGTCGTTCCTTTTATAAAACCCACTTTCTTACGCTTGTGTTTGTCCGTATCGGATACGAGATTCATACTTGACGTACACGTGTAGATATATACCGTTGATCGTCAAGTATCGGGCTCATGTAGATGTATACTGTTGTTCCCAGTCATCAAGATCATGTAGATGTATACCTCTGTTCCTTGATGGGAGTTAGAGTCCTTCCGAGATATTCGAACTAGGGGTGCATGCTTGTATGATACGAGGCCATTGCATATACATGTTTATTATATGCTTGATATGATGTGAGATCGCATATGTGCTTTATTCGGATTTATGATTATGTTAGCATGCTTATCATGATTTAAGATAATTATGCCGACCCTCAGGATTTATATTTGCATATGTACATGTACTAGTATTTTAGTACAGTTTCTGTCAAGAGATAGGTATGTATAATACCTGGCAGATTTGTCCATACTCACTGAGCTTGTATAGCTCGGTCCCTTCAGTTATTGTTTTTCTATTGCAAGATCTAGACAAGGATCCGAGTAAGCTCATATTGCGAGCGGGGATGGAGTCTAGATTTGGCTCTGGTGTACCCTGTCTTTATCTAGTGTTATGTTGTTGTATTGATGAACATCTATGTTTTTATTCCGCAGTATTTGAAGTCGTTGTTACCCATGACTCTAAGTGTTGTACTTTATTATGACTTCGGTCATATTTACCCTTCCGGTGTGTAACCGGGTATGATTATGTTATTTTATTATGATCAGATTGGAGTATATCATTGTTATCGGTTGTTTATTTTTACGGCCTTAGGCATAGGATACGCTCCTGATCTGGCTGGTGTGACATCTGTCTCAGTAAAGAGATGGGTGTTACAGTATCACCAATGAAGAGAGTTGTGAGATTTAGGAAGCGTGGGAAGCTTGTACCACACTACATTAGATCCTTCGAGATCCTGGAGCGGGTAGGAGTTGTGGCTCATAGATTGGCTTTACCCACATATATGACTCACTTCCACGATGTATTTCATGTCTCCATGTTGAAGAAATGCATTCGCGATCCATCTCACGTGGTCCTACAGATCCCAATAGAGATTCAAGAATATATGTCCAATGAAAAGCGCCCTGTAGAGATCTTGCAGCGCAAGGAACAGCAGTTGAGGGACCGAGCTATACCTTCGTCAAGGTGAGATGGAACAACCACTCTAATTGCGAAGCAACATGGGAACGTGAAGAGGATATGAGGAAGCGCAACCTAAAGTTGTTTGTTACTAAGTGAGGTTTTAGGGACTGAATGTAAATTTCACGGATAAAATTTTTGTAAAGGGGAAGGATTGTAAAATCTAGCATTTTTCATAAATAAATGTTTCCTAATTACTTATTTAATAAAAAAAGCTCCCCATAAATGGAATTAATTATATTTTATGTGAAAAGAGGTATTTAATTGGTTAATACTTTAATTGGGGTTAATTTGCGGTCTTAGGGACCTTTTAGTAATTTCAGGAAAGTCTGGGAACTTAAATGGAAGAAAGCCTCTTTCACAAGGGAAGGACCTACATATAACCTGGATGAAGATGAGGGGTTATGTGCAAAAAGGTCACGTGAAAACCATGCATGGGGTGTCTTTGATACGATCAACGACTGAGATTAAAAGGTCTCGATATCATGCTGATCGCGAGGCATAGACATTGGATGATAGTAGCCACATGGAGCGCTATCCACCATCCATCATGATTGTAGTTTAAATTCGAGGCACTGGAAAAAAGATCCTTGCCTTTTATCCATTTTCTTTGTAGGAAATAATATTTGTCATTGATCTTAGATGGCCGCGTAAGTTCAAGACATGGGATCCAATCCCAACCATTCAACAACACAATGCTGGCCGTTCATCTTTAATAATCGGTTAAGTTTGAGGTAGAATAACGACACTGGATCACTGCTCATCACAGCGAGTGACTCAATATCGAGGCGAATAACTCTAGTCCATCATCCACCATCTAACCCATAGACGATCTCTGCAGTTCATCAGTAAGTGAACTGGATTAGAGGCTCGAGTGGAGGAGGGATTTGATCGTCAAGCCATGCATGCAATCCTCGCCGCCCATCCGAACTGGATATTCCGATGTCGAGGCGAGGACGAAGTCATCTTCTCCACCGGCCTGCCATCGAAACTCTGAGATCCTCTCCAGCGACCCTCACTAGATCATCGTCCGTAACCAAGGTGACCATCAACAGAATCATCCCTCCATGATCTCTTTCGCGATCGGATAAAGAGACGTCTCCCCAGTTTGATTATTCCATCAGTGAGTTCTGAGGACGATAGTGAGCGACCAAAGCATCGGAGGAGGAGGGCTATCGGACGAGCGCGGAGAGCGTTTGAGCCAACGCCGCCACCAGAGCACCGTCCCGAAAACACCAGACACGGATGCAGTAGGGTAAGCATCCTGAACCTCTGGGGAATGCTTAGTTATTCTCATATTTTCCTAAGACATTCCCAAGCATGTATGAGGGTTTAGTGGGATTTCTAACCTGGCTGGGTGTGAACGCAGGTATGCTTAGGAGGACTGAGGGGTTCACAGTAAATCTAGCTTGTATTCATGCATGTAATTGGGGTTGGAAACCTGTTTTAAAGCAAGTCTAATCCTCCACACTCGACTTTGAATCACCTGAAACTATTTTAGTTGTATGGGTTTTGAGAAGGGACAGAGGTTATACTGAGAACAACATAAGAGCTTTGGTAGTTGTTAGTTAGTGATGCCTCTCTGCAGTTAGTGCAGGGTGTGGACTTGGATTAACCGGTAGGGTGTGCCTTTAATCTATCATGTCTTGAGGTATTTGTAGACTTGGATTAAGCTATTACTTCTTTAAATTGTTACGCCCCTACCCTAGATCGAGAGCCTCGAGCACGTGAGCAGATCAGCTGTACCCAAGTAAAGGCGCACCCTACTCGGATACAAGGCTTAGGTAATCATGAACATACAACAAATAAACAACGGAAAATCGAAATAAACATAATAAAATAGATCAGAGTCTACAACGAAAGATAAAACAAGGGTACAGGCACCCTACAAATTCAAGGCCTTACAAGGGTCCTACATAACATACTCTTACGCACAAATAAAATAAGAGGTTCTTGAATGTCAGCAAAGTATCTCCCACCCACGTGTCGCTCCTATGTCCGAGTTAGCTACTCCTTAGGATCTGAAAAAAAGTGAGAACTAGTGTGTGAAGTTTTGAAGGGAAGGCTCAGTAAGTACCATCGTATGGATCACAAGTCATGTAACAAACAAGCGATAAACCAATAATAAGTAAAGCAAATCAATCAACATGACTAAATAAAGCAAGTGGGGGCTACGCCACGCACTACCAATGTTTGGGAATCTCAACCCTACCACAAGGGATTATCAACAGTAAGGACTTCTAACCACAACTATAGCCTCAAGCTCGAAAGGAGTAATCTAAGGAAGACTCTCAAATATCCCTTAGTCAGCATCATCAGTCTCAGCTGGAAATGACTATCCGATCGAAAGTCAGTAGCGCCACCTCTCGTATGTGTCGACATGGTGACGTATCATCCAACTGACGGGCTGGACGACCAGAGTATCCTCCCCTGTCATGGACTATCAGATTACTAGGGTATCCTCAGCCCTAAACGCTCCCCTAGAGCTAACCTCCACTGTATCAGGCGGAAGAGCTCACAAAAACAACTGATGTACACCTATCAGACCAGCGTACCAGCTCACTTGTTTCCATGGCCACGTACCAGTCAACAAATAGGCACATTCAGCAAATACAAGCATATATGAATAGTAACATATCAACATGCATACACAAACATGGGAATAGAAATCAAACAAGGGAGGAGAACATATATATATACATGCAAATCCAAACAACAACATACCAAAACATGGTAACTGCAAAGCCAATAAACACTCAAACATAGAGTGGGAACAAGAGGCAAGACTATCTTACGTTTATATCAAAGATCTCCTCGATCGATCTATGTCCCTCCTGATGTGGCTCTACATTCTACGTCGATATATGATAGATGGAATACCACCTCAGTATCCGTACATATGAACATGGAGTACATTTCTGTAATCGAGCCTATTTGCCTAATGACGTACTTAGTGTTCTCACTACCAATATGGTGTGTTATTAAAGTTATTCAAATCATATATATATATATATATATATATATATATATATATATATATATATCCAATATCATCTCTCTCTCTATTGATCATCTTCTCTCTTTCTTTTATTCATAGGTTAATGAATTACCATTGCCAACAATTCTCTTATCAATATAGATTTGCTTTCTCATTTGTGTTAAACCTTCCACATCTATTAAATCTTTTGATCAAACAAACTATCTACCGTTATCTTAATTCACCAAAGACACAGATAATTCCAAGATAACAATCCAATCTCATCTAGTAATACTTTGCTCAAAATAACCGTGAACTGGTGTAACTAACAGTGAGATTCATACTAAACTAGTTATATCCAATCATATAAGTTAATATAAATCCAACATGGCGAGCAATAGAACACCAGTTCCTAGATGTTGCTAATATTAAACAAGGTTCTTTACGACGGGCAGGATAGCGATTATCTCGCGGGCCAGCCGGATCCAAGGGCCGCAAGGAAGAACCAACGAAGAATCAAAAGAACAAGAGAAAATACTCTAAAATTTAGGAAAATACTTTAATTCAAAACTCAACAATGAAAAATCAACCCATAAGACGGGTTAAATAGCTTTCAAAGACTAACCTAGAAACCCTATTATCTTATCTAAATTGCCAAAATTGGCAAATTATTATTCAAAACTAAAACTTATATAAATTTAAAACTCTAAACAAAATGTATAACTATCTAAAAACTAAACTTATCTGAACTCAAAATTTTAAAAAACTAAATAGCGATTCAAATCCTTGTTCAAACCGGACTCAAATCAAACCCTAATTTGGGGGATAAAGTATATCTCAAAATATAAAAAAATAACAAAAAATCCACAAAAAATAATGGCTCCATATCGTGCTCGCCGCAACGAGCTTTCCGAATTGGGGTTGAACGCGTAATTCTGAAACCTGTAGCCAAAGTTATGGCCAAGTAACTGAATCACACCCCAAAACTATCCCCAATTGCAACTAGGCTTGATCTCTTTCCGTACTTTACGTTGATCTGCCAATTCGGCATTGTCCAACTTGATCTCTTCTACATCAGTTACCCAAGGTTGGAAAGAACTCATCCTCGAGTTCAAACAACATCTTTAGAATCGTCCGAAGTCTTCAAGCTTAGTCCAATCTTCTGCTCGTAATCGTTATAGATGGGCGAGATCTCCTCCTCATAATCGTCATAGATGGGCGATATCTCCTCATCGTAACATTATGGATGAGCAAGATCTCATCTTCATCATCGTCGTAGATGGGTGAGATCTCCACATAATCATCATAGATGGGTTGGCCAAACCCCTTCTGATCGCTACGATTATGGCGCTGGACTTCCTCAGCCGGAACCTGCCCATGACAACCATGATTGAAATCGGTCGCCGCCAGACCCCTTCATAACTTCGTGACTTGGCTCTGCAAATTCTTAATCAACAAGTGTTGGGTTACCTCTGTGAGTTGCCTTTGTAGATCCTCGTTCATCGTCTCTAGGGTGCTCTTGTCATGGTATTGGACTTCCACAGCCAAAACTTGTCCACCATGTAGACCATGGCCACCACGAACTCCAACCATTGATGCCAAACCTACAAAGCATATGACTTATTATACAGCCCAATTAAGCACCCTAGAGTTCCACCTATGGAGCAAATGGCCTTTCATACGTCCATTATGCGGGACCGTATGAGGCCCACCAATTACAAATAAAAGGGTTGTTCATAGCGCACCCATTCACCATCCTTCCATTTCTCCTCTCCCACCTTCCAATCTAGCACTCCACAGCGCCATTATTGCCCTCTTCGCACCTGCAACCTCCATTTTAGCTTGGGCAAGTACAAAGTATAGGTAGGATCTAAACCTTCTTCGATTTGTCGAGGTTTTTTATTTACACATCTCTAGACCAAGGGCTTGCTCACATAGGGTGGATACACTTGATTTAGTGCCATATTCGCACCCTAATGCTTAGGAACAAGTTATATTTAGGGAGAGAATCAAAGTACGACACCTCTATGCAACCCATACCATTGCAACCCATACGATGCCGTACGACGCCTCTGTCCATCCATATGGCCTGACTCATATGGCCCGTATAGGGTCCGGTACGGAGTCAGTGATAGAAGGCACTGGGTTGTATACAACCCATATAGGGCTCGTATAAACCACACTGAGGTCCATACGATCAACTATATGGCTCGTATGGGCTTGTACGGTGACTAAGGTGCAAGTATACCATGTCTTATACTTTGAAACTGCACTCATTTGCCTTCCAATTATTTTGCAGACATGACAAGGATGAAGAATGCAGCCGTTGGGGCCGCCAAACGCAATCACCAAAAAGGAGAGGGACCTTCTACAGAAGATCCCTAGTTTACTGAGGAGTGCTTTCGGCACTGCTATACGTGCCTTGCAACTCGCCCATTCAGCCGCACATGCATCATTGATTGGGATGTCCTCCAACAACTCCACATTGCCAACCGAGTGCACGAGCTGGTTTTTGTGGGCAGTTGGGAGTAGGCCCTCTCCATCAACCACGCGGTATTCAGAAAGCACACCTTGGAGGTGCTAGCACATTCGAGGCAAACCGTAGTACAGTTAGCGAGAAAGAGCAGAGTGACATCATATTTCAGGTCTATGGGCAGATGCGACTGATGAGCTACACCTAGTTCGCTATGTATATTGGATTCTACGATATGGAGTTCATTACTAGCCCCATTACAGCGAGCTCCTTACCTCTTTTCCTCAGGATATTATCAAGTCCACCCATTTCTGTCTCGAGTTTGGTGGGTGGCACAACTCATAGAAGGCCTCGCTCATGATCGACCCAGTACATCGCTACTTGCACGCCCTCATTAGTTGGACGATCACCAGGAGGGAGGACAACAAGGGCGTCATCACTCGCACTGATCGACTCCTATTCTACAGCCGTATTGAGCGCCGGCCCGTGTACCTAGGATACATACTTGCTGACTATTTGGCACACCAGGGGTGGCACCTCTGCTTCCAGGCCATCAGTGCTAAACCATACATCACTCGACTGATCATTGGGATGAGGGTGGAGCAGTGGATGGAGGGTGTGCATCGATTAGCTACTGTCGCACCTCTCGAGATAAGCACATTTTTTCATATAGGATTGGTTCGCCACTCCAGCAGCCACTATATACTTGTGCAGCACACAGTCCCTAGCCAGGAGGCAGCCGCATATGATGATTCTAATAGTTCAGACACGGCAAGATCGAGATCAGGGTCAGAGGACTCTTGTTCATGGCTAGCTGCAGACCTACAACCCTCGCCCTCCAGGAGCAAGTTTTCTTGACTTCAAGAGCAGATCACTACGGTACAAGCAATGCAGGACACCATACTCATAGAGCAGTGCTAAATCAAAGCTCAGCTCACAGAGCTATTTGCACATCTTAAAGAAGCTTCACCGTTGACCCTTGGACTACCGCCGTAGCCCGTAGCACCATCGCCATCTTCCCCATCATCAGCACCCGCTGCCAATCCACCCGTTGCACCGGCATCTGATGAGCAGTACATCGTGAGGACTGAGGACATATCATCTTATCATGTTATCTTTTTGTTGTGTATTTTGTATTGTATCTTTTGTGTAGCAGTTAACAAGTGCTTTGACCGTGCTAAACTCATCCTTATATTTACTCTATGTGGCTTCTATTGATTTGGCATATTTCGGAGCTATAATGATCCTTCTTGTCGTGTAGTTTTGTGAGAAGGACATATACACCCTCCCCTCCCCCGCCCCCCCGGTCTATGCTCATATGGTCAAATTATGGAACTCAAGAGTCTGATCATTTAACAGGGGAAGTTTTAGTTCACCTCTCTCTATACTCCTTTTTATTAGTCTTATCTTTATTACACCTTATTGAGTACATTGTGGATAATGTACATTAGGTGTGGAGATGGCTAGGTACCTATCCATGGGAAATTTATAAGTGTGGAGATAGATAACTAATAGATGAAGAATTTTGAAATTCATTGTAAATCATTACAGAAAAAAGGGCACGTTTAGCATACACCGATGATGGCTTTGTTCGATACACTTTATTCGTAGTACACCATCTTATCACAATTTTTTTTAACATTTTCCAATGAATTACCATGGGCACTTAGAGAACATCTTTGTGACATTCAAAATCTCTAGTGACAATAGATAACCCATTGCCATGTTCTCTAGACTTTAATTGCTAAGCATCACTTTCAATGGCTCCAAGAAGCTTCGTGACACTAGTTCAAGCTTCTAACCCTTCACAACTTAACTTAGTGGACAAGTAATAGAAGAATAAAGTAGTTATATAAATAGTAGTTGTAAAAGTAATAAAGATAGTGTTTTCGCTGCTTTTTGTGATGAAGTAGTTTGGGGTTCTAGCTCCTTATCAGAGTGTCCCTCAATTAGAAAAGTTACTTCTTAGCATGAACACATATAGGTAGAGTTCTAACCCTCTGAGTAGCTGGGTGTTCTGGTGCCTAATCAACATATGTATTTTGCAAAAAAGAGGATTTACACTCTACTTTGATCTCTAGCATGGGAAAGTCAGATCCATTAGGCCTACTCGAAAGAAAAGAAGAAGATATGTTTGTATAGGACCTTGAAAAACTTGTCCACCACTTATTCAATAGATGGTTAGTCATTTTGTTCTTAGGGCCCCAAGGATCTTCTAGAGTCCATTGAGGGTATGCTTGTCTTGCTAAGGCTTTAGAACATCGCATGTTGAGTAAGGATGTTTACTTATAGCTGTAATAGAACATATTACAATATCAATTTAGGTCCTGGTGTGGAAATAAGAGAACACACATTTTGATGGTGAACTTAGAATAGAGTAATACCATTGACTTTATGGCCCGAGGCTAAATACTTATCATCTTTGCTAATTTCTTTTCTTTGCTTGATGACAAGCAAACCTTTAAGCGTGGAGAAATTTGATAAGTGTTTAATTGAGCATATTTTCTTATCATATTTGTATGTGCTTTACATGCTAATTTGGTAAAATTATAGCCCTCCGGTACTTAAAAAGTTTTATTTTTGTCAAAGAGGGCATAATGACCATATACCAAAAGAAAGGAAGAGTTTGAAGAGAATCGGAGGCTGAAATGAGGTAAATTTGAAGCAAGCCTGACCTAAATGCACGGGCACCCATACATTTCATTATGAGAACACAGGCGTGAGCGGTCTCTGCATCAAGTCTTCTGAGAATTCATATGACCTGTATGACTAAAACTGGGAGCTATACAGGGTGTCATACGGCCACGCATACGGACATATAGATGAAGCTGCAAGCCATATGAGATCGCATATGACCCGTATGGGCACCCGTATGGCGTAAACCCCTTTACATTGTGGACCCGGCAGGGGTAAAAATATAAAGGGACACTCTAAAACCTTAAGGGGAGATATAAATACGAAGGAGGAGTGTTTTGGAGGGGCGAGAACAAGCATGGGGAGGGATTGGCACTTGGATTAAGGATTGGGAGAGAACAAGCATATGGATGAACCCTTTGATTATGTGATAAGTACATAATTGTACATATATTTCCACCATTTTGCATGCACTTATCTATATATTTTGTGATAATTTTCTCTATTTTAGTACTTTTCTAGGTTTTTTTATGTTTAAGCAGGTAAAATAGGTACCCGGAGCAAAAGGAACGAGAAACGAGACAAACCAGGGCGAAACAAGCCAAAAAGGGCGTTTATAGAGATGTGCATGACCATAGTACAATGTGGCAAAGCCGTGCACAAGCCTGTTCACATCTCTGTACTCGAAACGTGTCAAAAACACTTTGCACGTGCGTGTAGATGCTTGGCACGCCTGTGCACCCCACAGTCACAACCTACCGACAAACTGCAACATTCCGGAAATTATTTAAAAAGATACAGGACTCCAAATACGATCTCCACTGTTCAGATTGAAGAAGAAGGAGTTAGGAACATCCACTTAAAATTCGAGGTCAATCCAAGTTGATTTGATAAGCCGATCGATCATTTGATGAAGACTGGGAAAACTTGGAATTTCAGTCTGATTTATCCCGAATTATCTCAAGATTATTTGGACTCACTCCAACTCAAAGCAGAAGTTATTTAGAAGTGGGAGAATGATATTTCCTCGTATTCCTAGCCTATATAAACCCTATGGAGGAGGAGATTAAAGAATCTTTGGGCGGGGCCCAGATCGATCATCTTTGGATGAGAGCTTAAGATTCAGACGTTGGTCAGAGTAGCAGAATAGATGGAAGGCGTAGAAGACATCGAGCAAGGGAAGCCCTATGTTTTTAATTATGTCTTCTCCTGCTATCTTTGTTGGTGTATCTATTAACATGAGAGGCTAAACCCCTTCGGTGGTAACTCAGACACATGAACCCTAGATTCCTTTATGAATGGAATTCTGTTACTTATTAGTTTTCCTTTATTTGATAGTTCCTGTGAAGTTTGTGCTTGATTAATGTAATTATACCCTGCATGAGCCATGGTCAATTGCTTTGTCAGATTCTAGCGACACACGGGTCTGTTTAGGGTTTTGACTTGCATGGCTCTTCTGTGCATAGATACATATCTCTTTTAGTTAGATTACAACTAGGCATAGGTAACGAGTTTGCTCCATATACCGAGAGATGGGATACGGCGTCTAGATGACGCAACTGGAGAACTATCAAGAATTAACTAATGAAAACCAATATTTTGAATTCAGTTATTAATAAAGAAATCTTAAGGGGATTGGGATCCGAGGTGCCACGCTCATCTCTGATTAATCACAACTTACCAATTGTTCACGTTAGTTTCTTTAGATTAATCAACCAACACAATCACTTTCGTAGTTTAAACTAGGTAACAAAGATAATCAATACTAGTTTCCAGTCCTTGTGGATTCGATAACCCTATCTTTGGGTACTTTATTACTTAATCGACCCCATACACTTGTGGGTAGTTGTCGCGCACCTTACGAGTGCATCAAGTTTTAGGCACCGTTGCTGGGGATTGTCAACCCTAGTATCATTAGAATCTGTTATTCTAGTTATTTTATCTTAAAAAAATTCAAAAATTCAAAATGTCAAAAATTCAAAACTTCAAAACATTCCTGATTTTGGATCATCATTATCTTTCATGCCTAATCGAATATTCTTTATCAAATTAACAATGTCTTTCCTTTCAGGAAACCAGGATTACAATCAGTTCAATGTATCGTAGCATGGGCTACCACATTGGAAGATATCCTTGCACATTATCTTCATATAGCAAAGAAACAGTTCAAGAGTTAGAATCTTGGGAAGTCAAGCAATTGGATCTGGAGGAAGTGGTGTGCAAGTTTGAAGAACGCACAAATCTATTCTTGCATGAGACAAAACCCATTCCCCATCAGTAGTTTGAGATGCACCTCTTGTCCAGGCAAAACTACATGGATTACAAAATTATCTAAGTTGAGAAAGTTACAATGGAAAAATATGAAACAAGCTCCTGAAACAAAAGGTTATTCATAGCGTCCACTAGAAGTGTTTGTCTTCGCCTCCACAGCCTTCTCTCTCTTCCGTATCTCTATCCAAATTATCAAAGCTTCCACATATATAGTCAGTTTCGACAAGCTTGAGGTTGGGGCAAACGAGGGCTATCGTCTGAAAGACAGACCCAGTACATTGCGCATTTTTTGGGTACTCCTCTAAATTCCTCACCGGCTCTAATCTCAGCCATGACTTTCTCCTGAGCCATGTGTCGCTTACCTTAGAGGTATTGACGAAAGTCCGGGGAGTCAAGGTGTCCTTCTATAACCATCCTTACATTCGCCTCCAAATCAACACCTCCCTTATAGTTCTTAATATAGTCCTTGACCTTGGCCTCAACCTTCTTCTCAATGATCTCATCTCACGAGGCCACCTCGTTGTCATGGGTGGTATGAATGGCATATAGGCAGTTCTATGTCGCAACTAGATACCTGATAATAATTGCTTTCTGGTTCTAGGTAACTTGCATATGATTGCGTGTTGCAGCATGATCCTCGGCGACCTTCACCTTGTCAGCTAGAAGCTGTGCACCCTAGCGCATAGGTCCTCAGTCAACCTTCGCGAAGAAGTTAGCTCCACAGAGCTCTCCTCCTACTTAGACCTCCAATAATCTTGGTCCACCTAAAACACCATTAAAGCCACCTGAAGTTCCAGCTCCTACGTCTTAAGATCGGTAATCTCAGACTCCAGTTTCTCTAATACACTGCCCAATGGATTTCCCTCATCCACCTCGCTCCAAAGGAGTCTGGCAGTATGGTCTAGAAAATGACAATCCTAAAACAACACAACAAAGCTTGGTAAGTGCCTATACAAATGGACAATAGCCTGTAATGGGAGAGGTTTCCGTCAGGCCGAGGGAGGAAACATGGTTGGCCAATTCCATCTTGGAGAGGCAAAGCAAGCAATTCTCGAAAGACAGGGAACATATAATCTTGAACGCTCTAGTGCCAATCACCGCGTCAGTATAAAGTTCTGAAGCACACTCCTAGAGAAGTTCTGTCCCCTCGTTGAACGAAGCCCGCTCCCCATCTGTGGAAATCCCCACGGTGTCCCTCCTAGTTTGGGGATCCCAAGCCCTCATCATCTCAGACGGACTCTTCGTCTCCACTGACTTCGTGCCGGTACCTACTAGAACTAACACGGGGTTGCAGACCTCTGTAGTCAGCAATACAAGTCGAAAGTAACTTATCAGCACTATGTCATCGTCCCTTCAGCCATCGTCTCCGTTGCCTAAGAACAACGACAATGGGGAACCATGTCGAGAACCTCTTCTTCTGCCCGAAGGAATGAGTTAATTCACAAGGGCTCAAACCCATCTTTCTGAGTTTTTTTCCTCACCCCACGAGGCTCACAAACCGATTCCCTTCTATTTTCAACCGGAGAGTTAGCAGTAGAGGTACTAACCGCAAGAAGAGAACCCACCAATTCATCGATATCCATCTGGGGGACTGCAAGCATGGCATGATGTTAATAATCCGCCAATCCCAAGCTAGAAGAGACAGTGAAACGCCCCTACCCTCAGCTAGGAAATAACAGTTGGTCGAATTTTCTCCGGGGTAAGCAATGTGTTAAGAAGGATTCTGAGCAAACTCTTGAGAATCTCCAGCTTGGTTTTCTTCTCAACCGACTCCCTATTTCTGCAGGCGGTATCTATCCTAGGAAGGTCGCAACAGATCGGGACATCTAGGCTCAGGAATAGGGGACAAAAAATAATTTATCTCTCCACTCATGGATAGAAGACAAACCGGAACCCAAGAATGATTTCCAAACACGGGCGTAGAAGCAATAAAACGCAGGAGTCTGAATAGATTTCAAGAAAAACAAAAGGCAAAACCAACGCAGAGTAGGGGTGAGCCCGAGGTTCTAAAAAACAAAGGGGAAACCAATGCAAAGTAGGAGTGAACCTGAGGTTCTGAAAAACTTTACAAACCTACACAAGACCCTCGGAGAATTGGGAACCAAGTGTGTTGGATACAACTTATGGTAATCAAGAATCTTTCAAAATATGGAAGAAAAAGGGAGACAAAGGCCCGCATCTAGGACATCTACATAAATGGCAATCTCACTGGTGGGAGGTTTGAGTGCCCTCTCATAAAGCTTGGGAGCTTTATACATTAAAGTGGGGAGGAGGGGTTTGATAAGAAACCGTCGAGCTAGCTCATCAAGCTTACTGGCGGAGATAGAACTACTGACAAAGGCTATATCTGCCCAATCCGGTATGGTGAGGGAAGCCCTAGAAACAGAACCTCTCACTTTAACAACTTAAAAAGTTCGAACCATTACTTCGATGGAGAGCAAAAAATGCACGGGACAACAGGAATAGGGAACGCAAGGGAGATGAAGCAATCCAACAAGAGAGAAACCCTAATATGGCCCTAAGTAAAAAGAACTCCAGAGGAATTGCTTCGACGGCCCAGATTATTTAGCCCTTGTAAATGGCGCAGCAGGAGGGGCTCGACACGTGGCTCAATAAAGGGCGCACCCGCTCATAATTTTTTTTACAAGGGCGCAAGGCGACCGTTCAAGCAAGAACAACTCGAAAAACGAGAGGATGCACCTGACTCATTAATATGGTATGACACCCAAGGCGGATACTATTCCACCCCTATGTCACCAACATCCCTGTAACTATCGCCGTTAAACACGGTCGTCATCGAACTCCTTATCTCGTATGCGACACCTCCGCTCAACCTACAAGCTATAGGCACGATCTTATCCTTTGAAACCACAAGTCTCAGAAACTTCCCTTGTCTGCGAAGACCCCGATGTAAATATATAGTATAACCCGAAAAAGAAATGCGGAGGGTATTCCCCCCTCCCCAAACGTTTCGGAACCCTGTCTATTACGAAAATGCCTGACCTCCAAGTCTCTTATTGCTCGAGGATGTGAAGACCTCAAGAACATGAGAGAGGGGGGGGGGGGCAGTGAGTTATGATACTCTACAAATCACGATGTCCACACGTGTCGGCACCCCTACCCCACGTTAAGGCAACGCGGACCGCGAGGAGAGCCGCCATACCACACCTCAGTGGAGCTATGCCATGCTTAAGGAAGACAAAGGCACCCTACACATCTCCTCTCATCATGGCCGACAAGATGGTAGAAGAGGTGATGAGATGGGGCCCCAAATCCCCAGGCGTAGGCGGGGTAACAAGAGGAAATAAAGCCAGGGAAAAAGGAGGTAAGTTGATTCTGAACATTGAAAAAAAACAGGCTTCTCTCTAATGGCTCTCCTCTTCTTCTCTGGTAACTCCGGCTAACTTGATCATCGGAACGGGTTTGAACATCTAGGCCCTTCCCCCTCCCACCGGTGCTTGTTACTGGCCCTTTTTCAAGTGAACCATATGTAAAAACACTTTTGACACTATCTTTCACTGGAGGAGACATCAATAATTAACATAAACTGAAAGTCACTCCAAGCACAACCAGTTTTTTGATTAACATAAAGAACTAAAATTTTTCAAATCCCAAGGCGGCACCACAGCATATGAACTCAAAAAGTCCGTGTAAAGAAAAGATTGACAAAAAAACTTTGTCATGGCCATCTAAATAATTTCTTTTATAAAAAAAAAGAAGTGGGGAAATTGGGTGGAACAATTGCAGTGCCTACATCACAAAGAATAAGGGAAGTTTCAAGGACCAAGTCTCGGTAGGAAAGCATTCCGAGCTCACTTGCTCAGCAGTGGCGAAAGTGACTTCATACCTTTCTTTTAAACATAACAGTAATATTCCAATGCTAACTTCCAACAAACTTCTATTAAGTCCTTTCTCTGCTTCCAAGCAAGAGATATAGACCAACTTGTCTCTCCGCGTAACCATTTTCCTTTGAATTCATGCTTTCAACTGCGTAATCACAACCTACATCAAAGGCATCATGGGTGAAGCACCTGCGAACCATCATCTCACAAAGGTGGAGCCTTCTATCCCTCAGAAATCGGGATGGATAGTGAAGACCATGCAAATTGGTGGTGAGATTGCACAACGCTTAGCAGTCTCAGGCCCTCTTATCTTCTCATGCATATGCCTGGCCATCGCATACAAGAATCGAAAAAGTCGCGTGCTCCATAGATCTGTGTCAATGGCTGCACTCCATGGTGGCAATGTGGCCTTGCAGAGAATTTTAGTCTCAACTGAGGCCAGGGTTGACAAGGATGCAGCCGAAACTGCTCTTCAGGAGTTCAAAGAGCTTCTATCTGCAGAGAAAATCAGTTTCACTCAGCTGCATGTCGGTTGCTCTATACTCTATCTTATAGCTTTGATAGTTTATTTTTGCAATTACAGTTGGAATATGAATATCTGTGGTTTTTAATGGCAGAAAGTGGCCGCCAAGTTGGAGATGACTCGTCAGGAAGATGAGGCAGTGAGGATGCTAAGGGAGGCATCCAATAAAGCTAGAAAGGATGGCAAACCACATGAGTCCTATGAACTTGAAATGTTGCTCGTTGAAATGCTCATCTTCAAGGTTCTTGCCTCCATATTAGTAATATGTACTATTTGTTAATTATTATACTGCTGCTAATTAAATGTTGAAGGATTATAACTAAAGCACAAGATTTATAATGCACAAACATAGAATTAATGCTAGAATGAAGACCATCATTAATTTCTCATTTTTCGTAGGAATTCTTCAGATATTTCCTAAATGGTTCTTGGTTTTTTAAAGGGGACCTACTACGAGGCTTTGACTCGCAGATGTCTAGAAGAAAACACAATATCTGATTCTCGCCGCCCTCTATACAAGGTGGGGATTAAACAAACTTACATAAATCATAATATGCGGACCTTGGACTAATATATATTTTATGGGAATTATTGACTTATATATGGTTTATTTTTGTCATTCCTTTTGTTTCTATTAAAACATAACAATTCTAAAGGTTTTGATATTAACAAGTTTGAACTTGTTAATGCATGTGTAGGCTGTTGTCTACAAAATCTTGCTTGATGATGACCGAGCTCAAGAGGCCTACAACGAGTTTTGCGAAATTCGTAGTTTGTTTTACTCCACGACTGATAACATTGAAGAAGGAGCACAACTCTATGGCTCGGTGCACAAGTATGAAACATTTGAAAAGGTTGTTGGTAATCTCAAAAGGGAGATTGAGAATGCCCATCCGATTAATCGCACGGAGAATCTGCATCTTGGAAAAACTAAACAAGTATTTGGTTATCGAAAGAACGGAAAATAGGTCTTGGTAGCAGCCTATTGATATTTATTTCTCAAAGATGAATTATATATTGTATTTGTATAGTAAAATCTAATATTAAAATGGAATTTGTTGTTTATATATTATGACTTTATGCTCCGTGAATATACAACAATATTGTTATATATTTCCCACATTCATTTAGCTAGCATTTGGTTGATTGGACGAAGAGTTATAAAAATGTGCAAATAGAGAATGAAAAGTAAGGTTGTATGTTTGGTTAGATAAAGAGAAAAAAATTAGATGTATATTTTTTAAATTTAGATGCTTAAAATTTAACAATTTAAATATTTTTAAATGAAACTAATGAATGGATAACTTTAAATCTTTTAAATAAATTAAGTGATATAAACGTTCTATTTAAATTTAAATATTTTGATTAATTTAAAATACTCAAAATTAGTATATTTTAAATTTTAATTTACTAAATTTTATGGTGGAAAAATAAAGGTCAAATACCCTATTTAGTCCCTCTATTATTACGATTTGTCCATTTGGGTCCCTCTAATATAAAACATGCCTTTTTGGTCATTTTAATTTTACGTTTGTGTCTTTTAAATCCTTTCACAAGCCTTTTTGGTCCCTTTATTTATGTTTTTCAGGCCTTTTTGGTCCCTATAAACTTCGAAGGGAGGATTTAAAAGACACAAACGTAAAATTAAAGGGATCAAAAAGGCATGTTTTATATTAGAGGGACACAAAGGGACAAATCGTAATAATAGAGGGACTAAATAGGGTATTTGACCAAAAATAAACAAGACTCGTGGCATCACGTACTAGGTGATGCATGGACCACCATAATCACCTGGTTTGTCCTCAGGAGGACAAGTTGAAACCTACTGGCTAAATGGCATCTTACCCACACAGGCATCAGAGAAGACACCCCAGTAGGGCTGAGACGCGCGTCTACACATGGTAAGGGCACGATAGGCAGCCCGATAGAGGAATCTTTTGAGAAAGGGACCTGTACTCATGTCAGAAGGAGGTATCCCACGGTTAACAACCCAAAAGGGTTGTTTGCAAGGTATAAGGCGAGGAGGAGGGAAGCAGAAAGACATCCTCCTCTAGAGGCGCAAGTATTAACCCATCGAGGGAGCTTGCCTTCTCCTCCTAGCGCAAAACACCTCCCTCTTTCTCTTCTTCATCTTCCCCTCCGACTATATTTCTCTTTTTTAATCATCGGAGGGTTCGGGGAAGAAGACCGAACTTCCTGATAAGTGTTCAATAGAGCATATTTTCCTATCATTTTCTTGCATGTTTTACATGTCATTTTGATAAACTGTAGCCTTCCAGTACTTAAAAAAGTTTCATATTTGTTAAACATGGCATATAGAAGCCACTTCGGGAGAAAGGAAGCATTTTGAGTTGAAAAAAAGGCCGAACCAACGCTATTCTGGAGCAAACGGGAAGGCATACGGGGTGCATACGGCCTTACGCTACTGGCAAGAGTGAATGGCCTACACATCGTCCCTCCCTGGATGGTATACACTTCGTATGAATTCATACGAGGTGTTATACAGCTATATAATAGCCAGTATACTCGACCCTGCACCATATACTGACTGTTATACCACCATATATGTGGCACTGAGCTTCATACGGGCTAGTATACGGCCATATAAGAGTCCGTATGTCGTAACCCTCTCTTTTTATTGCGGACCCAAGAAGGGGTATAAGCGTCATTGTCAGTCCTAAAACCCTAAAATGAGATATAAATAGGAGGCTTAGGCTTTAGGAGGGGGATGTTGGCTTTGAGGAGGGTTTATCATTAGCATTAGGGATTGGGGTTCTTCTCCCCCAATCTTGGAAAGAGAGAGAAGGAAGGACATAGAGAGTGGGATCAACCTTATAGACCTGCCAACGATATTATCTATCATGTCTATTTTAGATTGTATTCTTGTTGATTTGGATTGGAGTTTTCCATTAATGGGGAACTAATCTTATAGATACTTGGGTATGATGAACCCTTGGATTATGCATTAATTTGATGTTAATTTCTATGTTTGTTGGCTTGGTTGGATGTTTGAATGCCTATTGGATGTTTTCTATTGATTGTGATCTCTCTACGTTGCGGGATGCTGGGAAAGATTACTTGGGTACAATATGAGGGCTAGAGCTAGCGCCTCCTTGTATTAGGGACATACTCCATTAGAGAGGATTGTGAGTACGTTGAGGGATTCAGGTGCTAAAAGGAGAGCGGCTCTTTAATATAACTTATTCCCACAACCCTTCCAAGATTTAGGTTCCCTAGATCCTAATGAAATTCAAGGAGATTAGTTATCCAATCATCTTAGGAGAGGGGTTGGATATAATTTAGGAACCCTTGGTACAAACATCCCCAATCATCTACATAGACATTTTCATCTATCTTTTAGAATATAATCCAAGGGTGATTCATTGACCGAGTACCCCCCTTCCATGATCAATTGCCCGAAGATTTTACCCAATCTTTACTGAAGCCGACCCTTAACTTTTCTTAGTTTAGTATTTAGATTAGCATATCACCAAATCTTTGTTTAAACTAGACAATAGATGGATAGTTTGTATTAGTATCTTTTGGTCATCGTGGGTTCGACATCCGACTTTTCATAGTCCACTTTATTACTTGATACGACCCGTGCACTTGCTTAAATCCCATCAAGTTTTTGGCGCCGTTGCCGGGGAAGAGAATTACTAGTTAGGCTAGGATTTTATTATTTTAGTCATTTAGTTTTTTCTTATTTTATTTTATTTTTCTTTAATTTGATCTCTTGAATACTCACCCTCTCATTATTTTTTTTTTAATTTGCGAGATACAACATGGTGAATCCCAAGAGTATGATGGTAATAAAGTTAGTCATATTGGATCAATGGATTGAAGACAATTTGGCCTCACAACACAATAACCTGCTGCAAGAACAATTGTTCACCTTGCAACCTTGCGAGGAACCATACACCACTTGTAACCTTCATCCTCAATGATGTGAATCTCTCATGGAATACCAAGGAAATACCTGGACGACGGATGACATTAATGCAGGAGAGTTATGTTATGAATCACCACAAGATGAATATGATCAGTTCGAAGAACCTGTGACCAAGCAATGTGACTTCGACATCATTCACGAGTTAACATTCTCACCATCACTGGTGGAACCAACTATAGGTCACCATTTTATCCAAGAAGGAGAAGACATGGATATCGATTCAGTAGGGGACTCGGGACCTAACACTCAAACCCCGCAGTCAGAAGAAGACTTCACCCTAGATTCTGGAGGTGAAAGTGATGATACTAATCACACTCATAAAGGCCATCAAGTTCTGGAGATAGGGGAGGAGCTTGAAGAGTTGGGTAGCAATTTAAGCAAATTGAGACCATCAATCGAGGACCCCCCACAGTTAGAATTAAAGGAATTACACAGCCACCTCGAGTATGTATTCTTGGCCAACAATTCAAAACTCCCGGTCATCATCACTTCAAATCTGACACATTCACAGAAGGAGAAACTGTTGCAAGTTCTCAACAAGCACATACGGGCTATAGCTTGGAAGATTTCTGATATCAAGGGAATTAGTCCATCTTTTTGCACTCATAAGATCCTAATGGAAGACAACTACAAGCCCTTAGTGCAACCTCAATGAAGGGTAAATCCGAACATGAAGGAAGTAGTCAAGGCAGAAGTCATCATACTTTTAGATGCCGGGATAATATACCCTATTTCAGACAGTGCATGGGTGAGCCCCGTATAAGTGGTGCAAAAGAAGGGAGGCATAACTGTAGTAACCAATTAGAAGAATGAATTGATTCCTACAAGAACCGTTACCGGATGGAGGGTGTGCATCGATTACAAAATGTTGAATGATGCTAATAGAAAAGGTCATTTTCCTCTACCATTCATTGATCAAATACTTGAGAGGTTAGCCGGTCACTCCTATTATTGCTTCCTGGATGGATTTTCTGGTTACTTTCAGATACCCATTGCTCCCGAGGACCAAGAGAAAACCACTTTCACTTGTCCTTATGGCACTTTTGTCTATCATCGCAACCTTTTGGATTATGCAATACCCCTGCCACCTTTCAATGGTGCATGCTAGCTATGTTCAAAGACTTTGTGGAGAACACTATGGAGGTGTTTATGGATGATTTCTCAGTTTTTGGGGATTCTTTCAACCTTTGTCTTGTGAATTTGGAGAAGGTGTTAGCTAGATGTGAAGATACCAATTTGGACCTAAGTTGGGAAAAATGTCAGTTCATGGTACAAGAAGGAATTGTATTAGGACACAAAATCTCAAATATGGGCATTGAAGTGGACAAAGCCAAAATTGACACAATTGAGAAACTACCTTCACCTACTTCAATCAAGGCCATCAGGAGTTTTCACGGGCATGAAGGTTTTTACAGGAGATTCATAAAGGACTTCTCCAAGATGTCAAAACCGTTAACCAAGCTACTGGAGAAAGATGCCCAATTTGACTTCAACGAGGAGTGTTTGGTAGCTTTGACCTTTTTGAAAGAGAAGGTTATTCAGGCACCTATCATGACCACACCTAATTGGAATCTCCCTTTTGAACTCATATGTGATGCAAGTGATTATGCCGTTGGGGCGGTATTGAGGCAGCGGAAAGATAAACACTTCAAACCCATTTATTATGCTAACAAAAGTTTGACAGAAACACAAGCCAACTACACTACCACTGAGAAAGAATTGCTTGCTATAGTCTTCGCTTTCGATAAATTCAGCCTTTACTTGGTTCTCTCTAAGGTCGTAGTCTATACCGATCATTCCAGACTGCGTTATTTGCAAACTAAACTAGATATTAAGCTGAGGTTGATTCGGTGGGTTTTATTATTGCAGGAGTTTGATTTAGAGATTAGAGATAAAAGTGACACAGAAAATTTGGCCGCTGATCATTTGTCCCGATAAGAGAACCCGAATAGAGACCCCTAACAAGAAGGGGAGATTAGAGAAGAATTCCCAGAAGAGCAATTGTATAGCCTGTAGGTGGTACCAGACAACCCACAAGCCGTGCAAAGGGAAAACGAACCTCGGTTCGCCGATTTCGCCAACTATCTCGTGGCTGGTATTCTCCCGAACTCTTATGACTATCAACAGAAAAAGTGATTCTTCGTAGAGTTGAAATACTATATTTTGGATGATCCACACTTGTTTCGAGTTTGTGCCGACTAGGTAGTGAGGAGATGCATCCCAAAAAAAGAAGGATGGAGGATTCTGGGAGACTGTCATTCAGGACCTGCGGGTGGGCATTACCGTTCGAATAAAACCGCTAGAAAGGTCCTTGACTCTGGTTTTTACTGGCCAACCCTATTTCAAGACGCCAAGTTGTATGCTCAGTCATGTGACAATTGCTAACTCGCTGGTAATATCTCCTGCCGTGATGAGATGCGACAAAACACAACTCAAGTGTGCAAAGTATTTGATGTTTGGGGAATAGATTTCATGGGGCCTTTCCCGAACTCTCATGGGAACAAGTATATTTTAGTGGGAGTGGATTATGTTTCTAAGTGGGTGGAAGCGCAAGCCCTACCTACCAACGATGCTAGGAATGTGGTCAAGTTCTTGAAGAGGCTGTTCTTTCGATTTGGCATACCAAGAGCTATAATTAGTGACTGGGGAACTCATTTTTGCAATGTACAATTCAGTAAAATTCTCAAGCGTTATGGGATAGTGCATCGAACATCAACTCCGTACCACCCTCAAACAAGCGGTCAAGTAGAGGTTTCAAACCGGGAGCTGAATAAAATCTTTGAAAAGACGGTCACACAAAATAGGAAGGATTGGGTAGAAAAGTTACATGATGAACTCTAGGCCTATCGCACCACCTACAAAACACCAATCGGAACCACACTCTACATACTTGTCTATGGAAAAGCTTATCACCTCCCCGTTGAACTAGAACATAGAGCAGAATGGGCCATCAAGTTTTTGAACTTTGACCCAACTCTCGCCGGTGTCAAAAGGAATTTTAAGTTAAATGAACTAGACGAGTGGCATTCTTCAACCTATGAAAACTCAAGACTGTACAAGGAGCGAGTTAAGCGCTATCATGATCAACTCCTAAGGCAACAAAAAAAATTCAAAGAAGGAGACAACGTCCTCTTGTTCAATTCATAGCTTAAACTGTTTTTAGGCAAGCTACGATCAAGGTGGTCTGGCCCCTTCACAATAACCAAGGTATACTCTCATGGGGCCGTTGATATCATCCAGGCCGGAGGGGAGTCCTTCAAGGTAAATGGACACCGGCTCAATCCATACCATGATATATGTACCAAGGGAAGAGCAAGTGACCACCTTCATGTCTATGAGCCCCCATAAGGCAATTTGAGGTATATCAAGCTAGTGACATTTAAACAAGTGCTTCTTGGGAGGCAACCCAAGTCTTTGAGGGTCTTATCTTACTTCATATTCTGTTTTTCTTTATGTTAGTTAGAATTGTTTGAAATAACTTGGTGACGTGTCTCGTTCTCCTCATCTGCATCATTAGACTCATCATGCTAGGTGCATTCTCACTAGGGCCCACATTTACTATTCCTTTTAGGCTATATCGTGAAATCCAAGAATTACTCTTTAGTGCTGGTTGCATAAACTTACCCAAGGATCATACGAAGGGGTATACAGGCTGTATAGGCACTCCTGAAGACCATACGGGCTATTATACAGGCCTTATAGAGGCCCTTTTTATGAGTTTAAATTTTCAGGTTCATACGGGCATGTATATGGCCGTATACTAGCCCATATACAGCCCATGTGCCACCATACGGGGTTCTATATGGCCATACACGGGGCTGTATACTCCGAACCTTCACGTTGATTGAATCCGAGGGTATACGACCTACCATACGACCATACACGGGCCCGTATGAAGGCTACTTTTTTTGAATAAAAGGGGAATTTTACCCTAAAACTATTACTTTCCCCTTTACCTTACTCTTCGCCTCCATCGCCGCCCCGTCCGGAACGAACGCCACCGCGCTCGTGCAGCCTCATAGCTTTTGTTTGAGCACTCAATTAACCTAGGTACACTTCGATTTATACTTTTTACCGACTAAATCTTGCATTGCTATACCTATAAACCTAGGGCTTGTGATTGAGTGGATTTTGGATGAATGTATGTGTCCATTGTAGTAATTAGAGGCTATTGTATTTGAATGTCTTCATAACTAGAATGAATTGCGGAAGATTAGCATGATGTAGATGCCGCAAAGCAGTAGAGGCTTGCTATGTAAGCATACGACCGTATGGTGGCCGGTATATCGCCCGGGCTAACCTATATGGCCTGCCATACGGCTTGTATAGGGCCCATATGCACGCAAATGTCTCTTATTTTGTTGATTTCCCTTATCTATCAGAGGCACTAACATGCTCTCCAGTCCTTCGCAGACATGGGCAACAAGAAGGTGGCCTCCAAGCAAGTAGCCCCTCCGAAACGGCGCAGTATTGAACAAGTTCCTCCTCTAGAGGGTCCCAATTCGATGAGGCGCGTTTCCAACATCGATACGAACAGCTCGCGGCCAAGTCATTTGGACGCACCCGTTTGATCGATTGGAACACACTAGAGCAGCTTCACATTACAGACCGAGTCCGCGATCTGCTCTCAGTGTGTAGTTGGGACAGGGTCTTCACCATCAACGAGCTCACTTATCGGGAGCACACCTTGGAGGTACTCTATTCTTTCGAGGTAAATCACACAGCGACAGGGGAGCAGGCACGCACTACTATCTCCTTTCAGCTCTATGGTGAGATGCGGCGCATGAGCCACTCACAGTTGGCGCTTTACATGGGGGTCTATGACCGAGAGTTCATCACCCCACCCCATGGCGAGCTCCTCACATGCTTTCACTCCCTCATCTCGAGGTGAGTTACTATTCCTAGTACCCATACTGATTATGTTATCGAACCTATTTCTTGGAAGGATTATGGGAATAATTCATCTAAAGGACTCGCTCTCCTTAGTACCCGGGTTCCCGGTATACTCATAATCCCCTCTATTGGAGATGGTCTACACATGGGGAGACGTTCGCTTCTTCCCCCATATGGACACTGAAAATCTCTCCGGGCTCTCGCGACGTAGAGAGATTAACATACATTAAAACGTCCAATAGATCTCAATCATGGAAAAGACCTAGATAATCATTAACAATCAAAATTAAAGTTCATACATAACCCAAGGGTTCAACATGCCCAAATACCTAAAATGTTAGTTCCCTATGAAAGGGGAGCATAAATCCAACACAATAAAAGGAGAAAACATCAAAATAAACACAAATAAACCTCCCTCCAATGTTTCCTCCGCTGTTGATGCACAATTGGATCGTTGATGATGATCTCCCTTCAAGCCCTAGCTTCCTCCCAAGAGGATCCCTTCAAACCATAGCCATCAATGAACTCCAAGATCTCCAAGATAGCTCAAAAGGTGGCCAAAGGCAAGGAGATAGATTCCTTAACATTCGTATTTATAGGGGTTTCACCTTTAGGGTTCGTGTGGGGCCAAATCATGTGAAAATCGGATACAAATCGGGCCCAGAAATGAGTCCATACGGGCCCATATACAGGCCGTGTGACAGCCCGTATAGGTTACTGGCGGGGTCATACAGGCCGTATGTTAGCCCGTATGTCTTTCAGGTCCCTCTATATGTGCCTGTATACGGGCTGTATAACGGCCCATATGGGTGGATTTTGCACCGCGCAGTCTTCATCAAGGACTCGACCGGATGACCAATTCTTGTTGGATTGACCTGAAATTTTAACCGAGTGTTCCTAACTTGCTTTTCTTCAATCTGAACATGGAGATTTGATTTAGAGTCCTATAGATCTTATAATAAATTTCTGATCTTTGCTGCTCTTTCAGGACTGCTGCAGTTTTCTCTAATTGCTTCCTTTTTCACCTCAAATGATGTAGAATTTCTTCCTTTTATTCTTGAGGCTCTCCAATGCCCTTTAGATAAGAATTAATACTAATTAAGTACTAATGGGCTAAAATTACTCCAAAATGGCATTAAAACATATAAGAGAATGATGGGAAAATATGCTCAATTGAACACTTATCAAGCACCATCTCAGCGATCAGCTCTTCGAGCTTTTCGCATACCTTCGCACACAGGCACCCTCCACCTCTGCACCACTAGCACCAATGGACCCTTCTCCATTACCTACTTTATTAGCAATACCAGTAACCGATGAGCAGCCATACATGAACGTCTGAGACATTTTATCTAGACTTTTGTTTATTTTTTTTTTATATTTTCAGACACTTATATTTTGTGCACTTGTAGCTAGGGTTCTCCCTGCTCATCTCATCCTTTATTGTTCATTTCTGTGGTGGTTATTCTCTCGATCTATCTTGGAACTATGATGCTCCCTTTTCGTTTGCAGAATTACGCACGAACTAGAGACACCGTGGTAAAATTCTACACAATCAAATACTCAACCACCAAGGTTGTCGTTATCTCACCGGGGAAGTCTCAGTTTACCTTTCTCCATGCTTTTTACTCTTTTCTGTATTTTTATTTGAGCTTGACTACGTACATTGAGGACAATGCAACATTCTAAGTGTGTTGATGGGTAGCTACCTATCCATATAAAGAGTTATTACAAATTTTTAAGTGTGGAGATAGGTAGCTAATAGACTTTTGGAATTCATTGTAAATCTTTTTATACAAGCGCATTTTTGGCATAAACCTATGATGGCATTGTTAGAGAATGTATTGATTCACTCTATTCATAGTGCATCATCTTAGCACCCAAATTTTTTTTCAAATTCTCCTATGGCATACTATGGACATCTAGAGACAATCCTTGTGAAACTCAAAATCTCT
Source organism: Dioscorea zingiberensis (assembly GCA_026586065.1). Taxonomy (NCBI): domain Eukaryota; kingdom Viridiplantae; phylum Streptophyta; class Magnoliopsida; order Dioscoreales; family Dioscoreaceae; genus Dioscorea; species Dioscorea zingiberensis. Next base: position 16,685,768 of record CM048826.1, on the reverse strand, counting down.
AGTGATAATAGATAACCCAGTGCCATGTTTTATTGATCTTAATTGATAAGCATTACTCTCAATGGCTCCAAGAAGATCCGTGGCACTATTTGAGCCTCTAACCCTCCATAACTTAACCTAGTGGACAAGTAAGAGAAGAATAAAATAACATGTACATAATAGTTGAGTTACTACAATAATAAAGACAGTGTTCCGCTACTTGTTGTGATGAAGTAGTTTGGGGTCCCGGCTCGTAATCAGGGTGTTCCACAATTCAAAAATCACTTCTAAGTATGAACACATCTAGGCAGAGTTGCAACCCTTTTAGTACTCGGGTGCTCTGGTACTTAAACAGCATGTACATCCTGAAGAAAAGAGGGCCCACACTCTACAATGATTTTTAGCACGGGAAAGTCGGATCCATTAGGGATGCCCTACCCGGAAAAAACAGGGGGTTTTGTGTGTACATAACTTGAAGTTTCTTGAACTTGTCCACTATTTACGCATTAGAGGGTTGGTTGTCTTGAAGTTATGGCCACAAGAATGCTCTAGAGTCCATTGAGAGAATGCTTATCTTGCCAGGATTTTTGAACATGGTATGTGGAGTGAAGATGGTCATCTAGGGCCGTGAGAAAAAGACACACAAGGTGTAATCTAGGTCCCGGTATAGAAATAGGAGAATGCATCTTTGGATTGTGAGCTTGGAATAGGGTAGAACCAATTATTTTATAGCCGGAGGTTAAACACTTATCAATTTTTTTGTTTTATTGTTTTACTTGCTTGAGGACAAGCAAACGCTTAAGTGTGGAGATATTTGATAAGTGTTCAATAGAGCATATTTTCCTATCATTTTCTTGTATGTTTTACATGTCATTTTGATAAACTATAGCCTTTCGGTATTTAAAAAAGCTTTATATTTGTTAAATAGGGCATATAGAAGCCACTCCGGGAGAAAGGAAGCATTTTGAGGTGAAAAAGAGGCCGAACCAGCACTATTCTAGAGCAAACAGGAAGACATACCTGGTACATATGGCCGTATGCTACTGGCAAGAGTGAATGGCCTACACATCTTATCTCCCTGGATGGTATACACCCCGTATGAATTCATACGGGGTGTTATATAGCCGTATAATAGCCAGTATACTCAACCCTACACCGTATATTGACTGTTATACGGCCATATATGTGGCACTCAGCTTCATACGGGCTAGTATACGGCTGTATACGAGCCCGTGTGTCATAACGCCTTCGGGGTGGTGGCCTACGCCACTTTGATTTCCAGAGCCACCCAGTCCCGGCCGAGCGCTGCAGCTACTCTAGCGAGCTTGGTCTAACGACGAGAATGCATGCAAGCGGTATCAAACGTCTCAGAAGGGAGTGAGTACTTACCGAAAGACCGAGGACGATACTTGGCACCACCGGAGGGCCTCCCTGCGTCATGCGAGAGTTTTCTGATTTTTTCGGTGAGCTCGAGCCTCTATACTAATGCACTGTAAACCTCTCTCGCTTTCTCCTTCCACTAGCTCCGCCTTCTCCTCTGCCCATAGACGTCGGCGGTAATTGCGAGCTCGTCTGACACCAAGGAAAATAGCGCTTTGCCCCCTCCTCCGGTCGTCGTCGTCGGGAACTCCTCTAGCTCCTTGGTGGCTTCACTGTCTCAACACAAAGACAGTCTACCCCTTTTATAGCCCAGAGGTGGCGGAGAAGAGGAAGCGAGACCGGCTCGCGTTATTGGAGACCGCCGGCCTCCTCGCGTTATTAGCGAGCCTTGCGGCGGCGTTCTCCGTCGGTTTCAGAGATGAGGGTGGCGGTGCTTCGTGATTTGTATTCATGGATGAACGACGTCGATCGTCGGATGACATCCCGCAGCCAGAAATCAATCCTCATGCCTCGTATCCATTATCCTATCAGATGAACGGCCTAAACCCAATCGCGACCAACGACCCGATGGATTCACTCTGTCTCGAACTTGAGACCAATCCAGAGATGGACGATCCTCACTTTGCCCTCACCATGGGGTCACCCTCACTGCCACCTTTCTCGTTGCCTCGGATCCAAGTTGATGTCAGATAGATCTGATCTCAGATCGACACGTGGCCCCACCGTGGCCATTATAATGCTCTGAGATCAGCTGCGATAAAAGATGTTTTAATCTCGACCGTCAAACCATCTGTATAAGGGTTTGATCTGGAATATTTTCCAGAGATCCCTGGTTTTTTTTAGGTTACTATTTTGTCCAACCACTGAGAAAAGGAATTATTTACTTCTAGTCCCTAACACTCCTGGAATTACAACTAGGTCCTTAATGACCCAACCTAACCCTAATTAGGGTTTCAGTCTTTTAATTTCCATTTCTCCTACTTAATTAATTCATTTAATTACTTAGGGAGTTTCTTTAATTAATTAATTAAAGAACATTTAAACTCGTTTTATTTCCATAAAATCCTTGGATTTTACAATCCTCCCCCCCTTACAGCAATTTCGTCCTCGAAATTTTTACACCGCTTACAGGGAAGTAAATAACTCTGGGTAACGCTTCCTCATATTCTCTTCACGTTCCCAGGTCGTATCTCGATCAGAGTAGTTACTCCACCTCACCTTGATAAAGGAAATGGTTTTATTCCTTAGCTGCTTGTCCTCTCGGCCCAACAAATCTACTGGGCGCTCCTCATAGGACATATCCTCCTGAACTTCCACAAGAACCTAGGGAATCACTTGTGTTGGATCACGAATACACTTATTCAACATGGAGATGTGGAAGACATCGTGAACCTGAGCAAGGTCCTAAGGTAGGGCCAACCTATAAGCCACAACTCCTATGCGTTCCAAAATCTCAAAGGGTCCATTATAGTGTGGAGCAAGCTTCCCACGCCTCCCAAACCTCACGACCCCTTTCATAGGAGATACCCTTAGGAACACAAGATCCCCCACCTGAAACTCTTGGTACGTACGTTTATGGTCCGCATAGCTCTTTTGTCTACTCTGAGCAGCCTTTAGTCTCTCTGTGATAATCCTAACATGATCCTCTGTCTATTTTATAAAATCTGGCTGCTCAAGTGTTGCCTCATCTACCAGCTTCCTTTCACCCACATCTCCCCAGCAAATTGGTGTTCGGCACTTCCTACCATAAAGTGCCTCATATGTAGCCATCTTGATGCTTGCCTGATAGCTATTGTTGCAGGCAAACTCTACCAGGCTCAGACGCTTATCCCAAGACCCCGTAAAAGCCAACGCACAAGCTCTCAGCATGTCCTCCAACACCTGGATGGTCCTTTCAGACTGACCATCAGTTTGTGGGTGAAAAGCTATGCTGAACGCCAAGCCTGTGCCCAGAGCTGTGTGCAGACTCTCCTAAAACCTAGAGACAAATCAGGTGTCTCAATCAGAGGTGATCAATACTGGAACACCATGTAGTCTGACTATCTGGTCAATGTACAGCTGGGCCAACTTCTCTAAGGATGCTCCTGTCCTCAAAGGTATAAAATGAGCCGACTTAGTCAATCGGTCCACTATGACCCAGATTGACTCATGACCTCTTTGAGTACGTGACAACCCTGTTACAAAGTCCATGTTTATATGCTCCACTTCCACTCTGGAATAGGTAAGGGTTGTAACATCCCTGCTGGCTTCTGGTGCTTTGCCTTCACCAACTGACAGGTGATACATTTAGCCACAAACTCTGCAACTTCTCGCTTCATACCCTTCCACCAGAAATGATCCTTCAACCCTTTGTACATCTTGGTACCTCCAGGGTGAATAGCATAGCTCGAGTAGTGAGCTTCCTCCAGAATCTCCTTTCTCAGCTCAGGAACGTTAGGGACACAAATCCTCTCATCAAATCTAAGAGTACCATCTTCGTATACTCTGAACCTTGTCGGTTCTCCCTGGCCAATGTGTCCCCTGAGCTCCTCAAGATCAGGATCTTGCCTCTGAGAATCTCTAATCCTCTCTAACAACGAGGGTCGGATATGAAGGCTAGTCAATGTGACATCCATCTTAGGTAAAACAACCTCTAACTCGAGCCTCCTCATGTCCTCTAGCAAAGGTCTCTGAGTTGTCAACAAAGCGGCCACTCCATAACTAGACTTCTTGCTCAGTGCATTAGCCACCATGTTAGCCTTACCCGGGTGGTAATGGGCACTGAGGTCATAGTCCTTTATCAGCTCCAACCAACGCCGCTGCCTCATGTTCAACTCCTTCTGAGTGAATATGTACTTGAGGTTCTTGTGATCGGTGAACGTCTCACAAGGTACACCGTAGAGGAAGTGTCGTCAGATCTTTAGGGCAAACACGATCGCTGCAAACTCAAGATCGTGCGTAGGATAGTTTTCTTCAAACGGCTTGTACTGACGGGAAGCATAGGCAATCACCCGCCCGTCCTGCATCAATACATATCCCAAGCCAGTTTTGCATGCGTCACTGTAGACTGTATACCCGCGACCACTCTGAGGCAAAGACAAAACTGGTGCGGATATCAATCTCTGTTTCAACTCCAGGAAGCTCTTTTCATAAGACTCCGTCCAAATAAATTTGGTACCCTTCCGGGTCAATCTGGTAAAAGGTGCTGCTCTATAACCGAGAATCCCTCAACAAATCTCCGGTAATAGCCAGCAAACCCTAGGAAACTCAATATCTCCCGTACTGTGGTTGGTCTCTTCCAATCAACGACTGCTTCAATCTTCCTGGGGTCTACTGAAACTCCAGCTTCGCTGATCACATGCCCCAAGAAAGCGACTCTATCCAACCAAAATTCACACTTGGAGAACTTTCCATAGAGATGATGTTCCCTCAAAGTCTCTAGCACAATTCTCAAGTGCTCCTCGTGTGCCTGGTGGCTACTAGAGTAAACCAGTATGTCGTCGATGAAGACCACCAAAAACTTGTCTAAGTACTGACGGAATACCCGTTTCATCATATTCATAAACACTGCCGGGACGTTGGTAAGCCCAAACGGCATCACCATAAACTCATAGTGCCCATACCTTGTACGGAAGGCACTCTTCGGAACATCAGTCTCCTTCATCCGTACTTGATGATATCCGGACCTCAAGTCATCTTAGAAAATACTCGAGCTCCCTGTAACTGATCCAATATATCGTCAATCCTTGGTAAGGGATACTTGTTCTTTACGGTCACGTTGTTCAGCTGTTTATAGTCGATGCATAATCTCATCGACCCATCTTTCTTCTTAACAAATAGAACAGGTGCTCCCCAAGGTTACATACTAGGCCTTATAAAGCCTTTATCCAACAACTCCTCCAGTTGTGTCTTCAACTCCTTAAGCTTTGCAGGTGCCATCCTGTAAGGAGCCTTAGACACAGGAGCTGTTCCCGGAACCAGATCAATTGAGAACTCTAGTTCTCGTTCTGGGGGTAATCTTGGTAAGTCCTCAGGAAACACATCAGGATATTCCCTCACCACGGGAATATCTGAGACTACGATCTCTCCATCCTGCTTCGCCTCAGAGATAGAGGCCAAATAACCTATGCATCCACCCCTAAGTAACTATCGAGCCTAGAGAGCTGAAATCACCTGTACAAGGGAACAAGTTTGGCTGCCATAAAAGGTGAACTCCTCATCTCCCGGCACCCGAAACACAACTCTCTTTCCACGACAGTCCACCACTACGTGTACCGAAGAGAGCCAGTCCATCCTGAGGATCACATCGTAATCTTTCAGGTCCATCACATGCAAGTTTGCAGGTAATTCCCGCCCCTCAATCACTACTAGGCATGTCGGTACAATCCTCCTCACCAACTTAGCAGCTCTAACCAGGGTGTCTACAATCAACTCATAGGGTAGATCTATAGCAGGCAAATCGTGCAGATACGAAAGAGGGTGTGACACCCGGATCAAATAATGTGCAGGCATAAAATGAACTAACAGAAATGGTACCTGTCACGACATTAGCTGATGCCTGTGCTTCCTTGGTTGTCAAGTGATAGACTCTTCCATGAGTCACGGGCCTCTGCTGCTGCTGAATCTGGCCAGGAGTGGAGGATTGCCTTGCTGTCGCCTTTCCTTTCTTATCGCCCCCTTGAGGCCTCGGTGGTGGTCCCACCGACTATCTGGAAGACTGCTGTGATCCCTCGGTTCCTCCAACCACACTCTGTCCCGCTTGACGCTGAGGGCACTGAGCCGTCTTGTGATCTAAACTCAGACAGAAAAAGCATCCTCCTATAAGCCTCTGGCACTGTGACTTGTTGTGCGGCCCTTTGCATTCAAAACATCTGAGGGTCTGGGTCACGCTAGCTGATGACCCTTTGCCTCGAGATGAGGCCGTAGACCCTATTGGGTTGCCATATGGCCGGTATTTGTTATCCGGCCTACGCCTTCCTGAACTCTTCCCTGCTGATTGGCCCTGGCTGTTAGATCCCTTGGAATTCTTATCCTTCTGGGACGACCCCTAGGCGTCCCCCTGGCAAGAGGCCTCCATGTATTTGGCCTGAGCCACCACCTCGGTATAGGTCTTACACATGTGACTGGTCACAATCTTCTTCAGTGATAGCCACAGTCCGGCCTCAAACTTCATCACTCTGCTCTCCTCAGTAGGAACCATATCAGGAAGAAAACGGGCCAGCCTATCAAATTCTGTTTCATATTGCTCCACAGTAGAGCTACCCTGAACAAGCTGGGAGAACTGTTGTCCTAACAGCACCAAATGTCCCTAGGAGAAGTACTTGGCGAAAAATGCGGTCCTAAACTCTTCCGAAGTCTGGAAGGGCTCTCCCTTTTCTCAATCTAATCTCTCCAAAGTAGCAATCCTCGGCCTTTCCCTGGAGCATGTAGATAGCGGTCCTGATCTTTTCCGCCTCTGTAGTTTGGAAGACCAAGAAGGTCTTCTCCATCTCTCTAATCCATAGCTCTGCCGCGTGGGGATCAGCGGCTCCCTCAAAAGGTTAGGGAGAAGGTCTCCTGATCTCCCCAAGTAACCCTCTGTTAGATGTGGGGGTGGCTAGTGGAGGTGGTGCTCGTTGCTGCCTGGTCTCCTGTATCAACCCCATCATCTCACGCATGAGGTCCAGCATACTCATGGGGGGTACCTCCCCCCTGCGATCTTTGCCCTAAGGCTGAGGCACCTCAGCATTGGACTGAGCAGGCACATCCTGCTCTACATCCATCTCATTTATTGGTGGTGGTACCTCCCCACCCTGAGGTTGGGGTACCTCCTCCAAAGGTGGCTGTAGCACCTCAACTCGGCGGGGTCGCCCTCGCCTTCCTCTACCTCTACCCAATCCACAACGCCCTCCACATCCTTGATTCATATTCTAACTGTCAAAAAATTACAGGGTTACTTTGTAACGCCCCGACCCGGATCCCGGGACCACGGGCACGTTCACAGACCGGCCGTACTCGAGTGGAGACGAGCCCCACTCGGATACAAGGCCTAAGTATATTTGGCAGATAACACCAAACTCCATGATACATAAAACAAGTAAAGTGCATAAATAACACAAAATAGTCACAAGGGTCCACTGCCCTACAAATGTCTGAATAATAAATCCTACAGAGTCTCACTCAACAATAAATAAGAGTCAAAGAGGTTCTGAACCTCAACAAATCTCGTCCCACGCACTATCCCTCAGGGTCCCGCCTCCTGCTCCTGAGGACCTGAAAAAGTGGGAAAAGACAAAGGGGTGAGCTTTCGAAGGAAAGCTCAGTAAGTACCCTGCGAGGAACACAAAGAGTAAGATATGAACAGACATATCACAAATGAAGTCAACAAACAGTGGGACCAACGTCCCGTATCCTGGAGTCCTAGGAGTCTACCACAAAGGCAAGGTCAATGGTAAAACTCCTATCCTATCTGTGTCCCTCTAAAAGATCATCCCGGTCGATTACTATCCGACAAAGATTTGCCAGGCGACAAAGCAAGTCGTCCGGTTGTAAAATCCAGGATTTTAGGGGTTAATTTTTTTTTCTTTTTTTTTTAGCTATTTGCTTTAATTATGTGGTTAAAAAGGAAAGATTCCTAAGTTGGATTATAATTTAGGATTTTCGATTTGTTTTAAAGAATTTCTATGAATAATTGATTTTTAGTTCTCGTTAATTATTTTTATGGATGGAAGAATTCTCTAAACTTGGATAATTGGAATTATTGGGATTTTATTTAATATTTTATTACTTTTTTGAAATAGTTGATTGAATAAAATCGGGGTTTAATTAATTGGTGTATATATATATATATATATATATATATATATATATATATATATATATATATATATATATATATATATATATATATATTATGTTATGGATTTATATATATGAATATATAGATATTATATTTAAATTTTTTTAAAATAGAAATTAGATAAGAGAATCGGATGAGATAATTGGATATATTTTAAAATAAATATATTTATAAGAGATACATTATATATATATATATATATATATATATATATATATATATATATATATATATATATATGTATATAAGGATTAAGGAGTTGTTTTGAAATTTAAAAAGAAAAAATAGATAAAGTATATGATTCAAATATGGAAAAGGGCATCTCTGCCAAAGATTTTAGATATAATAGATGGATGAGACTAAGGCTTGTTTTGAATTCAAGAAAATACTAATAAAATATTGGTATAAGTGTATGGCTGGGTTTGATTTCAAATCAAAACGAGTGAAATTGGATTGGTAATTGTGGATCTGATTTGAGACTTTACATATATGGTTTAATAGATATATATATATATATATATATATATATATATATATATATATATATACCAATAGTGAGGGGCTTCTTTCTTGGTGAAGCGTCGGGAGAGGAGTAGCGGTGACGGTCCACTCTCTGGGCCGGAAAGGAAAGGGCGATCAGCGTCAGGCGAGCCAAGCTGGCGTAGAGAGATCTTGAGGAGATATTGTTGCGTCAAGGAGGCGGCTTGAGAGGCGTAGTGGGATGCCGTTGTTGATTTTGACGTAGAGACACGTCAGGAGGGAGTCCTGTAGGATTCCAAGAGAGGTAAGTGTCTTTGCCTAGTACCCGCCTAGTGATGGGCTTTCTTGACTTTGTTGATTCATGTTTCTTGTAAGTGTCTTTGCCTAGCTCCCACCCAGAGATGGGTTTCTTTGGCACTCTTATTACCTAGTTTGGTATATTCTTGATTGTTATCATGATTGTGCTTGTCGTTATGATCTGGAATATCTGTTGTTGATTCCCGGTATGCATGTTTTGTTTGATGTTTTCCATATCTGTGATTGGCTGTTTGGACAAGTTGTCTTTTTGGATGCTCACTGAGCATGCCACCGTGGACCGGGACATTACTGTGGGACTCGTGGTGCTTGTGTTTAGGTTGGGTTGGTATGCGTCAGGGAGGGGTATGCGTACCCAAGGACCATAGCCACCTGTCGTCCGGCACTTGACCACTGAGGCACGCGGCACTTGTGCTGACCGTGGAGGTATGATTGGATGAGTGTAGGGGGCCCCGTTTGTTTGGTTTCTTGTGCTGTTCCGATTGTTTCCCTGATATGATCCATGTCTTGACTGTTTGTCTTGATTTGTCTATCTTGACTATTTGGACTGTGCTTTTCGTGATTTCCCTGCAGGGCACTTACTGAGCTTTCCTTTCGAAAGCTCACTTCACTTTCTTTTTCCCTTCGGGTTAAGAGGAGCAGGATAGCCCTCAGGATTTGGAGCTACAAGTGGGACTGGGATAGGATGGAGAGGTCCGAGGACCGCAGGTTGTGTGTGAGAGTCTCATTTGTAGAACCCTTATAGGGCCTAATTCTGTATAGATTGTTATATGATTTCTTGAACCCTTTATGACTTTAAATTCCGTTGTATGACTCTGACAGTATTATTTATGACATTTTAGACATTTTGATTTATTATATGTTATCTGCTCTCTTATTACTTAGGCCTTGTACTTTCGAGTGGGGCTGCGTCTCCACTTGGAATGCGGCCGATCTGATGGCGTGCAGAGGTCCCGGGATCCGGGTCGGGGCGTGACAGATTAAAATGGTATCAGAGAAAATGCAGATAACCGACAACCTAGTTGCCTTAGTGACATAGACAATTAGGTTGACTGAGTGTTGGGTCAGGTAGATCAGGATTTTGAACGAATACCCGATGTGCTGACGTTGCAAGGCCGCAAGCAACGGGCGAAGACTAAAGGGGGGAGGTATTCCCCATTTCTATGATGGAGTTGAGGCGCGAAGTTGTGGGTCTGGTGTGACCCCACATATTACCCAGGAGACGGGCAAAGGACTGCTAGAGTTCAGGAGGATTAGACTGCCCATTCGTGAGGGTTGGAGAACCAGAGTTAGCAAACGTTTGATCCAGGAGATGGAGCAAACGCCCGAGGTTTGGGATTGGATGACTGATAGTGATATTTGGGGATTGATTTTAAATTTCGAGGACGAAATTTTTGTAAGGGGGGAGGATTGTAAAATCCAGGATTTTAGGGGTTAATTTTTTTTTTTAGCTATTTGCTTTAATTATGTGGTTAAAAAGGAAAGATTCCTAAGTTGGATTATAATTTAGGATTTTCGATTTGTTTTAAAGAATTTCTATGAATAATTGATTTTTAGTTCTCGTTAATTATTTTTATGGATGGAAGAATTCTCTAAACTTGGATAATTGGAATTATTGGGATTTTATTTAATATTTTATTACTTTTTTGAAATAGTTGATTGAATAAAATCGGGGTTTAATTAATTGGTGTATATATATATATATATATATATATATATATATATATATATATATATATATATATATTATGTTATGGATTTATATATATGAATATATAGATATTATATTTAAATTTTTTTAAAATAGAAATTAGATAAGAGAATCGGATGAGATAATTGGATATATTTTAAAATAAATATATTTATAAGAGATACATTATATATATATATATATATATATATATATATATATATATATATATATATGTATATAAGGATTAAGGAGTTGTTTTGAAATTTAAAAAGAAAAAATAGATAAAGTATATGATTCAAATATGGAAAAGGGCATCTCTGCCAAAGATTTTAGATATAATAGATGGATGAGACTAAGGCTTGTTTTGAATTCAAGAAAATACTAATAAAATATTGGTATAAGTGTATGGCTGGGTTTGATTTCAAATCAAAACGAGTGAAATTGGATTGGTAATTGTGGATCTGATTTGAGACTTTACATATATGGTTTAATAGATATATATATATATATACCAATGACGGTGGGGCTTCTTTCTTGGTGGGCGATCGGGAGAGGAGTAACAGGCGACAGTCCACTCTCTGGACGGAAAGGAAAGGACGATCAACGTCGGGCGAGCCAAGCGCGCGTAGAGATGCAGGGGAGATATTGTTTGTCAAGGAGGCGACGCTTGAGAGCGCCGTGGGATGCCGTTGTTGATTTTGACGTAGAGACACGTCAGGAGGGAGTCCTGTAGGATTCCAAGAGAGGTAAGTGTCTTTGCCTAGTACCCGCCTAGTGATGGGCTTTCTTGACTTTGTTGATTCATGTTTCTTATAAGTGTCTTTGCCTAGCTCCCACCCAGAGATGGGTTTCTTTGGCACTCTTATTACCTGGTTTGGTATATTCTTGATTGTTATCATGATTGTGCTTGTCGTTATGATCTGGAATATCTGTTGTTGATTCCCGGTATGCATGTTTTGTTTGATGTTTTCCATATCTGTGATTGGCTGTTTGGACAAGTTGTCTTTTTGGATGCTCACTGAGCATGCCGTGGGCCAGGGACATTCTTGTGGGACTCGTGGTGCTTGTGTTTAGGTTGGGTTGGTATGCGTCGAGGGAGGGGTATCGCATTACCCAAGGACCATAGCCACTGTCGTCCCCAAGACTTGACCCTTTGAGGCACGCTGGCACTTGTCTTGGCCACCGTGGAGGTATGATTGGATGAGTGTAGGGGGCCCCGTTTGTTTGGTTTCTTGTGCTGTTCCGATTGTTTCCCTGATATGATCCATGTCTTGACTGTTTGTCTTGATTTGTCTATCTTGACTATTTGGACTGTGCTTTTCGTGATTTCCCTGCAGGGCACTTACTGAGCTTTCCTTTCGAAAGCTCACTTCACTTTCTTTTTCCCTTCCAGGTTAAGAGGAACAGATAGCCCTCAGGATTTGGAGCTACAAGTGGGACTGAGATAGGATGGAGAGGTCTGAGGACCGCAGGTTGTGTGTGAGAGTCTCATTTGTAGAACCCTTATAGGGCCTAATTCTGTATAGATTGTTATATGATTTCTTGAACCCTTTATGACTTTAAATTCCGTTGTATGACTCTGACAGTATTATTTATGACATTTTAGACATTTTGATTTATTATATGTTATCTGCTCTTATTACTTAGGCCTTGTACTCGAGTGGGGCTCGTCTCCACTTAGATGCGGCCCGGTCTGATGGCGATGCGAGGTCCGGGATCCGGGTGAGGCGTGACAAGCGCCACCTCTCTCATGTCGACATGGTGGTGATCGACCCAATTTGGCGGGGACAAGCAGTATCGTCCCCTCGGCGGGGAATGCCGGAACGTCAGGGTGTCCCGTCCCCAACGCTCTCACAAAATCTGGAGCTCACATGCTCCACTGAATCCGGGCGGAAGACAAACACAAGCTAGGGATGCCAACATCCCGAAAACTAACATACATGCACCAGAATCCAAGCAACTCATAAAAGACATGCATGTATCTAAAACATATCAAAAATGATATCAAGAATCATAAATCGAAAAACAAATCCGAGAAAACCCGAAGCCGGGTGGGAACGAGGCAAGTGTACCTACCTGTAATCACGGAGTCTAGTGTTCCACGGAATTTCCTCTTGACGCATCCACGTCGATATCTGGTAAACATAGATCCACACTCAACAAACTCAAGTGGACTATAAATGACTACTTCTATAATGCATGTTCATTAAATGGGCCCGACCCTTTATTAAACCCAACTCAATCGTCTTAACTAATTTAACCACCTTATTAAATAAATAACTCTCTTAATTAAGTCCATAAACGACATTAAATAACTCCTTTGTCTACAACCTACCGGGCCGGCCCAAGGCCCATCTAAAACAAACCCAATCATATTAACATCATCAACTAAACTTGGTAAAAATTTCAAGTTGATAAAACTATATCAATAGATCATCTCATAAATAACACTCTTAATTAAGTCCATAAACGACATTAAATAACTCCTTTGTCTACAACCTACCGGGCCGGCCCAAGGCCCATCTAAAACAAACCCAATCATATTAACATCATCAACTAAACTTGGTAAAAATTTCAAGTTGATAAAACTATATCAATAGATCATCTCCATGATCTAGCATCACCAAACCAATTTAGTACCATGTACCTCTCAAACCAAAACCTCAAGCATAAACAACAACATATTAAATCGGAATGACTCCTCTGTACCACCTGTACTCACGCACAAGCCTTCAACCCTTCATCTATAATCATTGGCCACGCATCCCACTCAAAGAAATCCTTTCACAATCAACACGAAATCCTCAGTCCATTCATGCATCTACAGAGCTTAAAACCTCTTCCAAATCACAACAAAGATCTACCAATCCCATCACTGTCAACCTGTTAATAAACTACTCCTCTCTCCTCACACCATGCCCAAGCCTTGACCATCATGTCTACGTTTGAATTTGTAAACACTTAAATTAAGAGATCAGAATGATATAAATCCCAACCATGCAACAACTAATTGTAAGTCAAACTTGTTGTGCAGCCAAAATAGTATCCCTGAGTATATATATATATTCATGTTAAACCTAGCTAGGAATCCAACCCCATGTTCATACATGCATGGCTTACTCCTAGAAATAGACCAATGCCTTCAAATCTTTTCTCCATCATGTACATTTAACTCCACAACCTTCTCATTTTGACCAAGGGCAAGCACTGGACACTTCTCAGTCTACTAACATCAACAAATAGACCTAAGAGCTCAACTAGACTAGCATGTGCCACCTTAACATGAAATACACACATCCCTTCATCCACACTCACACAATCCTGAAAATCATTAGCAATGCTCACATGCATTGTTAGTCCCTCCAATAATGAGCAACTTTTGCATTCTCTCACCTATTATTTATCAAGGACCCAACATCAACCCCCCATGAACCTTACTCTCACTCACTAAGTTCATACCTCAACGTGTGCAAGTATTCAATGTAAACATCATATATAGCTTATAGTGATCAATGACACAATCATTCTACTCCTTTAACAGTCCCTTTCTATTCACCACCTGACTGTTTGTATGTAAGTTTTGATGGCATTCTCACCTCAACTCAACCTCAAAACGAGTCCAAGATAGCAGCTCACTAAGTCCCCACACTCTACTCACAAAGAACACAGCCCATTGCTATCAGAACTCTCATTCCTCTAATGAAACCATTATCATCTAATCATGAACTCTGAAACATGTGTACATGCATGGATAGCTCACTGAATACTAATTATCATGCTCTCCTCTAACCCGTAACCATACATGCTCTTAAGATGACAAACTCTTAATGAATCTTTTCAAAGACAGTAGGCTTACCAGGTTCCCGAGATGTCTCCCGGCAAAGAAAGGGTTGGGGGAGCTCCGGTGACCTCTCGTCGTCGATCCGTTGATGGACGTGCTTTTCCTCTCTCTACAATGCTGGCGTTAGGGTTTGGGAAGGCGGCTCTCTCCTTCTTATAAGAGCACGATCGATCACGATCCCCTCGACCCCGTAACGGGCGCGATCGTGATCGCGTCGTTCATATCTTCATCCGTTGGAGACGCGCGGAGGAGTGGACTAGGTCACGCGAATTCCGCCCAAATCTATCCGTCGCGACGAGGCGTTCTCTCAGGTGCGTGTGCATGAATAGATGGTGTTTTGCATAAATAACCTTGGACTTCTTTTAAATTAAGTTCAACTCAATCAAAGAGAGGGATAAAATTTCATTATAGTCCTCCAAATGAAAGAGTTTTACATATGGTTCCTTATTCTAGAGAGAGTGGCAAACTCCAATTAGGCCCTTACAATTTTCCAAAATTAGTTCTTAGTCCCCAATAGACTCAACAATCTTATTTCAAGTTTAATTCATCTCCATCCCCACCTTTTTATTTAATCAACTTTAGAAAATTTCTTCAATTAATGAAATAATTAAACAACAAAACATCAAATTATTTATAAAACCTTGGGTTTTTACAATCCTCCCCCCTTATAGAAATTTCGTCCTCGAAATTTAAAATCAAATAATCCAGGAGAATGAATCCTCAAACAAACAAATCCGGGTAGCGCTCCTTCATGTCTTCTTCGCGCTCCCATGTCGCCTCACAATCTGAATGATGGTTCCATCTCACCTTCACAAATGGAATGGCTCGGTTTCTCAATTGCTTCTCCTCTCTGCCCAAAATCTCTACCGGGTGTTCCTCATAAGACATGTCCTCCTGGATCTCAACTGGAACCTGTGGAATCACCCGAGATGGATCCCGAATACATTTCTTCAGCATAGAAATGTGGAACACATCATGGACCTGTGCCAGGTTCGGGGGTAACGCCAACCTATAAGCCACGGTCCCAACTCGTCCAAGAACCTCAAATGGTCCAATGTAGCGTGGAGCAAGCTTCCCACGTCTCCCAAACCTCACCACACCTTTCATAGGCGACACCTTCAGGAACACAGCATCACCTACCTGAAACTCCAAGTCAGAACGTTTCTTGTAAGCATAACTCTTCTGTCTGCTCTGAGCAGCCTTCAACCTCTCCCTGATCATCCTGACATGCTCCTCTGTCTGCCTGACAAAATCTGGCTGCTTGATTGTCTTCTCAGCTACCAGTTTTCTCTCACCCACATCTCCCCAACAAATCGGTGTTCGGCACTTCCTCCCATAAAGTGGCTCATAAGGAGCCATCCCAATGCTCGCCTGGTAACTGTTGTTGTAGGCGAACTCCACCAAGCTCAGTCGCTCATCCCAAGATCCTGAGAAATCCAGTGCACATGCCCTGAGCATGTCCTCCAAAACCTGGATGGTCCTCTTTGACTGTCCATCTGTTTGTGGGTGGAAAGCTGTACTAAAAGCCAGACCTGTGCCCAGAGCCTCATGCAGACTCTCCCAGAACCTCGACACAAATCTCGAATCCCGATCAGAGGTAATCGACACTGGTACTCCATGCAACCTCACAACCTCATCTATGTACAACTGAGCCAACTGCTCCGACGAAGCGCCCGTCCTCAACGGCAAGAAGTGTGCCGACTTAGTCAACCGGTCCACAATGACCCAGATTGACTCTTTACCCCTCTGAGTACGGGGCAGCCCTGTCACAAAGTCCATGTTAATATGCTCCCACTTCCACTCCGGAATGGGTAAGGGCTGTAAAGTCCCAGCTTGCTTCTGATGCTCTGCCTTCACCAGCTGGCAAGTAATGCACTTCGACACAAATTCCGCAACATCCCGCTTCATACCCTTCCACCAAAAATGGTCCTTCAAACCCTTGTACATCTTGGTACCTCCGGGATGAATCGTATAGCCTGAATAATGTGCCTCCTCAAGGATCTCCTCCCTCAACTCCGAGACACTAGGCACACAAAGTTTATCATCGAACCCCAGTGTACCATCCTCATGAATCCTGAACCGTGACGGTTCACCCTGACCAACTTGACCCCTGATCTCCTCCAGATCTGGATCCTGTCTCGGAGCTTCTCTGATCTTGCCCAACGCTGAGGGTCGAACATGCAAGCTGGCCAAACTCACCTCCATGTGCGGCAAAATCACCTCTAACTCCAGTCTCCTCATCTCCTCCAACAGGGGCCTCTCAGATGTCAATAATGCGACAACTCCATAGTTGGACTTCCTACTCAAAGTATCTGCCACTATATTAGCCTTCCCCGGGTGGTAATGAACACTCAAATCATAGTTCTTGATCAACTCCAACCACCGCCGCTGTCTCATATTCAGCTCCTTCTGTGTAAAAATGTACTTGAGGCTCTTGTGGTCTGTGTAAATCTCACATGGTACACCGTAGAGGAAATGCCGCCATATCTTCAAAGCAAACACGATCGCTGCAAGCTCCAGATCGTGTGTGGGGTAGTTCTCCTCATAGGGCTTCAACTGACGGGAAGCATAAGCAATCACTCGCCCGTCCTGCATCAACACACACCCCAGGCCAGTCTTGCAAGCATCACTATATACTGTGTAACCACGTCCACTCTGTGGTAGTGCCAGAATAGGTGCGGACACCAATCTCTGCTTCAACTCCAGGAAACTCTTCTCACATGCCTCTGACCACACAAACTTGGTGCCCTTCCTGGTCAATCTAGTTAAGGGTGCTGCCAACCGGGAAAAACCCTCAATAAACCTCCTGTAGTAACCGGCCAATCCCAAGAAACTCCTGATCTCCCTAACTGTGGTCGATCTCCTCCAATCGAAGACTGCCTCAATCTTCTTGGGGTCAACAGAAACTCCAGCACCGCTGATCACATGCCCCAAAAATGCCACACTATCCAACCAGAACTCACACTTGGAGAACTTGGCATACAGCTGATGTTGCCTCAATATCCCCATCACTGTCCTCAAGTGCTCCTCGTGTGCCTGGCGACTCCTGGAATAAATCAGTATGTCGTCAATGAAGACCACCACGAACTGGTCCAAGAACTGCCTAAAGACCCGGTTCATCATATCCATAAACACCGCAGGGGCATTAGTCAACCCGAAAGGCATCACCTTGAACTCATAATGTCCATATCTGGTCCGAAAAGCACTCTTCGGGACATCCTCCTTCCTGATCCGCACCTGGTGGTATCCAGACCTCAAGTCTACCTTCGAGAACACCTGGGCTCCCTGCAACTGATCCAACAGATCGTCAATCCTGGGTAGAGGGTATTTGTTCTTCACTGTCACCTGATTCAACTCTCTGTAGTCGATGCACAACCTCATCGACCCATCCTTCTTCTTCACAAACAACACCGGTGCTCCCCAAGGCGACATGCTGGGTCTAATGAACCCTTTCTCCAACAACTCCTCCAACTGTGCCTTCAGCTCCTTCAACTCAGCTGGTGCCATCCTGTAAGGAGCTCTAGACACTGGGGTCGTACCCGGGACCAAGTCAATAAAGAACTCCACCTCCCGCTCCGGAGGTAGTCCTGGCAAATCCTCTGGAAATACGTATGGGAACTCCCGCACGACAGGAACATCTGCCACTCCGGGTCCACTCTCCTGCTTAGCCTCTGAAATCGAGGCCAAATATACCATACACCCTCCGTCTAGTAACCTCCGTGCCTGAAGAGCTGAGATCTCTCGAACCAACGAACAATCCTTGCTACCATGGAAGGTGAACTCCTCGCCACCCGGCACCCTGAATGTCACTCTCTTCCCACGGCAATCCACTACTGCATATGCCGAAGAGAGCCAATCCATCCCGAGGATCACGTCGTAATCCCTCAGGTCCATCACATGCAAATCAGCGGGCAGCTCCCGCCCCTCAATCATCACTGGGCATGCCGGTGACATCCTGCTCACTACCCTGGCAGCTCCTACTGGGGTATCTACCCTCAAGTCATATGACAACTCCACAACAGGCAAAGAATGACGGCGTGCAAATAAAGCAGAAACGAAAGAATGCGTGGCACCCGGATCAAATAATGTGCAAGCATAAAAAGAGCTGACTGAAATGGTACCTGCGACTACGTCAGCCGATGCCTGTGCCTCCTCGGTGGTGAGGTGGTAGACTCGTCCCTGAGTCATGGGCCTTTGCTGCTGCTGCTGTGGCTGACTAGAAGTAGAAGGCTGTCCAACAATGCCCTTCCCCTTCTTGTCACCCCCCGGTGGCCTCGGTGGAAATGCGGCTGCATCGCCTGGAGGCCCCAAAAGACTGCTGCTGCTGGCCCTGTGCTCCACTCCCTGTGCCCTGCCCTGCCTGTCTCTGCGGACACTGCCTCTTTCTGTGCTCCAAACTGCCACAGGTAAAGCACCCTCCGGTGATCCTCGGACACTGCGATTTCTTGTACGGCCCCTTGCACTCATAGCACCTCAATGTCTGTGAACCACTAGCTGATGAGCCACCACCTGCAGATGAGGCTGAAGACCCAGATGGTCTACCATACGGCCAGTACCTATTACCTGACTTCTTGTTGCCTGAACTCTTGCCGGAGAACTGCCCTTGACTGTTCTGGCCCTTCTCTTGCTTCAGTTGTGGTGGTACATAGGTACTCCCCAGTCTGGTGGCCTTAATAATCTTGGCCCTAGATACTGCATCGCTGTAAGTAGTGCACATATGCCCAGCAACATGGTCTCTGAGTGATGGATGCAGTCCCTCAATGAATCTCTGAACCTTGCTCTCCTGGGTGGAAATAAGGTTCGGTGCAAATCTTGCAAGCCTATCAAACTTCGACCTCGTCTTGCTCTCTTGTCCGGTGCCACGGTAAGAAACATAAGCTGCCTCTCCATCTGTACAATCCTGCCTCGTGAGAAATACTTTGCCAGGAAAGCCTTCTTGAACTCAACCCAGGTATGAAAAGGTGCTCCATCCCTGGCCCGTATCTCTCCATGGTACCAATCCTCTGCGGCACCTAGCATCAAATAAGCCACAGTCCTGATCCTCTCCTCATCATCTGTCTGATGCACCTCAAAGGCTTTCTCAAGCTCCCTGAGCCAAGCCTCTGCTACCTGAGGATCTGGAGTACCCTCAAATGATCTAGGAGCAGGCCTCCTAATCTCACCCAGTATACCTCTAGTGGATGGTGCTGCAGGCGGTGATGTAGGCGGAGGTGGCGGTGGTGGTGCCTGATGCTGCTGTCGCTGCTCCTGTATGTACTCCGCCATCTCTCGGATCAGCCCCAACATAGTACTAGGGGGTACCTCCCCCCTCGGGTCCGGGCCCGCAGCTGCCCTCAAGATTCTCGATTGGCGGTGCCGCTCCTCGCCAACCTCCATCTCTGCTGGAGGTGGGGGAACCTCCTCGGCCGGGGGCATGTCCCGCACTGGAGGCTGAAGCACATACTCATGTCTGGGTCGTCCCCGCCTACCTCCCCAACCCACCATAATGCCTGCCAAGTAAATCACAAGTCAGTTACTTGATTCAAACCCTGGTCTACCCGACCCAACACTCAATCAAACTTAATTGACCAATTCACTAGGGCAACTAAGGTGTCAACTATCTGCTTTCTCTCTGATACCACTTTAATCTGTAACGCCCCGACCCGGATCCCGGGACCACGGGCACATTCACAGACCGACCGTACTCAAGTGGAGACGAGCCCACTCGGATACAAGGCCTAAGTATATTTGGCAGATAACACCAAACTCCATGATACATAAAACAAGTAAAGTGCATAAATAACACAAAATAGTCACAAGGGTCCACTGCCCTACAAATGTCTGAATAATAAACCCTACAGAGTCTCAATCAACAATAAATAAGAGTCAAAGAGGTTCTGAACCTCAACAAATCCCGTCCCACGCACTATCCCTCGGGGTCCCGCCTCCTGCTCCTGAGGACCTGAAAAAGAGGGAAAAGACAAAGGGGTGAGCTTTCGAAGGAAAGCTAAGTAAGTACCCTGCGAGGAACACAAAGAGTAAGATATGAACAGACATATCACAAATGAAGTCAACAAACAGTGGGACCAACGTCCCGTATCCTGGAATCCTAGGGGTCTACCACAAAGGCAAAGTCAATGGTAAAACCCCTATCCTATCTGTGTCCCTCTAAAAGATCATCCCCCGGTCAGTACTATCCCACAGCATCAGCTGCCGACGACAAATCCGTCGCCCACGGTAGCGCCACCTCTCTCTCATGTCGACATGGTCAGTGATCGACCCCACTGACTGGCAGGGACAACCAGAGTATCGTCCCTCTGGCCAGGAATGCCGGAAATTCAGGGTGTCCCGTCCCCAACGCTCTCGCAAAATCCGGAGCTCACCTGCTCCACTGAATCCGGGTGGAAGACAAACACAAGCTAGGGATGCCAACATCCTGAAAACTAACATACATGCAGCAGAATCCAAGCAACTCATAAAAGACATGCATGTATCCAAAACATATCAAAAATGATATCAAGAATCATAAATCGAAAAACAAATCCGAGAAAACCCGAAGCCGGGTGGGAACGAGGCAAGTGTACCTACCTGTAATCATGGAGTCTAGTGTTCCACGGAATTTTCTCTTGACGCATCCACGTCGATATCTGGTAAACATAGATCCACACTCAACAAACTCAAGTGTGACTATAAATGACTACTTCTATAATGCATGTTCATTAAATGGGCCCGACCCTTTATTAAACCCAACTCAATCGTCTTAACTAATTTAACCACCTGATTAAATAAATAACTCTCTTAATTAAGTCCATAAACGACATTAAATAACTCCTTTGTCTACAACCTACCGGGCTGGCCCAAGGCCCATCTAAAACAAACCCAATCATATTAACATCATCAACTAAACTTGGTAAAAATTTCAAGTTGATAAAACTATATCAATAGGTCATCTCCATGATCTAGCATCACCAAACCAATTTAGTACCATGTACCTCTCAAACCAAAACCTCAAGCATAAACAACAACATATTAAATCGGAATGACTCCTCTGTACTCAATTGTACTCACGCACAAGCCTTCAACCCTTCATCTATAATCATTGGCCACGCATCCCACTCAAAGAAATCCTTTCACAATCAACACGAAATCCTCAGTCCATTCATGCATCTACAGAGCTTAAATCCTCTTCCAAATCACAACAAAGATCTACCAATCCCATCACTGTCAACCTGTTAATAAACTACTCCTCTCTCCTCACACCATGCCCAAGCCTTGACCATCATGTCTACGTTTGAATTTGTAAACACTTAAATTAAGAGATCAGAATGATATAAATCCCAACCATGCAACAACTAATTGTAAGTCAAACTTGTTGTGCAGCCAAATAGTATCCCTGAGTATATATATATATTCATGTTAAACCTAGCTAGGAATCCAACCCCATGTTCATACATGCATGGCTTACTCCTAGAAATAGACCAATGCCTTCAAATCTTTTCTCCATCATGTACATTTAACTCCACAACCTTCTCATTTTGACCAAGGGCAAGCACTGGACACTTCTCAGTCCACTAACATCAACAAATAGACCTAAGAGCTCAACTAGGCTAGCATGTGCCACCTTAACATGAAATACACACATCCCTTCATCCACACTCACACAATCCTGAAAATCATTAGCAATGCTCACATGCATTGTTAGTCCCTCCAATAATGAGCAACTTTTGCATTCTCTCACCTATTATTTATCAAGGACCCAACATCAACCCCCCATGAACCTTACTCTCACTCACTAAGTTCATAGCTCCACGTGTGCAAGTATTCAATGTAAACATCATATATAGCTTATAGTGATCAATGACACAATCATTCTACTCCTTTAACAGTCCCTTTCTATTCACCACCTGACTGTTTGTATGTAAGTTTTGATGGCATTCTCACCTCAACTCAACCTCAAAACGAGTCCAAGATAGCAGCTCACCAAGTCCCCACACTCTACTCACAAAGAACACAGCCCATTGCTGTCAGAACTCTCATCCCTCTAATGAAACCATTATCATCTAATCATGAACTCTG
The DNA here is from genome assembly GCA_026586065.1 of Dioscorea zingiberensis. NCBI lineage: Eukaryota > Viridiplantae > Streptophyta > Magnoliopsida > Dioscoreales > Dioscoreaceae > Dioscorea > Dioscorea zingiberensis. The sequence continues at coordinate 16,663,208 of CM048826.1, read as the reverse complement.
AAACATGTGTACATGCATGGATAGCTCACTGAATACTCATTATCATGCTCTCCTCTCACCCGTAACCATGCATGCTCTTAAGATAACAAACTCTTAATGAATCTTTTCAAAGACAGTAGGCTTACCAGGTTCCCGAGATGTCTCCTGGCAAAGAAAGGGTTGGGGGAGCTCCGGTGACCTCTCGTCGTCGATCCGTTGATGGACGTGCTTTTCCTCTCTCTACAATGCTGGCGTTAGGGTTTGCGAAGGCGGCTCTCTCCTTCTTATAAGAGCACGATCGATCACGATCCCCTCGACGCCGTAACGGGCGCGATCGTGATCACGTCGTTCATATCTTCATCCGTTGGAGACGCGCGGAGGAGTGGACTAGGTCACGCGAATTCCGCCCAAATCTATCCGTCGCGACGAGGCGTTCTCTCAGGTGCGTGTGCATGAATAGATGGTGTTTTGCATAAATAACCTTGGACTTCTTTTAAATTAAGTTCAACTTAATCAAAGAGACGGATAAAATTTCATTATAGTCCTCCAAATTAAAGAGTTTTACATATGGATCCTTATTCTAGAGAGAGTGGCAAACTCCAATTAGGCCCTTACAATTTTCCAAAATTAGTTCTTAGTCCCCAATAGACTCAACAATCTTATTTCAAGTTTAATTCATCTCCATCCCCACCTTTTTATTTAATCAACTTTAGAAAATTTCTTCAATTAATGAAATAATTAAAAAACAAAACATCAAATTATTTATAAAACCTTGGGTTTTTACATACTTCATACACAATCCCACCAGTAACGATAACCAAACTTTTATTTCACTAAAAGCAAACTTCGGAAAAGAAAACACAACATAAGTAGTTCATATAGCACTCAGAATTTGTAAGACTACAATTTAATCAAAACATGATAAATTAGACTAAATCTTGGTGGTGTCCATCGGGAGATAGCGGGGTGTAGTCAACAAGGGGAAGATGTCCTCCTGACCCTTGAGGTCCCCTACTGGGTCCTGGTGCGCCACTTGGGCAGTAAAAGGCGGTTGCTCAGTGTTGCCAGCGCTACGGCACCAAAGAGGAGGGTGCCTGCACTCCTACATCCGGTGTCCATATCTACTGCAACGTCAACATCACACAATCCTAATCACAGTAGAAGTCGGACCCACAAGGACCCTCATACCCTCGTCCCTCTGTCTCTGGATGAGCATATCAACTGTGGACTGGAGCCTATCAATCTTCCGATTGGTGGCTTCCACAGTCCTCCTCATCTCAGCAAGAATCTCCGCAGGATCCGAAGAGTCAGCACGCGGTGGTGGGGTGTTCTCACGAATCGACTCCACCTCCTCCTCAGAAGAATCCTGATGGTACCCGGGTCCCGACATCCTGCATGTAAAACCAAACATCAATCAACGTACCACTAACTATACTACCCCAGACCTACACTCAGTCTATGCAACTGGCTAAGGGTATCTAGGGTGTTGGTTATCTACTCTAATCTAGAACGCTCTGATACCACTTTAATCTGTCACGCCCTGTCCCAAATTCTAGGCCCCAAGTACGTGAAGAGACCGGCCGTACTCGAGTAGAGTCAAGCTTAGCTCGAATACAAGGCCTAAGTGTTAATCAGCAGATAACAAGTAACAATAAATCATACTCAAGTTCAAAAATACTTAGAGTCATAAGGGTTCATAGGCCCTATACAAAATTAGGTCCCTATACGGGTCCTTCACAAAGTCAACTCTCAAAAGAAAAGTCAAGGGAGATCCTCTGACCTCGGATCTCCTAAACAATCGCCCAAACAATCTCCTCGACACCGGCCCCCAAACCTCGGGATCTGTAAAAGGGAGAAAGAGCAAATGCATCATGCATGAGCTTTCGAATGGAAAGCTCAGTAAGTACCCCTGCGAGGTCACAAAGACATAATAACAGCATGTCAAGTAAAAGGACTACATCCCAAGATAACATAACCCTAGGAGTCTACTACAAATCAATCCAAAGGAACGAACCCTAACAACAGAAGCCCTCATGCTCTGTGTTGAGTTTTAAAGAAAACTCAAGGTTTACTCCCGGTCAGTATACCCAGCTATGCGCTGAAAACACGACCCTCCAGTCGTAAGTCGGTAGTAACACCTCTCATACGTGTTAACACTGTCAACATATCATCCCCACTGACGCGTAGGACCACAAGAGTATCGTCTCTCTAGCGCGGCAAGCAGAAATGCCATGTTGTCCTATCCCTGAGCATTTCCCTATCAAAGCCCCCATGCTCCACCGAGTCCGGGCAGTAGACCACAACAAACAGGGATACCAATATCCCGAAACAAACATACATGTTTAACAGAAATCCAAAACAGATAAGAACAACATGTATGACAACAATAAAGTATATATCAACGAGGTATCAATATATCCAAAGAAAACTCCGAAGAGTGGGTACTAGGCAAGTGTACTTACCTCTTGCTGAACCTAGAAATCCTCCTAGACTCCTTCTGCAGTGTCTCTAAGACTCCTCAAGAGTATCTGATATTAGAGTTTCTATTACAGCCAAAATTCTATTAAAACCCTAGGTTTCTAGATGCACATGCATAACTTTCGCTTTTGGTGGGTTTAAGCCCAACTAAACAGGTCTCAAAATCCAACTACTTGGTTACCGAACCATTTCCCTCACTTTCTAGTTCTTAGTTGACTTTCATTCCACATTTGGTCAACTTTAGTCAACTCTAGTCAACCTTACTCTTGTTTGCCGTGGTTTGATCCATAATTGGTCAAGTCTAGTTTTCTTAGCTAAATTGGGCCCATCTCTACTTGAATAAAAGGCCACCAACCTTTAACCCGTGGCTAGCCACATCCAAGCGATTAGGGTGTTATAGTGTTGGTTGAGGGGTTGTGGGTTCAAATCCTTTCTGTCCCAATCCCCTTACCCCTTTTATTATTTCTTTTTTAACTTGGTTGAACCAAACTAGTTCCTCAGCCCAAATTGATTGGACCCAAATCCTTGGACCCCTAACCATCTTTACTCAACTTGACTTAATCTTCTAAATCTTCTTGACAACCTTAGACGTCCAACCTTGGACCTTTAAATTAACTTGATTAAAATCTTAATCTCCCAACCACTTTGGGACTAGACCCAAATTTTTAAAAGGATTAATTTGAATCGACTTACCCCTTTATCAACCGAATTAATTAATTAAACTCTATTAATTAATTAATAAAACTGATTTTTTATTAATCCCTCTAATTAAATTCACTAATCGAATTTAATCAACCTTAGTAATGGTTTTACCAACTTAAATATCAAATATAAGTTAATCAACCTAGGTATTATTTATTTAAATACCTAGACACCAAATGTCAATTAATTTGTTTAATTAATTTAATTAAATCCTCTCTCAATCTAATTAAATCATTAAACCGATTAATTTACCATGCTTCCTTATGACTTATAGAGTAAATAATTGTCACACAATATTAGATTATAACCAATCTATAATTGATTAAATAAATCTTTAGCCTATTAATTGATTAGATTAATAAACTAATTATCAATTATTTTTATTTATTATTATTATTATTATTATTATTATTATTATCTCCTTCTTCTCCCACTGTCTCTCTCTCTCTCTCTCTCGTTCTCGACTGAGCTCTACCGAAGCCGTCACCGGCGAGCACACTGCTCTCCATGACTGGCTTGCAACGTCTCTGCAACCACCAACTACACCAAACACCTTCCGGGGTGGTGGCCTACGCCACCTTGATTTCCAGAGCCACCCAGTCCCGGCCGAGCGCTGCAGCTACTCCGGCGAGCTTGGTCTAACGATGAGAATGCATGCAAGCGGTATCAAATGTCTCTGAAGGGAGTGAGCACTTACCGGAAGACCGAGGACGATACTTGGCACCACCGGAGGGCCTCCCGGCGTCAAGCGAGAGTTTTCTGATATTTTCGGCGAGCTCGAGCCGCTACACCAATGTACTATAAACCTCTCTCTCTTTCCCTTCCACTGTCTCCACCTTCTCATCCGCCCAAAGACGTCGGCGGTGATTGCGAGCTCGTCCGACACTAGGGAAAATAGCGCCTTGCCCCCTCCTCCGGTCGTCGTCGTCGGGAACTCCTTTAGCTCCTTGGTGGCTTCACTGTCTCAACACAGAGACAGTCTGCCCCTTTTATAGCCCAGAGGTGGCGGAGAAGAGGAAGCGAGACCTGCTCGCATTACTGGAGACTGCCGGCCTCCGCGCCTGTAACGGCTGGAAGGAGTAGTGAGCCTCGCGGCGGCGTTCTCCATCGGTTTCAGAGATGAGGGTGGCGGTGCCTCATGATTTGTATTCATTGATGAACGGCTTCGATCGTCGGATGACATCTCACGGCCAGAAATCAATCCTCATGCCTCGTATCCATTATCCTATCAGATGAACGGCCTAAACCCAATCGCGACCAACGGGCCGATGGATTCACTCTGTCTCGAACTTGAGACCAATCCATAGATGGACGGTCCTCACTGTGCCCTCACCGTTGGGTCACCCTTACTGCCACCTTTCTCGTTGCCTCGGATCCGAGTTGTGATCAGATAGATCTGATCTCAGATCAACACGTGGCCCCACCGTGACCATTATAATGCTCTGAGATCAGCTGCGATCAGAGATGTTTTAATCTCAACCGTTAAACCATATGTATAAGGGTTTGATCTGGAATATTTTCCAGAGATCCTTGGTTTTTTATTTTAGGTAACTCTTTTGTCCAACCACTAAGAAAAGGGATTATTTACTTCTAAACCCTCACACTTTTGGAATTACAACTAGGTCCTTAATGACCCAACCTAACCCTAATTAGGGGTTTAATCTTTTAATTTCCATTTTCTCCCACTTAATTAATTCATTTAATTACTTAGGGAGTTTCTTTCATTAATTAATTAAAGAACATTTAAACTTGTTTTATTTCCATAAAATCCTTGGATTTTACAGAAAACATAAACAAATCAAAAGTAAAAATAAAAACTAAAGTTTGTAAAAACAAATGTGACATCATCTACATATTACAAGGCATAACAAATATTATAACCCATTTACCAATATAAAAGTTTTCTTGTTGAAGTTCACAATGATAAGCTGACAACACTATTAATTAAATCACATAGTGGAAATATAATAATATAAAGACAAAATTCATGGCATCTACCAGGACTATCAATTAAATCACACGGTGACAACACTATCAACCCATTGGATGTGGAATGTCATGGCATCTAATAGGACATATAATAATATAAAGACAAAATTTATTATTTAGCAAATATAAAAAAATGGGAAATTCTAATTATTTCCCCAAAGCCATAAATAGCAGCTTAGGTGCAAACCAAGTGGAATACAGCTAAGTGGAACACAGTTTTTAAACTTGGTCAACAAATCCATGTTAATAAAACTAATACCAGAGGATGTCAATTCTCATGTCGTCTTTGTGATCCTGAGAAGTCTAGGGCCCCTCTCAGTCGAATATTAATTATATTATTATTAATAACAATATAAATAAACGACTGATAGAACACTTATAATACTATATAAAAAAATAAACTCTAATGCCGAAGAAGAAATAGGAGAAAAGGATATTTACTTGAAGGTGCTTCTCCCAAACAAGAGGATCCTTTGTGACTCAGACATTTTCATCCAACCCAAACCCGATAGTCTTAACCAACTCTGTGATTTGCTTGTAATATGTTTTGAGTGTCTTCAATCTAGCCCTCACATGAGCAACTCCTACAACCACTTGGCAGTGTTCCAGTACTTTGTTGACAACCTTTGTACATTCGTCGCCCTTAAATCCATTTTTAGTTCTTCTTGGCCCCGTACAAGAGTATCTATTAGTGCTTGATCCATATCATCTGACCAATGAACTTGCCTTTTTGGTTTCTATTTGGGAGGAAGCAAGAGTGATTTCCTCAACTTCATGTACAGGGCTGGAAACTATAGCAGGCCTGGGAATAGTAAATGAGCCTTGATTGCCAAATCGTCGACTTCCCATTTTCTGTTTCACTTGAAAAATTAATAAAAACAGCATAAAAACATAATACATATATTGCTAAAATATGCAATTAAAAGTTCTCACATGTGTAATATAATGTTATGACAAAACATAACAGAAGTTGTCGAAATTTGCAATTAAAAAAATATAAATGTGTAATATAAAGATATAACATAAAATAACATAAGGTGTTGAAATTTATAACATACCATAACATAACATAATAATTAATCATAGTAGGTTGCGTCGTAGCTGTTAGCGTCGAAACCAGCCCACATAATGTTAGGCAGTGAATCTCTTTGGATAGTCCATGCTACTTCTGTAGTGATTCTAATGTTGGCATTAACATGTTAATCTTCAGGTACGTCGACATGCGGGGGGTTTACTTCATTGTCGCTAACCTTACCATCACTACAGAGATCATCTGAATCATCAACATGTAAGAAGTTATGCAAGGCTCAACACGCAAGGATGATCTTTGCTTGTGTATCTATATCATGAAAGGGTTGATGCCAAAGATAGGCAAACCTCTTTGTCAACAAGACAATGGTCCTCTCAATGACATTACGAAGAGATGAGTGTCGAAAGTTGAATAGCTCCTTGTGGTTTTTAGGAAGTAGACCTTGAATGTCTCTACGATGATAGCGCGTACCTCGATAAGGTATAAGAAAACTAGCGACTAAGGGGAACCCCGCGTCAGCAAGATAGTATTTACCTATATTATTATAAGGAAGAATTAGCAAAAATGTCATATATTCTTCTTACTGTGATAGATCAAGGGATATGTCACGCCCCGATCCGATCCCCGGGACCTCGGAAACGTGAACAGACCGGCCGTACCCGAATGGAGATGAGCCCCACTCAGTTACAAGGCCTAGATGAGTAACAGATAACGCATAAAACCAGATTATATCTCAAAATGTCATATTTAAACATTTGCAGAGTTTCTACAACGGAATTAAGACCGAAAAGGGTTTACATGCCCTACACACGATCAAGGCCCTATAAGGGTCCTACAAGAATAACTTCTCACACATTAAGTACGAGGTCCTCGAACCTCAACAAAGTCAACCCGCTCCCTCGCAGCTCCCGAGTCCAAGTCACCACTTCTCGGAACCTGAAAAAGAAATAACGGAAGCAACCGCATGAGCTTTCGAAAGGAAAGCCCAGTAAGTACCCTGCAGAAATCTCAAGGAAATCCAAACCAGTACAGATGACATATGATAGGCCAGAAAATGAGCAAATCAAAGATCATCAATCAATACCAACAGGGCCACGCCCCGCTCAAACCAAAACCTTGGGAGTCTACAACAGTAGGGCTCCTATCCAAAAGATCTCAACAAAGTACTCCTAAGAGTTCACAAGTCATCTCCCTAGTCGGTTATCAGCCTCAGCCAATATCAACCCTCGGTCCATGGTCTAGTAGTGCTACTAAACATAGACGTATCTTGTCGGGCCAGTATCATCCCAATCGGCGGAAAACAAAGATTACCAAAGATTTTACCCTAATCAAGGAAACAAAGATTTACCAGTTATTACCCCCACTGGCGGGAAACAAAGACTTACCAGTGTTTTACCCCACTGGCGGAAAACAAAGAGTACGAGGATGGGAGAATCCTTGAAACATCATAGTTGGTGTATACCTTCCTGGCCAGCGCACAAGCTCACGTGATTCGACGGCTACGTGCCGGTCAACAGGAAGGCACACTCAACACTCACAAGCATACCCTACAGGATGCTATCATCTCAACATGCACACACTAATTTCGAAGTAGGTGTCCGAGAGAACAAAATACGAGTGTATGCAATCATATCAAATTATGATATCAATGAAGCAATAAGCAATTTAAGGCGTAAGCAAGTCCAAAGAAAATCCCGAAAACCGGGTAGGAACGAGGCAAGTGTACTTACACAAGTACCAAAGTTCAACAACGATAACAGTGCTAGGCAGAAGCACTTACAAGAAAACAACCCACAAACGAGGGCAATGAAGCAAAAGTACTTACTTCCTTCTCGAGCTAGAAGCCTCTCCTAGACTCCTCTTGAAACGCCTCTTGGACTTCCCGAGAGTATCTAACAGATAGAGTTTCTATTAGAGTTAAGATTCTAATAAAACCCTATGTTACTAGTTGCACATGCATGACTCTCGTTCTTATTGGGCTTAGGCCCACTAACAGGTCCTAAAGACCACCTCTCGGGTTTCTGGTCCTTATCCTCTGTTTCCATGTCCTTTAGTTGACTTCAGACCCAGCTTGGTCAGACCTAGTCAACCCCATCTTACGTTTGTCGAGTCTATTCCTTACTTGGTCACCTCTAGACGTTCAAGTTGGATTGGGCCCATTTCGAGCTCATTACACATTCTAGCTTGGCCTTGGCCCTTTTTAAACTAAGAATGAGCATATTGGTCATTTGGCAACTCATGACCTTAAGGTTTAGGGTTTTACCTTGTTTAGGGTTTATTTACTTTCCAGTACCCTAAATTCCCACTCTTGATAGCTTAAGAATAATATTCAATTTATTTGGGCCCAGCCCATTAGGCCACTAAATCCAATCTTATGTGACTAATCCAAGTCTGTTAATACTTGCTTACTCGACCTTAGTGTCTTAAGAACTTTTAACCAAAATTTGGTTAAATTGTTGGTGTCACACAACCCAGATTTATTAATACAAACATCATTGAATTACTTAGTAACCTTACTAAATAATTCCTTTGTAGCTATACAACTTATTTTGTCACACAAATTAATTCCCATTAACTTGTCATACTAATGAAGTTGCCACACTATCAAGGTTTTAATTCAAACCCCATTAAAATATTTAGTAAACTTACTAAATGATTTTAATCATACTTATTCTTGTCACATTATCTTAATTCCATATACTTGCCTAGCTTTACAACTATTGGATTAATAGTAGCAATACTATTAATAGAGACAATACTAATTTATTTGTCACACCATGGTTTTAATTAAAACCTTAAGTTTTCCAGTTATTAAATCATGAATTAAGGTTTCACAACTTAATAATCGTCACAACACTAAAGTTCCATATTTAATAATTATTTTGCCACATACCATGCTTCAAATAATTAATCAAATAGGTGTCATAACCCCCTAAGTTATTATTAAAACATGTATCACACCCAATTATTGATCATATAATTTATTTAACTATATGATTCAATTAACCCATTTACTGTCACATTCCTATGTTACTGTTTTTAATTTTTGATTGATTAATCAACATATCAACTTAACTATGGTTTCATTTAAATGTCACACTACCTAAGTTCTAATTTTAATTAAAACTTTACTCAACATCTAATCAAAATAATGTCACAACTCTATAGTTACTATTTTAATTAACCAATTACTACTTTAATTAAAACAATAACTTTAATTACTTTATTTTTTCTTTTACCCTGTCGTCTCCTTCCTCTCTCCCGACGCGACCGTGCAGGCCGGAGCTCCGTTGGCATCGCCGGAGGGGTGCCTCGGCCGTGTCTCCACTGTTTCGAGCTCCCCTCCGTCCCGGACTCACTTCTCGGCCTTATACCTCCCTATCTGCACCTTCTTCTTCCTCTGTCTGAACCTCACCGGAGGAGTTCGCCGGAGATGGCAATTCCTCACTCGAGAGTTCGCATCGCCTGCAAAGGGTACCTAAAGCTACTTCTCGACCTCCTGGTTCGTTTGCACACATTACTACCATCATTCTCCCCCTCCCGGCGCAGCACCACTCACGGTTATCCTCTTCCTCTCCGGCGAGCCCTAACTGTATCCCAGAGGCGTTTAACACGCAAATAAAAATAGGGAGAGAGTTCCTACAGTGGTCGCGATTCTCCTGGTGGCGATGGTGGCGTCAAATGCTCTCCCCACGGCCAAAAGCTCTTCTCCGACAAAGCTCACTTGAGCCCCACTTCCTTCGACTTCACTGTGGGTTGAGGCAGTAGGGCAGAGGCCCCCTTTTATAGGCCTCGGAACCCAGTCGAAGCGACGGCCATACGAAAAGGCTCGCCGTTAATGGCCGGCGGCCTCGCGCGAAACGGCCGGAGTAACCGACGGTGCTCGCGCGAGCGTTTCCGGCGCTTGGGGGAGAAACAGATGATGCCTCGGGATCAGTGTTCGGCGATCAACGGCAGTGATCACTTGAGGAATGTCAACGGCATCTGAACTGCCTCGGATCCCACACTAGCTAGATCAACGTCCAAGATCTGATTTCGTTCAACAGCTGGATTATCAGTTTATGCCTCGAGATTGTAACCCATCTTAAGATGTGTGGTTTTCTAAATGCCCTCACCGTAGGATCACTTTCATGATCCTTATTACAATGCCTCGTATCTGATCTATGATTAGATAGATTGAATCCATGACCGCCACGTGTCTTCACTGAGGCCGTTTTAGTGCCTCGAAATAAGGCTTGGGCTGAGATGATCTCATCTCAGCCGTTCACCCATTTTATAGAGATTCTCTCTTGGCAAATTATCCAGAGACCCCTGGAAGTTTTTAGGTTATGTTTTAGTCCAAGTCTGAGAGAGGGGATAATTTCCTTCAAGTCCTCAATACTTTTTAAAAATTACTGTAAAGTCCTTGGACTCCCAATTATCCCTAATTGGTCTTAAAACCTAATTTAATTCCCTTTTAAAGCTTTTAAATTCTCCATCCTTCAAGCTTAAGGAATTAAATTATTTATGAATTTCATTTTATGGCATATAAGAAAAATTTTATTTCCTAAAATTCGTGGGTTTTACAGGATATATATATAACATACCAAGAGGAACTGTCAATCTAGCTCCTTGCAGTGAGACTGCACTACTTAACAAAAGACCATCATGTGTTGATCCCTCCCAACCAGCAAGCACATAGGTAAACCTCATATCAAATATGCATGCCATAGAAACATTTTGAGAAATGACTTGTTTCCTATTCCGATACCTAGGTTGTTCCTTCACAGGGACATTAGCAACAATGTGAGTTCCATCTATAGCATCCACGATATCCTATAAGAGGTACAATATATTTTAGTGATAAGTACCTAAATCCTAACAGAAATAGAAACAATCTTATTACTATAAACATCTAACCTGAAAGTAATGGAACCAATATTGGATATTCTCCTTATCATCAGGGGAGTTTTGAGCAGTGGCATTGTTGACAACATCTTTCTAGAGATTAAGACATTCATTTAACACTCTATGGAAATAATAGCTAATAGTTTGGCGAGATGTAAAAAATGTAAAACTTCCAACTCTGTTGCGATGGTCATGGCAACTGTGAATAGGGAAATAGCTACTTGCTCTTCAACATGCACAAATCGGCTATGAGCTAAGCCATAAACAAATAAGCGATTGTACAAATTATGGAGTGCACTCATTTTCATCTTGAGTAGCTCATAACAATTCCTATCACTAGTGTTGAACATTCGGTTCAATACTAACTCTCTCTCAGCTCTCCAATTCCTATGAGAAGCTCTATGGAGAATTCTGTTATGATAGTGTTGCCTCATATAATCATAGATCGCTGAAGCTTGAATTACCATCATCCAAAACATTAACACAAGTTTCTTTTGAATCGGTGGACTCGCCATTCAATAACCTATTTAAATTATTAAGTAAAAATAAATAAATAATATCATTATTAAATAAAGATAAATAAATAAATAATATCTAATTAAGAAATGTGTTATGTACAAAGAAGAAGTTGTTATTCAACAGATATTTAAACAACAACATTACTGTGTAACTACAGAACCACAAAACTATATCTCACATCTCACTTAAATATTGTGATTATACAGTCCACAGAAAAAGTCCTATTACAGGTCCCAACATTAATTAAATATTGTTCTGACTGAGGAGTGTATATAACATAATTATATCAATAACAAATGGGCTTTATTCCAATTTATAACGTCTCCGAACCTAAAGGAGAAGAGATTTTAATAATATTAGAACATGGGCAGAGGAATAGGACCCACAAGTAAATTTAGATGGAACCCACCTAAACTAAGTTGGTCCCCTTTTTTTTGTCCTTTTTTAATTATTGTACTTTTTGAAAACTTTTTTAAACAATTTTTTTTGTACTCTCTTTCTCTTTTTGGAAAAAGAGATTGTTTATGGTCCAGTTTTCTCTCGTGCAAGTACCAAATTTTAATCAAATACATTTGTATTTACCCACTTTATTCAAAAAATAAATTATTTACTATTTTGTGTTTCTTAAAAAAACCCAAACAATTCTTTAAATTTGCATGCATAAACATTTAGAAGGAATGTCTCATTAAATGGTTGAGTCAATTAAACAGATCCATGCATTCGAAGGGTGGGGGTGGGGGGGGACACAATCAGGATGATTTGGTAGGATAGGCTTTTATGGTACTTCTCACACAAAAACTTCAAATTCATATGAATCACACACCAACAAACGAAAATATGGAAAAGAATGTGGTTTATTTATTTTAAAGTATTGATTCATGAAACTATTAAACAAGAATAACTAGATTCATGAAAACCAAATTATACAAAAAGTAATAAACTAATAAACTATGTTTCTTCCTTCACTTGATCCCTTATGAGTGGATGCCAAATCTTGTGTTGAGTTGCAACAAAAAATATTTTTTGCATAGCCTTATCAAATATTAGAATAATTTATAGGAATAAAAATTAAAAATCATCAAGTAACACAAAAAAAAAAATTAATGAGTATAGCCACTCCTTTGGAGTACAGGGCTACAAATTCAAATCATCAATCCAGATTTGAATTGCATTAATAATTTAACTCCAATCATTCAATTTATAAAGAAATCGATACATTGAATAGAGGCATGCATCACATAAATGTGGCAATCTTTGTAGGTTCCCAGAAATTAATTGGAGGTTCTGTCTAGATGACAATCAATTTTAAAAATCAATTTCATTTTCATTGATGATTTTGCTAACAATAGTGCTCTATAGAAGCATTTAGAAAATTAAGGAATAGAGGAGTGTGGTGATTGATTTTGCTCACAAAAGCAAAGTCAACATAAAACGAAGAACAAAGGAAGTAGTGAGAAAACCTTAGCAAATAAAAAGGAAGCAAACAGTACTGAGAAAACCTATGCAGGAAAATTGCAGGAAAAATAAAAAGGCTACATTCAATCAGAAATTGTAGGAAAATTTTCAAACATTATGCAGAAAAAAAAATTATAGGCCACGTTCAATTACTACTACACACCATTGCAACCATTATGAATATATTATACTAGAATCAGAAATTTCAGAGAATGTTTCAAACATTTTGTAAAAATGAGAAATTTAACAAAATAAAGTTGGTAAAGTAGAAAGGAATTGATGCAAGAGGCTCAAGTCAAATGCTGCCGGGTTAGCGGGTCAACGTAAAGACAGGAAGTTATCGAGTCAATTCCATGATTGGATCGGTTTTGGGGGTGGTTCGGTATTTTGGCCATAATTTTGGTTACCGATATCAGAATTGCGCGTTTGACCCCAATTTGGAAAGCTCTTTACGGCGTGCACAACATGGAAATCATATTTGAGAGAATTTTAGTTATTTCTAATTTTAGAAATTTTTTATCCGTCGAATTAGGGTTTTCAGTTTTTTTCTATTTTTGGTAATATTTTATATACCAAATTAGGATAGTATTTGGATCCGATTTTATCTCAGATTTTTAGGAGTTATATGATTTGTTTAGATTTTTAAATATAGATAAATTTTGTTTTAAATAATAAATTTTTAATTTTAGCAAATTTAGATAAGATGATAGACTTAGTTTTTGATGGTTATTTAACTAGGCTTGTTGGTTGATTTTCGTTATTGAATTTTGAGTAATAATATTTTCCTGAATTTCATAGTATTTTCTCTGGTTCTTTTGGTTCTTCATTTGTTCTTCCTTGCGGTCCTTGGACCCGGCTAGCCTACGGGATAATCGCTACCCTGCACGGCGTCAGTTGGTACCAGAGCTCATCATCTTCCTCAAAAGCTTCATCATCAATATCAATGACTAGTGGTCGTGGTCCTCGGGTTGGACAGGTTCCTGCTGAGGAAGTCCAGTACCGTGACCTGAGCGTCGCGGAGGCGATGAACAAGGATCTACAAAGGCAAGTCGCGGAGTTAATCCAATGCTTGATGATCAAGGATTTGTAGAGCAAGTTAAGAAATTATCAAGGCGTCTAGCGGCGATCGATTTTGATCATGGTTGTCATGGGCAGTTTCCGGCTGAGGAAGTCCAGCACCATAATCATAGCGATCAGAGGTTTGGCTAACCCATCTTCCAACCCATCTACAACGATGTTGCTGAGGAGGAGATCTCACCCATCTTCAACGATGATGCGGAGGAGCAGATCTTGCCCATCTATGACGACTATGAGGAGGAAATTGGCGAGACCGAGAAGGAGATTGGTGAGCCCATCTATAACGATGATGGGGCTAGAATTGTGTTGGTATCCCGATGGAAGGAAACCCTCTTGGCCCAGTAACCAACACTACTAACCTACTTTTTGTCTCCAGGGTTTTGATCGAGATCAAGTATGGAGATCCGGACCTATAAACAGAGGTGTAGTCGAACTCGGGGTCGAGTTCTTTCCAACCCGAGGTGACTAATGCAGGAAGCTCGACTTAAATGTTGCCGGGTTGAGGGGTTAACGTAAAGACGAGAATTTTTTGAGTCAATTCCAATATTGGGTCGGTTTTGGGTGTGGTTCAGTATTTTGGCCATAACTTTGGCTACCGATATTAGAATTGCGCGTTTAACCCTAATTCGGAAAGCTCTTTATGGCGCGCAAGACATGGGGATGTCATATTTGATAGAATTTTAGTTATTTCTATTTGTAGAAATATTTTATCCGCCGAATTTGGGTTTTCAGTTTTTTTTCCTATTTTTGGTAATATTTCATATGCGGAATTAGGATAGGATTTGAATCCGTTTTGATCTCGGATTTTTAGGAGTTATTTGATTTGTTTTGATTTTTAAATATAGATAAGTTTAGTTTTAAATAATAATTTGTTAACTTTTATAAATTTAGATAAGATGATAGACTTTGTTTTTGAAGGCAATTTAACCTGACTTGTGGGTTGATTTTCATTATTGAATTTTGAGTAATAATATTTTCCTGAATTTCATAGTATTTTCTTTATTTCTTTTGGTTCTTCCTTTGTTCTTCTTTGAGGTCCTTGGATTCGGCTAGCCTGTGGGATAATTTCTACCCCGCCCGGCGTCAGGAATACTCTTATTGTGCAATGCTATAAAGTGAAGGACATTCAGATTGTCGTATTAAATTAAGAGGATTGGATATTTTATATACTGGAAAGTATTTGTTTATTTGCAGTGAGGAATGAAGGGGAAGAAGAGAACATTACAAATATTGTTACTGCCTCTTTGCAAGATGGAGTAAAAGAGTACCTGTAACGACCTTAATTCTTCTAGAAAATGGACTATTAGAGTGAAACCTCAAAGAGTAACTATAACATTATCAATCTATTGCGTTGAGCTAGAATAGAATGTAGGAAATACAATGATAGCATGGATGGATCATTCTCACTTCACTTTGAGCTTGATATGTATGATTTTAAGCTTCAATTCATTATTTAGGACATCTGAGGAGGAAATCGAAGGAACTCGAGGAAAAGCCCAAGAATACAAATTTTAGAGCTTGAGTCTTCAAAAAGCTAAGCTCAACACCAACCTCGGAGCATTTGAATGGTTTTAATTAAGTATTCATGCATATTATGTCGTGAGTTCATGAATTGTTGAATGAGACCTATATATGAGATTTTAATTGATGAAATGATACATAAATAGATGGAAATAAATCTAATGAGGTGTATTTGGAGTTTAGAAGTGATTTGGATTGAATTGGATTTAAATAAAGCTTGGAATTAGAAATCCAAGTTGAAAGAAACACTGTAGAAATTACTGCAGGAATTTCACAGGCAATGAAGCAGAGAGCTAGACAAGCCCACCTAGATCTAGAAAGACCCGTTTGGCCCTCTGTCTAGGCTGCAAAATTGTCTCCAGAGACCTAGACTGGCCCATCTACACCTAGACAAGACCTCCTAGACCTCTGTATAAGCATGAACAATGATTTTCTTGATATTTTTGTGAAAAATACTAGGAATTCGATTCAGATCGTTCCGATAGTTTGGGAATACGTTTAAACTAATAGATAAAGTGCGGGCAGGTGTTTAAAGACCCGAATTTGTCAATTATAGATTAAAGAGCCTACATTTTATATTAGATATTAATAGTACCATTTCATATTAGAAATACTTTCCGATTGATCTGAAATGATGAGTAATGTTATGAAACCATGAATAGGATGCGGGAAAGGCGTCAATAGCTCCGCGGGAGGATCAAAGGGCAATTAGTACATAGTTGAAATGAGGTGAGTGGAAAGTGGATGACCTATAGGACTTGCTTTTCAACGCATGTTTTATAAATGATTTCAATTCATGTTTTGAATGTTATTTTCTTATTTACAAGGTGATTACCCCTAGTGAGGGTTTGCATATGATGAGATGCATGATTTACTATAAAATAGCTTGTGAATGCATGATTGTGATATGAGATTTATGAATGACTAATAATAGTAGTAATTCACTGAGTTGTCTGATGGGACATGATTGAGTACATAGAATTAGTGTGTTGACACTTGCATTATAATATAGAATATGTACTGAGATAACTGGTGATAAGAAATTGGGAATATGTGTCTTGTGTGCACCTTGTCTGATTGACGTAGTTAACTTAGTATTTAAAAAATGAACATGATAGGTCTTTGGGACCGCAGTCAGTGCCCATTTGGGAGGGGACTTTTAAAATGTAGACATTGATTTTTATGAAAAACCCCTATCCATACTTTTTGGGAGCATGGTACTAGTTGTTCACCCTTTGGGGGAGTCTGTACGTATATGACATTAGTTTCGCGCTAGATTACTTCATGCTTCGGCATGTGATTCATGCCTCGTGCATGGTAAGGGTTCAACTTACGTGGACTTGAATAGGTACAATACTTGACATTATTGATATTGATGAATGTTAAGATCCATTGTGTTGATTGTTTTATAGATTTTATACGGGGTTTTCCATATGAATGACATGTTAACTGAAGTTAATATAAGTGAGTGGATTTGCATGTAATCCTGGATTCTTATCTTGATTATGATCAACATATACATACTGATTAAATGCATGGATCTTTCATATTTCGATACATATTCTTATGTTTGATTTATTGATGATGTCTATTTTATATACTAACCCCTATAGTTATATTTTCCCTAACTGAGCGCATGTCATCTCACCACTCTCTTTTCCCCACCAGAATGGATCTAGAGGACTCAGATCACTGATGGGAGATGTGAGAGCTGATAATTACTTACTTTGGGATGTATATATAGTAGACTCTGAGTACTAGACTTGTGAAACATACTACGTATGTGACTTTGTGGATATTGTGAAACTATTCTTTCTTGTAATTTGATGTACCGTATCCAGGATGTTAGACTTATATTCCATTATGAGATGATGCGATAGGTGTTTAATTTATGTTAAATACCTCTTGTCATGATTATACATGTTTAGCAGGATAGAACAGTCGGAAATTGCTGGTGTGGCGATCATGTCCCGGGACGGGCTACATATAATGGTTGTTTAGGGGATGGTCGTCACATTTTTGGTATCAGAACCTAAGGTTTCTAGACTGTAGAATCTAGGAGACATGATGATGCACTCAGAGCAATAGGATGAAAGTACGTTATAGATCGTTGTCTAGGACAAAAGTCAAGTAGTGATATATATACTAGACATTAAGATACTAAACAATTCTAATTGAGACCTCTATCTGATATTGATAATTCTTATTGTACAATATTACTTCAAAGAGGTCGTGGACAGCATGGTGCCGGGGGTAGGCCACCAAGGCAAGTGGTGAATGATCCCCCTGTGATGGAAGAGGAGGTGGATAGAGATCCCACAGTAGTTCCTGTGCAAGAGCGAGCAGGAGAAGCTTTCCAAGGGCCATCTCCTATTGGTGAAACACCTAGTATATAACAAGTGATGGAGTAATTCGTACGCACGTTGAGGGCGAAGCCACAAACACCTGTGCAGAGAGAGTCAGAGAGGGAAACAAAAACTTCCTTATATGCTAGCAAGGAGAATGGGAGCTACCCCATTTGAAGGAACACTCGACCCTACAGCAGCTGAGGCTTGGATAAGACAGATTGAGAGGGTGTTCCAACTGATCAACTGCTCAAAGGAAGAAAAGTGGCACATATCACAATACTTTTGGAGGAGAGTGCCTTGCTCTGGTAGGATATAGTGCTGATTAAGTATCCCACTCTTGAATCCATTAAGTGGAAGGACTTCTGAAGGGAGTTTGAAGAACAATATTTACCTTGAGTATATAGAGATGCAAAACAGAGGAAGTTCAGTTGCTTGATACAGGGTGGTATAACTGTGGCACAGTATGAAGCGAAATATCCAGAGCTGTCTATGTATGCCCAGTTAATGGTTACGAACCCTCATGAGAAATGTAGGAGATTTGAAGATGGGCTAAGAGAAGATATAAGAATATAGTCACAACATCTAGCTTTGAGGAATATAGCAAGTTGGTGCAATCAGCACTGAGGGTGGAGCAAAGCATACGAGCTCAAAGACTGAGAGTGGAGCAGTGGAAGAAAAAAAGCAAGCCAAGCTCCTTGTCAGATGGAAGAGGCAAAGGATCTTCCAAGAGGGGCAGTGGTACCTATTATGGAGGGAGGTCCGGCTCCGCTTACTGGAACAACAAGAACATATGTGCCACGACTCAGAGTCAAGCCAATATATAATGCAGCAGAGTGCATAAGGCAAAGGAAAGGATTCCACCAAGAAGCATTCAGGTGGTAGCTTTACAACTGAGGGGAGCAGAACCATCTTCCCTACAAGTGAAGTGTGTGGTAAGTCATACCCCGAAGAATGCCATAGTTGCAATCAGATAGGGCACATCAAGAAATTTTGTCCACTTCGTGCGCAAGGGGCAGGAGAGGCGTCAGGAGCTGGGGGTTCCATAGCAATACCAGTCGGAAGTTTTGTTGTAAGCTCTGGCAGAGGTGGAACTAGTAAAGTAGGATCAAACAGTGTTGGACTTCGGGGAAACTTTTCTGGAGCATTAGGAGTTCGAGCTCAGGCCTTTGCCATGACTCAGAATGAGGCGGTTGAGACTCCCAACGTTGTCGCAGGTACAATGAAAATTTCATATATTGATGCATGTAAACTTATAGACCCTGGATTTACTCATTCTTATATAGCTGATACATGTCCATCACAATTGAATATGACACCAACACCTCTAGAAAACATAATGAATGTAGCATCACCTATAGGAGACTCTATGATAGTCAAGCAAGTATTCAAGAGTTACATAATTCAAATAGGTGATAATGTGTTAGAGGCAGATTTGATACATTTAAGGATTACTGATTTTAATGCACTTTTGGGAATGGATTGGTTGTCGAGATACCATGCAACAGTAGATTGCTTCAGAAAGGAAGTGAGCTACCAAAAGCCTGGTGAGAAGGAGAGGTTTATATTCAGGGGGAGGAGATCATTATCCCTGATTAGCATCATCTCCGCACAGGCTGTAGAGAAGTGTATGAAAAATGGAGCAGAGGCTTATTTGGCTTATGTAATTGATACAAGGGTGCTCGGTGATGATATCTCTAATATACCGGTAATATGTGAATTTCCGGATGTGTTTCTTGACGAGTTACTAGGATTACCACTGGATCGGGATATACAGTTTGTGATTGATTTGATGCAAGGAGCTGCTGCTATATCAAGAGCACCATATAGAATGACACCAATGGAGTTCAAACAATTGAAGATTCAACTTGAGGAACTGATCGATAGGGGTTTCATAAGACAAAGTACATCACCCTGGGGAGCCCTGGTATTATTTTTCAAGAAGAAAGATTGCTCACTTTGATTATGTATAGATTACAGGAAGCGTAATCAGGTAACTGTGAGGAATTAGTACCCTTTACCTCGCATAGATGATTTATTTGATCTGTTGCAAGGAGCAATAATATTCTCAAAGATAGATCTGAGGTCGGGGTACCACCAACTAAAGATCAAGGGAGAAGATGTGCTGAAGACAGCCTTTAGAACTAAATATGGGTATTATGAATTTTTGGTGATGCCGTTTGGGCTAACCAATACCCCAGCTGCTTTCATGGATTTAATGAATAGGATGTTTCCACCCTATCTTGATCAATTTGTGGTGGTGTTTATAAATGACATCTTGATTTACTCAAAGAATGTGGAGGATCACATTGAACATTTGAGGATAGTGTTGTGAATTTGGAGGGAGCAATAACTCTTTGCAAAGTTGAGTAAATGTGAATTTTGGCTTGAAGAAGTGATATTTCTTGGCCATGTCATCTCGGCGAAAGATATCTTTGTGGATCCCAAGAAGGTTGAAGCTATTATGGGTTGGAAGGCACCGACTACGGCGGCAAAAATTAGAAGTTTCTTGTGTCTAGCTGGGTATTGTAGAAGATTTGTAGAAGGCTTTTCAGCAATAGCCCTTCAATTGACAAAACTATTAAGGAAGAATACAAAGTTTGTATCGACTAAGGACTGTGAGAACAGTTTTCAGGAGTTGAAAAATAGATTGGTATCAACACCAATACTTACTTTGCCTAAATGTGGAAGTGGTTATGAGATTTATAGCGATGCATCATATCAAGGCCTTGGATGTATGTTAATGCAATTTGGCAAGGTGATAGCATATGCATCTAGATAGCTGAAGCCAAATGAAATGAATTACCCAGTTCATGATTTAGAACTTACCGCGGTGATATTTGCATTGAAGATATGGAGGCATTACCTTTTTGGTGAAACATGAAAAATTTATAATGATCATAAGAGTTTGAAATATATTACGAGCCAAAAGGAGTTGAATATGAGGCAAAAAAGATGGATTGAGTTACTCAAGGATTATGATTTTACATTGGAGTATTACCCAGGAACAGCTAATGTAGTGGTTGATGCCTTGAGCAGAAGAAGTATGGCTCATATTCTTATAAGCAATAATACACAGACGAGGGAATTGAAAACTACTAGATTTGAACTAGAAGTGGATGGGTTTGGAACTCTACTAGCTAGCTTCCATTTGAGGCCAACACTGATATCACAAATTGAAGAAGCCCAAGGGCAAGATTCAAAGTTTAGAGAGATAATGGAAAGATTTAAATCGGGGAACCAAGTCGAATTTGTGATGACTGAAGGAGGGACACTGAAAGTGGGAAACAGAATTTGTGTTCCAAATGTTGGAGGCCTAAGAGAAAGCATTATGGAGGAAGCACATAGCTACGGATATGCAATACATCTAGGTACAACTAAAATGTACAAGATCCTAAGAGAATATTATTGGTGGAAAGACATGAAGAAGAATGTAGCTCAATTTGTGGAAAAGTGCTTAATTTGCCAACGGGTCATGGCAGAGCATAGAAGCGCAACAAGATTCTTGCAATCTTTTGAAATCCCTGAGTGGAAATGGATAAAGATTTGCATGGACTTTGTTACAGAACTGCCCACGATCCAGAAAAGCAATGACACGATATGGGTGATTGTTTATAGACTCATAAAATCAGCACATTTCCTTCCTATGAAGATAAACTATACTCAGGAGCAACTAGCAAAGTTGTATGTTGATGAGATAGTGAGATTATATGGGGTGCCAGTGTCAATAGTATCTAATAGAGATCCTAGATTTACTTCCCATTTTTGGCAAGGATTACACAAGGCCATGGGGACTAAGTTAAAACTCTGTATGGAGTTCCCTCTTGAGACTGATGGACATGTTGAGAGTATGTGTCCTGGATTTCACACATAGCTGTGATCAATATTTGAAGTTGATTGAGTTTGCATATAATAACGACTATCAACAGAGTATAGGTATGGTACCATTTAAGGCCCTATATGGAAAGAGGTGTAGATCACCTTTGTGCTGGGATAAGGAAGGAGAAAGAGTATTCTCAGGGCCACAGTTTGTACAGATCACGGCAGACAACATCAAAAAAATTAGAGAAAGGATGAAAGCAGCTCAAGATGGACAAGGACCTATGCAAATAATAGAAGACGTGATCTAGAGTTTGAAGTTGGAGACAAGGTCTTTCTTAAAGTGTCTCCATAGAAAGGGGTACTGAGATTTGGAAGGGAAATTATGTCTGAGATATATTGGACCGTATGAGATAGTGGCTAGGATTGGCCCAGTTGCATATAAACTAGCACTATCAGATGATTTATCAAGAATACATGATGTCTTTCATATATCTGTCGTGAAGAAGTTTAAGCCAGACCCATCTCACATATTGGAGGAACAACCGGTTGTATTGAGACAAAATTTATCTTATAGTGAGAAACCCGTGGAAATACTTGATAAGAGAGAACAAGCTTTAACGAATAAAAGCATTCCACTAGTGAAGGTACTCTGGAGAAACCAAGTACGGGAAGAAGCTATGTGGGAGTGAGAGGAAGATATGAAGATTCAACATCCCCACCTATTTGAGACTCGAGGTATGTTAATTTCGAGGACGAAATTTATTTAAGGAAGGGAGAGTTGTAACGACCTGAATTTTTCTAGAAAATGAACTATTAGAGTGAAACCTCAACTGAGGGGTAAAATAGTCCAATAAAGTTAGAAATTAGGGTCAAGAAAGATGTTTAGATGAGAATAATATTTATTAAATTATTTTTGAGGATTAAAATTGAAGCTTTATAAGTGAAATGACCATTTTTCCCCTCAAGTAAACACTTAGTGAATTTAAGAGATAAGAATGAATGGATTCTTTCATCTCTCTCTCACTTCCTCACTCTCAGTGGCAAACCAAGGAAAAGCACTGTAGCATCTTGAGGACTTTGAATGATACTCATCAATCTTTGTCGTCGAGCTAGAATCGAAGGTAGGAAATATATTGATAGCATGGATGGATTATTCTCACTTTACATGGAGCTTGATATGTATGATTTTAAGCTTCAATTCATTAGTTAGGACATCTAAGGAGGAAATTGAAGGAACTCGAGAAAAAGCCTGAGAATACAAATTTTAGAGCTTGAGTCTTCAAAAAGGTAAGCTCAAGACCAACGTTGGAGAATTTGAATGATTTTAATTGAGTATTCATGCATATTAGGTCATGAGTTCATGAATTAATAAATAAGACCTATATAGGATTTTAATGGATGACATGATGCATAAATAGATGGAAATAAATCTAATCAGGTGTATTTGGAGTTTAAAAGTGATTTGGATTGAAATGGACGTAAATCAAGCTTGGAATTAGAAATCCAAGTTGAAAGAAACATTGTAGTAATTACTGCAGGAATTTCACACCCAATAAAGCAGAGAGCCAGACAAGCCCGACTAGATCTAGACAGGCCTGCCTCGCACTCTATCTGGGTTGCGAAATGGTCTCCAGAGACCCAGACGGGCCCATCTACACCTAGAAAAGAACCGCCTAGGCCTCTGTATAGGCGTGAACAGTGATTTTCTTGATATTTTTGTGAAAAATGCTCGGAATTCGATTCTGATAATTCTGATAGTTCGGGAATACATTTAAACTAATAGAAAAAGTACGGGCAGGTGTTTAAAGACCCTTATTCGTCAGTTATAGATTAAAAGGCCACTATTTTAGAATAGACATAAACAAAACCATTTTATATTAGAAATACTTTCAGATCGATATGAAATAATGAGTAATGATATGAAACAATGAATAGGACCCGAAAAAGGCATCGATAGCTCCACGGGAGGATTTGAGGGCAATTAGTGCATAGTTGCACTGAGGTGTGTGGAAAGTGGATAACCTAGAGGACTTGTTTTTCAAAGCATGTTTTATTAATGATTTTAATTCATGTTTTGAATATTATTTTGTTATTTACAAGCATATTACCACTAGTGAGGGTTTGCATACGATGAGATGCATGATTTACTATAAAATAGCTTGTGAATGCATAATTGTGATATGAGATTTGTGAATAGCTAGTAATGGTTGTCATTCACAGAGTTGTCTGACGGGACATGATTGAGTACATATAATTAGTGTGTTGACACTTGCATTATAACATAGAATATGTACTGAGATAACCAATGATAGGAAATTTGGAATATGTGCCTTATGTGCACCTTGTCTAATTAATATAGTTAACTCAGTGTTCAGAGAATTAACATGATAGGTCTTTTGGACTGCAGTCAGTGCCCATTTTGGAGGAGACTTTTATAATAGAGACATTGATTTTAATGAAAACCCCCTACCTATATTTTTTGGGAGCATGGTACTGGTTGTTCGCCCTATGGGGAGTTTGTACTTACATGATATTAGCTTCTCGCTGGATTACTTCATGCTTCGGTATGTGATTACTTCATGCTTCGATATATGATTCATACCTCGTGCATGGTAAGGGTTCAACTTACGTGGATATGATTAGGTGCAATACTTGATTTAATTGATATTGATGAATGTTGAGATACGTTGTGTTGATTCTTTTATCTGTTTTATACGGGGTTTTCCATATGAATGGCATGTTAACTAAATTTAAGATAAGTGAGTGGATTTGCACATAATCCTGGATTCTTATCTTTATTATGATCAGCATATACATATTGATTAAATGCATGGATCTTTTATATTTTGATACCTATTCTTATGTATGATTTATTGATAAGGTCTATTTTATATACTAACCCCTATAGTGATGTTTTCCCTCACTGATCGCGTGTCAGCTCACCACTCCCTTTTTCCCCGCAAGAATGGATCTAGAGAAGGACTTAGAAAGTTGATGGGAGATGTGAGAACAGATAATTACTTACTTTGGGATGTATATATAGTAGACTCTGAGTACTAGACTTGTGAAACATACTATGTATGCGACTTTGTGGATATTTTGAAGATAGTCTTTCTTGTAATTTGATGTATAGTATCTAGGAGGTAGACTTGTATTCCATTACCAGATGATACGATAGGTGTTTAATTTATGTTGGATACCCCTTGTTATAATTATACAAGTTTAGCAGGATAGAACAACCGGAGTTGGGCTGGTGTTGCGATCATGTCCCGGGATGGACCAGGAATAATGGTTGTTTAGGGGATGGTCGTCATAGTACCACTTCAAGTCAAAGGATTGGCTCAGCTGTATTACAAATCAAAGAAAAAAAATCAGAATTACATTCTCCCATTCATTTAGCACTATAATTCATTAGAAAAAATAAGAACTATAACCAGTAACTAACACTTTATTAAAAAAAAACCATGCTAAACTACAAGTCAATTTTGGTTTATATCAGCACCTTCAAGGACCCAGATGAATTGAACAACAGCTGTTTCTATATCTTTCGACACAAATACCATATGGTTAAATATACAAAAAAATTAAATACATCCTCTAAAAATTTTAGAAGGACATAAAATGAATTGGACATGACATTCTTTTCAAAAAAAGAATATAGTTTTAAGATTTATAAAGGAGCTCTACATCAATCATGGCATGTTCTACAAAATATCTACAAATTGCCAAAAACAAGATAAGTAGATTAACATGATAAAAATTTAAGAACAGAGGATTCACTAAACACATATATTCCTTAACCAATAAAACCAAGAATAAAGGAGTGTTTGTAGCCTTCTCCCTACCAACATCAAATAGTGAGAAAATAAAAGGAAAATTAAGCACATTGATCATAAAATTTAGAAATATAAACAAAGAATAGAGAATCTCCAACCCACTTTTCAATTCAAAAATACACTCCAAAAGACCAAAAAAATGAAAGAAAAAATAAAACAAAGAATACAAAGAGAGCAAAAAGGAGCAGCATAAGAAAAAGGACAGACCTTTCCTTGTTCCCTTGCTACGAAAGCAAAGGATCAAACAACAGTATCCATCTTATTCTAAATAACAAGGCTTTGATACTACTCAAAATAATCATCAAAACAAACATAACAAAAAAAGTCTCACCAATGCCGGTGTTAGAGTAAACCCTAACCCTAATTTCAGGGGATTTCAAACATATGGGAGGGGGTGGGGTTTCGGGAAAAGGGAATATCTTGGCTTGGCTTGAGAGCAGGTGATGGGATCTAACAACAGTATCCATCTTATTCTAAATAACAAGGCTTTGATACTACTCAAAATAATCATCAAAACAAACATAACAAAAGAAGTCTCGCCAATGCCGGTGTCAGAGTAAACCCTAACACTAATTTCAGTGGATTTCAAACATATGGGACGGGGTGGGGTTTCGGGAAAAGGGAATATCTTGGCTTGGATTGAGAGTGGGTGATGGGATCTATCGTGGTGAGCGTCGCGGAGAGGGAGAGAAAGGAAGAGGGTGAGAGAGGGAGAGGAGTGCTAACCTGAGCGGTGGGAAGCTCTACCGAGAAACTAGGGCTTCTCGGGTGGATGTCACGATTTACAAACATAAGGCCATTTTTTTATTTTGTTTTTTTTTTTTGAAAAAAACCCCCTTTTTTCCCTTGAAAAGTTTTCCCAAGGCGGAGAAAGGAAAGGTTTTCCACAATTTTAAGGAAAATATGGTCAAGTGATAGGGTTTGTGGAAATGTTTTCCATGGAAAATTTTGGCAATCAAACAGCCCAAGAGGCTGAAAAATCACTGGTGGAAATTTTTTCCTTGGAAAATATTGCCAATCAAACATAGCCTAATAAGATATAGCTAGCTTCATAAAGCCTTTTGATGATACAATCAAATTAGCATACTCCCCAAGCAAGTCTTTTTTCTTTAACTGACAAATCATAGTTTTTTTATTAATAAAAGTTTCTACAGTTCCAAATTAAACTAATATTGAAATAAACACATACATGGGAACATATAAGTACTTTTGTACGTGAATGTCCCAAATATTTGGGCTTAACTCCTCCGGTGTGTTATTCTTGTGGAACGACCAGAGTGAAGGATTCACTATCCTTGAATATCTAAAAACTTTTATTGTTATATCATGTTATCTTTCTATTATATATCTCTCCAACACTTCGATTTATAATAATATATATGTAAGTGCAACCAGTCTTTTATAATTGGATATATGTATATAACATTTTAAAATTATCTACTTTCGGACATCCAATCACTAAGTAACTCTCACACTTACATTACTCCCATGATTGAATGAATTCTAAACAAAAAAATTTAAGCAAATTAAAACATAAAGCAAAATCCCTTTCAACTAAAATATGATCCTGAGTTGGATACTAATGCAGGGAGCCCGAGTCAGACGATGCAGAGCTATCTGATTGCACCATGAGAGCTTTGGCATAACACGACTTGGCGGATCGACGTAAAGGATGAAGGTGATCGAGCAATGTTCGGAATTGGGGAGCACTTTGGACACATTTTGGTATTTTAGCCATAACTTTGGCGATCGATATTGGATTCGCGCACTCAACCCCAATTCACAAAGTATGTCTCAACACACACGTTTGGTCAATCCAGCTTTGCTCGATGGACCCTTTCTTCATTCTCAAATTCCATTGTTTTTCCCGTCATTTCTTCTTTTCTCGGTGTTTTTTTTTTCCATTTTTGGCAATACTTCGTATGCCAATTTAGGGTAGGATATGAATCCGATTTGAACTCGGATTTTTAGGAGTTGTCTGTTTTATTTAGTTATTTTAAAATTATATAAGGTTTTCTATTGGACCAAAATTGGCTGATTTGGGTAAATTTGGATAAGAAGATAGAATTTCTAGGTTGTCTAGGTTAGTTTTTTTTTTAGCCATTTAAACCTGGCTTGTGGGTTGAATTTTATTCATTGATTATTGAGTTTTATTTTCCTTCTAAAAGTTTCAAAGACTTTTCTTCTCTGTTTGTCCTCCCTTTTTCTTGCTCTTTTATCAATCCTCCCTATTTACCACCGCCCGCAGGTTAATCACTACCCTGCCCGGCGTCAGTTGGTATCAGAGATCATCTTCTTCTTGTGGCCTCGGCATCAATGGCTGAAGGTCGTGGTGGCCGTGGTGGTTATCGTGGTGGAGATGTTACGGCAAAGGAAGGTCCGTCTTGAGACCCAATCGCCTTGGAAGCGATGAACGAGGATCTGTAGAGACAAGTAGCGGAGTTGACCCAACGGTTGGCGGCACGAGATTTGGGGGATCGTGGGGTTTCACACCACGACTCCGAGTCTACATTCGTCAACCCCTATTTCGGGCATGGGCAGTCCAGAGAATACTGTGCACGAGAGGAGCGTCATGGAGATCTCGGCTCTCGAGTAAAATTACCAGAATTTACTGGAACCCTACATGCTGAAGTCTTCATCGACTGGCTGAACGAGGTTTAGAGGATATTTGAGTACAAGGAGGTCCCTGATCGTCTGAAGGTGAAGATAGTTGCCATCAAGTTGAAGGGCCGAGCATCCGCGTGGTGGGAGCAGCTGCAGCGTTCACGGGATTGGCAAGGCAAACCAAAGATTGTAGATTTGGACAAGATGAACAAGAAGATGAAGGGACACTTCCTCCCCTTCGGCTACACCCAAACCTTGTTTCAATAACTTCATACGCTGAGACAGGGCGCAAGATCGGTAGATGAGTACACAAAGGACTTCTACCAATTGATTGCGCGGAATGACTTATCCGAGACGGAGGAACAACTGGTGGCTCGATATCTAGGATGTCTGCGCCAACCACTGCAAGATTTTCTCAGTCTACACTCATTATGGACTGTTTCGGAGACATATCCGCGCGCCCTCACTATTGAAAAGCAACAAAATAGAAGACCACAAATCAAGAGCGATCAGAGTAGCCGGACAGCTCACCCTCAGGCACCCCGCCCAGTCCAGTAAGCACCGTCAGGTAGTTCTAACTCTGGAGTTCATTGTTATAGATGTGGTGAGTAGGGGCATAAATCACCTGAGTGTCAGAAACCTGCTAGTCAGAAGGGCAAGAACCTGATAATTGAAGAGATCGAGGCTGAGGAGGCTGAGGAACCAATTTATGATGATTATGGTGATGATGATGAGGCTGGTGACGTGCTGATTGGGGATGGCCATGAGACACTCATTGTTCGCAACAGTTTGCTAGCACCCAAGGATGAATCAAGGGACGACTGGCTGAGAAACAACATCTTCCACACCACTTGCACAATGGTCGACAAGGTTTGCAAGGTGATCATCCACAGTAGTAGTTGTGAGAACATGGTGTCTGAAGACGCTATCCAAAAGTTATAGTTGAAGACGGAGCGACATCCGAAGCCCTACAATCTTTCATGGCTGAGCAAGGGCACCGAGGTAAAAGTAGATCGGCGATGTCTCGTGTCTTTCTCCATTGGGCAGAGGTACTTTGACAATGCATGGTGCGACGTCGTTTCAATGGATACCTGTCACCTATTATTGGGATGACCCTAGCAGTACGATCAGAGCGTAGTTCACGATGGAAGGAAGAATACTTATTCCCTCAGCATCCAGGGAAAAGGATCGTGTTGGCACCTCGCCGAGAAGAAAAGCCTCCTACTCCGGTAACCAATACTAACCTACTTTCTATGTCCAGATTTTTAAGAGGGATCAAGCGCGCGATGTAGTCTATGCATTGCTACCTTGCATGCCTAGTGCCACAGACATGGATCCAGATCTGCTAATAGAAGTGCGGCAATTGCTTCTGGAGTTTGCGGACTTGATGCTAGAGGAACTTTCCCCTGGACACCCACCTATGAGTGACATCCAACACCAGATAGATCTTTTCCCAGGATCGAGCTTGTCGAACCGACCAGCATATCGCCTCAGTCGCAAGGAGGCCGAGGAATTGCAGCGGCAAGTAAAGGAGTTATTAAGAAATGACTACATCTGAGAGTGCATGAGTCCCTGCGCAGTTCCAGTCCTATTGGTGCCAAAGAAGGATGGCTCTTGGCGCATGTATATAGACAACCGAGCAATCAACAAAATCAACATCAAGTACTGCTACCCCATCCTCTGCTTGGATGACATGTTGGATCAGCTATCCGGCTCGAAGGTCTTCTCAAAAATCGATCTGAAGAGCGGATACCACCAGACAAGAATACGACCTGGAGATGAGTAGAAGAGGGCGTTCAAGACACAGCATGGACTGTACGAGTGGATGGTGATGCCTTTTGGGTTGTCCAACGCCCCCAGCACATTCATGTGATTCATGCACCAGGTTTTGCGACCGTTTATGGCAAGTTTGTGGTGGTCTATTTCGATGCCATCCTTATCTATAGTCCGAGTTGGTCCTCACACTTTGACCACCTTCGTGCTGTCTTTGAGTTGGTGAGAACGGAGTGCCTGTTCCTCAGCCGAAAGAAGTGTTCCTTCTTCACCACTTCTGTGACCTTCCTTGGTTTTGTTGTTTCTACTGACGGCGTTCATGTAGATCAATCAAAGATCGATGCAATCTTGGAGTGGCCCAGACCGAGGACCTTGTATGATGTTCGAAGTTTCCACGGGCCGGCCTCGTTCTACAGAAGATTTATCTGGAACTTTAGCACAGTTTTCGACAAAGTGTTCGAGGTCAATTGTGATGCATCTGGAGTTGGCGTTAGAGGTGTTTTGAGTTAGTCAGGATAACCGGTAGCTTTCTTTAGCGAGAAGCTGTCTGGGTCGAAGAAGAACTACTCCACTTATGACATGGAGTTTTATGCCATAGTTCAGTCGCTGAATCATTGGCGCCACTACCTCATATAGAAGGAGTTCATCCTGTTGACCAATCATGAAGCCCTGAAGTACATCAATGGCCAACACAAACTGAGTAGGCGGCACGCTAAGTGGGTGGCGTACTTGCAAGAGTTCACCTTTCCTTTGAAGCATCAAGCAGGAACCCTTAACCGTGTAGCAGATGCTCTTAGCCGCCGTAGTTCTCTTCTCACCACAATGAGAGCCCAAGTTACAGGGTTTGAAACTTTCACGGATATGTATGCGGATGATCCTTCCTTCGGGCGGATCCTTCAGGAGACAACCGGTGGACATCGTCACAATTTTATTTTGCATAACGGTTACCTATTTCACGGCCTACAGTTGTGCATCCCCGATTGTTCATTGCGACGGTAGATTATGAGTGAACTCCATAATGAGGGGCACTTTGGTCATGATAAGACCTACGCCCTCATAGCTGCAGACTTTTATTGGCCGAAGTTGTCTAGCGACGTCGCTTACTTTGTGGAGTGCTACTTTGTGTGTCAGCGGGCCAAATGAGTTCTCACCAATACGGGCCTGTACACTCCCTTGCCAATCCCTGAAGCCCCTTGGCTTGACGTCAGTATGGATTTTTTTCTGGGCCTTCGTCGTACCTAGCAGGCCTCAGACTCTATCTTGGTGGTGGTTGACAGATTTTCCAAGATGGCCAATTTTATAGCTTGTCGGAAGACTTTGGATGTTACCCGCATTGCACATTTTTACTTTCAAGAGGTTATTCGCTTGCATGGTGTCCCTCGCTCCATCATGTCCGATCGTGGCACCAAGTTCGTTAGCCTCTTCTGGAGAAGCTTGTGGGGAAAATTGGGGACGCAGTTGAACTTTGACAGTGCATACCACCCCCAAACAGATAGCCAAACTGAAGTGGTGAATAGGAGTTTGGACAATCTATTGAGGAGTTTAGCTGGAACTAAACCAAAACAGTGGGATCTGGCACTATCTCAAGCCAAATTCGCCTACAATAGATCGAAGAATCGGACTACCGGCTTGAGCCGATTCGAGGTTGTCTATAGGCGGAACCTATCAGGAGTACTTGATCTGACCCCTGTCCCACGAATTGGTCGTGTTCACCCCTGAGCTGATGAGATAGGTGAGCATCTTCGTGTTATTCATGAGCAAGTCAAGCTAGCTATTCAGGAGAGTAATACCAAGAACAAGATGAATGCAGATAAACGGCGACGTCAGGTGCTGTTCGATGAGGGTGACTTAGTGTGGGATGTCCTCACCTCACTCGAGATCGCTTCCCAATGGGTGAGTATAACAAGCTCAAGGAACGGAAGATCGAACCCTGTAAAGTCCTGCAGAAGATCAATGACAATGCATACCGGTTGCACCTCCCCAGTCATTTGAAGACCTAAGACATCTTCAATGTGAAGCATCTGAGCACTCGCTTTGTGGAGTTAACTGATATAAACTCGAGGGCGAGTTCTTTCCAACCCGGGGAGGCTAATGCAGGAGAGCCCGAGTAAGACGATGTCGAGCTATCTGATTGCACCATGAGAGCTTTGGTATACCACGACTTGGCGGACCGACGTAAAGGCGGAAGGTGATCGAGCCAAGTCCGGAATTGGGGAGAACTTTGGACACGTTTTGGTATTTTAGCCATAACTTTGGATACCGATATCGGATTCGCGCGCTCAACCCCAATTCTGAAAGCTCATCTCGACGCGCACGTGGGTTCCATCTAGCTTTGCTCGATGAACCCTTTCTTCATCCTCAAATTCCATTGTTTTTCCCATTGTTTCTTCGTTTCTCGTTGTTTTTTTTCCATTTTTGGCAATACTTTGTATGCCAATTTAGGGTAGGATATTAATCCGATTTGAACTCGGATTTTTAGGAGTTATATGTTTTTTTTAGTTATTTTAGAATTAGATAAGTTTTTCTATTGGACTAAAATTTGCCGATTTGGGTAAATTTAGATAAGAAAATAGAATTTCTTGGTTATCTAGGTTAGTTTTTTTTTAGCTATTTAAACCCGGCTTGTGGGTTGAATTTTATTCATTGATTATTGAGTTTTATTTTCCTTCTAAAAGTTTCAAAGACTTTTCTTCTCTGTTTGTCCTCCCTTTTTCTTGCTCTTTTATCAATCCCCCCTGTTTACCACCTCCCGCAGGTTAATCACTACCTCTCCCGGCGTCAGATGCCTGCCCAATATTCCAGCAAAAAAAGGCCATTGATCTAACAAATATGTTTTGTTTCCAATTACTAAACAACAAATCATAACTAATACAAACACAAGCACATACATATACACATTACCTTGCCTTGCTTGTATCTTTGTTTTGCTCCCCCTCTGCTCCTTCAAGCCATGGACATGTCCGAACCCTAAAATCATCATGTCAACAGTCAACCAAGCAAGCCAGGTTGTCATAAAATTATTTCACTAAACATATATGTCTTGTCTCCTTACTCTTTACCATCATTTCACATCAAACTAATTTAATTAGTGGGAACAAAGTAATTTAGCAAAGCCAGCTCAAGTACAAATACAATCCATCATTTTCACATCAAACTAGTTTATTTAGTTGTAACAAAGTTAGGCTCTCTCCCTTGCAATCAATCTTTATCTAGAAGCTAACTAGATGATTCATGGAGACAAGCCTAACACATGAAAAATAGACTAACATACTAATAAGTGAAATTTATTTATGATTATATCAAAACTAGTATATAAACACATTTACATGTAAACTAAATTTAAATTAGTCATCCCTGAATTCAACATCTGAAAGAGACGAAAGATTTTTTAAGTAAGTTAACAAATTTTGAACTGGAAGCTTCACAATTGCTTATGGAAACTTTAGTTTGGTGTCATATATTAAACTGTACACCTAATTTAGCATAATTGAGAAAAATAAGAAAAAGCCTAGAATCATACCACAGACAAACTGAAAAGGTTGGACTACATTGTACAAGTGTAGAATTTATCAATTCATTTTTGTTAAGCCCTTGGTATTTACTACAATCAAATAAAATCATTCATTGCTGCTGCTGTCAAACAGAAGTTATGGTTAAGTATGATTTCTTGGAAATATAATTTCATTTTTTGCATTTTCGTTTGGGATTGCCACACAAATAGTTCATTTAAAACTTCAAGTTTGCTGGCAAAAGTAATGATTACTAAACTAAAGCATTTCCCACATAAAGCTCTAAAATCCATTATGGCAGAACACTAGTGAATCGAAAGCACGTAAGTGTTGGCATTAGAAATCTAGTTGAAAGCTCAGGTCGGCTGGAGATTGTGGAGAGTGGAGCAATCCATGTGTGTCTGTGGTGAGTGAGCCCATGCCTGAATACTTTCTCACAAAAGAATGTAAACAACCTAATATAAACAAGAAATGCTCAAAAATATTATTCTCACTAGAAAGCCACTCAAAAAATACCAACCTGTAGTAGCTAATCCAAAGAACTAAGAGGTTTTATGCTAAAAGATGTACATCACAATAACTCAATGATCTTTATAAATTTTAAGGAGATAAATCTAGCATAGCTACATATAGGACAAAATAAAACCATTAAAGAACCAACCTTTGCCTCACTTTAACTTGTTGTGCCAATTTCCATATTTCTACCAACAAGCAAACAAGCACAACATCAATAATTAATGAAAGAAAAAGCCTTTCTTTTCTCATGTGTAACACCCATCTGTCTACTAAGACAGATGCCACACTAGCTATGTAAGGTACACAACCTGAACCTAAGGCTGTTGAAAATCGAGACCTGATATGCAATACTAAAGATAATAATTTAAAACATAACTTCAACCATGAAGGTTCAAGTTTCATAATACAATAAAACAACAGAAAACACATCTGTATCAGAATTAGAATAGTCTCACAAATATAGGCACATTATTTAAGTTCAACAAAAACTAAAGATGGTAAACCAGAGCTACGACTAGACACCTTGATCCTTTCTCGCAACACAAACTACTATCCAGATCACTGTTTAGGTCCTGCAATATGAAAAAATAAATAAAGAGATGGACATGAGCTATACGAGTTCAGTGAGTAAGACGCTACTGCCAGTTATTATGTATACATGTGCTGTCTCCGAAAATCTTTGTTGTCAACATAATACTACAATCTAAGGAAATCCAAAACATGTATGTCTATGTATCATATTTAATCGGGTTGAGTGATGGGGTTATTGAATCCACAAGAGCTGCAAACTAGTACTGACTATTTATGTTACCTAGTTCAAAATTACGAAAGTGATTGTGTTGATTGATTAACCAAAAGAA
The DNA here is from genome assembly GCA_026586065.1 of Dioscorea zingiberensis. Taxonomy (NCBI): domain Eukaryota; kingdom Viridiplantae; phylum Streptophyta; class Magnoliopsida; order Dioscoreales; family Dioscoreaceae; genus Dioscorea; species Dioscorea zingiberensis. The sequence goes on along the minus strand of CM048826.1, from coordinate 16,628,306 downwards.
ACTAACACGAACAATTGGTAGATTGTGAAAAATCAGAGATGAGCTTGGTACCTCATATCCCAATGCCTTGAGATTCCTTTATTAATAACTGAACTCTAAATACCGATTTCTACTGATTGATTCTTAGGAGTTCACCAATTGCGCCATCTAGACGCCACATTTGATCCTTACTATATTGCAAAATAGACTATCCAAGTTAATGGAATGACCATCAACAGACCCCCAAAAATAATGCATTCATTCAATAGTAGAAATCCATACACAAATTAAGCTCTAACCTAAGGTTCATCATATATCCAAGCACATAAAAAATGAAATAATAAAGAAAAGCATAAAGGACTTCACCAAAATGATCCATGATATGCCGGTGGAGATGCCTCAACAAAACTCGTCCTTTTTACCGTCTGGAGACTTTCTTCTAATGTTTGCCGATATATGCCTTGCACTCCAAGATCTTCGATTATGCCCAAGATCCCAAGGTGAGATTTAGGGAGAAGCTCCAAGGATGAGAACCCTAACCCTCCAAGGTGGCCAATGTCTCCCTAAGAAGAATAAAAACAAAAACTCCCTTCCAAAACCTTACTCTTCCCCTTTTATATTCGGTTCAACAAAACAAGGAAGGTCCAACACATACTGGGTTGGCTGGACCCAGATTTGGAGCAGAGTATGGGCTGGGCGTACTGGTTTCTTGACCTGTGCAGGCGGTGGTGCGGGCGCACGGGCGTCCGTACACCTCTCTGTCGCTCCTGGATGTCCTACGTGGTTGTTCGTGAGGGGGCACAATACTGCGGTTCTGCTTCGTGCGAGGCATACACCCACATGCCTGTCCGCACGAGCCCTGAAACTTGAAATTTTTTCTTTGTTGATGCCGAATCGCTTCCTTTTTGCTCTCGGGGTCTTCCAATGATGTGTGTATGAAAATTAACATGAATTCAGTATCAGCGGGCTATAATTACTCCAAAGCATATGCATATCATATAAGAAAATGCTATAAAACATGGCCAATTGAACGCGTATCACTCTTATACCAATGACAAGCATCATAATAAATAAGGAGGAAGATATAAGAAGACTCATAGACTCCCAGGCACGATGCCTACTCCGCCTTCAACTTCTCCCTGAAATCATAGCCGTCGATACATGGATACGCCAAAAGTCCTCCGGAAAAGTTGAATGAACAGCCTCTTATAAATTTCAAACTTTAAGCCAGAAACCCATTTTATCTGCTATAAGGCCTTGTCATTTGTCACACAGCCGTATCATCTGTGACACGGCCTTGTCATCTGTCACACAATGGACGGAGCAACTTTGTTTAATTGATTTTAATTTGAATTCACACGCCCATGGACACGCCTGTGATGGTGACCGTGTCACCTTCTATTTGGGTACTTCTTTCTCAAAATTTTTCTTAAATTTGCTTCTTTTCTCCAAAGTGCTGAATTATCTACAAATTTACACAAAACACCGAGATAACACACAAAAGTGTGAGAAACTATGACAAAATTGATGCAAAGGGTATGAAAATATGATAAGAAAATATGTATAATTATACACTCATCAATTATCATACCCAAGTATCTAACAAATTAGTTCACCATTAGAGGGGAACACAAATCCAATAATAGAAAAGAGAGAAGGAAATCAAACATAATGTAGAAATAACATCCCTTCACCGTTTAGAGGACAGTTGGCGGAGTATGTGACGTCCCTTCAATTATGTAGATCTAGAGGATTTAAGCTAATTTTAATGTACTCCATAAGGTTCATCCTTAAGGAACTATAAAAATTAGCCATGAGGAAAAGGGCACGTTGGAGGTGAATGGGCATCGACTGAAGATGTATTATAAAAGTGATATTCTGGGGGAAACCCGTGAGAGAACTCAGGTGTTCAAACTTCTTTGACTGTGAGAAATGTACGTCAAGCTAGTGACGTTAAAAATACCGCTTCTTGGAAGACAACCGAAGCACCATAATAATTTTTCTAGTTTTTCGTAGTTTAACTAGTATCTGTTTTATAATAAAGTGATGCAATTTCTGCGATCCGCCAGCAATCTTACGAAACCTCAATCCTAGATCAATAGGATGTGTTTCAGAGCATAAAAATGAGTTGGGGTTCTGGAAAGAGATTCTTGTGGAGTTTGTTGAGAGAATGCTATAGCTATCCAATCAAGTTAGAGCTGTGCGGATCATTGTGCGGGCGCACCAGCCCGCATACCAAAAATTTAAAATTAGTTCCCCCATAATAAAGAGGTGGGTCCACTCGTGCGAGAGTAATTCGCTAGCTGTGTGAGTCGGTGCGCCCACATGACCATTCGCATGAGTTACCTCGCGGATTAGCCGAGCGACAATGTAACTGTATGCTGGTCTACAGGGATCAAATTTGGTATGTGCGAGGTAGTGTACCCAAACAATGATTTGCACAGCTCTAACTCAACTATATTGCTATAGCATTCCCTCAACAAACTCCACAAGAACCTCCTTCCAGAACCCCCAACTCATTTTAAAGCTTTGAAACCTATCCTATTGATCTAGGATCAAGGTTTCACAAGATTCTTTATAGATCACACGAATTGCATCACTTTATCATAAAACAGATACTAGTTAAACTATGATAACTAGAAAAATTATTACTATGCTTGGGTTGTCTCCCAAGAAGCGCTTGTTTTAGCATCACTAGTTTGACACACCTTTCTCACAGCCAAGGAGGTTCGAACACTTGAGTGCTCTCATGGGTTTCCTCCAGAGTACCACTGTCATAATACAGCTTCAGTCGATGCCCATTCACCTTGAACGTGCCCTTTTCCTCATGGCTAATTTCTATCACTCCTTGATGATAAACCTTATGGAGTACTTTAAAATTGGCTTAAATCATGCCCAACCACTACAAGACATGCTTAGTATTCACTTGCTGTGGACTGTCTCACAAGCATACCAGCGAGCACTTGTTGCTGAAAGGCAACAAAACCGGAAGTTAGTAGTCAGGAGCGACCAGAGTGGCCGACCGGTTTATCCTCAGGAGTCCGGTCCAATCCAACCGCCACCAATGGGTAATCCTAGCACTTCTCTTCGATGTTATCACTGTGGTGAACAGGGACATAAAGCAACCGAGTGTCAGAAGCCCTCTAGTCACTAGGGAATAAACTTGTTGATTGAGGAAGATGTGACCAGCGAGGTTAAGGAGAATGGCAAACACGTCAACGATGACTATGGTGATGATGGTGTGTTATACGGAGATGGTCATGAGACTTGATTGAGCTTAATGCTTATGCTTATATCACAAGAGCACGGGTCATAACAAGTAATATAATGGACTAAGAAGTCGGGTATCGAATCCATAGGGACTTGTAAGAAGTACTAGTACTAGCTATTTATCTAATATTTAACCTGGACAGAGTTGTGATGTTTACTAATCTAAGTGCTATAATTAAGGAAGAGAAACTAGAGTCACTATGAAGTGAATAGCGGGATGAAATTTAAGGATAATCAGTAAGGAAAAAGGTTACTCAGGTACGAATCCCTCTTAGGTTCTTGACATAGGATAGAGACAATACCTCCTACTTGTTGATCAAATGGGATTGGACTAAGGGTTCTTACATTGTTTTCACTCCCGCTATTATGGCCGAATTACAAATATTGAGTGGGGTTATAAGGAACCTATTTCTTGGAAGACATTCGGGAATAAGATATATAAAAGAGTTGCTCTCCTTAATACCCGAGTTCTCGCTGCATTCATAGTCCTTTCTATTGAGGTAGTTCTAATACGAGGAGTTGTTCGCTTATTCCCTCTTATGAACCTATTGAATACTAGGGCTATCGTAATGTAAGCATTCAATGGAATGAATACACTCAATAAATCTCAATCCACATCAATTAATCAAACAAGCAAGAGACATTGTCATACATTAAACTTAACCCAACATTTCATCAATACCAAAGTATCTAATGAATTTGTTCCTCATTAAAGGGGAACACATAGCAAATACAATAATGACTACAGTAAAAGACATAGGAAGCTGATACTCTCTTCCAAATGCTCTTGGCCAGGACGGTCGCATATACTCTACTGATACTTCGTCGTCGTCTAGCAATGGTCCTTGCTCATGTGTGCCCTTTCCACAATGGTTGATTCCTTCTTCATGGTAGATGGTGGTGATGAGGGGTGATGAGAGCCTCCATGGGCGGTGAGTAGAGTTTGAATGCTCCATCTCAACACTCTAATCTTTACTATTTATAGCCCTCAGCACCATCAGGATTGGAATGCAATTTACGAGGCACTTAGACTCAGCAGATTAACATTACTGCCTTGAGGGTCCATTATAGGCGGGACCTTCGGGTAGTAGACTGGTTAGTCTATGTCTTCAAATTTGGTTGTATATGATTAAACGACCCTGTATACTTTATATACGACCCGTTGATGGCCCCGTTGATGATCCGTACGAGGTTTTTTACTGAATTAGGTCTGGACCCCTTTTGTTCCATCTTGATTAGACAGTGTGGTCCGTAAGTTGGACGGGTCCATCTAACGTTTAAATTCTGCTCCTTTACTATAGACGGGGCCGCCTGTTATTGGGCGGGTCTGTCTTGTTCTCTTTTTTAGCCTTCTTTGCTGAATCTGCTTGAAAACCCTAACTTTCTCATTGAGTTGCCCCAATCTGTCCTGATTCACAAAAATAACACATTTTAAGTACCGGCGGCTTCCAAATCATCAGGATCACATGATAGGTGTATATAATTATGATAATCAAATATAGCAATTTGAACACTTATCAAACATTCCCACAATATTAAGCATTCCTCAAGCAATTAAAAAAGAAACTAAAGGAATGATAAGTGTTCAACCTTTGGCTAAAAGAAAATCAGTTCAGCTCTACTCTAGTTTTACCATCAAATGTGTATTCTCCTACTTCAACCCAGGACTTAGATTAATTTAGTGACTTGTTCAATATAAGACTAGACAAAGCTTATTCACTCTACATGCCATGTTCTAAGTCTTATAGTGCAAGCATATCTTCAGCGCACGCTAGAGGTTCCTTGGGACTCTATGTTTAAAACGATTAGCCCATTAGAAAAAAGAATTTAGATAATCTACTCTTTTCTCTCTCCCTCTTTCTCTGTTTCTTTTTTTTTTTCAAATCCCAGTAGGGCATCCCTTATGGATCCGACTTTCCGGGTACCCAAAGACTAACATAGAGTGTAGGTCTTCCTTTTTGAGGGATGTACTTGCTGGCCAAGAATCGAAACACCCAACTACTTAGAAGATTACAACTCTACATACACGCCCTCGTGCTTACAAGTGATATTTCGGCTTAGGAAATACTCTGATTAGGAGCTGAAAACCCAAGCTTACTTTATCACCAAGAGTAAAGGAGCACAATCTTGGTTTTTATTTCTTACGGTCGCTATGTATAGTGCTTATTTATTTTTTACGACCTTTACTTAGAGGTCTAAAAGTTTGAACTAGAGTCATGAAAACTTTTGGAGTTATTGAAAATAATACTTAGCACTCTAAGTCAAGAGAAACGTGACAATAGGTTATTTAATGTCTTTCAAACAATATAGTTGTCACAAAGATTTTCTTTAAGTATCCATGCCACTTTATGGAAGAATATAAACGAATTATCTCTATATGTTGTAAACTGAGAGTAGAGCAAAACTGAAAAGTTTTCGCGTATGCCGTCATTGGTTTACACTAAGCATGCATTAGCCTATAAGCTTTGCAATAAATTCTTTGGCTACTTGTCGAGCCCCACACTTAAGATTTTGCAATGAATTGATAAAGACTACAGTTACCCCATCCCCACACTTAAAAATTGCATAGTCCTCAATGCACACAGTAAAGCATGAAATCGAATTGACAGAGATAAACAAGGGAGAGGGTGAACTGAGACTTCTAGATTTCATGGAGTTGATTTCCCAAGTGCACGTATAAATTTAACCAAGATTGGGGCCAACATTGGAGCATTTTCTATTCCTGTGGAACACAGGAGAATCAATATGGCTAAAAAAAATATAACATAACATAAAATTTGAAATAAACTGAGAAAAAGTACAGGAGGACTATAAGTAGTAGAGAAGGGATAATTACTTGCTCATTGATACAAAAATATAACATGGCCTAAAACCACTCCTCCTCCTATAGATCGTCGAGTTGGGCTGGTGCAGGTGGGTGGATAGCCGACAAGTGTACTACGAACGGTCTTGATAGTGAGGAGCTTTGTGCATTAGGTTGTAGGAGACACTTAGTGCTCACGGAGCAGCCTCATCATGTGGCGTACATCCCATTACAGCTCCTCGATCTCTCTCCAAATGTTGCAGTGCTCCTCTCGGATATGGGCCTTTAGAGTCCCCTAGCCTAGAAGAAGTCTTAATTGTCCTATGCGTAACTCCTCGAGAATGCTCTGTAGTCCCAGCTGAAGCTCGGTAGTTGGGAGTGGCATTGGTGCAGCAGGGGGCTCGATATGCTCTGATGCTCTGCTCGCCCTAGTGCCTCTGTTGCTGGGTCTGGTGTCTCAGCCGCTGGGGCGGGTGACTACACAAGACTACGCTGTATCAAGAGGTATCTTTCCTCGGCTCGCCAGACCAATCCCACAAAATCGGAATACTGAAGCTCAATGGCTGGATGGTGATAATCTTGGTCCAGTGCTGTGTGTCATTGAGCAGGTCCACGGCCATCAGAAGTCTAGTGACATAAGGTCTCGCTGATATGGTCTTCAGGCAAGGAGATTGACCTTGCCTGGGAATGTATTCGGCAAGAAAGGTCCCAATGTGAACGGGATACCTGTGGATAATAATGTATAGTACAAAAAGATCTTCCTGGGTGTAGGAGCCGGTATTGTCATATCGACCCGTCACCGATCGGTGGATAAAGACGTGCAAATAATGGTGGATGAGGACAACAATATATGAGGTCCTCTTCACTCCCTCAACCTCCCAAATAGTAATCAAACTCCAGAACTCGGCGGCTGTCGGTTCCCATATTGCTTTTACTCCCTTGGTCCAATGGGACGGGACCAAGGATTCCCATATTGCTTTCACTCCCGCTATCTCGGCCGAATAACTAACATTGAGTGGGGTTTGAGGGAACCTATTTCATGGAAGAAATGAGGGAATAAGATATATTAAAGAGTTGCTCTCTTTAATGCACGAGTTCTCTTTGTATTCACAGTCCTTTCTATTGAGGTAATTCTAATGCTAGGAGGCATTCGCTTTTTCCTTGGTATGAACCTATTGAATACGTTGTTGTAATGTAAGCATTCAATGAAATGAATACACTCAATAAATCTCAAATCTCAATCCACATCAACTAATCAAATAAGCAAGAGACATTGTCATACATTAAACTTAACCTAAGAGATCATCAATACCCAAGTATCTAAAGAGTTGGTTCCTCAATAAAGGGGGAATACATAGCAAATACAATAATGACTATAATAAAAGACATAGGACAGTAATACGCTATTCCAAATGCTCTTGGCTAGGACGGTCGCATATACTCTACTAATGCTCTGTCGTCGTCCAGCATTGGTCCTTGCTCTAGTGTACCCTTTCCACAATGGTTGACTCCTTCTCCCTGGTGGATGGTGGTGATGAGGGGTAATGGGAGCCTCCAAGGGTGGTTAATGGAGTTTGAAAGCTCTCTCTCAAAACACTAATCTTCAATATTTATAGGACTCAACGCCATCAGGATTGGAATGCAATTTTTTTATTTGGCGCTTAGACTCAACAGATTAACATTACTGCCTTGAGAGGGTCCATTATTGGCGTGACCATCGGGTAGTAGACAGATACGTTTGTATCTTTAAATTTGGTTCTACATAAATGAATGACCTTGTATACTTTATATACAACCCCTTTGATGGCCCCGTTGATAATCCATATGCGGTCGTTTATGTTATTAAGTCTGGACCCCTTTTGTTCCATCTTAATTAGACGTTCTCATCTGTGAGTTGGAGGGGTCCGTCTAATGTCTGAATTCAACTCCTTTTCTACAGATAGGGCCGCCTGTTATTAGACGGGTCTGTCTGGTTCTCTCTTTCAGCCTTCTTTGCTGAATTGGCTTGAAAACCCTAACATTCTCATTGAGTTGCCCCCGCCTGTCCTGATTCACAATTATAACACATTTTAAGTACCCGCGTCCTCCAAATCATCAGGATCACATGCTTGGTGTATATAATTATGATAATCAAATATACTCTAGTTGTTCGCAAGAATCTATTGACGACCAAGGATGATTCAGGAGATGATTGGTTGAGAAACAACATTTTCTATGCAACTTTCATAGTTGTTGACAAGGTTTGCAAGGTGATCATTGACAACGGCAGTTGCGCGAACATGGTATCTGAAGACGCTGTCTAGAAGTTGTAGTTAAATACGGAGAATCATCCTAAACCGTACAAGCTGTCTTGGCTTAGTAAAGATAGCAAGGTAAACATAGATCGGCGATACATCGTGTCTTTTTCTATTGGCAGGAAATACTTTGATAATGCTTGGTGTGATATCGTGGCAATGGACACCTGTCATATGTTGTTGGGATGGCCTTGGCAGTATGATCGTAGCGTTGTTCATGATGGAAGGAAGAACACCTATTCCCTTACCATCAAGGGGAAAAGAATCGTGTTCGCACCTCACTGGGAAGAAAATCATACTATCTCGGTAACCAAAACCACTAACTTACTTTCTATGTCGAGATTTTTCTGTGGGATTGAGCAAGGAGATGTTGTCTATACACTATTGCCTTGTATGCATAGTATTATGGACATGAAACCCGATTTGACAACAGATATGTAGTAGCTACTCATGGAGTTTTAAGATTTAATACCAGAGGAACTCATTTCCGGACTTCCACCTATGCAGGACATTCAACACCTGATAGATCTTGTTCCGATATTCAGCCTACCAAATTGACCATTGTACCGCCTGAGTCCCAAAGAGGCTGGAGAGTTATAGCAGCAAGTAGAGGAACTATTAACGAGTGGCTACATCCAAGGGAGCATGAGCCCCTGTGTCACTCCTGCCATGTTGGTTCCAAAGAAGGATGGTTCGTGGCGCATGTGTGTGGACAGTCGAGCCATCAACAAGATCATAATCAAGTATCGGTATCCCATTCCCTGCTTCGATAACATGTCGGATCAACTATCCGGCTCGTAGGTCTTCTCCAATATTGACCTGAAAAGCAGATACCACTAGATTAGAATACGGCCTGGAGATGAGTGGAAGACAGCGTTCAAGACACAGCATGGATTGTACGAGTGGAAAGTGATTGATGCCTTTTGGGATGTCCAATTGCCCAGCAGGCTCATGCGATTCATGCACCAGGTTTTGCGGCCTTTAAGGGGAGATTTTTGGTGGTATATTTCAACGACATCCTTATTTATAGCCCGAGTTGGTCCTTACACTTTGATCACCTTCTTGTTGTGTTTGTCGTGTTGAGGACAGAGCGCTTATGCGTCAACCGAAAGAAGTGTTTCTTCTTCACCACTTCGGTGACCTATCTTTGCTTTGTTGTTTCTTCTGATGGTGTTCATGCAGAAAAGTCAAAGATAGATGCAATCTTGGAGTTGCCCAGTCCGAGAACTTTGAATGATGTTCAAAGTTTCCATGGGTTAGCCTCGCTCTACTGGCGATTCATCTGGGATTTTACCACTCTGATTGCTCCTATCAGTGATTATCTCAAGGGGCATGATTTCAAGATGACGGATGAGGCAGAGGCTAGTTTCCATATAGTGAAGTAGAAGATGAGTGAAGCATTAGTTCTGGCACTTCTTGACTTTGACATGGTTTCGAGGTCAACTGTGAAGCATTTAGAGTTGGTATTGGCAGTGATGTGAGCCAATCTGGGTGGCCTCTAGCTATCTTGAGTAAGACGTTTTCAGGATCGAAGAAGAACTACTCTACCTATGACCTAGGATTCTATGCCATAATTCAGTCCTTGAAGCATTATCGTCATTACCTCAAACAGAAAGAGTTCATCCTTTTCATGAATCATGAGGCCTTGAAGTACATTAATGGCAAGCACATACTGGGCATGCGGCATGCGAACTGTGTGGCGGATTTGCATGAGTTCACCTTTAACGTGAAGCATCAAGCAAGAAGCCTCAATCGTGTAGCAAATACACTGAGCCGTCACACATCACCTCTCACCACCATGAGTGTCCGAGTTTCAGGTTTTGAGGTTTTTAGAGATATGTACACCGCTGAACCTTCCTTCGGGTGGATATTTCAGGAGGTAAATAATGGGCATCATCATGACTTTATTTTACATAATGGTTACCTATTTCATGGATTAAAGTTGTGCATCCCCGACTGTTTGTTATAATAGCAGATTATGAGCGAGATGTACAATGAGGGTTATTTCGGCAGTGACAAGACCTATGCCTACATTTTTGCTGACTTTTATTGGCCGAAGTTGTCCAGTGATGTGGCTCATTTTGTGGCTCGATACTTTGTCTGTCAGCGGGCCAAGTCTGTTCTTACAAACACGGGACTGTACACCCCCTTCCCGGTTTCAGAAGCTCCATGTTTGGATGTTAGTATGGACTTTCTTTTGGGCCTCCACCGTACCCAACAGGCCTCGGATTCTATCCTGGTAATGGTCGACAGATTTTCCAAGATGGCCTATTTTGTAGCCTGTCAGAAGACTATAGATGCGACCCGCATCGCACATCTCTGTTTTCAGAAGATTGTCCGCTTACATGGTTTCTCTCGCTCTATTACATATTATCGCGACACCAAGTTTGTCAACCTCTTATGGAAGAGCTTGTTGGGCAAATTAGGGACACAATTGAACATTAGCAGTGCATTCCACCCTCAGGCAGATAGCGAGACTGAAGTGGTGAATCGGGGTTTGGGAAACCTGTTGAGGTGTCTTTTTTGGGACTAAATCGAAGCAGTGGGATATGGCATTACCTCAAGCCAAATTTTCCTAGAATAGATCGAAGAATCGGACTATCGGCTTAAGCCTGTTTGAGGTTGTCTATGGACACAACCCATCAGGAGTACTTGATTTAGCCTTTATTCCACGGGTTGGGGGTGTTTATCCCCGAGCAGACGAAATGGTTGAGCATCTTCGGGTCATTCATGAGCATGTAATGTCAACGATTCAGGAGAGTAATGCCAAGTATAAGGTGAAGAAGGACAGTCGACAGCGTCAGGTACTATTTGATGAAGATAACTTCCTATAGTCTCTCCTCACTCGAGATCGCTTTTCTGTGGGTGAGTATAACAAACTCAAGGAATAGAAGATCAGACCGTGTAAGGTGCTGCAGAAGATTAATGACAATGCATACCGGCTGCGCCTCCCGAATCATTTGAAGACCTCTGACATCTTCAAAGTAAAGCATCTGAGCCCTTGCTTTGTGGAGTCGGCCGACCCTAATACGAACTCGATGTCAAGTTCGTTCCAACAAGAGAGAATGATGTAGAAGAGCTCGAGCCCGATTCAAATGTGGAGTTATCTAACTCAACCATGTAGGAACTAGCATATTATGAGGTGGCGGATCGACGTAAAGCCGGGAAGTGATCGAGCCAGCACGATTGGGGTAGTTTTAGGTGCGGTTCGAGGTTTTGGCCCTAACTTTGGTTACAAATGTCGGATTCGCGCATGAAACCCAATTCGGAAAGCTCGTCTCGACACGCCCATGCTGTCCACATTTTCATCCCCAAATTCATCCATTTTCCTTGCAAAATCTTTTATTTTTCTATTTTTAGTAATAATTCAAATGCTGATTTGAGGCATGATTTGATTCTTATTTTCACTAGGATTTTGGGTGCCTTTTTAATTTTATTTGAATTTAAATTTTTAATAATTTCGGATTTTGCCAATTTTGGGCAAAATTTCCGAATTTAGGAGATTCTAGGGTTTCGAGGTTATTTAGTCTGGCTTGTGGACTAGCTTTAGTTTCAGTTGGTTTTTGAATGAAATTTGCTTGAACTTCAGATATATTCTCTGGTTCTTTTGGTTTCTTTGTCGTCTTCCTTGCGATCACCGTTGTTCCATTGAGCCCGTGGGATAATCACTACCTCGCCCGAAGTCATTCTCCTTAGTCACTTTCTTCTTTTTCCTCTTCCTTTGCCTCAGTCTGGATCAGCATCAAAAACCCTAAAATCGAGAATAGCTTCATTTCCTATTTCTTTATCTCAGTTCGGATCGGCGTCGAAAACCGTAAAATCATGAATGACGCAAGAGGAAGTACGAGCGGGAGCGAAATGAAACTAAAAGTAAAAAGAAAAAAGCGGGGACAGTCAGAAAATTTTTTGACAAACATTAGCGAGCGATTTTTCCCTAGCTAAATTCATTACATATAACAGAATGGTATATAATGAAACTAGCGAGGAATTTATCCTTCGCTAGTATCATTATATAACAGAAATTTATACACTAAAATTAGAAGGGATATTTCCCTCCCTAATTTCATTATACTCATAAAGTTATACAATGAAATTAGCGATGCACTTTTCCCTCACTAATTTCGTTATAATTTATATATAACAATGTTATATAATGAAATTAGCGAAGGAGTCGTCCCTCGCAAAAATTTATATAATGGAATTAGCGAGGGATTATTCCCATCTAATATCATTTAATAGCCTATATTAAACTAAATATACATGTTTCTATAAATACATATTTATATAATAGAAAAAGACATTTACTTGCTCAAAATTTAAGAAAAAGTTATATAATTAAATTAGCGAGTGATATATCCCTCGCTAATTTCATTATATTCACCAACTTATATAGTGAAATTAACGACAGATTTTTCCCTACAACTTGGCTTGAGAAAAATTGCTCGCTAAGTGCATGCCAACATCATCGTGCACAACTTTAGCAATGGATGTTGTTTTCCCTCCCTATTCCCTAACTAAATAGAACATCTTGTCACACATCTTTAGCAAAGGGGTGTTTTCCCTTACTATTCTATAGCTAAATAAGAATCCGTCGCAAATTTCTAGCTTATTTGCAATGAAATTGGCCCCTCGGTAATATCCATCACTATTTAATTGTTTTCTTTTAATTATATTGTTTTCCCTTTATCATGTTTGCTTGTCTTCTTTGGGAACTCTCAAGTGTTTCCTTCTCTGGCTTCCTTGCGAGTCTTTCGTCCTTCTTAAAGGTAATATATCACTACAAGAAATCAAAAAATTACGAGGGAGTTTTCCCTCGCTAAAATATTTCAACGAGGGAATTACAAGGGAAAATTTTTCGTTACTATTTCAATCCCAGCAAATATTTTGTGAGGGTAAAGTTTCTTGCTGAGTATTAACGAGGAATTAGCGAGGGAAAAGTTCTCTTGCTATTCACTAACAACTAGTATTTCCCTTGTAAGTTCTCACTAAACTTTCTGACAATATCCATCTTCATTCAATAATTTACAAGAACATAGCGAAGAATATTCCTATAGCTTGTTAGTGAGGGAATTATTTCCCTCGCTAAAATCTCTATTTGTGAGGACTTCGCAAGGACCTTATCTGTAGGTATTTAGCGAGGGATTATCTTCTACACTGAAATTGTTGAATTTTTTAAATTGATTACCTCGCTATTCCCTCGCTAATATTTACATTTGTCACCAATATATTTTCTTATTTATCGATCCCTTATATTCAATTTTGAATACCACTTGTACATTCTAAATAGACAGTATTAATCTCAAAGCAATAATATTATTCAGTTCCAAATAGATAATAATATCCACAACAACTTTACATGATAAGAACTCAGACGATAAAACATTTCCAAAGCACATGTGTGCTCAGCTATATGGTTTTACAAAGTAAGTAAACATGTTGTTGCTACTTATCGCTACAACAAACATCTCCAAGGATGCTTTGATAGAAAAGATGACCAATAGAATACATCTAGCAAATTACAAGACAATTTAAGAATAATATCAAAAGAGGTTTGTTGTTTCAATCCACCATGTAAAGCAAACCAATCCATGCTATTGTTTTTTTGGAACTCCATCTATATAGGCTGAAGCTTCAAAATTACCCATCTATATAGAATGAGCATAAAATTTTAGTCTTATGAAAAAGAACAACATAAATGAAAACCAAGCAATCTAAGACTCTAAATACCAAACAAATGCATGAAGTAGTTCCAAGATACCTTAGTCAACAACAATAAGATATACAATGAAACAAACTAGTATAATAGATTTTGAAAAACATATCCATTGTTAATTTAAGCATAAAATCTTATTATACCCTTTGCTATATTTTAATCCATCGTTAATTTGAGTAATGCTATTTGTGCAGTAGATACTTATCTAAAAATTTTAACTAATAAGATATAGCTAGCCTCGTAAAACCTTTTGATGATACGCTTAAATCAGCATACTCCCCAAGCAAGTTTTTTTTCTTTAATAGACAAATCATATTTTTTTTATTAATAAAAGTTTGTACAGTTCCAAATTACACTAATATTTAAATAAACACATACTTGGGAACATATAAGTACTTTTGTACATCAATGACCCAAATATCAGGGCTTAACTTCTCCGGTATGTTATTCTTAAGGGTCGAACAAAGTGAAGGCTTCACTATCCTTGAGTATTCAAAAACTTTTAATATCAAGAATGTTATATCATGATATCTTTCTGTCACGCCCCATCCCGGATTCCAGGCCCCGAGTACGTACACAGACCGGCCGTACACAAGTAGAGACAAGCTCAACTGGAATACAAGGCCTAAATCTGAATCAGCAGATAACAAACCATAACATAAACTAAACTCAAGTCCAAATGAACAAAGAGTTAAAAGGGTCCATAGGCCCTATATAGAGTCAGGTCCCTACACGGGTCCTACAAAATAACTACTCTCAAATATAAAAAGACAACTCAAGGAGACTCCCAGACCTCAATGGCTCCTAACACGGTCTCCTCAGCAACTGCTTCCTAAACCTCGGGATCTATAAAAGATACAAAGAACAAATTCATGAGCTTTCGAATGGAAAGCCCAGTAAGCACCCTTGCGTGGTCACAAAGACATAATAAAAGCATCAAGTCAAATAAAGGGATCACAACCCCAAGAAAAACACAACCCTAGGAGTCTACCACAAACAAATCCAACGGTACGACCCCTAATAACAGAAGCTCTCAAGCTCTTTGCTAAGTTTCAAAGAAAACTCAAGGTTTACTCCTAGTCAGTATACCTAGATATATGCGCTGAAAACATGACCCTCTGGTCATTCGACCCTCCGGTCGTAAGTTGGTAGTACCACCTCTCGTATGTGTCGACACGGCCAGCGTATCATCCCCACTGACGGGTAGGACAACCAGAGCATTGCCCCTTTGGCACGGCAAGCAGAAATGTCAGGGTGTCCCATCTCTGAACATTTCCCTAACGGAGACCCCACGCTCCACTGAGTCCGGGCAATAGACCCAAAACAAACAGGGATACCAACATCCCAAAACAAACATACATGCTCAACAGGATCTTGAAACAAATAAGGATAGCATGTACGACATCAATCAAACAAAAGCAAAGCCAAGTAATACTCCAAAGAATGGGTACAAGGCAAGTGTTATTACACGAGTATCAAAGATAAATCAAAGATAACGGTACTAGGCAATAGTACTTACCTCTTTCTGAAACTAGAACTCCTCCTAGTCACCTCCTGAAATGCCTCTAGGACTCCACTAGAGTATCTGACAGATAGAGTTTCTATTAGAGCCAAAATTCTAATAAAACCCTATGTCTCTAGTTGTACATGCATGACTCTCGTTTTTTGTTGGGCTAGGCCTACTAATGAGTCCTAAAGACCATCTCCTTGGTTACCGACCCTTTTTCCCTATTTCCATGTCCTTTGGTTGACTTTCAACCCTCACTTGGTCAACACTAGTCAACTTTGGTCAACTCGTCAACCGTTCACTTGTTTGTTGTGAAACAAACCTTAACTAGTCATCTTAGCTAATTTGGGCCCATCTACCAAGCCCAACAGCCTAGCCCAACCTTGTCTTATTTAATTTAGCTCAAAAGGTAACCTTTATCAAGTGGTAGTCATGTCCTAAAGGGTTAAGGCCCTACCACAATACTTAGGTGGTCTAGGGTTCAACTCCCTCCACCAACAACCCTTTTCCTTTATTTAATTGTTTTTTAAATAAAACCTGATTTGTTCGGCCAATTGATCACAGCCCATTGGCCCCCTCGACCCAATGGACCCATTTAATCGAATCAAATTGATTCCAATCTTGGTCTACCTTAGCCATCTAGCCAAACCTACTCATTCTTATACAATTAGTCTTGACCAATTAACCAGTTTCTTGTATGAGTTTGATTTAGATCACCCAAGACTAATTTACTTGACTAGTTAGTCAATTAGCCCATCTCATGGGCAAAACCCAATTCATTTTACTTGGGTCTTAATCAACTTCAAGTCCATGTCCCAGAGTATTTCAATTGATTTACTTATAAACCTTGGTTTGTATTAAATCAACTCGATAGACTACACTTAGTCTTCTAATTTAATTAACCGTATTATGTTAATTTGACTGGACCCAATTTGGCCCCAAATCTATTTGTCTGACTAGTCAATTTAATCATACTTTGGTCCAACCATTTTGTTAATTGTCTAAGCTTAGCCAATTAACTCACTTAAGCCAATAATATGAATGATTTAATATTTGTGTCACAAACTAAGTTTTTAAATCCCATTAAGTTACTTACTAGCCCTAACAAATCATTAAAACCAGTTAATTAACCTTTTAATTAACTAATTACATTTTATTTTATTTTTTTTATTTTATTTTTTCTCCTTATTCTTCCATGGCTGGCCGCCGAGCCTCACCGGAGATGCTCGCCGGGAATGGCATCTCCTCGTTTGAAGATCCTTACCTCCAGCCAAACGTGCCCTGAGCTCCGTCTCACCCCCGCCATCAGTTTGCGCGCACCAACAGTCCCTAATCCCTTCTCCCGGCGCTCACCACTCGCGACTCCGTTCACCAACTCCGGCGAGCCCTAGACCTCTCTATTAACGCATCAAACACAAAATTGGACACAGAAATAAATCAGTACCTGAATTCTGGTCCTCTTGGTGGTATTAGCAGCGACAACGGCGTCCCGAGACAGTTTCTCCCTTCTCTGACCAACCTCGCCGGCGATCACCTCGATCTCTCGCTTCACAATGCTATAGAAGGGGCCAGGGGGTGGGTTTTATAGACCGGAGGCAGGCGAATCGATTGGTAACGCACTCGGCTTTACTCGCCGTCCGACGGGGCGGCCTATCCGCGCGTAACGCCCGGAGATGATGGCGGACCTCACGGCGGCGCGCGTTGGCAGTCGCAGTTGAGGTAATGGCGGCTATCGCCTCGGGATAAGACTTCGGTCTGATCCAGCGGCTCAGATCCTCGGGTTTGGATCAACGGTGGATACTCCTCCGTATTCGCCTTGGATCTGACTACGCTCAGATCAAGGGTTGTGATTTAAAACAAATCAACGGCCATATCTTCATTCAGTGCCTCTCATCCAACACACTCCCAAATGAGTGCTTCTCAGAGCGCCACGTGGCCTCACGGATGGCCTCATAATGTCTCGCGATCAGCACTAATCCGAGATCATCTAATCTCGGCCGTCACTTTTATTCTATAAGGGTTTTCTCTAGAAAATTATCCAGAGATCCCTCACCTTTTCTAGGTTACACTTTAGTCCTCCATCTGAGAGAGGGGACTATTTCCCTTTAGTCCTCAGCTCTACACAAAATTACAAAACAGTCCTCCTGACTCCCCCACTAACCCTAATTAGGGTTTTAAGCCTTTTAAACTTAATTTTCCCCTACTTAATCGCTTGTTAAATGCTTAGGGAATTTCCTTTAATTAATAATCTAATTTAAAGGAATTTAAACACACATTTTTTTAAAGTAAAATCCTTGGATTTTACACTTTCTATTATATATCTCTCCAACACTTAGATTTATAATAATATACATGCAAGTGGAACCAGTCTTTTATAATTGGATATATGTATAAAACATTAAAAAATTATCTGCTTTCAGAGATCCAATCACAAAGTAACTCTCACACTCACATTACTCCCACGATTGAATAAATTCTAATAAAAAAACTAAGCAAATTAAAACATAAAACAAAATCCCTTCCAACTACAATATGATCCTAAGTTGGATCCCTGCCCAATATTCCAAGAAAAGAAGGCCAATATTCCAACAAATATGTTTTGTTTCCAATTACTAAACGTCAAATTCTAACTAATACAAACACAAGCACATACACATACACATTACCTTACCTTGCTTGTATCTTTGTTTTGCTCCCCCTTTGCTCCTTCAAGCCATGGACATGTCCGAACCCTAAAATCATCATGTCACCAGTCAACCAAGCAAACCAGGTTGTCATAAAATTATTAAGCTAAATAGATATGTCTTGTCTCTTTACTCTTTACCATTATTTTCACATCAAATTAATCTAATTTAATTAGTTGTAATAAAGTAATTTAGCAAAGCAAGCCCAAGTATAGATACAATCCATAATTTTCACATCAAACCAATTTAATTAGTGGTAAAAAAGTCAGGCTCTCTCCTTCCTTGCAATCAATCTTTATCTAGAAACAAACAAGATGATTCATGGAGACAAGCCTAACGTATGATAAATAGACTAACATACTAATAAGTGAAATTCATTTATAATTATATCATAACTAGTGTATAAACACATTTACATGTAAACTAAATTTAAAATTAGTTATTCCTGAATTCAACATCTGAAAGAAAAGAAAGATTTTTCAAGTAAGTTAACAAATTTTTAACTGGAAGCTTCACAGTTGCTTATGGAGACTTTAGTTTGGTGTGATATTATAAACTATACACCTAATTTAGCAGAACTGAGAAAAACAAGCAAAAGACTAGAATCATACCACAAACAAACTGAAAAGGTTGGACTGCATGGTACAAGTGTATAATTTATCAATTCATTTTTGTTAAGGCCTTTTATTTACAACAATCAAATAATATCATTCATAAATGCTGCAGTCAAAAAGAAGTTATGGTAGAGGTATGATTCCATGAAATATAATTTCAATTTTTGCATTTTCGTTTGGGAATGCCACACAAATAGTTCATTTATAACTTCAAGTTTGCTGGCAAAAGTAATGATCACTAAACTAAAGCATTGCCCACATAAAGCTCTAAAATCCATTATAGCAGAACACTAGTGAATCGAAAGCACGTAAGTGTTGGCATTAGAAAGCTAGTTGAAAGATCAAGTCGACAGGAGATTGTGGAGTGTGGAGCAATCCATGTGTGCTTGTGGTGTATGAGCCCTTGCCTGTATACTTTATCACAAAAGAAAATAAACCACCTACTCTAAACAAGAAATACTCAAAATAATATTTTCATTAGAAAGCCACTCAAAAAATACCAATCTGTTGTAGATAATCCAAAGAACCAAGAGGTTTCATGCTAAAAGATGTAAATTATAATAACTCAATAATCTTTATCAATAACTCACAAGAACCAACCTTTGCTTGACTTTAACTTGTTTTGGCGATTTCCATATATCTACCAGACAAGCATAATATCAATAATTAATGAAAGAAAAAGCCTTTTTTTTACAAGTGTAACACCCATCTCTCTATTGAGACATATATTACACTAGCTAGGTCAGGTACACAATCTGAACCTATGGATATTGAAAATCGAGACCCGATATGTAAGACTAAAAATAATAATTTAAAACAAAACTTAAACCCTGAAGGTTCATGTCTCATAATAC
This sequence comes from Dioscorea zingiberensis, assembly GCA_026586065.1. Classification (NCBI taxonomy): domain Eukaryota; kingdom Viridiplantae; phylum Streptophyta; class Magnoliopsida; order Dioscoreales; family Dioscoreaceae; genus Dioscorea; species Dioscorea zingiberensis. The sequence goes on along the minus strand of CM048826.1, from coordinate 16,608,588 downwards.
AATTAAACAACAGAATACCGATCTGTATCAGAATTAGAATAGTCTCACAACTACTGGCACATTATTTATGTTCAACAAATACTAAAGATGGTAAGCCAGAGCCACGACTAGACACCTTGATCCTCTCTCACAACATGAGCTACTATCCGGATCAATATCTAGGTCCTGCAATATAAAAAATTATTAAAGAGATAGACATGAGCTACACGAGCTCAGTGAGTCAGATGCTACTGCAAGGTATTATGCATACTTGTGCCATCCTTGAAAATTTGTGCTATCAACATAATAGTACAATATAAGGAAGTCCAAAACATGTATGTCTATGTATCATGTTTAATCGGGATTTGTTATATATGCACAACATGCGTGGCAACTACCCACAAGTGTATGGGGTCAATCAAGTAATACAGTACCCAAAGGTAGGGTTACCGAATCCATAGGGACTGCAAACTAGTACTGACTATCTTTGTTATCTAGTTCAAAATTACGAAAGTGGTTGTGTTGATTGATTAATCTAAAGAATCTAACATGAATAATTCGTAGGTTGTGAGTGATAATAGATGAGCATGGTACCTTGAATCCCAATCCCCTACCTTTATTAATAACTTAATTCTAAATACCGATTTCCATTGATTGATTCTGGGAATTCGACAATTGCGCCATCTAGACGCCGTATTCGATCTCTCGGTATACAGATTGAACTCGTTGCCTATGCCTAGTTGTAATCTAACTAAGAGAGATATGGATCTATGCATAATAAAGGTATGCAAGTCAAAACCATGAGCATACCTATGCTTTGCTAGAATCTAACAAGGCAATTGGCTATGGCTCATGCAAGGCATAATCACATAAATCAAGCACAGACTTTATAATAATTATCAAATAAAGGAAACCAATAAGTAACAAAATTCAATTAATAAATCATCCTAGGGTTTATGTGTCAGAGGTACCACTAAAGGGGTTTAGCCTCTTATGCTAATAGAAACAGAAATATTGATATTAGAGAAAGACATAATTGAAAAAATAGAGACTCCATTGCTTGATGTCTTCTCAGCCTTCATTCTTCTCTGAAACCCTACAACGCTCGGAACACCCGCCAAAGATTACTCCACCAAAAGTCCGATCTCGGCCGCCACCCAAAGACGATCTACTCTCCTCCTCACATAGGGTTTCTATAGGTTAAAAATATGAAGCATGGTCATTATTAGCACGTTCTTATCTTTGGATAACTTCTGATAACTTCAGGTTTAAGTTAGAGTGGGTTCAGATAATCTTGAGATAAATTCATGATTAAGTCGGACAGATTTTCTAGGTCTACATAGTCTTCATCATGTTTTTTATCGGATGGTCCTTCTTCAACTTTGTTGGATAGGGTAACTTGGGCTTATACTCGGGTACCATGGGTGCTTCCTTGTCCATGTTTTTGATTCGTCCTTTTCGGGGAGTGTGGAGGGTGCTTCTTTTGTTTCCTTGACCCTAGGTGGTACTAGGTTTATTCCGCTTCTGAGGGTGATAGCCTTGACATATTCTTTTGGGTTAATCTCTGTGTTGCTTGGAAGTGTCCCTGCTAGTCTTTTTGCCGATGTCTTAGCTATTTGGGCAACTTGGTGTTCGAGATTCTGCAGAGATGCCTATTGGTTTCTCATCATTTCCTCATGCCTTGCAGCTCGTGCTTCATTATTGGTAATATACTGTGTGATCAAGCTTTCCAAGTTTGCTCCCTTCTTTTCCTTTGCTGGTGGATGATAGGTGGATTTGTCCTTGGTTGTCTTGAGTTGCAATAGGAGAAGTTGGGGTGGTTCTACCATCCAGGGTTGTAGGTAAAGCTGTATGGATTGTTCTGTGATCTTCCTATGAAATCAACTTCTTCTACTTGTTCACCCTTCCCCTCATCTGTCTTACTCACACATCCATTACACATCCATACCCATGTTTATTGTTTGATGATGATGTTATCTATGTTTTTGTTGAGGGCTTCTACTGTGGCTATCAGTGTTGTTATTGCATCCACATTCTGAACTCCGGCCATCTTGCTTGGTTTGGTTCTCATAGAGCTCCACTGATAGCCATTTTTGGCAATCTCATCCACTAGTTCCTTGGTTACTTCGGGATCCTTACTACAAAGGGAGGAACATACTGTTGCATCAAATATTTTTTTGGTGGCTATATTCAGCCCATTGTAGAAAAAAGTTTTGACTTGCATCCAATCCTCTATCCCATGCTGGAGGCACCTTCGGAGTACGTCTTTATATCTATCCCACGTGTCATACAATGTTCCCATCTCCAACTGTGTAAAGAAAGAGATATCGCTCCGTAGGTTTGTTATCTTGGCCGATGGAAAGTACCTTATCAGGAACTTCTCAACCAACATTAACCATGTTGTGATAGAACAGTATGGTAAAGAGATCAACCACTATTTTACTCTATTTCAGACCAAGAACGGAAAATACCTGAGGCGTATGTTGTCTGAGGATACTCCATTTATTGAGATTATATTACAGATCTACAGGAAACTTGCAAAGTGGGTGTACGGGTCCTCATCTTGGAACACGTCAAACAGGTACGATTGTTTGATAATCTATATGACATGGGGCTTCAGTTCAAAGTTATGCTCAGTGACTGGTGGTGGAATGATGATTTAGCTGTTGCATGCCGTCAAGGTTCTATCTCGCGAAATCTTATATGGATCGGGTTGGTGCCGCCATCGGTTCTGGTTAATTTACTTTTGTGCTAGATTCTATTGTTACTGTGTTTTTGAGAACTATTTCTCATATTTTACTATAAAGGTGGCGCTCAAAATTCAGATCAAGTACTGGTACTGGATATGGAGTCATGCTTCTGATCATGTACTAGTACCTTCACAGAAAGAAACCAAAATCAAACCTGAAAGTTAAAGTTTTTTTTTTATGTAAACTAGACTAGGTAACTAGAAGCACAAATCTTACTATGCCAAGCGTTACCAGTCCCCAGCAACAGCACTAAAAACTTGACACACGCACATGGTGCGTGACAACAACCCATAAGTGTATGGGTCAATTAAGTAATACAGTACCCAAAGGTAGTCTTATCGAATACACATGGAATGAAAACTAGTACTGTCTATCCTTGTTACCTAGTTCAAAATTACGAAAGTGATTGTGTTGATTGATAAATCTAAAGAAACTAACATGAACAATTGGTAGGTTGTGAGTAATAAGAGATGAGCGTGGCACCTTGGATCCCAATCCCCCTAAGATTCCTTTATTAATAACTGAATTCTAAATACCAATTTTCATTGATTGATTCTTGGGAGTTCACCAATTGTACCATCTAAATGCCGCATCCGATCTCTCAGTATGCAGATCGAACTCGTTACCTATGCCTAGTTGTAATCTAACTAAGAGAGATATGGATCTATACATAACAGAGACATGCAAGTCAAAACCCTAAGCACACCTGTAATTTGCTAGAATCTAACAAGGAAATTGACCATAGTTCATGCAAGGTATAATCACATAAATCAAGAACAGACTTCACAAGAATTATCCTTATAGGAAAACCGATATAACATAATTCATTTAATAAATTATCCTAGGGTTCATGTGTCCAAGGCACCACCTAAAGGGTTAGCCTCTCATGCTAATGGAAACATAGATAAAGATATTGGAGGAAGACATAACTAAAAACATCCTAGGGACTCCCTTGCTCGACGTCTTCTTTATCTTCAATCTCCTTTGAAACCCTAACGTCACTCTAAACACCCGCCGAGGATTACTCTCCATAAGTCCCAAAACTCTATGCCTTTGGCAGGTTTATATAGAACTTTATCTGATTTGGCATCACCGTGTGTATCTCACGCACACCGTGCCAACTTCTACAGCTTAATCTCTATTTTTTGAATTTCTTGAAGCACACAAGCATCTGCACGGACGTTCCAAATTGTACTTAGGCCGTGCACACCTCTGTGAAGTTTTCTTTTGACTTGTTTCACCCTGTTTCATCCCGTTGCTTGTTCCTTTCGCTCCGAGTGTCTATTTTACCTGCTCAATCACAAAATAAACCCATAGGACAAAAATAGAGGAATTAATGTGAAATAGTAGGGTAAGTGCATGTGAATATGATGGAAATATATGTATATTTGTGCACTTATCAACGGCCTGTGCATCGAGTGCACCACCGTGTATAGTTTATATTTGGGATTTCTCCAACACGTGCACGGTTTGGTCCACAGGCGTGTGGGATCCCATATAGACCTGGGTTCGTCACGTTCGACGTCTCGTGTCGCACGCTTGTGAGGGTGAGATGCACGGCCGTGTACAGTAGTGTCTTTTGTGATAGGGAGCAACCTGAGAGGTGCACTCTCTGCGACATGGCTATGCCAAATTGAACTAAGACCTTGCCAAAGTTCTAGACTCATTGCGTTCATTGCCCCGCGCCCCACTTCCGTGGAAGTGAGATGCACGACAGTGTACAATAGAGGCTTTTGTGAGAGGGAAAATCCCGAGAGGTGAACGCTCTTTGGCAAGGTCGTGCCAAATATAGCTAAAGTTGTGCACGTCTCTGTCTTGCTGTAGTTGTCCATTTTTCCCTCGATTTCCCCTGGATCTTTGTGTTAGTGACTCCATAAGAAAATATTTTGTCATAAAACACATAGGAATCAGCAAATTAATTGGAACATCGTCTAATTAGAAGTTTAACCATAGTTATACTTCTACTGAAGACTAAAGTGATAATACTATTAGAAAACTAACCTAACTTGTGTTGACTTCCAAGAAGTGCTTGTTTAACATCATTAGCTTGACCTACCTATTTAAGCTTAGTGAGGCTCAAAAAGGTAGAGATTCTATTCTTCCTTGGTGAAGGGTATGTCGCCCACTATGTATCGCTTCAATCGTTGCCCTTTTACCTTATGCCTACCCTTGGTTGGATGTGTGATTTCAATTGCTCTGTGAGGCAAGCCTTGTGTTACGGGTAAAGGGTCCTTCCAATTTCTACTTGAGTTTTCTTGGGAACAATCACAATTGTGAGTTAAAAAGTAACACTTGATTGCCTACCTGAAATTGTCGATTCTTCTTTATGTGGGCGTCATAAAACCACTTGACTTGCTCTTTGTATAGCCTAACTTTCTCATAAGTGTTCTCTCACCATTCGTCTAATTCGTTAAGTTGAAATTTCCACTTTCATCCAGGTCCTTCGAGGTTGATGTTCAAGAATTTTGTAGCCTAATATGCTCGATGTTCTAGTTCTACTGGCAGGTGACATGCCTTGACGTAGACTAATCGTCATGGGGTGCTTCCGGTTGGGGTTTTATGGGCAGTTATGTATGCCCATAGGGCATCATCTAATTTCTCTGACTAGTGACGCAAGTTGTGTTGTATTGTTTTCTCCAAGATTCGCTTCAATACTCGATTCGAGACTTCTAATGGGCCACTTGTGTGGGGGTAGTATGGGGTGGCTTGCTTGTGTGTCACTATGTATTTCTTCAAGATTCATTCAAATTGCGTATTACAGAAGTATGTTCCTCAATTACTTATTATTGCACGTGATGTATCGAAACGGGAGAATAAGTTCTTGAGAAATTTTGACTACCACCCTGGCATTGTTTGTTGGTAGTACTTGAGCTTCCACCGATTTTGAGACATAGTCAACTACAACCAATACGTATTTGTTTCGGTTGGAGTTGGAGAAAGGACCCATGAAGTCAATCCCCCAAACATCGAATATTTCACATTTCTTAATCAGGTTTTGATTTATCTCGTCCGGTTCTGAGATGCTTCCCACCCTATGGCATTTTTCACAAGCTTGTATGAAAGCCTATGTGTTCTTGAATATCGCTGGAATAAAGAATCCAGAGCTGAAGATTTTTTCCGCTGTTCTATTTGCACTGAAGTGTCCCCCTATTGATCCAGTGTGACAGTGTCCTATTATTTCCCATCCTTCATTTTTTGATACACACCTTCTAACCGCTTGGTCAGCGCAAACTCTGTATAAGTACAGGTCTTCCCAGACGTAATGTCTCATATTGCTAGAAAGCTTCCTTCTTTCTTGGGTTTACAGTCCTCTTGGAATTGTGCACCCCATGAGATAATTGGCGTAGTCTGCGAACCATGAGGTTTTTTTTCCCTCGACCTTTTCTATTTGGTATAACTATCTTTGTTATCCAGTTCAAAACAACAAAAGTGGTTGTGATTGGTTGACTATCTTAAAGAAACTAACACAAATAATTGACAGACTTGTGATCAATTAGAGTTGAGCGTGGCACCCCGGATCTTACTCCCCCTAGGATTTTTTTATTAATAACTTAATTCTAAATATTGGTTATCATTTAATTGATTCTTGGGAGTTCGATAATTTCTCCATCTAGACGCCACATCCGATCTCTCGGGATGCAGAACGAACTTGTTACCTATGCCATGTTATGACATAATTAAGAGAGATATGGATCTATGCATAAAAGAGATATGTAAGTCAAAACCCTAAGCACACTTGTGCCTTGCTAGAATATAACACAGAATATGACCATGGCTCATGCAAAGTATAATCATATAAATAAATCACAGACTCCACAAGAATAATAAATAAAAGAAAATAATTACATAAAAGAATTCAATCAATAAATCATCCTAGGGTTCATGTGTATAAGGCACTATCGAAGGGCTTTAGCCTCTCATGCTAATGGAAACATAAACAAATATATTGGAGAAAGACATAATTGAAAACATGGGGACTCCCTTGCTCGATGTCTTCTCTACCTTCAATCTTCTCTAAAAATCTAACGACGCTCCGAACACCCGTCGAAGATTGCTCTGCCAAAAGTCCCCAAAATTTGTGGCTTCGGTGCGCTTATATAGAGTTTTATTTGATTTGGCACGGCTGTGCGCATCTGGTGCACGCCTGTGCAAACTCCCGTGGCTTAATCTCTACGCGTTTTGAATACATTGAGTTGCACAAGCGTGTGCACTGCCGAGCTAAATTGTACTAAGGTCGTGCACACCTTTGTAAAGGGTTCTTTAGCTTATTTCGCCTTCTTTCATCCTATTTCTTGTTCCTTTTGTTCCGAGTGCCTATTTTATCTGATTAATCACAAAACAAACCAAGAAGAGCATAAAAATAAAGGAATTGAAACGAAACAGCGGGATAAATTCATGTGAATATGACGGAAATATATGTATATTTGTGCACTTATCATCATACCTTCATACTTCTTCATGAGGACGACACGACTATTAATTCATTTGAGGTGGTTGTTGATGAGACGCAAAGTCATGCGTGAAAGGGGTGCTGAGTCAAGGCCTTCCTCAATCGGGAAGCTGAAGTCGAAGCTAAGCCCGTGCACACGGTGCCAAATTTAACCCTGAAAGGGTGACCATTCGTGAGGTCCATTGAGTCGAGGCTAGGCTCTCATGAGAGTTGTCGAATTTAGCCCTGACAAGGGTGACCTTCTGTGAGGCCCGTTTAGTCATGACCAAAATGTTACACCCGTCTCGTAACTATGGCAGATATAGCACAACCATAGCCGGGAGTACACCCAGCCATTCAGCCGTTTAATTTAAAACTTGATATAATAAAAATTATCCTAATAACAAAATAAATAAACCAACTATTTAATGATATATAAGGTTTACAAGACTAGTAGAACGGACATAAATGTTGAAACATTAATTAAAGGATTAATTACACTTTTCGTCCCTGAAAATGGTGTCATTGTTCACTTTTATCTTTGTATTTTAAAAATGTTCAATACGGTCCTTGTGTAATGCGCAATACAATGTTAGGGACCAAAATAGAATGTAATATAATACACAAGGACTGTATTGAACATTTTTAAAAATACAAGCATAAAAGTGAACAATGACCTATTCGACTAAAAGAACAAAATTTCCTAATACACAAGGACTGTATTGAACATTTTTAAAATACAAGGATAAAAGTGAACAATGACACCATTTTCAGGGACGAAAAGTGTAATTAATCCTTAATTTAAACAAAGACTCTACAAAAGTTTGATGTGTTAGAGCCATTCACAATACTCTCTCTATCGATTACCTGCGCCTATATATCACGTGAGTCACTAATACAAGGAAAAATATAAGTATAGTGGAAAGTAAATGAATGTTGAAATAATACTAATCATATGCATTATCTTCAAGTCTATTTAACATACAGAACATTATATAAAACTCGAATAAATCCCATCACAGACAACCATAATATCATATCATGAATACAATAAAGGATTAATTACAGTTTTCGTCCCTGAAAATGGTGTCATTGTTCACTTTTATCCTTGTATTTTAAAAATGTTCAATACGGTCCTTGTGTAATGCGCAATACAATGTTAGGGACCAAAATAGAACAGAATATGCAATACACAAGGACTGTATTGAACATTTTTAAAAAAATACAAGGATAAAAGTGAACAATGACACCATTTTCAGGGACGAAAATGACAAAATTTCCTAATACACAAGGACTGTATTGAACATTTTTAAAATACAAGGATAAAAGTGAACAATGACATTATTTTCAGGGATGAAAAGTGTAATTAATCCTACAATAAATGATACTAAGAATATTTTGGGTAGAGCTATCTCAATGCCCTAGCCTTCCAATTGGAGCTACATCAACAACCGTAGGGAAAATAAAGTAATATCATGTCATGAATATAATATAAGCCTCATATTGATCTCACATGAACCCTTATTTCAATACTTATGAATAATACCAGGTATATATATCCAGGCAGACTTAACCAATTTGATAAGCGTTCGATTGATCATATTTTAATACCACTTTCATGTACACTATGTATGTGAGTCTGAGTAATTTTAGCCAATGGATACTTAATCTGTTTTAATTCTCATTTACAAGGCATTGGAGAACCTCGAGCGCAAAATGGAAGCAATTCAGCAAAAATTTAGGTTGATTCCAATTTTATTGAAGCCTTGTGGGCAAGTGTGCACCGCACGCACCCGCATGACGGAGAAGATACTAGTCGTGTACACCCGTGCGCCCGTACCTCTCGATCGCAAAACCAAGCAGAGGCTCCCGAAATTTTTCAGGGAGCTGTGCAACCAGCGGTGCGCCCGCACACACCCTCACAAAGGTTCAAATAACAGACAGACTGATTTTCCACAGAGCTATAGAGGCGACGGTGAGGCCGCACAATTAGCGCACAAACCTTGCGATACTATGTGTGGGCGCCTGTGCGCCCGCACGACTACCCGCATATCTCAGGAATCAGACGCGACTGGACTCATTTTTGTTCCAGATTAAGACCAATGTGAACCCAATTGGGCATCTGTTATATAAAATTGCATGGGGGGCTAATAGTAGAGAATTTTAGGGTTTTGGAAAGGACATTTACCCACCATCTTTCTTGGAGCTCCTATTCCTTCCCCCTTGGTGATTAGGGTTTATTGAAGATGTAGGAGCAAGGAGGTGACCCAAAGTATCAAAGAGGAGTTCTTATTTCAAATCCGCACACTCTGCAACTGTCCTCGCCAACGGTGGAGGGAAGTGTATTTCATATCATGTCTAATTTCTTTCTCTTAAACTTTATGTTTAATTTGTGTTCCCCTTTGATGGGAAAGTAATTTGCTAGATACTTAGGCAATGTGAACCTCCAAATTAGTACTTAACTTTTCTTGTATGGATTTCTTAATTGATTGATTGCTTTAATGTTTTTGAGATTCTATTGAATGTAATGTATGGTATTGGTATTCTAAGTTGCAACAACCCGAAGTACCAATAGGATTCATATGGGTGTAGATAGCGAACGCCTCTCCGTATATAGATCTACTTCAATAGATGAGTATTGTGAATACACCTAGAGATCTGGTATTTAGGTGAGAGACTCCTTTAGATGTATTATTCCCATGACTCTTCCAAGATATAGGTTCCCTAGAACACTAATGCAATAAGGGTATTAAGCTAGTAACTTGCCTCGATAGAGGGTGTGGAGGCACTATAGGAACCCTTGGTCTATAAACTAGTATTCTTCAATTAAATATCCATACTTGCCATTACTTGCAAATATCCAGAGGGGATTCATTGCTCGAGTATCTCCCCTTCATGACTGATTGCCATCACTTCTCACATCGAGCTGATTTCAAAGTCATTTTCAATTTTTGAATTAGATTAGAATTACATCCCAATGTTGTATAGACTAGGTAGCAGACGAGTAGATAGGATTAGTGACATAGGTCTCTGTGGGTTCGACATCCGACTTTCATAGTCCACTTTACTACTTGATACGACCCATGCACTTGCGGTATAAGAATAAGCATTAGGCTAAATAATTTTTTTTGCGCAGTTGCTAGGAACCTTTAGATTACTTGGAATACTAGGAATCTGTTAGTTAGTCTAAGTTTAAGGTTCTTATTTTCTTTTAATTTTCTTTTTATTCTTTTTATTTTTCTTATGTGTGTTCATTCGCACTACTTATCTTTCTCTATCTTGTTTGTGCGAGGAAATAGTGCATTACCCGAGCCAATCCAAGAGGTTTTATTGAAGGGGATAGCGAGAACGAGCGCACTTTTCTTGCAGAAGTGCGTATTGAATTAGGGAAGCGCAAGGCATACCATTAGATATAACTTCGAGATCTTCTACATAGTCTGAGAATACTATTCTTGCAGAAGTGCGTATTGAATCAAGGGGACCTCCAATTATGGAAGAAAGAAGAAAAACACTCTCTGATTATGAAAGGCAGGGAGTATGTGGGATATGATTTCTTTTGGAGGTTGGGATAGGGCCTTCGGTATTTCAGAGGCTATGTATAGAGACCTGACACTAGAGGTGTTGTGTAGTTTTGAGGTTGAACGGAGCTATTTCACTGTCAGGAGCTAAGATGCTATCCAATTTTAGGTACATGGTGAGATGAAGGAGCTTAGCATTACAGACATCTCCATATACACGGTCCTTTATAACCGAGAGTTTACCGAGACAGAAGCTTATAGAGAGCTGGCTGTGGGTTTCCCTATACACATACCTTTCGGTATTTATTAGGGGGAGGTGGCCCATATGGGAGCTCTGAGGAAGGCATCCAGCCTATCCAACCCGGTGCACTGTTACATTCAAGCCCTTACTAGTAGATCGATAGCAGGCCAAGGGGATAGCACCGGTCATGTCACCTATATGGACTTGCTGGCAATCTACACTATGGCTGATAGAGTTCCTATTCATCTTTGCCACATCCTCGCAGACTATATTGCTCACCAGGGGTCTTTCGTGAAGCTTAGAATGATTTCAACCAGCCCCTACATTACTAGGTTCCTAGGTGGCATGAGATTGCTCAGCCCCTAGTCCCGACCATATAGGACCCGCGTCAAGCAGCTCCTCGGCATTTCGACTATCAAGTCTTTGGGACTGATAGAGCATACCCCGAGGGGGTTTATTATCATGAGGTGCACCACCAAGGAGGAACGTGTTAGTAACGAGGAAGCGGTTCTACCAATTTCAGCTATAACTGCACCAGAGGGCACCTCCTCACCTTATCGCCACCAGCCAGTAGACGTTACCAAAGACATGATTAGATCCTACAGTAGCTTAAGGACATCACGCCAGGACAACAAATGCATTTTCAAGAGCTGAGTCGCATTATAGCTACCCAACAGCAAGTCATAAAGGAGCAGACCCAGACTCAAGCGGACCTGATGCGTATCTTTGAGGAGAACCGACGAATTAAGTCTCACAGGAGCAAACAAGATGGGACATAGGAAAGATCTTATACCTGCTCCATGAGTGTGCAGCATCACTAATACAACTGTCACGCCCCGACCCGGATTCCAGGCCCCGAGCACGTGTACAGACCGGCCGTACCCAAGTAGAGTCAAGCTCAACTTGAATACAAGGCCTAAGTATGAACCAGCAGATAACAAACAACAATGTAAAACAAAATCAAGTCCAAATGAACAAAAAGTCGTAAGGGTCCATAGGCCTTATACAAAGTCAGGTCCCTACACGGGTCCTATGTTAAAAAAAAAAAAACATCTCATAAATAAAAGAAAACTCAAGGAGACTCTCAGACCTCAATGGCTCCTAACAAGGTCTCCTCTACAACTGCTCCCTTAACCTCGGGATCTGTAAAAGAGAAAACGAACAAATGCATGAGCTTTTGAATGTAAAAGAGAAAACGAACAAATGCATGAGCTTTTGAACAAATGCCGGTTGAGTTGGAACATAAAGCCTATTGGGTGATGAAATTTCTCAATTTTGACACAACTCTGGCTGGCGAGAAAAGGAAATCTCAGTTGAATGAGCTCGAAGAGTGGCGTCTATCAGCATACGAGAATTCAAGGCTATACAAGGAGCAAGTCAGGAGGCGACATGATCAAAAATTGAGGCACCAGAAACAGTTCACCAAGGGAGATAAAGTATTACTATTCAATTCGAGACTCAAATTATTCCCGGGGAAGCTGCGATCAAGGTGGCTGGGCCTTTTGAAGTGCTAGACGTGTTCCCTCAAGGGGCAGTGGAGATCCTTCATCCGGACAGGGGACCATTTAAGGTAAACGGCCATCGCCTAAAGCTATACCATGATGGATGCTTCAAGGAAAGGACTGATGGAAGCTTTAAGGTATTTGAGCCCCCATAAAGTAAATTGGAGGTACGTCAAGCTAGTGACGTTAAACAAGCGCTTCTTGGGAGGCAACCCAAGTTTTAGAACTTTCTTTCTTGGTTTTTGGCAATTTTCGTTTCTTTTGATTAGCTAGTGATGCTTGAAATAAGTTGAAGTGGCGTTGTTGTCCAATTTTCTCCATTCTTATGCTGGATGTTGTCAATTAGGGGTAATATCTTGCTTATTATCAGGCCGCGCGAAGAGAATGGTGTAAATGAACCCTGGGAGGGCTGTATAAGCCTCTGCCCAGGTGTATACGGGGTCTCATACGGACTGAGATCAGTCCGTATGCCTAGACAGGGCTATATACGACCCCGTATGGACTCCGTATAGGAGTCCGTATAGGGTCATAAAGAGGCACAAGTGGGGTGCTTTAAAAAGCCACCTTTTCACCCCTCTCTTCCTCACTTTCCCCCTCTCGTGCCCTAGCAACCCTACACCTCCTCTTCGCGACGCGGGGTCTACCCTTCCTCAAATTGAGGGCTTGATCATCCCTAGGTATGTGCTAAACACCCATAATCTACATTATATGCTTTGGCGACATGATTTGGAAACCTAGGGTTGTTTCAAATTGACATTTCATTTGAATGACATGAATGTGTGAGATTCTTGTGCCATTTTGTGATGAAACTTGTATTGAATGAATGTTGAATGTTTTAGAAGTGTTTGGGTGCGAAATAATGTAGAAATGGGGCCAAGATTCGTCGCGGCCGCCGGCAAGCTCGCGGCCGAGCCCATACGGACTCCCATACGGAGTCCCATACGGACTCGTATAGGGGGCTGTCCCCGTATACGGACTACGGTCAGTCCGTATGGAACCCCGTATAGGGGCAATTTAGGGCCTTTATTTAAAAATCTTGGCATATCTTTTTTGCTTAACCGGCACTGACGTTTTGTGTTTAGTTTCAGGTATGCCGAGGAAGATTACAGCATCAAAGAAGCGCCGGACGGAGGCCGGGTCGTCATCCACCGAGACACGCTTCACAGACGAGGTCCACAGACTTCGACATGTCCGCCTCTCCTTTCGCCGCTTCGGTCGGACCCGCATTATCGACTGGAACACCCTCATCCAGCTCAACATCGCCGACCGAGTCCGAGAGATGACATCATTTGGCGGCTGGGACAGGATTTTCTCTCTAAACCATGAAGTGTTCCGCCGCCCGACATTGGAGGTGCTGAGTTCTTTTGAGGCGGACAGGAGTGCGGTGGGGAAGCCGCACCATCGCAGCCCGTAGTGATAACTGCGGAGTCGTCATAGTCACTGATCGCCTATTTCTCTACAGCCTCATCGAGCGAGTTCCGATCCATTTGGGGTACGTGCTTGCAGATTATTTGGCGCATCAGGGGCAGAACACCCGACTCACCGACATCCATGCCGGGCCCTACATCACACGACTCATCATGGGCATGGGTCTCGAGGCCGAGTTGGAGGGGGAGCAGCACCTGCAGTTGGTCTCCCCACTGGACATGACGCTCCTCGCACAGATTGGACTGGTGCGGCGAGCCGGCGGACGCTACACTTTGGTTGGCCAGGCTTCAGATAGTTCGGAGGAGGAGGGATCTGACTCCGATGATGCGTATGCGGCCGACCCTCAGCCAAGTAGCCTACCCCCAAAGACCGATGGACCCTCGGCGCCCAGGAGCCGTTATACGAGGTTGGAGGAGCAGATGACCGAGATGAGAGCTATCCAGGACATGATCCTAGCGGAGCAGCGACGGCTCGGGGAGCAGTTTTCTGAGCTCTCGCTCTTTACCCGTGGACACGCCGCATTTGCACCTCCTTCACCTCTAGCACCAGCAGACGACGAGCCAGCACAGGACACTTGACGCATTACTTTTCTATTGCATCTATCTTCATCTGGAACTTTATTACTTTCACTTGTTATTATTTACCTTAGCGCATTATGACACTGAGCAAGGGCATCGCCCTGCTACCGTATGTTTTGCTTTCGTTATGTGGATTTTCCTGTTTTGCATGCTATTGGGTTTGATTCTTCTCTCTATATTCGCAGAGTCAACAAGGGATTCATGACCCTCGAAAATCAAGCAATCCTCCACTCCCACAAACAACATTCGGCAGCTATTTAGGGGAGTTTTGTTCATCTTTTTCCCACTAATTCCTTGCGCTGAATTTAATTTTCGTGCATTGAGGACAATGCAAATTTCTAGAGTGGGGGTGGGTTGCTACCTAGCTCCTCTTAGGGTTATTGCAAACTTTTAAGTGTGGAGATAGGTAGCCATCATGATTATTTATTGTAGATATTTTTGTGATAATTATGTTGGATATGCATGACAACCTGGGCGATAGATAAATTTGACATGAATTCCTTCTCTAAGCACACCATTTGTGATTTGAAATGCTCCCGATTGAAACACCATGGCATGTAGAGATATTTTTGTGACAATTATGATTGTGAAAGATAATAGATAACCCATTGCCATGTTCTTTTGACTTTAAAAGCTAAGTATTGCTTTCAATGGCTCCAAGAAATTTGGTGGCATTAGTTCAAATTTATTAGCCCCTCATAATATACATAGTGGACAAGTACAATGAAAATAAAATAGTTTTGCACAATAGTTGTCAATTAATAAAGACAGTGTTCCGATGCTTTTGGAGACAAAGTATGTTGGGGTCCCGGCTCCTAATCAGAGTGTTCCTCAATTCGAAAAGTCATTACTTAGCATGAACACCCATGGGTACAGTTGTAACCACCCAAGTAGCTAAGGGTTCGGGTGCCTAATCAGCATGGATTCTTTGCAAAAGGGAGGAACTACACTCTACCTTGATCTTTAGTACGGGAAAGTCGGATCCAAGAGATGCGCTACCAATTAAAAAAGAGTAGCTTCTTGAGTATTTGTCCACCATTCATCTAATAGGTGGTAATTCTTTTTGTTTTAAGGCCCCAAGGACCTTCTAGAGCCCATTGAGAGCATGCTTGTCTTGTTAAGACTTTAGAACATGGCATGTGGAGTGAATAAGCTTTGTCTAGGGCTATATCGAAATGTCACGGGATCAATCTAAGCCTTGGTGTGGAAATAGGAGAACATATTGTAATGGTGAACTTGGAATAGAATTCATGTATAATTTTTATAGCCCAAGGTTGAACACTTATCTTCTTTTGTTGATTTCTTCTCTTTGCTTGAGGACAAGCAAACCTTTTAAGTGTGGAGATATGTGATAAGTGTTCAAATGAGCATCAATTATACATGAAATTCATGCATATTATCTTATGTTTTGGAGGAATATTGGCCCGCCGATGCTCAAAAAGGCTTTGTTTTTTGTAAACAGGGCAGAAAACAGCAATCCCAAGAGAAAGGAAGCGTTTTCGAGAAAACGCGGGCCAAAGTAAGCGAAACGGAGTTAGAAGAAAGTCCATACGGAGTCTCATACGGACCCGTATGGACCTGGAGATTCATACGGACTCATGAACGGATCGAGGGACCCCGCATTACGCGAGGACACGAGAGATATCACGACTGCATTACAACACTCCGTATGGTGATCCTTATAAGGGATATACGGGGTCGTATGAAATACATACTGGGTCGTATATCGTAAAACTGCAGCTGCGATTTCGGCCGAACCGAGGGCAAAGTCGAGAAATACACCCAAAACCCTAGAGGGGGGTATAAATAGAGATGTAAAAGAGGGTTTTGGGGCTAGAGAGAAGGAGGGAGAAGCTATCATCATCTTCTCCATCATCTTGGAGGAGATTGAAGAAGAGAAGAGAAGGCTCAAGAGGGCTAGAGAGAAGAAGTAAGGGCTAAAGAGAAAGGGGGAATCTACAAACGGTTATCATCAAGGGTTTGCTTCATGACTCTTGTGTTTGATTTCTTCTTTGACATTGATTGTAACTCTCCATTGATGGAGAGCTAAACTTTTGATATTGGGTGTTGATGAACCTTTGGATTATGGTTAATTGATATTGTCTCTTCTTTGTTGATTGATTGGTTGAATGCATCATGGTCTATTGAATGTATTGTATAGTGAAAGCATTAACCTCTCTACGTTGCGAGAGCCCGGAGAGGTTTCTCTAGTCCATGTGGGGGAAGAAGCGAGCGCACTCCCCGCGTGTAGACAAACTTCAATAGAGAGGACTAGGAGTACACCGGGAGCCCGGTTCTTAAGGCGAGCTACTCCTTTAAATGTCTTATTCCCTTAGTCCTTCCAAGAGATAGGTTCCCTAGAACTTAACTAGTGAGGGTACTAGGTTGAGTAATCACCCTCGAGCGAGGGGATGAAATCGTATTAGGAACCCTTGGCCAATGATTCACCAAGATTCAACATAGAGAGCATTATCCACATCTAAGGAAATCCAAAGGGGATTCAATCACCCAAGTATCCCCCTTCATCGATTGACATCTTCAAGATCAATTGCAATTGTTAATTTGCTTTATTAGCCTTAGAATTAGATTTAGTATCATCAACCCGAATTGATTGACTAGATAATAGACAATTAATTAGTACTAGTATTTTCTTTCTCCCTGAGGATTCGATACCCGACTTTTCAATAGTCCACTTTACTACTTGATTCGACCCGTACACTTGCGGTTAGAACGCATCATGTCCCATCCCTGTACATTTCCCTACGGAGCCCCCATGCTCCACAGAGTCCGGGCAGTAGACCACAACAAACAGGGATACCAACATCCCGAAACAAACATACATGATCAACAGGAATCTAAAGCAGATAAGGATAGCATGTATGACATCAATAAAGCATTTATCAATAAGATATAAGCAAATCCAAAGGAAACTCCGAAGAGTGGGTACAAGGCAATTGTACTTACCTCTTACTGAAACTAGACCCTCCTAGTCACTTCATGTAATGCCTCTAGGATTCCCCGAGAGTATCTGATAATAGAGTTTCTATTAGAGTCAAAATTCTAATAAAACCCTATGTTTCTAGATGCACATGCATAAAACCCGCTTTTTATGAGCCTAGGCCCAGTAACGGGTCCTAAAGACCATCCTCCTGGTTATGGACCCTTTTCCCTCATTTCAAGTACTTTAGTTGACTTTCAACCATCTCTTGGTCAACCCTAGTCAACTTTGGTCAACGGGTCTACCCTACTTCTATTCGTTATGGTACAAACCTTAATTGGTCATTTCTAGACTTCTTAGCTAAATTGGGCCCATCTACCAAGCCCAAAAGCTTAGCTTAACCTTGTCTTGTCCTATTTAACTTAGAAAGGGCATCCTTTATCACGTGGCTAGCCATGTCCCTAAGGGTTAAGGCCCTACCACATTATTTAGGTGGTCTAGGTTTCAACTCCCTCCACCTACAACCCTTTTCTTTTACTTTATTTTATTATTATTGTTTAATAATAAAACTTGATTTAAACGGCTACTTGAGCCCAGCCCATTGGGCCCCCAAACCAATGGACGCATGTTAGAGCTAATCAAGTTGTTTCTCATCTTGGCTACACTTAGCCATCTAGTCAAATTAATCCATTTGATTAACTAGACTTGATCAATTAATTAAACTCAATTCAATTGTTAGACCTAAGTCTCTTTAATCCATTTCAATTGACTAACCAGTCACTTAACCCAACTTCGTGAACTAGGTCCAACCCACTTAATTAATTGAATTATTAATCCACTTTTGGGTCTAAAACAATTAGCAAATAATTTAAACATTATGATCAATCAATTTAGCTAATTTAATTTAATCACATTGAACCCAAGC
The DNA here is from genome assembly GCA_026586065.1 of Dioscorea zingiberensis. Classification (NCBI taxonomy): domain Eukaryota; kingdom Viridiplantae; phylum Streptophyta; class Magnoliopsida; order Dioscoreales; family Dioscoreaceae; genus Dioscorea; species Dioscorea zingiberensis. Next base: position 16,590,300 of record CM048826.1, on the reverse strand, counting down.
CCATATGTTTAGTTGAACGAACCCAAGTCAACTAATAAACCCTACCCACCACATTGATTAGCTTAATTGAGTCTAATCTCAAATTGTTAACCCAAATCAACTTAGTTAATTTAGTCTTGACTCAATTGATTATTTTAATCAAACTAGACTTACTTGATTAATCAAATCCTATCAATATTGGAGCTAGGTCATCTTAGTCAAATTAATTAAACTAACCTGGGTTCAACCCATGAATCCAATTAACAAATCAATTAAAATGACCAAACCAACATTAAGATTCAAATAAACCATTAGTGGGTTAACCACAGTCAACTTAATGAACATTTAATTTAAAACTTATATTTTAATTAGATTATCTGTTTTAATAAGTTAATTATTTTTATTATCTCTTTCTCTCTCGCTGTCTTCTTCTTCTCCACGGACGAGCGTCACCGGAGCTTGGGGAGGTCGCCGGCGAGCTCTCAGTTCACCTGAATGGTTGTGAACGGGAGCCCACAACCCCTACTGAGCGTGCCTCCTTCTCCAGCACCTCTGTTGAAGCTCCAAAGTCTCGGCCGTTGTAACTATCAACTCCGGCGAGCTCCCACGTCGACCAAACGCAAACACCCTACACTAGCCTCAACGAAAAAAAAAGAGAGATAGCACTCACCGGAAGGCAGAGGTCGACAAGCAATGCCCTTAGGAAGCACCCTGACGTCAGGCGAGGTTTCTCTGATTTTCCAGTGAGCTTGGTTTGGTCGGAGACGAGCTGTTGTCCCCCTTTTCCTGGCCTCCTCTTCCTCCAATGAACACCACAGGGACAGCGCGAGCTTGAGGACCACTGAAGACAGGCTCTCCTCTCCTTTAGATCACCTGCGACAGAGATGATTATCACTCGAGAAATCCCTCTTCGCTCTTCCTGTCTCCTGCAGCTTGTGGAGTCCTCGGTTCTTATAGGCAAGAGGAGACACGAGCGCCATGCAGCATCCTGAGCGGTTGGTGCCGATCGCCGGCCTCCGCGCCATGAACGGCCGGAGAAGGGGCTAGCGCGCGCTGAATCGCTTCCGTGAGGGAGAAGGTGGTGATGCCTCGGGATCGGCATTCGCGTATGGAGGGTAGAGATCAGTTGGATCTAATCCAACGGCCCAACATTTCCCCTCTTGCCTCGGATCCAACAACCCTCAGATGAAAGGCTGAGATTTAAAACCATCTAATGGCCAGATCTCAATCCAGTGCCTCGGATCTCACTCACGGCTTGGATGGACGATCCAAATTAAATCACGATTGCCTTTATCTTCCTCGTATCCATCGTTCCCCAAGATGAAGATCATACAACGTGCCACGTGGCCTCAATGGATAGCTTAATAATGCCTCGGATCCAACATACGATCTGATAGATCAATCCTTATCTTGCCACGTGTCCACACAGAGGCCGTTATAACGCCTCGCGATCAGCCTCTATCTCAAATCATCTAATCCTAGCCGTTGAACCATTTGTATAAGGGTTTTGATCTGGAAATTAATCCAGAGGTCCTTGAAATTTTCTAGGTCACATTTTAGTCCACCACTGAGAGAGAGGACAATCATCATAGAGTCCTTAATACTTTTCAAAATTACCAAAAAGTCCTTCTGACTCCCAACTAACCCAAATTTGGGTTTTAAACCTTTTAAGCCTTATTTTCCCTACTTAATCCAATCTTTAAATACTTGGGGAATTTCTTTAATTAAATAATCTAATTTAAGGACATTTAAACACATTCTTATTTCAAAAATCCTTGGATTTTACAATCCTCCCCCCTTACAATAATTTCGTCCTCGAAATTGCAACACCATTACAGAGAAGTAAATAACTCTGGGTAACGCTTCCTCATATCCTCTTCACTCTCCCAGGTAGTTTCCCGCTCAGAGTGGTTGTTCCACTTTACCTTAACAAAGGGAATGGTTCTATTGCTTAATTGCTTGTCCTCTCGGCCCAAAATACCACTGAGTGATCCTCATAGGACAAATCCTCCAGTACTTCCACAGGAACCTGGGGAATCACTCGTGTTGTTTCACGAATACACTTCTTCAACATGGAGATGTGGAAGACATCGTGAACCTGAGCAAGGTCCTGAGGTAAGGCCAACCTGTAAGCCATAACTCCTATGCGCTCCAAAATCTCAAAGGGTCCAATATAACGTGGAGCAAGCTTCCCACGTCTTCCAAACCTCACGACCCCTTTCATAGGAGACACCTTCAAGAACACAAGGTCCCCCACTTGAAACTCATGGTCAGACCTCTTATGATCTGCATAGCTCTTCTGTCTACTCTGAGCAGCCTTAAGCCTCTCTCTATTATTCTAACATGATCCTCAGTCTGTTTAATAAAATCTGGCTGCTCAAGTGTCGCCTCAGCCACCAGCTTCCTCTCACCCACATCTCCCCAGCAAATAGGTGTTTGACACTTCCTCCCATAGAGTGCATCATACGGAGCCATCTGGATACTTGCTTGATAGCTATTGTTGTAGGCAAACTCCACCAAACTCAGACGCTCATCCCAAGACCCATAAAGTCCACCACGCATGCTCTCAGTATGTCCTCCAACACCTGGATGGTCCTTTCAGACTAGCCATCAGTCTGTAGGTGGAAAGTTGTGCTGATTGCTAAACCTGTGCCCAGAGCTGTATGTGGACTCTTCAAAAACCTAGAAACAAACCAGGTGTCTCGATCAGAGGTGATCGACACCGTTACTCCATGTAGTCTGACTATCTGATCAATATAACAGCTGGGCCAACTTCTCTAAGGATGCTCCTGTCCTCAAAGGTATAAAATAGGCTGACTTTGTCAATCGGTTCACTATGACCCAAATTGACTTGTTACCTCTCTGAGTGCGAGGCACCCCTGTTACAAAATCCATGTTAATATGCTCCCATTTCCACTCCGGAATGGGTAAGGGTTGTAACATCCCTGCTGGCTTCTGGTGCTCTGCCTTTACCAACTGACAGGTGATGCATTGTGCCACGAACTCTGCGACCCCTCGCTTCATACCCTTCCACCAGAAATAATCCTTCAACCCTCTGTACATCTTGGTACCTCCAGGGTGGATAGCATAACTCGAGTAGTGAGCTTCCTCTAGAATCTCCTTTCTCAGCTAAGGGACATTAGGAACACAAATCCGATCATCGAATCTAAGAGTACCATCCTCGTATATTATAAACCTTGTTGGTTCTCCCTGGCCAATGTGTCCCCTGATCTCCTCAAAATCAGAATTTTGCCTCTGTGCAACTCTAATCCTCTCCAACAACGAGGGTCGGACACGCAAGCTAGCCAAAGTGACATCCATCATAGGCAAAACAACCTCTAACTCGAGCCTCCTCGTGTCCTCTAGCAAAGGCCTCTGAGTTGTTAGCAATGCGGCAAATCCATATCCGGACTTCCGACTCAGTGCATCAGTTACCACATTAGCCTTGCCCGGGTGGTAATGGACACTGAGGTCATAGTCCTTTATCAGCTCCAATCAGCGACGCTGCCTATTGTTCAACTCCTTCTGAGTGAATATGTACTTAAGGCTCTTGTGATCGGTGTATATCTCACAAGATACACCGTAGAGGAAGTGTTGCCAGATCTTTAGGGCAAATACGATCGGTGCCAACTCAATATCGTGTGTGGGGTAATTCTCCTCAAAAGGCTTCAACCGACGGGATGCATAGGCAATTACCCGCCCGTCCTGCATCAATACACATCCCAAACCAGTCTTGCAAGCATCGCTATAGACCGTATATCCTCATCCACTCTGAGGCAATGCCAAAACTGGTGCGGATATCAATCTCTGTTTCAACTCCAGGAAGCTCTTTTCGCAAGATTCCGTCCAAACAAATTTGGTACCCTTCCTGGTCCATTGGTCAAAGATGTTGCTAAGACAGAGAAAACCTCGACGAATCTCCGATAATAGACTGCTAATCCAAGGAAACTCCGTATCTCTCGTACTGTGGTTGGTCTCTTCCATTCAACGACTGCCTCAATCTTCTTGGGGTCTACTGAAACTCCAGCACCACTGATCACGTGCCCCAAGAAAGCAACACTATCCAACCAAAACTCATACTTGGAGAACTTAACATAGAGCAGGTGCTCCCTCAAAGTCTTTAACACAATTCTCAAGTGCTCCTCATGTGCCTGGCGGCTACCTGAGTAAAACAAAATGTCGTCGATGAAGACCACTACAAACAGGTCTAAGTACTGACGGAATACCCGGTTCATCATGTCCATAAAAACTGCCAGGGCATTGGTAAGCCGAAACAGCATCACCAAAAACTCTTAGTGCCCATACCTAGTATGAAAGGCACTTTTTGGGATATCTGTATCCTTGATCCGTACTTGATGATACCCGGATCTCAAGTCAATCTTAGAGAACACCTGAGCTCCCTGCAACTGATCCAATAGATCGTCAATCCAAGCTAAGGGGTACTTGTTCTTCACAGTCACCTTGTTCAACTCTCTATAGTCGATGCACAGCCTCAACGACCCATCTTTCTTCTTAACAAATAGAATAGGTCCTTCCCAAGGTGACATACTAGGCCTTATAAAGCCTTTCCCCAAGACCTCCTCAAGTTGTGTTTTTAACTCCTTCAGCTCTGCTGGAGCCATTCTATAAGGAGACTTGGACACAGGAGCTATACCAGGAACCGAATCAATCGAGAACTCTAGTTCTCGTTTTGGGGGTAGTCCTGGTAAGTCTTCAAGAAACACATCAGGATACTTCCTCACTACTAGAACGTCCTTGACCACAGGTCCATCCTGCTTTTTCTCCTCAGAGATGGAGGCCAAATAACCTATGCATCCTCCACTGAGTAACTTCCGCGCCTAGAGAACTCAAATCTCCTGTACTAGGGAACATGTCTGGCTGCCTTTAAAGGTGAACTCCTCATCGCCCGGCACCCTGAACACTACTCAATTTCCGCGACAGTCCACCACTGCGTATACCAAAGAGAGCCAGTCCATCCCGAGGATCACATCCTAATCCTTCAAGTCAATCACATGCAGGTTTGCAGGTAATTCCCGCCCCTCTTTCACTACTGGACAGCCGATGCTATCCTCCTCACCAACTTGGCAGCTCCTACCGGGGTATCTACACTCAACTCATGGGGTAGATCTATAACAGGAAAAGTATGTGTCCGTGCAAATCGTGCAGATATGAAAGGGTGTGTGGCACCCGGATCAAGTAAAGTGCAGGCATAGAATAAACTAACAGAAATGATACCTGCCACGACATCAGCTGATGCCTGTGCCTTCTCTGTCGTCAGATGACAGACCCTTCCATGGGTCATGGGCCTCTGTTGCTGCTGGGGCTGACTAGGTGTGGAAGGTTGCTCTGTTGTCGTCTTCCCCTTCTTATCACCCCCTTGTGGGCTCGGTGGAGGTCCAATTGACTGTCTCGATGCCTGCTGCGAACCCCGGACTCCACCCACAACACTCTGACCTGTCTGTCGCTGGGGGCACTGGGCTTTCTTATGATCCAAACTCAGACAAACAAATCATCCCCTAGTAAGCCTCGAGCACTGACACATCTTATGCGGCCCCTTGCACTCATAACATCTAAGGGTCTGTGTCACACTAGCTGACGACCCTTTGCCTCCCGACGAGGCTGTAGACCCTGCTGGCTTCCCATAAGGACGGTATTTATGATCAGGCCTCCGTCGTCCTGAACTCTTCCCAGACGACTGCCCCTGACTGTTAGGCCCTTTGTCCTTCTCCTTCTGGGATGTCCCCTGGGCATCACCCTGACATGAGGCCTCAATATACTTGGCCCTAGATACAACCTCAGTATAGGTCTTGCACATATGCCCGATTAAAATCTTCTTCAAAGATGGCCGCAGTCCGGCCTCAAACTTCATTACCCGACTCTCCTCAGTCAGTACCATGTCCGGCAGAAAACGGGCTAGCCTGTCAAATTCAGTCTCATACTGCTTCACCGTAGAGCTGCCCTGAACAAGTTGGGAGAACTGCTGTCCTAACTGCACCAAATTTCCTCGGGAGAAATACTTGGCAAAGAACGCAGTTCTAAACTCATCCAATGTCTGGAAGGCCTCACCCTTCCTCAGTCTAATCTCCCCAAAGTACCAGTCCTCTGCTGGTCCCTGAAGCATATAGACAGCGGTCCTGATTTTCTCCGCCTCAGAAGCCTGGAAGGCCTTGAAGGTCTTCTCCATCTCTTTAATCCATAGCTCTGCCGCATGAGGATCAGCGGCTCACTCAAAAGGTCGGGGAAAAGGTCTCCTGATCTCCCCAAGTAATCCTCTACTAGACGTGGGGGTGGCAAGAGTGGATGGAGGTGGTGCTCGTTGCTGCCTGGTCTCCTATATAAGCCCCATCATCTCGCGCATGAGGTCCAGCATACTCATGGGGGGTACCTCCCCCTTGGGATCTTGGCCCTCTGCCTCATGCACCTCTGCGCTAGACTGGGCAGGCACCTCCTGCTCCACATCCATCTCATCTAGAGGTGGGGGTACCTCCCCATCCTGAGGTTGGGGCACTTTTTCCACAGGAGGCTGTGGCACCTCAACTTGGCGAGGTCGCCCTCGCCTACCTCTACCTTTACCACGACCACCACGGCCTCCACGTACTTGGTTCATGTCTCAACTGTCACAAATTAGCAGAATTACTTCATACAAAATAAGTGATAAAACATACTTTTATTCAATTTAAAAGCAAACATAACATAGGTAGTTCATACAATACTCAGTGTTTGTAAGACTAAAACTTATTCAAACATAACAAGCTAGACTCAATCTAGGTGGTGACTATTAGGAGACAGCGGGGGGTAATCGGCCAGTGGCTCAGGGGGCAGATATCCTCCCAACCCCTGTGGTCCCCTACTAGGTCCTGGGAGACCACTCTGGCAGCACCAAATGAGGTGACCATCGCCACCCCATGTAAGGCACCTGATAGTAGAATGCCAGCAAGCAAGAGTCCGGTGGCCATAACCTCCACACCGCTGGCACCTAACAATCCTAATCACATTAGGGGACGGACCCCTAGCTCTAGCCCCAAGCTCCACTCCCAAACTCCTACGATAGTCTCGAGCTCGACATACCCGCCTAGGAGGAATGCTCGAGCTCACAATCTCCAGAACTAGCATAACCCTTGGGCTCATGTCCACTGGCCTCTGAACCACAGGGACTCTCATACTCTCATCCATCTACCTCTGGACGAGCATCTCAACAATCGTTTGGAGTCTGTCAATCCTCCGGTTGACAGCTCCAATAGCCCAATGCAACTCTGCTAAAGCCCCCTCAAGAACCGGGGAATCAGATCGGGGTGGCGGGGTGTTCTCGCTAACCAACTCTACTTCCTCCTCAGAAGAATCCGGATAGTATCCGTGTCTTGACATCCTGCATTTAAAACCAGACATCAACCTAACGTACTACTAACTATACTACCCTAGACTCACTCTCAGTCTATACAACTGACTAAGGGCAATTAGGCTGTTTGTTATCTGCTTCTAATCTAGAACTCGCTCTGATACCACTTTAATCTGTCACGCCTGCCCGGACAGGCAGCCCCGGGCACGCGACTGCATACCAAGTAGAGTCAAGCTCAACTTGAATACAAGGACTAAGTATGAACCAGCAGATAACAAACAACAATGTAAAACAAACTCAAGTCCAAATGAACAAAAAGTCGTAAGGGTCCATAGGCCCTATACAAAGTCAGGTCCCTACACGAGTCCTATGTAAAATATATATATATATATATATATATATATATATATATATATATATATATATATATATCTCATAAATAAAAGAAAACTCAAGGAGACTCTCAGACCTCAATGGCTCCTAACACGGCCTCATCTGAAACTGCTCCCTAAACCTCGGGATCTGTAAAAGAGAAAAAGAACAAATGCATGAGCTTTTGAATGGAAAACCAGTAAGTACCCCTGCGGGCTAACGAAGACATAATAACAGTATGTCAAATAAAGGACTACATCTCAAGAAAGACATAACTCTAGGAGTCTACCACAAATCAATCCAAAGGCACGACTCCTAACAACAGAAGCCCTCAAGCTCTGTATTGAGTTTCAAAGAAAACTCAAGTATCACTCCAGGTCAGCGTATCCAGCTATGCGTTATAAACACGACCCTCCGGTGAATTCGTAGTACCACCTCCTCAGACGCGTTTACACGGCCAGATCATTCCCTAATCGACGGTAGAACAGCATCGCCTTCCTCGCACGGCAATCAGAAATGTCAGGGTGTCTCATCCCTGTACATTTCCCTACAGAGCCCCCACGCTCCACTGTGTCCGGGCAGTATGCCACAACAAACAGGGAGACCAACATCCCGAAACAAACATACATGATCAACAGGAATCTAAAGCAGATAAGGATAGCATGTATGACATCAATAAAGCATTTATCAATAAGATATAAGAAAATCCAAAGGAAACTCCGAATAGTGGGTACAAGACAAGTGTACTTACCTCTTACTGAAACTAAAGACCCTCCTAGTCACTTCATGTAATGCCTCTAGGATTCCCCGAGAGTATCTGATAATAGAGTTTCTATTAGAGTCAAAATTCTAATAAAACCCTATGTTTCTAGATGCACATGCATAACACCCGCTTTTTATGAGTCTAGGCCCAGTAAAGGGTCCTAAAGACCATCCTCCTGGTTACGGACCCTTTTCCCTCATTTCAAGTTCTTTAGTTGACTTTCAACCATCTCTTGGTCAACCCTAGTCAACTTTGGTCAACGGGTCTACCCTACTTCTATTCGTTATGGTACAAACCTTAATTGGTCATTTCTAGACTTCTTAGCTAAATTGGGCCCATCTACCAAGCCCAAAAGCTTAGCTTAACCTTGTCTTGTCCTATTTAACATAGAAAGGGCATCCTTTATAACGTGGCTAGCCATGTCCCTAACGGTTAAGTCCCTACCACATTATTTAGGTGGTCTAAGGTTCAACTCCCTCCACCTACAACCCTTTTCTTTTACTTTATTTTATTATTATTGTTTAATAATAAAACCTGATTTAAACAGCTATTTGAGCCCAGCCCATTGGGCCCCCAAACCAATGGACCCATTTAAGAGCTAACCAAGTTGTTTCTCATCTTGGCTACACTTAGCCATCTAGTCAAATTAATCCATTTGATTAACTAGACTTGATCAATTAATTAAACTCAATTCAATTGTTAGACCTAAGTCACTTTAATCCATTTCAATTGACTAACCAATCACTTAACCCAACTTCATGAACTAGGTCCAACCCACTTAATTAATTAAATTAATAATCCACTTTTGGGTCTAAAACAATTAGCAAAAAAATTAATCTTTACGATCAATCAATTTAGCTAATTTAATTCAATCACATTGGACCCAAGCCCATATGTTTAGTTGAACTAACCCAAGTCAACTAATAAACCCTACCAACCACATTGAATAGCTTAATTGAGTCTAATCTCAAATTGTTAACCCAAATCAACTTAGTTAATTTAGTCTTGACCCAATTGATTATTTTAATCCAACTAGACCTACTTGATTAATCAAATCCTATCAATATTGGAGCTAGGTCATCTTAGTCAAATTAATTAAACTAACTTGGGTTCAACCCATGAATCCAATTAACAAATCAATTAAAATGACCAAACCAACATTAAAATTCAAATCAACTATTAGTGGGTTAACCACAGTCAACTTAATGAAAATTTAATTAAAACTTATATTTTAATTGGATTATCTGTTATAATAAGTTAATTATTTTTATTATCTCTTTCTCTCTCATTGTCTTCTTCTTCTGTACGGCCGAGCGTCACCGGAGCTTGGGGAAGTCTCCGGCGAACTCTCAGTTCACCAGAATGGTTGTGAACGGGAGCCCACAACCCCTACTGAGTGTGGCTCCTTCTCCAGCACCTCCGTTGAAGCTCCAAAGTCTCGGCCGGTGCAACTATCAACTCCGGCGAGCCCCATGTCGACCACACGCAAACACCCTACACTAGCCTCAACAAAAAAAAAGAGAGATAACACACACCGGAAGGCCGAGGTCGACAAGTAACGCCCTTAGGAAGCTCCCCGGCATCAGGCGAGGTTTCTCTAATTTTCCGGTGAGCTTGGTGGGGTTGGAGATGAGCTGCAGTCCCTCTTTTCCTGGCCTCCTCTTCCTCCAAGGAACACCACAGGGACAGCGCGAGCTTGAGGACCACTGAAGACAGGCTCTCCTCTCCTTTAGATAACCCACGCCGGAGACGTTCACCACTCGAGAAATCCCTATTCGCTCTTTTAGGCGAGAGGAGACACGAGCTCTCGCGAGCATCCCGGAGCCGTTGGCTGCTGATTGCTGGCCTCCGCGCGTGTAAGGCCGGAGAAGGGGGTTGGGCGCATGTGCAACGGTTTCCAGGCGGCTGAGGGAGAATGTGGTGAAGCCTCGGGATCGGCATTCGCATATGGAGGGTAGAGATCAGTTTGATCTAATCCAACAGCCCAACATTTCCCCTCTTACCTCGGATCCAGCAACCCTCAGATGAAAGGCTGAGATTTAAAACCATCTAACGGCCAAATCTCGATTCAGTGCCTCGGATCTCGCTCATGGCTTGGATGCACGATCCAAATTAAATCACGATCATCAGTCGGATTTCCTTTATCTGCCTTGTATCCATCGTTCCCCTAGATGAAGATCATACAACGTTCCACGTGGCCTCAATGGATAGCTCAATAATGCCTCGGATCCAACACACGATCCGATAGATCAAGCCTCAGCTTGCCACGTGTCCACACAGAGGCCGTTATAACACCTCGCGATCAGTCTCTATCTCAGATCATCTAATCCTGGCCGTTAAACCATTTGTATAAGGGTTTTGATTTGGAAATTATCCAGAGGTCCCTGAAATTTTCTAGGTCACATTTTAGTCCACCACTGAGAGAGAGGACAATTACCATATAGCCCTTAATACTTTTCAAAATTACCAAAAAGTCCTTCAGACTCCAAACTAACCCTAATTGGGGTTTTAAACCTTTTAAGCCTTATTTTCCCTACTTAATCAAATCTTTAAATACTTGGGGAATTTCTTTAATTAAATAATCTAATTTAAGGACATTTAAACACATTCTTATTTCAAAAATCCTTGGATTTTACAACAACCAACTTCTCCACAGTCATTATTAGCATTGTTGCGGAAACAATAGGCACCTTCTATAGCTGCCTGAGCTCCCTATAATTCTGCAGCACCATCAGCACCTCCTACAGCACCATCTGCATGACCACCACTACCCAGGGATTCCCTGTTTATCTCCTTTGTTGTTTCAGCCAAGGATCACCCCAGAGTAGTTTGATCAGGATTTTGTATTACAGTAGTTAGCAAGGGCTTATCCTTCCTACCTTCATGTTTTATTGTATCTTCTTTCGAGTAGAGATTTTCTAGTATATCTTGTTTTTAATTATGTGGTTGTGTCTTTTAATCTACCTTCATGGTTGTAGGCTACATAAGAGAGTTTGTATGATGGATACCCCCACAACTTCACCTTGCTTAGAATCACATAATGGAAACCCTCACATCAAACGTGGGAAAGTTTAGTTTGCCCTTTCCCATATTTACTTTCCATGCACATATTATTGATTCTAAGCTTTATGGCTTGCATTAAGGACAATGCGAAATTTTACGTGTGGGGATGGGTACACATGTGTAGTTTTTGAAATTCATTGCAAAGCTTTAAGTGTGAGGATGATACCTAATTAATTCATTTTGAATTTTTTATGTGAAATACATGCTTTGTGTACACCGATGACGGTATGTTGAAAAATTGTATTCAATTTTGTTTTATTCTTAGGCACAATTTGAGCAAAATTTTTTATTCTTCCTATGAAACAACTTGGACCCTTGGAGAAATTCATCATACCTACTACACTCTCTAGTAATATTAGATAACCCATCGCTATATTTCTTTTACATAGTTTGCTAAGTATTACCTTCAATGGCTCCAAGAGTATTCATGTATAGAGACTATGAATTTAAGAACCAAGATAGTGTTCCTTTACTCTTGGTACCTAAGTAAGCTTGGGTTTTTGGCTTCTAATCAGAGTGTCTCTCAAACTGAAAAGTTACTTGTGAGCATGAGGGTGTATATGTAGAGTGTAATCTTCTAAGTAGTTGGGTATTCCGCTGCCTAACCATCATGTGTATTCCTTAGAAAGGAAGTGAAAAATTGAAAAGAAAACAACAAAAAAAATAATAATAATAGTTTGTTTTTTCTTCAAAGGCTAGTTGTTTTGTACTTGGGGCCTCATGGAACCTTTGCAGTCCACTGAGGGTATGCTTGCCACTCTAAGACTTGGGAACATAGTAAGTGGAGTGAAACTCTCACCTAGATCTATACTAAATTGTTTCATGAGATTGAGCTAAGTTCAAGGGGTTGAAATCGGAAAATGTATATATCAATGGTAAATGCTTTGATTAGAATGAAATGCAAGTACTTTATAGTCTGAGGTTGAGCGCTTCTCTTGTCATGAATTTTTATTTGTTTGTTTGCTTGAGGACAAGCAAATGCTTAAGTGTGGGGATATTTGATAAGCGTTCTATTGAACATATTTTAATGCCACTTTCGTGTGCACTATGATTGTGATTCTAAGTAGTTTTAGCCCATAGATACTTAATCCATGTTTATTCTTATTTTCAAAGTATTGGAGAGCCGTGAGCGGAAAATGGAAGAAATTCGGCAAAAAATGAGGTTGATTCCGATTTTATTGAAGCCGTGCGGGCAAGCATGCCCCCATACCCACCCGCATGAAGCAAAAGATACAAGTCGTGTGCACCCGCATGCCCGCACCTCTCGATCGCACAACCCAGCAGAGGCTTCAGAGATTTTTCGGAGAGCTGTGGGGCTGGTGGTGTGCCCGCATGCACCCGCACGAAGGTATAGATGACAGACAGACTGATTTTCCTGATAGTTACACGGGCGACCTGTTGGAGAAGTGCTCTAAAGACAATCACCTTTGGTACTTTAGGTACAAATTTATTTATTTAATAAAAGGCTTCTTTAGATGTTCACTACTATGAATATAATATAAGATCTTAAATCTAATTAATGAAGTCCATGATACAACACATAGCATGAAGAAAATTATGATAAAGATCATAATGTGGGATTCCTATCATATGTAATAATATACGTATCTAAATATCCCTAGTGGAAGGATCAAGGAGACGGGACATCGTTGATCCATCAAGGCTAGCACATGTTATGCTTCTTGATCCGATCAAGAAGTTGTTCTCAAAAGCTATAAGCATGGAGATGTTTTGAGTGAACATGTGGATACTTGCTAAGAGTAGCAAGTTCATTAGATGACCTATCATGAGTCTTTACATGGTTATCCAATGAAATTGTCAGTGTAGATTTCATTGCAGCAATTGTGCAAATATCCTTAGCCTCGAAGTACACAAGTTATCTTGGATATGGATCCTGTGCTTTGATAACTATACTATGTTTCCCTTCAGGGGTTACTTACAAAGTGGTGATTGGGTGCAGCTTTGAAATATTCGAAGGTATTTGGGTAGCCAACAGAGGATTTACCTATGGCCACTTCTCGGGTCATTACTTAGAAATCACTGGCAAGAGAAACTTGTCATAAAGATATTCTTCGATGACATAAGTTTTGAGACGAGTAACTAATACTTGGGCTAAGTGTGACATAGCCATTCTAGTGGGAGTTAACACATAGGCCCATACTCCAAACCAAGTTGGTATAAGATGGTAAAGGACAAGTTGAACAATAACATTGACTGCGAAAGGTTCCATGTCAGACCACCTGACTTTCCAATCAATTAGGAGTCATGATATATTGCTAGATGTCACTCATAATCTATTTGGAATCAATTGTTGATTATGAATGGCCAACATAACCAGGAACCTAATAGGTCACACACATAGAAGATATCAATGAGATATAAAATGGTTTTTTAGGAATAGATCCTCAAACGATAGAATTAAGAGAAAGATTGTAAGTCGAATTTGATTATAAGTCGAATTTGATTGTAAGTCAAATTTGATTATAAGACAAATTTGATTATAAGACAAATTTGATTGTATGTCGAATTTGATTATAAATCATATGTCAAATTTTGATTAGATTGTAAGCCAAATATTATTTGGGCTTCAATCAAAGACCCAATTCGAAACAAACCCTAATCTGATTGGGAGGCCTATAAATATATGATATTCTAGGATAAAGATATACAACTTCTTAGAAATTGATAGAGATCAATAACCTTTTCTCTTCTCTCCCAAATCCTCTCAAGAACATCCACCATAGTTAGCACTTTGCATGGAAGATCACCTCGTCGCCTTTGAGGTTGCTTCTGCGGATCTTCGCGTGGATCACCGTTAGAGGCACTCCGTTTACGGACTGCTGTGGTTGACGCAACGTCCTCTTCGATTTAGAGAAAGGAATTCAACAAAGATATCAAAAGGTACATGCCCTTCAACTTTGCTTGCTTGTGTTTTGATAAGCGTAGGGAGATCTATTTGGGCTAGAGTTTAGAAAAACTTAATTTTTCTGGTGTGCCATATATATGAAACATGCTTTCAATTTCTACAGAACTCTGTACGACCATGCTGTCGCACCCCTTAGCGCATAGACTTGGCGACACTATGTGAGGACGCCTGTGCGCTTGCACGACTACCCACACTACTCTGGAATCAGACGTGATTGGACCTATTTTGTCGCAAATTCGGACCCATGCGAACCCAATTGACACCAGTTATGTAAAATCGTATGGGGCCTATAAATTACAAAATTTAGGGCTTTGGAAATGACTATTTACTCAACATCTCTCTTGGAGCTCCTATTCCTTCTCCCTTGGAGATTTGGGTTTATTGAAGACTTTGGAGCAAGGAGGTGACGGAAAGTATCAAAGGGGCGTTCTTATTGCAAATACGCACAGTCCACCAACGATCTTCTCCAATGGTCGAGGGAAGGGTGTTTCATATTATGTCTTATTTCTTTCTCTTAAACTTTGTGGTTGATTTGTGTTCACTTTTATGTGGAAGTAATTTACTAGATACTTGGGCATGATTAACCTCCGGATTAGTACTTAACTTTGGTTGCATGGATTTCTTAATTGAATAAATGCTTTAATGTTTTTGAGAATCCATTGAATGTAATGTATGGTATTGGTATTCTATGTTGCGACAACCTGGAGTACCAATAAGATTCATATGGGTGTAGATAGCGAATGCCTCTCCTTATATAGATCAACTTCAAAAGATGAGACTTGTGAATACACTGAGAGATCGATCAAGTATTTTAGTGAGAGACTCCTTTAGATGTATTATCGTCATGACTCTTCCAAGATATAGGTTCCCTAGAATGCTAATGCAATGAGGGCATTAGGCTAGTAACTCGCCTCAACGGAGGGTGTGAAGGCACTATAGGAACCATTGGTCAATAAACTTGTATTCTTCAATTAGATAACCATTCGTACCATTACTTGCAAATATCCAGAGGGGATTCATAGTCAACTTTACTACTTGATACGACCCATGCACTTACGGTATAAGCATAAGCATTAGGCTAAATCAAATTTTTGGCACCATTGCCAAGGACATTTAGATCACTAGGAATACTAGGAATTTGTTAGTTATTCTTTGTTTTAGGTTCTTATTTTCTTTTAATTTCCTTTTAATTTTCTTTTTATTCTTTTTATCTTTTTTATGTTTGTTCATTCATACTATTCATCTATCTCTATCTTGTTTGTGCGAGGAACTAGTGCATGACCCGAGCCAATCCAAGGGGTTTTATTGAAGGAGATAACGGGATCGAGCGCACTTTACACCGGAGAATTAGCCCTTGTTTGGTTCAAAGTTTTTGGAGGGGTTTGGAGGGTTTTGGAAGATTTTACTTGTTTGGTTGGGGGTGTGAGGGAGAGTGGGGTGCTCCTCACCCCTCAAAATTTACTCCCCCGAATTGGGGTCTTTTGGGCAGTTTGTTTTTTATTATTATTTTTATTAACATCATGACTTAAAATGTCATGTTTGCCCCCACATAACATTATAATTCCGACTAAGTCCTATATACTTATCTCTCTAATGAAAACTAATATAATTAATAGTAATAAAATTTGTATTGATTTAATCTTTAATATTAATTATACTTAAAGGAATGTAATTAATATTAATTAGTTTAATACTAGCTTTTACACTAATATAATTAATAATAATAAAATTTGTATTGGTTTAATAATTAATATTAATTATACTTAAATTAATATAATTGATTATAATTAGTTTAATATAAGCTTCTATACAAATATAATTAATACTAATGAAATTTGTATTGGTTTAATAATTACTATTAATTATAATATCTTTAACATAATTGATATTAATTAGTTTAATACTAGCTTTTATAATAATATAATTAATAGTAATAGAATTTATATTGTTTAATAATTAATTTTAATTATACTTAAATTAATATAATTAATAGCTTTAATATAATTGATATTAAGAAGTTTAATACTTGCTTTTATACTAATATAATTAATAGTAATAAAATTTGTATTGGTTTAATAATTAATATTAATTATACTTAAAATAATATAATTAATAGCTTTAATATAATTGTTATCAATTAGTTTAATACTAGCTTTTATACTAATATAATTTATAATAATAAAATTTATATTAATTTAATAATTACTATAATTATTCATCCGAATTAATATAATTAATAGTTTTAATAAAATTAAGATTAATCAGAATTAAATTAATAATAATAATACACATTACACTTTTTTACACTCCTCACAACCAAACATTATCATACTAAAGGGTAAATTGGTCAAAAACACATTATACTCATTCTCACTCATGCTCATAACCAAAAAAAAAAAAACAATTCCTCCTCCTTACTCCCCCATTGAACCAAACATAATATTTTTCAAAACCCTCCATCCTCCTCCCTTCCATACTCTCCCTCACCCCTTCCCTCCAAACTCCCCCTTTGAACCAAACAAGGGCTACACCAAAGATAACTCCTAAATCATCTTCAGAGTCTGAGAATAATATTCCTACATAAGTGCATATTGAATCAAGGGAACCTCCAATTATGGCCGAAAGAAGAAAACACTCTCCGACTATGAAAGACCGGAGTATACGGGATATGATTTCTTTCGGAGGTTGGGATAGGGCCTTTGATATTTCAGAGGCTGAGTACAGAGATATGACACTAGAGGTGTTGTGTAGTTTTGAGGTTGACCGGAGCTATTTCACCGTCAAAAGCCAAGACGCTATCCTATTTTAGGTACATGGTGAGATGAGTGAGCTTAGCAACATAGACTTCTTTGTATTAATGGTCCTTTATGATGGGGAGTTTACTGAGATAAACGGATATTGAGAGCAGGCCGTGGATTTCCCTAAACACATACCTTTCAGTGTTTATTGGGGACAGGTGGCCTACATGGGATCTCCGAGGAAGGCATCCCGCCAATCCGACCCAGCTCACCATTACATTCAACCCCTTACTAGTAGATCGATAGCAGGGTGAGACGACAACACAGGTCATGTCACTCATATAGACCAGCTAGCGATCTTTAGTATGGCCAAGAGAGTTCATCTTAACTATATCCTCGTACACTATATTGCTTGCCAGGGGTCGTAGGCCAAGCTTAGGATGATTTAAGCCAGCTCCTATATTACTAGGTTCCTAGGTGGTATAAGATTGCTCAGCCCCTAGCCCAGACCACATAGGACCCGCGTCATACAGCCCTTGCTTTTCGACTATCTTGTCTATAGGACTGATAGAGCATACCCCGAGGGGATATATTATCTTGAGGTGCACCACTACAGAGCAGTGTGTTGGTGACATGTAGGGGGTGCTACCAGTTACAACTCTATGTACTCTAGTGGGCACCTCCTCAACTGTATCGCTACAGCCAGTAGACGTCACCAGAGACATGATCAGATCCTACAGTAACTTGAGGAGATCAGAGCAGGATAACATATGCTTTTTCAAGAGCTGAGTCGCATTATCCCTACCCACCAACGAATCATAAAGGAGAAGTCCCACATTTAAGCGGACTTCCAGTGTCTCTTTAAGGAGGATAGAAAGATTCTGTACCAGAAGGAGCACACACAATGGGACATATGCTAGATCTTATACCTATATTGCGAGTGCACTGTGTCACTAGTATAGCCTGCTCCTCCACAGTCATCATCAGTATCATTATGGGCACATCTGTCACCTTCTCCAGCTGCCCAAGCTCCCTATCATTCTACAGCACCATCAGCACCTCCTACTGCACCATGTGTACAACCACCACCGCCCAGGGTTTCCTTGTTTATCATCCCGGTTGTCTTAGCAGTCGATCACCCCTAAGTAGTTTGATCAAGGTTTTGTATTATAGTAGTTAGCAAGGGCTTATCTTTGCTATCTTCCTGTTTCGTTGTATCTCTTTTCGAGTAGAGATTTTCTAGTGTATCTTGTTTTACATTATGTGGTTGTGTTTTTTAAGCTCCTTTCATGCTTGCAGGCTTCATTAGAGAGTTTGTATGATGGATACCCCCACAACTTCACCTTGCTTTCAATGACATAATGGAAATCATCACATCAAACCCGAAAAGTATCAGTTTGCCCCCTCCCACTTTTGCTTTCCTTGCACATATTATTAATTCTATGCTTTATGGCTTGCACATCAAACCCTAGAAGTTTTAAGTGTGGGGAAGGGTATACATGTGTAGCTTTTGAAATTCATTACAAATCTTTAAGTTTCGGGATGGTACCAAACTAATTCATTGTGAATCTTTTATGTGAAATACATGCATAGTGTACATCTATGACGATATGTTGAAAAATTGTATTCAATTTTGTTTTACTCTTAGTTTGTACCATTTGAGCAAAATTTTTTGAGTTTTCATATGAAACACCTTGGACACTTAGTAAAAATCTTTATGACTACTACACTCTCTAGTAACATTAGCTAACCCATTGTTATGTTTCTTTGACTTAGATTGCTACGTATTACCTTGAATGGCTCCAAGAGTTTTTTCGTGGCACTAGTTCAAACTTCTACCCATTGTAATTGTAAATATTGAAAAGTTTTGTGCATAGAGACTATGAATTTAAAAACTAAGATAGTGCTGCTCTACTCTTGGTAACAAAGTAAGCTCAGGCTTTTGGCTTCTAATCAGATTGTCTCTCAAGTATAAAAGTCACTTGTTAGCATGACAGCGTATATGTATAGTTGTAATCTTCTGAGTAGTTGGGTGTTCCGGTGCCTAACCAACATGTTCATCCCTCATAAAGGGAGATCTACAGTCTATGTTAATCTTTGGTACCCCGGAAAGTTGGATCCATTAGGGATGCCCTACCGGAATTTAATGTGAAAAGAAAAAAAAAGTGAAAAATTGAAAAGAAAAGAACAAAAAAAATGATAGCTTGTTTTTTTCTTAAAAGGCTAGTTGTTTTGTAAATAGGGCTTCAAGGGACCTCTAGAGTCTACTGAGGGTATGCTTACTACTTTAAGACTTGGGAACATGGCATGTGGAGTGAAACTCTCACCACGAGCTATACTAAATTGTATCATGAGATTGACCTAAGTCCGAGGGGTTGAAATAGGGAAATACATATGTCAATGGTGAATGGTTTAAGTAGAATAAAATGCAAGTACTTTATAGCCTGTGGTTGAATGCTTCTCATGTCATTTTTTATTTGTTTGTTAGCTTAAGGACAAGAAAATGTTTAAGTGTGGGGATATTTGATATGTGTTCAATTTATCATATTTAATACAACTTTCATGTACACTATGCATGTGATTCTGAGTAATTTTAGCCCATGGATACTTAATCCATGTTAATTCTCATTTACAATGAATTGGAGATCCTCGAGAGAAAAATGGAAGCAATTCGGAAAAAACTTTAGGCTGATTCCAATTTTAATGAAGTCGTGCGGGCAAGCTTGCTACCGCACGCACCAGTACGAAGCATAAGATACCAGTCGTGTGTACCTGCACACCCGCACCTCTCGATCGCACAACCAAGCGAGGCTTCGGAGATTTTCTTGAGAGATGTTCGATCGGTGGTGCACCCACAAGAAGGTTCAGATGAAGACCGACTGATTTTACCCAGAGCGATACGGGCGATCATCCAGTCGAACGACTACCCTCACAGCTCAGGTATCAGATGTGACAGGACCCTTTTTTGTTGCAGTTTCTGACCCATGTGAACCCAATTGGGCACAAGTTATGTAAAATCTCATGGGGGCCTATAAATAGTGAATTTTAGGGTTTTGGAAATGACTCTTAACTCATCATATCCCTTGGAGCTCCTATTCCTTCTCCCTTGGAAATTAGGGTTTATTTAAGACCTTGGAGCAAGGAGGTGACGGCAAGCATTGATAAGGCGTTCTTATCGCGAATCCGCACACTCCGCCAACCAGCCTCGACAACGGTGGAGGGAAGGGTGTTTCATATCATGTCTTATATATTTCTCTTAAACTTTGTGTTGGATTTGTGTTTCCCTTTGATGGGGAAGTAATTTGCAAGATACTAGGGCGTGATATACCTCCAGATTAGTACTTAACTTTGCTTGTATGAATTTCTTAATTGAATGAATGCTATAATATTTTTGAGAATCTATTAAATGTAATGTCTAGTATTAGTATTGTAAGTTGCGACAGCTTGGAGTACCAATAGGATTCATATGGGTGTAAATAGCGAACGCCCCTCTCCGTATGTATATCTATTTCAATAGATGAGAGTTGTGAATATACAGAGAGATCGGGTATTTAGGTGAGAGACTACTTTAGATGTATTATTTCCACGACGCTTCCAAGATATTGGTTCCCTAGACCGCTAATGCAATGAGGGTATTAGGCTAGTAACTCGACTCGACGGAGAGTGTGAAGGCACTATAGGAACACTTGGTCCATAAACTAGCATTCTTCAATTTGAAATCCATAATTGCTATTACTTGCAAATATCCGGAGGGGATTTATCGCCAAAGTATCTCCCCCTCATGACTTATTGCCATCACTACTCACATCTTATTGATTTCAAATTCATTTTAAATTA
The DNA here is from genome assembly GCA_026586065.1 of Dioscorea zingiberensis. NCBI lineage: Eukaryota > Viridiplantae > Streptophyta > Magnoliopsida > Dioscoreales > Dioscoreaceae > Dioscorea > Dioscorea zingiberensis. The sequence continues at coordinate 16,569,286 of CM048826.1, read as the reverse complement.
AGCAATTAGATTAGAATTACATCCCAATCTTTGGATAGACTAGGTAGCAGACGAGTAGATAGGATTAGTGACACAAGTCTCTGTGGGTTCAACATCCAAGTTTCATTGTCCACTTTACTACTGGATACGACCCATGCACTTGTGATATAAGTATAAGCATTAGGCTAAATCAAGTTTTTTGCACCTTTGCAGAGGACCTTTAAATCACTAGGAATACTAGGAATCTGTTAGTCTTAGTTTTAGGTTCTTATTTTCTTTTTATTTTCTTTTAATTTTCTTTTAGTTCTTTTTATTTTGTTATGTGTCTTCATTCGCACTACTCATCTTTCTCTATCTTGTTTATACGAGGAACTTGTGCATGACCCGAGCAAATCCAAGAGGTTTTATAGAAGGCGATAGCGAGATGGAGCGCACTTTACATCGAAGAATTAGAGAAGCACAAGGCACACTACCAGAGATAACTCCGGGATCTTCTTCAAAGTTTGAGAATACTATTCCCGCAGAAGTGCATATTGAATCAAGGGAACCTCCAGTTATCCCGGAAAGAAGAAAAACACTCTAAGAGTATGAAAGACCGAAGTATACGGGATATGATTTCTTTCGGAGGTTGGGGTAGGGCCTTCGGTATTTGAGAGGTTATGTAAAGTGACATAACACTAGAGTTATTGTGTAGTTTTAATGTGGACCAAAGCTATTTTACAGTCGGGAGCCAAGACGCTATCCAATTTTAGATACACAGTGAGATGAGGGAGCTTAGCATCACAAACTTCTTCGTATTCATTGTCCTCTATGACCAAGAGTTCACCGAGATAGACGTTTATAGAGAGTTGGCCGTGGATTTCACTATACACATACCCTTCGGTGTTTATTTGGGGTAGGTAGCCCACATAGGAGCTCCAAGGAAGGCATCCCGCCTATCCGACACGGCGTGCCGTTACATTCAAGCCCTTTCTAGTAAATCGATGGCAGGACGTGACGACAGCACCAGTCATGTCACCCACATAGACCTACTGGCGATCCACAGTATGGCCGAGAGAGTTCCTATCCATCTTAGCCACATCCTTTTAGACTATATTGCTCGCCAGGGGTCGTACGCGAAGCTTAGGATCACTTTAGGTGACTCTTATATTACTAGGCTGCTAGGTGGTATGAGATAGCTCAGTCCCCAGCTGAGACCACATAGGACCCATGTAATGCTGCCCCTCGGCTTTTCAATTCTCAAGTCGATGAGACTGATAAAGCATACCCCAAAGGGGTATATTATCATGAGGTGCACCACAAGGGAGGAGCGAGTTGGCGATGAGTCCCCCTACTACTAGTTCCAGTTCTACCTGCACTAGTGTGCATCTTTTCAACCGTATCGCTACAGCCAGTAGCCGTCACCAGAGACATGATAATATCATACAGTAGCTTGAGGAGATCAGGGAAGGACAACGGATGATTTTTCAGGAGTTGAGTCACGTTATCGCTACCCAACAGAGATTCATAAAGGAGAAGACCCAAATACAAGCGGACTTGCAGCGTCTCTCTGAGGAGGACTAATGGATTCAGTCACAACAGAAGAACACACGTTGGGACATAGGCCGAATCTTATACCTGCTCTGCGAGTGCACCAACATTACTAGTATAGCCTGCTCCTCTACTATCATTATTAGTATCGTTGCCGACACATCTGTCACATTCTTCAGCTACCCGAGCTCCCTACCATTCTGCAGCACAATCAGCACCTACTGCGGCACCATCTGCACCACAACCACCACCCATGTTTTCCCCATTTATCACACCGGTTGTCTCAACAGAGGATCACCCCTGAGTAGTTTGATCAGGGTTTTGTATTACCGTAGTTAGCAAGGCTTATCCCTGGTACCTTCCTGTTTCATTGTATCTCTTTTCGTGTAGAGATTTTCAAGTATATCTTGTTTTTCATTATGTGGTTGTGTCTTTTAATCTCCGTTCATGCTTGCAGACTTCATTAGAGAGTTTGTATGATGGATACCCCCACTACTTCACCTTGGTTTCAATCACATAATGGAAATCACACATCAAACATGGGAAGTTTCAGTTTGTCCTCTCCTACTTTTACTTTCCTTACACATGTAATTAATTCTATGCTTTATGGCTTACATTGAGGACAATGCAAAATTTCAAGTGTGAGGATGGGTACACATGTGTTGTTTTTGAAATTTGTTGCAAATCTTTAAGTGTGGGGATGATACCTAATTAATTCATTGTGAATCTTTTTAAGTGAAATACATGCTTAGTATAAACCGTTGACCGCATGTTGAAAAATTGTATTCAATTTTTCTTTACTCTTAATTTGAACTATTTGAGCAAAATTTTTTGATTTGTCCTATAAACACCTTGGACACTTATAGAAAATCTTCATGACTACTACACTCTTTAGTAAATTTAAATAACCAATTGCTATGGTTCTTTGACTTAGACTGCTTCAATGGCTCCAAGATTTTTCGTGGCACTAGTTTAAACTTCTAGCCCTTGTAATTGAAAATATTGAATAAGTTTTGTGCATAGAGACCATTAAAAAATTAACCAAGATAGTGCTCCTCTATTCTTGGTGACGAAGTAAGATTGGGTTTTTGCTCCTAATCAGAGTGTCTTTCAAGCTGAAAAGTCACTTGTGAGCATGAGCACGTATATGAAGAGTTGTAATCTTTTAAGTAGTTGGGTGTTCTAGTGCTTAACCAGCATGTGCATCCCTCAGAAAGGGAGATTTACACTCTATGTTAATCTTGGGACCCCGGAAACTTGGATCCATTAGGGAAGCCTTACTTGAATTTATGCGTAACGAAAAGAGAAAAGTAAAAAATTAAAAAGAAAAGAAAAGAAAAATCAAAGTTTGTTTTTTCTTAAAGTGCTAGTTTTTTTGTAAACCTCTAGAGTCCATTGAGGGTATGCTTGCCTCTCAAAGACATGGGAACATTGGAATGAAACTCTCACATAGAGCTATACTAAATTGTGTCATAAAATTGACCTAAATCCCAGAGGTTAAAATAGGGAAATGCATATGTCAATGATGAATGCTTTGAGTAGAATAAAATGCAAGTACTTTATAGCTTGAGGTTGAATGCTTCTCATGTAGTGAATTTTTATTTGTTTGTTTGCTTGGGAACAAGCAAATGCTTATGTGTAGGGATATTTGATAAGAGTTCAATTGATCATATTTTAATACCACTTCCATGTATACTATGCATGTGATTCTGAGTAATTTTATCCCATGGATACTTAATCCGTGTTAATTCTCATTTACAATGCATTGAAGAACCTTGAGAGCAAAATGGAGCAATTTGGCAAAATTAAGGTTGATTCCAAGTTTACTAAAGACGTGCCGGCAAGTGTGCTGCCGCACACACCCACACGTAGCAGAAGATACTAGTCATGTGTACCCGTGCGCCCACACCTCTTGATCACACAACCCAGCAGAGGCTTCAGATATTTTCATGAGGAATTTACGGTCTGTGGTGCGCCTGCACGCACCCGCATGAAGGTTCAGTTGACTGACAGACTTATTTTCCCAAGAGCTACACGAGCGACTGTGCTGCCGCACCCCTTAGCACACGTGCACTGGAGATACCGTGGTGCGAGGCCTCAGGTGCCCTCACAACTATCCACATTTCGTGAACTGACGGATCGGACTTGTTTTTGTGGCAGATTCGGACCCATGTGAACCCAATTGGGCACCAATGATGCAAAATCACATGGGGGCCTATAAATAGCGAATTTTAGGGTTTTGAAAATATCTTTTGACCCATCATCTCTCTTGGAGATCCTGTCCCTTCTCTCTTGGAGATTAGGGTTTATTGAAGACCTTGGAGCAAGGAGGTGATGACAAGCATTGAAGGGGCATTCTTATTTGGAATTTGCATACTTGGCCAACGGTCCTCACCAACGGTAGTGAGAAGGGTGTTTCGTATCATGTCTTATTTCTTTCTCTTAAACTTTTTGTTAGATTTGTGCTCCCCTTCAATGGGGAAGTAATTTGCTAGATACTTGGGCATAATGGCCCTCCGGATTAGTACTTAACTTTGCCTATATGGATTTCTTAATTGAATGAATGCTTTAATGTTTTTGAGAATCTATTGAATATTTTAATGTAGGCTCTTCGTATTCTAAGTTGCGATAGCCCGGAATACCAATAGGATTCATATGGAAGTAGATAGCGAACGCCTCCCCGTATGTAGATCTTCTTCAATAGATTAGAGTTATGAATACACTGAAAGATTGGGTATTTTTGTGAGAAAATCCTTTAGATGTATTATTCCCACAACTTTTCCAAGATATAGGTTCCCCAAAACGCTAATGCAATGAGGGTGTGAAGGCACTATAGGAACCCTTGGTCCATATATTAGCATTCTTCAATTAGAAATCCATACTTACCATTACTTACAAATATCCGGAGGTGATTCATTGCCCGAGTAAATCCCCTTCATGATTGATTGCCATTACTACTCATATCGAGTTGATTTCGAAGTCATTTTCAATTTAGCAATTAGATTAGAATTACATCTCAATCTTTGGATAGACTAGGTAGTAGACGAGTAGATAGGATTAGTAACGTTTGACATCCGACTTTCATAGTCCACTTTACTAATTGATACAACCTATGCAATTGCGTTATAAGCATGAGCATTAGGCTCAATCACTACGGCATGGCCTTACGGTCCAACTAGTTCGGCTATTTCAATATATATATTGTGTAGCCTTACAGCCCAGCCATATCGGCAATTACAATATATAGTGGATATGGTTTTGAGCACCCCATGGGGTTGGGAAGGGTTTTTATTTGAAAACTGTATTTAAGAAAAGAAGTTGTTAGTGAAAACAAGGTTTAAAAACTTCCTTCCTTAAGTTGATATCATATATGGTCTGAAGACCTTCCTTGTATATGTAAGGTACAAGTACATTAATATATCCAACTTATCTATCGTCCAATTTTTGTACTTTATTTCACTTTTCCACATGTAATTTCAATCACAATACTGAACATAACAATAAATACTCTAGTAATATAATACATATAAAACAAACAAAATTGGACAAACTTCGAGAGATAAAAGCACATAAAATTCATCTAAATAAAACGGACGATAAAATCTGATCATAGAAGCATCCAAGTATAGTGATAGTCACTCACCGCAATGCAAATATACACTATTTACTAATCTGATTCTGTCTCCCGCCGAGTCCATGAAGCCTTTACCGCTTTCTAAATATAAAATTATTTTATTTCTGAGCATTCTATAATACATGAACTTCTAGTTCTAGAGTATTACTTGTAATAATAGGGTTAAAGACACTTTTCGTCCCTTGAACGGGTACAATTATTGATGTCGGGCAAGATAGCGATTATCCCTCGGGCTAGCCCGATCCAAGGACCGCAAGGAAGAAAAAACAAAGAACCAAAAGAACCAGATAAAATACTCTGAAATTGAAGAAAATATTATTACTCAAAATTCAATAAGCAAACCCTAATCTACAACCCAGATTAAAATAGGTTTCAAGTGACTAATCTAAAACCCTATCCACTTATCTAAATTTGCCAAAATTAGCAAATAATTATTCAAAACCTATACTGAAAATTTAAAACAGACCAAATAGTTATCCAAAATCTGAGATCAAATCGAACTCAAATCAAACCCTAATTTGGCGGATAAAGTATTTCTAAAAATAAAAAAAATAACTAAAATTCCATGAAAGATGATGTCCTCATGTCGCGTGCGCCGAAATGAGCATTCCGAAATGGTTTCAAACGCGCGATTCTGTCACATGTAGCCAATGTTATGGGCAAATAACTGAATCGCACCACAAAATTGTCCCTAATCGAGACTAGGCTCGATCAATTCCCACACATTACGTTGATCCACCAACTCGGCATTGTCTGACTTGATCTCTCTTGCATCAATTTTTCACTTTTATGCTTGTATTTTAATTTTGTTCAATACGGACCTTGTATTTTCTGTATTTTGGTCAAATACAATCCCTAGTGCTGACGTGGCGCTCATGTGGCAGCCAAGTGCTATACAACTAAAATACAAGAATATATTTTGATTTTTTTTAATTAGAAAATGGATGTATTTTTCTTTTGTTGCATGACAACTAGCCGCATTTGTTGATGTTGATTGCAACATGTATTGCTGACGTGGCATAAAAAATTAAAAAAATTAATAAATTAATTTAAATGATGCTGCTGACATGGCATTTTTTTAAAAACTAAAATATAATTTATTTTACAAACTATTTAATTAACCTAATTAAAAACACAATTAAACTTAATTAACCTAATTTAAAAACATAATTAAACTTTCGCAAATCAATGAACTAAACCCTAACCCTAACCTAACTCTCTCCTTCTTGCCACCATAGCCGCCGCCTCTAGGTCGACTACACACCAACTATGTCACCTCCACCTACCATTCGGCAACTTGCCCGTCTACCCTCTGCTCCTTCGCCGACGTCGGCGGCTGCGGCGACGCCTTCTCCTAACCCCGCCCAGCTACAACAACACCACCTACAGCGTCCTCCCAGACAACCCCTTCATCTCCACCTCCACCTCCGGTGAGCTCTCCACCCCGCCTCTCTATCGTGCCGTCCCCGCCCTTCTCTCGCATTCTCTTCTTAAATCCCTCACCTCCGACCCTTTCACCCTTCCCTCCGGTTGTCGTCCTCATCCCATGGCTCCACCATCACTGCCTGTTTTTGGCCCTCGATCTCCTCTACTCTATCCTCATCCACTCCCTCACCTCCTCCCACCTATCTGCCCTCCTTCCACTCGCCCATCCTTCCTCCCCTCGCATCTTTAATGCCATGTCGAACAACGAACAAGAAGAGCCAGAAAAGGAGAAGCCTTGCCCTCTGGTGGATAGGGTTTGGAGAGTGCAACTGGGGTTTGGTTTCTTGCAAAGTTTCTAGTTTTTTAGTTGTTGGAGTCTTGTGGAATAGGGTAAATTCACTTTTGAGATAAGCACGCGTTGTGTTGGTCTTTTGTTGGAAAACTTTGCTTCGATTTTTAGTTTGGAAAAAAAGGATGATTTTGTTGGACATATCAACTAAAAATTGCAAGTTTTCTTGATTTTGTGCTTCAGAGGGAACAAAAGAGTCTAGTTTTAATGGCTATGTTTGGATCTAATGAGTAGATATGTCTTAATGGTTTGAAATTGGTGTTCATTCAGATTCTAGAGAAAGATTAGACCTTTTCTAAGAACATCATGGGTTCTTCAGGACCAAAGGGGGTTTCGAGATTGAGATCTCTGCGATGGAGTTTTTCATCTCCCTGATCGATTGATCTGAGATCCACAGCGCCGCAAGATCGCTCTCCCCATTTTGCACCACCTATGTTGGACGACGGGAAGATAGTTCCGCTACCTATGCTAGGGTTTAGTTCATTAAGAGTTTAATTATGTTTTTGAAATAATATTATATTTATTGTTTTGATAATAATGTTAATTAAGTTGTTTGTAAAATAATTAATTATATATTTTTTTAAAAGAAAATGCTACATCAGCAACATCATTTAAATTTTTTATTAATTTTTAAAAAAATTTTGCCATGTCAACGATACACATGGCACTCTACATCAACAAATACTGCTAGTTGTCATGCCACATAAGCAAAATATATCTATTTTCTAATTAAAAAAATCAAAATATACTCGTGTATTTTAGTAGTATGCAACTTAGCTGCCATATGAGCGTCACATCAGCACCAGGGACTGTATTTGACCAAAATACACAAACAACGGTAGTCGTATTTAACAAAATAAAAATACAAAGATGAAAGTGAACAAATGTAACCCCTTCAAGAACGAAAATTGTTTTTAACCATAATTATTACTCACAATATACTTAATGTTCCTAAATGATTAATAACACTTGAACCCATGCAAATTAAATCAAAGACATATCTAGGTATAACTTCATTCAATGAAAAGCTGAATTCTTTGATTATCAAGACCCTGACCACTAAATTTAGTGAAGGATGTATTCTTTATGTGAGTAGTACTCATACAGAACCGCTTTAATACAAGTTTACACATAATCGATTATTACATAACTCTCATAAACAACAAACATCACATATTTTGTTAGTGCAAATGCACATATATTGGCATTACTTGATGACATGATGAAGTGGCAAAATGATAACATAGCTAGCGATGATATGGCGACTTGGTTGACTAAGCAAGTGGTCAAAGCTTGGATGACATGGTTGATAAGTCAAAGCTTCGAAGAATTCCAAACGTGAGTACAATATCTTTGGAAGGCCTTGAAGATTTCACAATAGCTATCTTTGGGAAGTTTGATATTGGCTTAAGGTGAAAGTAGTGAGAAAGATGCAGTTGGAGATATCTTTAGCAAGGTATTAAGTTAGGAAGGCTTTTGAAGATCCTATTGAAGCTATCTTTGGAAAGGTGATATCTTTGGCAAGGAGCTGAGTTTGGAAGGCTAGATATTTTCATTTAAGGCAAGATATTTACTTGGAGAGTAAGCATTGGTGAAGGCTAAGTTTGGAAAGTGGATACAACAGATATGGCAACATGATCCAACTTGGAAAAAGGACTTGATTGAAGGCTATATTAAGTAAAGGCTAAATATAGCGCATGCCAAGTTAGTGAAGAGCAAAGATCTGATGAAACTTATGAAGCACAGGTTTGGCAGGCTGTTATCTATCTTTGGAAGGAGAATATATTTACTTGGGGAGCAAGCTTGGAGCAACCCAACTTGGTAAGCAATATATTTGGCAACAAGATCCCATAGGTGTGAAGAGATTATGAAGGCTAAATATAGTGCAACCTATATTTGATTGAAGCTTTAATTAAAGATTTCAAGGTAGCTAATTTAGAGGGTTGGTGATTAAATATACTGCAGCCGATAAGTGAAGATCTAATTGAAGATCATATTTAGAGTTGATTGAAGACAAAATATGGTGTGGGCAATCAATGGTATGATGAAGATATGATGGAGATCATGAAGACCCAAACTTGGATGAATGGAGATCAAGTTTGGAAGGGAATCCTTGAAGACAACCTTGGCTGATTGTGCAGCCCAAACTTTGATGAATGAGATCAAGTTTGGGTGGAGATTGTGTGCCTTGGTATTGGTGTTTGAAGGACAACAGACATGATGGATAGGGTTCCAGCCAGTTGTTGTGGTCGTGATTTGGAGGATCCGACGGAGGTTAACTCAGATACAACCGGGAGGGTTTGAGGCATCTTGAGGTTTTGGTGCAATGGAAAGTTGCAGCAATAGTCAGTTTAGCAGTCGTGGCCACATTACAATATAGGGTACTATAGGATTTGAGATGGTTATTTTTCGTAGGAGTCCAAAATAATTCCCGTGGATATTTCAGAGATCCTAAAAGAAGAAGATGATATTTTAGGCTAGTAGAGCGTCTATATAAAACCTAGCTCTGAGGGTTTAGGATGAGCCACCAAAGAGTCCTCATGGGTGTAGGATGATGTATACACAAGGTACGCGGTGACTAACCCACAAGCGTATGAGGTCGATCAAGTAGTAAAGTACCAAAAAGGTAAAATTATCAAATCCACAGGGACTGGAATACTAGTACTATCTATCTTCTACTATCTAGCCTAAAAGTATGGGAAGTGTTGGTAGTAATCTCACTAATTATCCTAAAAAGGAACTAACATTAACGGTTGGTAGGTTGTGGGCAATGAGAGATGAAACGTGGCACCTTAGATCACAATCCCCTTAGAAATCCTTTGTTAATATTTGACTTCCTAATATTGGCTATCCATTGACTAATTCTTGGAAGTTAGACAATTGTACCATCTCGATGTCTCCTCGATCTCTCGGTGTGCTAATCAGACTCAATAAACTATGCCTAGCTATGACCTAAAAAGAGGGAGCTATGGATTAACTTATAAAGAGACACGTAGATCATAACTGTAAACACCTATGTGCACTGTTAGAATATAACAAGGTATACGACTATGGCTCATTCAATTGTAATCACATAAATCAAGGACAAACTCATAAGAATTATTAATAACGGAAAAGCAAATTTATAATGGAATTCAATTAACAAATATTCCTAGGGTTTATGTGTCCGAGGCACCACAAAGGGGTTTAGCATTTCATTCTAATGGAAACCATAACAGAGATAATGGAGAAAAAACATAATTGAAAATATGGGGGCTCCCTTGCATGATGTCTTCTCCACCTTCAATCTTCTCTCGAAACCCTAGCCATTGCTTGAAAAACCTGCCGAAGAACAGCCACCAAAAGTCCCCGAATTTTATACCCTTGGCTGGTTTATATAGTTTCCACTTCAATGTGGTACAAGCGTAAGGATCTAATGTACGCTTTTGCAAGTCTTCCCCGGTACAATCTCACGCGTTTTAAAATCTGAGGGGTGCATAGGTTGCCACACGGCCGTGCACCAATACACCTAGGTCGTGCACATCTCTGTAAAACCCTTTTTTGGCTCGTTTCGTTCTTGTTTGTCCTGATTCTCTTTTCTTTCACTCCGGGTACCTGCTCAATCGCAAAACAAATTAAAAGTAATACAAAACAGAGAAATTGATGCATTATAACGGGATAAGTGCATGTAAATATGATAGAAATATATGCATAATTATGCACTTATCATACTCGCACACTTAAATTTTTTTCTTGTCCTCAAGCAAAGGAAATATTTAAGAAATAGATGAGTGCAAAATCTCCAACCTCAAAATAGTTGGGAGTTCCTTCTGATAGAAATGGGGCTAGGACTAACAGTGGGAGCCAAGATCCACTTCAAGTCGCAGTTAGACAAGTCACACGGGCTTGGGCTAAGAGATTAAAAGAGGCTCTTTGAGGATTAATTCAAGAGGTTCAGCATAAAGATGAGTGCAAGCTCACCATAAGAACAAAAGTTGGTTTACCTCATTAAAGCACTCACTAATTAGGCTTAAAGGGAGTTGGGCTTTCAAGGCATCTCATACTAGTTATAAACCTTGGAAATGTAGAGGGTAATTTTGCATGCATGCTTTGTTGGAAAGGGAAAAAGCTTAATTACGCAAGCATGATGTGTTGGAAATGGAAACATTTAATAAGTCTCTTGGAGTTTGGAGAGAGTTTTGTAAAATCCGAAGATTTTAGGTTATTTATTTACTGTTTTCCTAAAATTTGGGATTAATAAGAGAAAGTCCCCAAGGTTGGATCTAGTTAAAATTTTGTTGGGATAAACGTTTTGTAATTTTTTTTAAGTAGTTAGATAATTAGAGAAGTCCCCCGTACTTGGAATTTATTGGAGTTTATGAGAAAAGAGGGATTTAAATGGTTAATGCCCTAATTAGGGTTAATTGGGGACCGTTTAGTAATTTCAAGGAAAAGCCGGATTTAAGTGGAAATTCATTCCCTCACACACAGGAGGACTTACATGTGAATTGGAAGGAATAGGAGGGTTCTTTACTATATTCACGTTGAAGCCCTGCATACTAGTAGGGAATTCAGAAGAGTCCAGGGACGCTTTACTAAATAACTACTAAAAACTATCATAATAATTTAGTAATACTTCAGAGGGTTTTATGTAAATTTGACATTACTATAATTCTAGGTATTTATTTCTCGCTGTCGACGGCCAGGGCTGTAAGGGATACAAGAGGAGTTCTCTTTTCAATCTCAAAACAATCTCTGCCAAAGAATAGATCTTTGGCATGATTCAAGTTAGTCTCTAAACATATTAGATGATTTATGTTATTTTAGATATGGATTTATAGGTTTTGGGATCCAAAATATGGAAAGTTTAGTTTTATATATATATATATATATATATATATATATATATATATATATATATATATATATATATATATATCTCTTGAGATTAGAAGTTCATAATAATTGGATGATCTCATTGACACGTATAATCAAAACAGAAAACATTGATAAGTTTAGAATCCTTTCTGTCACTTGATTGTATTCAAATAAATTTATCCATATTCTTCCTCTTCTTAGAAATCCATTGAACTTTTTTTTAATCCGATCCGATTTACGGATTAAAAGATACAACAGATTTACCGAAACCCTGCAGAAAACCTGCAGACCTGTAATTTTTACAAAATTCGGCCAGATTTCCTCTTATTTATGATTTTAAGTTTTTGTTTCAGATTCTAATCTTCTTCACGAATCTAACAAATCTAATTTCATTGAAATCCGATCGGTAGAATAAAATTTATGACCAAGTATTTGAGAGTAGGAAAATCTTTGAATTTTGCCAGTCTGGGCTGTTGATTTCAGGGTTATTTTAGGTATTATAAATTTTCCTGATCATAGTGTATAATATATTATTGGAAATTTTTTGAAAATAGCTTTCCAATGAATCCTAAATCAATGTAATTGGATATATGGATTGGAAGATATGGACAATCCTTTTCGACTGCGCAAAATTGGCAGAAATTCTGCATTATGTGTGGGAATATAAATTAATAGGATCTATGTTAAAACAAACTAGGTTAAGTTAGTTGAGTGGTTAAGTTTAATTGGGTTTGTTTTAAATCAAACCGAGTTTAGTCAATTTAGTTATGTGAGTTGGTATTGATTTGATCAAGTAATATTAAATTGGTTGAAACAAGTTAATGGACTTGGGTCCGGTTTGGTTAGACTCAGTTAGTTGAGAACTGGGTTAGGTTAGTCAAGTTAGGAGTTGATCAATGGCTGCAATCTGGCTTCCCAATTTGAGGGACAGTTGATTCTTCTGTAGTTCCCCGATCGGGATGTACAATATACCGTTAAAAAGATGAGAAAAAGCCATTTCTAACGAATCTTACATCAGCCAGATCGGGTTCCCGGATTAGAAGTTATAAGCAGTTTATTAAAACTACGCAGAATTACCAGAATTCTACATTAACACTAATGATAATAAACAACTTTGGTTATAATAATAGTACTAAGACATGGTTGTCATTATCAGATTTGGATATAGTAATGCGTCAGGAGGGAGTTCCATGTGACTTTGGACATCATTTGTAGAGGTAAAAGTGCCTTTGGCTTGTTTCCCTCATTTGTTGGATGATTTCTTTGTAAGTACCTTTGCCTAGCTCCCACCCAGTTATGGGATTCTTTGACCTTGCTGTTACCTTATTTGGTATGTTGTTTGTTGGTTTCATGCTTGTGCATGTTGTTATGATGCCTTGGATCTCTGTTGTTTATTTCCTGCATACACTTGGCTTGTTGCTTCCATATCTATTGATTGGTTGTTTGTATAAGTTGTTGTTGGATGCTCACTGAGCATGCCACCGTGGACCGGGACATTTCTGTGAGACTCGTTCTTGTATTTAGGTTGGGTTGGTATGCGTCAGTGGAGTGAGCGGGCTCGCTGAGCATAGCCACCTGTCGTCCGACACCTGACCATCGAGGCACGCGACACTTGTGCTGATGACTGTTGAGGTGTGATTGGCTGAGTTTAGAGGCCTTATTTTATTGGCTTGTTGTGCTGGCTGTTTTGATATGTCATTCTTGACTATCTATTGTTATCTGGACTGGATTCTTTGTGTTCTCTGCGGTGTACTTACTGAGCTTTCCTTTCGAAAGGTCACTCCACTTTCTTTTTCCTCTCTTTCAGGATTGAGGGATTAGCTGGGTTGGTTTGAGGAGCTGTGCGAGGGTTTAGGACTAGCTTATCGAGGTTCGAGGACCTCAGGTTTTCTTTTTGTGTGAGATTGTATGTATTTGTAGGACCCTATAGGGCCTGATTCTGTATAGATTATTATAGGGTATTTTGAACCCTGAAGTTTATATTCCGCTGTAGAACTCTGAGTTGATTATTTATGAATATTTGAATTTATTTTATTGCATGCTTTATGATTCATTTAGGCCTTGTATCCAAGTGAGACTCTTCTTCACTTGGGTACAGCCGGTCTGTGCACGTGCTCGAGGCCTGAAAATCGTGTCAGGGCGTGACAAGTTTAATACTGAATTTCAAATTTTCTTGTATTTGCCTATATATATTGGCTAAACTATGTAATTGGGAGTTAGTTTTTGAATGAAATAGTGAGAGAAATTCTCTTGATTCTTCGTAGAACTATCGATCTTATCATGTTTGTCCTGTAGCATTCACCCGACTTATCAAACGGTTTTCCATCCATGTTTTTGCCGTCTTCACTATACCAAGGTTCCTACTTCTTCATAAGCAACGGGTCGCGGTTTCTACCACCAATCTGATTATAGAACGATCGAAGGGACTGATCTTGTTACGTGTTTCGTTAGGACTTGGCGGGCGGGTTCGTATCAGTTTATATCATAACTTAGTTTCTATTCTCAGGTTTGCTTATCCTAGTTATCATTCTTTGATCTTCCGTTTATTTCTTTCTTCCCTATCCCTTCATACTTTTCATATCTATCTTCAAATTACCTTTCAGTAGAAGTAAGTAAAAATAAAAAAAATGAAAAAATAAAAAGAGAAAGTACCCAAAAAAAAGTGCAGAAATTTTGCCAAAAAACAAAAGAGAGAGATAAGGAACTCCAAATTCAAATTGTTCAAAAGAAAAAAAAAATCTAGTGATCCTTTGCCTCTTCTTTACATTTTTCCTATTTCAAGAAATCCCTTGCCCTTTCTTCACATTCCTTATGTTTCAGTGATCCTTTGTCTTTTATTCGCAATCCGTTTGTTTCAAGTGATCCTTTTTCTTCTATTCACAATCCTTTTGTTTAAAGTGATCGTTTTCTTTTTCTTTATATCATTTGATAAGTCTAGTGTGAATCGTTGCTTGAAATTCTAATTTGAGTGTGATTAGTTCGATAAGAACTGAAAGAGAATTTCAGAGCGATTCATTATTTGAGTGCTACACAAGAGAGAGAGAGTGTTGTGAGGTCTTCTTCTCAGAAAACTCATTTCTCAAAATAGCGAAAAAGGTGTTGTGAACGATGTTGATCCAAATTTACTTGTAGATGCTATGATGTGGGAGATGCGGCGCTTGATGAGGCAAGAATTGGGGGAGGTTCATGAATGGTTGGATAGAATGGAAAATTCATGGCAAGAGCCACCACAACATCATAATCCAAGGAGAGAAAGACATGAACCACGGCATGAAGAGGATGATTGGGGCAGATCCGAGGAAGATGATGAACAAGGCTAGTGGGTAGCCATAGGAGGAATGTACGAGATAGGCAAGTTTGGAATTTGGTGGATAACAACTTTAGTGGCATAAAGATGAAGATTCCTTCATTTCAAGGAAAAAATGACGTAGAGGCCTACCTTGAATGGGAGAAGAAGGTGGAGTTAGTATTTGATTGTCACGACTACTCGGAAACGAAAAAGGTAAAACTCGCAAGCATTGAGTTTTTTGATTATGCTATTATTTGATGGGATCAATTGTTGTTGAATAGGTGAAAAATAGAGAACGCCCAATTGAGGCGCAGGAGGAAATAAAAATCGTGATGAGGAAACTATTTGGTCCTAGTCACTACTATCGTGAGTTGTACCAAAAGTTGCAAAGACTTCAGCAAGGCAATCAAAGTGTTGAAGATTACTACAAGGAGATGGAGATTGCTATGATTCGGGCTGATGTAAAAGAAGATCAAGAAGCTACAATGGCCAGATTTTTTAGTAGACTAAACTAAGAGATTCAAGATAAGGTGGAGATGCAACATTATGTGGAGTTGGAAGATATGGTGCACATCGCAATCAAGGTTGAGCGGCTTCTCAAGAGGAGGGGTAGTATGCGAGCAGCACAAGGTTCAAGTTCATCATCATCATGGAAGCCAAATTATGCAAAAAAGGAGGAGAAACTGGGTGCCAAGTCTAAGCTTGAGCCAAAAAAAGTATGTACAAGTCATGGTTCTCAAGGTAAATCTTATTCATCTACTTCTCAAACTCGTGACATTAAGTGTTTTAAATGTCAAGGAAGGGGTCATATAGCAAGCCAATGCCCGAACAAGCGAGTTATGGTATTGCTTGATGTCGGTGAGTTTGAAACCGAAGATGAGTCGGACACTACTTCTTTGCCCCCATTGGTGGATGTTGATGAGGAAGAATGTGTTGTTCATGGTGACTTGTTGGTAACTAGGAGAGCTTTAAGTGTGCAAGCAAAAGAAGAAGATGCGTTGCAACGAGATAATCTCTTGCATACTAGGTGCTTTGTTAAAGACAAGATGTGTAGTGTGATTATTGATTGTGGAAGTTGCACTAATGTTTCTAGCACGACTTTAGTAGAGATATTGGGGTTGCCAATTCTCAAGAAACTATGGCCATACAAGTTGCAATGGCTAAATGATATTGTGGAAGTGATCAAAGTAAACAAGCAAGTGCTAGTTTTCTTCCAAATCGGTAAATATGATGATGAGGTATTGTGTGATGTTGTACCGATGCAAGCTGGACATTTGTTGCTTGGAAGGCCTTGGCAATTTGATAGGCATGTGAAGCATGATGGCTACACGAACAAGTACTCCTTTGTGTTCAATAAAATGCCAATCACTCTTGTTCTTATGATACCAACACAAGTTTACAATGATAAAGTAAGATTGGGAAAAGAGAGTGATGAAAAGATTGAAACTGAAACGAAGAAAAAGAGTGAAAATCATAGAGAAGCCGAAAAAAATGAGAGAGAAAAAGAAAAGAAAATTTTGGCTATTGAGAGATAATTTGAGGGAAAACAAATAACATAATGGTCAATGTATTATCTTCAATCTATTTTAAACATGTCAATGCATAGAAATCTGATGTATGCATATATCTTATAATCTGTATCTCTGTACTATGAATGATTTTCAAAATTACCTTTGGTAATTTGTACCAAATGCCTCCACGGTGGATCTCTAATCACTACCGTGAGGTGGGTAATACGGAATAATCTGATCATCACAATACTATCATCTCTAACTACACATCTACTTCAATACTGTAGGACCATCAAGCAACGGGTAGATCTGTCCTCGCTACACAGGGTCAAATTATATACGTACACTAGGCACTCCAAGAGTATAAAAAGGGGTTTTAATTTTATAAAAAGGAATGTTTTAAAACAGATAGTTAGGTAATGAAAATCAGAGTTTTAAATCACCTCTTTCCTAACTTAATGTCGTGCTTTCTGGCTCTATATGAGCCACTACTGGTACCGGCAAATATATCAATAAAGTGTAGTCTCTGTATTTCTATATTTGTTTTTCTATTGTGTTATTGATTACTATGCATGAATGATTTCTAAAACTTTGGAAGTTTTCAAGAAAATTCTAACTCATGCTTTTCAAACTGAATTCAAATATGTAATAAAATGAAAATACAACAAAAACTCATGCTGTATAGCTAGTTCCCTCACCTGAGTCTAGTCCGAGCTTAAGACTGGCTCGGTCCTTCGGTAGCGGCTGACTTGCTGTCACCCTTTCCTTTTCCCTTTCCTGATAATCGAAATATGAAAATTATGAATACGAAGACCGTATTCTTAACTCGTACTCTAATTTAAACTCGATAGAATGTGGTAAACTCATAAGCTCTCTAAGCATGATTCTTACTTTAAATTTAATACAAGCTTCTTAAATTCATTAATACTATGATTAAATTTCATAGCTTTAGATTTATCGCTAAACATGGAAGTATTGCTCCATAATTGCAATTATTCTTTACTATACTTAAATATCACCTTCCTAACTTGATTACTAATCCATTAAGCATGGAATGGGGATGATTAACTAAACATGGAAGCATGAAACTAGAGATTGATAAATCTTAATTCCTATAGATTTTTATGAAAAATCATGCAGCATCTCCTCTATTTTTAGGCTCCCAAAATTATACAAACATTCTATCAATAACAACTTAATTAACAACATATAACATCTCACAGCCTATTATTTCATAACTCTAAACCTCAAATTTACTTCATGGTTTAAAGTTCATCCTACCTTAATTCACTAATAACCCTTCATTCAAGGTTTGAAAAGGTTCGAGCTTGAAATCTGGAGGATTGCTCGCCGGAGACAAGAAGTTGACCGGATTTGAAGTGCTGGCCGAGTTAGAGCTTGTTGTTGAGCTTGGGCGGAGCTGCGACGGTGGCTTACCAGCACGTGCAAGGAGGGGTGGCGCGCAGCAGGGGCGGCAACGCGACGCACAGCAGTTTTCCAGGGGACTAGCGGCGGAGCTGGGCACAACTCCGACCCAGCGCGAGGCGGCGGCCGGCGTGGAAGCGACAGCAGGCGACGGCTGTGCAGCAAGGAGGCTTTAGGGCTGGAGCCTCGCGCGAGCACAGACGAGGAGGTAGCGTGCGAGCGAAGAGGGTGAACAGGTGGTGGCGTGGATGAGCTCGCCGGCAACCGGCGAAGGGCGGCCCGGAGTGGGTGCGGGTCTGCGGTTTCGCCGGTGTGGGTAGTCTAGGGCACAAGCGTGAGATGGATTCAAGAGAGGCGAAAGTTCTTTGAATCTTAAATCGAGAGGGAGAGAGAGAGAGAGAGAGAGAGAGAGAAAGAGAGAGATAAGAGTTTTACTTTCTCTCTCTCTTCTCATCTATATAAACTCATAATTATAAAATATTATATTTATTTATAATTTATAAATATAATTATATAACTTATCTTTTGAAAAGCAATTAATTAAACTATGATATCTTTAAAAATATCTCCTACTAAAGGCCGAATAACTTTAATCTATCTTATCTTATCACAGTGCCATCACGAGGGCAACTAATAATATTATCTAGCTCGTCTCTAACCACAACCCAAATTTTGGGAATCCTAGGTCAGACTACCCTAGTGACACGTGCAAACTGTAGCATCACGGGTCGTCTCTTCTCCCATCCCAGAACCGTGTTTCTCGGCTTTTGACTCGGCCAGATCTACTATATCAGGACTCTAACTTGTCCGGTATTTCCCACTTAATTAGTCAAGATTAATTACTATTTAATTAATTTCTCATTTAATTAATCAAACTCTGCCTACTATCCACCTCCGACTATTCTACGTAAAAGTGGCATGGCCCAATAAGGTCTTCTCTCGACCTTATAGTTGCGAGCTGGATTTTGGGTTCATTAATTCCCGATTTTTTTAAACTTTGAGGTTAAAATAATTAATCCGATTTCTGAGCTAATTAACCTCCTTTAAAATTGAAAATTTACTGAAAATTTATTTAGAAAAATTGGGATATTACGATTCTCCCACCCTTAGGAATTTCGTCCCGGAAATTTTCAAACAACAGGTAAATAAAATAACTGAGGGTACTGTACCCTCATCTTATCCTCTCTTTCCCAAGTGGCTTCTTCCACTTGATAATTACTCCACAGCACTTTCACTAGCGGTATTATCTTGTTCCTCAATGCCTTTTCCTTCCTATCGAGGATACGTACTGGTCCCTCTACATAGGTCAAATCTAGTGCTGGTTCTAAGGCTGTTCCCGTCAGAACTTGATTCAGATCCTTGATGCACTTCCACAGCACCGATATATGAAAGACATCATGTAACCTCGACAGCTCTACTGGTAAGATAAGCCGATAAGCTACATGATGTTTCCTATCAACTATCTTATATGGCCCAATGTATCGTGGGCTCAGCTTCCTACGCTTCTGGAACCTAAGTACACCATTCTACGAGGATAGCTTAAGGAATACCTCATCTCCTACTTCAAACTCCAAATCCCGGCGGTGGGTATTAACGTAGCCCCGCTGCTTGTCTTTAGCTTTCCTGAGACACTCTCTGATAAGTTTGACTTTCTCTAAGGTGACCTGTACCAACTATTGGCCTAGAATCTTTCTTTTACCTTCCTCATCCCAGCATAACGGAGTCCTGCATCTTCCACCATATAATGCTTCATACGGTGGCATACCAATACTAGTCTGGTAACTATTATTGTAGGCAAACTCCAACACTTCCAAATTCTCATCCCAGCTCCCGAGAAGTTCCATAACACACTCTCATAGTAGATCCTCAAGTATCTGGATGGTCCTCTCTGACTGTCCATCTATCTCCAAATAGTATGCCATACTAAAATTCAGTCTCGTTCCCAAGGCCTTATGCAAACTCTTTTAGAAGAGAGAGGCGAATCTCGGGTCTCTATCTGATACAATGAATACAGGTACGCCATGTAGTCTCACTATCTGATCCACGTACATCTGTGCCAATTGATCCCTAGAGTAGGTTGTCTTGATCGGAAGGAAGTGAGCAGACTTGGTCAGTCTATCTATGATAACCTATATAACATCCTTGTCTTGACTGGTCAGAAGAAAACCAGACACAAAATCCATGGCTATCCTTTCCCACTTTCATTCCGGGATCTCTAGAGGTATCAATAACCCCGATGGCTTCTTGTGCTCAGCTTTCATCTACTGACAGATTAAGCACCTTGCCACATACTCAGCAATATCCTTTTTCATTCTCCTCCAGATGTAGTTTTCTTTGATGTTGCGATACATCCTTGTGCTCCCTGGGTGCATAGCATAAGCTGAGCAATGAGCTTCCTCCAATATTTGTTGCTTGAAGGCCTCATCATTATGTAGCACGTATATTCGGGCACCTACCATCACCGCTCCATCTAGAGATAGAGAATAGTCACCAAGTCTTCCCTTATGTAGCTTCCTAGCTAGCTTCATTTACTTAGGGTCTTGTAGTTGAGCCTCCTTAATCTACGATATCAAGGTTGGGCGTAGGTAGAAATTTGATAATAACACCCCTAGCTCATCCACTGAGAACAGGACCCCAATGGATCTCAACTCATGAAGTTGAGCAAAGTTGCTTCCTGCTCAAAGCGTTAGCTGCTACGTTCACCTTACGAGGGTGGTACTCAAAAGTACAATCATAATCCTTCAATAGTTCCATCCACTATCTTTGTTGCATTTCAACTCCCACTGGCTCATTAAATATTTTAGGCTCATAAAGATTTTAAAGGCTTCGCCATACAGTTAACGTCATCTTATCTTCAAAGCGAAGACCACCACTGCTAGCTCTAGATCATGGACATGATAGTTTAATTCGTAAGTCTTGAGCTGCCAAGATGCATAGGCAATAACTCTGCCCTGCTGCATCAAGACACAACCCAAGCCTCTGTATGAAACATCACTATAAATTTCAAGGGTTAAAGTCATTTTTGGTCCCTGAAAATAGGGCCAATGTTCATTTCCATCCCAAAAATTTAAAATTTGTTCAATACGGTCCAAATCAGCATATACTGCCACTTATCAGTCCACATCAGCAAAATCACGACCTAAACATAATAATAAAAAGATTATATGCATTTCATTGGTATTCCACATGACCGCCACGTCAGCAATAGGGACCAAAAATGTCAAAATACGGAATATATAGGGACCCAAAATGTCAAAATATGCAATACATAGGGACCGTATGGAACAAATTTTGAATTTTGGGATAGAAATGAACATTGGTCCCGTTTTCAGGGACCAAAAATGGCTTTAACCCAAATTTCAAAACCTATGCCTACATGAGGTAAGGTGAAGATGGTAGCAGCCAGTCGGTTCTTCAGCTCTTGAAATATCTACTCACATTCCTTGGTCCACTTGAAGCTTGCATTCTTCCGCAACATCTTGGTCATAGGCTGCGCAATTGAAGAAAACACTTCCACGAATCGCCTGTAGTAACCGGGCAACCCCAGGAAGCTCCTAATCTCCTTAACTATTGTTGGGGCTTGCTAGAAAATTATTGACTAAATCTTCTTGGGATCCACATAGATCCCTGCCTCTAAGACCATATGTCCCAAGAACTTCACTTCTCCCAACCAAAAGTCACACTCATCTCCTTTTCCAGGGACATGTGTCACACCAGCTAGGTCAAGGGAATGAACCCTAACCTAAGGCTGTAAAACTGGTAATCACAAAAAATCAAGTAAAAGCGGAAGCTAATAAAGAAAACATATTATAACATAATCTCCAAACTCTAAATATTATTTAATACAACATTAAATAAAATACTATCTTAGACTTAAGAGTCTGAAATACACTCATAAAATATCATAAACATAACTGGGACACAGGGAGTTAGAGCCAGCTATTAAACATCTCCACTTAGACTCACGATTAGACAAATCGTCTATCTGGTCTCCTGTCTATCGTTTGCATCAAAAATATCATGAGAAAGGTGTTGAGCTACTGGAGCTCAGTGAATTAGGAACAAAATTGTCGGGTATTAAATGTACCCGTATAATTAAATAAAACTGTAAAACTGAAGCATAAAATATGCATATAAAATAACTGAAACTAAATACTCAAATTTGAAAGAAATGCTGGGCAAATAACATGTTGGTCAATGCATTATCTTCAATTTTTTTTAATCATGTCTATGCATAGAAATTTGATGTATGCATATATCTCATAATCTGTATCTATGTACTGTGAATGATTTCCAAAATTACCCTTTATAATTTGTACCAAATACCTCTGCGGTGGATCTCTAATCGCTACCGTAAGGTGGGTAACACGGAATCATCTGATCATCACAATACTATCATCTCTAACTACATATCTTCTTCAATACTACAGGACCAATGACCAACCGGTAGATCTATCCTCGCTACATAGGGTCAAATTATATACATACACTAGGCACTCCAAGAGTATGGAAAGGGGTTTAAATTTTATAAAAAGGAATGTTGTAAAACAGATAGTTTGTAATGAAAATCAGATTTTTAAATCACCACTTTCCTAACCTAATGTCGTACTCTCAAGCTCTATACGAGCCACCACTGGTACAAGCAAAAATATCTATAAAGTGTAGTATCTGTTTTTCTGTATTTGTTTCTCTATTTTGTTGTTGATTACTATGCATGAATGATTTTCTAAAACTCTGAAAGTTTTCAAGAAAATTCTAACTTATGCTTTTCAAATTGAATTCCAATCTGTAATAAAATGAAAATAAGATAAAAACTCGTACTGTACAGCTAGTTCCCTCACTTGAGTCTAGTCCGAGCTTAGGACTGGTTCGGTCCTTCGACAGTGGCTGACTTGCTTTTACCCTTTCCTTTTCCCTTTCCTTATAATCAAATACTATAGTTATGAATACAGAGACCGTATTCTTAACTCGTACTCTAATTTAAGCTCAATAGAATACGGTAAACTCATTAAGCTCTCTAAGCATGATTCTTACTTTAAATCTAATATATGCTTCTTAAATTCATGAATACTATGATTAAATTTCATAGCTTTAGTTTTATCGCTAAGAATATGATAAAAATACGAAGGACTGCAACATGCTCGTATTACTCCATACTTCCAATTATTCTTTAATTATATTTAAAATCACCTTCCTAACTTGATAACTAATCTATTAAGCATGGAATGTGGATGATTAACTAACATGGACGCATGAAAATAGAGATTAATAAATCTTAACTCTTATAGATTTTCATAAAAAAATCAGGCAGCATCTCCTTTATATTTATGCTCCCGAAATTATATAAACATTCTCTCAATAACAACTTAATAAACAACATACAATACATGGCAAGATCTAACATTTCACAACCGTATTATTTCATAACTCTAAACCTCTAATTTAGTTCATGGTTTCAAGTTCATCCTGCCGCAATTCACTAATAAACCTTCATTCAAGGTTTGAAAAGCTCACTAAGGGATCGAGCTTGAAATCTGGAGGATTTCTCGCGGGAGACAGGAGGTTGGCCTGATCTGAAGTGCAAGCGGAGTTAGAGCTCTCTGCTGAGATGGGGCGGAGCTGCGACGCCGGCTCATCGGCACGTGTAAGGAGTGGCGGCGCACAGTAGTGGCGGCGACGAGGCACGCCTCAAGGCTGTAGGGGATTGGTTGTGGAGGTGGGCACAACTCCGGCAGGGCGAGAGGCGGAACTCGCAGGCAGCGGCCAACGTGGCATTGACAAGGGACGACGGCTGCGCAGCAATGGGGCGCCGAGCTTGGAGCCTCGTGCGAGCACATACGAGGAGGTGGCGCGTAGGAAGAGAGGGCAGATAGGTGGTGGTGCGGCTGAGCTCGCCGGCAACTGACGACGGATGGCGAAGCATGGGTGCAGGTCTACGGTTTCGCCGGTGTGCGTGGTCTAGTGCACGAACGTAAGACTGATTCGAGAGAGGGGAAAGTTCTCTGAAGCTTAAATCGAGAGAGAGAGAGAGAGAGAGAGAGAGAGAGAGAGAGATGAGAGAGATGAGAGTTTTACTCTCTCTCTCTCTCTTTTCGTATATGTAGACTCATAATATTAAAATATTATATTCATTTATAATTTATAAATCTAATTATATAACTTATCTTTTAAAATTAGTTAATTAAACTATGTTATCTAAAAAAATATCTCCTACTAAAGGCCGAATAACTTTATTTGATCTTATCTTATCACTGTGTCGTCACAAGGGTGACTAATAATATTATCTAGTCTCTAACCCCAACCTAGATCCGGGAATCCCGGGTCAGACGACCCCAGTGACACTTGCTTACTGTAGCATCACGGGACGTCTCTTCTCCCGACCCAGATCCGTGTTTCTCGGCTCTACTTTATCTAGACTCTAACTTGTTCGGTATCTCCCACTTAATTAATCTAGATTAATTACTATTTAATTAATTTCTCATTTAATTAATCTAACTCTACTGACTATCCATCTCCAACTATTTTATGTAAAAATGGCCTTGCCCAATAAGGCCTTCTCTCGGCCCTATAGTTGCGAGGCCGGATTTCTGATTCATTAATTCCAGATTTTTTTTTTAACTTTAAGGTTACAATAATTAATCTAATTTCTGTGCTAATTAACCTCCTTTAAAATTTAAAATTTACTGAAAATTTATTTTGAAAAATTTGGGATGTTACACAAAGGTTCTTGCTTCGTCATAAGCAACGGGTAGCGGTTTCCACCCCAAATCTTATTATAGAACGATCGAAGGGACTAATCTTGTTACGGGTTTCGTCAGGACATGGCAGGATTCATCTCACCTTTGGTGTCAGGGAAACACAGTGCTAATTGCTATGAATAGTTTTTACAGAAAATCTGTTTTGCCTTGTACTCACACCCCCCATGTGTGTGTGTGGCCCTTTCTATGGTGCCCCTTACTAACTTAAGCATGGCCAAACTGGTTATAGATCTTATTCACTAAAGGGTCTCTCTTTAACTCTTCTAGTTTGGTAGTAGCTGCATACATCCAATGAAATAGCCATTTCCCCCGGTAGCTCATCAAGTCAATATTTGTGATGCCCAAGATCCGACTACTCAAGAGCGGCTTTCACGCATCAAATGTGATAGCTCTTTCTACCATCTTTTCTAGAAGGATATTCCTAATGTATCCGACTTTATGAATTTATTCACTACCAAAGATAAATACTTTTGTTTATAATTAATAGCAAAAACTAGTGGTTACAAACTAATCAAAATCCAAACCTAAGTAGACAAGTGATAATACAGTCAGGGTTTGCGCTCAAAATTTTGTGAGGTATCTGATAAAGGCAAAATTATGAAGTTTATTTTTGAAAAAAATTAGCCCCCAACACAATCACCGACCTAGACACAAAAGAAGACTCCCATTAATTTATTCATAGATCATCATAAATCAATACTCATCATGAACAATATAATTTCCTAATAGTTAATCTCTCCCTTACAATTAGATTGTGCAGTGTCCCCAATGAACACAATATATGTACTGAAAAGAATAAGTCATGTGAAAACAAGATGGGAGAGAAAGTGAACTTAGCTTAGTGTCTATCATTATGTATCCAATCCTTTCATTGTGGTTCCTGCCAAGTGTGAACTTCAACTTATCTTGAGAATATTGAAGGCACAAAAGGTGACGCTTCATAACATATAAAGAGACTAAACCCTTTGTGACAAACTGACTAAACTAAGAAGAAAATATGAAAGTGGTAAACCGAAAGTTATTAATAAAGATACTGTTTATATGCGGAAGTCCTCTATGTCGTCGCTGTCATCTGTATCATCTGCAGCATCCTCTCGATCTGCACCATCTCCAACAGCATCATCCCCAACTCCCACCCCCGTACCTTCTATAGACGATGTTCATGGTAACCGCCTTGGGATGCACACCCGTGCATCTTCGTTGCACCATCATACACAACAATATCTTTTATGAGTCAAAATTCCAATTAGATGCATGATATAATGCCCTACCCCGTGCATCTCTCTGTGTTGCTTCATTGCTCCATCTTTCTCTTCGATCCCTCTTGGACCTGTGTGTTAGTGACTCCAGAGACAAAGATTAGTTTGTTAAATACTCATGAATAACTAAATTATTGAGAAAATAATCAAATAGTGTAGTTTACCATGATTACATCTACTAAAACCTTATTATCAACTCGAAACCTAGCATTTTCGAGATTGTTGGCTAAAATTATTCAATTACGAGCACATTTTCTTGATCATACCATTAAGACAATACGGCTTGATAATGCCGGTGAATTTACATCCCAAGCATTTGATAACTACTCCATGTCCATTGAAAATAAAAGTTGAACATCTTATTGCTCATGTTCATACACAAAATGGCTTGACATAATCATTTATAAAGCGGTTCCAATTAATTGTTAGACCTTTGTTAATGAAAACAAAGCTTCCGGTCTTTGCTTGCGGACATGCAATTTTACATGCCGCAACATTTGTGCGCATAAGGCCAATAATTATCAAAAATTCTCCTTCCCTTCAATTGGTTTTTGGGCAAGAACCAAATATATCTCATTTGAGGATTTTTTGGTGTGGAGTATATATCCCAATTGCTCCCCCACAAAGGACTAAAATGGGTCCTCAAAGAAGATTGACGATATATGTTGGATATGAATCCCTTTCTATTATTAAATATCTTGAGCCATTGATAGGGGATGTTTTCACGGCTCGATTTACCGACTGTCATTTTGATGAAACAATTTTTCCAACATTAGGGGGAGAAAATGGAAAATGAAAATGTTGGAAAAAGAAATTACATGGAATGCTCAGAGTTTAAATCATCTTGATCCTTGCACAAAACAATGTTTGCAGATCAACTACCTGATACATTCTCTAATCCAAAACGAATAACAAATCACATATACCAGCAAAAAATGCCCGTATAGAATCAATGTCCTAGAAGGACCTTCTATAACAAATGAATCTAAAGTACGCCTGAAGCGTGGAAGACCAGCTGGTTCAAAAGATAAAAATCCTCGAAAAAAAAGAACAAAAGATCATGCATGCAATAAAGAAATGGCGAATAAAACGGATATTGAACTAAATGATAGAAAACTTCTATAAAAAGTTCAAGATCCTTAAATTAATCAGGAAAATTAGGAAATTTCCATCAATTATGTCTCAGATAGAAAAAATAGGAGAGAAAAGAAACAACTGTTGACAATATCTTTGCATATAATGTGGCAGTTGATCTTTCGAAAGAAGATAAGGATTCTGAGCCTAAATCTATTAAAGAATGTCGAAAAAGAAAAGATTCGCCAAAATGAAAAAAATGCAATCCAGACAGAGTTAAATTGTCTCATGAAATGAGCAGTTTTCGGACCCATAACTAAAACACCTGAATATATTAAACCATTTGGATATAAATGGGTATTTGTGCGAAAATGAAATGAGAAAAATGAAATTGTTAGATATAAAGCAAGACTCCTTACACAAGGGTTTTCACAAAGACCTAGAATTGATTATGAAGAAACTTACTCCAGTGTAATGGATACGATCATGTTTCGTTATCTAATTAGCCTTCCACTACATGAAAAATTACAAATGTAGTTAATGGATATTGTTATTGTATACTTATATGGCAAGCTGGATAATAATATATACATGAAAGTCCCAAAAGGACTTAAGATGCCTGAAGCATGTAATTCAAAATCCCAGGAGATGTATTCAATTAAGTTACAAAGATCTTTATATGGTTTGAAACAATCTGGGGGTATGTGATATCATCGCCTCAATGAATATTTGTTAAAGGAAGGGAATAAGAAAGACCCTATTTGCCCATGTGTGTTCTCAAAGAAATTCGAAAAGGGATTAATGATAACTGGGGTATATGTTGATGATTTAAATATAATTGGAACTCTTGAAGAGCTTCTAATTACCGTTGATTATTTGAAAAAAGAATTTGAAATGAAAGATCTGGGGTGAACAAAA
Source organism: Dioscorea zingiberensis (assembly GCA_026586065.1). Taxonomy (NCBI): domain Eukaryota; kingdom Viridiplantae; phylum Streptophyta; class Magnoliopsida; order Dioscoreales; family Dioscoreaceae; genus Dioscorea; species Dioscorea zingiberensis. The sequence goes on along the minus strand of CM048826.1, from coordinate 16,541,278 downwards.
TTTTTTCTCTGCCTGCAGCTCGAACACTTAGAGGGTGGTGTTGTTATCCACCAATCGGCATATATCAGAAAGGGTTTTTCAACGATTTAATATGGATAAGCATATCCATTAACAAGCCCTATAGTTGTTGGATACCTTGATATTCATAAAGACCCTTTTCGACCTCGAGAAGATAACGAAGATTTACTTGGTCCAAAAGTACCATATCTCAGTGCAATTGGTGCCTTGATATATCTTGCTAATTATACTCGATCAAATATAGCTTTTACTATAAATTTATTATCAAGATATAGTTCGGCACCAACATGGAGACATTGGAATGGTATTAAGCATATATTATGTTATGTTCAAGGAATAGTTGATATGAGTTTATTATATAAACGTGATTTAGAAGGACAATTGATTGGATATGCAGATGCAGGTTATTTATCTAACCCACACAAAGCCCGATCACAAACTAGTTATGTGTTTACACATAGGGGAACGACCATATCTTGGTATTCTATGAAGCAAACCATAGCTGCTACTTCTTCGAATCATGCAGAAATACTTGCAATTCATGAAGCAAGTCGTGAATGTGTTTTGTTAAAATCAATAACACACCATATTCAAGAAACTTGTGGCTTGTTGTCCCAGAAGGACACACCAACAATATTGTATGAAGACAATGCAGCTTGTATAGCTCAATTAAAAGGAGGATACATCAGAGGCGATAGAACAAAACATATATCACCAAAGTTATTTTTCACACATGATCTTGAGAAAAGGGTGATATTAATTTTTCAGAAAATACAATACAGTGAAAAGCCAGCAGATTTATTCACTAAGGCATTACCTACTTCAACTTTTGAGAAATTTGTTCGCAAGATTGGGATGCGTTGCCTTAGGGATTTTAAATAATGTTCTTTTCAGGGGCAGTCATATACGCGCTGTACTCTTTTTCCTTCGTCATGATTTTGTCCCACTGGATTTTTCAGACAAGGTCTTAATGAGGCAGTACAGGAAGCGTACATTAGGAAAGTTGTAATCTTTTTCCCTCATTAGGATTTTTTCCCACTGGGTTTTTTTACTAGTAAGGTTTTAACGAGGCAGATTCCTATACAATGGACATTCAAGGGGGAGTGTTATGAAATATTTTATTGGAGTGAATGTCCATTACGTTACCCTTACCCCTTTATTTCTTAACTCCCATTTTTTTTATCGTTTCAGTTACCCAAAAGGTTTCCATTCTCTTGTAATTCCTATATATATGTGGTTGTATCCAAGTTGTCGAATAACAACAACAAGAAGATCTTCCTCCGCATTTCTTTTGTCTTGCTCTTCTTAATTTTGTCTTCATCTTTCTATACTATTTTCCATAGTTTTTATAACAACAATTGATTAATTAGAGGGGCCAATGGGGAAGAGTTTCGAAAAGGATGGACTAACAAGGAATAAAAAAAATTAGAGTTTGATTGGTCAGTTACAAATAAATCATACCGCAAAAAATAATTTCACCTTTTTCCTATGGAAGCTCTATGTCGGCTTCGGATTTAGCAGGCTGTAAGAGAGAATAAAAGTATTCCTTTTTTTCTAGAATAATGATAAACAACCCGACAAGACTTCTCGAATTACTTTCCCGAACCTAACCCAGCTAGCTGGATTTTAAACCCCAGTAGCTGAATTTGTTAATCCAGCTAGCGGGGTTATATTAGAGAAAGCAATTCGGAAAACTTTGTCGGATTAAATATTATTACTCTTTTTTCTATCTAAGCTCCATTTAGGCTCCCGATTTACCATGCTGTAAGAGAGAATATAAGTAAGGTTTTTAATCTTTTTCATAAAAAAAACCACGTAGAAAAATTAAGAGTTGACGCCAAACAGGGTAGTGATTAACCTGCGGGCGGTGGTAACCAAGGAGATTGACAAAAGAACAAGAAAGGGGAAGACAAACAGAGAAGAAATTTTATGAAACCTCAAAGAAAAAATATTATTCAATAATCAATAACTTAAATTCAATCGACAAGCCGGGTTTAAATAGCTAGAAAAAAACTAACCAAGATAACTTAGAAAACCTATCTTCTTATCCAAATTTGCCCAAATCGGCAAATTTTGGTTAAAAAGAAAAACTTATTTATTCTAAAATAACTAAACAAATCAGGTTAGTCATAAAAATCCAAGATCAAATCAGATTCAAATCCTATCCTAAATTGGCATACGAAGTATTACCAAAAATGAAAAAACGACACCGAAAAACAAAGAAACGACGGGGAAAACAGTAGAATTTGAGGATGAAGAAAAGGTACCCCACGTGCGCGTCGAGACGAGCTTTTCGGATTTGGGTTGAGGGCGTGAATCTGATACATGTAGCCAAAATTTTGCCCAAACACTGAGTCAGACCCAAAACCGACCCAATCTTTGAATTGACTCGACCACCCCTGTCCTTACGTTAACCCACCAGCCTTGCAACATTTGACTCAAGTCTCCTACATCAGTCCTCCCGGGTTGGAAAGAACTCGACCCCGAGTTTGACTACACCTCTGTTGGTAGATTTGGATCTCCGTGCTTGATCACGCTCAAAACCCTGGAGATAGAAAGTAGGTTAGTAGTATTGGTTACCTGGCCAGGAGGGGCTTCATCCCGTCGAGGTGTCAACACAATCTTTCTCCCTAGATGCTAAAGGAATATGTACTCTTCCTCCGATCATGAATAGCACTACGATCATATTTCCAAGGCCGCCCCAACAATACATGACAAGTATCCATAGCCACGACATCACACCAAGCAGTGTCAAAATACTTTCCGCCAATGGAAAAAGACACGAGGCATCATCTGTCTACTTTTACCTCACTGCCTCTACTTAACCATGATAACTTGCACGGCTTTGGGTTCCGCTCTGTCTTCAACTGTAATTTTTGGACAGCCTCCTCGGACACCATATTTTTACAGCTGCCGCTATCAACGATCAACTTGCATACCTTGTCAGTAATTGTGCATGTCGTGAGAAAGATACTGTTTCTCAACCAGTCATCTCTTGAATCTTCCTTGGCGGTTAGTAAACTCTTGTGAGCAATTAAGGTCTCACAATGATGCGCTAAATCCGCAAGTGAACAGGTCGAATCAAGTAATAAAGTGGACTAATGTCGGGTTGTCGATCCTCAGGGAGAAAGGAAGTACTAGTAGTGACTATTCGTCTATTATCTAGTCGATCAAGATTGGTTGGTGGTGACTAAACCTAATTCTAAAATTAATAGTGTAAATTAACAAGTAAAATTGACCATGAAGACAATCAATCGATGAAGGGGATACTTGGGTTATTGAATCCCCCTTGGATGTTCTTAGAGATGGATAATGATATCTATGCTAAGTCTTAGTGAATCATTGGCCAAGGGTTCCTAATGTGATTTCATCCCCTCGGTCGAAGGTGATTACTCAACCTAGTGCCCTTACTAATTATGCTCTAGGGAACCTATCTCTTGGAAGAGTTAAGGGAATAAGACATCTAAAGGAGTTGCTCGCCTTAGTACCCGGGCTCCCGGTGTACTCATAGCCCTTTCTATTGAAGTTTGTCTACACATGGGGAGGCGCTCGCATCTTCCCCTATATGGACTATAGAAACCTCTCCGGGCTCTCGCAACGTAGAGGGCTTAATACCAACATACATAACATTCAATAGATCACAATGCATTCAACCAAGTAATTAATATAGAAAACAATATCAATTAAACATCATCCAAGGGTTCATTAACACCCAAGTATCAAGAAATTAGCTCTCCATTAATGGAGAGTGACAATCCATGCTAAAAAAGAAGGAAATCATAAAGTTCATGAGAGAAAAACCCCTAATGGCGATTGATGATGGATTCCTTGCTTCTCTATTGCCCCTTCTTCTCCTTCTTGAGCCTTTTGATGGGGGGAGCTCCTTCAATCTCTTCCTCCTTGATGGTGAAGAAGATGATGAAAACCTCCCCCAAACCTTGATTCTTTAGCTCCAAGATACTCCATGATACTCCAAAACCCTCACTAAGCTTTTATTTATATCCCCCCTAGGGTTTTGGGTTTATTTCCCGATTTTACCCTCGGTTCGACTAAAAACGCAGCTGTAGATTTACGATATACGACCCAGTATACATAGCATACGACCCCGTATATGACTCATACGACCCAGTATATGGACTCCCATACGGGGTCGTGTACTTCTCTGGGGTCCGTATACGGAGTCTTATCAGTCTGTTCAGGGGTCTGTATAATTCTCCAGGTCCATACGGGTCCGTATGAGACTCCGTATGGGTGGTTCTCCTGCTCTGTTTCCTCTGTTTTGGCCCGCATTCTCTTGAAAACTCTTCCCTTCCCTTGGGATCTCTATTTTCTGCCCTGTTTACAGAAACAAAGCCATTTTGAGTACAAGCGGGCCAATACTCCTCCAAAACTTATAGTAATATGCATGAATTTTATATATAAATGATGCTCATTTGAACACTTATTACATATCTCCACAGTTAAATGTTTGATTTTCATCAAGCAAAGAAAAGAAATTAATAAAAGAAGATAAGTGTTCAACCTTGGGCTCTACACACTATACATGAATTCTAGTGCAAGTGCACCACCTCATTATGTTTTCCTATTTCCACACCAGGGCTTAGATTGATCCTGTAACTTTTTCCATAAAGTCCTAAACAAAGCTTGTTCACTCCACATGCCATGTTCTAAGGTCTCAATAAGGCAAGCATGCCCTCAATGGACTCTACAAAGTCCTTGAGGCCCTAAGGTCAAAAGAGTTACTTCCCTATTAGTTGAACGGTGGACAGGCACAACAATAATATATATATATATATATATATATATATATATATATATATATATATATATATATATATATATATATTCCATTTAGGTAGGGCATCTTTGTTAAATCCGACTTTCCCGTGCTAGAGATCAAGGTAGAGTGTAATTCCCCCCTTTTGCATAGGACCCATGCTGATTAGGCACCCGAACACTTAGCTACTCAGGTGGTTACAACTTTACCTAGATGTTCATGCTAAGTAGTGATTTTTCGAAATGGAGAGCACTCTAGTTAGGAGCCAGAACTCCAAACTAGTTCATCACCATTAGCAGCGAAACACTGTCTTTCTTAACTTACATTATGTGCAAAACTATTTTATTTTCATTGTACTTGTCCACTATGTATATTATGAGGGGTTAACAGATTTTAACTAGTGCCACGAAATTTCTTGGAGCCATTGAAAACAATGCTTAGCTAGTCAAGTCAAAAGAACATGGCAATGGGTTATCTATTGTCTTTCACAATCATAATTGTCACAAAGATGATCTCTATATGCCCATGGTGTTTCAATTGGAAACATTTCAAATCACAAATGGTGTACTGGAAAAAGAAAATTCATGTCACATTTATCTATTCACAAGGTTATCATACATATCAAGCATAATTATCACAAAAATATCTACAATGAATGATCTTAATAGCTACCTATCTCCACACTTAAAGATTTGCAATAACCTTAAGAAGAGATAGGTAGCCACCCATCCCCACTCTAGAATTTTGCATTGTCCTCAATGCAAGAAAATTAAATTCAGGGCATGTAATTAGTGAAGAAAGGTGAATGATACTCCCCTAAATGTAGTTGCCGAGAATCGTTGGTGGGAGTGGAGGATTGCTTTGCTTATCTAGGGCTGGGGGTCCAAAGTTGCATTCTGCAAACATAGAGAAGACATCAACTTCAGTAAAGTGCAAAACAAGAAAATCCACATAACAAAAATAAGGGGTAGGTAGCAGGGCGATGCCCTTGCTCAATGTACCACAATGCACGAAAATAAAGAAGTAACAAGTGCAAATAACATGTATCCAAATAAAGAATGACAAGATATGAAAGTAATGTCTCAAACGTCCCACTGGGGCTCATCATCGGCTAGTGTTGGAGGCGGAGGGTGTGTAAAGGCGGCATGTCCACGAATGAATAGAAAGAGCTCGGAAAACTGATCCCCTAGCCGTCGCTGCTCCGCTAGAATGGTGTCCTGGAAAGCCCGCATCTCTGTGATCTGCTCCTCCAGCCTCATGTATTGGCTCCTGGATGCAAAGGGGCTACTGGATGCTGAAGATAGTCGTGCAGAAAACTCAGCCGCATCGGAGTCATCAGAATCGGATCCCTCCTCCTCTGAACAGTCCGAGACATGACCAACAAGTGTGTAACGTCCACCAGCTCGCCGCATCAGTCCAATCTGACCGAGGAGTGTCATGTCTAGTGGGGAGACTACCTGCTGGTGCTGCTCTCCCTCCAACTCCGCCTCGAGACCCATGCCAATGATCAGCCGTGTGATATAGGGTCCGGCATGGATGTCGGTGAGTCTGGTGTTCTGCCCCTGATGCGCCAGATAATCGGCGAGCACATATCCCAAGTGGATCGGAACTCGTTCAATAAGGCTGTAGAGAAATATGCGATCAGTAACGATGACTACTCCGCAATTGTCGCTGCAAGCTGCTATCGTGCGGCTGATTGTCTATTATATGGGACGCTTTGTTGCTGTCATGCCGCCCGCCTAACTGCACCCAGAAGCTCACTGAGGAAATGTGCCCTAGGAGAAGGCGGTAAGCAGCTCGGCGTACTCTCGCGTGTACGTATGCTCGCAATCGTATAACCCCATGTATAACGCAAACTGAGTGTAGCTCATCGCCCTCTGCCTCCTGAAGAGCTGAAACGTAATGGCGGTGCGGTTCTGCTCTCCCACCGCAGTCCTATCGGCTTCAAAGGTGCTCAACATCTTTAGAGTGGGGCGGCGGAATACCTCATAACTGAGGGAGAAAATCCTGGCCCAACCGCCGAATGAAACCATCTCCCGAACTCGATCGGCAATACCAAGCTGGGTAAGAGCCCCCCAGTCAATGATACGGGTCCGGCCAAATCGACGGGAGGAAAGACGGATGTATTGGATGCGGTGGGCCTCATTAGTGAATTGTGGCTCGGTTGATGACAATCTGGCCCCTGTTCGGCGCTACTTCGTTGTTGTTAGCTTCCTCGGCATCTCTGCAACTAAATAAGGAATATTAGTGTCGATGAAGCTCAAGGGGCATAGCAAAATTTACAAGAAAAAGCCCGAAATTACCCCTATACGGGGTAACATACGGGCTGTCAGGAGGTCATATACGGGGGACAGGCCCCCATACGACTCCGTATGGGACCCCGTATGGAGCTGGCCGCGGGCTTACCGACGGCCGCGACTGAACTCGGCCCCATTTTTACATTTTTCGCATCCACAACACTCTCACAACATACTACATTCATCCAATGCAATTATTACAACAAAATTAGCACAAGATTTCATCCATTCATGACATTCCTCATTCGAAATCGAATTCATGTAAATCTAGGTTTTTAAAACATGTAAAAGATATACACAATTGATAAATCGAGTGATTGACGCATACCTAGAGAAGATTAGGCCTTAATTCGAAGAGGAATGGTCGCCGCGTCGCAAAGAGGGGGTGTGGGGTTGTTAGGGCACGAGGTGAATAAGTGAAAGTGAAAAGAAAGGATAAAGGGGGCACTATTTAAAGCGCCCGCACTCGTGTCCTCGTCAGATTCCATACGGACTCCTATACGGGGTCGTATGGGATCTATAGCGAAGTCCGTATGGCCTTACATCTCCCTATCTCTGACTTTGTCAGTCCGTATGGGATCCCGTATACACCTGGGTTGAGGCTTATACAGCCTTTCCAGGGTTCATTCATGCCCCTCTCTTTACATGGCCTAATAAAGATCAATATACTACCTCTAATAACAGCATCCAGCTCAAGAATACAAAGAATTGGACAGAAATACAACTTTTATTTATTCCAAAGATCACTAACTAGAAACGAAAAATTGCAAAAGATAGTAAAAGAGAGTTTTAGAACTTGGGTTGCCTCCCAAGAAGCGCTTGTTTGACATCACTAGCTCGACATACCTTCATTTTACCTTATGGAGGTTCAAATACCTTGGAGATTCCATCGACCTTTCCACTAAAACATTGTCCAAACAAACATTCACCCAAGAGTGCATAAATAGAATGATCTTTCACGTTCATACCTGGGTCTTCAGTTGAAGGAGTGGAGTGAAGAGATGTGGTAATTACCCCTTCTTTTTGCACTCTCTTCCAGCGTTTCTTCAAGGCCGGGGTGGGTCTCCTCTTCTTCTCCGCTCTTTCAGCTTTGGCCTGAGTTTCCTTTTTTGGTGCGGCAGAATTTCCTTGAACTCCTTCTGGCGTGCCTTTCTCTTCACTCAACTCATCATGCAAAGGGTCTATTGCCAAGAGATCCTCTATGCAAGCGGAGGTGATCAAATCAACATCATCCACACTGTAAGATGTGTCATCTTGAGCCATGGTATACCGCATTGCCTCGGGAATCTTGAATACAACCTCTTCATCCCCTACCCTTAGCGCAAGCTTGCCTTGGGCATGATCTTCAAGTGCTTGAGCAGTAGCAAGGAAAGGACGCCCCAAGATGATGGGTACCTCGACATTGTCGTCTACATCCAAGAGTATAAAATCAGCCGGAAACACAAAGTCGTTGATTGTGATAAGGACATCTTCGGCTAATCCCTTTGGCCTTTTCACGGATTGATCCATCAATTGCAACGTCATTCCAGTTGCCTTTGGATCTTCAAGCCCAAGCTTCATGTATAGATTGTATGGCATTACATTGATGCTTGCACCCGAATCCGCTAATGCCTTCTTTGCCACTCCTCCCCCAAGTGTGCAAGGAACGATGAAGCTACCCGGATCTTTCAGCTTTTTGGGAACATCTTGTTGTACAATGGCCGAGCATTGGGCGTTGAGGGTAACTGCAGCCGCATCCTCTAGCTTCCTTTTGTTGGAGAGGAGGTCCTTTATGAACTTTGCATACTTTGGCATCTTAGCTAGAACCTCCACTAATGGCAAGTTAATGTGCAATTGCTTCAACATGCTAGAGAACTTCGCAAATTGAGCATCTTCCTTGTCCTTCTTCAATCTAGCGGGATAAGGGATCTTCGGTTGATATTGAGGTGGAGATGGTGCTTCGTCTCTTTCTTTTGTCCCCTCTTTAGAATTTGCCAATGGTGCCGAGTCTTCCTCTTCAATTACCTTCTTCTCTTGAGATCTTTGCATCGGGGAACTAACCTGTCTTCCACTTCTCAAAGTGATTGACTTGCATTGTTCGCGAGGGTTTGCCTCAGTATTACTCGGTAAGCTCCCTTGGGACCTCTCTGAAAGAGTCTTGGCTATCTGGCCCATTTGGTTCTCCAAATTTTGCACCGTGGCTTGCAAATTCCGGATAGATGCCTCATTGTTTTGTAGCATCTTCAACATCATTTCCTCCATGTTGGGCTTCCGTTCTTGTGGCTTTGGGGGATGTTGAAAGCCCGGTGGGCATTGCCCTCCTTGAGGATTCCCATAAGACAAAGCAAGGTGATTCCACTTTGGTACAAAAGCCCTATATTGCCCATCCGGTTACCTTTGATTGTTGCCCAAATATTGTAGTTTCTCTAGAGGCATGGTATAAATGCTTGCAATGGGACAATGAGTCATATCGTGTCCTCCCCCACATGTGCTACAAGACATTACCGGGGTTGGCCTCGAGCTACCACCGGTGGTTAGTGCATCGATCTTCCTTGTCAAGGCTTCAAGTTTATCGGCAAGAACTGTATCGGTTGCATTGGTTCCATCCGAGGAGCCTACTACTTTAACTTGCTTTCCTCTAGTAGACCAGTATGCCTCATTGCTTGACATATCTTCAAAAATCTTCTCGGCCTTATCCGGATATTTGTTTCCCAAAGAACCTCCGGCGGCCGCATCTACCAATTGTCTTGTTGAATCATCCAAGCCATTATAAAATGTACGGACCTTGGCACAAGGATCCAAACCATGTTAGGGGCATCGCCGGAGTAAATCCTTATATCTTTCATAAGCTTCGAAGAATGTTTCCATATGCCCTTGCTTGAAAGAAGAGATGTCTAATCTGAGCTTCCCGGCTTTGCTTGGTGGAAAATATCGGCCAAGGAATTTATCAAGCATCTCGGCCCAAGTTCGAATAGATCCCGCCGGAAGCGAATTCAACCATCTATAGGCTCCATCTCTCAAACTGAACGGAAATAACCTCAATCGAATAGCATCATTGGGAACTCCATTAATCTTGAACATATTGCAAATTTGGACGAACTTAGCAATGTGAGCATGTGGATCCTCATCCGGCCTCCCATCAAATTGAGCTGTATTTTGAATATTTGACAATGTGCTTGCTTTGATCTCAAAATTGTTCAGATTGACATTTGGGGGGTGCACACTGAATTCTCTAGTGAGACCTTTCATGTTCGGAGAGTGTGAGCCTTCTTCCTGCCAAGATAGGTTCCCCAATGATTTCAACACTGCGCTAAATGGGCAAGGTGTTCTCTGACTCTGAGGAGGGTCCTGGATTTGATGCCTCCACTTCTCTCAACCTCTTGTGGAAAGTTCTATCGATTTCACTATCCGCTTCAACAAGATTCTTAGGATTTTTCCGGGTCATACACCAACACCTCGGGCAAACGATTGTGAGAAAAATTAGTACTCAAGAGATCAAACAATTATTGAAACAAAATAAAAACTGAAAGTAAATGACTAAATTAATAAACTCCTAGCTTTCCTAGTAGTCCTAAATCTCCGCGGCAACGGCGCCAAAAACTTCATGCGCTAAATTAACAAGTGAACGGGTCGAATCAAGTAATAAAGTGGACTAATGTCGGGTTGTCGATCCTCAGGGAGAAAGGAAGTACTAGTAGTGACTATTAGTCTATTATCTAGTCGATCAAGATTGGTTGGTGGTGACTAAACCTAATTCTAAAATTAATAGTGCAAATTAACAAGTAAAATTGACCTTCAAGACAATCAATCGATGAAGGGGATACTTGTGTTATTGAATCCCCCTTGAATGTTCTTAGAGATGGATAATGATATCTATGCTAAGTCTTGGTGAATCATTGGCCAAGGGTTCCTAATATGATTTCATCCCCTCGCTCGAGGGTGATTACTCAACCTAGTGCCCTTACTAATTATGCTCTAGGGAACCTATCTCTTGGAAGAGCTAAGGGAATAAGACATCTAAAGGAGTTGCTCGCCTTAGTACCCGAGCGCCCGGTGTACTCTAGCCCTTTCTATTGAAGTTTGTCTACACATGGGGAGGCGCTCGCATCTTCCCCCATATGGACTATAGAAACCTCTCCAGGCTCTCGCAACGTAGAGGGGTTAATACCACCATACATAACATTCAATAGATTACAATGCATTCAACCAAGCAATTAACATAAAAAACAATATCAATTAAACATCATCCAAGGGTTCATCAACACCCAAGTATCAAGAAATTAGCTCTCCATCAATGGAGAGTGACAATCCAAGCTAAAAGAGAAGGAAATCATAAAGTTCATGAGAGAAAAACCTCTAATGGCGATTGATGATGGATTCCTTGCTTCTCTATTGCCCCTTCTTCTCCTTCTTGAGCCTTTTGATGGGGGGAACTCCTTCAATCTCCTCCTCCTTGATGGTGAAGAAGATGATGAAAACCTCCCCAAACGTTGATTCTTTAGCTCCAAGATACTCCAAGATGACCCAAAACCCTTACTAAGCTTTTTATTTATATCCCCCCTAGGGTTTTGGGTTTATTTCCCGATTTTACCCTCGGTTCGACTAAAAACGCAGCTGCAGCTTTTTGATATACGACCCAGTATACATAGCATACGACCCCGTATACGACCCATACGATCCAGTATACGGACTCCCATACGGGGTCGTGTACTTCTCTGGGGTCCGTATACGGAGTCTTGTCAGTCCGTTCAGGGGTCCGTATAATTCTCCAGGTCCATACGGGTCCGTATGAGACTCCGTATGGGTGGTTCACCTCCTTTGTTTGCTGTTTTGGCCCGCATTCTCTTGAAAACGCTTTTCTTCTCTTGGGATCTCTATTTTCTGCCCTGTTTACAGAAACAAAGCCATTTTGAGTACAAGCAGGCCAATACTCCTCCAAAACTTATAGTAATATGCATGAATTTTATATATAGATGATGCTAATTTGAACACTTATCACACAACCGTCCCCACACAACACATCAAAAGCCCCATCGTCGCCATCCTTGTGATCATCATAAACTGGCTCCCTAGTCTTCTCAGCCTCGTCCACCTTGTCCTCTTCAATCAGCAGGTTCTTCCCCTTCTGACTAGCGGATTTTCGACATTTAGGTGACTTGTGCCCCTGCTCACCACATCGATAACAACGAACAGTAAAGTTAGAACTACCTGTCGTTGGTTGCTGAACGGGGCGGGATACCTTGTGGCGAACCGATTGGCTGCTCTGATCGCTCCTAATTAGTGGTCTTCTGTTCTACGCTTTTCAACAGAGACGGCGCGTTGGTATGCTTCAAAAACGGTCCATAACGAGTGCAGACTGAGAACATCATGCAATGGTTAGCGTAGACCTACCAGATATCGAGCCACCAGTTACTCCTCCGTCTCGGGTAAGTCGTTCCGTGCGATCAATTGGTAGAAGTCCTCTCTGTACTCATCATCGATCTTATGCCCTGTCTCAACGTATGAAGCCGTTGAAACAAGGTTTGGGTGTAGCCGAAGGGGAGGAAGTGCCCCTTCATCTTCTTTTTCATCTTGTCCCAATCTACAATCTTTGGTTTGCCTTATCGATCTCGTAAACGTCGCAGCTGCTCCCACCACGCAGATGCTCGGCCCTCAACTTAATGGCAACTAGCTTCACCTTCAGATGATCAGGGACCTCCTTGTACTCAAATATCCTCTCTATCCCATTCAGCCAGTCGATGAAGACTTCAGCATGTAGGGTTCTAGTAAATTCGGGCAACTCCACCCGAAAGCCGAGATCTCCATGACGCTCCTCTCGTGCACGGTGCTCTCTGGATTGCCCACGCCGGGAATAAGGGTTAACGAAGATAGACTCAGAGTCGTGGTCTGAAACCTCACGATCCCCCAAATCTCGCGCCACCAACCGTTGGGTAAAGTCCGCTACTTGTCTTTGTAGATCCTCGTTCATCGCTTCCAAGGCGATTGGGTCTTGAGACGGACCTTCCTCTGCCGGGACATATCCACCACGACGACCACCACGACCACCACGACCTTCAACCATTGATGTCGATACCATAGGAAGAAGACGAGCTCTGATACCAACTGATGCCGGGCAGGGTAGTGATTAACCTGCGGGCGGTGGTAACCAGGGGATTGACAAAAGAACAAGAAAGGGGAAGACAAAAAGAGAAGAAAGTCTCTTAAACTTCAAAGAAAAAATATTATTCAATAATCAATGACTAAAATTCAATCCACAAGCCGGGTTTAAATAGCTTGAAAAAAACTAACCTAAATAGCCTTGCAAAACCTATCTTCTTATCCAAATTTGCCCTTATCGGCAAATTTTGGTCTAAAAGAAAATCTTATCTAATCCTAAAATAACCAAATAAAACAGATAACTCCTAAAAATCCGAGATCATATCGGATTCAAATTCTATCCTAAATTGGCATGCGAAGTATTATCAAAAAAAAAAACACCAAAAAACGAAAAAACGATACGAAAAACAGTGGAATTTGAGGATGAAGGAAAGATCCATCAAGAAAAGCTTGATGGACCCCACGCGCGCGTCGAGAGAAGCTTTCCAAATTGGGGTTGAGCGCGTGAATCTTACCCCTGTAACCAAAGTTATGGCTCAAACACCGAACCGCACCCAAAACCGATCCAATCATAAAATTGACACGACCACCTCCCGTCTTTATGTTGACCCGCCAACCCGACAACATCTGACTCAAGCCTCCTGCATCAAAAGTTATATCTAATTCCTATTAAAAATTAAGGTTGTTAGAAAAAGATTGATGATGAGTTTTCAGTAATTGTTTAATATATAGATATGTGCAAATAGGTTTCCAAAACTTCCAAATACGTTCATTATCAAAAGGTTTCCGTAATCGATGTAAACCACTTAATGCGATATCATTTATTAATCTAGGTATTATCAAAATTGCACATTAAAATTAACTTAGCTAGAAACTTACTACGTCAAAGTTAGGACTGCCAACATAAGCTAAGCACGCCGCTGTGCCGCGAAGGTCACCATACTTTCGAAATAACGAAGCATGCAATAAACAAGACGTTTCAAACGCATATAAAGTAGCCAATGTTAACCATCAAAGAAAAATAAAATACTCATCTAATGTGATATTTCTCTACTTGGATAAAAAAAATAAAATAAATAAAATAAAATAATTCTCTACTTAGAGGAAAAAGTTCTATTTTTTCACTACAATCGAACATATCAGTCAAAGACCCCACATAGAAATGAGAGGTAATCTGTTTACATAATGAAGAGTATCAAAAAACACAAGTCCGGTGTAATCTACCCATGCATGGCGTTGTGCAACTTAAGTAATTTGACACAGCATTATCATATCAGATGAAAAATTAAAAAACAAAAAATCAACAGGTAACTCGTGGATGCATATTAAGGGCACTCAAAATAGTTGACCAATATAGACATTTTCCCCTAAAGTATGACACATATTTATGAAAGTTCAACCTGATGTGTCACAAATCAATGAAATTACAGATGTGGATGATATGACTTTTATGCTGCAAGCAACCCTCCATAACTATATCTGATATTTGTGGCAGGAAATGCTACTCAGAGGCGAAAAACCTGTCACAGAAACAATAATTTAATGGTCTTCAAGCAGACATTGAGGCAAAATATTACAATGTCTCCGGAATGAAGCTTCCAAGAAAATAACATGAAAATCCACAGCTTCAGCCAAAGGTGTCACAGCCTAGCGGCAAGGTCGTCCGCACACGAGATAAGAACCTAGGTTCGAATCTCCTCTATGATGGAGTGAGTGCGTATGATGTGGGTCACCTAGTAGGTGTGGCCCATGCACACACAGCTAAGTTCTGTGTGGGATTGGTAGTCACGGGCGGTAAAAACGGGGCGGTCTGAACCCTTCGGATGGTCTGCACACAGTGTATTATCCCGCGGGCGGTCAAGTCGTGCCCCCGAGTGAAACCCGTGATAGTCCGATCCATGTGCACGTCCTATCTTGAACAGAATCGGGTTTATCCCCTTGTTTAAAAAAAAAATTCACAGCTTCAATAAAATAAAACTTTATTGGAGCAATAATCAAGGTATTTCAACATAAACACTTTTACATATCATACATGTTCCCAAAATTGAGGAGCCCTCTAGGTATGCCACACATGACACTGAAAAGGCTTGACAAGATCTAAAGAAATACCATCTACAGCATTCACTAATTAATAAAGCATTTAGAGTTCAAACTATTGTTCTTTAGAGATATCCGCAGAACTGTTACTGAAAATATCACAATGAAAATTATTTTACCAACATAGACTAGAAGCCGTAATTGAAGGAAACAATTAAAGCCAAGGACCATGTTTTGGAAAGGAGACCCAACAGGAGGAAATCCCACTAGCAAGGAGCTTAAAACATTTTGTGGCACTGCCACACTAGCCAAATAACTGCCATCACTTTAGTGTCATAGTAAGAACATAGTAAGAATATCATAGAATCATCATCTCTGAATATTTCTCTTCCTAATGTTTTTAATCAAATTGACCGGAATGCAATAATTCATCAGAGAGTGGAGTAAAACATCAACTCAAAAATGGTAATGTTATTTCATGAAGAACCTTTATTGACAAACTATACAACATCAATTTTGGATCTAGCCATTAGACATTAATATACAACCAAACAAGAGTATGCAATAAGATCAACAACCACCTGGAAACAAAATAATCATATCTGACACAAAGCATACCATGTTTTTATGCTTTCTCAGTAAAACAAAAGCATAAACTACAAACATAACAATAATCGCATAAATTAAAAATGATCAACCTCGCATAAATTAAAAAAAGATCAACTTTTTTTTTTCTTCTATTGGTTAGAAGGACAAAAAACAATTAAAGAATTCACATTAGACTTATATAATGAACAGGTGTAGGTAGGAAGAACGGTTTATCTTAAATCAACATGTATGGTGCTAGTTGGTGCCTCCTAAAAGGATCGAACTCGAAGTAACCAATGAAGTGTTTGGGAAAATTGATTTAAACTAAAATCAACATCAATGCTGTAAACAGAGAAGTCTCAAAGGATGTCAAATTCAAAGTCCACAAACCAGTTGGATACCGCAATGTTTGGATACAGCAATCCACTTCACATTTGAGTACCTTATCATCATTATTAAAATTAAAAACATAATAAAAAGAAAAAGAAAAAAAAACTAATCAACAGATAATTACATAAAATGTACTAGCTTTCATAAAGGACTTTACTAGTAACCCTAGCATATAAGTAGCTTGAATATAAATAGAAACATTCTTGTAGTTCTTTTGCTCTCCCCACAAACAAGAAAAAGATGCATGCAAAACAAACTACAAACAGGTTTATGGAATTATTAACCATCCACAAGACCTACTGAAATTCATGTTGTAGTAACAAGGCTACATAAATATTAGTTTTGTTTTTTTGGTAAGAAAGAGCTGCCACAGGTAATTTATACACAAAATACAACAGAATTCAAAATACTGGCATATTAAGAACAGCATGCCTCTGCACTAGCATTCTGGGACAGTTGACCAGCTGCAGCATTCTCTTGGCATCTATCTGCTTTAGCTTGGCAAGGCAGAGAAGGATAAGACCACGTTAATTAGCATAGCATATAAATCACATCCCAATAATAAAATAATCACATTAGCAAACACAACCGAGAAAGATGTTTAAGATGCTAACCCTTGGGAGGAACCAGAGTCTTTGTTAGCCAGCTCTTTGTTAGCAGGCTCTTTGTTAACCGGCTCTTTAACCTTCTACAGAATAAATAAATAAATAAATAAAAGCATCCATTCAAAGGCGACATCTTCGCAACAACGAGAGAACACTACCTTGGCCTCATAACCACCAGGACGCCACCAACTGAGTGGAGGCAACTCAATCCCTTTCATCTTGGCGATATCCAGAATATCAATGTCTCCCACACTCTTATCAATTTTGTCCGAAAAATACTTGGCCAATTCAGCAAGATCCCTTGAGAGATTCACAACCTTTGGATGGTTTCCCCTGACCTCCGCTCCGGCGTGGTTCACTAATGAAGCTGGGAGCTTGCGCCTACCGTCAGCTGGGGGCTTGTATACGAGAACATCCTCCAGTATCTCCAGAGACTGGTGGCGGTACTTCTTTCCCTCTGCGGGGTTCTCTTTGGGAGACTCCAGGGCTGGGGAAGGTGGTAACCCAAGGTCCGGGATGGCGGCATCGGTGGTAGTGGCAACATTGGCAGTCGCGGTATTGTGGGCATTAGCGGCAGCATTGGCGGAGTCGGCCTCGTCGACGGTAGTGGCAGCACCGTTGATGGTGGCGGCGTCGAGGGAGTTGGGAGGGGAGTAGAAGAGAATGGGGGCGTCCGCAAAGGGGACAGAGGCACGGTCCATGGAGCTGGAAGACGAGGAGCAGACAATCCCGGATCCATGGGAGAGCGAGAGCTTGTCAAGGTCGGCATCAAAGGCGAAGGGGTCAGTCATGGCGGCGCAGTTAGGGTTTCGCTAGCGACTCCGCTTTGGTTTTTTACTTTTTACCCCGCCAGAAAGTTTCTGTGTGGTTTTTTTTTTGTTTTATAAAATGTGAATAAACCACTTTTATTGATATATAAATTGAGAGCATAAAAATATGATACAATAGCATATAAAATATGTTTGGCAGAGATTTATCTGTCTAGACTCTTTCACATATTACGGTAGTGGAGTTTTGTGACCTAACATTAGTGGCAAACTTATTCTGCCTTGGATTGGCCAGCATCTCTAGCACTTATGTTTGGGTCAGGGGGTCTTCATCCTCAAAATCTGTGCTTAACGGTTGGAGGTGGGTTCCCTCTCGTGTGGCCTCTAGGCTTCTTTTCATAGTTATTTCTACTCATTGTAGTTGGGGTCTTTTGGTTTGGGAGCTACATTGATCCAGGACAGTAGGACAAAGTCAATTGAGCGGATGAGTTAGTTTTATGAAAACAAGTTGTTTGTCATGGAAGCAGCGCCTATTCCTTTACAATCATATACTCCATGTTAATTCAGTATGCTTGTGGAAAACTGAGGTTTAAGGATTGTGATAAAATAAGATGTCCATGCTATAAGTGTCAAAACCACAGTTATGAATTGGTTGATGATGTGGAGTTGCACATTCTGAGGGATGGGTTTACTCAAAATTATCATCAATGGGTTTGCCATGGGAATCTTTAGTAAATGCAAACTGTAGTGAACCTTAGTGCAATACTTCAAGATCAAAAGATGAAGAAGGATAAAGTTCATAAAGGGACATGATTGTTGATGTAATTGGTCCTAACTTTGACCCATGTCATGATGCAAATAAAGAAGAAATACCAACCCCCATAACTAAGAAATTGTAAAATATGCTTGACACAACAGATGAACCATTATGGCCTGGATATGAAGCGCACACTCAATTATCTACTGGGTCAAGATTCTTAAACTTAAAAATCTGAGTTTCATAGGTCGGAGAAGTGATATGATGTTGTATTACAATTTATAAAAGAGGCATTACTATTTGTGACGGATATATTTGGTGAAGACAGGTGTCATTGACCTAAAGGACCACCTGTTCCTTTGACCACATGGCAATATCACCACCTTTGCACAATTCCGTTCGGCAAATAACGTGAGGATTCAATCCTACGAACAAGTCTGTCGGAATTGTAGCAACCCTCTTATACAGCGCTTGAGGTGGGGAAAGAGAGATAAATATCTAACGCCTCTACAGTGAGTAGGCCTTATCCACTTGCTACATCTACAGTGAGTAGGCCTTATCCACTTGCTACAGTGGGCAGATATTTATTCTATTTTACCTACGTGGCATCTACACGTTAGGCAGCAGACATTTTCCTACCGCCTTAGGAGATATTTACCTAACTCACCGCCTTACCCCACTGCCTTTCAAGATATTTTCTTGCCGCCTCATGAGTTCTCATTCACCGCCTTATTCCACCGCCTTTCCTGAACCGCCTCTAAGGTGCTATAAAAGGAGAGCGGTAATAGAAGAAAGGGGACCCCCGAAAAACTCATCACACAAAGAACTGTCTAAATCTAAGACTCTTTACTCAAGTTTTCTGACTTAAGCATCGGAGCTGAATCCGGGCAGAGAGGCCCAATTCCGATCACTGCCCTCTCCTTTTTGCAGGTTCGCCTATGGGTAATTCCGATCGGAGTTTCAGGATGTTCTCTGCGCTCCCTGTTCGTAAGCAGAAGTAAGCGTCCACACCAACTATAAATTTTAACCGTTGGTCGAAAGCTGAGGCCAGATCACGAGGCAACAGTAGCCAAAGCGTGACGTGGGCCAGTTTTTAGCATCAACAGTTTGCCGCCGTCTGTGGGGACCCTTACGAAAAGCCAAATGACCACTACCAGAAGATCAAAACGAATCCAAGAACAAGGAGCCCCAAGTAATCCCGAAGGGCCTGGCGAGGTCCGAGGACATGAGGAAATCCGGTCAGATAATCCACCCATCTTACCTCCATCAGAAAATCCTTCCGTCCAACCCCAAGAATCTGTTCCGGAGTTTTATCTTAACATACAGCAACAATTGGAGCGGTTGACTCAGTCGCTCATACTTTGACCTATCCTCAGCCTCCTCCTACACAAGTTCCAACACCAAACATACCAATGCCCCAGGATAATTCCGAAAGTAGAGGGAGGACAAGAACCCGCACCCATAAAGAGAGGAAAGAAAGGACCGCCTTTTCCGCTAGTTGAACCCCCTCGCTCGACGCATGACAAAGAAGCCACTACAAGAACCGAAGCGGACAAGGACAGAGCGGAATAGTCCATCTGTTCAAGCGGTTGATAGAAGAACTCAGCAGCGGGACCTCTCTCAAGAAAACAGGAAGTCCGAGCGACATATTCTCAGTATGTGTTCGCCTTTTGTCAAGGAAATATTGGGAGAACAAGTTCCTGATAGCTTCAGGCCACCGGTTATGATCGCATATGAAGGCAAAACCGATCCGTCTTGTCACCTGAAGTCTTTCCGGTCGAAGATGCTCCTCACTGGAATCACAGACGCTCGCATGTGCCCAGCTTTTCCCGCCACCTTAGAGGGGAAAGCGCAAGACTGGTTTGTCGATCTCCCATCTAGCACAATTACTTCTTTTCAGATTTTAGCAGATCGCTTTCTAGCCTATTTTGCCAATTACTCAAAGCAGAAGAAAACTCCATCTACCCTTCTGCGTGTTAAACAACGAAAGGGAGAAACACTCCAGGCTTATTTAAATCGTTACATAGACGAAAAAGCAAATGTCGCAGACCTCCTTCCGCGAATGGCCGTAACCTTCTTAATGGAGGGACTGTTAGAATCCCCCTTTCGTTTTTCCCTCACTTTGGATCCACCAAAACCATTCCATACTTATGATCCATGCCCAAAAATATATCAATTCTGAGGAAATTTATACGGGTTGGGAAGAGGAGGCTAGGCGTGGACCTGTGGACACCCAGAAGGGAAAAACCCACCACAATGTCAACAGAAGGCCTCCGGATGTACGAAAGGAAAGAGGATCGCATAGGGATAACAAGGGCGCAAACAGAGGTCCGAAAACCTCAACACGGCCCCAACGATATGTGCTACAGCCCAAAGAACCTTCAAAGGAAGGAAAAATTATCAGATATGATCACCATACCCCACTGAATCAAACCAGGAGCCATATCCTTATGCAGATCAAAGAACAAAAACTTCTGACATGGCCAGAACCCACGAGAAATACCGAACGGCAAAAGAATAGTAAGAGATATTGCCAGTTTCATCAATCTAGAGGACATGATACGGAAAAGTGTACCCACTTGATGAACGCAATAGAAGATGTCGTTCGGAGAGGACAATTGGAGCAATACATCAACCTTGAGATTCAAGAGGAACCTGAAGCTTCACAACCTGAAGAAGAACAAGGAGAAATGGTGGGGTTTATTAGTCGAGGTCCTGGTTGTAGTGGTGAAAGTTCAGCCTCTCGGAAAAGTTACGCCCGAATGGTGGGAACCACACAGGAAACAGAAACGCCACGGAGACGATCTCGAGCTACGGCTCCAATCATCTTTTACGACAATGACGTCAGCGGAGTTCGCCACCCTCATGATGACGCGCTGGTTGTTGCTATCAAAGTTTCCAGTTTCCAAATGAAGAAAGTTCTGATAGACAGTGGAAGTTCAGTTGACATCCTCTTTTGGAGTGCTTTCGAAAGAATGAGATATGACGCGGATGACTTGCTTCCGGTAAAATCATCCTTAGTAGGATTCTCCAGAGGGGTAGTACAGCCAGAAGGAATGATCTCCTTACCAGTTACGGTAGGAAACTCGCCAAGATCATCAACAGTGACAACAAATTTCTTGGTTGTGCGTTGTGCTTCAAGTTACAACGCGTGATCACGGCGAGGCCAACCCTCAACGCCTTGAAAGCCGTAATCTCTACTTACCATCTTCTCCTCAAATTCCTGACTGAAAGTGGTAGTGGAGAAGTGAGAGGAGATCAACCCCTGGCACGACAATGTTATGTCTCAACCCTCAAAGGGAAAGCTCTCAACAGCAGCAAGACAAAGGTTTCAGAAGCCATGTTAGTCAGCAGAATGGCCGAACGGGAAAATGAAGAGCTTCGACCTACACCTGTTGAAGAATTGCTAACAGTCCCCCTAGACACAACCAAAGCGGACTACACGGTGCGGATTGGGGCAGATTTGACAGCGGAACAGCGAGAAGATCTCATGAGAGTATTGAAAGCAAATTCCGATCTCTTCGCTTGGTCTTCAGAAGATATGCCGGGCGTAAAACGCAATATCATCAAGCAACGTCTCAATATCGATCAATCGTTTAAGCCTACGAAACAGAAAAGGAGAAATTCCGCACCAGAAAGGCAGAAAGCCGCAGAGAAAGAAGTATCAAACCTCCTAAAGGCTAGGTTTATCCGGGAGGTGCATTACCCAGATTGGTTGGCTAATATAGTTCTAGTAAAAAAGCCGACCGGAGAGTGGAGGATGTGCGTTGATTTCGCGGACTTGAACAAAGCTTGTCCAAAAGATTCGTTTCCCTTACCATCAATTGATGGTTTGGTTGACTCTACAACGGGGCATGAGATGCTAAGTTTCTTAGATGCCTTCTCAGGTTACAACCAAATCCGAATGGCCAAAGGCGACGAAGAAAAAACGTCCTTCATTATGAGCACGGAAACTTACTGCTATAAGGTGATGCCGTTCGGCCTAAAAAATGCCGGAGCCAGCTTCCAGAGGCTCATAAATACAGTCTTCAGAGAACAAATTGGCAGAAATGTTGAAGCCTATGTGGATGATATCTTGGTGAAGAGCCGAAAGGCCAATGAACACCTGTTAGACTTACAAGAAGCTTTTCAGTCTCTTCGGATTTATACTATGCGGCTAAACCCGAATAAATGTTCTTTTGGCGTTCGATCGGGAAAATTCCTGGGAATTATCTTGACACAAAGAGGAATAGAAGCAAATCCAGAAAAAATCAGAGCTATTCTTGACATGGGGTCGCCCAAGAGTCTTCAAGAAATTCAAAGGCTTAACGGACGCCTCGCCGCACTTGGCAGATTTATCTCCAAAGCCAGAGAGAAAAATCTCCCACTCTTTCAAGCCCTACGAAAAGCACCGAAAATGGAGTGGACAGAAGAATGTGAAAAAGCCTTTCAGGGGCTTAAAGATTATCTCCGATCGCCTCAGCTACTAGCTAAGCCACAAGTGGGAGAAGAACTCTACATCTACTTGGCGGTCGCCCCGCATGCAGTCAGCGCAGTCCTTTTGAGGGAAGATAACGGAATTCAAAAACCAGTCTACTACACAAGTAAAATCCTTAACGAAGCGGAGTCAAGATATCTGCCGCTTGAAAAGTTGGCTTTCGCTCTTGTCACATCCGCACGGAGATTGAGGCCGTATTTTCAAGCCCACAAGATCACAGTGTTGACTGATCAGCCTTTAAAGCAAATTCTTCATAAGCCTGAAAACTCCGGACGCCTAGCCAAGTGGGTGATAGAATTAGGCGAGTTCGATCTCACCTATAAACCCCGAACGGCAATCAAGGCTCAAGTACTGACAAATTTCATCGCGGAGTTAACTTTTCCCGCAAATAGGGACGAACCCCCGTCACAGAGTCCAGAAGAAAGCCCTAGCATCCCATGGTCCTTATATGTTGACGGATCAGCAACAAAAGAAAAGTCAGGGGCAGGTTTCGTCCTTTATTCTCCTTCTAAGTGGAAAATTGCGACAGTACTGAAGTTCCAATTCCTAGCAACCAACAATGAGGCCGAATACGAAGCCCTCATCGCAGGATTACATCTGGCCCGGGGGCTCGGAATTCAACATCTGCACGTATATTCCGACTCGCAGCTAGTTGTGAGCCACACCGTGGGCAGCTTTGAAGCGAAGGAAGAGAACATGGTCAGATACCAAGCAGTGGTGAAGAAAATAGTTCCATACTTCGCTTACTTCCAAATTGAAAAAATCTGTCGTGCGCAAAATGAAGAGGCGGACGCCCTGTTTAAAAAGGCCACAGCACCGAACGGAGATACAGAGTCTTCCTTTAACCTACAGTACCTTCCCGCAAAGACCATTGACAGATTGGAGGGAGAAGTACAAAGTGCAGCCGAAGAGTCAAGTTGGATGGACCCCATCAGAAATTATCTACAAGGTGGACCTGCACCAATCAACAAAGCAGAGGCCAGACGGATTTCTTACAAATCCGCTCAGTACACCATGATCAATGAGAACGTATACAAAAGGTCTTATACGCAGCCTTTCTTGCGATGCTTACGTCTTATAGAAGCTAGCTACATCCTTCAAGAGATTCACGAAGGCATCGGAGGAGGACACATAGGGGGCAAAGCCTTGAGTTACAAAGTCCTACGACAAGGTTATTACTGGCCAACACTAACTCAAGATGCAATGGCGTTCGCTCGGAAATGTGATGCCTGCCAGCGGCATTCCAAAATTCAGAGGCGATCACCGGCACAGCTTACACCAATTATTAGCCCTCGACCATTTGCCATCTGGGGAGTTGATCTTCTAGGACCATTCCCTACTTCAGTTCGGCAAATGAAGTTTCTGATAGTCGCTATTGACTACTTCACCAAATGGGTGGAAGTTGAACCCTTGGCCAAAATCACGGAGAAAGCTTGTCAGGGATTCTTATGGCGAACGGTTATCTGTCGATTCGGAATTCCGGTCGCTTTCATTTCTGATAATGGGCGACAATTTGATAACAAGGCTTTCAAAAGCTTTTGTTCAGAGCTCGGAATTGAATCCAGATTAACGTCTGTGACACATCCCCAAGCCAACGGCCAAGTAGAAGTGACGAACCGCACCCTGCTTCAAACACTGAAAACTCGGGTATCCAGAAATGGGACTAACTGGGTAGAAGAAATCCCGAGCGCCCTTTGGGCCTACAGGACAACAACAAGAACTCCTACAGGAGAAACCCCATTCTCTCTCACTTATGGGGCAGAGGCTGTCATCCCTGCAGAAATAGGAATGCCTACCTTGCGGACACAGCAAACTTTCTCATCAGAAGAGAATGAGAAAAAACTCCGAAAGCGTAACTTGATCTACTCAAGAACGGAGAGAATTTGTGGAAACAAAGGCGACCATCTATCGCCGAGAGTAAAAAGGTTCTATGACACAAGGGTAAAAGAGTCTTCTTCCAAATCGGCGATCTAGTCCTACGGAAAATGAGTTTCATGGAAATAAAAGCGAACGGGAAGCTAACTCCTAAGCGGGAAGGCCCTTACGTCATACAAAGAATGCGTCCGAAAGGTGCACCTATTATCTAGTAAATATGGGCCGGAAAAACGCTCAAGCGTCCATTCCATGCTGAACACTTAAGACGCTACTATCAGTAAATTCTGTAGCTGTCTCTTAAATTTCATGGAATAAAGCTCAAGCCTTTCCCATCCTACAAAAATGTGGTGAAATTCCCATTCTACAAAGATGCGGTGAAATTCCCATCCTACAAAAATGCGGTGAAATTCCCATTCTACAAAAATGCGGTGAAATTCCCATTCTTGGAAGATGAGTCGGAATTATCCTGTGAGGATAAACGACAACTCTTATCCAAAAAACAAGGGGCAAAAATCCCGATCGAAATATGAGGCAACAATCTCATTTATGAAGATGAGTACCTCACTCAACAGCTTAAAGTCCCATGATTGGACTAAGGACTCGTTACGAAGCTTATCTTACAAGCCAAATGAAGAAGGAAGAAGTTTACGAAGGACTTCAGAAAATACTTCTCATGGTTAAGGATAACCATCACTTTCGGGAAATAAATCTTCACCAAAATAAAGGTTTGCTTTTTCATTCGATTTAATAGAAATTACATTCAGGATGATTGAGAATTTACAAGAACATTTCTCAAAAATGCTAAAACATCCCAAGAACTAGGACCCTCAGGCTGACCGCTATACGGAGGAACTTGGGTTGAAGGCTCCGAGGGGGCGGGGCGTAAGCCTCGGGGTCTTAATAGTTTGTCGCTCTTTTAGCTCAGTGAACTTCTTCAAATTCCCGCCACCCCATGGACAAAACCTCCGTAGGGAAGGATATGACGACCCACTGTTGTACCGCGAATAAATACGGTGGCCCCTTCTTTAGCTTTAAGCCCTAAGTAGGGCGACCTCCTTCTCTAATTTATCCGCTCGCTTTACTAAATCCTTGATTTCTTGCGAGTCGGATTTAGGAGTTGTCAGTCGGGAAGCTAAGTCTTCTTTAAGTGTGTCGCGCTCCCCCGTTAGCTCTTCCAACTCCGCTTTGAGCAGCAAGTTCGGCGTTTTAAACCGGCTCCCATCGGGCTTCAGCTTGCCCCTCTTGAGTAGATTTGAGTTCCTTCTCCAAACTGCTAGAGTTCTCCTGCAACTTTTTAACATTCTCCTCAGCAGTAAGAAGGGAACCCTCAGAAATAGACAACTTGGCCGCCAAATCGTCCTTCTCCTTTCCCACAACAGCCAGTATTGAAGCCGCTCAGCTTTATCCTTCTCAAAAGTGTGGATAATGGCGAGCTGCTCTTTGTTTTTCCCCTCCAGGGCCGCCACCCTAGAGTTCAATTGGGCGATTTCCGCCCTACACGCTTCCATCTTTGCCGAATCCTCTTGGCAAAGATTGCCGACTCGGTCCGCCCAGTGCGCAGTCTACGAAATAACAAACAAATAAGTTAGTAGCATTAATACCGAGCCAAAAAGTAAAACTAATACGAGGATAATCCTCACCAGCATGACCGAACGGAATAGTTGAGAAATGGCCTCTTCCCTTCCAACTCTATGAAGTTTGGAGGAGAGCTGTTCAGGCCTCATTGCCATCAAAACAGTCTTTACGGAAGCGGCATCCCGAAAAGGGATGTCTTCGGAGGGCACCCCCTTCTCTTGAGGAGCCGGTCCCCTTAAGACCGAGTCCGCCACCAGCAGTTTATTTAAGAGAGCCGCTTCTCGTGCCTCCGCCTATAAAATATAACCTAAGTTAAAGGTTCTGAATGAAGCACGAAGCATACCCATAGAAAATATGTGTGTAGAAATTCTCACCTCTATAAGAAGGATATCCTCCGGCCGGCTGAAAGAAGGACCCTCGGAAATTGGGGACAAAGCCGGCGGACTTCTTCCACGCGAACCTCTTCCTAAGGCACCTCCGCTTGTTCTTCTGCAATTCCGGGAACTGATGCGTCCTCGGAATTCTTTCTCTTTGTCCTCCTCTCCCGTGAGGACCCGGCACCGGGGTCACTTTTAACCCCCTTCTTGGAAGAGTCAGTCTCTTTTCTCTTCCTTTTCTTCTTCTCCTCTTTGGAGGTATCAGCACCTTGGCTAGATACCACTTCTTTCTTTTTCCGCCCACGAGCCAAGGGCGGATGAACTTCACCTTCGAAAGAAGCCAGAAGACCCTTAACATAGCTCAAGTCTTCGTCTTCCATCGGATTTTCTGCAAAACAAATTCCGAATAAGGTTAGACATCACAAGCCAAAATCAAACCAAATTAGGTACGCGAACGAGTCCTACCAGTAGACACTATTAAATTACACTTAATGAGGTTTTCCTTGGTCAAAACCTATCCATATAAACTTTCGATAGCCCCGTCATTGACTTAAGAAGATTTCCCTCTTCTTCCGACATCTCCTCACAAGTAATGTCCGCACGGGGAACCTCCCACCTTGTTCGGATATCCCACTAGGATTTACATCTAACAAAGAAAAACTTGCTCTTCCATCGCTTAATGGAAGAAGGAACTTTCCCTAGAAACTTTCTCCCAGGGCGAGCCGAGAAATAATACCAATCGGCATTAGACTCCAAACAAAGACTAAACAACAGGCGGAACTAGCGGACAGTCGGATTAACCCCTAATTCTTAAAAACCATGACAAATCCATTGAGCAGCCTCCAAGAGTTCGGAGTTAACTATGAAGGACACAAACGATATTCCTCTAGGATCGCCTTAGTAAAATTAGGGAAAGGAAGCCTAAGCCCACCTAGCAACGCATCCTGGTAAACAGCTATCTCCCCCTCCCTGGGGGCACTCGCCCTCTCCCCTGAACAAGGAACCCTAACCTCGAATAAAGAGAGGTCTATCTCATATCTCTCTACTAGGTCATCTACATCCTTCTGCCCTAGAAGGCTTATGAACGTATCCGACCCTCTACCCATTGCCCTAGAGGCAGGGTGAACCCGCGAACCTGAACTGGAACGCCTCCAAGTTCACCCGAAATCGCGACAGAAACCGTAGGGTTGGACGGAGAAGGAATCAAGGACTCATAAGAAGAACTAGAGGAGGAAGATGCAGCACTAGCCATTACCTTAGGAAAAGAAAAAGACAAGAAAAACGCAGAAAGCTCAAAACCAGGGCTCGCCGGAGAAGAGGAAATCTTAAGAAGAAGACGCGATTCGATTTTCGAAACAACCTTTTTCTGCCTGTACGGTTTCGCTTATATACAAAGACAACGAATCCGTGGCCGTTAGATCTCAGGGTTATATTCCGATCAAAACCGTTTAACCAAGGGTCCACAAATCTGGACCGTTCAAATAACCATTATTACACCTCCTCAAAACAGTTTAAAATTCTGCCCACGTCAGCAATACCAAGCGCCGCCTGACACACATAGAAAACCACGCTCATCACCCATCATGACGTTGACAAACGCGCACGCCGCGTACATCGCGCCATTATCCCCCTTTAATGCTAAATAGTAGAAGGGACACGTGTCATCTTAGGGAGCAATGAGCGTTACGTGGAAGGTAGCCGTATGAGACAAAGCACACACTCCAACATAGGATCGCCAATGAAGGCCTCATAAAAATGCCAAAGGATTTAGAAGCAAAAAGACAAACGTCATTTATTCAGGTTATTTGACGAACGCAAACAAAACAAACATAACAAAAACATATTTTCCGACGAATTAAAGCTAAATATCCATGAGACTTCGTCAGAGGACACGCTTCGGATAAGACTTCGAGAAGAGACACACGGACTTCGCAAACCATGTTGTCCTCATTATTACTAGAGGAACTGGGTTCGGCATGGGGGCGAAGGTGGGGGCCCACCTCTCTGCGGCAGGAGTCATCTCCGAACATCTCAACTTCGAAACGCATACCCCCTACATAAGTAAAAATTAAGAGGTCCCCCGCTTCCACGTCGTGATCGACATGAAAAGCTTCCCACCCTGCGTCGATGCTCATCTCACCTACCCCCCTGTCAATCAACAGAATAGACGGCCATACACAGCCGTTCGGACTTACCAAATGGATCACTCCAGTCCTTAGTTCCGATAGATGCTCGTAAAAAGAGCTGGGAATTCGTAAGTGTCGAGAACATTGAGAAAAAGTAAAAAACTTATAAAAAGACAAGCGCTGAGCCATGATACAATTGTACAAAAGATTTTTGCCCAAACTCGCCATCCATACAAGCCCTTAAATAGGAGAACCTATGAATTCTGGAACAAAAATCTACCTCCATAACAGCGAAAGGATAACACAGTAAACGTCGGTCGCCTATTAAAACACATGTACTTTAGACGTAGTAGACGTACACGAAGCCTACGCTTACGTAGACATGCCAACTAAGAACAATACTTGTTCTCGAACCAAGCGAAACGTGCGGTTAGCTCACCCCTCGCTCAGATTTTTCGAACAAGTACACTTTGGGGGGGGACTAGTGTTACGGATATATTTGGTGAAGATAGGTGTCATTGACCTAAAGTACCACCTGTTCCTTTGACCACATGGCAATATCACCACCTTTGCACAATTCCGTTCGGCAAATAACGTGAGGATTCAATCCTACGAACAAGTCCGTCGGAATTGTAGCAACCCTCTTATACAACGCGTGAGGTGGGGAAAGAGAGATAAATATCTAACGCCTCTACAGTGAGTAGGCCTTATCCACTTGCTACATCTACAGTGAGTAGGCCTTATCCACTTGCTACAGTGGGCAGATATTTATTCTATTTTACCTATGTGGCATCTACACGTTAGGCAGCAGATATTTTCCTACCGCCTTAGGAGATATTTACCTAACTCACCGCCTTACCCCACTGCCTTTCAAGATATTTTCTTGCCACCTCATGAGTTCTCATTCACCGTCTTATTCCACCGCCTTTCCTGAACCGCCTCTAAGGTGCTATAAAAGGAGAGCGGTAATAGAAGAAAGGGGACCCCCGAAAAACTCATCACACAAAGAACTGTCTAAATCTAAGACTCTTTACTCAAGTTTTTTGACTTAAGCATCGGAGCTGAATCCGGGCAGAAAGGCCCAATTCCGATCACTGCCCTCTCCTTTTTGCAGGTTCGCCTATAGGTAATTCCGATCGGAGTTTCAGAATGTTCTCTGCGCTCCCTGTTCGTAAGCAGAAGTAAGCGTCCACACCAACTATAAATTTTAACCGTTGGTCGAAAGCTGAGGCCAGATCACAAGGCAACAGTAGCCAAAGCGTGACGTGTGCCAGTTTTTGGCATCAACACTATTGATAAGTGCAAAATTATACATATTTTCATACTATATTTGCATGCACTTTACTTTTCTTTTCACATGGATTCCAATATTTTGTGCTTTATTGCGTATTTTGTTGATATTGGAGAGGAAAATAGGTGGTCGAAACAAAACAAACAAAAATCGAATCAATTCAGAGCAAAAAGAGCTGAAATGTGCAACAGAGGTCAAGAATTTATTACAAAGGCTACAAGAATCAAAAGCTAATCTCCACTATTCAGATTAAAGAACAAGGTGTCAAGAATACCTAGTTAAAATTTCAGGTCAATCCAAGGTGAAATGGCCATCCGATTGAGCTTTTGATGAAATTTGCACAGACTTGACAAAAGTGCACGGGCATAGAGCCTCTAACACGGCCAAGTTCTTTCTCTGAGCATGATTTCATGGCAAACAGAGAGTTGTATGGGCTTAAGACGACCATGTCCAGATGTACACAGGCGTGTAAGCCCGTTTGTAGGCTGTGTACATCTCGGGACGAGGCGAAACCGTGTCGAATCAATTCAAGATGATTCCAGAGTTATACACGAGGTCAACATGGCCCTAACACGCTCGTATAGCGTGAAATTGATGATTATAAAAGGTTGTGAATCCAATTTACAAATGAACTTTTTAGGCGGAGGCTCGGGGGGACTTTTGGCGATTCCTTTACCGACGACTAGGGTTTCGGAGGAGATTGAATGCGAAAGAGATATTGGTTTAGGGAGTTCATTATCTTAATTTATGTCTTCCTCTTTAGCTTTTGTGATAAATTCATATAGTATGAGAGACTATACTTTCTGTAGTGCCTCGGGTCCTTGAACCTTGGGATAAACTTGTGACTAATTTCCTTTCTTCAATATTAGGCTTTTTATTTGATTATTCTTGTGAATTGTCTATGTATGTTGAACTCTTGTGATTTGTTAGTGCGAAAGCGCTAGTCACATTATCTAGTTTCTTGATGCATGAAAAGAGATCTCGATCAAGCTAGATCTAGGCATAAATAATAGGGGGTACGCACGTTGAGAGATCGGGTGATCACGGTGATTTCACAATACACTCCGGATTAGGGTAAAACCTAATAGTAGGAACCATAAAACCTATTAATAATTATAATGCAGTCGCACGACAACTAGGGTTCGGCTACATGAGAGATCACGGCCAAACTAAATTAGGGTTCCTCATAATCTTAGAATATATCAGTTTAAAGCCTGTATTAGGAATTTAGTCAAACAAGGATTTCCTAGGAGGATAGAGATCCTAGATGCAATGTCCTCTTGATTGATAAAACCATAGATTTTCCAATTGTCCACTTTAGTTTTTTCTTTAGATCTTCTAGTTAGGATTAGTTAACCCCCACATATTTTCAGGCTAGATAATAGAAGTCAAAGTAGTACTAGCTCTACCGGTCTCTATAGATTTGACTACCCTACCCTTAGGGTACTTTACTATTTAAGTGACTTAGTGCACTTGCTGGCAAGCAATCATTAAGTTTTTGGAGCCGTTGTCGAGGACTGGCATTCTAGGAACCATATGATTCTGTTACTCTAGCTACTTTATTTTTCTTTGAAAAAATTTTAAAAAATTATTACTTTCGCATTATCTTTTGTGTCTAATTTAATATCTCTATTGAAGTAATAATGTCTTTTATTTCAAAAGATGAGTATTACAACCTGTTCGATATGTCACATTATGGGCAACCATTATTAAAAGATCTCCTTGCGTATTACACACAACGTAATGAAACCGGCTTAAGCGAGTTCGAGTCTATGAAGGTCAAGGAATTGAACTTGGGAAAATCTAAGGAGGTTGAGGAATTTGATTTGGAAGAAGAGTTATACAAGTTTAAGATGAGTTTAGACTTATCCATGCACTTATTCTTGAGCGAAACACATCTCGTTTCCCCATTTGTAGTCTGTGAGGCACTCCCTGTCGAGCAAGTCATGTCTAATTTTATGGGCACAAAATGATATAGTCCGTTAGAATGTGGTAAATTAGGAATCCCAACATGACATTGAGGCAGACTTGAAACAAAGCCTAGATACTGTCACGCCCCGACTCGGTTTCCGGGACCTCAGGCACGTGTGCAGACCGGCCGTACCCAAGTGGAGACGGGCCCCACTCGAGTACAAGGCCTAAGTAAACAATAGCATATAACAAAATAAATTCAAAAGTTTATTAATCCAAAAATAAACAAATACAAATCAGAGTGCTAGTGCGGAGAATAAAGTACAAGGGTCCAATACCCTCAACAACACCAGGCCCTACAGGGTCATAAACCAATATCTCACACAAGAACTGAAAAGAGGTCCTCCGACCTCAGCAAATATCCCACCCCGACTCTCGCACGTCTCCTAAGCTCGAGTCACCTACTCCTCAGGACCTGAAATGAGAGAAGGGAAAAAGTGATGAGCTTTCGAAAGGAAAGCCCAGTAAGTACCATGCAAGGATCACAAAGCCACAAGATGAATCAAGATATCAGCAATCAAAGAATCATCAAACAAAGGGGCTACACCCCACACAAACAAAATCCTAGGAGTCTACCACAAACATCTGCAACGGTATGACTCCTGTCCAGTAATAGCCCTCAGGACTCCGGAAGAGATTTCCAAAGAAACAACTCAACAAAGATCCCCTGACAAGAATACGTACTGGCCGCAGTTTACCAACCTATCGCACCTCGGTAGCGCCACCTCTCGCTCATGTCGACATGGTCAGTGATCGCCCCCACTGACTGGCAGGGACAACCAGAGTACTATCCCTCTGGCCAGGAGTGCCGGAACGTCAGGGTGTCCCGTCCCCAACGCTCTCACAAAATCCGGAGCTCACCTGCTCCACTGAACCGGGTGGAAGAACAAACTCAGTTGGCGCACACCAACCCGGCCAGCACACAAGTACTGCGTATCTCCATGGTCTCGTGCTAGATAATATGAGGCTATGCTCAGCGAGCCCGCTCACTCCACTGACGCATACCTACCTAGCTGCACACAAGCACCACGAGTGCCTACAGTCAAGTGTCGGCCCACGGGTGGGCATGTCCAAAAGAGCATTCAACAAATAGGTAGTGAAACTTTACACTCCTATCCGGACGGAGCACAAGCTCACGTGTTTCCACGGCCACGTGCCAATCAACGGATCTTCGTGATCAGTTTACACTACCCCTAGCACACCAATCACACACATACCAGGAAAGACATCAAAAAGAATATATATGTGCATGCATCCAAGAATATCAAATTCCAAACAAAAGACATGCTAACAAATAGCATACACCAAATCAAGAAACCCCAAACAATGGGTAGGAGCGAGGCAAGAGTAACTTACCTGTAATCACTAAGCCTGGTGTTCCACGGAATATCCTCCCGACGCATCCACGTCGTTACCTGGTAATGACAATTACTACTCAATACCACCCCCGACGCAAAATGGGCTATTAATATCAATAACAACATTAAAGCGAAATTTCTGAAATTACTGCGCAGTCCCAAAGAACTGCTCATAACTTTTGATCCAAGAACCCGTTTGAGGTGAAACAGGGCTCGTTGGAAAGATCTCTTCCTTATATTTCCAACGGTACCTTACACGATACGATCCGACCTCTACACATTACCTAGTTTTCCGTCGAAGCAGGCAGCCTGGCAGCAGCCTTTAACTCACGAAACCCCACATAAAATCATGAAATTTATTCTATATACCAGCCACTCACTAACCCAGGCACATGGAAATCCCCATCAAAACTATATATCAACCAGACCATGCCTCTCAAGGACATGCCTACACATATCAAACCAACACCAAGACATGAGTCCTGAGAGCTCTATACTGAACTTTTGATGGGCACTCACTGTCTTAGACACACCACCATCACACAAGACTCACGACCTCCAACAAGATCTGAATATCCTGTAGATCCCTCAAGCCCATGGGCAACCTATCAACTAAACTCCAAAAGAACTCTCTGATCTATGACCACAACATCCAGTATGAACTTTTCCATAAAATCATATAAGTCTCCAACAACAGCAGCACCTACATGTATCCTCAATCATAATTTATTCAACAGTGAACAGTTCATCCTCCCCAACTAACAGAGAACACAACAAGACACACACACACCTCATCATCACAACACTAAGATTCCACCAGTCTCTTAACATCAAACCCAGATCAGGCCAGATGAAACCTCAGAGACCCACATCATGAGTCTTACCCATATCCTCACATTTATCCTTCTTAAGCCATGTATGCAGCCTCATCTAACTAGCTATTTGAGAAAACTAGAGAACAAGAAGGCTCACCTGAAAGCCGTTGTTCCTCCGCGTCCACCTCCGGCCCTGACGCCACCAGCACTCAGGCGCTTCTATTCCTCCTGTAACCCAAACTCACCATCATCTTCATAACCACAACCTACTACCCACTATCTACTGAGTTAGAGACTCACCTGTGGCGGTCCCAGATGTCACCCAACGCTTGTCTCGTCGGAGCAACGCTGCGATGGCGGAGGGCGGGTGGAGGGTCTCCAGGCGGCTGCAAGACTCATAGGGTTTCTCCAAGAGGGTAATCTCTTTATAGAGCCCGAGAGAGTCAACTAATCTTAGCCACGATCTCGGCAACGCGGAATCAGTTACGCAGGATCAGACCCACCTTATCCAACAGACGGTTTCCTCGCGGTGGCGCACGGCTGACCGACGACGGTGAGAAGCGTACAGTCACGATGCTACCCCTCAGAAGCACACAGACCGTCGGATCATCATCAAGGAGACATCTCCACCGTCCACTCTCTCTCTAATGCATGATATTGATACCGTTTTCGTAAAACCCCCTTGAACAATCCAGTAATTAAGTACAGTTCAAACCCTTTAAAAATGGAAATTAGCTTCCGGTCCCTCAAATTCAAACTCTTACAAACCACTCCTTTTCCTGAGAGTGTGCAATATAACTTCCCAGTCTTCCAAAGTTTCCAATATTATCATTCGGTCCTTAACAGACCCATAAACTCAGTTATCATTTTAAATCAAATCATACCCCCTTTAAAACCCCCCTTCTTCAATCAAATTATCTTTAATTACAATCATTCAAACCAAATCACAACTCAAATTTTTATTCCAAATTTCTTGGGTTTTACAGATACGGATAAAAGGGAGTGTTTTGAGGAGGCTGTCAAGGAGACCTTTGGAGAAACCAACCCAGGTGAAAGTATGGAACTAATGCAGGAGGCTCGGGTCAGTTGGTGCCGAGTTGGCAGATCAACGTAAAGACTAGAAGTGATCGAGCCAATTCCATGATTGGAGCAGTTTTGTGGGTGGTTCTATATTTTGGCCATAACTTTGTCTACAGATATCGGAATCATGTGTTTGAACCCAATCTGGAAAGCTTGTTTCAGCGTGCACCACGTGGTCACTGATACCGACTTGGTGGGCCTCATCTTTGATCTCAAATTCTAATGTTTTCCTTCCATATCACTGTTCAGATATTTTTTTGCTATTTTTAGTATTAAATTATTTATCAAATTAGGATAGGATTTGAGTCCGATTTGATCTCGAAATTTGAGAAGTTATCTAATTTGTTTAGAGTTTTAAATTTAGATAATTTTTAGTTTTGAATAATAATTTGAAAATTTTTGCAATTTAGGTAAGATGATAGAATTTCTAGGTTATTCTTTTGAAGCTATTTAACCCGGCTTGTGGGTTGGTCTTAGATTATTGAATTTTGAGTAATACTTTTTCTTTGAAGTTTCAGAGACTTTCTTCTCTGTTTTGTCTTCCCCTTGCTCACTTTCTTGACAATCTCCTAATTGCCACCACCCGTAGGTTAATCAGTATTATACCCGGCGTCATACCTACTATGAAAACCCTAATGGAGCACACATCTCAAAGCAATGAAGTGCGCATCCCAAGGCAGTAAAGCACACATCTCGAAACATCACAAATCCTGACGTAATAGAGCACATATCAGATGATGAAATACAAATATCGAATCAGCCATGAATTTCGAGGTAAAGATAGGGCACGGATCTCGAGATGACTCCAAAATTACATAAATCTTGGGTCAGTAATGGAGCACACATCTCAAGTGGTCGATGAAAATATAAATCTCAAAGCAACCACAAATCTTGAGGCATCGATGTAGCATGCAACTTGAGGTGGTGATAAATCCCAAAGCACAAAAATATGTATCTACAAAAACAATTACAAATCTCAAAGTGATGAAGTGTGCAACTCGAGGCAGTGAAGCACACATCTCTAAGCAACACAAACCTTGATATTGCCCGACAGTAAAAAATCCTAGATGACTGAAGATTAATTCAAATCTTGAGGTACGTGGCTTTCCTCAACATATATGATATCACTTCAAGAGTTAATCCCACATATGAAGAAGTTGGATAAAACTAATCCAAAGGTGTTATCCAACTTTCAAATCATAAAAGCTGAAAAAGAAAGTAAAAAATAATAGAAGACATCAAAGTTCATTTTTGGAAATAACATCATGGAGCTCTATAAACCTTTTAGAAGGTTGGGGACAAGCTATGATGCATATGTCATCTGAAATAAAAAAGGATACGACATATATAAAAGGAAAAAAATATTTTGGCAAAACCATTCGGCTAAGTCAGATATATATAAAAAATGAAAATTCTTCACTTGGGTTCTTAGACACTCCTATGATGAGATTACTGAGGAAATTTGAAATCTTAAACCTGTATCCTCCTTTAATGAGGTCAGGTATAGTATGACTCTTAAAGTTTCACATGTTTTCGACAATGGAACCGAGATTTCTAAAAAAATCATTAACTTGGGTTCTCAGACACTCATATGATGAGATTACCAAAATATATGAAATGTCAAACTTGGGTTCTCAGTTACACGTATGATGAGATCACTAAGATATATGAAATGTCAAACTTGGGTTCTCATACACTCATATGATGAGATCACCAAGGAAATATGAAGTGTCAAACTTGTATCCTCCTTTAATGAGGTTAGGTAAAATATGACACTTGATGTTTCACGCATTCCGACAATGGAATCAAAATTTCTATATATATATATATATATATATATATATATATATATATATATATATATATATGAGAAAAAGGAAAGCCTCTTTACGTGGGTTCTTAAACGCTCCTATGATGAGATCACCAAGATATATGAAATGTCAAACTTGGAATCTCAGATACTCATATAATGAGATTACCAAGAAATATGAAATGTCAAACTTGTATACTCTATTAATGAGGTCAGGTAAAAAAGGACGCTTCTAAAAAATGATGAAATAAAAAAATTCTTTACTCGTGTTCTCATACACTCATATGATAAGATCACCAAGGAAATGTGTAATATCAAAACTTGTATCCTCCATCAATAAGGTTTGGTGAAAATATGACAGTGGAAGTTTTGCATATTCTAACAATGGAACCGAAATTTCTTAAAAAGAAAATAAAAAAATCTTCACTTGGGTTCTCAAAAGCTCATATGATGAGATCACAAAGAAATATGAAATTTCAAACTTGTATCCTCTGTTGATAAGGTCAAGAATAAACACATATTTGAAGATTCACAGCTAGCGAATCCAGACTATGAAGATATTCAAATCAATGTAAGAAATAGAAGACCCACAAGTACAATCCTCGATGAGGAAAATATTTGGGACAAAATGGAAGTGTTCACCCTCGAGATGCCCAAGAAAGACTAGGGTAGCCATTTATGAAATATTTTAATTATGATAAGCTTTTATGGGGCAAATCAGAAGGCCTTCAGGTAAAGCGATGAGCCCTAAGATTCACCCTCATAAATGCGATGTCTTTCATATGAAGAAGCGAAAGAAGTCATGCATGATGTACACTTCATGATATGTGGTGCCCATCAATTTGGGCCCAAGATGCGACTTAAGAATAAGAGCATGGGATATTATTTGCCAACCATGGTTAGAAATTGTATTAAATATGCTAAAAGATGCCATCTGCGCCAACAGATGCCATTTATACCAAATACATGGGGATATTATCTATTGACATCCAAATCCAAAGAAATACTATATCCAAAAAAATAAAATAGATTTACATGATAGACTCCCTGAGATGTTGTGGGCTTATCGTACCACCTATAGGACTTCAATGCAACCCACACAATACCCCTAAGTGTTTGGATTTGAAGCGGTCCTTTCCCTTGAAATTCAAAATGATATTGCAAAATGAAATATCAAATGAAAACAATACTTGACTTCGCATGGATGAGCTTGACAATCTTGATGTGAAGAAAATAGGAGTACAACAGAATCTTGAAGTCTATAAAGCAAGAATATCACAAGCTACAACAAGTTGACTCGATTACGAAAGTCCATAAAAGGAGAGATGGTTCTAGTCCATAGGAGACTCATCATCACCAATGAATGCCCCGGGAACACAAAAAAAATGAAGAACTAGGAATGTCCATATGTCACTGATTCTGGAAAGGAAACTATGTGCAATGAAAAAACGCTTGTCTACGACGGAACATCTGGTCCGTTATGAGAAAAGATAGATCAGTCATGTACAATTAAAGGTATTTCTTGAGGAAAACACATTGACTTCCCTTGTTTCAAGAAAAAAAAAAAACAAAACAAAACTGTGGGATCGAAAATACCCGCCTGGCATCGTGTCTGTGAAGAAACACCAGGTGACACATCGAATCACAAATGCCATATTTGTTTGATTTTGTGGGTTCTTCTATTCCTAATAGAGGCAAGTCTCTATTATTAATTACCCCAGGCAAAGTCTTGGGAACCTCCAATTAAGGGCAAAAGAGTACAAGTAGAGGCAATGAAAATAATTTATTTATTGCAGAACATGACAGTTTATTACATATGGATATATGTATTCATATCTTATTTATTTATTTATTTATTTATTTTTATGATGCTGCCTTGTATGCCTCACCGCTGCCCTTTGAATTTATGCTGCTATATTGCTGCCTAGTGCCTCGTTGCATGTTTCTCATTTCAAGGCAGGTTGGGAGATGCGACCGCATTTGCTAACTTTGGAAAGAACCATAGATCTGTACTGGCTGGTCTACCGAAAGGGGTTGCACCATATATAGTTGGAAAGCCCTGGATGTCTAATTTCTAATGCTGCAAATTTCGACCTTATCGGAGTTTTCTAGCAAAAGTTATCAGTATTTAGATGAAGGGTAGTCAAGCTGGCAAAATTGCAGGAATTGGCTTCACTTTCCATCAAAATCTGTACCAACTGGGCTTCCGAGGGGAGCTGCACCATACATGGTTGGAAAGCTCCGGATGTCTAGTTTCCAATGCCGTAAATTTCATCTCAATCGGAGTTTTTTTATTAAAAGTTAGGATTAATTACACTTTTCGTCCCTGAAAATGGTGTCATTGTTCACTTTTATCCTTGTATTTTAAAAATGTTCAATACAGTCCTTGTGTATTAGGAAATTTTGTTCTTTTCGTCCCTGAAAATGGTGTCATTGTTCACTTTTATCCTTGTATTTTTTAAAAATGTTCAATACAGTCCTTGTGTATTGCGTATTATGTTCTATTTTGGTCCCTAACATTGTATTGAGCATTACACAAGGACCGTATTGAACATTTTTAAAATACAAGGATAAAAGTGAACAATGACACCATTTTCAGGGACGAAAAGTGTAATTAATCCTAAAAGTTATTGTTGTTTGAATAAAGGGTGGTCAAGCAAGCAGAACTGCAGAAATTTGGCTTCAGCAGTAGCTTCAACCTCTTCTCATAATGATAATTTCTTATATTTCATTGAGACATAACCAAGACATTAGCATGACATTTTGAAAATTTTTTTACAGCCCACATGGTTATTATAATTTTCTGCAATGGGCTAATAAGCTTCCTATCTTCATTACCGAAAGAGATTAACGTCTCCACACTGGACTCATCAATAGCACACAAGAGCAATATCTGGAGTAGCCATCCGAGAGACATCTATGTACAGATCAAGCTTTTTCGGTGTTCGTCCTTACTCTATCTGGAAAGTATATCATGGAACAATGTTTTGTCATCCCCATGCTCCATTGCAGTATCTACAGCTCTTAAAGAAAGATCAGAGACCAAGAGCCCACGGATCATCGAATTGTAAGTGAACACATTGGATGGGGAGCTGCCTTCTTACGGGCATTTCATCAAACAAGTACATAACACTATTAATAATACTGATTTAAAGAACTGAACATTACATTACATCAATTCTTGAACTTGAATAATATTCAAGAAAGGGCCGCAATTCCAATTCATACTTCTTTTTAGCAATATCCAAAGGTTTGAGCTGACCCTCATGCGAAGAATGATAAGCCATCAAGACACACTTCAAACTCATGAGGGGTTTCTTGTCCATTTAACTGAATATGAGATGGCTGGAACTTTACATGCATCTCCCAAGGCTTTGAGCAAGAGATAGCTTAAAATCTTATTGCCTTCTTCATGGGACTACAAGCCCTATGCTGCCAGTAGAGTCATTTCCTTCACTCTTAAAAGTTGAGTCTTTTACTCCAAGCAATATGTCTTCTTTGAATTCTTTCAGGCCTCATAGAGAAGCCCTGTGAACCAACAAACCCGATAATAGGCATCATAATAAGATTTGACAGAATTGTCAATAGTCTTCCTCACAGATTGGAGTTGTTGCCCAAATGCAATAACTGGAGAATTCTTCAGGTTTCTTTTTTAAATTTAAGAACTTTGACTGATTTTTGCAATTTATCACCCATCCATTTCAAGATTCTTTAGAAATCACAAGTAACTTGCAAGGTCTTCAACTTGGGCAAGAATATTGGAAGTATATTGAGGTTTTCTTCAACCATAATTGTGGTTAAGGCATTTCATCAAATAAGTCTTGTGCATACTAACCTTCAGCAAAAAGAACATCTCTTATTAAAGGTTCATCACCAATTCACATTATACACAAGTATTGCTTTCAAAGTTCATTACTATTTACTTTAAAAACAAATGGACACACATTTCACAGTCATACATAAGGCCACAAGCGCAATACAGCTCCATACAACAACAAGAAAGGTTTAACAACTTCAACAGATATAGGCAACCGCTACCTGTTCTTTTCATTGCTATCCGGAGCGACATTATTGTGAAGAGGAATTGACTTCTGTAGTATGAGCTATTGCTTGAACACATGGGACAACATTGCTGTGAAGGGAGCTGACTTTTTGTAGTCTAAACAACACATATAGGCCTTCTGATTCATAAAACCGTCCTGCTCTTTCTCCATTGTTTCTCGCTTCATCCTGTGATGCTTTCTCTTGATCAGGTTTTATGTTGGTGGAGAGCATGACGGGATTGTGCAGCGGCAATGAGTATCTCGGCAACTTGGTGAGACAGCGACGGAGGGTGTTGCTCTCTGATTTGTCTTCTCCATTCTAACAGCGGTCTCATTGTCTTATCGGTGGCCAGAACTGGAGAGGCAGCGGAGAAGAAAGCAGGAAGAATCTGGGAGAAACTCGACACCAAGAAGCGCCATAGTTGATGACAGTGGGGCTTTTGGAGGATTTGATGCTTTGTGGACATCACTCATAGTGTATATGTTATAAGATGATCTTGTTTCATCTGATGATCTGGGCATTGCTGGGCGACAACTTCTTTCTCTGATGACCACAGCGGCTCGACGTCACGGTTGCGCTGAGGATGATCACCAGCAGCAGCGGCGGCTGATTACCAGCACCACTACTCATGGGGTGGTGCTGTTCTTCGGGAGCGGCGGAGGATGATAACCAGCACCACCACGCAGGTGGTGGTGTTCTTTGGTAGCAACAACAACGGTGTCTTGGCACCGGCTCGGCAACAATGATTTTTCGGTGGCTCCATGAACACCTCCACGCATGGGGTGGTGTTTATGGTCTTCTTCTTTAACGGCGAGGCATTGACGGCGACGACGGCGGTTAGCGGCGAGTTTTTTTTGGGCGTTTTTTAGTTGGATATTTAGAAAACACCTTCTTTCTCCTCATTTTCTCTCTCAAGCCAAAAAAAAACTCTGGATCTGCCTTTCTTTTTTTTGTATCTCTCTGATCTTTTCTTTTTAGACCTAGATTTTTTATATACTCCGCCTCCTCTTATCTAGACCACTTTTTGATTTTTTTTGTTTTGATTTTGATATATTTTTTTTTTAACCCACCACCGGCCTGAGATTTAAGATTATCCTGATTTGACTTCTTTTTTTCATTGATTTTTTTTGTTTTGATTTTTTTTATTTTTGTTTTAAACCGACTACCGGCCTGAGGTTTGAGATTATCCTGATTTGACTTTTCTTTTTTTTATTGATTTTTAAAAAAATTTTTTTTTGCAAAATTTAATTAATTTTATTATTATTTATTATTATTTTATTATTTTGTTTTTTATTATTATTATTATTTAAATAATTAATTACCCGGACTGCCCCAGGATGTGTATTCTCTAGCTACCTGGGAATTCGGGCTTGCCTCGAGATTTGCATTCTCAGGGGCAATTTTGGGATTTATTTTAGATCACCTCGAGATATGTTCTCGGGTTATCTTGGAATTTGAGATTGCCTCGAGATCTGTGCTCCTAAGGGCAATTTTGAGATTTGAGGATGTCTCGAGATATGTGTTCTCAGGGGCAATTTTTGGATTTGAGTTTGCCTCGAGATATGTTCTCAGGGGCAATTTTGGAACTTCGAGTTTGCCTCGAGATATGTATTCTCGGGCGATCTTAGAATTTGAGACTGCCCGGAATATATTTGGGACGATCATAAAGTTTGAATTTACCTCGGGATATGTGTTCCCGGGTTATTTGGGATTTATATCCTTGTCCTGCCTTATCATGGACTATTTCAGGAAAAACTAGATAAATTTGTTTTTTTATAAAGTCCTAATTCAATTGGGATTAGGATATTTAAATTTATTAAAATTAAAACTCCAAATTTTATTAAAATTTAGATTATTATTATTTTTATATAAACAAAAAAAAAAAAACAAAACAAAACATAAAAAATGAAAATAACAATTGGAAAAAAGAAAAGAAAATGAAAAGTGACCTTAAGACTCCCAAAAAGGCTTGGCCATAAAGATGAAGGACATTTTTTTGTTCATACTTCTCTTTCAAATGAATTTCAGAAGAGAAGTATGAAGGGGGCATTTGTTTGTGTAAAAAAAAAATGCATATTTAACCATATATGCATTGAGAATATCAGGCGCCAATATTTGAAGGTGTCAATAAAGAAATATTATGATTCAAAGTCAAATGAAATATATATCTTGAAGTATTTTGAAATTAAAATATTTCAATTATATATATATATATATATATATATATATATATATATATATATATATATATATATATATATATATATATATATATATATCCGGTCATATCCGAAGATTCTATGCCCGAGAACACATATCTCGAGGCGTCTCAAATTCCAAGATGCCAGAGGATATAAATCTCGAGTAAATCTCAAGATTGCCTGAGAATACAAATCTCGACGAAATCTTAAAAAAAAAATGCAAATCCTAAGATAATCCATGGGTACAGATCCTGAGGCAAATCCAAGACAATCAAAGGGAACAAATCCCGAGGTAAATCCAAAAATAAAATATAAAACAAAAAATGAAATAATAATATAATAAATAAATAAATAAATAAATAAATAAAAAAGGACTGATTTTATCCATAACTTGTGACCCGGTTTATCTCCATCCCGTGATGGTAATTTAAAATTTAAATTTAAAATAAAATATATAAAGGGTTTTGATATTATTCTTTGGTTTATCCGGTAAGGTTAATTTAAAATTTAAAATAAGATATAAATTTTTTTGATTACACATCAAGGATAAGATCAACCGGGCGATTCGCCCATGATCGTGAATCGCTCGATCTCGATTGAGATATTACTCAGTTAATAAATAAAGGGAGAGAGGAAGGAAAAGCAAGAGGAGATAAGATCATCCTTCTCCCCACTATAAAAACCCTAAGTTGACCATTGTCGCCAACCCTAAGCCGCTGGGCCGTTGCAACCAACCACCAAGTCGCCGGGCTCCCTTGTGGACGCCGTTGCCGCAAACCCCAAGCCGCGGGGCTCCTTTGTGGACGCCGTTGCCGCCAAGCCCAAGCCGCTGGGCTCCTTTGTGGACGCTATTGCCACCAACCACCAAGTCACCAAGCTCCCTTGTGGACGCCATTGCAGCCAACCACCAAAAATGTAACGCCCTGAAAATTTTCATGATTTAATAAATTATTGTCAGGAGAAAATCATGGGATTAATTAACACGTAAACTAGATTAATTACTTTAACA
Source organism: Dioscorea zingiberensis (assembly GCA_026586065.1). NCBI lineage: Eukaryota > Viridiplantae > Streptophyta > Magnoliopsida > Dioscoreales > Dioscoreaceae > Dioscorea > Dioscorea zingiberensis. The sequence continues at coordinate 16,496,958 of CM048826.1, read as the reverse complement.
AACCAAATTAAGGAAAATCAGAAAATTATGGAACTAAAGACCGAACTCGCAACCATTTGGGCCGAGAAGGCCGTATTTGGGCCAGGCCAAATTGGACATGGAATAGAAGGAGATAGACTAGAGATATTAATTACAGTTAATTAATCTCAATTAATTGGTCGGAAATACGGGACAAAAATACGAGTCCCGATAAAGTAGGATTGGCGGGTCAAAAGCCGAAAGACCAGGATCTCGGTCGGATGCGTAGTGCGACCCGTGAAGCTACAGTAGGGTCCGTGACTTAGCTTCACGGGTCCGTGACCACTGATGGGATGTAAAGAAGAAATAAAGTAATAAAATAATAATCTAATAAAATTATAAATGTTAATTAATAATGGAGTGTCTCTGTCCGCGGAATGCAGATCTGGTCGGAGAAATATTAGTTCCCCCGTGAGTGAACAGTAAAAAGAAAAGAAAAAAAATAATAAATTAATTAAATAATATTATATGGTTTTACTTTTTTTGAAAGTGGCTTTGTTGTTTATAAGAGAGGGAGGAGAGAGAGGGAGAGAAAACTCTCATCCCCCTCTCCCTCACGACTCTCTCCTCCTCCTTCTCTACAAGCGCGATCTGCCGCCACAACAAGGGTAGCTTCAAGGCGGCCACCAAGATGACCCCCATCCCGAAATGGCCGGGTTCTCCATCACATACAAGCGAAGCTTCACCCACGCCACAGCAGCCCGGCCACCGTGACAAACATACATGAAGCTCCTCCTCACGGACGGAGCCAGCTCCGACGAGCTCCTTAGCACCGGCAGCACCATCACCGGCCAGCATCACTTCGACCACCACCTCCTCTGTGCAGATCCAGCGAGGAGACCGCAAGTTCGAGCTTCAAAACCCTTGTGAGCTTCTCCTCTAACCTTGAATGGAATGAGTTAGTAATTTGAGGAAAAGGCTCTAAAGTGAGGGCTAGAACCTTGCATGAAAGACATTTAGAGGTTAATGGAGCTGTGAATGGGTTAGATGGCTAAAATATGAAAAATATGTAGGAATTAAAGGATTATTTGGTCTGTTGCAGGTTGTCTGAGATGCCATGTATATTATGTGTTCATTAGAATCAATGTGGTGAATGGTTGTATTAATTTCGGAGCCCTAGAAATAGGGGAAACTCTGTCGAAATTTCATTTGAACTAATACCGGTCTGTCCCTTTCCGGGATAAATTCAGCCTGCGATGCTTCCCCGATCGGGGAGTAATTTAGATCGCTAGAAAGGTCATCGAGAGTCCTTCATAAAGAATACTTGATTGACTCGATCGGGCTTCCGGATCGAAAGTTATGAAGGGTCAAAGCAGACTATACTAAATCTTTAATTGAACCATTCCGTATGCTTCATTCTTTAGAAATACGAAGTCATACTAAGAGGAATTATACTTTAAATGTAGTTTATAGAACCTATCATATTCTTTTGAGCTTAAATAAGAATACAAGTTAAGAATACGGATTCGTATTCCTGAATATCCCTATTTTGTTCTCTAGGACAAGGAAAGGGCAAGGGTCAAGTCACTGCTGCCGAAGAGCCCGACCAATCCTAGGGATCTACTATACTAAGGTGAGGGAACACAACTGTAAATCTCTTCATTTGATTTGTGTTTTGGTCGTATTGATCTTTGGGATTTCATGCTATGAAATCGTTATGATTTTATGAAATGCTTTTCAGTTTTCAAGCATGATTACCGATTTATTCGAAGTTTGAGATCATGTTCATGAAAAGCATGTGAGAATATTGCACATTTTCATATATTGCCATGATAGACATATTAGTGCGTTGCATCTTTGAATACATGCTTGTGCCAGACGTGGCTCTACGATAGAGCCAGAGAGTACGGTACTAGGTAGGGAAGGGGTGGTTACATAACTCTGATTTTCTTTAACTATCCAACTATCTGTTTTCAAATTCCTCTGATCTCAAGAAAACAAAACCCCCTTTCCGTACTCTTCGAGTGCCTAGTATACGTATATACTCGTATAGCTCACGGCCGATGAGTTGATCCGACCGGAGAGATACTGATTGATTGGTTCATTCCACTCTGGTACCGCTGTATGAAAGTAGAGGTGTTGATGACACTAATATGATAGATAATGAGAAATCAATTCCATAGCTTGTCACCCCATGGTTGTTGATACGGTCCAACCTGGGAGGACCTTGACTTGTGTGGAATTAATCTATGTCCAGGACGAGGAGTTGTTTCCATAGCTTGTCACCCCATGGTTGTTGATACGGTCCAACCTGGGAGGACCTTGACCTGTGTGGAGTTCATCTCTCGTTCTGATGATGATAAAAGATTAAAGAAATGCATAAGTGCATATCATATGATTTCAGTGAATAATACCATGATTTTTATCATGATCAGCATGCTGCTTCACATGTTTTAAATGTTATTCGGTTTTGGTATTTCGCCCTTCGATATTTTTATTATCTCAAATTGAAAGTGCACAGGTTTGTTATTCCTGACAGTGGTGTTAGTACCTCACTGAGCTTCTGTAGCTCACCCTGTTGATATTCTCTTTTGCAGGTAGTAAGCAGGGTTATGGCCCTGCTTAGAGTGAAGTTAGGTTCAGATTCTCTTAGTCTGGCTCTGACCACCTGGCACGCGTCTTTTATTGATTTCATGATGTTTTATTTGGGGAGCCTGTTAACTCCCATCTAGACTTGTGCGAGGTTTTAAAACATGTTGGGTTGTAATAATGTTGTACTCGAATTTATATTTCCTTAATGTTAGTTTGATTATGAGTTAATTATGTTTTTATACAGCCTTAGGCCGGGGTTCACTCCCTAACCTGGCTGGTGTGACACCTCGGTCCTGGAAAGGATTAGGGTGTTACATAAAAGCTGGGCTTCCTTGTGGAAGCCATTGCCTCCAACTCCAAGCCATCGGGCACCCCTGTGGAAGCCGTTGCCGCCAACCACCAAGTTGCCGTGCTCCCTTGTCGACGCCGTTAACACCGAATTTTCGAAGCCCTAGCCGATTGCTGCAAGCCGTCGAAGCCCGATGATCATCCTTATTAGGGGAGGGAATCGCTGCCGAGCATATAAAGGCCCTAGAGATTAGCCATAACCTTGGATTTATCATCATCCACCATCAACGCCCAATCGCCGTACTCAATCAGTGAAAGAACAATCTAATGAGGATGCTCAATCTGCCTGTTATACGTCTGTTTTGCCTTGGGAGATGAATGCCTCATAGGTAATTGCTCCCTGAAGCATTTGGCATTATAATAGGATCAGTTCAATTTCATCTACATCTTGTCAACATTCAAAATTGTGGCCTGAAGATGAGGGGATTGTAAGTGTTACTGGCGAATTCCTTGATGCTGAATCTATGATAGCTTTGAAAATTTTTGTCAATAAGGCTGGATAAAACAGATTGTTTATTTCAATTGTAAATGTTTGAGAAAAGTATTCCAAAAGCTATGTAAAGTGCTTAGTTATGAAAATGCGTTTTCAGTATAAAGGATAATTTTGTAGATCTTTATACATCAATAGTGGAGAGGAACCTTAGCTATACACGTAGAAGCAGGCCTAGTGAGGTCAAGAGGTACTAGAAAAGATGAAGGTTGGGAAAGCTTGTGGCCAAGATGGTATCCCGATTGAAGTTTAGAAGTGTCTTGGTGAATTAGGGTTATTATGGTTAACCAAAATTTTCAACTCTATATTAAAAGGGGGAAAGATGCAAGATGATTGGAGAAGGAGCATTCTTGTCCCTATATATTAAAATAAGGGGGATATTCAAAATTGCACAAACTACTTTGCATTAAATTAATGAGCTACACGATGAAACTCTGGGAGAGGGTTATAGAGCATCGACTCAGGGATATTACGAAGGTATCAGAACCAATTTGGCTTTATGCCTAGTAGATCTACAACAAAAGCCATTCATTTGTTAAGGATTTTGATGGAGATCTACAGAGAGAAGAAGAAAGATCTTCATATGGTTTTCATTGATTTAGAGAAAGCATATGATAAGGTACCAAGACAAGTCCTTTGGTGGATATTGGGGAAGAAAGACATTCATATTAAATATATACATGTTATTAAGGATATATACGAAGGAGCAGTTACAAGTGAGAGAACAGTTGGAGGAGATACGAATGAGTTTCCTATAATAGTGGGTCTACATCAGGGATCGGCCTTGAGCCCTTTTTTGTTTACTCTAGTAATGGATGAGTTACCTAGTTGTATCAAAGATGACATCCTATGATGTATGTTATTCGCAGATAATATTATCCTAGTTGATGAGACTAGAGATGGAATTAATTAGAAGTTTGAATTGTGGAGGAACACCCTTGAGAGTAGAGGCTTTAGGCTCAATAGAAGTAAAACTAAATATATGCATTATAATTTTAGTCAATGTAGGACGGACGAAGGGGAAGTGACACTATGTGGAGTAGTAGTGTCTAAGTGTAACCATTTTAAGTACCTGGGTTCAATTTTCAAGGATGATGGGATGATTGATGAGATGTAAGCTATAGAATCAGAACAGGATGGCTGAAATGAAGAAGTGCTACGAGTTTCTTATGTGATAAGAAGATGCCTAACAACGTGAAGGGAAAGTTTTATAGAACTATAGTTAGACCGGCCATGTTATACTGGAGCGAGTATTGGGCAACTAAAGTTCAACATATCTAAAAGATCAATGTGCCAGAAATGAGGATGTTAAGGTGCATGTGTGGTCATACAAGATTAGATAAGATTAGAAATGAACACATCAGACAAAAGGTGCATATTGCACCAATTGACGATAAAATAAGAGAAGAGCGTTTAACATGGTTTGGACACATGTGTTCTAGACCCCTAACTGCCCCAATTCGAAAATGTGATAGTTTGGTAATAGAAGATAAAAGGAGGGGTAGAGGTAGACCGAGGTTTACATAGAGAGAGGTAGTATCTAAGGACCTATGTTTAGTAGATGTTGATCTGGATCTTATCTTTGACAGAGCTACAAGGAGACAGAGAATTCATATAGCTGACCCTATCTAGCATGGGATTAAGGCTTAGTTATTGTTGTTGTTGTTGTTGTTGTAGTGTTTGATGGTATGACTTAAAGAAGTATCCTTGACCATCTTGGCATTTATTCGAGAAGGAGAAGGAGATGAAATAAATCGAAGAGGTTGAAACAAAAGGGGGAGGAATTAATGCTACTATTTTGTAATTCAATCGATATTTTGAGATGAATGATGTTTCTTAAATGGTAAGTTATGACCTGTTTGCCGAATGCTTGAGAGGCATGATATGTGATCAATGGCAATTTTGTAATGATAAAGGAGATTGTTGTTCATTTAGTTGCTGCAGCGATAAAAGAGGAGTTCATCACACTCGTTCAGCTGCAAGCAATATAAATTCAAAAGTTTATGTAATATATCTTTGTAAACAAAAAAAAAGGAAGAAAAAAAGAAGAAGCTTTCAATTGACTTGTCTATAGTGTCTCTAGTCTTTACCCTTAAACTTTGAAGCAATGAGATAACTAAAATTGATGTCCTTGAACCACAACCCAAGTTAAAGATTATTGAAACAAGCCTGAATTTACAATCGTGGCATTGCCTCGATATTTGTAATTGATGGCAGGCTGAAAGGAAGCATCATTCATTGGATATCCAATCATAGTGATACTATTATGTTCAACTGATTGTATTGCTTAAAAAGTGAAAAAATATTAATTAATAAAAATAAGCAACGCAAAAAAGGTCGGGTCCCACTTGAAGAGAAAAGTTGGTCAACCTAATGATATCAAATCATTTTGATACAAATTTTTTTTTGTTAAGGTAATGGGTTCAGAAAGAGAAGTTTTAAATCACATGCATATGTGTACATGCAAACGGATCTCGATGTGGCTAATAAATATTGTTAGTGCAAGAAGCACTTGTGTAGGTATTATTTGACAACAGGAGTCACAACGGCGAATGCAACTCCAGTGAAGCTCTCACAGCCAAAGTGATCACATGAAGATATGATGCCATGACAATAACGAGAAGATAGAAGAAGGTGTGAAAAATGAAGTGGCAGAGTCAATGAAGCACTTAAGGTCACTACAGGGGGATACAATTCAAAGTGCAACATGAGAAGGAAGCTCACATAGGTTGATAGAAGGTTGATACAATTGGGTGTGCGACTTGAAAACAACTGATTTAGTCTGTGTGTTTGAGCTGAATACTGAGGTGGTAGCAAGCGTGTCAGCTTGCGACTGAACGCATAGAAGGATGATAGTGACAGAGCGCGTGATGAGCTAGCGCACATGATGACTAGGCACTGAATACCGAGGCACGCGGATACATGATGATGACTTGATATATGGCACATGGGCAAATCATGGAGATCTTCTATGAAGATATTTTTGGAGCGTGACTTATTATAGCATGACTATGAAGATCGTTTTGGGAACGACTAAATTTGGAAAGCCGTTGGAGACATGGATAGCAAGTTGGATCTCAAGCTATATATGGAAAGAAGCTGACCGACGTGGAGTGCAAGGCAGTGCAAAGCATAAGTTTAGAAAGCAGTTACAACGCGGAGAACAGCCAAGATGCAGTATATTTGGAATGATTTGCGTAGTCTACATTTGGAAACAGAATCAAGTTTGAGAGCAGAATTGATTGAAGCCTAATGTTAAAGATCTGATTGAAGATTTGAAGACCATATTTAGAGTTGATTGACAACTAAATATGGTATGAACTAATATTGGAATACTGAATACTTGAAGACCTAAACTTGGGATAAGTTTGGAAACAAATTGTGAAGATAATCTAGGAAGATTGTGTGTCCCAAACTTAGATAAATTGAGATCAAGTTTGGAAGGCCGTGGTACACCTAAGTGAGGTGTGATTTGAAGAGGACTGTGAACGTGACGTGTTAGAGGTCCAACCAGTTGCGAGGGTCGACTCAGACATAGACCAGGAGGGTTGGAAGGTCGCGAGGTTGGGTGCAACATACGCTGTAGTCTTAGTCAGTTAAAAAGTCGAGTCACGTTGCAAGTTCATATGCAACAAGGATTGTAATGGCTAATTTTCGAAAGTGTTTAGAAATAGTACCCACAGAGATTTCGGAGATTCTAAAAGAGGTGGGTGATATTTTTAGATGGGGAGTTATCTATTAAAGTCCGAGCTCTAGAGATTAAAGATGGAGCTACTGGAGTAGATCTAAGAATGTTAGGTTGAGTGGTAGTCGGAGAATCTTAGAATGAGGGCGTTGTGTTGTGAGATGAGTGACAAGAGTATTATACTCATGTATCCTTCTCTCTTTTAGTAGATTGTTTTCTTCGGGCTTGGCCCCCCAAACGTAGGCTTTTTGGCCGAACTAGGTTACCAAACTTTTGTGTCCTTTCTCCTCATGCTTTTCATTGTTTTATTTTGTGCCTGTGCGAGAGTTTGAATGTAGATTGAATGACTAGTGTGCAACAATTGTTGAAACTACTTCACACAACCACTCGGAACCTACAAGTGGTATCAGAGACTGGTCACCGTTGTTGCTTTGGTGTCAAGGTCGATGAGATCCCAAGAGGAGTTCTTCCATAACTGGATGAGAAGGAATATTTGTTAGCTGTCTACCGCTACTCGATGGAGCAACCTAACCTTATTGGAAGGCGCGCATGAGAGCTTTCATCAAATCAATTGATGAGAACGCATGGACTGCAATCGAAGAAGGCTGGAAAGAAGCAACTATTGCTGATGCTGATAACAAGCAAGTAAGGAAGATAAAGAGCTACTGGACTGACGCTGGGAGGGGTAGCGGTTATCCAGCGAGCTTGCCGGATCCAAGGACCGCAAGGAAGAACAAATGAAGAACCAAAAGAACCACAGAAAATACTCTGAAATTCAAGAAAATACTTTTATTCAAAATTTAATAATAAAAAATCAACCCACAAGCCCGGTTAAATAGCTTTCAAAGACTAACTTAGAAACCCTATCGTATTATCTAAATTGTCAAAATTCGCAAATTAATATTTAAAACTAAAAATTATCTAAATTTAAAACTCTAAACAAATTAGGTAACTCCTAAAATCCGAGATCAATTCGGATTCAAACCCTATCCTAATTTGATAAATAATTTAATACTAAAAATAACAAAAAATATCTAAATAGTGATATGACGAGAAAACAACAGAATTTGAATTTGAATATGGCACCCACCGAGTCGATCTGGGTGACCACATGGTGCGCGCGGAAAGGTGCTTTTCAGATTGGGTTCGAACATGTGATTCTGACATTTATAGCAAAAGTTATGGCTAAAATACAGAACCACCCCCAAAACTGCTCCAATCACGGATTTAGCTTGTTCACTTCTAGTCTTTACGTTGATCTGCCAACTCAGCACAAATTGACCTGAGCCTCCTGTATCATGGACTTAAGAGGAGTGGAACAAAGATAATGCTAATGGCAAAGCCCTCAACGCTATCTTTGGTGGAGTAGACAAGAACCTGTTCAAGTATGTTGCAATATGCAATACAACCAAAGAAGCTTGGGACGTTCTTTAGAGGATTCATGAAGGCACAAACTTGGCATGTGCTTCAAAACTCTAGATGCTCACCTCCCAGTTCGAAAATCTCAAGATGGAAGACAAAGACACCATTGGCACCTTTAATTCCAAGTTGATGCACGTCGTAAATCAAGCTTTCCAACTTGGGGAAAAAGTATTCAGAGAAGAAGCTGGTTTAGAAGACATTAAGATCTCTTCCTAAATGGTTTGAAGCGAAGTTTACTGCTATTGAAGAAGCTAGGGACATTGATTCCATGAGGTTAGATGATCTAATAGGTTCTCTTCAAGCCTATAAGATAAATCAAAAATTTGACAAGAAAGAAGAAAATCTGGGGCTAAAAGTAGAAGCTAAAGACCTGAATATAGAGACCGAGAAGAAAGAAGTACAATGAGAAGACAAAGGTATGATGTCGTTACTCAAAGACATCATGAAATTACTTAAACAGGTTCTATCTGGACAAAGCAACTTCAGCAAAAGTACTTCAAAGTATCAAACAAAAGACCAAAAGAAAAGACATGTGAAGTGCTGGGAATGTGGAAAAATCGAACATCTACAATATGAACGTACAAACACAAAAAGGAAGAAGTCATATCCCTCTACCACCATTGGAAAGAATATCGAAACTAAAGAGAGTAATTCAGATAAAGAGCAAGAAGATTGGCCTCTGACCAACAACTGTGTCGCCCTCACATCCCTGTTAATGAACACTGAAGTATCCAGAAAAACCAAGTCGGTTGCACAGTGTGTTCCAACCATTGCTACAACCACTGAAAGAAAGAACACAGAGATAATAAGGTACCCATAATTACTTACAACTACTCCACTAAAAACTTCTCAGTTGTTAAGAAACAATAGAAAAATCAGAACCTTGTATGCTTTTACTGTTGAAAAAGAAGGCACAGAAGATCAAGATGCTACAAATTAAAAGAAGATATGAAGATTGGAAGAATAATAAGTTGTGAACAATCAGTAATTATGAGGAGAATCAGAGGAAAAAGCTTAATAATCAAAAAAGCTGTTGTACCAGAAAACTACAATAAAAAAATTCAGAAAGGAAAACATGGGTACAAATGGAGAATAGAAAAAGCTTGGTAGCTTACACATCTGCACCAAAATCTACAAAGGATGACTGGTACTTTGACAGTAGTGTTTCAAGACACATGATAACAAAAACTTCCTCACAAACTACAAAAACTGTTCAATTGCTTATATTATATTTGGAGATGGACAGACTACTCAAGTAGTTGGGAGGAGAACATTAATGATGCCTGGCGCGCCAAGACTGAAAAATATCCTATGTGTCGAAGGTCTCAAAGCAAATCTGGTGAGTGTAAGCTAGCAGTGTGATCGGAACCTAGTCGTTGAATTCACCAAGGACAGTTGTGTAGTCTATAATGATGAAAATAAGTATGTGCTGACTGGACTCAAATCTTCAGACAATTGCTATCTCCTTCAAAAGCTATAAGTTTGTTACAACATATTTTACGACGTTACAGAAATCTGGTATAAAAAACTTGGGCACTTGAACTTCAAGAATCTAATGAAGATAGCAGAGATAGAAGCTGTAAGAGGTCTACCAAAGATGACACTGAAGAAAGAAGGAGTGTGCGGTGCCTGCCAAATGGGGAAGCAACAACGTACAACTCAAAAAGTGTTGTAATACACTGTTACAACAAGAATACTGGAATTACTTCATATGGATCTCATTGGTCCTACACAAATTGAAAGCTTATCAGGACAGAGGTATATATTTGTGTGTGTTGACGATTATAACAGATATACTTGGGTAGACTTTCTCAAAGAAAAAATCAGACACCTTTGGAGAATTCAAGAAGCTTTGCACACAACTCCTGAATGAGAAAGACTGCTCGATTAGAAAGATAGTAAGTGATAAGTTTTCAATTGATCTTATTTTATATCAATTCACTGTACATTATTCATGTGATTTTGAGTAATTCTTATCCATTGATACTTAATTTGTGTTAATTCTCATTTTCAGGGTATCAGAGAGCTTAGAGAGCAAAACAGAAGAAGAAAAAGATCAAATCGAAGCTTTCAGCAGCATTACTGAAGCAATACGGGTAGCCTTACGGCCGTAAGGGCCCATATGATGAAGATACAGTTATGCTCATGGCTGTAAGCGCTCTGTTGAGAATTGTGCAGCAAACCAAGCAAAGAAAACAAGAAGAAAAACAAGAAAACAAGGAATTAACGTGGTTCGGCAATGTGCCTACATCCACGGGAGCAAACGGCGGAATTTCACTATATAAAATTAGGGTTACATCATAAGTATTTATAATAAAACCCTAATGTACGGAAATTACAAAATTGCCCTTTTCCGCATCAGACAGACGCGGGGCGTTGCCCCGCACTTCAACTCCCTATTCGGCCACTCCGGCTACGCTTGCGCCGCTTCCACTCCGCCTCCGTTCGCCCGCCACTCCAAAGATCCCGCCTTTTGCCACCGTATCGCGAATAAATATGAGCCATACTTTAACACGCTCGTATGGAGGTTCTGAGCACACACCCCCAAGATACAGAGAGCTACACGGGCACACTCACGGCCGTATCCTGATCCTTGTGATCTGGGGATGAAGCATACGGGCATGCATACGACCGTGAGACAGTGCACACCCAAACTTGAGTTAACCTAGTTTTATGCTAATCTGAGTCTGAATCGGATGGGTTGGGTTAGGAATCATCTACATTGAGCTGACCTCTATAAATAGCTGATTTAGGGTTTAGAGAAGGGGCTTTTGGATCTTGAACATCATCACCCTCTTGGAGGATCCATACCTTTTCTCCATCTTGGAGATTAGGATACATTGAAGATCTTGGAGCAAAGGGAGGAAGTCAAGCATTGAAGGGACACCGTCAACGGTCATCGCTAACGGTGGAGAGAAGAGTGTCTTTTATTATGATTTTCATCTTCTCATCTTTGATTATATTGGATTTGTGCTGCCCTTCTATGGGGAACTAACTTGTTAGATACTTGGGCATGATGAACCTCATTATTTATGCTTAATCTTTCTTGTATGGATTTCTATATTTGAATGAGTATTTAAATGTTTGAGAACCTATTGAATGTTGTGTATGTCTTGATGCTTTACATTGCGACAGCTCTAAATGTCAATCTAGATCTATAGAAGGTGTAGACGATAAGCTCCCTCTATATACTCTAGATCTACTTCAATAGGTGGGAGTTATGAACATGCCGAGAGATCGGGTGTTTAGGAGAGAGACTGTGTAAAATGGATTATTCCTATAACATTTCCAAGATTATGTGTTTCCTTGAACTACTCACGAGCGTAGATTAGTAACTCACCTTGAAAGAGGAGGTGAAAGCGTTGTAGGAATTCTTTGTCCATACCTCATAATTATCAATATGGAATCCATACTTGCCCCAATTTATAAATATCCAGAGGGGATTTAAAGCCCGAGTATCTCCCTTCTATAATTGTTTATCATCATTATTTTCATCATGTTCGTAAGCCAATTTTCCTTTTAGCAAGTAGATTAGAAAGCCATCCATCTTTTGATTGACTAGGTAGCAGATAATCAGATAGGATTATTGGTAAAGGTCCTTTTGGTTCGACATCCGACTTCATTAGTCCACTTTATTACTTGATACTACCAGTGCACTTGTAGTATAAGCATTAGGCTCATGCAATCATCAAGGTTTTTTGGCACCGTCGCAGGGGAGCTTAGGTCACTAAGAATACTAAAAGTCTGTTAGTTATTCATAGTTTTAGGTTTTAAAATTTTCTTTTTCTCTCTTTCTTTATTCCTTTCAATTTTCTCTTATTTTATTCACTTTACTTTGTGCTTATTTTAAACACTTGCATTACTGATTCTTAATATTTGTGCAAGGTATCGGTGTATGACCCGAGCAAATCCAACAGGTTTGGTGGAAGGAGATAGCGAGATTCGAGAGGGAATCATACAACAGGAATATATAATTTCCTCTTCAACAGAACAATGGAAAAACTAACCTTAAACGAGTGGATTGAAAGGGAACAACTCCAATTAGAGCAATTTGAACAAGCTTACTAGGATTCTCTAACTTTGAATTGTCGTACCAATGAGGCTTGCACAGCATGCTTTTTGCAATGTTGGGAAGAATGCTACAACTTACGGCATCAGGAGCATCAACCATGCCAAGAGAACCTAACTCCGCAGGAAGTTCTCAATGATTTTGTTAAATAATATCACGAATATTCCTAACTCAGTAATAGGAATAGTGGTCAATTTCACCCTGCACCACCACTGCCTCTAGACCCTCTTGATATTGATATGAAGGAACACACACTGGAATGAGTTTATCGAGTAGGCCTTTCTCTATATATAGTGCAGGTGATAGAGAACAACACCAACCTATCTCCATCCAGGGAAATGTCGAGGAAGAATTGGATGTAAGCGTAATGAAGATTCTCGACAGCCTAGATCCACCCCCCCGTTCACGAGGAAGATTCTAGAAGATCAAGATTTCAATAATTCATTCCAAGAGAAAAATAAAAAAGAAGGATCCTCAAGTGAAGAACCTCCTTAATTGGAGTTAAAGAAATTACCAAAGCTCCTTGAATACGCATTTCTGGGAGGTAATTCAAAATTATCCACAATTATTGTTGTAGATCTATTCCCTGTCCAAAAAGGGAAATTATTGCAAGTCTTGCAGAAACATAAAAAGGCGATAGCGTGGAAAATTTCAGACATTCGAGGAATAGATCCATCTTTCTGCACGCATAAGATCTTAATGGAAGAAAAACACAAACCCTCTGTTAAGCCCCAGCGGAAGCTTAACCCGAACATGTAGGAGTTTGTTAAGGCTGAAGTGATTAAACTCCTGGATGCTGGGGTCATTTATCCTATTTTAGATAGTGTATGGGTGAGTCCAGTACACGTGGTCCCCAAGAAGGGTGGGATGACTGTTGTAGCAAATGAAAAGAATGAGCTTGTCCCTACAAGAACAGTAACAAGATGACGCGTTTGTATTGATTACGGGAAACTCAACAAAGCGATTAGGAATGACTACTTCCCTTTAGCTTTTATCGACCAAATGCTTGAGTGATTAGCCGGACACTCCTACTACTGCTTTTCAGACGGGTTCTCGGGATGTTTTCAAATCCCCATCGCCCCAGAAGATCAAGAGAAGACTACCTTCACTTGTCCCAATGACACTTTCGTATATCATCGTATGCCCTTTTGCTTGTACAACGAATCTTCCACTTTCCAAAGATATATGCTCGCCATTTTTGAAAAGTTTGTAGACAACATAATGGAAGTCTTTATGGATGACTTGTCCATTTTCGGTAACTTGTTTGATTTTTATTTACACAATCTAGAAAAAGTACTAGTTAGGTATGAAGAAACCAACTTGGTGTTGAGCTGGGAAAAATATCACTTCATGGTACGAGAAAGAATTGTCCTGGGACATAAGATCTCTCATAAGGGCATTGAAGTCGATAGAGATAAGATAGAGACAATCGAAAAGCTACCCACGCCAACCTCTGTCAAAGCCATAAGAAGCTTCCTAGGGCACGCCGGCTTTTACCGCAACTTTACAAATGATTTCTCCAAAATCGCGAGACCATTGACAAAACTTCTTTAAAAAGACACTCCATTCAACTTTGATGATAAATGCCTAACCACTTGCAACACATTGAAGACAGAACTCACGCGCGCACCCATCATGACAGCACTAGACTGGAATTATCATTTGAATTAATGTGTGATGCTAGTGATTACGCGGTAGGAGAAGTCCTGGGGCAAAGACGAAATAAACACTTTCAACCTATATAATATGCGAGCAAAACCCTTACCGATGCGTAGGAAAATTACATGACAACAAAAAAAGAGCTTCTCACCGTAATATTCGTATTTGATAAATTTCGCTCATATTTTGTCTTATCCAAAGTGATAGTCTATATAGACCATTTGACTCTTTGCTATTTAATGACCAAAACTGAAGCGAAACCACGATTAATTGGGTGGGTTCTGTTACTACAAGAATTTGACCTCGAAATTAAAGATAAGAAGGGGACTGAGAACTTAGCCGCTGATCATTTATCTCGACTAGAAGACCCGCACAGGGAAACATTACGGGATGAAGAGATCAACGATTCATTCCCTGAAAAACAATTATATGGGATACATGGGGTGAACAAGGAAGTGGAGCCACCTTGGTTTGTAGACTATGCTAATTATCTAGTCATGAAAGAACTCGCTCAGGGTTATTCTTACTCCCAAAATAAAAAGTTCTTTGCTGATCTTAAATATTATATATAGGATGACCCATTCCTATACCAGCTTTGCGCAGATCAGATACTTCGACGATGTGTCCCTCGTGAAGAAGGATGGAAAATTCTAAATCACTGCCACGCAAGGTCGGTTAAGGGACATTACAACGCAAACAACATAGTGAAGAAGGTTCTTCATGCAAGTTTCTATTGGCCTATGCTATTCCAAGATACCTGGGAATTCATTCGACATTGCGACAGTTGCCAGCGTTTAGGAAATCTATCCAAAGGTGATAAGATGCCACAAAATTTAGCCCAGGTATGTGAGGTGTTTGATATTTGGGATATAGACTTCATGGGCTCGTTTCCAAATTCAAATAGGAACAGATACATTCTAGTCACGGTGGACTATGTCTCCAAATGGGTTGAAGCACAAGCATTACCCTTCGCTGATCCGAGGAGTATAGTCAAATTCCTGGAAAAGCTATTCTCTAGGTTTGGCACCCCTAGAGCCATCATTAGTGATCGACGTGCTCACTTCTGCAACACCCTATTTGCTAAAATCTTCAAACGATACGGAGTTATACACTGCACTGTAACCCCTTACCACCCCCAAACTAGTGGGCAGGTCGAGGTTTCAAATAGAGAATTGAAACGTATTTTGGAAAAAAGCAGTAGCATATCTTAGGAAGGATTGGTCCAATAAGCTAAATGACACATTATGGGTATATCATACAACCTATAAAGAGCTTACATGGAGTACCCCATATCGACTAGTGTACGGGAAGGCATGTCATTTACCTGTACAATTAGAGCACAAAGCCTTTTGGGCAACCCAATTTCTTAACCGTGACCTATCTCTCACAGGTGAGAAGCGAAAACTCCAATTAAATGAATTAGATGAATGGTGCTATACGGTATATGAAAATTCAAAATTATATAAAGAGCGCACCAAGTTGCATCATGATACATTAATCAAGTCACGAATGCAATTTAAGGATGGGGATAGAGTCTTATTATTCAACTCATGGCTCCGACTTTTCCTTGGTAAACTGCGTTCACTATGGTCCAGACCCTTCACTGTTACAAGAATTTACCCCCATGAGGCAGTAGAAATCCATCATGACGAAAAAGGGACATTCAGGGTGAATGGGCAGAGGCTGAAGTTATACTACGATAATAGCACTTAGGATGAGGGTCATGAGACTCTTCGACTATTCGACCCTCCCTGAACTTAATAAGAATACTGTCAAGCTAGCGACATTAAGCAAGCGCTTCTTAGGAGGCAACCTAAGTTTCCAAGACTTTCTTTTCTTAGGGTTCCACAGTTTTAGTCTAGTATAACTAGTTGATAGGTTCCATCCAGAAGCTTACGAGAATGAGGAAGGGAAATCAAGAGGAATTAGAATGGCATATCAAGCATATGGATCATAATAAATAGGCCAGACAAAGATACGAGTGAGTATACGGTCGTAAGCACCCGTTTGACCAATATCTCATTGTCGCTTATGATTGCTTATGCCCGTAACACATCATATGGTTGGATTCACGGGTGTGAGATGACTCGTATAACGTGCGAATGGGTGCATGATCAGCCGATAACACATCTTACGGGCGCAAATGGGCATACATTAAAACAGTACCTGAGCATAAGGATAATCGTACACCCGTACAACTGCTCCTATACATCGAGAATGGAACCGGGGCGGACAAGCTTTCCACCCCAAACCCTAGCCGCCTCCTCCATTCACCCTTCCTTTCCTTCTTTTTCCCATTTTCTCCAACCTCCTCTAAATCCAACAAATTCTATCACTCAACATGGTTCACCAAGCAACGCCCACGTGCAAAAGCTGGAGGTGATCCGCCTTGAACTTTAGCAAGCGCATGAAATAAACGTACAGTTGCGTGAAGAATTGCGCCAAAATAGGGTTGAACTGAACTACGTTTGGAGCCTCCTTCCTTCATACACCACTGCCACGACACCTGCTCCTAGCGCCACCCTACCTCCAACCAATTCTTCAGCTGGCGCAGACCATGTCGCCTTCCCCCTAGAGGGCTGACATCTGATCCCCCTAGGGCACACTCACGGCCATACTCACGGCCGTATCTTGAGCCGTGTGATCTGGGGATGAAGCATACGGGCATGCATACGACCGTTATACAGTGCACGCCCAAACTTGAGTTAACCTAGTTTTATGCTAATCTGAGTCTGAATCTGTTGGGATGGGTTAGGAATCATCTACATTGAGCTGACCTCTATAAACAGCTGATTTAGGGTTTAGAGAAGGGGCTTTTGAATTTTGAACATCATCACCCTCTTGGTGGCTCCCTAACTGTTCTCCATATTGGAGATTAGGGTACGTCAAAATATCTTGGAGCAAAGGAAGGAAGACAAGCATTGAAGGGACACTGTTAATAGTTATCGCCAACGGTCATCGCCAACGGTGGAGGGAAGAATGTCTTTCATTATGATTTTCATCTTCTCCTCTTTGATTATATTGGATTTGTGTTCCCCTTCTATGGGGAACTAACTTGTTAGATACTTGGGCATGATGAACCTCCGGATTTATGCTTAATCTTGCTTGTATGGATTTCTATATTTGAATGAGTATTTTAATGTTTGAGAACCTATTGAATGTTGTGTATAT
Source organism: Dioscorea zingiberensis (assembly GCA_026586065.1). Lineage (NCBI taxonomy): Eukaryota > Viridiplantae > Streptophyta > Magnoliopsida > Dioscoreales > Dioscoreaceae > Dioscorea > Dioscorea zingiberensis. The sequence continues at coordinate 16,479,564 of CM048826.1, read as the reverse complement.
ATTGAAACTTTACGTTGCGACAGCTCTAAATGTCAATCTAGATCTATAGACTTTGTAGACGATAGCACTCCCTCTATATACCCTAGATCTACTTCAATAGGTGGGAGTTATGAACATGCCAAGAGATCGGGTGTTTAGGAGAGAGACTCTGTAAAATGGATTGTTCTTGTAACTCTTCCAAGTTTATGTGTTCCCTTGGACTACTCACGAGTGTAGATTAGTAACTCGCCTTGAAAGAGAGGGTGAAAGCGTTGTAAGAATTCTTGGTCCATACCTTATATTCATCAATATGGAATCCATACTTGCCCCAATCTATAAATATCCAGAGGGGATTCAATGCCCGAGTATCTCCCTTCTATAATTGTTTGTCATCACTATTTTAATCAAGTGTTCATAAGCCAATTTCCCTTTTAACAAGTAAATTAGGAAACCATCAATCTTTTGATTGATTAGGTAGCAGATAATTAGATAGGAATAGTGGTCAAGGTCCTTGTGGGTTCGACATCCGACTTTTATTAGTCCACTTTATTACTTGATACGACCTGTGCACTTGCGTTATAAGCATTAGGCTCACCCAATCATCAGTAAGAATCATAAGTGATCATGGTAAGGAATTTGAAAATATTCAGTTCGCAAAATACAACAATGAGCATAGGATTCTTCATAAATCTTCATCACCAAAGACTCCTTCGCAAAATGGATTAGTGGAACGAAAGAATAGAACACTTCAAGAGATGGCTAGAGTCATGCTTAGTACAACAAAACTCTATAAAAAATTCTTGGTTGAAGTAGTATACACAACATGCTACATTATCAACGGAGTGTATCTTTGCCCCTCCACCAAAATGACTCCCTATGAAATCTGGAAAGGAAGAAGTCCAAACATCAGCTACTTTCATATATTTGTAAGTAAGTACTACATCCTAAAAGACAGAGATTATTTAGGAAAATTTGAAAAGAAGAGTGATGAAGGAATCTTCCTGGGGTTCTCAACAAATAGTCGAGCCTATCGGGTATACAACTCAAGGACCAAGAAAGTGATGGAAACTATCAATGTTGTTGTGGATGATTTCTCAAATCAGACAGGACATAAGGAAACTCTCACTCCTACAAAAGAAGCGACAATCTGGATATTCAAAGTGGTGGACTAATTGTTGATGAAGAACAAGAAGAACCAGTTGCAACCACATCTGCCACACCTAACACTGCAATAAATACAGTTAGACAACAAGTTGCACCCAATGATACAACTCAGAATACAACAGAAAAGACTGAATCAGACACAGATGGGGAAGAAACCCATGAAGTCATTCGTGAGCCATCCTCAAAAATATGAAAGTATCATCCATTACAAAATATAATAGGAGATGTCAATAAAGGAATGTGTACACGAAGCTCTCAAAAAATGGATCACGAGGAGCTGGCAAGACATATGTGCTACAATTCCCTCTTTGAACCAAAGAATATGAAGGAAGCTCAAAATGATGAACATTGGATCTCTGCTACGGAAAAAGAACTGAATCAGTTTGTTAGCAATGATATTTGGATGTTGATCCCAAGACCCGAGGGAGTGAATGTTATTGGAATAAAATGGATTTTCAAAAACAAAACTGATGAAAAGGGAAATATAATCAGGAATAAAGCCAGACTGGTTGCTGAAGGGTACACCCAAGTTGAAGGCATAGACTTTGATGAAACATTTGCTCCAGTTGCCCAATTAGAAGCCATCAGATTACTGCTAGCTGTAGCCTGATGCATGGGATTCAAGTTATATCAAATGGATGTTAAAAGTGTATTTCTCAATGGAATTATGAATAAGGAGGTATATATGGAGCAACCTAAAGGTTTTCAAGAGCCTCAGTTCTCTGATCATGTGTTCAAATTAATGAAGGCCCTCTATGGGTTCAAATAAGCTCCTCATGCGTGGTATGAAAGGCTTACCAAATTTCTTCTTGAGAAGGGATATCAGCGAGGGAGAGTTAACACAACATTATTTATCAAGAAAACACAGCATGATCTCATGGTTGCACAGATCTATGTGGATGACATTGTGTTTTGATCAACATCACAAAAGATAGTGGATGAGTTTGTTCTACTCATGCAACAGGATTTTGAAATGAGTATGGTAGGAGAATTGACTTATTTTTTGGGACTTCAGATAAAATAGTATACTGATAGGATCTTCGTATCTTAAAGCAAGTATGCAAGGAACCTGGTGAAGAGGTTTGGCTTGGATGATGCTAGGCATGTAGAACACCTCTAAGTGTAGGAGAGAAATTAAGCAAAGATGAACATGGGAAGGAGGTGGACCCTAGTCTCTGCAGGAGCATGATTGGAAGTCTATTATATCTCACTACCAGCAGGCCTGATCTCTCAGTATTGGTATCTGTGCATTATCAAGCTAATCCAAAGCAATCTCACTTAACAACAATCAAACGCATCATCCACTATATTAGGGAATAGCTGATTATGGGATCTGGTACTCTAAAGACTCCAATACACATTTGGCCGGTTATAGCGATACAGATTGGGCAGGAAACATAGATGTTTGAAAAACCACTTATGGAGGATGCTTTTACCTTGGCAATAATTTGGTTACCTGGTACAACAAAAAGTAGAGCTCACTATCCCTCTCCAACGCTGAAGAAGAATACATAGCTGCAGGAGTTGTTGCACTCAGTTACTATAGATGAAACAGATGCTAGAAGACTATTGGTTACAACAGGGACAAATGACAGTGTTTTGTAATAACAAAAGTGTCATAGACCTCTCCAAAAATCCAGTTCAACATTCTCATACCAAGCACATCGATCTTCGATATTACTTTATCCAAAATATGGTTGAGGACAAAATGATTGTTATGAAACATGTTATAACAGAAAAACAACTCGTAGACATCTTCACCAAGCCTCTAGATACTACATGCTATGAATATCTACGGGGTGAACTAGGCCTTTGCTGAACATAATCCCTTCAGGACACCTGCAAACAATCCTAAACTTCTTACGATAAAAAATTGTCTGTAGGAGAATAATGGCAGGCTATTAATCTTGGTGTTGTAACAACAAATATAATAGGCATCAGATCAGTCGTCAAGGGGGAGTCAACGCAATTCTCACATCTACTACAAAGGGGGAGCATCATCATATACTCACTTTGGCATTATCTCTCACAAAGGGGGAGTAGAAATTTTGGAGCAATTTAAGAAATGGTTCTATCAAATAAAACCAAAGAGGAAAGATTGTTAGTGAAATAAGTACATATGTTGGCATTATTTGATAACAGGAGTGATGCGATGCAACCACAAGTGTATGGGTAGTAACAAGTAATAAAGTGGACTCCCGAAAAGTCGGGTTATCGATCCTCAGGGAGATGGAAGTACTAGTACCCACCACTTGTCTACTATCTAGTCGATCTACAATGTGAGTAATTATCCTAAACTTTAAACTAAGAAATTGTAGAAACAAACAAGGAGATAAATTTGTTCTTGAGATCAAACAATTATAAAAGGGGGATGCTTGGATAATTGAATCCCCCTTGGACTTCTAAAGGATGGATGATGCTCTCTATCTTGACACTTGGTTAATTCCGGGCCAAGGATTCCTACGGTGCTTTCATTCCCTCTCTCAAGGTGAATTACTAATCTTAGTACCCTTACCGATGATGTTCTAGGGAACCTTAATCTTGGAAGGATTATGGGAATAATACATCTAAAGGACTCGCTTTCCTTAATACCCGGGTTCCCGGTGTATTCATAATCCCCTCAATTGGAGATGGTCTACAGCGCGGAGGCGCTCACTTCTTCCCCCACATGGACTATGAAAACCCCTTCGGGCTGTCGCAGCGTATAGGGATTCACTTACATTAAAACATCCAATAGACTCATGAATTCAACCAAACATTTAAGAATAAAGAAACAACATTAATTAAACCATGTCCAAGGGTTCATCAATCATCAAAGTATTTACAAAATTAGCCCTCCATAAAGAAATAGCAACAATCCAATACAACGATGAAAGTAATCAAACAAATCATAATGAAAAAGATCTTTGCACACACCATTGATGACTTCCTTGATTTCTCTTCAATGTCTTCCCCTCTTCTTGCTCCAATGGGTTGAAGATGGAAATATCCAAACTCTATTCAAGACCTCCAATCCTTTTCCAAGCTGCTCCCCCCTCTAAACGCTAATTAGTTGGCCTTTTATACTCTATGGTTTTAAGGGTGATATTTACTATTCTGCCCCTTTCTAAGTCTGCAGAATCGCTGAGAATTTACAATATATGGGCCCGTATATGGGATGTATATGGGCCCGTATAGCCTCTAGGTGCCTCCATACGGGCGTACGTCAGCCAGTATGGATGCCGGTATAAGCCATACGGGGAGCTATACGGGTCCAAAAGAGGCCACTTGTCTAAACCTCGACTCCCCAGGTCCATACGGGCCGTATGGAAGCCCATATGCCCGGGTTTTTCCTCCACGAATGCTTCATTTCAACCTCAATCTCTCTCTAAAGGTTTCCTTCCTCCTGGAGTCTTGATATCTTTCCCTGTTCATCGAAATAAACACATTTTAAGTATCGATGGGCCAAAAATCCCCACAATTACACGCAAGACATACACGAATATGATATAAAAATATGCTCAAATGAATACTTATCAAATATCTCCATACTTAAAGGTTTGCTTGTCCTGAAGCAAAGAAAAGAAATTAGCAACAGATGATAAGTGTTCATCCTTGGGTTAAAGAATCCATGACTCAACTCCATTTCAAGTTTACCATCAAAGTGTTTGTTCTCCTATTTCCACACCAGGGCTTCAGATTGATCTCGTGACAATTGTTAACATAGCTCTAGATAAAGCTTCTTCACTCCATATGCCATGTTCCACAATTTTTGCAAGACAAGCATACCCTCAAGGGAATCTAGAGAGTCCATTAAGCCCTAAGATCAAGGAGACTACCCCCATTTCCATAATTAAATAGTAGATAAGCTTGAGGGACACCAAGTTTGTTTGTTTGTTTGTTTGTTTGTTTGTTTTTTTCTTTTTTTCCTGGTAAGGCATCCCTATTGGATCTGACTTTCCCATACTGAAGATCAATGTAGAGTTTATTTCCTCCTCTTCGTAGAGTGCTCATGCATGTTAGGCATAGGAGCACTTAGCTACTAAGATGGTTACAACTCTGTATGGTTGTGCGCATGCTAAGTAGTGATTTTTCGAATTGAGGACCACTCTTATTAGGCGCTAGGACCCCAAACTACTTCATCTCAACGAGCAACGGAACACTATCTTTATCTTTTCCCAGCTAATATATACAGCTACTTTATTCTTCCCCTACTTGTCCACTAGATCATATTATGAGGGGTTAAAGAAATGAACTAGTGCCACGAAGTCTCTTGGAGCCATTGAAGATTATGCTTAGCTATTAAAGTTAAGTAAACATGACAATGGGTTATCTATTGCCTCTAAAGATCATGAGTATTATCATGAGATGTTCTCTAAGTGCCCATGGTGTTTAATAGGAGAATTTAGAAAAATTATGTGCCAAGATGGTGCCCTAGAAATAAAGTTTGCCAACATGTTTCCCTAGAGCCTTCATCAAGGTATGCTACTCATGAATAATGATTTGTAATGAATTTCACTAATAGCTACCTATCTCCACACTTAAAAGACTTGCTATGAATGCATAACGATATAGGTAGCTACCCATCTCCACACTTAAAAATGTACATTGTTCTCAATGTACGCAACAAAGCCAAAATGAAATTTGCATGGAGATTGCATGGAGAAAGGTGAACTAAAACTTCCTCAGTTCTATGAAGTTGATGCTTGGGCATTACTGGGGGGGATGTTGATACATGTTCCGAATCTGCAAAAGAGGGAAATCATTATAACTTCACGAAAGAGATGATAGGAAATCAAAGGAATGCACAGAAAGTAAAATAGAGATAAGTTTAGCAGAGTGATGCCCTTACTAACTGGTACAACGGTGCATGAATAAGAAAGATAAGTCCTAAGAACACCGAAATAAAAGAAACACAAGGAAATAAAAACTCATAAACGCAAGAACAAGGTATATCTCCATCCTCAGAATATGGTGTCATCTGTTGGTGCCTCGGATGCTGTGCTTGTGGGTCCCTGCGATGGAGGAGGTGCAAATGGTGCCTGTCCTCTGATGAAGAGAGAGAGCTCCGCTAGCTGGTCTCTCATGTGATGCTGCTCCGCGAGGATCTCAGTCCGCATCTCGCGCTGCTCAGTAAGAATGGTGTCCTGTAATGTGCGGATCTCAACTATCTGTCCCTCCAATCGCTCAAAACGGCTCCTATGCTCTGAGGGAGGGAGCTAGCCAGCAAGTAACGGAGGATCGGAGTCCTCAGAGTTGGACTCCTCATCCTCAGAACTATCTAAACCCTGGCCAACGAGGGTATAACGACAGCTAGAGTGTTGGACGAGCCCCATCTGGCATAGTATGCTTATCCCTAGTACAGTCATGAGCTGGAGCCGCTGCATGTGCTGTGTCCTCTCCTCTAGGCACATCCTAATAATGAGGCGGGTGATGTAAGGTCCCGCATTGATGGCCTTGAGACTGGTATGCATCCCCTGATGTACCAAATAATCAGCGAGTACGTACCCCAGATGGATAGGTACTCGCTCAAAGATGCTGTAGAGGAGGAATAAGTCTGTTTGAGTGACCCTGCCGGTACTATCATCCCTTCCTGAGATGGTGCGGCTAACCAGGGCATGGATATAGCGGTGGACTGGATCGCTCATGAGAGTCGCCTTGTTATTCCCATGGCATCCCCCAAGCTGAAGCCAATATCTCATGGGTGTGATGATGTACTTTGGGAAGAAGGTGGGAGCTCTTTGTACTCCGGAGTGTCTATGGCCTCGCGATCGTTGAATCCCATGTACATGGAGAACCGGGTGTAGCTCATGGTCTTCCGCTCCTCGGAAAGCTTAAATGATATGGCGGTGAGGGATCGCTCAGAGACGGCGCTCCTATCGGCCTCAAATGTGCTCAAGACTTCCAAGGTGGCCTCGCGAAACACCTCATGGTTGATGGAGAACACCTTGTCCCATCCACCAACCGAAATCATCCCCCTAACATGATCCGCTATCCCGAGTTGGGTTGCTACCCAGCAATCGATGAGGCGTGTGCTTCCGAAGGGTTTGGCAGCCAAACTGTGGTAGCGGTGGAAGAAGCACTCCTCTTCGAACTGAGTAACGCCGGACGAAGGGCCCTCCTCGGTCTTGCGCTTCTTCGAGGCGGAGAGCTTTCGAGGCATGTCTGCAAATTAGTTGAAAATGGTATCAGCGCAAAGGAAAATATTGAAAAAGCGAAGAAGAATGAGCACTACGACCCATTATTGGCCATATACAGGCTTCCATACGAGCTGATATACGGCCCGTATGCGCCTGGGCGAGGCGGTGCTGACGACCATGGTGATTTCTTGCCCCATTTACATCCCAATCACACCCATTTCACATCCCAAACCTTAAACATGCCTTTAATCAAAGTATTGTGACAAAGGTTCAAAAAAGAATCATAAATTTAGCAATAGTCATTCAATCCCTAGGGTTCTAAACATGAAGAAGATGACTAAATCGACAAATCCAAACATTAGAAATCAAACCTAATGGAGAAGAAAGCCTAAAATCTAGCAAAGTAGTCGCACTGATGAGGAAGGGGTTCAGATCGACGTGGAGAGGGGTGGGGTCGGCTAGGTTTTGAAAAAGGAGTGTAGGGGCGCCTACTAGCGACCAAAATTCTTGATTGACCCCATAGGGCCCATATACGGGCCGTATGAATCCCCTTATAGCTCACTAGTAGGTTCATACGACCCTATGGCAGCCCGTATGATCCCCGGTATGGACCTGGATTTGGCTTATACAGCTACCCCAGGTTGCTATTCAAACATTACTCGCGCTACCTAGCAACAATTATGAATCTAGGGCTATAAATGAACAATAACCAGTAGGATGACACAAGATAATGAAAGCGAATATGAGAACATCTCATTCATTTATTCTAAGCATACACAATCTAACTAATAAAGAGAAAATTGCAACTAAAGAGAAAGAAAATTCCAAGAACTTGGGTTACCTCCTAAGGAGCGCTTGTTTAACGTCGCTAGCTTGATGTACTTTCACCTTAGCTTATGGGGTTTGAATACCTCGAAGCACTCGTCGGCTCCTCCCTTGAAGCCGTGTCCAAATAGACAGATTCTCAATTTGGCATAAATTGAGCAGTTGTTACAATTTATACCTTGGCCTTTCTTATAGCTGTTGTGAGTTGAAGGTTCCATGTATATTCCTTTCTCTTTTGCCTTCCTCCAGCATATCATAGGGAGATTGAATTTTTTCTTCTTCTTTCTTACTTTTACCATTTCCATCCTTGATGAATTGGAATTTTCCTGAGTCTCCTCCGGTTGCCCCTCTTGCTTTCCTAAAAAAGGGTATAGTAGATCTACCATCAACAAGTCTTCCATGCACTCAGACGTGAGCATGTCTACCTCATCAAGACAATATGAGGTATCATCTTGAACCATTGTGTGTAGCATTACATCGGGTAATTGAAACACAACCTCTTAATCGCCCACCCTCAATTCAAGCTTGCCTTGCGCATGATCCTCAAGAGCTTGAGCGGTGGTGAGGAAGGGAGGTCCATCTCATCATCAACATCTAGAAGTACGAAGTTGACCGGGGAAACAAATTGATTGATCTGGATAAGTACATCTTCAGCTATCCCCTTTGGTCTTCTCACAGATCTATCAATTAATTGTGATGTTATTCCTGTAGACTTGGGTTCTTTGAGGCCGAGTTTCATATATAGTTTGTAGGGCATCACATTGATACTTGCCCCGAAGTCTGCCAATGTCTTCTTTGTGACTCCTCCAAGTATACAAGCGACCACGAAGCTGCCCGGGCTCTTCAATTTCCTTTGCATAACTTGTTGGATAATGGCCGAACATTGAGCATTTAATATCACCGCATCCACCTCTTCAAGTTTCCTCTTGCTGGAAAGAAGCTCTTTCATAAACTTTGCATATTTCGGCATTTGAGCTAGGACCTCTACCAACGGCATGTTTATGTGTAGTTGCTTCAACATCCCTTTGAATTTCATCAACTGGGGATCTTCTTTGTCTTTCTTCAGTCTTGTAGGATAAGGAACTTGAGGTTGATAGAGAGGTTCTGATTGTATCTCTACGGGCTTCGCTTTCCCTTTCCTCTCCTCTACGGGCTTAATAACGGGCTCAGAGTCTTCAATTTCGATGGGAGTAGTTGCTTGAGACTTTGAGGTGGGAGCTCCACTTCCCTTCCACTCCTTAATGTGATGTCCTTGCATTGTTCTCCTCCAGGATTCTCCTCCGTGTTGCCCGGCAAGCTACCTTGTGGTCTTTCGGCTAAGGCCTTTGCAATTTACTCAACTTGATTCTCCAAGTTATGAACTGTAGCTTGTAAATTCCGAATTGTAGTATCATTGCTCTGTATGTACTTGAAGATCAACTCCTCCATATTGGGTTTCCTTTCTTGCATCTTTGGAGGGTATTGAAAGCCAGGGGGGGGTATTGCCTCACTTGTGGATTTTCGTATGATAATGTCTGATGGCATTTAGGTGCATATGGTCGATATTGACCATCCGGTTGCCTTGGAGCATTTCTAATATATTGTACTTGTTCCATGGGGATCGTTTCGGTGCTCATAATGGGACATTTTGATGCTTCATGTCCCCCCCCCCACACACACACACACACACAAGTGTTGCGAAACATCACCGTACCCACTTTTGAGCTATTGTTGCATGTAAGTAGTTCAATCTTCCTTGTTAGCATATCTAACTTTTCACCAAGAATGGGATCAAAAATTATAGCCTCATCAACGGACCCAACTATTTTCACTTGCTTTCCTCTTGTAGACCAATGGCCTTCATTGCTAGCCATGTCTTCAAAGATTTACTCGGCATCCTCCGGATAATTGTTCCCCAATTACCCGTCGGCGGCGGTATCCAACAATTACCTAGTGGAGTTGTCCAACCCATTATAGAATGTCCAAACTTTAGCACAAGGGTCTAAACTGTGTTGTGGACAACATCGGAGCAAATCCTTATACCTCTCATAAGCTTCAAAGAATGTCTCGGTGGGGCTTTGGTTAAAAGCAGAAATGTTTATCCTCAACTTTGTGGCTTTGCTCGGTGGAAAATAGCGGCCCAAAAATTTGTTAAGCATCTCGGCCCAATTATGAATAGAGCCCGAGGGTAATGAAGTAAGCCATCTATAAGCTCCTTCCCTCAAGCTGAACGGGAAGAGCCTTAAGCGAATTGCATCATCAGAAGCCCCATTGATCTTGAACATGTTGCATATTTGGATAAATTTTGTTAGATGGGTATGTCTTCCTCGGGTCTCCCATCAAACTAAGATGAATTCTGAATCATGTTCATTGTACTTGCCTTAATCTCAAAATTGTTCATATTATCATTGGGAGGATGGATACTAAATCCCACCCCTGTGTAGTGAGATCTCTCATATTCTGACAGTGTTTGTCTTCTCTCGACCATAATGGGCACTTCTCTCAATTCACCAAGAGCTTCAACATGAGTGAAATTTTCTGACTCTGAAAATGATCCCAGAAGCACTCCTCCCTCTTCTTTCAATCTTCGGTGAAAAGTTTTTTCAATCTCACTATCTACTTCAAGCAATCCCTTAGAATTTTTGTGGGTCATACAATCGATACCTCGTAACAAGATTTAATGAGAATGAAGATTAGTATCCAACAATTCAATTGAATGAAAAACAAAACAAGGAATGAAAAATGACTAAATTAGTAAACTCCTAGCTTTCCTAGTAATCCAATCATCCCCGATAACGGCGCTAAAAACTTGATGCGATGCAACCGCAAGTGTATGGGTCGTAACAAGTAATAAAGTGGACTCTTGAAAAGTAGGGTTATCGATCCTCAAGCAGATGGAAGTACTAGTACCCGCCACTTGTCTACTATCTAGTCGATCTACAATGTGAGTAATTATCCTAAACTTTAAACTATGAAATTATAGAAACAAACAAGGAGATAAATTTGTTCTTGAGAGTAGATAATCATAAAAGGGGGATGCTTGGATAATTGAATCCTCCTTGGACTTCTAAAGGATGGATGATGCTCTCTATCTTGACAATTGGTTAATTCCGGGCCAAGGATTCCTACTGTGCTTTCATTCCCTCTCTCAAGGTTAATTACTAATCCTAGTGCCCTTACCAATGATGCTCTAGGGAACCTTAATCTTGGAAGGATTATGGGAATAATACATCTAAAGGACTAGCTCTCCTTAATACCCGGGTTCCCAGTGTATTCATAATCCCCTCTATTGGAGATGGTCTACATGCGGGGAGGCGTTCGCTTCTTCCCCCACATGGACTATGAAAACCCCTCTGGGCTGTCGCAGCGTACAGGGATTCACTTACATTAAAACATCCAATAGACTCATGAATTTAACCAAGTATTAAAGAATAAAGAAACAACATCAATTAAGCCATGTCCAAGAGTTCATCAATCATTCGAGCATCTACAAAATTAGCCCTCAAAAAGGAAGAGCAACAATCTAATACAAAGATGAAAGCAATCAAAGAAATCGTAATGAAAAAGATCTTTGCACACACCGTTGATGACTTCCTTGATTTCTCTTCAATGTCTTCCCCTCTTCTTGCTCCAATGGGTTGAAGATGGAAATCACCAAACTCTATTCAAGACCTCCAATCCTTTTCTAAGCTGCTTTCCCCCCTTTAAACCCTCATTAGTCGGCCTTTTATACTTCTAGGGTTTTAAGGGCGATATTTACCGTTTTGCCCTTTTGTAAGTCTGCAGAATCGCTGAGAATTTATAATATATAGGCCCGTATAGCTTTCAGGTGCCTCCATAGGGGCGTACATCAGCCCGTATGGATGCCCGTATAAGCCATACGGGGAGCTATACGGGTCAAAAGGAGGCCACTTGTCTAGACCTCGACTCCCCAGGTCCATACGGGCCTTATGGAAGCCCGTATGCCCGGGTTTTTCCTCCAGGAATGCTCGTTTCGGCTTCAATTTCCCTCTAAAGACTTCCTTCCTCCTGGAGTCTTGATATCTTGCCCTGTTCATCGAAATAAACACATTTTAAGTATCGGTGGGCCAAAAATCCCCACAATTACACGCAAGACATACACGAATATGATATAAAAATATGCTCAAATGAACACTTGTCACACAATGGCCAATGCAACTCCAGTGAAGCTCTCACAGCCAAAGTGATCACATGAAGATATGATGACATGGCAGTAATGAGAAGACAAAAGAAGGCGTGAAAAATGATGTGATAGAGTTAATGAACACTTAAGTTCACTACAGGAGGATACAATTGAAAGTATAATATGAGAAGGAAGCTCACACAGGTTGACAGAAGGTTGATACAACTGGGTGTGCGACTTGAAAACAGCTGATTTAGTCCGTGTGTTTGAGCTGAATACTGAGGTGGTAGTAAGCGTGTCAGCTTGAAAATGAAAGCATGGAAGGATGATAGTGACAAAGTGCGTGATGAGCTGGCGCACATGATGACTAGGCGCTAAATGACTAGGCATGTGGGCATATGATGATGACTTGATTTATACCACATGGGCAAATCATGGTGATCTTCTATGTAGATATTTTTTGGGCGTGACTTATTATAGCATGATTATGTAGATCATTTTGGGAATGGCTAAATTTGGGAATCCATTGGAGACTTGGATAGCAAGTTGGATCACAAGCTATATTTGGAAAGAAGCTGACTGACTTGGAGTGCAAGGTAATGCAGAGCATATGTTTAGAAAGCAATTACAATACGAAGAACAGCCAAGACGCGACATATGTTTGGCAAGATTTGCGAAGTCTATATTTGGAAACAGAATCCAACTTGAGAGCAGAATTGATTGAAGCCTAATGTTAAAGATTTGATAGCAGATTTGAAGGCCATATTTAGAGTTGATTGAGAACTAAACATGGTATGAACTAATATTGGAATTTTGAAGACTTGAAGACCTAAACTTAGGATAAGTTTGGAAAGAAAACTTGAAGACAATCTTGGAAGATTGTGTGTCGCAAACTTAGATGAATGGAGATCAAGCTTGGAAGGCCGTGGTACACTTAGGCGAGGTGTGAGTTGAAGGGGACTGTGAACGTGATGTGTAAGAGGTCTAGCCAATTGCGAGGGTCGACTCGGACATAGACAAGGAGGGTTGGAAGGTCGCAAGGTCGGGTGCAACGTACATTGTAGTCTTAGTCAGTTCAACAGTAGGGTCACATTGCAAGTTCAAAGGTGTCAGGGATTGGCAATGACTATTTTTGGAAAATGTTTAGAAATAGTACCCGCGGAGATTTCGGAGATTCTAAAAGAGACAGGTGATATTTTTAAGTGGGGTGTAGTCTATAAAAGGCCGAGCTCTGAAGATTAAAGATAGAGCCACCGGAGTAGACATAAGAGTGTTAGGTTAAGTGGCAGTGGGAGAATCTTAGAGTAAGGGTATTGTGTTGTGAGATGAGTGACAAGAGTGTTGTACTCATGTATCCTTCTCCCTTTTAGTGGATCGTTTTCTTTGGGCTTGGCCCCCAGACGTAGGCTTGTTGGCCGAAATGGGTTGCCAAACTTTTGTGTCCTTTCTCTTCATGCTTTTCATTGTTTTGTTTTTTTTTTGTGCTTGTGTGAGAATTTGAGTGTTCACTGAGTGACTAGTGTGCAACAACTGTTCCAACTACTTCACACAACCACCCAGCAAGATTCTACAAATATAAATTGCAAAATGACATGCATCTAGGGGCGACGATGAAAGCACATCTTGATGTAGTAGATGAAATTAGAAATCTTCTAACGACACGGGTCTTGAGGCCGCAGTGGAATACTCACCTTGAGGCGGCTGATAAAATCCAAATCTTGAAGTGGCAAATCTTGATGTACTAGTAGAGTACGTATCTTGAGGCAGTTGATAAAGTTATAAGACTCTCGAGGCGGTGATGAAACATTCATCTCGGGATGGTTGATAAAACATAAATTCTAAAGTGGTGAAAATCTCAAGGCGGCGGCAAAGTAGTCATCTTGTGGCAACTATAGCAGCACAAATCTTGTAGTGGCAGTGAGCACACATCTTGAGGCGGCTAATAAATATTACTTTCAAAACCAGACACATCTTGAGATGGTGATATAGCGCCGTGAACCTCAAGGAGGCGACGAAGCTTACATCCTAAGGCGGAAGGTGGCGTTATTTAAACAAATAAATAAATAAATAAATAAATAAATAAATAATATGTATATATACATCTGTAACACCTTTATCCTTTACAGGACCCAGGTGTCACACTAGCCAGATCTAGAGAATGAACCCCAGACCTAAGGCTGTAGACTGCTAGTTAACTGTGAAAATAAGAACATGAGGAAGCTAAAAAAGCAAACATATTATAACATAATCCCCAAACGCTAGATATTGTTTAATACATCACCAAATAAAATATTGTCTCAAACTTAAAGTCTCACAGCACTCATAATCAAGATAACAAGACTTCTAGAGGCGGAGTCAGAGCCAGCTACAGGACATCTCCACTAACTCGCGATCAGACAACCCTCTATATGGTCTCCTATCTAACGCCTGCAATCACAATGTCAAAGAACAGGGGCTGAGCTACTGGAGCTCAGTGTGTTGGGAACAAGTCTTTCGGGTGTAACAGTAACCGTATAATAAGTAAAACTGTAAAAAAGTCTGACGTATAAAAACATGAATAGAAAATAACTGAATTAAAATACTGAATATTGAGCAAGTAAATACTGATCAATGTATTCTCTTTTAAATGCATATCTGATTTTCTGTTTCTCTATCTTGTGAATTATTTATGAAGTCGACGTTCCCCCTGGGTAATCTGTACCTGTGCCTTCTCTCTCTCTGAGATGAGCTCTATCTCTAGAAGGCGAGGAATGTGGCATCATGTGATAAACACAAGACTAATTCCCTGACTACACATCTACTTCAATACTGTATGGCCAGCAACCAACAAATATATCTGATACACGTGGTCGACTATATATACGTACACTAAGCATCCGAAGGAATGGAAATGGGGTTTTGATTTTTATAAAATGGAAGTATTTTTAAAACAGATAGTTCTGACATAAATCAGAATTTAAATCACCCTCTCCTAACTTAGTGTCATACTCTTTGGCTCAACACGAGCTATCACTGGTCTATACAAGCATATCAATAGATTGTAATCTATCTGTATCTGTAACTGTTTCTCTTTTTTGTTACTGAGTACTAAGCATGAAATGGGTTTATAAAACTCCAGAAACTTTCATAAAACTCCTTGTTCATGTTTTTCAAAACTGAAATCTATATTGTATAAAAATACGGTAAAACAAGTAAACTGTACAGGTAGTTCCCCTCATCTTAGTCTGGTTCGTGCTTAAATCTAGCTCGGTCCTTCGGCGGCGGTGGACTTGCCTTTGCCCTTACCTGATAGTTGAAATAAGAAATCTATAAATACGGAGCCCGTATTCTTGATTCGTACTCCAATTAAAACTAAATAGAATACGATAAAAATACGAGATTTTCTCTTCTAACTATCTATACCTAACTTCATCATTAGCATATCTTAGAACTACCATCATGCTTTTATTAAGGCAATTACTTGCTAATTAATGCATGATAAATCTAGGTATATCGGCGGAAATTTCGGCAGCACCTCCTCTAATTGTAGGGCTCCGAAATTTCTACAACCATTCACACATATCAATTTAATTAACAATCTATAACACATGGCATTATCTAAACAATCTTCAACCCTTATTCATGAACATCATCTACCAAACCTTAAATCATTATTCAATTTAGGGTTTTCCCCACATTCCTCTTCCAATTAGCAATTAAAAGTGAAGTTTTATCCATGAATGCTCACAATAAAGAATCGGGGCTGATGGGCTCAGCTCACTGTTGAGCTGAAGGGGAGCTGCGAGGGACGGCTACAGCTGTAAGCACTCAACATCAGGGAGAAGAGGCTGGCCGGAGAACTGGCCGGCGGCGTGGTCCGGTGGCCGGGCTGAACTCAAGCGCGGATAAAGGCTGCAGCCGAGCGCACGTTGCTGACTGGGGCGAGAGGAGAAGGTGGACTGGCTGAGGCTGCAGCTCGGCAAAGGAGGTGGCGAAGAGAAGGCGTTGAGCACGGGTTGCACTCACGAGAGAAAGAGAGAAGGCGATGGGCTTTCTCAGATCGTGAGAGAAAAAGAGAGAAAGAGAGAGCGAGTTGAAAAATTCTCTCTCTCTCTCTCTTTCTCACATCTGCCTAAATAGGCAGATGTGAGTTTATTTTATTATTTTATTATTATTATTTCTTTATTTAAATAGTCTTTTCATTAACCAAACTATTATAATACTTTATCTTATAAAAAGAATTTAATAAATAATGTTATCTTTCACTTTATGTCACATCACTATTTGATAATATTATTTTATCAATAATTATCAATAATTCTTCCGACCCAGATACAGGAATCTATATGTCAGACGACCCCCATGACACGAGCTGACTGTAGCATCACGGGTCGTCTCTTCTCCCGACCCAGATCCGTGTATCTCGGCTTTTGACTCGGCCAAATCTACTTTATCGGGACTCTAACTTTTGTCCGATATTCCTACTTAATTAATCTGGATTAATTAATATTTTATTAATCTGTGGTTTAATTAATCTAACTCGGCCGACTATCCATCTCTAATTATTCTATGTAACTCTGCCTTGGCCCATTAAGGCCTCTCTTGGCCCTATAGTTGCAAGGATGGATTTCGGTCCATTTTATTCTAATTTTCTTTAACTTCGAGGTTAATATTAATTAATCTGATTTAAGTTAATTAACCTCATTTAAAATTTCAAAAATTTACTAAATTTTATTTAGGAAATTTTGGGATGTTACAACATCCATGTGATGATATTTATATTCATAAATTATTATGTTCTGCAATAAATGAATTATTTTTCATTGTCTCTACTTGTACTTATACCCTTAATTTGAGGTTCCCAAAACTTTGTCAGCAATAATTAATAATAGAGGCTTGCCTCTATTAGGAATGGAAGTACCTACAATAACTAAAATAAATAAAATAAAATACTCATTTGTGATTCGATATGTCATCTGGTGTCTCTTCATTAACACGATGCCAGGCGGGTATTTTCGGTCCCATAAAAAGTAGAACATAGAGATACACGGTCGTGTGCAGGGTGTATCAACACCAACACTGGTCAAGAGCTCCACACAGGTTGTGAGTTTCAGCTTTCGATTTCGCAGATTATAGACAACGACATGGGCTCAACACGTTTATCAACACCCCTGTGCAACTTCAACATGACACTAGCATAGCTGTGTTACACCTGTGTTCGGCGCTTTTCGGGTGGTGATAGCCCTCGTACAGATTCCCAACCACCTCGGGATCCATATACTACCCCTGCCTTCATTTTCTGCATATAGCCCTCATCATTATCTTTTTTTTTTTACCACTTTTGTATTTTTCTTTTATTTAAAATTTTCGAGAGACCCATGATTTAGTCATCTCTATATATCTTTTTGAGCTTCACTTACATACCTTCAATGATAGTAGGATATATTAGAATTTTATAACTTCGAAACCAGAATAGGGACAAACACAACAAGAGCAACTATATATCATATATTGAGTAAAAAGTTCAACAAATCCCTTTTTCTCTTCATGTTATACATGTCATATATATTATATTTGCAAATATTTTTCATATTGGGGACAATGTACAATTAAAGTGTGAGGGAGGAATTAGTTGTTTCTTATATTGAGTATGATTACTGTTGATTTAAGATGATCTATGATAGTTAATGTTTGGTAGTCCTCTTTGAGTCTAGGTTGACATTAGCGTAAGGTGTAATTTTTTTTTAAAAAAATATACACATATTTAGTCTTGCTTTGACTCGACACGACACAAAAATTTGAGCACAAACCCTGACTCTATTGTCACTTGTCTACTTAGGTTTGTTCTTTAGCTACTTTAATAATTAGTTGATTAATTTTCTTTGAAAAAAAGAGAAAAAAAAGAAGGAGAAAAAGAGAAATGAAAAAGAAAAAAGAAAAAGATTTTAGAATTTTTGAAAATAAAATATGAAAGTTTGATCCATTAAGGATGCCCTACTAGATAGAAAAGATGGTAGAAAGAGTTATCACCTTTGAGAAGTGAAAGCCGCTCTTGAGTAGTCAGATAGTGCACCTCAAAAATGTACACTTGATGTCCTACCAAGAGAAAAGGCTAACTCATTAGATGTATGCAGCTACTACCCAGAGTTAAAAGGGTTAAAAGAGTTAGTTTTAGTGAATAATGTTTGGACTAGCTAGTTTGTGCCAGAGTCAGCAAGAGGCACCATAGGAAGGTCTACACACACACACACGTAGGGGGTATGAGTGTAATGCAAGACCTATTTTTCATAAACATCTTCATTGCACTTAACATTGTGTTTTCCAAGAAACTGGAGTGACTACCTACCGTTTTGAGATCGGAGATTATACAGTCATCTTCTTTCTTCTACGTCGTGTTTTCTTTGCTTGAGGACAAATAAATGGTTAAATATAGGGGTTTTTGATAAGTGCATAATTATACATATTTTTTCATACTATATTTGCATGCACTTTGCTTCTATTTTCACAAGAATTCCTCTATTTTTGTGCACTGTGGGTATTTTGTAGTCATTGGATAGGAAAACAGGAGTTCGGAACAAAAGAAGTCAAAATCGAATCAATTCAGAGCAAAGAGAGCTGAAATGAGCAGTAGAGGTCAAGAATTTATTACAAGGGTTACAGGACTCAAACGCCAATATCCACTATTTAGATTGAAGAAAAAGGAGTCAGAAATACCCAGTTAAAATTTTAGGTTAATCTGAGGGGAAATTGTCATATAATCGACCTTTTGACGCAGACTACACAAACTTGAAAAAAGTACACTGCCACATAGCCCCTAACACGGTCATGTTCTTTCTCTTAGCATGATTTCATGGCAAAAAGGGAGTTGTACGCTCTTAACACGGTCGTATCCAGATATTCATGAGCGTGTCAAGCTCGTGTGCAGGCTGTATACATCTTGAGATGAGCCGAAACCTCATTGATTTAATTCCTGATGATTCAAAAGTTATACACGGGGTTAACACGACCCTAACATGCCCATGTAGCATGAAATTGATGCTTATAAAAGGTCATCAAATCTAATTTTAAAAGGGACTTTTTGGGCGGAGGCCTGTTGGGATTTTTGGCGGATCGACTTCTAGTGATTCCTCTACCGGCAGCTATGGTTTCGGAGGAGATTGAAGGCAAAGGAGATATTGGTTTAGGGAGTTTATTATGTATATTTATGTCTTCCTCTTTAGCTTTTGTGATAAATTTATATAGTATGAGAGGCGAAACCTTCTTTGGTGCCTTGTGTCCTTAAACTCTAGTATGAACTTGTTACTAATTTTCTTTATTTAATATTAGGCTTTTTATTAGATTATTCTTGTGAATTGTCTATGTATGCTAAACTTTTGTGATTTGTTAGTGAGAAAGTACCGGTCACATAACTGTAGTTGCTTGATGCATGAAGAGAGATCTCGGTCAAGTTAGATCTTGGCATAGATAATAGGGGGTACGCACACGCCGAGAGATCGAGTGATTGCAGTTATTACACAACACACTCTCCAGATTAGGATTGTAACACCCATCTATTTACTGAGACAGATGTCACACCAGCCAGGTCAGGAGGGTATGCGGTGCCTAAGGTTGTAAAATTTAAAACCTAATAACAATGAAGTACTCAAATTAAATCAATATGGCATAAGCATAACCGGTTACACACCGGGAGTCATATCCAAACCAAAGTCATAAGAGTACAACATAATAAGTCTTGGACGACAACGACCCTAAATACACTGAAGTAAATAAACCATAGTGTCAAATATAACACAACTAGACTTAAAATAAAGATACGGTACGCAATAGCTGGCTAAACTTCTATCTTCACTTGAGTTACGTGCGACTATCCAGATCCTTGTCTAGGTCATGTAATATATAAAACAATATCCAAAGGGACGGAGCTATGCAAGCTCAGTGAGTATAGACAAATCTGCCAAGTATTATACATACCTGTCTCTCGACAGAAAACCGTACTAATATAAAAGTACATGTACATATACAGATATAAATCATGAGGATCTGTATATTTATCTTAAATCTCAATAAGCATGCCAAGACAATTAGAAATCCGAAGAAAGCACAAATGCAATCTCAAATTATCATAAGCATATAATAATCATGTATATGCAATGGTCTCGTATTATACAAGCATGCACCCCTAGTTCGTATGTCTTGGGAAGGACTCCAACTACCATCAAGGAATAGAGATATACATCTACATGATCCTGATGACAGGGAACAACAATATACATCTACATGAGCCTGGTACCTGACGACCAGCGGTATACATCTACATATGTACGTCAAGTATGCATCTCGTATCCTATACGGACTCTCACAAGAGTAAGAAAGGGTTTTATAAAAAGAAATAACTTTCGCAAATATTTTTTTTTAAGAAAAGCAATTGAAAGCAAAGTCCCTTTCATAACCCGGTATCATTTGCTTAATTTCTAGGCTCTATCCTAAGCCTCGCTGGATACCTCATACATATCTAACTAAGGTGCGGCCTATGATACATATAATAATCAATTTCTACCAATTAAGGTTTCACTTTACAATTTTTCATGCTCCTTCAATTTTAAACAATTAAGCAAGCATGAAATCACTATACTAAAAAAGCGATGAAATTCATCGGCATCCACAAACCGATAAAACTCATTTAAAGCACGAAAAAATCAAGTTACGATAAATACATGTATAAACAAAATATACAGGGATGTCCACTCACATGAAGTCCTTAGTAATTCCTAGGTCTGGCTCGGTCCTGCTGATGCTTCCGTAGGATCTTTCTCTTTTCCTAGAATTTACAATAACAACTAGATAAATACGAGATTTGTATTTCATACTTTAGTTCTATCATTTGAAATACGATAAATATAAGTCATGCCCGATTAATCTTAACTCATGCTTATAACATCCTAACATGCCTCTTAACATGATTTATTAGCCCCATTTATTTAATCTAATACATGTAACACTTAAGCATGCTGATACCTAAACTAATGGGGAAAAAATACTTAGAATTTTCATGAAAATTTTCGGCGACTCCTCCTCTATTTAGTGGGCCCCAAAAATTAATACAAACATACACACAATTAATCCAATTAAGCATTACAATCAACTAAAACTCTTAACATGAATTCATGCTTCAATCCCCTCTTTAATCCCTCTTTAATTTCACAGCCCTAATAACAAAATTACATCATGCTCACTTCCACATCCCTCCCCCAAGAATCCCCTCCATCCTTCAAGCAATTACCCCAATTTAACTCATGCCCTAAATTATGAAACCAATAAAGGGTTTTCCCCCAATTTCCAACTCAAAAGAGAAAGGGAGCTCATCGGAGAAGAAATAGGGGCGGATAGGGCTGTAGAGGGCTACATGTCTGTGGGAGGAGCTCGCGGCGGTGGTGCTGCGGTGTGGCTGTCGGCAGAAGGCGTCTGACGGCGGGGGAGATAGGATTAATTTATGACATATTCCATAAATTAATCCTATCTTTATAATAATACACCCTACTTTAAATCAAATCAACTTTAAATAAAGTTATTATTTGTGGTGTTGTCACATGGGCTTCTTATTGCTTCACGAGTGAATCATTATCCGATTGAGGTCTACATTTCTCGGCTTTTATCATTTTATTTGACACGGGTGTACTGTTGCATCACGGGGTTATCTTATCCTAAACCTGATTTGAACTTAACGGCTTTTGACTCGCCCGATCTACTTTATTAGAACTCTAACATTTGTTTGGTATCTCCCATTTAGTTAATTTTGATTAATTAACACTTAGTAAATTTCTCAACTAATTAACGTAGCTTATCTTAACCATCCACCTCCAACTATTCCAAGTGTAAGTGGCCTTGCCCAATAAGGCTTTCGTTGGGCCCAACAGTTGTGAGGTTGGATTTAAATTCATTAATCCTTGATTTTCCTTTAATTGAGCTTTAAGATAATTAATTTATTTTTTGTGCCAATTAATCTCATTAATTTTTTAGAATTTTTGATTTATTTATCTAGAATTTACTATGTTACAATTCTCCCACCGTTAAGAAATTTCGTCCTTGAAATTCCATACATTGATATCTTAAACAGATGAGGATACGGCTCCCTCTTCTGATCTTCCCTTTCTCAAGTGGCCTCCTCCACTTGGTGATGGCTCCATAATACCTTTACTAGAGGTATTACTTTGTTCCTCAAAGCTTGCTCTCTCTTGTCTAGGATACATACCAGTTCTTCTACATAAGTCTAATCTTGAGCCAACTCTACGGTCGGTCCCGTCTGAACTTGAGTTGGATCAGAGAGGCATTTTCATAGAACCGATACATGAAATAAATTATGTATCCTTGACAGCTCCTCTGAGAGTGCAAGTCTTTACGCTACAGGACTCACTCTATCCACAATCTGGTAAGGTCAAATATATTGTGGGCTAAGCTTCCCACGTTTGTGAAATCTCAATACGCCTTTCTAGGGGGATACTTTCAGATATATCCTATCTCCCACCTCGAACTCTAAGTCCCGACGGTGGTTATTAGCATAACCCCATTCCCTGTCTTGAGCCATCCTAAGCCGCTCCTTGATCAGCTTCACCTTCTCTATGGTCTGCTGCAACAGTTCTGGGACAAGTAATTTAAGCTCATCTTCCTCATCCCAACATAGCGGAGTCCTGCATCTTCGGCCGTATAAAGCTTCATACGGTGGCATACTAGTGCTTGTCTGGTAGTTGTTGTTATACACAAACTCAAACAGTCCCAGATTCTCATCCCAACTCCCGGGGAGTTCCATAATGCATGCTCGGAGAAGATCCTCAAGTATCTAAATAGTTCTTTCTGACTGTCCATCTTTCTCCGGATGGTATGTCGTGCTAAAGTTCAGTCTCGTTCCCAAGGCTTTATGGAAACTCTTCCAGAAATGAGAGGTAAATCTTGGATCTCGATTAGATACAATGGACACGGGTACACCATGTAGTCTAACGATCTGTTCAACGTACAACGGTGCCAACCGATCCTGAGAGTAGGTTGTCTTGATCGGAAGAAAGTGGCCAGACTTTGTTAGTCTATCTATGATAACCCATATGGCGTCCTTGCCTTGACTGGTTTGAGGGAGACCAGTCACAAAATCTATGGCTATCCTTTCCCACTTCCATTCTGGGATCTCCAAGGGTACCAATAACCACGGTGGCTTTTTGTACTCAACTTTGATATGCTAACAGATCGGATATTGAGCCACATAATCAGCGATCTCCTTCTTCATCTTCCTCCAAATCTAATTCTCCTTTATGTTGCGGTACATCTTCGTACTCTCTAGATGCATGGCATAAGCCGAGTTGTGAGCCTCTTCCAAAATCTGTAGCTTGAGGCCCTCATGGTTTGGTACATATAGTCGAATATCTAGCATTACTGCTCCATAGGAAGATAAGGAGAAGTCACCTCGCCTTCCACCCTTCATTTTTGCAACCAGTCGCATCAATCCGTAGTCTTGATGTTGAGCTTCTTTGATTTGTGTAATCAACGTTGGCCGAAGATAGAAGTTCGCCAGTAGCACCCCTAGCTCATCCACCGAAAGTTGCGCTCTAGTGGATCTCAAATCGTGGAGTTGGACAAGGTTGTTTGTCCCCAATCGTGCCATAGGTTTCCGACTCAAGGCATCGGCCAACACATTCGCCTTCCCAGGTGATAGTTGAAGGTGTAGTTGTAATCTTTTAGTAATTCCATCCACCTCCTCTGACATATATTAAGCTCTTTCTGAGTCATCAAATACTTCAGGCTCTTGTGGTCGGTGGAGATTTTAAAGCCTTCACCATAGAGATAGTGTCGCCATATCTTCAGAGCAAAGACAACAACCACTAACTCCAGATCATGCATAGGATAGTTTACTTCATGAGTTTTGAGTTGTCTAGATGCAAAGGCAATAACTCTGCCCTGCTGCATCAAGACACATCCTAAACACGGATATAAAGCATCACTATAGATCTCAAAACCTACTCTAGCTGTAGGTAAAGTAAGGATAGGAGCAGAAACCAATTGGTCTTTCAACTCCTGGAAGCTCTGCTCGCAATCCTCGGTCCACTCGAACCTTGCGTTCATCAATAGCTTCGTCATCGATTAAGCAATCAAAGAAAAACCCTTCCACAAACAGCCTATAGTAACCAGTAACCGGCTAACCCCAAGAAACTTCTACTTTCCCTAACAGTGGTTGGGGCTTGACAGTTCACTATCGTTTCTATCCCACATAAATTCCTGCCACTGAGGCGACATGCCCAAGAAGTTGACTTGTTCTAGCCAAAACTCACATTTACTGAGTTTTGCGTATAGTTGCTGCTCCCTCAGAGTTTATAGTACTATCCTTAGATTGTTAATGTGCTCCACATTCCAAGAATACACCAGGATGTCATTGATGAAGACTACTACAAACTGGTATAAATAGGGTGTGAACACCCTATTCATCATCTCAATGAACGCCGTTGGACCATTCGTCAACCTGAAAGGTATTACAAAAATCTCAAAATGCCCATATCGAGTCCGGAACACCATCTTCTGCACATCGTCCTCTCATACCCATAATTGATGAGAGCCCGACTTCAAATCAATCTTAGAGAATATACTGGCTCCTCGCAATTGATTGAATAAATCATCAATGTACGACAATTGATACTTGTTTCGGATAGTAACTTCATTCAATTGTCTATAGTCCACGCACATCCTCATGGAGCCATCCTTCTTCTTCACGAACAGCATAGGCGCAACAGATGGGGAGACACTAGGTCTATTAAACCCCTTCTCCAGTTGCTCATTCATTTGAGCCTTCAACTCTTTCAACTTTACTGGAGCCATCCTATATGGTGCTCTGGAAATTAGAGTTGTTCTTGGAACTAACTAAATAGAAAACTCTATGCCTCTGTGCGCTGGTGATAAGCGTTCAATTGAGCATATTTACATACCATATATATACTTATTTTCATGTCAAATGCAATGATTTGTAGCCTGCCGGTACTTAAAATGCTTTATATTTTGTAAACAGGGCATAAATAGGCCACCCCGACGAAAAGGAAGCATTTATCAACAAAATGAAGACCAAACGAAGGCATTTTGAAGTAAATAGGGGGTGAACGGCCTTGTGAACGGCCGTTCACACCTGGGCACAATGGCACGCACAAAAAGAGTGTGAACGGCCTTGTGAATGGCCGTTCATCTGCCGGTTCAGAGCAAGCTGTGAGGTGAACCGGCTGATGAACCGCCAGTTCACTACCCGGTTCAGAACAAGCTGAGAGGTGAACAGGGTGATAAACGGCCGTTGACTACCCGGTTCAGAACAGGCTGTGAGTTGAACGGACTGATGAACAGGCCGTTCACGAGGCCGTTCATCGTAACTTTTGCAGTTTCATGGGCCCAATCAAGGGTAATGTTGTAATTTTTTAGTGGAGCCCTAATTCATGGGTATAAATAGTTAAGTATGAGAGTTTAGAGACGGTTTTGGCTGGGGAGAGAGGCTAGAGGAGAGATTAGGGCTTGGGGGGTCATCTCCCCCAAATCTTGATAGTAGAGAACCCTTGGAGTTGCAAGCATTGGAGGTAATGGTGTTCTCCATTAATCTTTCATTGTTTTGTAAGCTTTCCTATTTTGGTTTGAGTCCCCATTTACGGGGAACTAATCTATTGGTACTTGGGTATGTTGAACTTTTGGATTGAGCATTAATAGCATTGAATGTTTATGATGATTTGTTGGTACCTTCTTGAATGTCTAATGAATGTTATGTATTGATTGTAATTTCATCACTAGAAATTTACTTGTGTGCAATACAAGGGTAGAGCTAGCGCCTCCTTGTATTAGGAACTTGCTTCATTAGAGAGTTTCATGAGTATACCGAGGAATCGGGTACTAGAAGGGCGAACGACTCTTTCATACGAATTCACCCCGATGATTCTTCCAATATATATAAAATTCCTTGAGCCTCATATCAAGTCCTAGGAGACTAGTCATCCAACCACCTTGGAAGAGGGGTTGGGTGTAATTTAGGAATGACCCCTTGAGCTTCATATCAAGTCCTAGGAGACTAGTTATCCAATCACCTTGGAAGAGGGATTGGATATAATTTTGGGACTATTGGCACAAGAAATACCAACTTTGATTCATAAACATCTTTGCTCATCTTTAGAATTGAAATCCAAAAGGGATACATACCCAAGTATCCTCTCTTGCAAATGATTCACCCCAATCAACTCTCAATTTTCAGTTCTTATTCGCAATCCATTTTAGTCTTTATGTTTGAAAACGAAAACCCCCCAATTTACTCTTCGGACTAGGTTAGTAAAGCTTGGTTTACATTAAGCAATCTTTATTCCCTGTGGTTCGACATCCGACTTCCCACAGTCCACTTTATTACTTGATCACGACCCGTATACTTGCGGAACACATCCCATCAAGTTTTTGGCGCCCTTGCCGGGGAATAGGATTGCTAGTTAGACTAGGATTTTATTAATTTAGTCTCTTATTTTCTTGTTTGCTTTTTCTTCTTTTATTTTATTTTATTTTGATCCTTTGGATACTCATTTTTCGTCTTATATCTTCGTGCGAGGAACCGTTGCATGACCCGAAGGAACCCAAAGGGTCTACTGGAAAGAGATAGTGAGATTGACAGAACCTTTCACCGACGTTTGAGAGGATTAGAAGGTTCGTCGCTGGATCCTTCTTCTGAAGCAGAAAACTTAGTCACAATTGAGATCGGCACAGAAACTGAAGTAGTGCCCATTATGGCCGAAAGAAGGCGTACATTAGCTGATTATGAGCGATCTCAATATACTGGAGAAGAATTCAGCATCCACCCCCCAAATGTTAATATCAACACCTTTGAGATCAAAGGAAGCACAATGCATATGCTTCAAAACTCAGCTCAATTTGATGGAAGGCCAGATGAAGACCCTCATGCACACATCGCAAAGTTCCTTCAAATTTGTAGCATTTCTAAGCCAGATGGAGTCACCGATGAAGCCATTCGATTGCGACTCTTTCCATGGAGTCTACGAGGAGGGGCCTATAGTTGGCTCACATCGCTCCCTTCGGGTTCCATCCGTTCTTGGGCTGATATGCTAGAGAAATTCCTGGGCCGCTACTTCCCACCAAGCAAGGCCGCAAAGCTTCGATCTGACATCAATGCCTTCAGGCAGAATGGGGGTAAAACATTTTCTGAAGCCTATGAAAGGTTCATGGAACTACTTCGTCGTTGCCCTCAGCATGGTTTAGATGCTTGTAGCAAGGTCCGCACCTTCTACAATGGATTAGACAATACCAATAGAGTCTTGGTGGATTGTGCTGCAGGAGGTTCATTAAGCAACAAGTACCCCGAGGAAGCAGAAAAGATCTTCGAAGACATGGCCGGAAATGAGGCCCATTGGTCCACAAGGGATAAGCAAGTTAAGCTCGTGGGATCGGTAGACGGCCCTTCGTCTATAGACACTTTCCTTGCCGAGAAAATGGATACCTTGTCAAAACAAATTGACCGCCTAACCGGGGGTGGTGCTTCCCATGTTGGTAGTAGCTCGGGTCCGGTTGCAGTTATGTTTTGCACTACTTGTGGAGGAGGCCACGAGCCATCAAATTGTCCGATCTCTTATCAAACATCACCTATGGAGCAAGTCAAATACATGGGAAACCAACAAAGAATGCCAAACAATCAGTATCGACCACCAAACCCAATGTGGAACAACCCGGCGCTTTCATATGGGAACCCCCAAGCGGGACAATATCGACGCGGTTTTCAGCCGATGCCATGGCCACTGCAAGAAAAGAAATCCACCTTCTAAGTAACGTTGTTGTTGTTTGTGCAAGACACTAATGACTCAATCGAAATCTCCAAGCAAAGCATTTCAGTGGATTGGATACCCAAGTGGGACAATTAGCAACGGAGGTCTAATCAAGGCCACAGGGCACCCTCCCGGGAAACACGGAGGCAAACCCCCGGGAGCATTGCAAGGCCATCTCTTTGAGAAGTGGCAGGGAAGTGCAGTCCCCCATTGCACCACCGCTGATTGAAAGTACTGTGGAGGTTGAAGAAGCTGAGCCCCAACAAAACTCAACAGGAAAGCCAGCAGAGAAAGAGAAAGGGGTAGATCAAACACCCCAAAGCACATATCAACCCCAAATTCCATATCCGGAGCCGCTTAGAAAGGACAATGAAGATGCTCAATTTACAAAATTCATGAGCACAATCAAACAGCTACACATCAGCCTACCGTTGGTGGAGGTCCTTGCCCAAATGCCAAAGTATGCTAAATTTATGAAGGAACTAGTATCCAACAAAAGGAAACTAGAGGATGCAGGTGCTGTCACATTGAATGCTCAATGTTCTGCAATATTGCAACATGAGCTGCCCAAGAAGCTAAAGGATCCAGGGAGCTTCGTAGTCCCTTGTACACTTGGTGAAGGTGTTGTTAAAAAGGCATTAGCAGACTCTGGTGCAAGTATAAATGTAATGCCTTACAAATTGTACATGCAATTAGGGCTTGCAGCCCCAAAACCAACGGGGATGGCACTTCAACTAGCCGGCGGTCGCTGAAACGACCAAAGGGGCTAGTCAAGATGTCTTGATTCTATCAATCAATTTGTATTCCCAGCTGATTTTTTCCTCCTAGATGTTGATGATAATGTAGATGTTCCGATTATACTCGGTCGCCCCTTTTTAGCCACGACTCAAGCCTTGGAAGACCACGCTCATGGAAGATTGGCACTTCGAGTAGGGGACCAAGAAGTGGTATTCAAGCTGCCTGAAGCCATGCGACACACCATGGATCACGATGACACCTCTTATAGTATCGATGAAGTTGACAAGATTACAACCGACTGCTTGGAGGACTTTTTACATCTTGACCCAAAGATTGCAATGTTTGGAGGAACTCGACGAACAACATGACGAGCTCATGAATGTGGGCACTATCTCAACTCAACCTCCAAAATTGTCACGAAAGACAAAGTGGAAGGAGCTAAAACTCATTGCCGGTGGCTATGTATGGAGACGAAGAAAAAGGGTACCACCTAAATCCTCAACTCACCCACTAAATGAAGGTGACCCAGGTATGAATTCTCAAACATGCTCCATATATGATAATTTGGGAAAGATTCTGTTTGGTAAGTGTTTTTATAAAAATACTGATGGATGCCTCTTCACATATGACCCCCCATAGGTAAAATTAAGGTACGTCAGGCTCGTGACGTTAAACAAGAGCTTCTTGGGAGGCAACCCAAGTCAAAAATTTCTTTTCAATCTTGTCTCTTTGTGTTATTTGCTTTATAGTGATAGAACTCATGAGATCTATTGACATTAAATTCCTTTGTCCGCATTTGCATCATTAGACTCATCATGCTGGGTATGCACTAATGCTGTGTTCAAAATCTGGGCCTTATGGAACCAGCGAATTTGATTTAAATAATACTTATCTCTCAGATCGGATAGTGAACGGCCGCTCAATCGGCCCGCTCACATGGTGGTTGGCAATACTACAATATCGCTCGCAAACATTCTAAATGATTTTTCTCAAAGGGCTAGTTTTTGCAGGCAAACCTGAAATACAAACCTTTTGCTCAGTACACCATGTCCCAACTCAACTTGCGCATCAGGGTTCCACTACTTCTTCCTCACCAACATTTCCAAGTTGCAGCTCCGTCCACACCACCTCGTGCGGAAGGTCCACGCCCGTGCATTGAAGATGATGAGGAGGAAGACACAGTTGCTGAGCTCACCCACGCATTCACTCTCTTGACCATTCACACGGCAACAACCACACGAGCCCAAGCAACTGTAGCGCCAGTCTTGAACCCTTCGCCTAAGGCCGCACCAGCATCCGATGAGCAACTACATACGGATCATTGAGATTTATTGTTAACAGAACTCCTTTTTCGTTTGTTTATCTCTTGCACTATTTCATCTCCTTTCGAGCTATTCTCCTCCTCTCTCTCTATTTTGCAGATACTCATGATGGAATACCCCGGCAAAAGCTTTCATGTATAAACCAAATTGCAACACCATCTACCAAATATAACCGGGGAAGTTTCAGTTTGCCCTCCTCTTTGTTATTATTGCATACTACACACTTTTCAATTTAATTATGTACATTGAGGACAATGTACGATTTTAAGTGTGGGGATGGGTAGCTCCCTTCCATTGATAAATTCATTGCAAAACTCTAAGTGTGGGGATAGGGAGCTAATTATTTGAAGCATGTTTGTCATGGACCTATGATGGCACTATTCGGAAATGCAATGTTTCACTCTACTTTTTGTTCACCATTTTAGTACCCAAAATTTTTTAGAATTCTCCTACGACACACCATGGACATCTAGAGATTATATTCATGAAATTCAAAAGCTCTAGTCATAATAGATAACCCACTACCATGTTTTGTTGACTTTAATTGCTAAGCATTATTCTCAATGGCTCCAAGAGGATTCGTGGCACTAGTTTAGCTTCTGACCCTTCATAATTCAACTTAGTGGACAAGTTAGAGAAAAATAAAATAGTATGTATATAGTAGTTGAGTCATTAGAGCAATAAAGACAGTGCTCCGCTACTTGATGTGATGAAGTAGCTTAGGGTCCTGGCCCCTAATCAGGGTGTTCCTTAATTCGAAAAATCACTCCTAAGTATGAGCACATCTAGGTAGAGTTGTAACCCTCTAAGTACCCGGGTGTTCTGGTGCCTAAACAGCATGTGCATCCTGAAGAAAAGATGACTTACACTCTACACTGATCTTTTGCACGTGAAAGTCGGATCTATTAGAGATGCCCTACCCGAATAAAAAAAAAAAAAAAAACCTGCTCGAACTTGTCCACCATTTTCTCCATAGAGGGTTGATTAGCATAAAACTTAGGGCCTCAAGGACTCTCTAGAGTCCATTGAGGGAATGCTTGTCTTGCTAAGACTCTAGAACATGGTATGTGGAGTGAAAACACTTATCTAGAGCTGCGATGACATTATGCAAACTCTAGTTCCCGGTGTGAAAATAGGAGAATACACACACTTTGGTGGTGAACTTGAAGAAGAGCAAATTCATTATTACTATTGCCGGAGGTTGAACACTTATCATCTCTTTTACTTGTACTTTCATTGTCCTATTTGCTTGAGGACAAGCAAATGCTTAAGTGTGGGGATATTTGATAAGCGTTCAATTGAGCATATTTACATACCATATATATACTTATTTTCATATCAAATGCAATGATTTGTAGCCTGCCGGTACTTAAAATGCTTCATATTTTGTAAACAGGGCATAAATAGGCCACCCAATTTAAAAAGGAAGCATTTATCAACAAAATGAAGACCAAACGAAGGCATTTTGAAGTAAATAGGGGGTGAACGGCCTTGTGAACGGCCGTTCACACCTGGGCACAACGGCAGGCACAAAAAGAGTGTGAACGGCCTTGTGAATGGCCGTTCATCTGCCGGTTCAGAGCAAGCTGTGAGGTGAACCGGCTGATGAACCGCCAGTTCACTACCCGGTTCAGAACAAGCTGAGAGGTGAACGGGGTGATGAACGGCCGTTGACTACCCGGTTGTAAAAAGGCTATGAGTGAATCTGACGATGAACAGTGCCGCTCACGCAGGCCGTTCATCGTAACTCTTGCGCTTCATGGGCCCAATCAAGGGTAATGTTGTAATTTTTAGTGGAGCCCTAATTCATGGGTATAAATAGTTAAGTATGAGAGTTTAGAGACAGTTTTGGTCGGGGAGAGAGGCTAGAGGAGAGATTAGGGCTTGGGGGGTCATCTCCCCCAAATCTTGATAGTAGAGAACCCTTGGAGTTGCAAGCATTGGAGGTAATGGTGTTCTCCATTAATCTTTCATTGTTTTGTAAGCTTTCCTATTTTGGTTTGAGTTCCCCATTTATGGGGAAGTAATCTATTGGTACTTGGGTATGTTGAACTTTTGGATTGAGCATTAATAGCATTGAATGTTTATGATGATTTGTTGGTACCTTCTTGAATGTCTAATGAATGTTATGTATTGATTGTAATTTCATCACTAGAAATTACTTGTGTGCAATACAAGGGTAGAGCTAAGCGCCTCCTTGTATTAGGAACTTGCTTCATTAGAGAGTTTCATGAGTATACCGAGGAATCGGGTACTAGAAGGGCTTAACGACTCTTTCATACAATTCACCCCCATGATTCTTCCAATATATATAAAATTCCTTGAGCCTCATATCAAGTCCTAGGAGACTAGTCATCCAACCACCTTGGAAGAGGGGTTGGGTGTAATTTAGGAATGACCCCTTGAGCTTCATATCAAGTCCTAGGAGACTAGTTATCCAATCACCTTGGAAGAGGGATTGGATATAATTTTGGGACTATTGGCACAAGAAATACCAACTTTGATTCATAAACATCTTTGCTCATCTTTAGAATTGAAATCCAAAAGGGATACATACCCAAGTATCCTCTCTTGCCATTGATTCACCCCAATCAACTCTCAATTTTCAGTTCTTATTCGCAATCCATTTTAGTCTTTATGTTTGAAAACCAAAACCCCCCAATTTACTCTTCGGACTAGGTTAGTAAAGCTTGGTTTACATTAAGCAATCTCTATTCCCTGTGGTTCGACATCCGACTTCCCACAGTCCACTTTATTACTTGATCACGACCCGTATACTTGCGGAACACATCCCATCAGCTGGTAACCCAGGTAACTCCTGGAATACGTCAGGATACTCGAACGCTACAACTATATCCTTGACTTCTGCCTGAGGGGCTTTAGCTTCCACCACGTTTGCCAAACAGGCTTTCTCCGTCTCGGCTCGTCTCCCGTAGAAGAGAATCTCCGCCTTTCTAGGATGCTAGAAATATACCATCTTCCAATAATAATCCACCTTGGCATAGTGGACAGAAAACCAATCCATCCCGAGGATCGTGTCAAAGTTTACGATCCTCTTCGGAATCAGATTAGCTATGAGCTCCTAGTCGCCTATTTTTACATCACATCCCTCATAGACTACCATAACAATCATTGAACTACCAATGGGGGATGCCACAATCAATTGTTCTGCTAGTCTAGTAGCATACACATTCTCAGGCAATTCAAAAGAAGTAGCAAAATAGGAATGTATAGAACCAGGATTAATCAATATGCAGGCATTAGTATTAAAAATCTGTACCGTACCTGCAATGACGTCTCGGGTGTTCACAGCTTACTACTGCGTCATTGCAAACGCTTGGGCCCGCCGCTGAGATGGGGCCCCAAGGCCTCCTCCTCGAGACCTTCCGTCAGATGGCCTTCCTTGGCTGGCTCCTGAACTACCCACAAAAGAAAATCGCTGCGTTTGATGCGTACTCTGATCTCCAATACTAGCCTGTGTAGCAAATTCGCTCCCCTGAGTCAGTAGCGGGCACTCCTTATAATGCCCTGACTTCTTATAGTAAAAGGACACATCAGCACCACAATCCCGGTAATGATACTTATTGCAGACTGGGTACGGTGGTTTCCCTCTCTTGTTCGCACTTGATGAGGTCCCACCGCTGTTGCTGTTGTTTCTCTTTTTACTGGGCCTTGTGTTTTCCCCTACTTGGGCTACTCCTTTTGTTCCACTTCTCGTGCATTTGTTTCTACTTATTCACATCTCTCTCAACTCGGAGTGCAGACTTAACTACGCCTCTATAATCTTCAAATCCAGAAGCTATGACAGGAATCTTGATCTCATCCTGAAGTCCCTCCTCGAACTTCCTACATTTGTTCAAAAGATCATCCAACATCTCCGGTGCATAGCAACTTAGTACAGAGAATTTGGCCTTATATTCATTCACTATTGAGTTTTCCAGAGTCAGATAGATAAATTCCCCTCTTTTTGCATCCCGGTGAACTCGAGGTGAGTACACCTTCTTGAAGGCCCTATTAAATTCTAGCCAGGTCCACACACCGGATCTGGGAAGGCACATACGAGCCGACTCCCACCATAGCAGCGCTTCTTGTCCCAACAACAGTTGTATGTTAATGACTTTCTCGTCCTCCGGGATCCTCATGGCCTCTTATACCATCTCTACTTGTCTGATTAGAGCTTCAGCTTCAGATGAATCTTGTGTCCCAAGGAAGTGATTAAGCCCCATCTATCGGGCTCGAGTCACGTAATCCTGATCACTACTCTTGGGTTGCTATTGTTGTTATTGATAATTGGGGAAGGCAGCAAATGACCGTGCCATCCGCTCGAAGAATTGTTGCATCCCAGGGAATTGTTGCATACCTGGGTTGTATCCCGGGACATCACCATATTCTTCTGGTTTGAGGCATCCACGTGCGGCTCCTCGACGAGTTCCTCACGTGGTACCCTAGGTGGATTCCCACGTCCTCTTTTCGGCTGCATTCTGCAACATCCAACAAGTGTCAGTTAAATGACATAATTCCGCTTAGCAATTTATACAGCTAATTCATTATGTCTACTGACTCCGACTCCCACCCTAAGGCTCTGACTACCTCTAGAACTCTAAGGTCAAGGAGCAACTCAGATCTAATACCACTAAATGTAACACCCATCTCTTTAGTTAGACAGATGTCACACTAGCCAGGTCAGGAGGATATCCTGTGCCTAAGGCTGTAAAATTTAAAACCTAACAACAATGAAGTACTCAAATAAAATCAATATGACATAAGCATAACCGGTTACATACCAGGAGTCATATCCAAACCAAAGTCATAAGAGTACAACTTAATAAGTCTTAAACATCAACGACCCCAAATATATGGAAGCAAATAAACCATAGTGTCAAATACAACACAACCAAACTTAAAATAAAGATACGGTACGCCAGAGCCAACTAAACTTTGATCTTCATGCGCGTCACGAGCAACTATCCAGATAAATATCTAGGTCCTGCAATATATAAAACAATATCCAAAGGGACTGAATTATGCAATCTTAGTAAGCATAGACAAATCTGCCAGGTATTATACATACCTGTCTCTCAACAGAAAACCGTACTAATATAAAAGTACATATACATATGCAAATATAAATCATGAGGGTCTGTATATTTATCTTAAATCATAATAAGTATGCCAAGACAATAAAAAATCTGAAGAAAGTACATATGCAATCTCACATTATCATAAGCATATAATAATCATGTATATACAATGGCCTTGTATCATACAAGCATGCACCCCTAGTTTGAATGTCTCGGGAAGGAATCCAACTACCATCAAGGTACATCTATATGATCCTGATGATTAGGAACAATGGTATACATCTATATGAGCCCGGTACCTGATAACTAGCTGTATACATTTATATATGTATGTCAAGTATGCATCTCGTATCCAATACGAGCTCTCACAAGTGTCAAAAAGGGGT
Organism: Dioscorea zingiberensis; assembly: GCA_026586065.1. Classification (NCBI taxonomy): domain Eukaryota; kingdom Viridiplantae; phylum Streptophyta; class Magnoliopsida; order Dioscoreales; family Dioscoreaceae; genus Dioscorea; species Dioscorea zingiberensis. The sequence goes on along the minus strand of CM048826.1, from coordinate 16,444,030 downwards.
TTTATAAAAAAAAACGACTTTCACAAACATTTTTGTTTTAAGAGAAGTGATTTAAAACAAAGTCCCTTTCTTAACTTGGTATCATCTACTCAATTTTTGGGCTCTATCTTGAGCCCCACTGGACCCCTCATACATATGTAACTAAGGTACGGCCTATGATACATTTAATAATCAATTTCTACCAATTAAGGTTTCACTTTACAATTTCTCATGCTCTTTCAATTTTAAACAATTAAGCAAGCATGAACTTACTAAGCAAGCATGAACTTACTATACTAAAATAGCGATGAAATTCATCGGCATCTACAAACCTATAAAACTCATTTAAAGCATGAATAAATTGAGTTATGATAAATACATGTATAAACAAAATATACATGGATGTCCAGTCACATGAAGTCCTTTGGTAATTCCTAGGTCTGGCTCGGTCCTGCTAATGCTTCCGCGGGACCTTTACCCTTTCTTAAAATTTACAATAAAAATTATGATAAATACGAGATTCATATTTTCATACTTCAGTTCAATCGTCCTGCTAATGCCTGATTAATCTTAACTCATGCTTATAACATCCTAGCACGCCTCTTAACATGATTAATTAGCCACATTCATTTAATCCAAGGCATGTAACACTTAAGAATGTTAACATGGAAACTAATAGGGCATAAATACTTAGAATTTTCATGAAAAATTCGACGGCACCTCCCCTATTTATTGGGCCCCAAAAATTAATACAAACATACAATTAATCCAATTAATCATAACAAACAACTAAAGCTCCTTATAATTTTCATCAAATGTGTATTCTCCTACTTCCACCTAGGACTTAGATCAATTTAGTGACTTGTTCAATATAATTCTAAACAAAGCTTGTTCACTCCAGATGCCATTTTTCTAAGTCCTACAGTAGCCAGCATATCTTCAGTGAACTCTAGAGGTTCCTTGGAACTCTAAGTTTAAAACTATTAGCCTATTAGAAAAAATAAATTAGACCCTTAATCTACTCCCCTCTCTCTCTCTCTCTCTCTCTCTCTCTCTCTCTTTTCAAATCCCGGTAGGCATCCCTAATAGATCCGACTTTCTGAGTACCCATATATTAACATAGAGCATAAGGCGTCCTTTTTGACGGATGCACATGCTGGCCAAGCAGCGGAACACCCAGCTACTCAAAAGATTACAACTCTACATACACGCGCGGGTACATACACGCGCGGGTACATACACGCGCTGGTACTTACAAGTGACTTTTTGGCTTAGGAAATGCTCTGATTAGGAGCCGAAAACCAAATCTTACTTCATCAGCAAGAGTAGAGGAGCACTATTTTTGTTTTTATTTCTCACAGTTGCTATGTACAATGCTAATTTATTTTCTACGACTTTACTTATTGGGCTAAAAGTTTAAACTAGAGTCACAAAAATTCTTCGAGTCATTGTAAATAATACTTAGTTCTCTAAGTCACTAGAAACGTGACAATGGGTTATCCAATATCTTCCAAACAATATAGTTGTGACAAAGATTTTTCTAAGTATCCATGACATTTCATAGGAGAATCTAAAAGAATTATCTCTATATGGTGGAAAATAAGAGTAAAGCAAAACTGAAGAAGTTTTCGCATGTGATGTCATTGGTTTACACTAAGAATTAGGTATTTGCCTATAACCTTTGTAATAAATTCCTTGGCTACTTGTCCATCCCCAAACTTAAGATTTTGTAATGGATTGATAAATACTACAGTTACCCCATCCCTACACTTAAAGATTTGCATTATCCTCAATGCACACAATAAAGCATGAAATTGAATTGACAGAAATAAACAAGGGAGAAGGTGAACTGAGACTTCCATATTTCGTGGAGTTGATTTCCAATGTGCACTTATAAATTTGGGGAAGATTGGGGCCAACATTGGAACAATTTCAAGTAATGTGGAACATAGGAGAATAAATATAGCTCAAGAAAATAAAACATAACAGTATGTCTGAAACAATCTGAGACAAAATATAGGAGGACTATAAGCAGTAGAGCGGGTATAAACCCTTGCTCACTGATAAAATATAACATGGCCTGATCTATAATATAAAACTACTCCTCCTCCACTGGATCGTCGGGTTGGGCTAGTGTAAGAGGATGGATCGGCGAAGAGTGTGCTACAAATAGTCCTGACGATGAGGAGCTCGGTGCATGGGGTGTCAGAGACCTTAGGTGCTCAAGGACAGCCCCTCATATGGCGTACATCCCATCGTAACTCCTCGATCTCTCATGGAATATGGCGGTGCTTCTCCCGGATGTCACCTCTAGACTCGCCTAGCCTTGAAAAATTCCTAACTGTCCTGCGCGTAACTCCTCGAGAATGCTTTACAACGCTGGCTGGGGCTCTGTGGCTGGGAGTGGAACTGGGGCAACAGGGGGCTTGATATACTATATGTGCGGAGGCGGTGATGAGGATGCGGGGGAAGATCTATTTGCTCTTATCATAGTATCCGATGCATCGTCCGTTCGCCCTAGTGCCTCCACTATCGAGTCCATTGTCTCAGCGGCCGGGGTGGGTGATTGCACAAGACTGTGCTGTATCAAGAGGTATCTGCCCCAGTCTCGTCGGACCAATCCCATCAAAATCAGAATGCTGAAGCTCAACGGCTGGATGGTGATAATCTTTGTCCAGTGCTGTGTTTCGCCGAGCAGGTCCATCAGAAGTCTTGTGATATAAGGTCCCGCTGATATGGTCTTCAGGCAAGGGGACTAACCATGCTTGCTAATGTATTTGGCGAGAAGACCCAATATGATCATGATATTGGTGGATGATATTGTATAATACAAAAAGATCTACCTGAGTATAGGAGCCGGTACTATCATTTAGACCTGTCATTGATCTGCTGATTACGGCGTGTAAGTAACGGTAGATGTAGTCGGCAATATATGAGGTCTTCTTCACTCTCTCAACCTCCCCAACAATAATCAAATTCCAAAACTCGACAGCTATCGGTATCCCTGGGTACTCAACCACTAGCTCAGCATACTCGGGTGTCTCCGTGAAGGCTCTGTCATAAAGACCTAGGTCTACAGAGAACTCAGTGTAGCTTATACCGCCCCTATTGCCTCCGAGCTGAAACGTAATGGTATCGGGCTTGTTCTCAGTGTAAAGTGTCCACCTCGAAACTACTCAACTCCAATGTGCCCTGTTTATAAAAGGGATCACTTAAAAAGTATCGGTGGGCCACATTTTCACCAAATAGCATGCAAAATATACATGAACGATATAAAAAAAAATGTACAATTAAACACTTATCAAACCATCTCCAAATTTTAGTGTTTGGTTGTCCTCAAGCAAATATAAAGAAAAATTAAAGCATTGATAACTGTTTAACCTCCGGCTAAAGAATAGATGATTTCACTCTACTCAAAGTTTCATCATTGAATTGTACATTCTCCTATTTTAACGCCTTAATTTAGATCGATCTAGTGGCACGTTTCAGCATAGTTCTAAGTAAAGGTTGCACTCTACTTACCATGTTCTTTAGTCGTAAAATGACAAGCAACCCATCAATGGACTCTAGAGGCTCCATGGGACCCTATGGACAAAACAACCAACCCCCCTAACCACGAAAAGGTGGACACTCTTGAGAAGTGCAAAGTTAAGTAGACTAGATCTCTCACTTTCTCTCTCACTCACTCTCTCTCTCTCTCTCTCTCTCTTTCTCTCTTTTAATATTATTCTGGTAGGGTATCCCTAATAGACCAGACTTTCTAGTCCTAATAACTAAAGTAAAGTATATGTCCTCTTTTAATTGTGAGAGATGCACATGCTGATTATGCACCAAAACACCCAACTACTCAGAGGGTTACAACTCTACCTATTTGTGTTCGTACTTAGGAATGACTTTTTGACTCGGGGAACACTCTGATTAGGAGCTAGAACCCTAAGCTACTTTGTCAAAACAAATAGCGGAACACTGTCTTTATTATGTTCACAACTTCACATTATGACATTATTGTTCTCTTACTTGTCCACTAATTTAAATAACTGTGGCTAGAAGTTTAAACTAGTGTCATGGACCCTCTTGGAGCCATTGAATGTAATTGATACATGTACAGAGTACGCGCCAACTACCCACAAGTGTATGGGGTCGCTCAAGTAATAAAGTACCCAAAAAGAAGGGTTATCGAATCCACAGGGATTGAAATCTAATACTAACTATTCTTCATATCTAGTATGAAACTATGAAAAGGTTGTGTTGGTTGTGATCCCAATGAAAGCTACGGTGAACAGTTAGTTGTGAGAAATCAGAGATAAAGCGTGGCTCCTCGGATCTCAATCCCCCTAGGTTTCTTTTATTAGCAATCAAATTCTCATTATTAGTTCTCTATTAGTTGGTTCCTGGGAGTCTGACAATTGCGCCATCTAGACGCTACATCCGATCTCTCAGCATGCAGATTGAACTCATTACCTATGTCTAATGGTAACCTAACTAAGACAGACATAAATCTATGCATATATAAGGCCGGCAATCAAAACCCTAAGCACGAACATGCTTTGCTAAACCTAGCAAGGTATGTGAACATGGCTCATGCATGACAGAATCATACCAATCTAAACATAGAATCAGAAGAATCATCCATGAGAGAAACTAATATATAATTAATTCAATTACTAAAAGAAATACTAGGGTTCATATGTTCGAGGTACCACCAAAAGGGTTTAGCCTCTCATGCTAATGAATACAAAACCAAAGAAAATAGGAGAAGACATAATTAAGAAACAAAGCTTCCCTTGAGCTATGTCTTCTCCGCCTTCTATCTCTTCTCCTACTCTAACCAACATTCGGATCTCAAGCTCTCGTCCAAAGATCTTGATCTAGGCCCTCACCCAAAGATAATCTAATCTCCTCTTCCCTTGGGTTTATATAGGTTGGAATCTCCAGCAAAATCGTCCTCATACTTCTGGATAACTTGTGATTTGAGTTGGAGTAGATCCCGATACTCTTGAGATGATTCGGGATAATTCGGACTGAAATTTCAAGTCTGCGCGGTCTTCATCAAGTGAATGATCGGGTGACTAAATCAACTTGGATCAACCTGAAATTTATAGTGGATCTTTTTAAATAATTTCTGGAACATTGCAGCTTGTTTGAAGGCTGTGGTTGTGTTGTGCACGGGCATGCCAAGCATTTGCCCATGCCAAATGATTTTGTCAAGTTTTGAGTACAGAGAATTGCACGAGCATGTGCACGGGGGTGCCACATTGTACTATGGCTGTGCACATCTCTGTAAAGGCGCTTTTTTGGCTTGTTTTCCCCTTGTTTGGCTTTTTTTTGCCCTAATTTGCCCTATTTCTCATTCCTTTCGCTCCAGGCACTTATTTTACCTACTTAAACTTAAAACAAGCCTAGAGAGGTACCAAAGTAGAGGAATTGATACAAAATATTTAGATAAGTACATACAAATATTGTGGAAATAAATGTACAATTGTGCACTTATCAGTATATCAGTAATGCTTAGCAAGTCAAGTCAAAAGAACTTGGCAATGGGTTATCTAATGGTCTTAGAGAATATGATTGCCACAGGGATTTCTCTAAATGTCCATGGTGTTTAGTAGGAGAAATTGAAAAATTTTGTGCTTAGATGGTGTAAACAATGAGTGATGCAAAAACTGGAAAATTCTTCCACTAAAGCCATTATAGGTGTAGATTAATCATGTATTTCATACAAGGAATTTCAATGAATTCTAAAGTGCACTACCCATCTTCAAACTAGAATGATGCATTCTAAGTTCTCGCTAAGCATGTGTTTATCAAAATTTTCAAAGAAGCGAACTGTTTTCCACTCCCCCACACTTAGAATTGTACATTGCCCTCAATGTCAACATAAAGGCATTTCAAATGAAAGAATAGGCAAGAAATGCAAAGCGAGAGACAAACAAGACTTCCTAGGTTAATTGGTGAAGGTTTCAATTTTAATGTGTACTCTTGTCAACAATTCCTGGGAGTGCGCTCCAATCTATCGATTTTGCAAGAAAGGAGAAAGACATTATAGCTCAAAAGATAATAAGTCCATCAGGAACTACATAATGAAAAAGAAAAGAAAGTAATTTTAGCAAGAAGAAGCCCTTGCTAATTGATATAAAAGACTCTAGATGAACTAAGGACAAAGATAACTAGAATTAACTAAAAAAATGTAAGCCCTGATCCTTAATCCTGTGTCTCCTCATCCTTTGGGGCAATAGGTAGTGTGGTGCTTGGTGCGGGGAGCTGCAGAGCTGACACGGTGGTGGTATATTCATTGCTTGATAGGGTTGACGTGTCTAACCTCATGGTTGCCAAAGTAAATGCAAGAACGGAGATGTCCTTGTCATCTTTATCATCTTCTATGTGTGGCCTTGAAATGCTGATGAGGTAACAAAAGGGGAATTGTAACCCTGAAAATCAGCTTGATGGTTACATTGATCCATGGGGTTGATGCACCTTAAAAACCCTAGATTCCCAAAATAAGAAATGAAAACTCGTGAGATTTTCAAAGTGAAAAAAAAATTGAGGTTTCATGCTTCGAGTGCAAAATTGGGATAGAAATGTGTGGAAAATGGCAAGGAGTAATGTGGAAGCATGGGTGAGAGAGAGGAAGGAGGTGAACAATATAAAATTAATGATTTGACCTTTTATGAAAAAAATACACATACGGGGCCGTATGGGCCCGTATAGGGGTCCCTATGGTCCTCTTTTGGTAGTAGACAAGCCCGTATGAAGTCATATGAGACCATTCGGCGCTGGCCATTTACAAATTTTTCAAAGATTGGGGCCCATACAGGCTTATACAGGCACGTATGGTCCCCCGTATAGACCCAAAAATCTTGAGAATGAGATTTCACGATTCATATGGGCCCGTATAGTCCCCCGTTTGCCCTTGTTTCTTCTCCAAGTGGGCTCCAACCACCCATATGTTCATTCTCAGATCCTTCTATGCCATTTTCCCAGTCATAAGGAAAGCCACACTTCAATAAAACTTGGTATACAACTCTTGCACAATTTGATTAGATCAGACCAAATAAAATAAAATAGAAAGAGGAATGTAAATTCAAAGATTCGAGGATATTATCGAATTATTCAAAACTCTTAAACAAGCTTGGGTTGCCTCCTAAGAAGCGCTTGTACATCATTAGCTCGACATACCTACAAAGATTATTTCATGGTGGCTGGAATAAATAGATTTCCTCACAAGTTTTTCCCCTAAAACATTCAGTAATCTAGATGATCCTAAACCGAAGTAGACTCACCTTGGTCAATTCTTACAAATTTGTTTACCTCAGTTTGGATTGAAGGGTTCTTGTCACTCCAACTCCCTTCTTTCTTCTTTCATAATCTCATCCAAGTAGGAGGCTTTCTTTTTCCTACATTTCCATCAAAATCTCATATTTCCTTCAGTTCGACCATATTCTCTTCAGGACCATCATCGAGTTCTCCTAGGTACTCCTCTAGTGGGTCCTCATTGAATAATTCTTGCACAAAATTAGAGGTAATACCATCAACATCGTCAAGACAATAGGAGGTATCATCATTATCCACGGTGAGTCGCATTGCCACCAACAATTTTAACACCACTTCATTCTCTCCTACTCCCAATAATAGCTTTGCTTCATGATAATCAATTAAAGCTTGAGCAGTGGCCAAAAATCTGATAACCAAGTTTAATCGGAACTTCAACATCATCATCGACGCCGAGCAGCACCAAATCAACTAGGAATATAAATTTGTCTACCTTTATTCGGATATCATCCACAATTCCTCTGGGTCGCTTCACTGAATGGTCGGCTAGTTGTAGTGTCATCATTGTAGGCTTGGGTTCCCCAAGCCCCAATTTCATTAACAATTTATAGGATATTGTGTTTATACTTTCCCCCGAATCAGCTAGTGCATACTTAATAACCCCATCACAAATAACACAAGGGACTACAAAGCTTCCCAGATCCTATAATTTCATCAATACATGGGATAGAGGATAGTAGAGCAATTTTAATTTAGTACAACCGGCGATATCTCTTGCAATTTCTTCTTTTTGGTAAGCAACTCCTTCATGAATTTTGCATACTTTGGTATTAGGGAGAGCATCTCAACCAAAGGCAAATTAACATGCACCTTTTTTAGAAACTCCAAGAATTCCTTAAATTGGAAGTCTTCTTTATCTTTCTTCAGCCTCTAAGGATACGGTATTCGAGGTTGATTTTGAGGTATAGTTGGCTTCTCCATCTCCTTCTTTTTTTCCTACACTTTTTCTTGATACTTTCCATCTTGTCCAAATTTCCTCCTTATAGGCTTTTCATCTTGAAAAGTCTGAATGGGCAGTTCTATCTCCTTTCCCCTTCTCAAAGTAATTTACTTTAATTATCCTTGGGGATTTGCTTTTGTATTACTCAGAAGGATTCCTTGAGGTCTTTCGGATAGGGTCTTGGCAATTTGCCCCACTTGATTCTCCAAACTGTGAATAGAAGCATGTATAATCCTAATCGTGGTATCATTACTCTGTATGCATATCAACACAAGTTCTTCTGTAGTTGTTTCCTTTCTTGTGGTTTTGGTAGGTGTTGGAAACAAGGAGAAAATTGAGCCCCTTGTGTATTACCATAAGAAAAACCCAGATGATTCCATTTGGGGTTGTAGGGCTGAAATTGGTTGCTTAGCGGTCTTGATGTATTGCCTATGTATTATACCTGCGCCATAGGGGAAACTTTTGAACTTACAATTGGGCACTGGGAGGCTTCATAACCTCCACCACATGTGTTGTAACACATTACCACAGCTGAGTTAGAATTCCTACTACTTGTAAGAATGTCAAGTTTCTTTGATAATGCCTCCAGCAATGCAGCCAAGGTTGAATCTGAACTCACTTCATACATGATAGCAACTTTGTATTGTTTTCCCCTTGATGACCAATATGACTCATTGTTGGATATGTTTTCATAGAGTGGCTCTACTTCTTGCGGTATTTATTTCCCAATGACCGACCAGTTGCAGCGTCAATGAGTTGCCTCGTCGAATTGTTTAGCCCATTATAGAGAGTCTGGATTTTTGACCAAGGGGAATGACCATGTTTGTTGCAACGCCAGAGCAAATCTTTAAATCTTTCGTAAGCTTCAAACAATGATTTAGATTCACCTTGTTTGAAAGCTGAAATTTCTTGTCAATTTTCACAATCTTGTTTGGGGAAAAGTATCGGCCAAGGAACTTTGCAAGCATACTTGCCCAGTTATTAATAGATCCCGCGGGAAGTGAAGTAAGCCATCTGTAAGCTCCATCTCTCAAACTGAATGGGAAGAGCCTCAATCTAATAGCTTCGTCGGAAGCACCATTAATTTTGAAAATGTTACAAATCTGAACAAACTTGGTCAAATGTGGATAAGGGTTCTCATCCTATCAATGGTCAAATTAAGCAGAATTCTGTATCATACTAACTGTCCTAGTCTCAATGTCTTGTTAGGGTTCCTTAGTTTTTATATCCCATCCATCTACATCACCCATGTCTATAGAATTGAACATAATTTGATTGATGGAAGGTACCTCGCAACTACCAATAGGGGAATGGGAGGTGTCTCTTCCAAGCAAAGATCTGTGTTTACTTTAAAATTGTTCACCACTCTCTCCAAATCAGATTCCTTGACCTCCCAAGATTCTTACTCTTGAACCTCTGCTTCGCTACGATGAGTATAATGCAAAAAGAGATCTTCCAGTGATGGTTGCCCATGCTGCGATGCCTTGAACTTAATTGCAATCCTGGTTTCCTGAATGAAAAGACATTGTTAATCCAGTAAAGAATATTTGATTAGGCACAAAAAATAATGTTGATCCAAAATCAGAAAATTTTTTGATTTTTTGATTTTTTTTTTTGAATTTTTAAGATAAAATATAAGATAAGATAAGATAACTAGAATAACATATTCTAATGTTTCTAGCGGTGCAGTCCTCGGCAATGGTGCCAAAAACTTAATGCACACACAAGTATACACGACACTTCTACTACAAGTATATGGGGTCGATCAAGTAGTAAATTACCCAAAGGTAGGGTAGTCGAATCCACATGGGCTGGCCACTAGTACTAGGTGTCCTCTATTACCTAGTCTAACTATAAGAAGAGTTGTGTAATCAAGCTAGTTGAATATCCTAACTAAAAACTAACGTGAACAATTGGTAGATTGGGGTAATTAGAGATGAAAAGATGGCACCATGGATCACAATCCCCCTAGAATTCCTTTGCTAGTGATCTATTCCTTATTACAGGCTAATTGCTAAGATATAACAATACGCTTCTCAGAAAAGCACCCGATCTCTCATGATTCTCATGCACACCCTAGCACCCTTGTTAACTAAAAACCTATCTCGATGAATCCTAGGACCAATGCGATACTCTAGCCGTTCCGAGTCACCACACAAGCACTCGTGGGGCTGGGTGCTCTAACCTACTGAGGTGATGACTTGAGGCCAGCGCAAGGGAAGACCATATAGAAATATCTAGATAGATAATAATTGTAGGGTAATGTAATACAACTCCACGACCATCCAATAGGAACATTACCATGCCAATTCTATCGTATGACTGGGATCATGTACAAGATAACCAATAAAGAGAATTAAAAGTACATATAATTAATATGCGACAAAGGGATTATTTAATAAGCAAAAATTGAATAAATATAAGAAATAAGTAACAAGTTCATCTTAGGGTTCAAGTGTCCGAGGTACAATAAAAGGTTTAGACTCTTACGTAATGATCTATCATAACTAAGATACAAGAGGAGGGCTAAGATACAAGAGGAGGCTATACAATTTGATATAGAAATCTTCCTTGATAACACCTCCTCTGCCTTAAATTCTTCTCGTGAAACCCAAGTTGTCGCTGCAGAAATCGCCCAATGATTGCTCCGCCAAATATTGATCTGAGCCCCCTCCCAAAGATAATCAATATGTTGGCGTCATGAGGTTTATATATGTTGTAAAAGGATAAAACATGACATGACTAGGTCGTGTTTATATTGTATTATCTTTGGATAACTTCAAGATAACTTTGGGATTGAGTTAACACATTTTAAGATGATCTTAAGATGAGCACAACCGTGTTGATCAGATGCACACTTGTGCTTCTCTTTTGCAATGCATTTTCTGGACTCTCCAGAGTCGCAAGACCCTTAATACACCCATGCTTCCGGCCATGCTCTTTTTCAATACTGTGCAGTCTTCATCAAACATTCGATCGGATTATCAAATCAACTTGGATTGAGCTGAAATTTTAGATGGGTGTTCCAAACTCCGTTTTCTTCAACATGAACATGGTGATCTGCTGTGCAGTCATGTAGCTCTTGTAATAATTTCCAAACTTTGCAGCTTGTTCAAACTGCTCACAACACTATCTCCTCCTCTCTTTTATTTCTTCTTTGATATAAAACACCTCCAAATTATCCGATTTTCACTTCTTTTCTCTCGGGTACCTATTTATCTGTTCAATCACAACAACATACCTATAAGAGCACACAAGTAGAGGAATTCATATGAAAAGACAAGTATAGTGCATGCAAATATAGTATGAAAATATGTATAATTATGCACTCGTCATAAATACCCCAACACTTGAACATTGGCTTATCCTCAAGCAAAAAAATATATGGAATCCAAGAAGTATAATGAGTACATGATCTCCGATCTCATAAATAGTTAGGAGTTCGTCTACTGTATAAACATAGTGTTAGGTGTCATGATGGTTTTTATGGAAAATAGGTCTTACTTTACACACAAACTTCCCATGTGTGTGTGTAACCCTTCCAATGGGGTCACTTACTAACTCAAGCCCGGCCCGGCTAGTCTAAACCTTCTTCACTAAACTACTTTTCTTAACTCTTTTAGCTAGGTGTAGTAGCTTCATACATCCAATGAGGTTGCTTTCTCCCCTGGTAGATCATCAAGTGAATATTTGTGATGCCCATGATCCGACTACTTAAGAGCGGCTTTCAAGCTTCAAAGGTGATAACTCTTTCTGCCATCTTTTCTATATCGGCAAGTCATCCCTAATGGATCCGACTTTTCGGCCGAAAGGGCATCGTTGACGGATCCGACTTTCCGGTTATTCCAGCAATTGAAACATATTTTTCCTTTTTGTTTTTTATTTTTTTACCCTCTTTTTGTTTTTCTATCTATTTTTGTTTTTTAAAAATATCAGCACTTCTCTAATGGTTAAACTGAACCGAGTCCAAACTTAAGCTAGTAAGTGACAACAAAGAAGGGGTTTGTGCTCAAAAAATTTATGAGGTGTCAAGTAAAGGCAAGACTAAATACATGTATATTTTTGAAAATAATTGATACACCTAATACTAATATCAACCTAGACTCATAGAGCACTCTCAATCATTAACTATCATAGATCATCTTAAATCAACACCCATCATAAGTAATATAATCACTTAATGATAATACCTCTCCACACTTAAATTGTGCATTGTCCCCAATACACGTGATAAATGCAATAGAAAGAGTATGACAGATGACAGCAAGATTTGAGGGGGAAAAGTTGACTTAGCTCATTGTGTGTTGTGATGTGTTTCGTCCTTACGTTGTAATTCCTGCAAAGTGTGAATGTTAATTTATCCTAAAATTATCGAAGGCAAAGAAAAGGTGAAGCTCCATAGCATGTAGAAAGACAAAAACTTTATCAACAAACTAACTCAAACTAAAATAAAAATTACAAAAATGGTGAAAAAAATAAAAGATAGTAGTGATTCTCATATGAGGTAGTCCTCTTCCTCGTCACCGTCAGAAGTATCCTCAGCATCTGAAACTGTTGTTGAGGTAGTCTACTATGCCTACCTACCAATGTAGTAAAGTGTGTCGCCCTCTGTGAGAGTGGTGGTTAGTGGTGAAGGTGTTGTGGTATATGGTGTAGGTGCTTTACTGGTCCTGCGGTTTCATAGGAGGCTACAACCGTGTACCTGATACCCTATGTAGTCTATCAAGGCTGTAGCATCCCCATCGACCGCATGGTCTCCACTAAGATCGGAATGGACCTCCCAACTATCACAATCTTGCTACAAATATGGTCAGGGAAAGCGCCCAACCCTCGTGCTAGGCGTGTGATATACGGACCTACGAATAATGCTCTAATCCTGGTGTCTGACTCCTAATGCCTGAGGAGCTCTACTACAACCAATCCCAGGTGGATGGGGAATCTGTCTACCATGCTCTGCCAGTACAAGAAGTCCGTAGAGCTGAGTACTCCCGTGCTCAGTCTTCGTCTTGTGATCAAATGACTGAGAACCATTTGTATGTATCTGAGGGCTGGGGACTAGAGGACAGATGCTTTCGACCTTCGTGGGTCGTATTGTGGGTCCGTGCTGAGCCTTCTCTAGGCGGACTCTGATGTCTCTTCCGTCAGTCTATCGATTTTGAGTTCCCAGTACTCTGGTTTGTTAGTGAACTCGACATCGTACAGTCCCAGGCGAAAGACAAAGTATGTATAACTTATTTAGAACATAGTGCCACCCAATTGGAACTTGATCTGATCTGGTCAGTCCCTTGAAACGAATCCTCCGGCCAGGGTAAAGGTAGCTAGAACCTCCAAGGTCAGCTCTCTGTACATCGTCTCTCGGATAGACAAGAGTTGTTCCCATCCTCCTACCTCTAGTAGTAGCAAGGCTCATATCCTCAAGAGCATCCTAATCGATGTGGCAGGTCTCACCAAACTGTAGCTCGCGAAGTCTGTAGTTCCTCCAAGTGTGCATAGGCACAATGAAGGAGGGCTCAAGATGTGGTTGAGAGATTGCCTCTCTTTTCTTCTTCTTCGCATGGGGCCTTGTGGTGATAACCTTGCGTAGATGCATTTTGGTCGCAGGTGGAAGCTTGCTGGAGGGGTGGATACACGCACGTGAACGGAGGAGCACGACAGTGCTTTGGAGAAGATTGTGCGGTGAAATATAGGTCCGGCGGGGTCAAGCGGTTGGTGGGGTCGGCACCGTCGGCAAAAACTCACCAGCGAGTCTCTGAGGTGTAGGTGGAGGGGCTTTAGGTCGAGGGAGGTGGTTGTGGCGGCGTACACCCTCAACTGTCAACCTAATTGTCAATCCGTTTTTCTCGAGCACGCCCCTTAAACATAGTCTCGATTGAGAAGCACGACAATGCTTTTGAGTTAAATGCCTGTGTTCTCTTTGTCTTTGGTTTCCCGAGAAGTGCACGGCCTTGATCACGACTGTGTTTTTGCCCATGTTGAGATGCACGTCCATGTTCTTTTAAAGCACTGCTGTGTTTTTTTGTTCATACCTCGCCCTTTTGTCTCCCAAGAGATATACGGCCTTGAACATTATCATGTTCTAGGCCGTGCTACTCTCTGTTGCTCCTCTCTTTTATCAGATCTGCTCTGTCCTCCCCCTTCTTGTGTGTTAGTGGCTCCAAATACAAAGGATTAGTCGTTTAAACTTTTTGAAATGTACATAATTGACAAACGTCAACCAATTAATGAAATTCACCACCAACGTATACCAACTAAAGTGCTAAACTAACATAAAAAAGTAAAAGACTAAAAACTGACCGAGCTTGGGTTGCCTCCCAAGAAGCGCTAGATTTTTGGTCTCTAGCTGGACGACTTCATATTATTCTAGTTCCTTGATGATTAGAGCCGTTGTATCTTTCTCAAGACCTTCCCCATTTTATTCAATTCACCACTTGTTTTAAAGCTTGATAGGCTCGGCATATAACTCACCATCTTGCAGGGACACCCTTTCAACTAACATGGATGATTGTATACTTTGAATTTGCATTACCCCTAATAACTGTTTGAGCAGTATTAAGTGATATCTTCGTTTTGCTCGTTTTGTTGCAACTAATTTACTTTACTATCTATCGATTTCTTGAATAATAAAGTTTTGTTCCAAGGGTTCATATGTAACAGTGACATCTATGTTGGGTTTGATCAAACACTTTCCTTCCTTGTTAGTGTTCGTAGAGCAAAGCTCCATTTTTTTTCTCCCTTTTCTTGGAACATGGCCTTGACTTGTTCATCAGCTCTTGTGGCAGTACTCGCTTAAAAAAAGGAGGAGAAGGATGTGTTTCTTTATTGTCCTTAGTAGATGGTGGTGCATGCTCAAAGAGGTTCTCCATATCTCACTCCAGGAAAGTGTACCCAAGGTGCTCTGGTAGCTTCTTTAGTTCGAACTCTGGGGGCTCCTCGATGGATGGTCCCAATTGTATCCACGTCTCCTTGTCGAGATCTTTACCTAGGTTGGCTTCTCTAAAATTTTCTTCGACTTCCCCTTCAAAACACTCCCTTGCCTCTATATCCATGCTTTATTTCAAGTTTGTCTCCATATCTTGTTGAGGTTCCTTATTTTTTATATCCCATCCATCTACAACTTCTGTGTCTATAGAATTGAATATGATTTGCTTGATAGGAGGTGTCTCGCATACAATCAAAGGGGGAATGGGAGGTGTTTCTTTCAAGCATTCATCTGTGCTTACTTTAAAATTGTTCATCACTCTCTCCAAATAAGATTCCTTGACCTCCCATGATTCTAACTCTTGAACCGCTGCTTGTTTACGATAAATATAATGCGCAAAGAGATCTTCTAATAACGGTTGCCCACGCAGCGATGCATTGAACAGATTGCAATCATGGTTTGCTAAACAAAAAGACATTATTAATCCGGTAAAGAATAATTGAGTAGGCACAAAAGATAATGATGATCCAAAATCTGGAAAGTTTTTGAATTTTTATGATAAAAGATAAGATAAGGTAAATAAGATTGGATAAGATAACTAGAATAATAGATTCTAATGTTCCAAGCTGTGTCAGTCATCGACAACGGCGTGAAAAACATAATACACACACAAATATAAGCCGAACTTGTGCCACAAGTATACGGGGTTGATCAATTAGTATACGGGGTTGATCAATTTGTAAGAAGAGTTATATAATTAAGCTAGTTGAAAATCCTAACAAAAAACTAATGTAAACAATTGGTAGATTGGGGTAATCAGAGATGAAAAGATGGCACCTCGGATCACAATCCTCCTAGGGTTCCCTCGCTAGTGATCTATTATTTATTACAGGTTAATTGCTAATAATTCCCGGACGATGTAACAATACGCTTCTCAGCAAAGCACTCGATCTCTCGTGATGCTCATACACACCCTAGAACCCTTGTTTGACTTAAGACATATCTAGACAAATCCTAGGATCAATGCGACACTCTAGCCAATCCGAGTCACCGCACGAGAACTCGTGATGCTGGGCGCTCTAACCTACTGAGGTGATGACTCGAGGCCGACGCAAGGGAATACCATATAGAAATATTTAGACATATAATAATTCTAGGTTAATGTAGTACAACTCCACGACCATTCAGCAGGAACATTACCATGACAATGTTATCGGATGATTAGGCCTATGGACAAGATAACCAATAAAGAGATTGCAAGCATGAATAATCAAGATGTGACATAGGGATTATTTAATAAGCAAAAACCGAATAAATATAAGAAATAAGTAACAAGTTTATCTTAGGGTTCAGGTGTCTAAGGTACCATAAAAGGTTTAGCCTCTCATGCTATGATCTATCATAACTAAGATACAGGACGAAGCTATACAATCAGACATAGAAATCTTTCCTTGATAACGCTTCCTCTGCCATAAATTCTTCTAGTGAAACCCTAGCTATCACTACAGAAATCACCTTGAGACTACTCCGCCAAAAGTTAATCCTGAGGCCCACCCAAAGATGATTAATATGTTGTTTTCATGAGGCTTATATAGGTTGGAAAAGTATGAAACATGACGTGCCTAGGTCGTATTTATCTTGTATTTAACTTTGGATAACTTCTAGATAACCTTGGGATTGAGTTAACACGTATTCAGATGATCTTGAGATAAGCACTTCGATGTTAATCTGAAGAACGCCCATGCTTCTCTTTTACAATGTATTTTCTGGACTAACGAGAGTTGCACGACCCTCAACACGCCTGTGCTTCCGGCTATGCTCTTTTTTAGCTCTGCACAGTCTTCATCAAATTTTGATCGGATGACCAAATCAAACCGGATTGACCTGAAATTTTAACTGGGTCTTCCTAACTCCGTTTTCTTTAGTCTAAATGGTGATGATCGGCGTTGGAGTCCTGTAGCTCTTATAATAATTTCCAGACTTTTGTAGCTTGTTCGGACTACTCACAGCTATATCTCCTCCTCTCTTTTTTTTGTTTCTTTGATATAAAACACCAACAAATTATCCGGTTTTCACTTCTTTTCTCTCGAGTACCTATTTATCTGTACAATTACAACAACATACCATGAAGAGCATAAAAGTAGAGGAATTCTTGCAAAAAGATAAAAAAAGTGCATGCAAATATAGTATGAAAATATGTATAATTATGCACTCATCTTTAATACAAATTTCACCCATATAAAAAAACTTACAAATCTCTTCCCGTTCTCTGAATATGAGATGGAGACTCCATTATGGGTAGAGAAACATGGGCCATCATCAAGTCCACAATGTCTATTTTTTTCCATCTTGCTAGGACATGAACACAACTTCGGGTGTCCTCCACACCTCTTTCTACTTGTTCCACACAAACTCAGGAACATATACTGGTTGGTTAGTCTTCCACTTCAATTTACAAATCATGTCTCAATATCGTCTAGATGCCTTTGTTAAACAAGGCTCCTTTACAAAGTTGTCAATTTGTGCATCCCAATAAAAGTAGTTTTGTATCATAGCAAATAATGTTTAATGATATATTTCAAATTTACACACAAGACAATAATAATTTATGAATAGCAACTTAGGCTTAACTTTAACTCCTCAAAATAAAATTCTTTTGTTTCATTTGAGATTAAGACCCACTTGGCCCCCTCGTCTTAAAATCTCTCCTCAAATATGGATCGAATTTTGCGAGAGCATTCGACGAGTCAATCTAAAAAATAAATGTTCATCAATAAGTATACAAAACCAGACTGGAAAAATGAATATATACCAACAAAGAAATAGTTTAACTTTTGCATACTCACATCCTGCTATCAACTGTGATCCGCCTTAGATTTCTGCCTAGAGGGTCACAAGAGTCAGCAAGGTCAGCAGTTATTAGATGTTTTTCCACATTTACACTTGTTTGTACTTGAGAAATAGTCTGGTGAGATGATCCAATAATCGGCGCATCCTTACACGGTATAAAAGGAATATTCGTTGAAGCAATTTATGGAACCTGTGAAAGTGGGAAGACCTTCACTCAAACAAGTTTCACATTTACACTTGTTTATGCTTGAGAATCACCTTATCTGGTTGTTATTTTGGTGGTATAATAGTGGGAAGAAATGGTGATGCATTCAGAAAGGGTGTTCGTGGATCCTATCATAGACCTTGTCCCCCCTCTTCAACCCTATGACTAGCTCCACCCCTAATGTCCCATCCTCGCACCATAGTGACTAAAATAAATTTAAAAATGAATCTTATTAACAATATTAACTGTTTTTTAATACCTACAACCAATATTAGTGCATCAACAATTTAAAACTATGATTATTGCAAGAAGTATGGCAAATAGATTTCAGAAGAATATTTAAAGAAGGTTAAATAAAGTGCTTGAGAACATGCTATCATATATATATATATATATATATATATATATATATATATATATATATATATATATATATAATTCTGATAAGGTATGGCCGGTCGGAAATACTGTTCATTTGTGTTTGCCTCCTATTTGGCCACCTGGAGCATGTTTGAAGGATTTCCAACCATATGGATGGAAAGAACATCCAAAAATAAGTTGGCGTGTTAATTTTCATACCAATTAAGAATTTCACCCTTTAAGATGAAGACCCTACACCTTTCCAAAAATAAGTTAGCGTGTTAATTTTCATACCAATTAAGAATTTGGGAAGGTGTAGGGTCTTCATCTTAACGGGTGAAAATTTATAGAAATCATACTAATTAAGAATTTCATCCTTTGAGATGAAGACCCTACACCTTCCCAAATTATATGAAAATTGGCATGCTAGCTTATTTTTCGATGTTCTTTTCATCCATACGGTTGGAAATCCTTAAAATACTATGCAAGTGGGCTAAAATGGGGCGCTGCACTTGCACAAAGTTACGACCGATTGCACTATATCAGCCCTTTATATATATATATATATATATATATATATATATATATATATATATATATATATATATATTGTTACGAATATATTTGGTCAGACACGTGTCATTAACCTAAAGGACCACCTGTCACACACAAGACCATGTCTCTCTGGCCACATGGCAATATTTACACAATTCCGTTCGGCAAACATTATGAGGATTCAGTCTTACAAACAAGTTCGTCAGAATTATAACAACCCTCTTATACAAGACGTAAGGTAGAAAGAGAGATATAAATATCTAACGCCTCTACAGAGGGTAGGCCTTATCCACCCACTACAGTAGGCAGATATTCACTCTATTTTTACCCACGTGGCACTGACACATTAGGCAGTAGATATTTTTCTACCGCCTTAGGAGATATTTTAACCCACCGCCTTACTCCACCGCCTTTCCTAAACCGCCTCTAGGGTGCTATAAAAGGAGAACAGTAGTGGAAGAAGAAAAGGGAGAGAAAAAGAAAACCTTAAGATACAAAGAACTGTCTAATTTAAGACCCCTGACTCAAGTTTTCAGACTTAAGCATCGGAGTTAAATCCGGGCAGAAAGGCCCAATTCCGATCACTGCCTTCTCCTTTTTACAGGTTCGTCAATAGGTAATTCCGATCGGACTTCCAAGGTGTTCCCTTCGTTCCCTGTTCATAAGCAGAAGTAAGCGTCCACACCAACTATAAATTCTAACCGTTTGTCGAAGGCTGAGGCCAGATCACGAGGCGACAGTAGCCAAGGTGTGAGGTGGACCAGTTTTTGGCATCAACAGTTTGGCGCCGTCCGTGGGGACCCTTACAAAAAGCCAAATGATTACTACCAGAAGGTCAAAACGGATTCAAGAAAAAGGAGCACCAAGTAACCCTGAAGAACCTGGAGAAGTCCGAAGGCAGGAGGAGATTCCGTTGAATAATCCGCTGATCTTACCTCTATCGGAAAATCCTCCCGTCCCACCCCAAGAACCCATTCCGGAGTTTTACCGCAACGTACAGCAGCAGTTGGAACAACTCAAGCTGTTCATGCTTTAGCTCACCCGCCAGTTCCTCCCACACAAATTCCACCAAATGTGCCAACAATCCCACCAGCCAATTCCGAAAGCAGAGGGAGGACAAGGACCCACACTCAGGGAGACAGAAGAGAGAGAACCGCTATCTCTGCTAGCTCTTAACCCCCCTCTGTTCGACGTCGAGAGCAAGCTGCCACAAGAGCTGAACAGCAAGCGAGAGCGGAGCGGACAAGGACAGAACGGGATAGCCCATCTATTCCAACGGTCGACAGAAGAACACAGCGACAGGATCCCTCGCGAGGAAACAAGAAGTCCGAACGACACGTTCTCAACATGTGTTCGCCTTTTATCAAGGAAATATTGGAAGAGCAAGTTCCTGATAATTTCAGACCCCCTGCTATGGTTGCATACGAAGGCAAAACTGATCCGTCTCGTCACCTGAAGTCTTTCCAATCGAAGATGCTTCTCACAGGAATTACCGACGCTCGTATGTGCCGAGCTTTTCCCGCCACCTTAGAGGGAAAAGCGCAAGACTGGTTTGTCGATCTTCCTTCTAGCACAGTTCCTTCTTTTCAAATTCTAGCAGATCGCTTCCTAGCTTACTTTGCAAATTACTCAAAACAAAAGAAGACCCCGTCTACCCTTTTGCGCGTTAAGCAGCGAGAGGGGGAAA
Source organism: Dioscorea zingiberensis (assembly GCA_026586065.1). Lineage (NCBI taxonomy): Eukaryota > Viridiplantae > Streptophyta > Magnoliopsida > Dioscoreales > Dioscoreaceae > Dioscorea > Dioscorea zingiberensis. The sequence goes on along the minus strand of CM048826.1, from coordinate 16,423,206 downwards.
CGCTCCAGGCCTATTTAAATCGTTACATAGACGAGACAGCTAACGTTGCAGACCTCCTTCCGCGAATGGCTGTGACCTTTTTAATGGAAGGATTGCTAGAATCCCCTTTTCGTTTTTCCCTCACCCTAGATCCACCAAAAACCATCCCCGCCCTTATGATCCATGCCCAAAAGTACATCAATTCCGATCAGATCTACACGGGTTGGGAGGAAGAGGCCCGACGCGAACCGGTGGAAATTCAAAGAGGAAAAACCTACCAAAATGTCAACAGAAGACCTCCGGACATACGAAAGGAGGGAGAGTCACGCAGGTACAGTAAGGGTGGAAATAGAGGTCTGGAAATCCCAGCACGACCTCAACGGCATGTACCACAGCCTAGAGAACCTTCAAAGGAAAAGAAAATCGTCAGATATGACCACCATACCCCACTAAATCAAACTAGAAGCCATATCCTTTTGCAAATCAAAGAGCAAAAACTCCTAACATGGCTAGAGCCCGCAAGAAATCCTGAACGGCAAAAGAACAGTAAGAGATATAATCAGTTTCATCGATCTAAAGGACACCATACGGAGAAGTACACCCATTTGATGAACGCCATAGAAGATGTCGTTCGAAGAGGGCAACTGGAGCAATACATCAACCTTGAGATTCAAGAGGAACCTGACATTTCACAACCTGAAGAAGAAGAAGGAGAAATGGTGGGGTTCATTAGTGGTGGACCCGGTTGTGGCGGTGAAAGTTCCGTCTCTCGGAAAAGTTACGCCCGAATGATAGGAGTTGCGCAGGAAACGGAAACACCTCAAAGGAGGTCTCGACCTACGACTCCCATCATATTTTATGATAACGATGTCAGCAGAGTTCGTCACCCCCATGATGATGCTCTAGTCATTGCCATCATGGTTTCCAGCTTCCAAATGAAGAGAGTTCTGATAGACAGTGGAAGTTCAGTTGACATTCTCTTTTGGAGTGCTTTCGAGAGAATCAGATATGATGCGGATAACTTGCTCCCCGTAAAATCATCCTTAGTAGGATTTTTCGGAGGAGTTATACAGCCAGAAGGAATGATCTCCTTGCCGGTTATGGTAGGAAAATAGCCAAGATAATCAACAGTAACGACAAACTTTCCGGTTGTATGTTGTGCTTCGAGCTTGTAATGGCCTGAAATTTATCTATGTTAAATTTGAATTTTCTGGAAAATCCCACAAGGAATTACTAAGTTTTAATGAAAGTCGAAGACTTGGTTGGCGATACGAGACAAAATACGAGTCCCGACAAGTAGAACGGGCTGTGTCAGGAAGCCGGAAGTGATGGACCAAGTAGATTTTGAATGATCGCCCGTATCCCATAATATTTAATTGTAATATCTTGTGAGTTGTTAAAATAATCTAATAAACTAGATGAGAATAATACAATCTAATAAAATATAGAAATCTAGCCTTTATTTAAAATCAATGAAAAAAAAATCAAATCAAATAATAAATGTTAAGAATAACAATAATAATAATAATGATTAATGGGGACTTAGGTGAGTAAGAAAATTTTAATAAGGGAAAGAGAGAGAGAGAGAGAAAAGCCAACATCTCTCTCCCCCTTTTCGTTGTTCGTTCTCGAGAGAGAGAAGCTGAGAGCTGTGCGCGATGGAGACGTCCGGAGAATGCGGATCTGGTCGCTCCTTCATCTCCGTGAGCACACAGAGCCCTCGTGAACGAACAGTGAAGGTGATACCCCTTGAAGAGCAACCTTCACCGAATTGGAGACCTGTTGATCGAGCTACTCTTCTTGTCAACCTCTATTCTTCCCCAGTTCGCGCGATCTCCAGCGAGGAGGCATCCACGCCGGCCGAACACCGCCTCACAGGAATCAGGTTGGTTAGGCTGCCAAGATTGGTTAGAGATTGCATATCAATTGTGTATTGAAATGCTTTGAGGATTTCATGGTTATAATGGAGTTATATTATTTAGAACTATGATAAATTGGTTTGAATGATTGTAAAATTAATAAGTTAAAGGATAATTATTCCAATGATCAAATTATTCTTCAAAAATTCACACAAGGTGTTTGTATAAATGTTTCAGTGAAAACCTTCAGTCTCTAACATGTGTGGAAACTTGAAATTAGCATGAAAATGTGTATGCTTGTATATCTCAGAACCTCTCCAACTATGTTGTTATATAGAATCATGCTATAGTTTCACATGCATCCAAGGTGTTTGAAAGAATGCCTGAATGGATTATTAGTTTGGCTACAAGCATTAAACTGAGAAGTTAGGAGCTACATGACTGAAATCTTACTTGGTATTTGATGCATATAGAAATGCTTATAGTGGTGGTTGTAATTAGTGGGTTTTAGTGATGTGAACACTAGAAAAATCTGGGCTTGTAGTTACCACACCTCCCTTAGTTTCAGCTTAGTTTTTAAGAGAGTAAAGTTCAGCTAAGGAGAGTAATAATACTTGGATAAAATGGGCTCCTATTCTTTGAATAGTTGTTATAAGCTACAGATGCCATAGTTACTATGTAGACAAGGTGTTGATTCCCTGTGAGAGGGAATAGCGATACTTTTTGCTGTTCATGAATAAGTTGGTTGTTATGTAAATTCAAGGTTTGATAGTATGGCATAGCTGTTTGAATGGCCTTGAATCAGCAGGATACATGATATTCGACCACCAAATTAACAAGCAAGTTAATTATCCGACTAGTAGTCTAGTATTAATGCCTGAGAGGATCTATAAGTTGTCAGTTAAGCACATCTGTACCACTGGCAATCTAGGCCTATAACTAAAACTGGTCCAACTTACAATCCAAAGTAATTTTTCATCCATAGATTACTTAGATTTAAAGTATGGCAAACATAGCTTGAAATTACTACGCTATTAGTTTATTGGGCCTCATCAATTGAGTTTTAGTATGTTTGTGGTAAAAAAATAAAATAAAATAAAATAAAATAAATCTGGCCATTCATTGATTATGAAATAGAAACCCCGGTTTACTGTAGCATCTACTGTGACCCAAGAACAGGAACTTCGGCATTTGCCAAACGACTCAGAATTCGATTCCGATCGTTCCGATGGTTCGGGAATAGTTTTAAACGAAGGAATATAGTACGAGCAGGTGTATAAAAGCCCGGGTTTGTCAGTTATAAATTTTAAAACCGACTTTTTGGGGAAATTAGGATTGTGGTAATTAAATGCATTCTGGTTGTTATGACTTAGCTTATGATGGATAAATATCATGTATAGGGTGTGATAGAGGTGTCAAGGACTCGGCGGGAGAGCCAAAGTCGGGATCTCAGGTGAGTGATTACACTATACTTGGAATGGTTTTATGATCGAATTTGATCGACGGTTTTGTTTATACGATTTTAAATGAGTTTTACATCAAAGTTTGTGCAATGTCGTTGGTTTGATATTATGATCATATTAGCACCTTCATTGTTTATTACGTGCATTGTAAATGAAAATATATGTGAATAAAGGAAATAAAGAATGAGAATATGATCAAAACAGAAAGATATTTCCATTATTGACAAACATGCACAGTACTTAAGAAAAACAGGTTTTTACCAGAGGGTTGCTGGGGACAGAGATATGTTCCGCCCGGGACTTGTCTGGTATCAAACCTGGGCTTTGAGATTGGAGAGATCTAACCTACGTTCTGTGGGAGCACAGTTCGTAGAGATCGGTTTACAAGAGATCTGACCTACGTTCTGTGGGAGCACAGTTCGTGGAGACCGGTTTATTAAATTAGACCTACATTCTGTAGGAGCACAGCTCGTGGAGACCGGTTTATCAGATCATACCTGCGTTCTGTGGGAGCACAGTTCGTGGAGACTGATTTGACAGATCAGACCTACGATTCTGTGGGAGCACAGTTCGTAGAAGACCGGTTTACTGAGATAGACCTGCGATTCTGTGGGAGCACAGTTCGTGGAGACCGGTACCAGATTAGACCTACGGTTCTGTGGGAGCACAGTTCGTAGAGGCCAGATCTTCTTGACATTGAAATTATGATTTAATGGTTACATTGCTAAAAGAATTGTAATAACATGTACATGTCCATGTGTTAACATCGAGGTTTTCTTGTTTTGGATTTATCCGAGTTGCATGTGCTTTTAGCGTGTTATTGACAAAGATAATGCATATGAATTAACTAGCATTATTTCGAATGCTATTTTATTTGAAATTATAGATGTACCTTGTATAGTGATTCTCACTCAAGTGGAATGTGCAGGTAGACGAGATTGAGTCCTCTGGTAGATGGCTCTGACTTAGCAGAAGAGATTAGCTCGGCTTACTTAATGTATAGAATTTTAGAACGCTTCCACGATATCTGTAAAGTTTGTATAAGAGTACAAATATTTTGTTATTCAAGTATGCTAATTAGTTAAATTATTATCGGATCAGGTCTACATTACACAGCTTATGGGCTGGGTGCACTCCCGGCCCAGCTGGTGTGATATTCTGTCCCTGTGTCGGGATAGGGTGTTACAGAGCTACAACGTTATTCTTGGTAGGCCAACCCTCAACGCCTTGAAAGCCGTAATTTCTACCTACCATCTTCTCTTAAAATTTCCAACTGAAAGTGGCAGCGGAGATGTAAGAGGAGACCAACCTCTAGCACGACAGTGCTACATTGCAACCCTTAAAGGGAAAGTCGTAAACGGGGGCAAAACAAAAGTTTCGGAAGCCATGCTAGTCAATAGAATAGCCGAGCACGAAGAAGAGGAATTCCGGCCAATACCCATTGAAGAGTTGCTTACAGTTCCTCTAGATACAACCAGGATGGAACGTACGGTACGAATTGGTGCGAATTTAACAAGAGTACAGCGAGAAAATCTCATGGTGGTACTTAGGACAAATTCCGACCTTTTCGCCTGGTTACCAGAAGATATGCCAGGTGTAATACGCAACGTCATCGAACACCGCCTCAACATAGACCAATCATTGAAGCCTATCAAACAGAAAAGGAGAAATTCGGCACCAGAAAGACAGAAGGCCGCAGAAGAAGAAGTATCAACCCTCTTGAAGGCTGGATTTATCCGAGAGGTGAACTATCCCGACTGGCTAGCTAATGTGGTTCTTGTAAAAAAGCCGTCCGGAAAATGGAGAATGTGCGTAGATTTTACGGACCTAAATAAAGCTTGTCCAAAGGATTCGTTCCCCCTGCCTTCCATCGACGGTTTAGTTGATTCTACGACGGGGCATGAGATGTTGAGTTTTCTAGACGCCATCTCAGGCTATAATCAAATCCGAATGGCCGAAAAGGACGAGGAAAAAACATCCTTCATTACAAGCACTGGGACTTATTGCTATAAAGTAATGCCGTTCGGATTAAAGAACGCAGGAGCCACCTTCCAGAGACTTATAAATACAGTCTTCAAAGAGCAAATCGGCAGAAACGTTGAAGCTTACGTGGATGATATTTTGGTAAAAAGCCAAAAAACCGATGAACATCTACCGGATTTACAGGAGGCCTTTCTATCCCTTCGGACTTACAACATGCGCTTAAATCCGAATAAGTGTTCTTTCGGTGTTCGCTCAGGGAAATTTCTGGGGTTTGTATTGACGAAAAGAGGAATAGAGGCAAATCCGAAAAAAATCAGAGCCATTCTTGATATGGGGTCACCCAAAACTCTTCAAGAAATACAGCGACTTAACGAACCCCTAGCGGCTCTGGGAAGGTTCATTTCTAAAGCTGGCGAGAAGAACCTCCCACTTTTTCAAGCCTTACGAAAAGCTCCTAAAATGGAGTGGACAGAAGAATGTGAGAAAGCCTTTCAAGGACTTAAAGATTATCTCCGATCGCCTCAGCTGTTAGCTAAGCCGCAGGTAGGAGAAGAGCTCTACATCTACCTGGCCACTGCCCCTCGAGCGGTCAGCGCTGTTCTCTTAAGAGAAGACAAGGGAGTTCAGAAACCAGTTTATTACACCAGTAAAATCCTTAACGACGCAGAGTCAAGGTATCTGCCGCTTGAAAAGTTGGCCTTCGCCCTCATCACATCCGCACGAAAATTGAGGCCTTATTTCCAAGCCCACAAAGTCACTGTGCTAACCGATCAACCACTAAGGCAAGTTCTCCATAAACCTGAAAATTTCGGACGTCTAGCCAAGTGGGTAATAGAATTGGGTGAGTTCGATCTCACTTATAAACCCCGAACGGCCATCAAGGCTCAAGTGCTAGCGGACTTTATAGCAGAGTTAACCATGCCCACAAGTGGAGACGAGATCCCATCAGCAAATCCAGAAGAAAACCCTAGCATCCCATCAGAGATGGAAGAAAAGTCAGGAGCCGGTTTCGTCCTTTATTCTCCCTCTAAGTGGAAGATGGCAACGATACTCAAGTTCCAATTCCGAGCAACGAATAATGAGGCTGAATACGAAGCCCTAATCGCAGGATAACACTTGGCCAGGGGGCTCGGAATTCAAAACCTGCATGTGTATTCCGACTCACAGTTGGTTGTAAACCACACCTTGGGTAGTTTCGAAGCAAAAGAAGAAAACATGGTTAAATACCAAGCTGTGGTAAAGAAGATAGTTTCATACTTCGTTCACTTCCAGATTGAAAAAATCGGTCGAGCACAAAATGAAGAAGCAGACGCCTTATCTAAAAGGGCCACAACATCCAGCGAAAATACAGAATCCTCTTTTAACCTACAGTACCTTCCCACAAGGACTATTGAAAGGCTCGAAGTGGAAGTACAAAATACGGCGGAGGAGACGAGTTGGATTGATCCCATTAGAAACTACCTGCAAGGTGGACCTCCGCCATCCAACAAAATGGAAGCCAGACGGATTTCGTATAGATCTGCGCAGTACACCATTATTGGCGAAAACTTATACAAAAGGTCCTATACACAACCCTTCTTACGATGCGTACGTCCCAAAGAAGCCAACTATATTCTGCAAGAAATTCACGAGGGCATCGGAGGAGGCCATATAGGAGGCAAAGCCTTGAGTTACAAAGTCCTGCGATAAGGCTATTATTGGCCAACATTGACTCAAGATGCAGTGGCATTCGCCCGTAAGTGTGACGCCTGCCAACGGCATTCCAAGATCCAAAGGCGACCGCCTATGCTGCTTACACCAATTATCAGCCCTCGACCATTTGCTATCTGGGGGGTTGATCTTCTAGGACCATTTCCTACTTCAACTCGACAGATGAAATTTCTAATAGTTGCTATAGACTACTTCACCAAATGGGTAGAGGTCGAGCCCTTGGCCAAGATCACGGAAAAAGCGTGTCAAGGATTCTTATGGCGAACGGTTATCTGTCGATTCGGAATTCCAGTCGCCTTCATCTCCGATAATGGGCGACAATTGGATAACAAGGCTTTCAAAAGTTTTTGCTCCGAGCTCGGAATCGAATCCAGGTTTACTTCTGTAACACATCCTCAAGCCAACGGCCAGGTAGAGGTGACCAACCGTACCTTGCTCCAAACTCTGAAAACCCGGGTGTCCAAAAATGGAACCAATTGGGTAGAAGAAATTCCGAGCGCCCTTTGGGCCTACAGGACGACTGCAAGAACTCCCACAGGAGAAAGCCCGTTTTCCCTCACTTATGGGGCCGAAGCCGTCACCCCCGCAGAAATAGGAATGCCTACCTTACGGACACAACAGACTTTCTCATCAGAGGAAAACGAGAAAAATCTCCGAGCAGAACTTGATTTTCTCGACGAACGAAGAGAAGCTGAGGAAACAAGAGCAGCTATCTATCGCAAAAGAGTAAAAAGGTTCTACGACACAAAGGTGAAAAGAGTCTTCTTCCAAATAGGTGATCTGGTCCTGAGAGAAAATGAATTTCAAGGAAATAAAAGCCGAACGGGGAAGCTAACTCCTAACTGGGAAGGCCCTTACGTCATCCAAAGAATTATCCGAACGGGCACTTACTACCTAGTGAATATGGACGGAAAAACACTCAAACGTCCATTCCATGCTGAACGCTTACGACGCTACTATCAGTAAATTCCGTAGCTATCTCTTAAAGTCTCATGGAATAAAGCTCAAGTCTTTCCCATTCTACAAAAATGCGGTGAAATTCCCATTCTACAAAAATGCGGTGAAATTCCCATTCTAACAAAAATGCGGTGAAAATCCCATTCCTAAGAGATAAGTCGGAATTATCCTACAAGGATAAGCGACAACTCTCATCCAAAAACAAGGGGCAAAAATCCCGATCGAAATATGAGGCAACAATCTCATTTACGAAGGCGAGTGGTCCCATGACTAGGCTAAGAAGAAAAGAACTCGCTACGAAGCTTATCTTATAAACCAAATGAAGAAGGAAAGACTTTACGAAGGACTTCACAAACACTTCTTTCTTACATGGTTAGAACAGCCATTACTCGGGAATAAATCTCCACCAAAATAAAGGTTTGCATTTCATTCATATGAATAGAAGATACATTCCAAATAACTAAAACAGTTCACAAAAATGCTAAAGTATCCTTAAGAACTAGGACCCTCGGGGCGACCAGCTACTTCTAAAGGAACTTGAGTTGAAGGCTCCGAGGGGGTGGGAGCAGAAGCCTCTGGGGCCTTAATAAGTTGTTGCTCTTTTAGCTCCATATAAGTCTTTAAAACCCCAGCAAGCCCCATAGACAGCACTTCCGCCGGAGCAACATGGTGACCCACCTGCTGCACCACCGAATATATACGGGTGGCGCCTTCTTTAGCTTTCGCCCTAAGCCGGGCAACCTCCTTCTCTAGTTTATCCGCTCGTTCTATTAAATCCTTGATTTCTTGCGAGTCAGATTTAGGAGCTTTCAAGCGGGAAGCTAAGTCTTCCTTGAGTGTGTCGCGCTCCCCCTTTACTTCCGCCAACTCAGCTTGAACGGCGGCAAACTCGGTGACCTTCATCTTTAAGTCCCATCGAAGCTCTGACCCAGCTCATCCTGAGTAGATTTAATTTCCTTCTTCAAACTGCTGGATTCATTTTGTAACTGTTTGATATTCTCCTCAGCAGTAAGAAGAGAACCCTTGGAAATAGATAACTGGGCCGCTAGATCGTTCTTCTCCTTTTCCATAGCAGCCAACTGTTGCAGCCGCTCGGCTTTATCTCGCTCAAGGGCCTGGATAGCCTCAAGCTGCTCTTTCTCCTTTTCTTCTAAGGCCACCACCCTAGAGCTTAACTGGGTGATGTCTGCCTTGCTCGTTTCCATCTTTGCCAAATCTTCTTGGCAAAAATTACCAACTCGATCCGCCCAGTGCGCAGCCTATAAAATAATAGATAAGTCATCGACGTTAACACCGAACCAGAAAGAACTAGAAGGTAAAATAAGAATATTTCTTACCAACATGACCGAACGGAATAATTGGGAGGTGGCTTCTTCCCTTCCAGCTCCACGAAGTTTAGACGAGAGCTGTTCGGGTCTCATGGCCATCAAAACAGTCTTTGTAGCAGCGACATCCCGAAAGGGGACATCTTCAGAGGGCATCTCCTTCCCTTGAGGTGCCGATCCCCTTAAAACCGAATCTGCCACCCTTAATTTGTCCAGGAGAGCCGCCTCTCCTGCCTCCGCCTATAAAATAGACCCTAGGTTCAAGATTCTGAACGAAGAATACCCATAGAAAATGTATACATCGAGATTCTCACCTCCATAAGAAGGATATCCTCCGGCCGACTGGAAGAAGGACCTTCGAAAATTAGAGACAAGGCCGGGCGGACTTCTTCCGCACAGACTTCTCCTGGAGGCACCTCCGCTTGTTCTCCTCCTACAATTCCGAGACCCAATGCGTCCTCGAAATTCTTTCTCTTTGTCCTCTTCTCCCGTGAGGACCCTGCATTAAGGTCACTTTTGACCCTCTTCTTGGAAGAGTCAACTTCTTTTCTCTTCCTCTTCCTCTTTTCCTCCTTGGAGGTATCAGCGCCTGTGCTAGACACCGCCTCCTTCTTCTTCCGCCCGCGAGGCAAAGGCGGGTGAACTTAACCTTTAAAAGAAGCCAAAAGGCCCTTAACATAGCTCAGGTCCTCGTCCTCCATCGGATTTTCTGCAAAGGGAATTCCGAAGCAAGTTAGCTATCATAGTTACAAGTTAAGCTAAATCAGAAACATGAGTAAGTCCTACCGGCAGACACTATTAAATGACATTTAACAAGATTTTCTTTTGTCAAGAACTCATCCATATACACTTTGGATAGCCCCGTCATCGACTTAAGAAGAACCTCCTCTTCTTTCGTCATTTCCTCACAGGAAATATCCGTTCGGGGAACCTCCCACTTGGTTTGGACATCCCACTGGGATTTACTCTTAACAAAGAAAAATTTACTCTTCCATCGCTTAATGGAAGAGGGAACTTTCCCTAAAAACTTTCGCCCAGAACGAGCCGAAAAGTAATACTAGTCCGTATTGGACTCTAAGCATAGACTAAATAACATACGGAACCAGCGGACAGTCGGATTTACTCCGTAATTCTTGAAAACAACAACAAAACCGTTCAGTAATCTCCAAGAATTCGGGGTCAACTTCGAAGGACACAAGTGATATTCCTCTAGGATCGCCTTGGCAAAGTTAGAAAAGGGAAGCCCAAGGCCACCCGATAGCGCATCCTGATAGATGGCTATCTCCCCTTCCCTGGGAGAACTTGCCCTCTCCCCAGAACAGGGAACCCTAACCTCAAACAGAGAGGGGTCTATTTCATATCTTTCCACCAGGCTATCTACATCCTTTTGCCCAAGGAGACTTATGAACGTACCCGACCCCCTACCCATTGCCCTAAATGCAGGATGAATTCGCAAACCCTGAACTAGAACATCCCTAGGTTCCCCTGGAGCCGCACCAGAAATCACGGGGTTGGACGGTGAAGGGATCAGAGGCCCATGAGAAGAACTAGAGGAAGAGCTAGAGGAAGAAGATGTCGCACTAGCCATTACCTTAGAAGGAAAAAAGACAAGAAAAAGACACAGAAAGCTTAGACCAAGGTTCGCCGGAGAAGAAGAAATCTTAGGAAGAAGACGACATGCTTCCACTTTCGAGATAAAACCTTTTTTTTCTGCCTGTACGATTCCGCTTATAAGCAAAGAAGATGGATCCTTCACCGTTGGATCACAAAGCCACACCACTATCGAACCGTCGAACCAAAAGCCCCCGAATCAGAGCCATCCAAATAACCATCATTACACCTCCTCAAACAGTTCAAAATTCCGTCCACGTCAGCACACCAAACGCCGCCTGACACACATAGAAAACTACGCTCATCACCCATCATGATGTTGACAAATGCGCACGCCGCGCACGTCGCACCACTATCTCCCTTTAAAGCCAAATAGTAGAAGGGACATGTGTCTTCTCAGGGCTTTAAAGCAAAACAGTAGAAGGGACACGTGTCTTCTCAGGGAGCAATGAGCGTTATATGGGAAGTGGAGCCTGTGCTGTAGAAGACAAGGCACACACCCCAACATAGGATCATCAGTGATGGCCCCATAAAAACACCAAAGAATTTAGAAGAAAAACGACAAATGATCATTTATTCATGTTACAAGACGATCAAAAAAAAAACAAAACAAAAAAAACAAAAACAAAAAAACAAAACAAACAGCATAGCAAACCCTAAACAAGTTTTCCAACGGACTCCCCTAGCTAAACATCCGCGGACCCATCAGAAGACACGTACGGATAAGACTCAGAAGAGACGCACGGACTTCTGCAACCATCATTATCCTCATTATTATTGAGGGAACCTGGTTCGGCGCGGGGGCGAAGGTGGGGGCCCACCTCTCTACGGCAAGAGTCATCTCCAAACATCTCAACTTCGAAACGCATACCCCCTGCATAAGTAAAAATTAAGAGGTCCCCCTCCTCCACGTCGTGATCAACATAGAAAGCTTCCCACCCTGCATCGATGGTCATCTCGCCCACACCCCTGTCAATCAATAGAATAGACGGCCATACACAGCCGTTCGGACTTACCAAATGGATCACTCCAGTCCTTAATTCCGATAGATGCTCGTAAAAAGAACTGGGAATTCGTAAGTGTCGCGAACACTGAGAAAAAGTAAAAAATTTGTAAAAGGACAAGCGTTGAACCATGATGCAAAGACAAAAGTTTTGCAAAAGACTTCTGGCCAAACACACTATCCATACAAGCCCTTAAATAGAAGAACCTATCGACACTATAGGCGAGAATTCCGGAAAAATCTACCTCGATAACAGTGAAAGGATAACACAGTAAACGTCGGTCGCCTATTAAGGTACATGTACTTTAGACGTCGTAGACATAGACATGGTGAAAGATACTTGTTCTCGAACAAAGCGAAACGTGCGATTAGCTCACCCCTCGCTCAGATTTTTCGAACAAGTACACTTTGGGGGGACTAGTGTTACGGATATATTTGGTCAGACACGTGTCATTAACCTAAAGGACCACCTGTCACACACAAGACCATGTCTCTCTGGCCACATGGCAATATTTACACAATTCCGTTCGACAAACATTATGAGGATTCAGTCTTACAAACAAGTCCGTCGGAATTATAACAACCCTCTTATACAAGATGTAAGGTGGAAAGAGAGAAATAAATATCTAACTCCTCTACAGTGGGTAGGCCTTATCCACCCATTACAGTAGGCAGATATTCACTCTATTTTTACCCACGTGGCACCTACACATTAGGCAGTAGATATTTTTCTACCGCCTTAGGAGATATTTTAATCCACCGCCTTACTCCACCGCCTTTCCTAAACCGCCTCTAGGGTGCTATAAAAGGAGAACGGTAGTGGAAGAAGAAAAGGGAGAGAAAAAGAAAACCTCAAGATACAAAGAACTGTCTAATTTAAGACCCCTGACTCAAGTTTTCTGACTTAAGCATCGGAGTTAAATCCGGGCAGAAAGGCCCAATTCCGATCACTGCCTTCTCCTTTTTACAGGTTCGTCAATAGGTAATTCCGATCGGACTTCCAGGGTGTTCCCTTCGTTCCCTGTTCATAAGCAGACGTAAGCGTCCACACCAACTATAAATTCTAACCGTTTGTCGAAGGCTGAGGCCAGATCACGAGGCGACAGTAGCCAAGGTGTGAGGTGGACCAGTTTTTGGCATCAACAGGATGTATTTCTTCAATACTTTCTAGTGTTTTCTGAGACAAGTCGATGGATATTGCATTGTTGTCCTAGCCAATCCATTTACTGTAATGAACTCTTTAGGTTGGGGATTAGTGCACCTGTTGTCCCATACTTATCACATATATAACATTTGTTTTAGTTTTTTTTTTTTAAATCTTCATGGTGATGAGGAAATAGTGTGCTAGTTCAATTTGATAAATGTTAATTTGATACAGGTTTTGTCTAAAAATTATCCTAGAGGCAACAAAGAACTATGACGATCTTTCTTTGATGGTCATGGTCCACAAGATACTATGCATTAGTTTTCAGATCAGGGTGTGGAACTTAAGGTTAGTGTTTCTTGTGTTCAAATGAAAGGAGACAGGGTTCTATTTGGTAGTAAGCTTTTGCTGCTTCACAAGCTATGCATGGCGTGGACCTGTTTCAACTTTCAAGCAAACCCTTCTTATTCTTTGGCCTAGACTAAAGAAGATGGAAGAGGTTTTCCTGTCAGTAACAGTTCAACCACAATTGTTGATTGCCTTCTTCAAGAAGCAAGGAGGAGAGGAGGTATGCTTTAAGTAATTTATTTGGTGATTGTATGTAATAATTAATTGAACTATTGAAACAAATCATCTTTGCTACCATTTTAACTTGGTTGAATGACCCAAGAGAACATGATTGAAGCAATGATATCTTGTTTTCCATTAATAGCTTAGTTAGGGTGCCAAAATTTTGATGAGTTTAGTCACTATAAAAAAAGTTGTTACATGTTTGGCAGTTTGTATTGGATACTATGAGTTTACTTGCAGGATCAAGTATGCCTATGTACATATATGGTTGAACCCTGGGTGGCTATAAGCACCTTATGAGATCCTCACGCCTTGTGGATAAGAAGGTTGCTATAATTCCGACGGACTTGTTTGTGGGATTGAACCCTCATTTTTATTTGCAGAACGGAATTATACCAGGATATTTGATGATATTGCCGCGCGGCCAAAGGGACATAGTCCTATGTATGACAGGTGGCCATTTAGGTCGATGACACGCGTCTTTACCAAATATATCCGTAACATATATATATATATATATATATATATTCATTAAGACCAATTTGTCAAAATAGTTACATTAAGGATAGTAAGTTTCTGGTTGAATTCCTAAATTTTGGTGAATGTCACTCCTTGTATTTGGCCATAAAAGTATTAAAGTTTCATTTCCTAACTATAGAGATTCAGGTAACTTTTTGTAATAACCATCAATCTCATCTGACTGAACACTAAAACTCATGTTGTTGTTGTACTCTTTGTATTCAATATTACTCTACTTGGTTTGCCATGCCAAATCTTGAGATGAAGCTCATCTTAATTAAGTCTTACGAGCTCTATGTTTTCTATCTTGAATGGCTTGCTATATTTTGTTCATATGATGCTCTTATAATAACAATTAGGATGTTGATTTGGATTAAGTGTAAGCCTTTGTTTCCAATTTTTTAGTTTATATGATATGGAAATATTAAATCTGCCTATGCGAGCATAGCCGGTCCCAAGCCCAGATGTAGGATGAGGGTTGTGGTAGGTTGACAGCCAGCGTAAAACTTTGTCACTCTTATGATATGGATTCTCTAATATATACCGTTGGGACGTGCTCACCTAGGCACGTGCTACATCGGCACCCTGATGTAGTGTTAAATGACCAAGGGGTATAGGCAAGGGTTCCCACATCATGGACAGGTGTGGGTAAAGAAGTTAGTCCCGCCACATCGCCGCTCGGATATGGTGTTAAATGAGCAAGGGTTCTCGCATCTTAGTGGACAGGTGCGAGTAAAGAAGTTAGTCCATGAGAGTGAGAGTAGGATTAGGATTGGTAGTTGGAATATAGGATCTTTGATAGGAAAATCTATGGAGTTAGTTGACACTCTAAAAAGGAGGAGGATAGATATAGTATGTTTGCAAGAGACTAGGTGGATAGGAAACAAGGCTAGAGAGATTGGTAACACAGGTTATAAATTATGGTATTGTAGAGGGGATAAACATAGAAATGGTGTGGGTATAACTATGGAACCAAAAATGAAGGACAAAGTGGTTGAAGTGAAAAGGGTAGGAGACAGGATTATACATTTGAAGCTAGTATTAGGAAAAGAAATAATTAACATAGTGAGTGTGTATGCCCCTCAAGTAGGCTTAGGAGAAGAAGATAAGGTCAAGTCTTGGGAAGATTTAGATATGGTAGTTCTAGGGATTTCAAGTGAACAAGAGCTTTTTATTGGGGGTGATCCTAATGGACATGTAGGTAGACTTAGTGATGGCTACGAGCAAGTGCATGGAGGTTATGGATATGGCAACAGGAATGAGGAAGGAAAATCTATATTAGATTTTGCTTTTGCTCATGATTTGGTGTTGACTAACACTTGCTCACACTTGATTACCTTTAAGAATGAGGATAATTGTAGCTAAATTGACTTTCTTGTTACAAGAAGAAGGGATAAATCTATTTGTGAAGATTGCAAGGTTATACCTGGAGAAGCATTAACCACACAACATAGGTTGCTGTTGTTGGATGTGAAGAAAAAGTCTATAGTAAAAACAGAAAGGAGGTTTAAGCAAAGTAGGATTAGTAGTGGAAGTTAAAAGGAACCAACCAATTAGCATTTAAGGATAAAATATTGGAAGAAAGAGGCACAAATATGAAAGATGATGCAAACACCTTATAGAAGGAGATGTCGAATCGTATTGAGAAAATAGGAAGTGAGCTCCTAGGGGTCTCTAAGAGACTAGAACCTCGACCACAGGAATCATGGTGGTGGAATGAAGAGATTCAAAAGGCTATTAAAGAGAAAAGTTATTGGTATAAGAAATTACCCACAGCTGAGGATGGAGAAGTCTTTGAAAAGTATAAAAAGGCAAAAAAGGAGGCCAAGAAAGCGGTTAGCGAGGCCCGAGGTAATTTATACCAAAAGTTAGGGACATGAGAAGGGGAAAAGGAATTATACAAGATAGCAAGGCTAAGAGATAAAAAAGGGAAAGACTTGAACCAAATCAAGTGCATTAAGGATGAGTCTCAACAAGTCTTGACAAAAGATAAAGAAATCAAGGAGAGATGGAGAAACTACTTTGATCACTTGTTTAATGGAAGTCATGAGGATAGCTTTACGGATTTTTATGTATCAACGATAGAAAGGAACTTTAGCTATACATGTAAGATTAGGCCTAGCGAAGTCACGGAAGCACTGGGAAAAGGAAGGCTGGAAAAGCTTGTGGCCAAGATGGTATCCCGATTGAAGTTTGGAAGTGCCTTGGAAGTAGGGGTAGAGTGGTTACCCAAGCTCTTCAACTCTATCCTAAAAGAGGGGAAAATACCAGACGACTGAAGAAAGAGCATTTTGGTTCCTATTTATAAGAATAAGGGAGATATTCAAAATTGCACCAACTACCTGGGTATTAAGTTAATGAGTCATATGATGAAACTCTGGGAGAGGGTAATAGAGCATCGACTCAGGTATATCACGAAGGTGTTAGAGAACCAATTTGGTTTTTTGCCAGGTAGATCCACAACATAAGCCATTTTTCTATTAAGAAACTTGATGGAGATCTACAGAGAAAAGAAGAAGGATCTCCAAATGGATTTTATTGACCTAGAGAAAGCATATGATATGGTACCAAGACAAGTCCTTTAGTCGGTATTGGAGAGGAAAAACATTCATGTAAAATATATAAATATTATTAAAGATATGTATGAGGGAGTGCTTACAAGTGTGAGAACAGTAGGAGGCGATACGGAGGAGTTTCCTATAACAGTGGGTCTACATTAGGGATCGGCCTTGAGCCCATACTTGTTTACCCTAGTAATGGATGAATTAACTAGTTCTATCCAAGATGACATCCCATGGTGTATGTTGTTTGCGGATGATGTTGTCCTCGTGGATGAGACTAGAGATGGAGTAAATCAAAAGCTAGAATTATGGAGAAACACTTTAGAAAGTAAAGGCTTTAGGTTAACTAGAAGTAAGGCAGAATATATGCACTGTAATTTTAGTCTAAGTAGGAGAGATGAAGGAGAAGTGAAATTAGGGAGGGTGGTAGTACCTAAGGTTAACCATTTTAGGTATTTAGGTTCCATTTTCCAGGATGATGTGATGATAGATGAAGATGTAACCCATAAAATCAAAGCTGGATGGTTGAAATTTACAAGTGCCACGGGTGTGTTATGTGATAAAAAGATGCCTAACAAAATAAAGGCAAAATTTTATAGGACGGCAGTTAGACCGGCCATGCTATACGGGAGCGAGTGTTGGGCAACTAAAGTTCAACATATGCATAAGATAAATATGTCCGAAATGAGGATGTTAAGATGGATGAGTGGTCATACAAGATTGGACAAGATTAGAAATGAACACATCCGACATAAGGTGCATGTTGCACCAATTGAAGATAAAATACCAGAAGGGCGTTTAAGATGGTTTGGACAAGTATGCCGGAGACCCCAAGGTGCTCCAGTTGGAAAATGTGATAGTTTTGTTGTAGAAGTTAAGAAGAGGGGTAGAGGTAGGCCTAGGATTACATGGAGAGAGGTGGTGTCTAAGGACCTACGTAAGTTAGATATTGAGCCGGATCTTGCTTTTGACAGAGGGACATGGAGACAAAGAATTCATATAGCCGCCGCCTAGTATATTTATGTATTTTTATTTTTCATTTTATTTCATTTTATAAATGCTAACAAATTCAAATACTTATACAAAAACAATAAGAAACTAGAAAGGTGTATAAATGCTAACAGATTCAAATACTTACCCAAAAATAGTTCATCATAAATTTCAAATGATAAAAGAGAAGTAGACTAAATAAAATACATCTTTTTCAAAATTCAACTATTTTCAACTTGTTTTAGCTCAACATCTTGTACACTAAGGGAATTCAATTCTTGTTTTAAGTGAAAAGAGAAGATGAAAAACAAACAAGTTGCTATATGTTCGGCCCTTCTCTTGAGATCTAACTAATGATCAAAGAGAACGAAATGCCTGATACTCTATAAAAACAATAGTATAAAAACCAACATACCTGATTGATGATCTTCTTTCCTTCTATTGAGACCAATCATAGTTGCTATGTGTTCAATAGGAATGACTAGATAATGGCTACAATAATAAAATAAAAGTAAATAATATTAAAACAGTTTTATTAGTTTAACTAAAATCATGATGCTAGAAGGTGATTAACATAAACTAGTAATTCCAATAAAGCGCTTCAGTTCTCATGGGCCATTTGTAAATTAAACAACATAATACATGAAAAATAGAGGCACCAAAAATAGATAGGATAGGAAATCATTTTTATGGCTTCTAGGAGCAATTAGAATGCTTGGTACCAATTGAGGTAAAATTCGGACATGGAAGTTTTCATAGTCATGTAAAAATGACAAGACAAGATGCTTAGCACTTGCATTTTATGAGTACAAATTATTGAGTTTAGCATTACCTTTTTGTCCCCAAGCATTGGAGTCAAGCTCCCTAAATGATCTTTCTCAACATTAGCAAAACCACTTCGTGGATCGCTTGTTTGCCTAAAATTCAAAAAGAAGATGATACCCACATGAATTTTGATGCAATTTCTAATTCAGTCCTATAAAGAGTAAAAATTATTTTAATCACACATCATTTTGAAGGTGCGAATGTTAATAGATTATGCAATTCAAATTAATTTTATTCAAATCGAATCAAAAGGACAGCAATCCATTGTCTGTGAGTTTCCAATGGACCTCCCATTCCATTGAATATTAAAGCATAACGATATGAATGTTATGTCACACAAACTTATCTATAATTTAATTATAGTTAACCATGTAAAATAACAAGTCTTCTTCAAAAATAAATGAAGGCATAATGAGCAGTAATTCTTTGTTTGATTGTTTTTACATTGAACCATATAATCAAATATTATTAATTAGTATTGTTAGTGTATACAGCTAAGTAAAAAATGCACTGCAATTATGCATAAAAAAAATAACAGATGGCTCATATATTCTTGTAACCAAGGTAATAAGATTTGAAGAATATATATAAGAATTAAATTAGAACTTCATTATTTATTAGAAACAAACTTTTAAACCCATAAGTGAAATAATCTAATAGTTTATGATAAGTATTCATTTGAGCATAATTTTATATCATATTCATGTATGTTTTTCATATGATTTAGGGGAATTATAGCCCACTGGTACTTAAAAAGTGTTTATTTTGAGAAATAGGGAAAAATATCGAGACCCCGGGAGAAAGGAAGCTTTACAAGGAAAATTAAGGCCGAAATGGAGAATTTTTGGAGAAAGTACCAAGGCATACGGGCCTTCATACGGCCCGATGGACTTGGAGAATTGCAAGACTCTACAGTCTATCTCTAAGGGGCGTCCACCACCCGATATGAGGTTATACAGGCTCTCATACGGGCTGCATATAGGCGTACAAGTCAATTTGAAATCTATACAGGCTGGTATACGGACCATATATGAGCTCGTCCATCATAAGTTTCAATCAATCTGCGGACCCAGGCAGGCGTAGTATGGTAAATGACGCTCTAAAACAGTAAAGGGGGGTATATAATCCGACTAATTAGGACTTTATAGGGGAGAGATAGCTTTGGAGAGAGGAAACCTTGATTAGGGCTTAGGGATTTTCATCACCAACCCTCGAAGGTAGAGAAGAGGCAAAAGTTTAGAGGAGGAATCAAAAGATCCACCAACGGTGTATGTAATAGCTCTTCTAATCATTAATCTTTTGATTTCCTTTATCTTTACATTGGATTGTTGCTCTCCTTTAATGGAGAGCTAATTTTGTAAATACTTGGTTATGTTGAACCCTTGGATTATAGTTTAATTGATGTTGTCTTTCTAGATTGAATGCTTAGTTGATTGTCTTATCTCTATTGCATGTTTTAATGTATGTTAATCCCTCTACGTTGTAAAAGCCTGGAGGGATTTTCGTAGTTTATATGGGGGAAGAAGCAAAGGCCTCCCCATGTGTAGACCAACTCCAATAGAGAGGATTGTGACTATACCGAAAACTCGGGTACTACGGAGAGTGAGTCCTTAAGATGTCTTACTCTCAAAATTCTTTCAAGAATTAGGTTCCCTAGAACATCATCGGTAAGGCACTAAGATTAGTAATTCAGGTTGAAAGGGGGAGTAAAAGCACCTTAGGAACCCTTGGCAAGGATTCCACCAAGTATCAACATAGAGAGAGCTTCATCCATCTTTAGAATGTAAATCCATGGGGGATTCATTACCCAAGTATCCCCTTTTCATGATTGATTGCCATCAAGGTTGATTTGATCCCATTGCTTATGTTTTTAATTTCTTAATTTTAGGTTTGGAATACAATCACTCGTCTTAGGATCAACTAGACAATAGACAAGTAGTGGGTACTGGTACTTCCTTCTCCTTGAGGATCGATACCCGACTTCATTGTCCACTTTATTACTTGATACGACCCGTGCACTAGCGGATTTTGCTCATCAAGTTTTTCACATCGTTGCCGGTGAGAGTAGGACTACTAAAAAGCTAGGAGATTATTAATTTAGTTATTTTACTTTCTTTACTTGTTTCACTTTTTATTCAATTGATTTCTTGGATACTAATCTTTCTCACTATACTTCATTGCAAGGTGTTGATGTATGACATGCAAAAACACCAAGGGTCTTATTGAAGTGGATAATGAGATCAAAAGGACTCTACATCAAAGATTGAGGAAGCAGAATGATCAATTCCAGGATCCTCTTCATAAGCAGAAAATTCCACAGCTACTGAAGCTAGTGTTGAGATTACAGAAGTACCCATTATTGCAGAAAGAAGACAAACATTATCCTAGTATGAAAGATCGCACTACACCGGGGAGGAATTTAGTATTCATACTCCAAATATCAACATGAACAATTTTGAGATCAAGGCTAGCACAATGAACATGATAAAGAATTCAGCTCAATTTGATGGGAGACCAGATGAAGACCCCCATGCTCATGTAGCAAAATTTGTTCAAATTTGCAACATGTTCAAGATAATGGAGCTTCTGATGATGTTATTAGATTAAGACTTTTTCCATTCAGTTTGAGAGAAGGAGCTTATAGGTGGATTACTTTACTTCCTTCTGGGTCTATTCACTCTTGGGTCGAGATGCTTGATAAGTTCCTTGACTGATATTTCCCACCAAACAAGGTCGCCAAACTAAGATTGGATATCTCCACATTCAAGCAAGGTGCAACTGAAACATTTTTTGAAGCATATGAGAGATACAAAGACTTGCTTCGGCATTTCCCTCAACATGGTCTATATCCTTGTGAAAAATCTGAACCTTTTTCGATGGACTAGACAACACCATGAGGAAACTAGTTGATGTCGCTGTTGGCGCATCATTGGGAAACAAGTACCTGGAGGATGCCGAGCAAATTTTTGAAGATATGGCCGGCAATAAAGCTCATTGGTCTATAAGATGAAATCAAGTTAAAGTTGTTTGATCATTGGATGAAGCCACGGTCACATATGCCACTCTTGGTGAGAAGCTGGACATGTTGACAAAGAAGATTGAACTACTTGCATCCAAAAATAGCCCAATATTGGCTACAGTCATGTTTTGTAATACATGTGGTGGGGGCATGAAGTATCTAATTTCCCCATTGCAAGCATGAAAATTGTTCCCACAGGTGCAATACTTGGGAAATGTATAAAGGCAACCGCATGGTCAATATAAAGCATATGCCCCTAAATGGAACCATCCGACACTCTTTTATGAGAATCCACAAACAAGGCAATATCCTCTAGGTTTCAAATACCCTCAGAAGTCATAAGAGGGAAAGCCCAACATGGAGGAACTCATATGGAAATAAATGCAAACCAATGATACAACAATCAGGAACTTGTAAGGTACAGTTCAGAACTTGGAGAATCAAGTCGGGCAAATTGCAAAGACTCTATCGGAGAGGCCACAAAGAATCTTGCTGGGTAGTATGGAGGAAAACCCATGGGAACAACTCAAGGGCATCACATTGAGGAGTGGGAAAGAGGTAGACTTGCCAGTGAAGAAAATTCAAGAAAAGAGCACCATTGAAGTTGAAGATTCGGAACCTGTTGCTATCTCCGAGGAGAAAGGGAAGGAACAAGAAAAAGTGGTTGAGGCACCGTCTATAACCCCCTATCAACCTAAAGTACCATATCCGGCAAGGTTGAAGAAAGATAAGGAAGATACTCAATTTACAAAGTTCATAAGCATATTGAAGCAATTGTACATAAATTTGCCATTGGTAGAAGTTTTGCCTCAAATGCCCAAGTATGAAAAATTTATGAAGGAACTTCTATCCAATAAAAGGAAATTGGAAGATACAGTTGTTGTCACATTGAATGCCCAATGCACCACCATTTTGCAACAAACTATACCCAAGAAGTTGAAAGATCCAAGTAGTTTTGTTGTCTTTTGTTTACTTGGTGAAGGGATTACAACAAAACATTGGCGGACTCCGGGGCGAGGATCAATGTAATGCCGTATATGTTGTACATGAATCTAGGTCTTGAGGAACCAAAGCCCACTAGAATGACATTGTAACTCGCCGATCGTTCAATGAGATGACCTAAGGGGCTAGCCAAAGACGTGCTCATCCAAATCAATCAATTAGTCTTTTCGGCTGATTTTGTACTTCTCGATATAGATGATGAAGCCGATCTCCCGATCATCCTTGGACGTCCCTTCTTAGCCATAGCTCAAGCACTTGAAAATGGCACTTCATATAGTGTTGATGATGTTGACATGATCACCTCCGTGTGCATAGAAGACTTGCTGATGGTAGATCCATTATACCATTATTTAAGAGACAAGGAGGAGGATTTGGAAGAGGTTCAAAAGGATTATGCTTCACCAAAGCTCGACCAAGGAGCCGAGATAGAGAAATTAAAGAACAAGCAGAGATTCAACTTTCCCGCGAAAAGCTGGAAATAGGTAAAGGAGAAAGGGGTAAACACCATTTCTTCGGCTCATACCCGTTTGGAGGAAGGCCCAGGTATGAAAGAGAATACTTGTTCTATCTATACTAACTTGGGTATATTATTGTTTGGACAATGTTTCAAGTGAAGAGCCAATTTGAATTTCAAGGTATTTGAACCCCCCATGACGTAAAATGAAGGTACGCCAAGCTAGGAACATTAAACAAACACTTCTAGGAACACAACCCAAGTTCTTGAAAAATTTATTTTTCTTTGTGCAATTTTCTTTTGATTTGGTAGATTGTGTGTTTGGAAAAAATAGGTGATATGTTTCATGTCCATGTTCACATTATCTTGTATTATTATGTTGGATGTTCTTAGTTTATAGCCCTAGATTGATAATTTTTGTTAGGTCGCATAACAGGATCAAGAATGGCCTCCAGGGTTGGCTGCATAAGTCAAACCCAGGTATATACGGGGGACCATATGGGAGGATATACGGTCATACCATCCCCCCATAAACTTATATGGGGTCATATACGGCCTGTATACGGGCCCGTATGGGGTCGGTCGATTACAAAAATTGCGGGGTTACAAATCGCGCCCTTTCATCACTTTAAAACCCTAACGCCGACCCTACTTCTCCTCCACTTCAATCTGAGCCTCCCCCACACCGGCGCGATCTATCTCCTTGGATTTGGGCCTCCTTCTTCCCTAGGTATGTTGCTATTTGCTTGATTTCTCGATTGAATCCATCTTTTTCTTGTTTAGAAACCTAGGGATTTGATTAGATGAATGTTGGATGAATGTGTGATGTGTGTGTGATTTTGCGCCAAATCTAGGCTGCAATACTTTGATTAGAGGCATATATAGAGTGTAGGGTGTCGCTACATCACCCCAAGCACCAGCAGATGATTAGCCCCTCTGAGGACTGAGACATATCTATTTACTTGTTTTCATGTGTTATTTTTACTTGTTTTTTGTGTCATATGGACTTTTCTCTTTTATTTTTACACCGTTGTACTAGTTAGCAAGGGCACCACCATGCTAAACTTATCTTTGTTTCTTACTTTCTGTGGTTTCTCTTGATTTCCTATTTTGTGGAGTTATGATGATTTTCCTCTCTTGCAGATATAGAACACAAATCCACATTCCCCGGTATCTCCCACATGATCAATTCATAGAATTCAAGCGGCACAACAAATTAACCAAGGAAGTTTTAGTTCCCCTTTCTCCATGCTCATTTTATTTTAGATTTATTATGTCCATTGAGGACAATATACGTCTTTACGTGTGGAGATGGGTAGCTACCTATCCATTTATGCATCTATGGCAAAGTGTGGAGATAGGTAGCCATTAGTGAAATTCATCACAAAATCTTTATTCATATCTAGCATACATCGATGAAGGCCCTAAGGAAAAACTTTGACATACTCATTTATAGGACACCATCTTAGCACATAATTTTGTCAAATTCTACTATGAAATACTCATTTATGGGAACTTAGAGACCATATTTGTGATACTCATAATCTTTAGAGACAATAGATAACCCATTGTTCTATTGAATTTAATAGCTAAGCATCATTTTCAATGGCTCCAAGAGACTTTGTAGCACAAGTTTGAATTTCTAACC
Organism: Dioscorea zingiberensis; assembly: GCA_026586065.1. Lineage (NCBI taxonomy): Eukaryota > Viridiplantae > Streptophyta > Magnoliopsida > Dioscoreales > Dioscoreaceae > Dioscorea > Dioscorea zingiberensis. The sequence continues at coordinate 16,398,584 of CM048826.1, read as the reverse complement.
CCTCATAATATAACCTAGTGGACAAGTAAAGGGAGAATAAAATAGTTTGTACATAGTAGTTGTAACACAATAAAGACAGTGTTCCGCTGCTTGTTATGATAAAGTAGTTTAGGATTCGGGCTCCTGATTAGAGCGTCCCTCAATTTGAAAAATCACTACTTAGCATGACCACAACCATGTAGCGTTGTAACTATCTTAGTAACTAAGTGCTCTGGGACCTAATAAGCATGAGCACCTTGCAGAAAGGAGGAACTACAATCTACATTTATCTTCAGTGCGCAAAAGTCAGATCCATTAGGGATACCCTACTCGAATAAAAAGAAAAAAAAAAACCTAAAAACTAACCAACTTAGAGTCCTTCAAGCTTCTCAACTATTTATCTAATAGAAAAGGGGAAGTCTCTTTGATCTTAGGGCCTCAAGGATTCTCTAGAGTCCATTGAGGGTATGCTTGCCTTGAAAGGATTTTAGAACATGGCATGTGGAGTGAACAAGCTTTATCTAAAGCTATATTGACAAATATCATGAGATCAATCAAAGCCCTGGTGTAGAAATAGGAGAACAAACACTTTGATGGTGAACTTGAAATAGAGTTGAGTCATGAATGCTATGCCCGATGATAAACACTTATCATTTCTTTTGTTAATTTATTTATTTGCTTGTGGACAAGCAAACTGTTAAGTGTGGAGATATGTGATAAGTGTTCATTTGAGAGTAATTTTATATCGAATTCATATATGTTTTTCATGTGATTTTGGGGAATTATGGCCCATCGTTACTTAAAAAGTGTTTATTTTGATAAACAGGGCAAAATATCAAGACTCCGGGAGAAAGGAAGCTTTTCAAGGGAAATTGAGGCTAAAATGGAGCATTTTTGGAGAAAGTACCAAGGCATAGGGGGACCTGGAGAATTGGAGATCTCTTCAGTCAATCACCCAGGGCCGTACACCACCCTGTATGAGCCTAAACTGGCTCTCATACGGTTTGATATATGCGCCCGTTTTATGGCCCATATATACGGGCCCGTTTTAGGGCCGTATACTACCCCATATAAGTCGATCTGAAATCTATACAGGCCCATTTATGAGCCATTATGTCGTAAGTTTCCAGCAATCTATAGACCCAAGCAGGGGTAGAATCGTAAATAATGCTCTAAAACCCTAAAGGGGTATATAATCCGACTAATTAGGGCTTTAGAGGGGAGAGCAAGCTTGGGAGAGAGGAAACCTTGATTAGGGCTTGGGGATTTTCATCACCAACCCTAGGAAGAAGAGAAGGGGCAAAAGCTTAAAGGAGGAATAACGAGATCCACCAACGGTATATGTAATAGTCCTTCTAATCATGAATCTTTTGATTTCCTTTATCTTTGCATTGGGTTGTTGCTCTCCTTTTATGGAGAGCTAATTTTGTAGATACTTGGGTATGTTGAACCCTTGGATTATGGTTTAATTAATGTTGTCTTTCTATGTTTAATGTTTGCTTCATTATATTGATTCTATTGGATGTTTTAATGTATCTTAATCCCTCTACGTTGCGAAAATCTGGAGAGATTTTCGTAGTTTATATAAGTGAAGAAGCGAATGCCTCCCCATGTGTAAACCATCTCCAATAAAGAGAATTGTGAGTATATCGAGAACCTGGGTACTAAGGAGAGTGAGTCTTAAAGATGTCTTATTTCCACAATTCTTTCAAGAATTAGGTTCCCTAAAAAATCATCAGTAAGAACCCGAGGATTTATAATTCACCTTGAAGGAGGGAGTAAATGCACCATAGGAACCCTTGGCCAAGATTCCACGAAATCTTATTGTAAAACCCACACCGAAATAAATAAGAATTTTATTTATTATTCCTAGAATTTATTAAATGGAAATTTAATAAGGTAATCGAAGAAATTTCAGGAAAGTTATTAAGTACTAATCGAGCCAGATTAATTAAGTGTTAATTAATCTAGGGTAATTATTATGAAAAACAGACAGATATTCGAATCCCGGGAAAGGTGGATCTAATTAGGGATTGAGACAACCCCGTGCTATTACAGTGCGCCCGTGACACTATGGCCATCTGACCCTGGATTCCCGCACCAGGGTCGCAGATGAAATAAGATACAAAAATTAGACTTTAATTATTTAAGTAATCTTGTGACAATATAGTGAGGAGAGATAATAATTTAATGAAAATATATTTTATTAACCTATATGACTAGCTTAGGGCTGGAGTGAGAAATAAAATTCTCAATCTCTTTCTCCCCTCTTTCTCATCCACGAGCCCTAACCCTTCTCCATCTTGATTTCATTCTCTTCCTAACAAGCACCTCACCCCGGTGAGCTCCCCACCGGCCAGCCAGGCCCACTAGATGCATAGGCAATAACTCTGCCTTGTTGCATCAAGACACAACCCAATCCCCTATATGAAGCATCACTATAAATTTCAAATCCTATGCCTGCGGTAGGTAAGGTAAGGATGGGAGTAGACACCAATCGATTCTTCAGCTCCTGAAAGCTCTGCTCACAGTCCTCGGCCACTCGAACTTTGTATTCTTCCGCAGCAACTTGTTCATCGGCTGGGCGATAGAAGAAAACCTTTCCATAAATCGCCTGTAGTACTTGGCTAACCCAAGGAAGCTCTTAATCTCCTTAACTATTGTTGGGGCTTGCCAGTTGACTACTGCTTCAATCTTCTTGAGATCCACATATATCCCTGCAGCTAAGACCACATGTCCCAAGAACTTCACTTCTCCCAACCAAAAGTCACACTTCTTGAGGTTAGCATATACCTGCTGCTCCCTTAATGTTTGCAGCACTATTCTAAGGTGGCTTGTGTGCTCCTCCATGCTCTGGGAATACACCAGGATATCATTGATGAACACCATCACGAACTGGTCCAAGTAAGGTGTGAACACCTTTTTCATCATCCCCATTAATGTTGCTGGGTCATTCATCAATCTGAAGGGCATAACTAGGAACTCAAAATGCCCGTATCTGGCTCGGAAAGCTGTCTTTGGCACATCCTCCTCCTTCACTAGTAGCTGGTGATATCCTAAATTCAAGTCGATCTTTAAGAAGACGCACGCTCCTCGTAGTTAATCAAAAAGATCATCTATGCGTGGCAAAGGGTACTAGTTCCTAATAGTGACTCCATTCAACAGGCGGTAATGTACGCACATTCTCAAGGAACTATCTTTCTTCTTCATGAAGAGCACGGGCGCACCCAAGGGGATGTACTTGTCCTGATGAATCCTTTCTCCTGTAATTCATCCAATTAACCTTCAGCTCCTGCAGTTCTACTGGGGCCATCCTGTATGGCGCTCTGGAGATCAGAGTCGCTCCTGGAAATAAGTCAATCGTGAACTCCATGGCTCTATGTGGGGGTAATCTCAATATCTCGTTGAGAAATACATTTGGAAATTCGCACGCTACTGTGATCTCCCGTACATCTACTTTGGGGGCTTCTGCTTCTACCATGTTCGCCAGGCATGCTTCCTCCGTCTCCTCCATTTGGGCTCGTCTCCTGTAGAAGAGAATCTCCGCCTCGCCTGGTCCCTGGAATCTCACAATCTTCTTGTGGCAGTCGACGGTGGCATGGTGGATCGACAACCAATCCATCCTAGGATTGTATCAAAATCTAGGATCCTCACAGGGATCAAATTGGTTGCTAGCTCCTGGTCATCTATCCTCACATCGCATCCCTCATACACTACTTTTACAATGATAAAACTACCTATAGGTGAGGCTACAACCATAGACTGAGCTAAGTCTAGTAGCATACACATCATCAGGCATATTAAATGAAGTAGCTACGTAAGAATGCGTGGAACCAGAATCAATAAATATGCAAGCATCAATACCGTAAATCTGAGCAGTACATGCAATTACGTCCGGTGTCTCCACAACCTCCTACTGTGTCATCGCAAAGGCTTGGGCCTGCAGCTAGGAAGGAACTCCTTTGCCTCCTCCTCGGGACCTTCTGCAGGATGATCCTCCTCTATTGTTCCAAGTGTTGCCCACAACAGAGAATCCTTGTGGCGGCTGTGCACTTTGGTCTCCCGCTTGGAATTGGGAAACTGTACCACCTCCCTGAACTAATAGGGGATATTCCTTCATATAATGTCCTGGATGCTAACAGTAATAAGAAATTCCCGCTCCAAGGTCCGCTCTGCACTCTCCAAAGTGATATATCAAGCAGGTTTGACACTGAGGCCTCTTCTTACTCTGTCCTCCTGAAGAAAAGCCGCCACTGCTACTGCTGTTGCTCTTCTTGGTCAGCCTCATGCTATCACCCATCGGAAAACTGACCGTGTTCCTCTTCTTGAACTTGTTCAGATGTTTCTTCTATCTTTCAAAGCTTATCTCTACTCGAAGAGCTCCCTCAACTAACTCTGTGAAATCGGTAAAACCAGAAATAGTAAAATATTCTGTATCTCATCTTGGAGTCCTTGTTCGAACTTTGGCACTTCTCGTACTCATTATCAAAGTAGGAGAGTGCATACCTCCCTAGGTCAGTCAATTTGGCCTCATACTCGACCAACGACTAGTTCACCTGAACGAGACATAAGAACTTCTGGTGCTTCGCATTGCGATAGATTCGAGACATGTACTTCCTGTCAAATGCTATTCAAAACTCATTCCAATTAAATGTCGTTTGATCTGTACGCCGCCTCCTGATGTTTAGCCACTATTGTAGGGTAGCCTATCCTAATAGCAAAGTGAGAGTGGTCACTTTCTCCTCCTCGGGACACATCAAGTCCTAGAAGACCAGCTCCAGATGTGATTTTCTGCCTCTTATGGATCAGTGGTGCCCGTGAACTGGACTACTCCAATTTCTTGAGCTCTGCTAACGTACTGGGGCTCTTAATGCCTCAGCTGCTGGTAGTTCAGGAAGGCCGCAAATGATTGGCCATCTAGTTAAAGAACTGTTGCATGCCCGGTTTATACCCCGGTCCTGGTTTTGTTCCTGAATTGTTCCAAGTTCCAGGTTGCGCTCCTGGATAATATCCCGACCCGTATTGCATCCCCGGGTTGTATCCCGGTCCATATTGCATCCCCGTGTTGTATCTCGGTCTATATTGCATCCCTGGGTTGTATCCCGGTCCATATTGCATCCCCGGTTGGAATCCGGGTCCATATTGCATCCTTGGTTGGAATCCGGGTCCATGATGTGAATGTGACCCTTCAGCCTGCACTCCTTCTTCTAGTTCCGGAGCTTTTTCTAGTTCCAGAGCCTACAAATCGGGTTCATAAACAGGTTCTTCTCACGGCACATGGGGTGGCCTTCCACCTTTCTTTGGTGTCATTCTGAAAGAGAAAATGTGTCAGTAATATTCTTTAACACTTAAAACAATTATCAAGCTTTACTCTACTGACACATACTCCCACCCTATGGTTATGACTATCCTAAGACTTCCTAGGATTTACTCGCTCTGATACCACTAAATGTAACACCTATCTCCTTTTCAGGGGACAAGTGTCACGCCAGCAAGGTCAAGGGACTGAACCCTAAACCAAAGACTATTAATCTACTAAATAATTATAAATCAATAACTTGCGGAAGCTAAGTAAAGCAAACTGAATACATTATAAACTCAAACTTCAAATTTGGTTTGATACAATACCACATAAATATTGTCTTCAACGCAAAGGTCTCAAATACACTCTTGATCAAACATAACATAATAACTAGACACGGGAGTCAGAGCCAACTACGGGACATCTCCACTAAACTCGTGATCAGACATACCCTCTATACGGTCTTCTGTATATCTCCTGCAATCAAAATGTCAAGAGAAAAGGTGTTGAGCTACTAGAGCTCAATGAGTTGGGAATAGTACTGTCGGGTATAAACTGTACCGGTATAATAAAGTGAAAACTGTAAATAATAAGCATTAAATATACATACTAAATAACAGAAATTAAATACTAAAATTTGAATGAAATACTGAGCAAATACATGTTGGTTAAAGTATTGTCTTCAATATGCAAATCTGATTTTCGGTTTCTATGTCCTACGGATTATTTCTGAAACTGACATTTCCCTAGGTAATCTGTACCTGTGCCTCCATGCTACGAGATAAAACTCAATCTCTGGAAGGCGAGAAATGCGAAATCATGTGATAAGCACAAGACTAAAATCTCTGACCACACATCTGCTTCAATATTGTAGAAACAGCGACGAATGGGTAGATCTGCTACGTGAGGTCATCTATATACGTACACTAGGCACCTGAGTGTATGGAAAGGGGGTTTTGATTTTATAAAAAGGAATGTTTTAAAAAGAGATAGTTCGGTATTAAAAACAGAGATTTAAGTCACCCCTCTCCTAACCTAATGTCGTACTCTCTAGCTCAACACGAGCAACCACTAGTCCATACAAGCATACCAATAAAGTGTAATCTATTTGTCTGTATCTGTTTCTCTTTTCTGTTACTGATTACTGTGCATGAAATGGTTTTATAAAACTTTAGAAATTTTCATAAAACTCCTAGTTAATATTTTTCAAACTGTAATCTATAATGTATAAAAATACGGCAAAATAAGCAAACTGTACAGCTAGTTTCGCTCACCTGAATCTGGTCCGAGCTTAAGTCTGTCTGAGTCCTTCAGTGGTGGACTTGCCTTTGTCCTTTCCTTTCCCTGATAATTGAAATATGAAATCTATAAATATGGACACCGTATTCTTGACTCATACTCTACTTAAAACTAAATAGAATACACTAAAATACGAGCTTTACTATTCTTACTAACTATACTCATTTTTATCATTAACATAACTTGGAAACTTAAGCATGCCTTTATGAAAACTTAAGGGTCTCTAGCATGCTTTTCTTAAACAATTAGGGCTTCATAATTAAAAGGATTAAGCATGTAAAATCAATGAATTTTCGGCAGCACCTCCTCTATTTATAGGGCCCCGAAAATATATAACCATACACACACATAACAACTAAATTAACATTCTATAATACATAACAATAACTAAAAGTGCACAGCCCTTACACATGGATATACTCCTTCAAGTCCAAACCCTAATCATGCTTCCATTTAGGAATTCCCCGAATTTAAATCTTCAATTAGATAATTAAAGTATGATTAATCCCAAATTAGGGCTCACTATGAGATTTGAAGGCTTCCTCGCCGGATCGAAAAAGGGGAGCGGCTGGTGGTGGCCAGCTGCAGGCGAAGAGAGGCCGAGCGGCTTACTAGGGTGGCGCGTGGGGGTCCGCTCCCTGACTGAGGCGGCGTGGGAAGCTTCGCGATGGGCCTTGTAGCCTTGATGAAGAGGGGGCAGCTTGGCGACTTAGGCGGACAAATGGCAACGTGGGACGGCGTTCTCACTAGCGACAGGCGGCGGTAGCTCAGGTCCGCTGCGAGCGTAGGTAAGGAAGGAGAGGGGCTTGCGTTTTTGAGGATCGAGAGAGAGGAATTGAGTTTCTCTCTCTCCCCCCTCTCACTTTACCTATAAAGAATTTAATCAGATATTTTGTTTTTAATATAATATAATAATTAAATCAATTACTTTAACTAATTTATTAAAGATAATTTTGATTAATTTATCCTCTAAAATATCTCCTAATAAAGGCCGAACAACTTTTCGTTGATCTTATCTTGTTACTATGCCGTCACGAGGGCGACTTATAATATTATCTGGCTCATCACTATTTCCGACCCAGATCCTGGAATCCTGGGTCATACGACCCCAATGACACGAGCTAACTGCAGCATCATGGGTCATGTCTTCTCCTGACCCAGATCTGTATTTCTCGGCTTTTAAATTGACAGATCTACTTTATCGGGACTCTAACTTTTTTCGATATTCCTACTTAATTAATCTGGATTAATTAATATTTAATTAATCTAATACTGCCGACCATCCACCTCCAACTATTTTATGTAGCTTTAGCCTTGCCCAATAAGGACTTCTCTCAGATCTATAGTTGCGAGGCTGGATTTCGGTCCATTAACTTTTGATTTTCTTTAACTTTGAGGTTAGTAATAATTAATCTGATTTTGAACTAATTAACCTCATTTAAAATTTTAAAAATTTACTGAAATTTACTTAGAAAAATTCAGGATGTTACACCTAATATTTTCCTCCCTCTTTTTTCATCCCAGCATAGCGGAGTCCTGCATCTCCTATAGTATAGTGCTTTGTAAGGTGGCATACCAATGCTGGTCTGGTAGCTGTTATTATATGAAAACTCCAACAGTCCCAGATTCTCGTCCCAGCACCCGGGGAGTTCTATAATACATGATCTGAGAAGATCCTCAAGTATCTGAGTGGTCCTCTCCAACTTTCCATCTGTCTCCGGATGGTATGCAGTGCTAAAGTTCAATCACGTCCCCAAAGCCTTTTGAAGAATCTTCTAGAAGTGAGAGGTGAATTTCGGGTCTCTATTTAATACGATCGACACGGGTACACCATTTAGTCTCATAATCTAATCCACGTACATCCGTACCAATCGATCCCGAGAGTAAGTTGTCTTGATCGGAAGGAAATGGGCAAACCTTGTCAGTCTGTCTATGATAACCCATATGGCGTCATTTCATTGACTGGTTCGGGGTAGACTAGACAAAAAATCCATGGCTATCCTTTCCCACTTCCATTATAGGATCTCTAAAGGTACCAACAACCAAGGTGGCTTCTTGTACTCAGCTTTGATCTACAGACAGATCAAACACTTGGCCACATACTCGGCAATCTCTTCCTTCATCTTCCTCCAGAACTAGTTTTCTTTGATGTCGCGGTACATCTTTGTGCTTCCTGATGCGTTATATAAGCTGAACAATGAGCTTCCTCCATGATTTGGAACTTGAGGTCCACATTGTTTGGTACATATAACCGGGTTCCAAGCATTACCGCTCCATCGGAGGATAAGTAGAAATCGCCACATCTTCCATTTTGCATCTTCGTAACTAATAGCATCAGTTTGGAGTCATGCCGCTAAGTTTCCTTGATTTGAGATATCAACGATGGCCGTAGATGGAAATTTGCCAATAATACCCCCAACTCATCCATTGAGAACTATACCCTAGTAGATCTCAACTCATGAAGTTGGGCGAAGTTGGTGGACCAAAACCGTGTCATGGTTTTCCTGCTTGAGGCATCAGCTACTACGTTCGTCTTACCGGGGTGGTACTCGAAAGTACAATCATAATCCTTCAGCAATTCCATCCACTGTCTCTGCCGCATGTTCAGTTCCCGTTGGCTCATCAAGTATTTTAGGTTCTTGTGATCACTGAAGATTTTACAAGCTTCACCATACAGATTGTGTCGCCATATCTTCAAAGCGAAGACCACCGCCGCTAGCTCCAAATCATGAACAGGATAGTTTACTTCGTGAGTCTTGAGCTGCCTCGATGCATAGGCAATAACTCTGTCCTGCTACATCAAGACACAACCCAACCCCTTATACGAAGCATCACTATAAATTTCTAATCCTATGCCTGCGGTAGGTAAGGTGAGGATAGGAGCAGACACCAGTCGGTTCTTCAGTTCTTGAAAGCTTTGCTCACATTCCTTGGTCCACTCGAACCTTGCATTCTTTTACAGCAACTTGGTCATAGGCTAGGCGATTGAAGAAAACCCTTCCACGAATCTCCTCTAATAACCGGCAACCCTAGGAAGCTCTTGATCTCCTTAACTGTGGTTGGGGCTTACCAGTTAGTTCAGCTTCAATCTTCTCCTGATCCATGTAAATCCCTGACGCCGAGAAAACATGTTCCAAGAACTTCACTTCTCCTAACCAAAAGTCACAACTTTTGAGGTTGGCATGTAGTTGTTGCTCCCTTAATGTTTGCAGTACTATTCTAAGGTGGTGTGCGTACTCCTAAACACTTCGAGAGTACACTAATATATTATCCATGAAGACTACAATTAATTGGTCCAGCTAAGGTGTGAATACTCTATTCATCATCCCCATGAATACTGTTGGTCCATTCGTCAATCCAAAGGGCATTACCAAGAATTCAAAATGCCCGTATCGGCTCCGAAAAGCTGTCTTTGGCACATCTTCCTCCTTCACTAGCAGTTGGTGATACCCCAACTTCAAGTCGATCTTTGAAAAGTGCACGCTCCTCGTAGTTGATCAAAAAGGTTATCGATGTGGGGTAGAGGGTATTGGTTCCTTATGGTGACCCCGTTCAGCTGTTGGTAGTCGATGCACATTCTTAGGGAACCATCCTTCTTCTTCACGAACAATATGGGCGCACCCCAGGGGATACTAGGTCTAATGAACCCCTTCTCCAGTAGTTCCTCTAATTGAACAAGTTCCACTAGGGCCATCTTGTAGGACACCATAGAGATTGGAAGTTGTTCTTGGGTGTAACTCAATAGAAAACTCCACGTCTCTATGTGGGGGTAGCCCGGGTAGCTCTTTAGGAAATATGTCTGGGTATTCACATACTACTGATATTTCCTATACATCTTTCTTGGGGGCTTCAGCTTCCATCAAATTAGCCAAGCAGGCTTCTTCTATCTGAGCTCACCTCCCACAGAAGAAGATACCTTCGTCACCAGGTCGTTGGAAGCACACCATCTTCAAGTGACAATCAATGGTGGCATAGTGGATAGACAACCAATCCATGCCTAAGATAGCATCAAAGTCTATGATCCTCATAGGGATCAGATCAGCTAACAATAGATGATCTTCAACCCTCATATCACATCATTCATACACTACTTTTACAATCATCGAGCTCCCAATAGGGGAGGTTACTATCATAGGTTTAGCTAACTGTGTAACATATATATGTGTAGGTAGAATGAAAGCAATAGCTATGTATGTGTATGTGGAGCTAGGATCAATTAACACATATGCATCAATGCCAAAAATTTACATCATACCTAAGATAACATCAGGGGTGTTCACAGACTTCTGCTATATCATGGCAAAGGCCTGAGCCATTATCTGAGACTAAACTTCTCGGCCTGCTCAGTCTTCTCGAGATCCTCCTCTGGAAGATCCTCCTCGGTGGCCTCCCGTATTGCCGACAATAAATGACCCTAGCCCTGTGGTATGTATTGGCCAATTAGAGTACTGACATGTGGAGTGGTCCCACTCTCCTGTGATAATAAGGGACATTGATTTCTATAATGTCCCGGCTGGTGGCAATGATAGCATGTAACTGTGACAGGGCTTGTCGTAATGGCAAAACGACAATTGCCAAAATGATGCTTCTCGCAGAACTGACACTTGGGCTTCCACTGTGAGAAGCCTTATCCATGTCCTCCTGAGGACGACCCACCATTGCTACTGGTATTACTCTTCTTGCACAGTCTTGTACTGCCACCCACCTAAAAATTAGGCATGTTCCTTTTCTTGGATCTTTTCAGGCGTTGTTTATGTCGGTCAAGGCTTAACTCAACCCTAAGCGCAGCCTCAACCATCTTTGTGAAATCCGAGATCCCTGATACAGTAACGATGTTTCTGATCTTGTCTCGAAGTCCTTGCTCGAACCTCTTGCATTTCTCATGTTCTTCATTTATATAGGAGGGTGCATACCTCCCCACGTCTGCAAACTTGGCCTCATAATCGGCCACTGAGAGGTTCCCTTGAACCAGATGCAAGACCTCCTGATGCTTCGCGTCTCTGTAAATTTAGGACATGAACTTCCGGTCAAATGCCGCTCGGAACTCGTTCCAAGTGAATGCCCTCTTATCTGTACGGCGCCTCATGAGGGTCGACCACCATAGTAGGGCCCCCTGTCCCAGCAACAATGTGACAGTAGTCACTTTCTCCTCCTCGGCGCACCTAAAGGTCTGGAAAACTAGCTCCAAGTGTGTGATCTAGTTTTCAGCCTCCGCTAGATCAGTAGTCCCCTTGAACTGTGCGACTCCCATCTGTCGGGCTTTGGTGACGAAGTCATGTTCTCTTGGCCTCAGCTGCTAGAAGTTTGGAAATGCCGCAAATGATTGTGCTATTTGATCAAAGAATTGCTGCATCATCGGGTTATACCCCGGTCCTGGCTGCATTCCCGCGTTATACCCTCATCCAGGTTGCATTCTCGGGTCATATTCCAGTCCAGGTTGCATTCCCGGGTAGTATCCTGGTCCATGTTATGAATGGGAAGCTTCAGCATGTGCTTCCCCTTGCTCTGGAACCTCCACATCGGGCTCCTCCACTGGTTCCTCACGTGGGACCCGAGGAGGCCTACCACGTTGCTTGGGTGGTATTCTGAAAAAGGGAGAAGTATCAGTATCAATTCTTAATACTTCCAGCAAATATTATCTCTTACTCTACTGACACATACTCCTAGCCTAAGGCTTTGACCATAACTAAGTTATCTAGGATTAAACCGGTTCTGATACCACTAAATGTAACACCCATCTCAATATAGGGGACAGATGTCATACCAACTAGGTTTGGGAATGAACCCTGAGCCTAAGGCTGTGTAATCTAACAATTAACGGTAAATAAATGCTAATACCATACTTAACTTAATGTCAAATACGTAACAGTACAAGCCAGAAAGTCATATAATACAAGTCTGCATAGGAGTTTATAATTCTCCTCAAATCAAAAACACAAATTTCAAATACAACATAAGGGACCCGACGGTCAGAGCCAACTAAGGGTAGACAGGACCTTCTCCTCCACTCTTGACATGATCATGTACCTATCTACTACTTGCAAAATTCCACACAACAAGAGGATGAGCTAACGGAGCTCAGTGAGGTAAGAACACTACTGTCAGGTATAAACATACCTATAGATCATCGACAAATAAGAATTTACAGTAAAATATAAATATAAACTGGACAAGAGTAAAGTATGAAGATAAATGAAAAATATAAACATGAGAGTCGATGCATTATCTTCAATCGATTTACATGAATCATGCTAACATCAAAAGAAAGCCAAAGATATACACATATGTGTTTCTTTAATCATTTATCATTGTACCAGAAATGATTTCCATAATTGTCTTGGTTGACCAATCAAAGCCAGTAACCAACACGGTTGGACCAATCAACAACCGGAGGGTGACAATATGTGAAATCATATATCATAATCATCAATCATATTAATGTCATTGGCACCCCTACTTCCATACTGTGGAACTAGAGTGGAAAACGAGCGGACCAATCCACACCAGATAGCTCTCTGGTCGGACCAATAACCAACCATTGAGCTACAGTATATATACATATACTAGGCACCCGACGGGTACGGAAGGGGGTTTTAATTTCTTTAAAACAGGAGGGTTTGAAAACATATAGATTGGACTAAAATCAGAGTTATAAAAACCACCCATTCCCTACCTAGTATCGTACTCTCTGGCTCTGTCATAGAGCCACCACTGATGCAACCAAGTATGTGGGTACGATTCAGTACATTAATATTTCTATCAATCTCTCATTTTTATTTCTGAAAGGTTTATGAGTTTACCGCATGCTTTTCTAAAACATGTTTCAAATCCCAAAAGCTATTAATAAAAACATGCTTGTAATACTCAAAGCATTTCATGATAGTTAATAAACTCATGTATTTAATCTCAAATAAACAAGTAAGATAAAATCATTCGGAAGAAAACATGAAAGATGTCCAGTTGTGTTCCTTCACCTGAGTCTAAGTATTCTCTAAGGTTGGCTAGGTCCTTCAGTAGCTATGGCCTTGCCGTTGCATTTTCCTTAAAATAAAAAATACTGAATTTTAGAAATATGAAAATCATATTCTTAACTTATACTCTAATCTAGACTCGTTAGAGTATAGAAATACGTTACGTTACTAGAGCATGCTTCTACTAGCTTGCATTTCATATTTCGAAAGGATATGGAAAAATACGGAATTTACTAGAAATCAAAGATCTTTGAATTCTTCAGCCTAGGATAATTGAAGGATCTAACATGCTCTTAAAACTTAGTCAATTGTTATAAATAAACAGGGATTATTAATCATGAAAGACTAATCAAACATTAACACTTAAATCTTCTACGAAAATTCGACATCACCTCCTCTATTTAGAAGGCCTCGAAATTAATACAATCATTCATCCAATCAATTTAAAACTCATTCATAAGATCTTTTGTTTAAAATTGTTATTCATTAGAGCCTTGCGACTCATAATACTAAGATTAAATTTACCGATCCCCATCCATTGATATTAAAATTCTATTAATAAGGTTTTCCATCTTAAATCAGCTCGTCTGGCCCCGAATTTGTGTTTCCTACAATCAATTAGAGAATTAGTACCAAATCAATACTTATCCCCCTTGTTCCAAGGATTAAAGCTCACCAACAACCAGCTTAGCTTGGATCCGAACTTGATGTGTTCGTGGGCCTGCCGTGAACTAGCCAACTTTGGGACAGCAGGAAGAGGAGAAGGTGTGCGTGCTGTTCGCCGCAGCTAGGGCCTTGTTGGGCCGAGGGAGGAGAAGCTTGTCTAGGCTGCTGCTTTCATGGGACGGGGGATGGCCGACTAGGCTGCGCATGTGGGCGAGCGGTGGCGGTGAGGCGGCAACAGTGGGGTGGACTGCAGCTCATCGGCGCGAGTTGGAGGGAGTTGCAGGCACATGAGGAGAAAGAGGTCGTGCGGGAGCTCGGGGCGGCTAGCTCGCCGGACTAGCGCGCAGGCCAGAGTGGCTACGGCTGAGAGCGCGCGCTCCGGGAGATGGGCGGTGCGGGGGCTCGCGTCATCGAGAGTAGGGCCGAGGTACCCGGATTGGTGTCAGGGTCTCACCGACGGAAGAAGGGTCACCGGCTTGCTCAAGGAGGATGTGAAGATGGGTTGGCTAGGGTTCAGCTCAAGGTAGGAGAAAAAGGGGAAAGTGAGAGAAAGATTGAGAGATTTCTCTCTCTCACACACATTCTCTTATAACACTTAAAGAAGTTTTTAAAAGTAATGATATTTAAATTAAAATATTGTTCTATTCAATTATTGTAGGATCACAGCCGATAACTTTAATCCAACCAGATCCGTTTCTTTCGGATTTGTATAATCACGGGTGATTAATTTATTTTTAATAATTAAATCACTCTTTATTTTTTAATCAGTGAGTCACTGGCACACTGTAACTTCACGGGTCTCATTTCAAAGCCTGACCTAGATCCATATTTTTCAGCTTTTGACTTGGCCAGATATACTTTAGCAGGACTCCAATTTTTATCCAGTATCTCTGACTTAGTTAATTTAGATTAATTAACACTTAATGAATTTCTAAATTAATTAACCATGATCATCCTTTCAATCCACCTCCAACTATTTCATGTCTAAATGGTCTGGCCCCAAATGGCCTTCTCTGGCCCAATAGTTGAGAGGCTGGATTTTAGACCCATTAATTCCTGATTTTATTTTAATTGAGTTTAAAAGTAATTAATTCATTTTATGTGCTAATTAATCTCATTGAAATTTTCAGGAATTTTTTATTATTTATTTAAAAATTTCGGGGTGTTACAAGGTACCTAGAGACAGAGGAAGTGGTATGATAATCATATAATGGGCTTCTCGATGACCACGGTTTGATGGGCATGAATGATCCAAGTTTGCTAGTATGTATTATAAGAGCTCGTGGTTGATAGTTCATACAAGGGTCATACGCCTGCACATAATTGATTGACAGAGAAGAGTAGTAATGAATGGCTTTAGGATTTAGTTCTAGGATTGGCATGGCGATTATGATATTTGAGGATGACCGGTGGGCATAAGTCAATCTTCTTCCTTGTGTTATTATGATTTACCTTGCATGAGGGTCATCTAAAACCTTTGTATATGCTGTGGAACATAAAAGCATTGGTAGTTATATATTCATTAAAGGAGTAGAATCCAACCAGGAATATATTGTCTACTAACTATTAGTATTAGTTGTGGCAACCTGATTTGTTATGAAGGAAACCAGCCTTATAAGTTAGGAGGAAGAAGTGTGAACCCATTTAGTTTGTGAAGGCCAAGGGGTCTGGTTCGACCGCAAGACTTGGGTTGGGATTAGCCACGTTCAAATACATAAAGGGTTAGACTTGGTCAGATAAGAAGATAAGCCCCAATTCAAGACTATGAGAAAGGTCAATCAAGTTAGAAATAGTTAATGACCTACAGTCTGGCTGTCCGTTTTGAGGGACAGTTTGGTTTTTTAAATTTCCCCGATCAGGATGTGTAATATAATGTTGGAAAGGTTAGGAAATGATCTTTCTAATAAATCTTAGATCAGCTAAATCAGGTTTTTGGATTAGAAGATATTAGCAGTTCTTTATATGACTGCGCAGAATTGTCAAAATTCTACAATATTAATGATATTGGAGGTTCTAAGACCCGATTGTTATCACCAGATATTGGCGTAGAGCGCTGAGCCACATTAAGGGGGATATCGACGGATCGAGCGACGAGATCTTTGACAAATATAAGTTACTTCTGTCTTGTACCCACTCTACGGAGTGTTTATTGGAATTAATGGTTATTCTTTGGTGGAGTGTTTTGTTGATTTCTTGCTAGTATGCCTTTTTGTTGCTTCCGATTATTTCTTGTTACATACATATACATAGTTGATATTTTCCTTGCTTGGACTGTTTCTGTGGTGTGTGTGTATGTTTGCTTTCTGTGAGATAGTGTTTATTGAACACGTTGTTCCGTTGATCTGCACGTGGTCGTAGAAACATGTGAGCTTGTACTCCATATAGATAGGGGTGTATAGTTTCACTATCGATTTGTTCAATGCTAGTTGAGCATACCCACTTGTGGACCTAGACAATACTTTAGAGATTCATGGTGCTTGTGTGCAGGCTGGGTAGGAATACGTCAGCTGAGTATGCATACTCTCTGAGCATAGCCTCCTATTGACCGGCACAAGACCATTAAGACACGAGGTACTTGTGTTGGTCGGGTAGGTGTGTACCGGTTGAGTTTCGTTCTTCTGCCGAGATCAGTGAAGCGTGGGGGCACCATTGGGGAAAGTTTAGGGTTGAGGACACCATAGCATTCTGGCTTGCCATGTCAGAGGAACGATACTATGGTTGTCCTGCCCGTAAGTGGGGATGATTCGCTGACCATGTCGACACGTATGAAAGGTGGCGCTTCCGATTTACGACTGGAGGGTCCTTTGCAGCCGAGGCTATTGTTGTTGACTGGGGGATTGTTGTTCAGTTCTTCTTAGAATTCTCTTTCAGAGCCTGAGGGTTGTTGTTTGGTTAGGAGTCCCTACCGCCGATGGTTCTTGTTGGGTAGGTCGGAGACTCCTAGAGTTAGATAGTGCGGGGTGTGGCCCCATTTGCTTGTCTTGATGATTCTTGATTTGTTCATATCATGACTTATCTTTTATTATCTGTGATGGATTTGTTAATTTGTGATCCCTACAGGGTACTTACTGAGCTTTCCATTCAAAAGCTCATCCACTTGTTTCCCTCTTATTTTTCAGATTCTGAGGAGTAGGTGATTCGGTCTCAGGGGCTGCGAGAGGGGTTGGGATACTATTGCCGATGTTCGAGGACCTCATTTGTCTTCCTTGTGTGTGAGACATTATTTGTGGGACCCTTATAGGGCCTAGTTTTATGTAACGTACTTGAACACTTATTTCTTCCGTTGTAGTGCTCTGGATTTTATTGTTGCTACTTGGATTATGTTTATATTATCAATAGAATATTCTTGTTTACCTAGGCCTTGTATCCAAGTGAGGTGCATCTCTACTTGGTTACAGCCAATCTGTGCACATGCTCGAGGCCTAGAATCCGGGTCGAGGCGTGACAAGGATCTTGCTGCAATCAAGGAAGGGGAAGACACCATCCAAGAGACATAGGTTTTCAATGTCATTTTCTATTTATTATATTATCTATCTTGTCGTGGATGTTATGTTATAGAGCTGAATCTTGCATTGAACTCCATGAATATGAGTTAATTTTTCTATCTATGGTTTTTCTGACTTCTAGACATGTAAATTAATATAGTCTATGAGTCATGTTTGATTGCCTGTTATTGTGGATGGGATTATAAACATGTTATTCATTTACTCATTAATCGGAAGATAATTATAGATCTATTGACATTATTTCATCTCATTGGAATTTGTGGTTAGTTCATGTATTTGTATTGCAAGGTGAAAGTCTGGCTCATTGAGTTGAAGTCCTGTAATATAGGAATATATCGTAGTAGCCCAACGGTTAGGGCAGTGAATCTAGGGTTCAAGAACTTCCTACTCTACCTAATGAATATGGTGTTAGAGACCTTAGAAGTATTCATTGAGAAATCATGAATCTTAACGAATGCCAAGCATTGGATCCTTTATTCCTACCACCAAAGCTCAGTAGATAAGCAATCTCATGTGAATCGTAGAGGAAAATCTCTAACATGTTAAGAAGGCATAAAACCCTAGTGTTAATTTTATTGAGTTTTTCCCATCTCTCTCCATTGTTAGTTTTATGTTTTCCAGTTATACCTTAGTTTAGAACAAAAACCCCTTTTCGATAGACTGAATGAAAAAAGACTTGAGATTAAGCATGTATTTAGCTTGGTCCTTGGCTACCCCTTGTGAATTCGAAACTCATTCTCTTTGAATTCGACACTCATTTTCAACACTTTATTATTTTAACAGCATGTGCACTTGTGTGTGAGCCCATACTTATTAAGCACCCGATAATATTGCCCCCCCGGGGGAGAGGGGGGAGCAGTTTCTTGCTCGTCATGTATCTGCTTAAGGCGCCTTTCAAGATGCAGGGCAATGACTTTGGTTGTTACCAAAACGTCCACGACACCTATGATCCCATAACATCCAAGACCGATTGAACTTCTGAGATCATGCCCCGTGTTGCTCGTCTATTTTATCCCATAGCACAAAAAGATTTTAAATATTTATAAATAACTATTTGAACACTTTTTTTGTATTAACAAAGAACTCGTAATTTTAGAAGTGTGTACTATTATCCTGAGGTACTTGATTAAGATATATGTATATTTAAACTTACAGTATACTTATATATTAAGGTTATTCTACATATCAAATAAAATTTAAATTATTTATTTCTCAGGCCTTAGTATATATTTAAATTATAAATATATTTATAAAATAAATGTTTTACAGACGACAAAGAATCCTCTCGGTTCAAATTATTTATCCATAATTATTATAAAATACATGGAGAAGTTGTTTTTTAATTTATTATTTTTATAGTACTAAATTTGAAATTCTAAAGATAATCACTGACATCAAAGCATAAATTAATTATCTAATATATTCTTTATTCTTTACAATATTTATCTAAAGATTAAAATGTTGTTTGCTCAAAACTAAATTTACCAATGGAACATATATATTAAACGTGCATTTCAAACAAAATTCTCATAAGACAATAATTAATGTAAATATTTGATTGAAATAAATTATTAAATATTATAAATTTATTTAAATAGATATTAGTTATTAATAAATTATTCAGTATGTAACACATATTTATGTGTAAAACACATGTACATGACACTAGTATACAGTGGTGGACCCAGGAATTTAGTCTAGACCGAGCTTAAAAAGTCAATATTTGATATTAATTACAAAATGTACGGACAAATTTAAAGTACAATACAAACTAAATCGATATTGAATATTAATAATAAGTATCTGAACAAAGTTCAAAGACAATACGTAGAAAGTGAAATAACATTGAAAAATACAAATACAAACTACGTGCCAACACTTGAGCTACTCTTGTTAATACTTAATGCTATGATCAAGAGGTGGCAATTGAATCCTACAAGTTCGCATATTTTGAAAATACTGTAAAATATCTTCGTTATCAATTTCATTAAATATGTCTTTCTCAATATAGCAAACCAAGCTATCAGTCAATAAATCATCCTCCATTTTGTTACGTAAATCGGTCTTAATGATATTCATTGCCGAAAAAACTCTTTCAACTGAAGCAGTTGAAACGTTACTCAACTCTTGCTCGTTTCGAACTTGAAGATGTGGTCGCATTATCATCTTTCAAAATCGAGCCGCTCGGCTCGGTGCTTCTTGGTCTTTTAGTGAGAAACTTATCCATATTAAATGACCTACTAAATTAAACAAAAAATCTCAACATATTAACAATTTTGAAAACCAATAATCTCGACAAACTAAACGAATAAGAATAAGCTAAAAATTTTTGGCACTTCAACTAAATTCATCTCAACAAGCTAAACCAATAAGCTAACAATTTTCGGTGATTAATAAAACATATATTGACTCAATGACTTAAACTAACACAACAAAGTTAACAAAGTTAACAAATATATGAATTAGTTTTGCAAATTAACTGATTTTCTGAAAATAAAATAAAAAAAATACATTACACTTACACAAAATAATTTTCGGACTTATTTATTAATAATTTAATAACTCAACTCACCTTCTCTTCAAAATCAACGGCAACTTTGTTGGCCAAGGCCAACAGTGGCGAAACGGCGGCGGACCGGCGGTTTGGTGGTGGAAGTTTGGGGATGAGTTTGGGAAGAAAAAGGAATTGGAGAAATAAGGGTTAGGGATTTTAAGTTTGGGGAAGAACAATGAGAAGAGTTGCTGAATTTTGAGAAAAAAAAAACTAAAAAAAGTGACGGTTCACAAAAGACGGCAAGGAAAAGGGTTGGCCAACAATGAAAAGGGTTGCTTAGATGTGGACCCCTCCACTAATTCAAAAATAGGTAGAGCTTGTCCCTATTTTTTTAATCAAATAAAATAATATATATTGAGAGCTTCCATGTGTCAATGTGTCATGAAATAGAATAGTTGGACATGTGGGCTATTGGGCCTCCACCCCGGGCTTCTTTGTCCTCAGCCCGGGCTGCCTCTATGTCAATTAAATTTTAAACCGCATCAAACTCAATTTTTTTCAAAATTTTCCGGCTGGTCAGCCCGGGCTGCCAATCATGTGGGTCCGCCACTGCTAGTATATATCAACACATAAGATATAAACAATAACTTTGGTTTTTAATAAGAGGCTTTATTGTAAAAGTACTTAATATATAATTCATGTTGAAGAAATAAAATCAATATGTTTCTACTAGACCTATTTTCCAATGTTTTGGTCACCAACTACTTGTTTACTTTTTCCACCATGTAGGTCATCTCCTTTGGTATTATTGTCACGGGCATTCTCAATCTCCCATTTTAGATTACGCACCACCTTTTCAAATGTTTCATAGTTGTGCACCAAGCCATAGAGTGGTGATCCATCTCCAATGTCATCAGTCCAACTAGTATGAATTTCACAAAAGTCGTTGTAGGCCTCTTTAGCTCTGTGATCATCATGCAAGATTTTGTAGATAACAGCCTACACATGCATTAACAAGTTCAACATGTTAATATCAAAACGTTTAGAATTGTTATCTTTTGATACCGAGGAATGACTAAAATAAACCATGTGGATCTTAACATCTCATAAATATATATTAGTTGAGCATAAGCAGATTACGATTTATGTTCTTGTGTTTGCAAAACATCCTCACCTGATAGAGAGGACGGCGAGAATCATATATCATTTTTTCTTCTAGACATCCGCAATTCAAAGCCTCATGGTAGGATCCCTTGAAAAATCAAGAACCATTTAGGAAAAATATGAAGAGTTTTCAAGAAAAATTAGAAACTAATGATGGTCTTCATTCTAGACTTCTATGTGTGTGAGTTATAAATCTAGTGCTTTAGTTGTAATCCTTCAACATGTGATTAGCAGCAGCAGTTAAATACTTATAAGAAATAGTAAATATCACTGATAATTAGGAGGCAATAACCTCGTAGATGAGCATTTCAACGAGCAACATTTCAAGCTCATAGGCCTCATGTGGCTTGCCATCCTTTCTAGCTTTATCGGATGCCTCCCTTAGCATCTTTACTGCCTCATCTTCTTGACGAGTCATCTCCAACTTGGCTGCCACTTTCTGACATTGATAAACACAGACACTCATATTGCAACTGTAATTAATAAATTAAACTATCAAACTCATAAGATTGAGTAAAGAGCAACCAACTTGCAGCTTAGTGAACCTGATTGGCTCCGCAGATAGCAGCTCTTTGAACTCCTGAAGAGCAGATCCGGCTACATCCTTGTCAACCCTGGCCTCAGTTGAGACTAAAATTCTCTTCAAGGCCACCTTGCCACCATGGAGTGCAGCCATTGACACAGATCTATGGAGCACGCGACTTTTTCGATTCTTGTAGGCGAAGGCCAGGCACATGCATGAGAAGAGAAGAGGGCCTGAGCTTGCTAAACTTTGCACAATAGCACCACCAATTTGCATGGTCTTTCCTATCCATCCAAACTTCTGAGGGATAGAAGGCTCCTCCCTTGTGAGATGCGCAGGTGCTTCACCCATGATGATGCCTTTGATCCAGGTTGTTATTGCACAGTTGAAAAGCAGTAGGAATTCAAAGGAAAATTGTTAAGCGAAGGGAGAAGTTTGTTTATCTCTTGCTCAGAAGCAGAGGAAAGAACATAATAGGAGTTTGGTGGAAGTTATCATTGGAATATTACTGTTATGTTTGAAAGAAAGGTATGAACTCAGTTTCCCTAATGCTGAATAAAGTGAGTTCAGAATGATTTCCTAGTGAGACTTGGACAATGAAACTTCCATGATTCTTTGTGATGTACATAAAATTTAGAGGGCACTGGCAATTGTTCCACCCCATTACCCTGCTTTTTTCTTATAAAAAAATTATTTAAAAGGCCATGGCAAAGTTTTTTCATAATCTTTATGCTAGTTTCACTGAATTTTTTAATTGATATGTTCGGTGCCGCCTTGAGATTTGAAATTTTAAGCTTAGTGTCATGATTTTTTTGTCCATCAATTATCCTATATTTTATGCCGAAAATGTGCGCGTCCTTGGGATAGATGCATATTTGAATCAACTAGTAAGATTTGACGGAAAAGATGACCTTCGAGTAATTTGAGGAGTAGCAGATGCGGCTGCATATGGATCTAGCTGAACTCCATCTTGAGAGGTAGCGATCACCAAGTCGCAGTCTTGTAGTGGAACTCCAGGGGTCTATCCTCAAACCCTCCGACAATAAAGTTAGGAAGCTTGATGGGAGAAGGAGGTGATGGAGAAGATGAAGCGAAAGATGGAGATTCTCTTAATTAATTAGAGGGTAAATGAGTCCCTTGTATGAAAGATCAGAGCCTCCTTGTATACCTCTTGATAGGCCATTAGAAGTTGCTTGGGCACAAAGGGCACGCCATCCCTCTGTTGGCCCTCGGAGGAATCTCACAACGTCCTCTAGAAGGCTTCAGTAGCTGCCCCTTAGCCGTTATGCTACATTACTCTTAGCCTTAAGTATCATACCACGTGTTAGGTCTGATTTTCCCAATAGCACTTGTCCCCTGCCTTGTTAGGTTGACAAGTTTTGTGGCGTAAGTCGACCTAGGAAGCCACATAGTTAGTTGATAGCATGATCGGACTTTTGAGTCATGCCCTTTCCCGCCAAGTACAACATGTTTCCCTAAAATTGCTCGAACCACCTAAACGAATCAGATCATTACTTGGCAGCATGATCTAATGTGGAAAACAACTATCTATCGTTTGTTACGACCCATTTCACAAAGCGGATCTTGGCTAATGATGGACACAGAGTGCATGACGACATTCCCGCAAGTGTACGAGGTTGATGAAGTAGTAAAGTACCCAAAGGTAGGGTAATCGAATCCACAGGGACTGGTATACTAGTACCAACCATCTTTTGCTATCTAGCCTAAGAAAATATAGGAAGTTGTTGGAGAATTCATGGATTAACCTAAAAAAGAAGTTAATGTGAACAATTGGTAGATTGTCGATAATCAGAGATGAAACGCGGCACCTTGGATCACAATCCCCCTAAGAATATCTTGCTAATACTTGATTGCATAATATGGCTATCTGTTACTAATTCTTGGGGAGTTCGACAATTGCACCATCTAGATACCACATCCGATCTCTCGGTATGCTAATAAGATGCAATTACCTGTACCTAGCTGTGTTTCAACATAGTGAGCTATGGGCTAATGCCCTATTAGAGATAGATCATAACCATAAACACCTATATGCTTCGCTGCAATATAATGAAGTGTATGACTAGGGCTCATGCAAACATAACCACATAAACCAAACAAAGGCATGCAAAGATAACTCACAAGAATTAATAAAAGAGATTCAAGAACAATTCATACAACGGTTCATATGTCCGAGGCACCACAAGTAGGTTTAGCATCTCATACTATAGAAAGTCATAACAAAGATATTAGAGCCGGATATAATTGAACTTTGCTCACTCCATTGCTTGATGTCTTCTCCGCCTTCGATCGTCTCCCAAAACCCTATCCGTCACTCATAAACCCTCCAAAGATTGTCTAGCAAAAGTCCCCCAATTCCATGCCTTCGGCAGGTTTATATAGAATTCAAATCGATTTGGCATGGGCGTTTAGATCCAGTGCATGTATGCGTATCACTTCTGCGGTGCGGTCTACGCGGTTTGAAATTAGAGGGGTGCATGGGCAGATGCACACCCATGCACATATGTGTCTAGGTCATGCACATGTTTGTAAAGTTTTTTTTTCAAAGCGTTTTGTCATGATTTGTCTTGTTTCTCATTTCTTTCGCTCCGGGCACCTATTTTACCTACTCAATCACAAAACAAACTATAAGGGGTGCAAAAATAGTGAAATTGATTCGAGACAACTAAACAAGTGTATGTAAATACTATAGAAATATATGTATTATTTTGCATTTATCATAACCCTATACTTGAACTTTTGCTTGTCCTCAAGCAAAGAAAATATAAAGAAAATAGATAAGTGCAAAATCTCCAATCTCAAAATAGTTGTGAGTCCCTCCGGTTCCTAGAAAACACAGTGTTAGGTGATAAGAAAATTTTTTACAGAAAATAGGTTTTGCCTTGTACTCACACACCCACTTGTGTCTGTGTGTGTGTCCCTTTCTATGGTGTCCCTTATTGACTCAAGCATGGCCTACTAGATATAGACCTTATTCATCAAAGTAAACTTTTTTTGACTCTTCTACTTTGGTAGTAGCTGCATACATCCAATGAGGTAGTCATTTCCCTCGGTTGGTAATCAAGTGAACATTTGTGTTGCCCAAGATCCGACTACTCAAGAGTGACTTTCACGCTTTGATCACGAATTATTATACTACCACAAGTATACGGGTAGCGTATGTAATAAAGTGGACTGTAAAAAGTCAGGTATCAAATTACAGAGACATAGAGGTACTAGTGCTACCTAATGGTCTATTAATTAGCCTTTCCAAAAAGTTAGTGAGATTTTAATCTAATTTCTAAACTAGCTAGGGAAGACCTAAAATCAACACAATTGAATTAAAGGTGGAGTAGTGAGGATAATCAATCATAAAGGGCAGATACCAGGGCAATGAATCCCCTCTGGATTCTTTTGATGAGATATAGGTATGGATTCCTCAATTGAAGATTGCTAAGTTATGGACAAAAATTTTCTATATTGATTTCCTTACCTCTCTCGAGGTGAATTACTAACGTAATACCCTCATTGTATTAACATTCTAGGGAACCTATATCATGGAAGAGTTGTGGGAATAAGAAGTCTAAAGGAGTCTCTTGCCTTAATACCCAATCTCTCATTGTAGTCACAACCCTCTCTATTGAAAAAACTAGATCTACACATGGGGAGGCATTCGCTTCTTCTCTTGGTAAATCCTATTGGTAATCCGGGCTATCACAACGTAGATAGCCAATTCCATACATAACATTCAATAGATCTCATAACATAAAGCATTCATTCAAAAGTGGGATCCATTATACAAATTAATGTAAAATTTGAAGGTTTATCATGCCCAAGTATCTAACAACTTAGTTCCTCATTAGGGAGGAACACACATCCAACAAAAGAAAAGAGAGAAGGAAATCAAATATAATGTAGAAATCTCTTCCCTCCATCGCTGAGAGGACAGTTGGCGGAGTATGCGGCATCCCTTCAATGCTGATGTCACAACCTCGGCTCCAAATTCTCTAATAAAATCCTCAAATCCCTAGAAGAGAAGAGAGGGGTAGGAGCTCCAAGAAAATCCCAAGAATCCTAAAGCTCCCCATAATGCCCTAATCTTTTCTATTTACAGTCCCTTATGCCTTTAGGCCTAATTGGTGCCATCTGGGTTCGCAGGAGTCCAGATCCGAAGAAATAATAATCATGGTTGAGTTTGAATCCTGACCTGTGTGGGCGCACAGCGTCCGCATACTCCTGGTGGTGTGCTGCTTGACCCGTGATAAGCGTTCAATTGAGCATATTTACATACCATATATATACTTATTTTCATGTCAAATGCAATGATTTGTAGCCTGTCGGTACTTAAAATGCTTCATATTTTGTAAACAGGGCATAAATAGGCCACTCCGATGAAAAGGAAGCATTTATCAACAAAATGAAGACCAAACGAGGCTATCTTGAAGGAAATAGGGGGTGAACGGCCTTGTGAACGGCCGTTCACACCTGGGCACAGCGGCAGGCACTAAAGAGGGTGAACGGCCTTGTGAATGGCCGTTCATCTGCCGGTTCAGAGCAAGCTGTGAGGTGAACCGGCTGATGAACGGCCAGTTCACCACCCGGTTCAGAACAAGCTGAGAGGTGAACGGGGTGATGAACGGCCGTTGACTACCCGGTTTAGAATAGGCTGTGAGTCGAATCTGACCGATGAATGAGCCGTTCACGAGGCCGTTCATCGTAACTTTTGCAGTTTCATGGGCCCAATCAAGGGTAATGTTGTAATTTTTTAGTGGAGCCCTAACTCATGGGTATAAATAGTTAAGTATGAGAGTTTAGAGCGAGTTTTTAGCTGGGGAGAGAGGCTAGAGGAGAGATTAGGGCTTGGGGGGTCATCTCCCCCAAATCTTGATAGTAGTGAACCCTTGGAGTCACAAGCATTGGAGGTAATGGTGTTCTCCATTAATCTTTCATTGTTTTGTAAGCTTTCCTATTTTGGTTTGAGTTCCCCATTTATGGGGAACTAATCTATTGGTACTTGGGTAGGTTGAACTTTTGGATTGAGCATTAATAGCATTGAGTGTTTATGATGATTTGTTGGTACCTATGTATTGATTGTAATTTCATCACTAGAAATTACTTGTGTGCAATACAAGGGTAGAGCTAGCGCCTCCTTGTATTAGGAACTTGCTTCATTAGAGAGTTTCATGAGTATACCGAGGAATCGGGTACTAGAAGGGCGAACGACTCTTTCATACGAATTCACCCCCATGATTCTTCCAATATATATAAAATTCCTTGAGCCTCATATCAAGTCCTAGGAGACTGGTCATCCAACCACCTTGGAAGAGGGGTTGGGTGTAATTTAGGAATGACCCCTTGAGCTTCATATCAAGTCCTAGGAGACTAGTTATCCAATCACCTTGGAAGAGGGATTGGATATAATTTTGGGACTATTGGCACAAGAAATACCAATATTGATTCATAAACATCTTTGCTCATCTTTAGAATTGAAATCCAAAAGGGATACATACCCAAGTATCCTCTCTTGCCATTGATTCACCCCAATCAACTCTCAATTTTCAGTTCTTATTCGCAATCCTTTTTAGTCTTTACGTTTGAAAATCAAAACCCCCCAATTTACTCTTCTGACTAGGTTAGTAAAGCTTGGTTTACACTTAGTAATCTCTATTCCCTGTGGTTCGACATCCGACTTCCCACAGTCCACTTTATTACTTGATCACGACCTGTATACTTGCGGAACACATCCCATCAAGTTTTTGGCGCCGCTGCCGGGGAGTAGGATTGCTAGTTAGACTAGGATTTTATTAATTTAGTCTCTTATTTTCTTGTTTGCTTTTTCTTCTTTTATTTTATTTTATTTTGATCCTTTGGATACTCACTTTTCATCTTATCTCTTCGTGCGAGGAACCGTTGCATGACCCGAAGGAACCCCAAGGGTCTACTGGAAAGAGATAGTGAGATTGACAGAACCTTTCACCGACGTTTGAGAGGATTAGAAGATTCGTCGCTGGATCCTTCTTCTGAAGCAGAAAACTCAGTCACAATTGAGATCAGCACAGAAACTGAAGTAGTGCCCATTATGGCCGAAAGAAGGCGTACATTAGCTGATTATGAGCGATCTCAATATACTGGAGAAGAATTCAGCATCCATCCCCCAAATGTTAATATCAACACCTTTGAGATCAAAGGAAGCACAATGCATATGCTATAAAACTCAGCTCAATTTGATGGAAGGCCAGAAGAAGACCCTCATGCACACATCGCAAAGTTCCTTCAAATTTGTAGCATTTCTAAGCCAGATGGAGTCACCGATGAAGCCATTCGATTGCGACTCTTTCCATGGAGTCTACGAGGAGGGGCCTATAGTTGGCTCACATCGCTCCCTTCGGGTTCCATCCGTTCTTGGGCTGATATGCTAGAGAAATTCCTGGGCCGCTACTTCCCACCAAGCAAGGCCGCAAAGCTTCGATCTGACATCAATGCCTTCAGGCAGAATGGGGGTGAAACATTTTCTGAAGCCTATAAAAGGTTCAGGGAACTACTTCTGCCGTTGCCCTCCGGCATGGTTTAGATGCTTGTAGCAAGGTCCGCACCTTCTACAATGGATTAGACAATGCCAATAGAGTCTTGGTGGATTGTCTTTGCGGGAGGTTCATTAAGCAACAAGTACCCCGAGGAAGCAGAAAAGATCTTCGAAGACATGGCCGGAAATGAGGCCCATTGGTCCACAAGGGATAAGCAAGTTAAGCTCGTGGGATCGGTAGACGGCCCTTCGTCTATAGACACTTTCCTTGCCGAGAAAATGGATACCTTGTCAAAACAAATTGACCGCCTAACCAGGGGTGGTGCTTCCCATGTTGGTAGTAGCTCGTGTCCGGTTGCAGTTATGTTTTGCACTACTTGTGGAGGAGGCCACGAGCCATCAAATTGTCCGATCTCTTATGTTGAAACATCACCTATGGAGCAAGTCAAATACATGGGGAACCAACAGAGAATGCCAAGTAATCAGTATCGGCCGCAAAACCTAATGTAGAACAACCCGGCGCTTTCATATGGGAACCCCCAAGCGGGACAATATCCACCCGGTTTTCAGCCGATGCCAAGGCCACCGCAAGAAAAGAAATCCACCTTCGAAGAAACCATGTTGAAGTTTGTGCAAGACACTAATGCCTCAATCAGAAATCTCCAAGCAGCATTTCAGGGATTGGAGACCCAAGTGGGACAATTAGCAAAGGAGGTCTCAACAAGGCCACAAGGCACCCTCCCGGGAAACACGGAGGCAAACCCCCGGGAGCATTGCAAGGCCATCTCTTTGAGAAGTGGCAGGGAAGTGCAGTCTCCCATTGCACCACCGCTGATTGAAAGTACGGTGGAGGTTGAAGAAGCTGAGCCCCAACAAAACTCAACAGGAAAGCCAGCAGAGAAAGAGAAAGGGGTAGATCAAACACCCCAAAGCACATATCAACCCCAAATTCCATATCCGGAGCGGCTTAGAAAGGACAAGGAAGATGCTCAATTCACAAAATTCATGAGCAAAATCAAACAGCTGCACATCAGCCTACCGTTGGTGGAGGTCCTTGCCCAAATGCCAAAGTATGCTAAATTTATGAAGGATCTAGTTTCCAACAAAAGGAAACTAGAGGATGCAGTCTTTGTCACATTGAATGCTCAATGTTCTGCAATATTGCAACATGAGCTGCCCAAGAAGCTAAAGGATCCAGGGAGCTTCGTAGTCCCTTGTACACTTGGTGAAGGTGTTGTGAAAAAGGCATTAGCAGACTCTGGTACAAGTATAAATGTAATGCCTTACAAATTGTACATGCAATTAGGGCTTGCAGCCCCAAAACCAACGGGGATGACACTTCAACTAGCCGGCTGCATCGCTGAAACGCACCAAAGGGGCTAGGCGAAGATGTCCGATTCAGATCAATCAATTTGTATTCCCGGCTGATTTTGTCCTTCTAGATGTTGATGATAATGTGGATGTCCCGATTATACTCGGTCGCCCCTTTTTGGCTACAGCTCAAGCCTTGGAAGACCACGCTCATGGGAGATTGGCACTTCGAGTAGGGGACCAAGAAGTGGTGTTCAAGCTACCTGAAGCCATGCGACACACCATGGATCACGATGACACCTCTTATAGTGTCGATGAAGTTGACAAGATCACAACCGATTGCTTGGAGGACTTTTTACATACTGACCCAGCATTGCAATGTTTGGAGGAACTCGACGAACAACATGACGAGCTCATGAAGGTGGGCACTATCTCAACTCAACCTCCAAAGTTGTCACGAAAGACAAAGTGGAAGGAGCTGAAACTCATTGCCGGTGGCTATGTATGGAGACGAAGAAAAAGGGTACCACCTAAATCCTCAACTCACCCACTAAATGAAGGTGACCCTGGTATGAATTCTCAAACTTGCTCCATATATGATAATTTGGGAAAGATTCTGTTTGGTAAGTGTTTTTATAAAAATACTGATGGATGCCTCTCACATATGACCCCCCATAGGTAAAATTAAGGTACGTCAGGCTCGTGACGTTAAACAAGCGCTTCTTGGGAGGCAACCCAAGTCAAAAATTTCTTTTCAATCTTGTCTCTTTGTGTTATTTGCTTTATAGTGATAGAACTCATGAGATCTATTGACATTAAATTCCTTTGTCCATATTTGCATCATTAGACTCATCATGCTGGGTATGCACTAATGTTGTGTTCAAAATCTGGGCCTTATGGAACCAGCGAATTTGATTTAAACAATACTTGTCTCTGTACTGGGTAGTGAATGGCCGTTTACTGGCCCGTTCCCATGGTGGTTGGCAATACTACAATACTGTTCTGCAAACATTCTAAATGCTTTTTTTCAAAGGGCTAGTTTTTGCAGGCAAACCTGAAATACCAACCTTTTGCTCAGTACACCATGTCCCAACTCAACTTGCGCATCAGGGTTCCACTACTTCTTCCTCACCAACATTTCCAAGTTGCAGCTCCGTCCACACCACCTCGTGCGGAAGGTCCACGCCCGTGCATCGAAGATGATGAGGAGGAAGACACAGTTGCTGAGCTCACCCACGCATTCACTCTCTTGACCATTCACACGGCAACAACCACACGAGCCCAAGCAACTGTAGCGCCAGTCTTGAACCCTTCGCCTAAGGCCGCACCAGCATCCGATGAGCAACTACATACGGATCATTGAGATTTATTGTTAACAGAACTCCTTTTTCGTTTGTTTATCTCCTGCACTATGTCATCTCCTTTCGAGCTATTCTCCCCCTCTCTCACTCTATTTTGCAGATACTCATGATGGAACACCCCGGCAAAAGCTTTCATGTATAAACCAAATTGCAACACCATCTACCAAATATAACCGGGGAAGTTTCAGTTTGCCCTCCTCTTTGTTATTATTGCATATTACACACTTTTCAATTTAATTATATACATTGAGGACAATGTACGATTTTAAGTGTGGGGATGGGTAGCTCCCTTTCCATTGATAAATTCATTGCAAAACTCTAAGTGTGGGGATAGGGAGCTAATTATTTGAAGCATGTTTGATATGGACCTATGATGGCACTATTCGGAAATGCAATGTTTCACTCTACTTCTTGTTCACCATTTTAGTACCCAAATTTTTTAGAATTCTCCTACGACACACCATGGACATCTAGAGATTATATTCATGAAATTCAAAAGCTCTAGTCATAATAGATAACCCACTACCATGTTTTGTTGACTTTAATTGCTAAGCATTATTCTCAATGGCTCCAAGAGGATTCGTGGCACTAGTTTAGCTTCTGACCCTTCATAATTCAACTTAGTGGACAAGTTAGAGAAAAATAAAATAGTATGTACATAGTAGTTGAGTCATTAGAGCAATAAAGACAATGCTCCGCTACTTGTTGTGATGAAGTAGCTTAGGGTCCCGCCCCTAATCGAGGTGTTCCTTAATTCGAAAAATCACTTCTAAGTATGAGCACATCTAGGTAGAGTTGTAACCCTCTAAGTACCCGGGTGTTCTGGTGCCTAAACAGCATGTGCATCCTGAAGAAAAGAGGACTTACACTCTACACTGATCTTTAGCACGGGAAAGTCGGATCTATTACAGATGCCCTACCCGAAAAAAATAAAATAAAAAAAAAGAGAGAAAAACCTTCTCGAACTTGTCCACCATTTTCTCCATAGAGGGTTGGTTAGCATAAAACTTAGGGCCTCAAGGACTCTCTAGAGTCCATTGAGGGAATGCTTGTCTTGCTAAGACTCTAGAACATGGTATGTGGAGTGAAAACACTTATCTAGAGCTGCGATGACATTATGCAAACTCTAGTTCCCGGTGTGAAAATAGGAGAATACACACACTTTGGTGGTGAACTTGAGGTAGAGCAAATTCATTATTACCATTGCCGGAGGTTGAACACTTATCATCTCTTTTACTTGTACTTTCATTGTCTTGTTTGCTTGAGGACAAGCAAATGCTTAAGTGTGGGGATATTTGATAAGCGTTCAATTGAGCATATTTACATACCATATATATACTTATTTTCATGTCAAATGCAATGATTTGTAGCCTGCCGGTACTTAAAATGCTTCATATTTTGTAAACAGGGCATAAATAGGCCACTCCGATGAAAAGGAAGCATTTATCAACAAAATGAAGACCAAACGAGGCTATCTTGAAGGAAATAGGGGGGTGAACGGCCTTGTGAACGGCCGTTCACACCTGGGCACAGCGGCAGGCACTAAAAGAGGGTGAACGGCCTTGTGAATGGCCGTTCATCTGCCGGTTCAGAGCAAGCTGTGAGGTGAACCGGCTGATGAACGGCCAGTTCACTACCCGGTTCAGAACAAACTGAGAGGTGAACGGGGTGATGAACGGCTGTTGACTACCCGGTTTAGAATAGGCTGTGAGCTGAACGGACTGATGAACAGGCCGTTCACGAGGCCGTTCATCGTAACTTTTGCAGTTTCATGGGCCCAATCAAGAGTAATGTTGTAATTTTTTAGTGGAGCCCTAACTCATGGGTATAAATAGTTAAGTATGAGAGTTTAGAGCGAGTTTTTGGCTAGGGAGAGAGGCTAGAGGAGAGATTAGGGCTTGGGGGGTCATCTCCCCCAAATCTTGATAGTAGTGAACCCTTGGAGTCACAAGCATTGGAGGTAATGGTGTTCTCCATTAATCTTTCATTGTTTTGTAAGCTTTCCTATTTTGGTTTGAGTTCCCTATTTATGGGGAACTAATCTATTGGTACTTGGGTAGGTTGAACTTTTGGATTGAGCATTAATAGCATTGAGTGTTTATGATGATTTGTTGGTACCTTCTTGAATGTCTAATGAATGTTATGTATTGATTGTAATTTCATCACTAGAAATTACTTGTGTGCAATACAAGGGTAGAGCTAGCGCCTCCTTGTATTAGGAACTTGCTTCATTAGAGAGTTTCATGAGTATACCGAGGAATCGGGTACTAGAAGGGCGAACGACTCTTTCATACGAATTCACCCCCATGATTCTTCCAATATATATAAAATTCCTTGAGCCTCATATCAAGTCCTAGGAGACTGGTCATCCAACCACCTTGGAAGAGGGGTTGGGTGTAATTTAGGAATGACCCCTTGAGCTTCATATCAAGTCCTAGGAGACTAGTTATCCAATCACCTTGGAAGAGGGATTGGATATAATTTTGGGACTATTGGCACAAGAAATACCAATATTGATTCATAAACATCTTTGCTCATCTTTAGAATTGAAATCCAAAAGGGATACATACCCAAGTATCCTCTCTTGCCATTGATTCACCCCAATCAACTCTCAATTTTCAGTTCTTATTCGCAATCCTTTTTAGTCTTTACGTTTGAAAACCAAAACCCCCCAATTTACTCTTCGGACTAGGTTAGTAAAGCTTGGTTTACACTTAGCAATCTCTATTCCCTGTGGTTCGACATCCGACTTCCCACAGTCCACTTTATTACTTGATCACGACCCGTATACTTGCGGAACACATCCCATCAACCCGCGCAATAGTGTGCGCGGGTGCATGCTTATCCGCACAGTGCGCAAGGTAGTTACTGATGATTCGTGTGGTCAATCGTGCAACCACATCAATGTTTGCACATCGCTCTGGGAGAGTTGGGTTGGTTATGTAGGTCTCGCAGTGGAGCTGTCTGGGCGCGCCGTTGCCAATGAGCTGAAATTCTTCTTCGTGCGAGCGCACGAGCCCGCACGCTTTCCTGCACAGCCTATGTTTTGCTAAGTTTTAGCCTCAAACAACGTCAAATCGCTTCCTTTTGGCTCTTGAGGCCTTCCAATGGCTTGTAAATTAAATTTAACACAAATTCAGTATCGGCGAGCTAAAACTAGTCCAATTTACATCCATAATGTACTTAAAATGGTATAAAAATATAATCATTTGAATGCTTATCATAATGTCCCCACACTTAAGCGTTTGCTCATCCTCAAGCAAACAAAAAACAAAAATTAAGGAATTGCATTGAACCTCAAGCTATAGATTACTTTCATCATATCTTACTCACAGTTTCACCATTCACATGTGAATTTTCCTACTTCAACCTCTCGAACTTAGATCAATCTCATAACATGATTTAGTACAATTCTAGATCCGGATTTCACTCCACTTACAATGTTCCCGAGTCTTAAAGTAGCAAGCATACCCTTAGTGGACTCTAGAGGTTCCCTGAGACCCTAAGTACAAATGACTAGCCCCTTGAAGAAACAATAACATTCTTTTTGTTCTTTACTTTCATTGTTTCCACTTTTCTCTTTTTCTTGTCATATATGCTTTGGTAGGGTATCCCTAATGGATCTGACTTTTCGGAGGAACCAAAAGATTAACATAGAGTATAGACCTCTTTTTCCGAGGGATGCGCATGCTTGCTATGCATGAGAGCACCCAACTACTCTAGAGGTTACAGCTCTACATGTACGTGCTCCTGCTCACAAGTGACTTTTCAGTTTGAGAGACACTCTGATCAGAAGCCAAAAACCCAAGCTTACTTCGTCACCAAAAGTAAAGGAGCACTATCACGGTTGTTATTTTCACATTTTCTATGTACATCATTTATTTATTTACAATCTACTTGCAAGCGCTTGAAGTTTGACTAGTGTCATAAAAACTCTTGGAGCCATTGAAGATAATACTTAGCAATCAAAGTCAAAGAAACATAGCAATGGGGTATCTAATGTCACTAGAGAGTATAGCAGTCATGCAGATTTTCTCTAAATGTCTAAGATGTTTCATAGGAAAAATCGAAAAAAAAAATTGTGCAAATGGTGCAAACTAAGCATAAAATAAAACTTAAAATTTTTTTTACAAGCCATCATTGTTGTACACTAAGAATGTATATATACATATAAAGATGTGTAATGAATTCATGAGGTATTATCCCCACACTTAAAGAGTTGCAAAGAATTAATTTGTAAAGATATTCAATGAATTTCAAAGTTACAAACGTACGCATCCCCATACTTAAAATAGTGCATTGTCCTCAAAGCACACAATCAAAAATAGAATTAATAATAGAAGCAATGAAGGAATAGGGAAAGGGCAAACTAAAACTTCCTTGGTTTAAAACGATGTTCACATGTTGTGTTGAGTCCGAGGTGAAGTTGTGGGGTATCCATAATACAAAATTCTCTTAATCTTGAAAGTATCAAGCGACATCAAAAGAGCACAAACCTCATAATAAAAAAGAAAGTAACGAGTCTCTACTAGAAATGAAATAGAAGAAAATATGAAGGGGATTAGCGGGGACAAGCCCTTCCTATCATAAAAGAAAACATGTGATACATAATCCTGTCAAGTCTGATCCTCCTTAGAGGCGACTAGGGTGGTCCGGGGTGCTCCAGGTGGGGCCTACAGTGCTGTGGGCGATGCTAAGATCGGGCAGGGCTCTTAGGCCAATGAGACAAGGGATGGATGTGCCTTCAGCGATGCTGATGATGAATATGAAGAAGCATGTTGTGCTGGACACACGGAGTGGTTGTACAGCAGAGATAAGATCTAGCATATGTCCCATCGTGTCTCTGCTGCTCTTCTCTAATCTATTGGCGAGCCTCTATATGTCCGATCGAAGATGGGCCTGCTCCTCTAATAGTGTCTGCTGGGTAGCTATGACGTGACCAAGCTCTTGGAGACACATTTGCTGCCTTGCTCTGAGCTCCTCCAACTTCTGGAGAATCTACTAGTAGCACTGGTGATGGCCGCTTGATGGGGTGATGGGGCTGAGGAGATGCTGTCGAGCATAGGTAATGCTGCAGCTAGAGGCTCCTCATCTTCATCCCTGACTTGCTCCTCCTTGCGAGTGCGCTAAATAATCATGTAGCCTCCAAAAGTATGTTTTATAAACCTCATCGACCCAAGGGTTGAGAAACCAAGGGGCTCTATCATCGGGCTCTTATGTATGCCATATAGATCACTCAAGAGGTTAATAGCGCGAAGGAGTCTCATGACATAAGGGTGGGATGAGATTGTCTAGAGCTTCGTGTACTGCCCCTAACCTGTAAGAAAGTCTACTAGGATGTGTGCTGTATACACAAGGTGTGCGACAAACTACCCGCAAGTGAACGGGGTCGATCAAGTAGTAAAGTACCCAAAGGTAGGGTTATCGAATCCACAAGGATTGGAATACACTAACTATCCTTGCTATCTAGTCTAAAACTATGGAAGGAGTTGTAATTGATTGATTATTCTAAAAAGAAACTTACGCGAACCATTGGTAGATAGTGAGCAGTCACAGATGAACGTGGCACCTCATATCATAATCGTCCTAGGATTCCTTTTTTAATAATATAATTTTAAGTATTGGCTATCCATTGATTAATTCTTGTGAGTTCCACAATTGCACCATCTAGATGCCACATCCAATCTCTCGGTATGATAATCGAATTCATTACTTATCCATAGTTATAATCTAACTAAGAGAGATATGGACCTATGCACAAAGATACACGCAAGTCAAAACCATAAGCACATACGTGCCTTGCTAGAGTATATTGACGTATATGACCATGACTCATGCAAAATATAATCAGACAAATCAAGCACACACATACAAGAAATCAAGCACACACATACAAGAATCATCAATAAAGGAAAGCCAATAAATAAAAGAATCCAATTAACAAATAATACTAGGCTCATGTGTCTAAGGCACCACTGAAGGGGTTTTGGCTCTCATGGTAATGGAAACACTAACAAAGATACTGGAGGAAGACATAATTGAAAATATGATGAATCCATTGCTCGATGTCTTCTCCGCCTTCAATCTTCTCTGAAACCCTTGCCGCCGCTCGAAATACCAACCGAAGACTAATCTGCCCAAGTCCCAAAATTTGTGTTCTCTGCGGCTTATATAGAATTTTGATTTAATTTGGCATGGGTGTGTGCATCTAATGCACACCGGTGCCAACTCTTATGGTCAATCTTTACGCGTTTTGAAGACAAAGAGGTGCACGGGTGTATGCACGGCCGTGCACATCTCTATTAAGGCCCTACACATCTCTATGAGGGGCTTTTCAGCTTGTTTTGTCCTGCTTTGTCCCGTTTCTCTTTCTTTTTGCTCCTGGTACCTATTTTACCTACTAAGTCACAAAACAAACCCAGAGAAGCACAAAAATAGAGGATTTGATGAGAAATAACGGGAAAAGTGTATACAAATATGATAGAAATATATGTATAATTATGCACTTATCAATGTGACCAAGGTGGGCAGGTTATCACTCAGCCATGCTGTATAATGCATGCAAAAATATGCGCGACACTCTCCTACAAGTATATGGGGTCGATCAAGTAGTAAAATACCCAAAGGTAGGGTAGTTGAATCCACAGGGACTCGATACTAGTACTAATTATCCTTTTATTACCTAGCCTTAACTAACAATGTGCGATAATTGGTGTGGTTGTATATCTTAATTAAAAGACTAATGTGAACAATTGGGGGACTAGGGTGAATCAGAGATGAGATATGGCACCTCATATCACAATTCTCCTAGGATTCCCTTACTAGTGATTGATTCCCTATTACTGGCTAGTTACTAATAATTCCTAGACGATGTAGCAAGTGCACTTCTCAGTGCAGCACCCTATCTCTCATGATGCTCATGTACACCATGATATCTATGACTAGCTATGACCAATCTAGATGAATCCTTGGGCTACTGCAATA
This sequence comes from Dioscorea zingiberensis, assembly GCA_026586065.1. Taxonomy (NCBI): domain Eukaryota; kingdom Viridiplantae; phylum Streptophyta; class Magnoliopsida; order Dioscoreales; family Dioscoreaceae; genus Dioscorea; species Dioscorea zingiberensis. The sequence continues at coordinate 16,360,501 of CM048826.1, read as the reverse complement.
TTCTACCGTCTTAAATCATCTGGATAAACATTGAGGGTGCTGGATGCTCTATCCCACTAGGGTAGATGACTCAAGACCTATGCATTAAAAACCACACAAGGATATTAGAAAAGGTAACAACTCCTGGCTAATGCAATAATATTAACCACATGGCCATCCAAAGCAGAACAGTATTATGCTAATGCTATCCCAAGATGAAATAGATGATCGGGCTTATGCAAGTGAAACCACGCAAAGTTGTAAACACAGACAATCAGGATGCTACTTAATAATCATTAATAAAACAAAACCCAATCATATTAGAAAATTAATAAAAAATTTCATCATAGGGCTTACGTGTCTAAGGCACAATAGAAGGTTTAGCCTCTCATGCTATAGAATACCATAACACGGATGCTATAGAAGGTTTACCGTGCTTCATAGATACAAGAGGAGACCATAAAGATAGACATAAGAATCTTCCCTAGACTGTCTCGTCTGTCTTCAACTCTTCCCTAGAACCCTAGCAGCCTCAGTGAGAGGCGCTCAAGACTGCTTCGCCAACAGTTGCTTTTTAGGGTTTACCCGGCGGCTATTTAAAGAATCTTAATCTGTGAAGCACGGTTGTGCTCATCTGAAGCACGCCCTTGTTTGCTTGAGCATGACCGTGTTTAATCTGGAGCATGCCCGTGCTCTTCATAACTGCATCTTGGCTGACACATCTTTATTCAGAGAGTTGTACGGTTTGAGCAGGCTCGTGCTTGATAAGCATGGTCGTGTTTAATTAGAGCACGCCCGTGCACTTCTCTACAAGTGTGTCCTTTTGCCCCTTTTGCTTCGGTAGGTCCCGTTTATTGTTTGTTTTGCCCTAGTTGCCTATTTATCTGTCCAATCACAAAGGAATACCCCCAGAAGTAAAAAAAAATAGAGAATTGATGCCCAAAAACGGGATAAGTGCATATAAATATAATAAGTAGAATATGTATAATAATGTACTTATTAAATGCTCCTTGAATGTTTACTTGTCCTCAAGTAAAGAAATATATGGATCAGAGAAAAGATAATGAGTGTATGATCTCCGACATCAAAAAATAGTCTGGAGTCTCTCTAGTGCCCGGGAAAAAACAGTGTCAGGTGCCTACAAGTTTCTATGAAAGATAGGTCTTACCTTGTGATGAGACTCCTCACGTATATATGTATAACCATTTTCTAACGGTGCTGCTTACTAGCTCAAGTCCGGCCCAGCTGGTCTAGATCTTCTCTTATTGTCTGATCTATTTGCTCTTTTTTTCGTTTAGCTGGGGGTAGTAGCTTCATACATCTAATGAGGTACCCTTTTCTTCCAGAAGGTCATCGAGTGAACATTTGTGATGCCCATGGTCCGACTATTCAAGAGCAGCTTTCACACACTTCAAAGGTTATAGCTCTTTCTATCATCTTTTTTGCACCAGTAGGGCATCCCTAATGGATCTGACTTGCCGGCCGGTAGGGTTCCCTTGATGGATCTGACATTACGGCTATTCCAGCCATAATAAATGTATTTTTTTTTCTTTTCCTTTTCCTTTTGTTTTCTTCCCTTTTATTTTTCCCTCTTTTCTCTCTCTTTTTCTATTTTTTTTTTCAAAATAACCAGAAAATATCAAAACTCCCCTAAAGGTTAACTAACTGGAGTCCAAACCTAAGTGGGCAAGTGACAACAAAGTCAGGGTTTGTGCTCAAACTTTTTGTGAGTTCTCAAGTAAAGGCAACACTAAATATATATATTTTTGAAAAATTTGGCAGCTAACGCTAATGTCAACCTTGACTCAAAGGGGACTCCCATCAATTTGCTCATAGATCATCCTAAATCAGTACCCATTATGTCAATGTAATTGCTCGATAATAATCCCTCCCCCACACTTAAATCGTGCATTGTCCCCAATGCACACAATATATGCACTAAAATGATATGATATGCGAGAGCAAGATGGGGTTTTTTTTTTTTTGGGAAAGAGAACTTAGCTCATTTTTGTTCCTAATTCATCTCATACTCTCCTTGAGTTCCTGCCAAGTATGAATCTTAATATATCCTGAAGAACATCGAAGACAAAGAAAAAGGTGAAGATCCATAGCATAAATAGCACTAAATCATTTAACAAACTTACTCAATAAAAGTGAAAAGTACAAAAGTTGTAAAAATAAAATAAAGGTTGCTCAAAAGCTGAAGAAGTCGTCCTCGTCTCCTCTCTCATTGTCATCCTCGTCATCGGATGTGACTGCATCATCGGGATCTGCTCCTCGCTGTGTCGCAGATGGGGTAGGAAGCTATGGTAGTAGTGGGTAGTCGACCCTGCTGCTTGAGAAGCTTGTCGAGTCCGCCTACCAGCTAGTGGAGTAAGGCACGACCAGCCTCGGTGAATGTAGTGGCTAATGGTGGAGGTACTGTAGGTACTCGCCGTGATAGAGGAGGGGGTGGAGGTACTCGGCTAGGTTCCGTTGTTGCTCCCGTATTTGGTGTCTCTATAGGGCCTGTGGTTGTATATCTGATCCCCTGAGCGGTTTGTTTGGGGTGTAGCATCCTCATTGTCTGCATGGTATCGATAGTGACGGGGATGGATTGCCCAACTATCTACATCCGTTTAGTAACCTTGTCTAAGAGGACATCTATCCTGCGCACTAATGTGATGTAGGGGCCTGCGAATAGCTTTCTGATCCTAGGATTAGATGCCTGGTACATCTGGACCTGTACCACGACCCAACTTAGGTGGAGAGGAAATCCATCATACATGCTCTATAGATATAACAGGTCTTATGTGCTAATGACTCCTGTGCTCCGCCCCCGTCCTGTGATAGAGTGGCTGAGGACCATGTGGATGTATCAGAGGGCTAGGGACCGGAGAGTGTAGGCCTTCGACCGTAGAGGGCTGTAGTGAGCCTTTGTGCTAAACCTCCTCCAAGCATCCTTTGGAGTCTCCTCGGCGGGTCTGTCTATCCGAAGCTCTCGATATGCTAGAGTAGCAGTAAACTTAACCTCATGGAGTCCCAATCGGACGGCTAGATCTGTGAGGCTCATCTGGAACATGGCGCCGCCCATATGGAACTTAATCGGGTTAGGCTAATCCCATGAGATGGTGTCTTGGGTGAATGCGAAGGTCGCCAGGACCAAGGTCAGCTCTTTGTATGTCCTCTCTATGATAGCTAGAAGGCGGCCAAAGGCTCCTACCTCCAAGAATCTCTCGGCATCGGTGGAGAGGCCCACCTCTCGCAAGGCATCCCAATCAATGTGCCTAGGATCGCCAAAATCGAGCCTGCGAGGTCGGAAGTGTTACGCTGCATACATGGGCATAGTGAAGGTGCACTTTGTCGGTGGTTGCGGGCTTCCCTCGCCTCTACTTCTCTTAGCTGGGGGCATGGGCCCTAACGATGTCTTTTTCCTTGGTGGCATGGTGGTGGTGTTCGTTGGAGAAGCAGAGTAGAGGGACGTGCTGAGGTGGAGCACAGCCGTACTCAGGTGTCGAAGCTAATGGCGAAGGACGCGGTGGAAGTTACCCGGTCGCTGACAAGGTCTTGTGATCTCCGGTGAGGTATCGTCATGGCATCGCTTGGAGGAGGTCTGTGGTGGACGGGAAGACAGGGGAGGAGAAGAGGCACTGGGCTTGAGTTTGTGGTCGCTGAAGAGGCGCGGCAGCTTCAGTCGCGGCGTTTTAGATCTAGGGTTTATGGTTCGAGCACGCCCTATAAACGCGTCCGTGTTTTGGTGAGCACGACAGTGCTCTTGGCAAGCAACGCCGTGTTCAATAAGCACGGCTGTGCTCTTTGGAAGCTTGGCCGTGTTGAATTTTTACACCCCGCCATTTCATATCTCGAGAGTTACACGGCCTAGAGAATGGTCGTGCAACTATCTGTTGCTTTTTCCTCCATTATACCTTGTGATCCTTCTTCCTATGTGTTAGTGGCTCCAGACATAAAACATTATCAATAAAACCTTCTGGAATAAACATCTTCAAATTATTGAACTTCACAACTAATGTATTTCTAACTAAAATCCTAAGCTAACTTAATTAAACTTAAAAACTAACCGATCTTGGTTTGTCTCCCAAGAAACGCTTGATTAACGTCATTAGCTTGATGTACCTTGAAGCTCAAGAGGGTTCAAAGAATCGGGTATCCCCTTCATTATTTCCTTGTAGACTATGCTCTGCAATTTGTTCACTCAGAAAAGAGATAAATTCACACTCAAAGAAATTGCTGCTAAGTGGTGTTGAATTCGTTGCTTTGGTTATGGGCTAATGGCTCTTTCTTTTGCTCATCAAGTCTCTCAGCCAGAATCTCCTCCTTTGTCTCCTTGACACCGGTGGTTTTTGATTGTGCTCCTTTGTTGCTTCCAGCGGTTCTTAATGAGATGGAGCGTCCTTCATCAAATCTTTGACCCTATTCTTAAATAGTTCCTCTTGTACATGGTCGGAAACACAATCATCAATAACATCAACAAAATAGCAACAATTATCAAGTTTCATGGGGTGTCGCATCGCGTCCTTGAGCTTGAAAACTACTGCTTCCTCCCCAACTCTTAGTGTCATTCGACTGTCCTTGATATCTAACAGTGCTTGTGCGGTCTTTAAAAACAATCTTCCAAGGATGAGAGACACCTCTGCTTGATCGTCAAGATCCAGAATATAGAAGTCTACCTGGAATATGAACTTATCCACTTTTATCAATACGGCTTCCACAATCCCTCGAGGGTGCTGGATAGATCTATTTGAAATGTGAGGTGTCACTGTTGTTGGTTTCGGCTCTCCTATCCCTAGCTTTTGGAGTATCTTGTAAGGCATCAAGTTGATACTTGCTCTAATGTCTGCTAGGGCCTTCTCATCCACCAATCCTCCAATTGTACAGGGAATTATGTAACTCCCTGGATCCTTTTCCATTTTCAGAAAACAATTGGTGAGGACTGCCGAGCATTATTCATTTAGTGTTGCATTGGAGACCTCCTCAAGCTTCCTCTTAATGGTGAGCAGTTCTTTTAAAAACTTGGCGTACCAAGACATTTGAGTAAGTGTTTCCACAAATGGGATGTTGATGTGCAGCGTCATGAACGTATCTAGGAATTTCTTGAACTGCTCATCTTGTTGGTCCTTCTTCAACTTTGCTGGATAAGGCAACTTGGGCTTATACTCTGGCATTTGGCTCTTATCTGTCTCCATCTTATCTTCATCCTCAGACTTGTTCTCTTTGGGTTGGTTGACAGGAGTGTCTCTTATAGACTTGTCTTGTGATGGAGTCACTTCTCTTCCACTTCGGAGTATGATAGCCTTGACAGCTTCCCTTGGGTTGACTTTTGTGTTACTCGAGAGGATTCTTGCCAGGCGTTCTGCTAGTGACTTTTCTTTTGGGCCACTTGACGATCGAGGTTTTGGAGTGATGCTTACTGATTTTTCATCATCTCCTTGTGTTTGGCAAGTCGAGCCTCATTTGCTTGAAAGTATTGCGCGAGCAAGTTGTCAAAGCATGGGGTTCTCTTCTCTTGTTTACTTCCCTGGTTCCTTGATATTTGGTTTCCTTGAATTGGGGCCGATCTTGGTTGCCCTTGTGCTGCACCGATATACTGTAAGAGAAATTAGGGTGGTTCCTCAATCTGGGGTTGTATGTGGAGCTGGTACCTCAGGTGATACAGCTGTGAGTGCCTGAGATGGTGGAGGTGGAGAAGATGCTCTGAATGGCAACGGTGCAGGTGCAACAGGTACCTGTCCTCGAACGTAAATGGAGAGCTCTGTGAACTGGGCTCTCATCTGACATTGCTCCTCAAGGATGGTTTCTTGGACCACACTGACCTCGCCGATCTGCTCCTCCAATCTTGCAAGTCGGCTCCTAGAGGCTAAGGGAAGTCCGCCAGTAGTTAGTGAAGAGTTGGAGTCCTCGGATCCAGAGCAGTGGCCATTTAAGCTCTCTAATTCCTGGCCGATGAGGACGTAGAAGCTACCTGAGTGTTGGATGAGTCCCATCTAGTAGATAGTGCTCATCCCAAGTGGAGTACTGAGCTGTAGTCGCTGTACACTCTCTGTTCTTTACTCAAGGCATATCCCAATATTCAAGCAGGTGATGTAGGGTCCCGCACTGATGGCCATGAGACGGGGGCTCTGTCCCTGGTGCACTAAGAAATCAGCGGGCAGGTATCCCAAGTGGATGGGTGCTCGTTCAAAAATGTTGTATAGGAGGAACCAGTTGGTGATGGTGACCATACCCACGACGAAGAGAGATGGCCAGGAAGCGTTATGCCGAGGAAATGCTTCCTAATGCTGCAGCTATTTCTTCCGCCCTATCTGATGCTCCTTCTGTTGCCCCCCAGGTGGGTAGTCCGCAGGGGCCCCTCTTCCCCATCGTGAGCGAAGTTTGGACTTCAGATGGCGAGACAGACCCACTTAGTGATTCCTTCCATACTACCGAGGAACTGCTTCGCTTGGCACCGGACCCCATACTTGGGCAAATAGGCTGCTTGAGGGAAGGGGACCTTGCCTCGTAGTTGAGTCTTATCGGGGTTGAGGTATGTGCACCCTTTCTCTCCCCTTTCTTACCTCTCCCTCCCTTCTCTGACACTGCTTTGGGCTTTTGGCATAGGTTGCAGCCTCTATTGGCATCGCGGCGGCCCACCTTCGAGATATGTCAGAGCATGACGGGTTCGAGGCACGCCTTGGATTGCTGGAGGTTCTTCTGAGGAGGACCGAGGCCCAAATTGGCCTGGCCAGAAAGGAACATGTCCTGCAATTTCTGGAAGAGTTGGTCATCCGGGCAATTAGGGAAAATGCTGGAGTCATTACCAATTGGCCTTGGCCCGCTCAACGGCGCTGTCAACCAAATCCAATTTGGACTTGGTGCTGAGGGAACGAGCGGCAGAATTGGAGGAGGCTCGCTAGAGAGCGGTAGCAGACTATAAGGAGTCCATGGAATAGCGGCTTTATCTCCATGAGGTGACGAGTCAGGCCGTGCTCATGTACCATTCTTCTTCCAAGGCTCGTGAGGCACGAGTTACAGCCGCCCATGGCCGGGCGGAGGAAGGCTTCCTGGCGTGTTTGGAGGTTATGCGCGAGCACCCCGAGGTGGATCCTTTCTCCCTGGACCTGAGAGCCACCTTGCATCTGTTGGCTTCTCTGTCTCCCTAACTTTGTAGCCCTTGCATGTATTGCTATCGCTAGGGGTTTTTCTTCCATTAATAAATAAGAGAGTTTTCGTCGTAAGGACTTACTTGTGATGTTGTATGTGCCTTTTACCGTTTTCCTTTTGTTCCCCCGCGGTTTTTCAATTTGTGGGGCCGCATGCTTGTGGACTTTTTGGAGTTTTCTGTTTCGGCGTCCAGGGAGTATGGTCCCAAATGAGGGAAGTTTGAAGAGAACTTCAACCCCGAAGGGTAGACAATGGAGGGTTCAGCCCAGAGGAGGGTGCAACCTTGTGGCACTTGTTGTGCCTGGCTATGAGGAGGAATCGTTGGAGGGTCCGGCCCTAAGAAGGGCGCGACCTTGTGGCACTTACTGTGCCCGTCCTTAAGGAGGAACCGTTGAAGGGTCCGGCTCTAAGAAGGGCATGACCTCGTGGCACTTACTGTGCCCAGCCCTGAGGAGGAATCGTTGGTCTGGCCCTGAGAAGGGCGCGACCTTGTAGCACTTATTGTACTCTGACCTGAGGAGGAACCGTTAAAGGGTCCGGCCTTGAGAAGAGTGCAACCTCATGGCACTTGTTGTGCCCGGCCCCAAGGAAGGACTTTAGCGAGCATGCGGTGCTCGGCCCTGAGAAAGGACTCTACTTTTAGGGGAATTTAAAATAGAGGGGGCTATTCCCCAGGGACGACCCGGCCACTGCTTAGGCTTCGTTCGCATGGGTCGGACCTTAGGCCAAGCTGTTCTCCAAGCGGTTCCCTGTAGTGGCACCCAAGTCCCTAGCCGGCAGTGGGTCCTGGCTCTTGGACTTGAGGGAGGCGACGTAACACTGCCTGGCCAACTGTTGGTTCCCCCATAGTTCAGCGCACCCTCGTTCGATAGCGAACTTCATGACGAGATAATAGGTGAAGACTATAACTTGTAGCGTGTTGAGGGACGACCTGTCGAGGATCACATTATAGCTTAAGGGGCACTTTACCACCAGGAACTTTATGATAGCCTCCGACTGGCGGGGGCAAGTGCCCACCTTTAACAGAAGGTTGATGATTTCCTTTAGGCGGATGACTCCCCAGTTGAATCCTACTAGGGGTGATTTGGCCGACTGTAGGAGTTCTGGGCCCAGTCCCAGCTTCACGAAGGTGTCCCAGAAGAGAACGTCTGTTGAGCTTCCACTATCTACTAGGACCCAGTGAACCTCATAATTGGTGATGTTGACGGTAACAACTAAAGCATCATTGTGGGGGAGATGGACCCCCTTCCGGTCCTGTTCGGAGAAGGTGATGGGGATCTCAGTCTTCGCCCTCTTCCTCGGAGGAGTGAGCCAGGCTCCCATCCAAGCGTAGTTCTTGAGAGCGGAACTACTTTCTCCACCGCTTGCGAGGCCCCCTCCCGCTATAGTGTTGATGACGCCCACCGCCCTCTCCTCCGAGGGCGAGGGTGTGTCCTCAGTCTTCTCTTGTCTCAAGTATTAAGGGAGGCGGCCCCGGGGAATCATCTTCTCTATTTCATTCTTTAGGTAGATGCAATCCTCAATGTCATGGTCATGGTCTCTATAAAAAGGGGCAGAACTTCTGGCTATCTCTCCGCTTGCCCTGGCTCTTCATCTTTGGGGGCCACTTCAGCTCCTTTGAGTCCTCTATACTCAGTAAGATTTGCGTCTTGCTGGTGTTGAGCGGGTTATAGTCATGACTATGCCCTGAGTCGGGCTTCCGCGTGTCACCCTTGGCCTGGGGCTTCTGCTTCTTGACTGGCTCCTGCAGCTCATGTGCCTGGGGGCAGTCCCTTCTGGCTTTGTCCATGTGGGTGGCCTCAAGGTTCTGGGGCACGTCCTCCTCGGCGCTCATATACTTTCGAGCTCGAGAGATGAGTTCAGCCATGCTGGCGGCCGGCCGATTATGCAGGGAGAAGGGGATAGTACCCTAAGGCCACTCGTAAAGGCCGCGGCTGCGAGTCTCCGTTCCGCCATCGGGACCTCTAGGACAGCGAGGTTTAACCTTTGCGGGTAGTCCCAGAGGCTCTCCCTCTCCTGCTGGGCAAGATCCATTAACGACGTGTCGGTACACTGGGGCCTCATGCTGGCGGCGAAATAGCTGGAAAAGATGTCGGACAACTCGTCGAAGGAGCTGACAGACTTCGGAGGGAGGTTATTGAACTATGTCTTGGTGGCTCTTTTCAATGTTGTTATGAAGGCCCGACACATGAGCTCGTCACGGGCCCCGTGGAACTGCATTCGGGGCCTGAAGGAGGACAAGTGCTCCGTGGTCGGAGGCCCGTTATATGATTCCATGGTGGGGAAGTGGTACTTCTCTAGGATGTAAAACTCCATGATATGGGTTTTGAAAGGGGAGATGTATCTTGCTTTTATCCTGGCAAGCGAGGGGGCTTCCCTTGGAGCGTCGAGGAGACCCCACCACCTAGGGTCATGAGCGAGACTACTCCGTGTCACTGGGGACCGGGACAGTCTCCTACTTCTCCCCTAGAGACTGGTGGAGTGCCTGGTGCTTAGGCACCGACCTCTTCACGGTGGCTACCGACCACAAGGGAGGGCGCTCCCGCTGCCAGGAGCGAGACAGGCCTGGTCATGCTCTTAGAGGGCCTTGGAAATAAGTTTGACCTGGGCCTTGAGTTGCCAAAGATGGGTATCGGCCGAGCTTTCTTCAGGGGGGCCGCGGGTCTCCGGGGAAGGCCGACTCAGGTCCCACGGTGACGGGGACCACCTCTACTTTCGACATTAGGGGCGCCCCCTTCGGGTTCTTCTTCCCCTTGGCCATGGCAGGATTCCTGGGCACCTGACTCGTATCACACAAACGATGCCAAATTGTTGATGCTCAAATCGGTCACAACCGGTAAGGCTAGCTTCCGGTAAGAGTCCAACTTAGAAAGGAGCTGTGGGAGTTGGAGATGATAAAGGACACTAGCTTCGTGGACCGATTGCTGCACGATTGCCTCCACTTGCAAAACAAAGAAGTCCAGGGGGTCTATCCCCCCAGACCCTCTGACGCTCAAGTTAGCTTGGGCAGAGAGTTTTCTTATGGAGAAGAAGATAGATCGTTCAGGAGAAGGGACCCCTCTTATACCTGAGAGGCTACCCTTCTGACCAATGGCCTGGGATGCCTTTTCTGTCATGTCAGATAGGCTTCCCTAGGAAGACTCATTGGCTCACCTTATTAGGCGGCTGCAGCCGTACGAACGAGCATCTTTAGGCTGAGAATGCCCTCCCTTGGGGTGCGTGTGGTGCTTTGTCAGGCGATTGCAACTGATTCCCTTTATACCTTTTCGAGGGCATCAGGGAGATTTTAGTGGTCCCTGCATCCCACCCTTGCTTCGGTGGTGGCATGTGTAAAGTGGGATTTTTCCCCCAACACACAGGTTCATGATTAGGGTTTTAACTCATTTTAGTAAAAACCCCTTGTAATTTTATTTATTATTTTTATAGTTAGGTCTTTACTAATGTTCTAGTTATTACATCAACTATCAGCCTACCTGCTTGGTTATTCGACTGTGGAGATTAGCTCTCCAAAGACCCTAGAAGGTTGTGAAAGCTAGAGCCCAACTGTATCCGAACTGGTTCCCCGTTGTCTGATCTTGCAGCCAATTGGCTCCTAGGTGGCTAACGACCTCAGGACTATATAAGGAGGACCTCAGCTCACCAATCTTGTATCTGGCAATTCGATTATGCTACTGTGATTCCAATGAGACTCATCTACTTGTGCATCACTCTTACTTGAAATCCTCTCTACTCTCTTCCACTCTCTCTCTCACACTACTTTGGCTCTCCTATCCATTTGGAGCATCTCTAACTTGAGCGTCAGAGGCTATCACGGGGCATGAGCGCCGAACACTCCTTTTTTTAGAGATATTTCTTCTGGTGAGACACAATCCTTGCAGGTCCAATCTATGAAATAGAACCTAACCCTGTGATCGAGAATGAGTTTATCTAAAGAGTCAAACACACAACTAATCTTTCCCTCAAACTTACTAAAACTTCACAATCATCATTGACCTCTTTCATTAGATGATATGGATATGTTCTGATCCCTAGAAGGAACAAATCTCAACATCAAATATATAGGCCTGATAGAATCAGGCCGGCTGGACTGATTCTATCAGGCTTTATCTAATATATATATATATAATACATTAGATATGGTATAATATTTATTTATATTTATGTATATTTTTATTTTTTATTTTTGATATATATATGTAATTTTTAAAAACATATGTAGATATATAACTGTATTATCATGATAAGATAATTTAAAAATTACATATGTATATCAAAAATAAAAAATAAAAATAAACATAAATACAGATAAATATATATATATATATATATATATATATATATATATATATATATATATATATATTATATCTAATATATTAGATATGTTATGAAATATTTAAATGAATGTCCATTATGGATTTCTAACTCCTCATAACTCTTGGTATTTTATTTGCCAAAGGAATGACTCTTGGCGTTTCATATGCCAAATGCTTTTACGGTTTCAATTTGTAATCTCTATATATATGATGTATCCAAAGAGTTGAAATACAACAACAACAATAAGAAGAAGAAGAAGAAGAAGAGCTTCCTCTACTTTCTCTTTTGTCTTGCTCCTCTCCTTTGTCTTTCTTTTCATTACTATTTTCTATAGTTTTTATAACACGTTATCAGTACGACGCTCTAACTAAGTTCTGACTAATCTCACTCCTCAATAAATTTGTATTGGAGACATTTTTCACGTAAGTACACAAAGCATTTTTTGTCATGTCAAATTTTGCAAAACTTGATTTTGTTGCCCTTGACATTTCGGGAAAAAATCATTTGTCATGGGTGCTTGATGCTGAAATTCATCTGAATGCTAATGGACTTGGAGAAACCATCAAGGATGGTAACCAAGAATCCTTACAAAACCGTGCAAAAGCAATGATTTTCCTCCGACATCATTTGCACGAGGATTTAAAAATTGAATATTTAATGGTGAAAGATCCACTTGAATTATGGAAAAATTTGGAGGAAAGGTATAACCACCAAAAGATGGTTATTTTGCCGAAAGCTCGTTATAATTGGATACATTTACCATTACAAGATTTCAAAACAGTGAGTGAATATAATTCAGCCATATTTCGAATTAGTTCTCAATTGAAATTATGTGGAGAAAAGATTACTAATTCTGATATGCTAGAGAAAACATTCTCTACTTTCCATGCCTTGAATATGCTCCTGCAGCAACAATATCGAGAGAAAGGGTTCACAAAATATTCGGATTTAATTTTGTGTTTGCTTGTGGCTAAACAAAAATAATGAGCTACTGGTGAAAAATCATGAATCTTGTCCTACTAGTTGCACTCCATTCCCTGAAGTGAATAAGTGAATGCGACGGCATGTGAAAATTCTGGATGAGGATGTAGTCGCAACCATGGGCGTGGTCGTGGCCACAGTCGTGGTCGTGGAATAGGCCGTGGCTGGAATAAATATAAGAAAAATCATGGTAGTCATACCGAGGCATCTTACCACCAGAAGTGGACAAATTAAGAAGAAAAGAAATTCAAAGACAAAAGTTGATCAAGTAGCCATTCCGAAAACGCATGTTATCGATGCAGAGTAAAAGGGCACTGGTCACGTACCTGCCGTACACCAAGGCACCTTGCTGACCTTTATCAAGCATCAATAAAAGAGAAAAATGTTAAGGCAAATTTTATATACCAAAATGATGCATTTGACAATAACCCTCTTGTGGGTATTGATCCCTCGACACATTTAGATGTTGCTGATTTTCTTGAAGATTCTCAACTTAATGGTGGCAACTGAATTGACACCATAACCTTTTAGTTTTGTTGATTTATCTATGCATCTTTATATTACTTATTTATTTCTATATTTATTCTGTGTCGAATATATGGATATTGCTAAATCCATTGTTGGATTGAACATCAAAGATGAGGATGTATGCCTTGTTGATAGTACAACAACGCACTCAATACTTAAGAGCAAGAAATATTTTTCCTATTTAATAATGGGTAAAACCAGTATCAATACAATATCGGGCAGTTTAAATTTGATTGAAAGCTCTGTAAGATCAAATATATTGTTTCCTGGAGAAACAAAATTTATTTTAACTGATGCATTATATTCTACAAAGTCCCACCGAAATTTATTGAGTTTTAAAGATGTACGTCTCAGTGGGTATCATATAGAGACGTCGAATGTGGGAAACAAAGAATATTTATACATTACTGCTATTGTTTCGGGTAATAAGCAAGTATTGGAGAAATTGCCCGCTCTCATCTAGAATTTATTACACATATATTCTAACAATTGAAGCAAATGCTATCGTAAACCAAATATTTACTGACTCAAATGAATTTATTCTATGGCATGATCGGTTAGGCCATCCTGGGTCAATAATGATGCGCAAAATAATTGAAAACTCATATGGACATCCATTGAAGAACCTGAAGATTCTTCAATCAAATGAATTTTCATGTCCATCATGCTCTCAAGGCAAATTGATTATCAGGCCATCACCAAATAAAATTGGGACAGAATCTCCTATGTTTTTAGAGAGAATTCATAGTGATATATGTGGACTAATTTATCCACAATGTGGCCCATTTAACTCCTTTATGGTATTAATTGACACATCAACGAGATGGTCTCATGTTTGCTTATTGTCAACTCGAAACCTGGCGTTTTCGAGGTTGTTGGCTCAAATTATTCGATTACGAGCACATTTTCCTGACCATGCCATTAATACGGATTGATAATGCTGGTGAATTTACATCCCAAGCATTTAATGATTACTGCATGTCCAGTGGAATAAAAGTTGAACATCTTGTTGCTTATGTTCATACTCAAAATGGCTTGGCAGAATCATTTATAAAGCAGCTCCAATTAATTACTAGACCGTTGTTAATGAAAACAAAACTTCCGGTCTATGCTTGGAGACATGCAATTTTACATGTTGCAACACTTGTACGTATAAAGCCAACAAGTTATTAAAAATTCTCCCCTCTTCAATTGGTTTCTGGGAAAAAACCAAATAAATCCCATTTGAGAATTTTTGGGTGTGGAGTATATGTCCCAATTGCTCCTCTACAAAGGACTAAAATGGGTCGTCAAAGAAGATTGGGGATATATGTTGGATATGAATCCCCATCTATTATTAAATATATTGAGCCATTGACAGGGGATGTTTTCAAGGCTCGATTTGCCGACTGTCATTTTGATGAGACAATTTTTCCAACATTAGGGGGAGAAAATAGAAAAATGAAAATGTTGGAAAAAGAAATTATATAGAATGCTTTGGGTTTAAATCATCTTGATCCTTGCACAAAACAATGTGAACAGGAAGTTCAGCAAATAGTTTATTTACAGCAAGTTGCATATCAACTACCATATGCATTCTCTGATCCAAAAAGGATAACAAAATCACATGTACCCGCAGAAAATGCCCTTATTAGAATTGATGTCCCAGAAGGACCTTCTATAACAAATGAATCTAAAGTACGCCTGAAGCGTGGAAGACCAATTCAAAAGATAAAAATCCTCGAAAGAAAAAGGGAAACAAATGATCATAAAGAAAATGGGGAGAAAACGGGCATTGAAATAAATGATAGCAAACTTCCAAAAGAAGTTCAAGATTCTGAAACTGATAAGGAAAATGAGGAAATTTCCATAAATTATGTCTCAAATGGAAAAAAAAAATGGGACAGAAAAGAGACAATTGTTAACAATATATTTGCATATAATGTGGCAGTTGATCTTTTGAAAGAAAATGAAGATTCTGAGCCTAAATCTATTGAAGAATGTCGAAAAAGAAAAGATTGGCCAAAATAAAAAAATACAATCCAGGCAGCATTAAACTATCTCATGAAAGGAGCAATTTTTGGACCCATAACTAAAACACCTGAAGATGTTAAACTAGTTGGATACAAATGGGTATTTGTGTGAAAACGAAATGAGAAAAATGAAATTGTTAGATATAAAGCAAGGCTCGTTGCACAAGGGTTTTCGCAAAGACCTGGTATTTATTATGAAGAAACGTACTCCTCTGTAATGGATACGATCACGTTTCGTTATCTAATTAGCCTTGCAGTACATGAAAAATTACAAATACAGTTAATGGATGTTGTTACTGCATACTTATATGGCCAACTAGATAATGATATATACATGAGAGTCCCAGAAGGACTTAAGATACCTGAAGCATGCAATTCAAATTCCCGATACATGTATTCAATTAAGTTACAAAGATCTTTATATGGTTTGAAACAATTTAGGCGTATCTGGTATCATCGCCTCAGTGAATATTTGTTAAAGGAAGGGTATAAGAATGACCCTATTTGCCCATGTGTGTTCACAAAGAAATCTGAAAAGGGATTCGTGATAACTGGGGTATATGTTGATGATTTAAATATAATTGGAACTCCTGAAGTGCTAATAAATACTTTTGATTATTTGAAAAAGGAATTTGAAATGAAAGATCTGGGGCGAACAAAATTTTTTCTCGGCCTACAGTTCGAACACTTAGAGGGTGGTATTTTTATCCACCAATCAACATATTTAGAAAGGGTTTTGCAAAGATTTAATATGGATAAAGCATATCAGCCCAATGGTTGTTCGATCCCTTGACATCCATAAAGACGCGTTTCAACATCGAGAAGATAACGAAGAATTACTTTATCCAGAAGTACCATATCTTAGTACAATTGGTGCCTTGATGTATCTTGCTAACTGTACTCGGCCAGATATAGCTTTTGCTATAAATTTATTATCAAGATACAGTTTTGCACCAACACGGAGACATTGGAATGGTATTAAACATATACTACGTTATCTTCGAGGAGCAGTTGATATGGGTTTATTTTATACACGTGATTTAGAAAGGCAATTGATAGGATATGCAAATGCAGGTTATTTATCTGACTCGCACAAAGCCCGATAACAAACTAGTTATGTATTTACACATTGGGGAACGGCCATATCTTGGCATTCTATGAAGCAAACCATAGCTGCTACTTTTTCAAATCATGCAGAAATACTTGCAATTCACGAAACAAGTCATGAATTAATGTGTTTGGCTAAGATCAATAACACACCATATTCAAGAAACTTGTGGTTTGTTGTCCGAGAAGGATACACCAACAATATTATATGAAGACAATGCAGCTTGTATAGCTCAATTGAAAGGAGGATACATCAAAGGCGACAGAACAAAACATATATCACCGAAGTTATTTTTCACATATGATCTTGAGAAAAATGGTGATATTAATGTTCAGAAAATACAATCAAGTGAAAATCCTGCAGATTTATTCACTTAGACATTACCCACTTCAACTTTTGAGAAACTTGTTCACAAGATTGGGATGCGTCGCCTCAAGGATCTTCAATAATGTTCTCTTTAGGGGGAGTCATATACGCGCTTTTTCCTTCCTCATGGTTTTGTCCAACTAGGTTTTCCTCACAAGGTTTTAATGAGGCAACACAGGAAGCGTATATCAAGAAAGCTATACTTTTTTTTTCCTTCACTAGGATTTTTTCCAACTGGGTTTTTTTTCTAGTAAGGTTTTAACGAGGCAGATTCCTATACAATGGACATTCAAGGGGGAGTGTTATGAAATATTTAAATGAATGTCCATTATGGATTTCTCAACTCCTCTTAACTCTTGGTATTTTATTTGCCAAAGGAATGACTCTTAGCGTTTCATATGCCAAATGCTTTTACGGTTTCAATTTGTAATCTATAGAGTTGAAACACAACAACAATAAGACAAATAAGAAGAAGAGCTTCCTCTACTTTCTCTTTTGTCTTGCTCCTCTCCTTTGTCTTTCTTTTCATTACTATTTTCTATAGTTTTTATAACAAGATATATATATATATATATATATATATATATATATATATATATATATATATTATTACTATTCTAAAAAACGGCCTGAGCGCTAGTATTGGGACGTGGCGTCCGATTTTTGCCAAATGGTGACTCGGGCCGATTAATTAATCGGCCGCCTAGGCGAAATTTGGGCATAAGGATGGATTGTTGATGGTGGTAATGAAGATGAGTCTGATCTTACGAGTGATGGAGATGATATGGGAGTGGATAGTAGCTAAGTTTCTAGGAGATGTTCTAGATTTCAAGAAATTAGAGAACTTCATGAGGATGATTTTATATCGTATGAAAAGGAAGAGGAAGCAATAGACTTTGAGTTCGAGTTCGACACGGAAGAAGTGCTAGAGGGATGTGGAGAAGAAGAGTTTGAGGCACAGCCCCATAGGCTTCCAAGAATCTACTTTGTTTATTTCATATTGCTTTTTTATTTCTAAATTTCCAAGAACATTGTTGTTGAACATTTTATTTATTTTTGAAGTAATTTTTGCTATTTTGGAACATTAAAATGCTTTTTATAAGTCTATTATATATTTATTTGTTATTACAAATAATAAAAATATATTAAAAAATAAAAACCGCCTAGGCGTCCGATTAATCGTCTCAAGTGGTATGTCACTTTAGGGGCGCCAGTTTTTAGAACCTTATATATATATATATATATATATATATATATATATATATATATATTAGTTTAACCATTTTATATGGATTTTAAAATTTTTATGTACAACATGTTGCAATTGAAATTATTGAGAATGTTATTATTTTATCCAATAATTTCATTTATCATTTTTAAATTTTTAATATTTTTATTTTTTAATTATTTTTAGAAAATTAGGTGGGCCACTTGGTCAGCACAGCCCAACTAGGCCCCTAGGCATAGCCTTGGTATTGTGTTTTTGGAGTGGTGCCAAGACGAAACCTAGTTCAAGTGGAGACAAAAATATAATTGTATTTTAAAAAGTAAAAATTATACTAAATTACCCTATGGTTTGTCTCTATATCAATTCAGGGCATGTGGTTTAAGTTGTTACAGTTTAATACCTTGTAGTCTAATCTGTGAGTAAAAAGGTGCCAAAATGCCTAACCCCGTTAGTATTTGTTGATATCACATAAAAATTCAGAAAAAAAAAAGTAAAAAAATTCAAAAAATACTAAAAAAAAGGAAAAAAGAAAAATTCTAAAAAAATTCCGAAAAAATGAATATCCCATATGCTAAAAACATCATCAATAAAATCAAAAAATTACCAAAAAAACACAAAATCTTTACAAATTCAAAACAAAAAGAGAAAAGATTATTAAAACCCTAGAAAATCGCTTAAATTGAAAAAATAAATAAATAAATAAAAATAAAATCTTAAAAAACCCAAAAAATAGAAAAAAATTATAAAAAATCCGTTATCCATGAAATTTGAACAAATAAAAATAAAATAAGCTTAGAAATTTCCCAAAAAAAAAAACAAACGCCACAAAACTAGTTAAAAAATAGAAAAATCTCAAAAAATTTGTAGAAAGTGAAGAAAATCCAAAAAAACACAAAATCCCCTAAAAACTAAAAAAAAACCTAGAAATTTTGTAAAATAGAGAGAAAATTCAAAAAAAAAATAATCAGATTTTGGGTAAAATTTCAAAAATTTCCAAAAAATCCCCAAAAAATCCCAAAATGTTGAAAACTCTGAAGTTTATATACAGATTTTGGGTTCTAATTTATATATTTATTTTCAATATTTTGGGATTTTTTTTTGGGAAATTTTCTAGAATTTTTGGCAAAATTTGAGATTGATTTTGGATTTCTTTTGTGAATTTTCTGGATATTTATATTTTTTTTTCTAGGTTTTTTTTAGTTTTTAGGGGATTTTGTGGATTTTTTTAGGATTTTCTACACTTCCTACAAATTTTGAGATTTTTCATTTTTTAAAAGAGTTTTGTGGGGCTTTTTTTTGTTTTTTTTTTTTTGAGAAATTTCTAAGTTTATTTTATTTTATTTTTTTCAAAATTCATGGATTATGAATTTTTTTAAGAAGTTTTTCTTTTTTTTAGGGTTTTAAAGATTTTATTTATTGATTGATTTATTTATTTATTTATTTATTTATTTTGAATTTAAGTGATCTTCTGGGTCGTATAAGTTTTTCTCATTTTTTTTCATTTTTTAACTATTTTATGTTTTTTTGGTAGATTCCTGATTTTATTTATGATGTTTTTAATATATGAGATTTTCCGTTTTTTAGAAAATTTTCCTTTTTTTCCTTAATTTTTAGTGTTTATGAATTATTTTAAATTTTTTTTTGAATTTATAATGTTACGTCTGCAAATATTAACGGGTTAAGCCTTTTCGCACCTCATGGATTAAACTGCATGGTACTAAATTATAACAACTTAAATCACATGCCTCGAATTGATATATATTCAAATCATAGAGTAGTTTAGCGCAACTTCCCCTTTTAAAAATTATAAAAATGTGTTATTTAGTCAATTTAGTCTGCTTTAATAAATTGTTAATATCCATAAGTCAAACGGTTATTTAAGTAGTAAATGGCTTAGACATAGAAACGGGATTATGGAGATTGGTTTTGATTGTTACAAGTGAAAATAATCTAGTTTTAGTGTAAGGGTTAATTAAATATCAAGATTCAACTTTCACCCACCATTTTATAAATCCGGCTTGTTAACTTAATATTTTAAGCATATTGTTGTTGTTTATGAAGATTCAACGTGGCTAAGCAAGTTGGAATGAAGCGTTCTGAGGAAAAATAGTTAATAAAGAAAAAAATTGAAAGTTAGTAAGATCCTTTAATAGAAAAAGGCAAGTTCCAAGTATCATGCAAGGTCTGCTACCTCACCTCCAATGGAGTATGGGATCATTCCATGATTCTCAAATCTCAGCCTAAACCTTTTCTTTTTGTCTCCCATATATCTCCCGCTCTGAAAAGTTGAGAGGGAGCTATGTGTACTTTATTCACCAAAGTTGGCTCTCAGTGGCCACTTGCAAGCAAAGTGTATCCCCCCACGTTGAATTGTATATTGCTTCTTTATTAAAGTCATAACAAAACAAAGATGGTCCGTGGGAAGAGAGTGAAAGGGCTTGTGTTCTTGAACCTTTCTTTCATTGGAAAGCAGGGGACGTGGAGAGGATGGCAACATGTTAATTTCTTGGACCAAAGCAAATTGATTGCTACTTTTTTTAGTGCATATATGGCTGAGATCTACAAGCTTTTGCTTAATTGCTTTCTATCTTGAATAAATATAGTTTTGTCCTGGTTGGGGATTTCACGTTTTCAAATCTTCGTCCACAAGTACTTCTCGTGTTAGGATTCTAGACTCCTCAGCAAGGAGTGCAGCGTGTAATAGCTGACTACATAACTTCTGTGCTAAAACAAAAATAGAGTGTGACAGAACAAGACGAAAGAGAATACCAATAAGGAAGAGAACTTTACATCTGTATTAGGTTTTTTTTTTCTCTCATACATATTTTTGAAAATTTTGAAAATTCCTTAGGTTGTTTATACCTTACTATTATGAGAAAAATCTCACTATACATGTGGTATGATCCTAACAGCTGAGAGATTGGAATATTCATAACGACCCTATAACTAAATAACGGTGAACCAAGCTTCCAGAAAGCATCAGGGGAACTCCAGGTAAGCTCCTTGAAGACTCTAGAAGGTTCCATCAGAGCTGGTACTAAGCTAGCACCTATTTGGCGCCGAAGCAATGATTTGCTTAGAGACCAAGTCACGTCCAACCATCCAACTGTCTCCAGGAAAGTATAAAAGGGGCTAATATGAGAGAGCGAGGGAACTTCCTTTAGGACCTCCTTCTTTGGACTGGAACCATCCCACAAGCTCAACTCTCTCTCTCTCTCTCTCTTGCATGCTCCTAGCTCACTCCCCACTCATTCTTTGATCAAATTTCTCCTCCGAATTCCTTTTGAGAGATATCTTCGATCTCTCTCCTCATCGCTTTCGATCCTGTTTGGCTGATTTGGTCGTCAGAGAGACCAGGGATAAACCCCGGACTTCCCCTTGCAAATTGCGTTAATCGTTGGACTTCGACAGCAGAGGAAGTTCTTCTCACAGGAGTCATCACCGGCAAATTGTTTTTCCCATTTCAAGCTGGCAAACCTACCATCTCCATCAAATTTTACTAGTTGAGCTTGATCGGCTTTAATCCCTAGAAGAAGCTCATTCCATGCATTAACAGTTGTCATATGTGGGAAATCCGATCAAGAAGCTGTGTCGACCATGGTGTTGATCGTCAACAAGTGTAAGCACTATGCCTACTCCGCATGCAACAACACTTGGTCGCAAGTAATAAATATCGTTAAGTACCGGGTTGAATTCTTCTGGAGTGGACTTGGCGAGCTGATCAAGGGTCTACTATGGTACTCCGATCCTTCAGTAATCCAATAAGTGGAAGTTGGGTTAAAGTAAACTAAACTAAACTAAGAAAAGAGCAGAAGAAATAATGAAGAGTATAGAGAGAACTATTAGTAATAAGACTCTAGGGTTTCATGGCGTCTTTACATGATAATGGTTTTCTCACTAGATTAGGGATGATTTGTTAAGCTGGATAACAAGGGTTATTCAGTAACAAGCTTAGTTACTTCATACGTGTGACGAGTAGATGTTGATTCCTTATGTCATAGAAATATGCCTATGTCTCTACCCCATATGTATATGGTGTGAAGTGAAGCATTACTGAACATAGACTACGTGCGTCTTGACTGTGGATGATCCACCGCATATGTCTATGTTGATGGCAAATGCGAGTCTGTCACACCACCATTCCACCTTGTGACGTGTGGTCTATTTACACTAACATCCACATATCATTAAGCCTGGTATATGTCATCGCCTTTCGGATTGATGATTAACTAGATACAAGTAAAGTCAATACAACTAAAGATTTGTTGTCGCCCGTCGACTAATGGTTTATGAAAAACCACGTCACAAGCACACCATACATTAACCAACAAACCATATAATCAAGAGATGATATTTAGAAAAAAGTTCTAGCCTACTAACAAGAAGCGACCAACTTGTCATCTCGGTTGTGTCCTAAAAGCCAGCTCGTAGTCGGGTAGCCGAGAACTCCTCTTAGAATAGATCATACCATCCGTTGACAACCAAACTCTCAAGGCCATACTGAGCTAAAGACTAGTCAACCTAGAGAGTTAGGAACAAGTGTTGTGGGGGAAAATATTTGAAGACATGTGGCATGATCATAAGCGCCAAGATGAGAGTCCAACCATCAAAGTAACTACCTAGTCATCTAACGGTGGAGGATGAATTCAAAAAGGGGCTAAATATTGGAAAATAACAGTCTCGAAGCTATAAAAGGAGGTCCTTGGCTCACAGAGAGGTCTAGTACACTATATCCAGAATTCCATTGAGATTAAGAGCTAGTTTGGGCATCTCTCTTTTTCAGAACCCTCTATGAGTTCTCTCTCTCTCTCTCTCTCTCTCTCTCTCTCTCTCTCCTCCTTTTCAAGTCCTTGACTTGAGCACCAGAGGCTCCACCGGGCATAAGTGTTCGGATCTTCTTTCTCCACAGTTCTTTTCCTTGCGAGGTTCGTTCCCTAGGCTCATGTTTGATAGGGGGATATCCCCAAGTGGGATATCCCCAACACACTCCCCAGTGAAAATTTTTCCCGCCAAAAACTTTAATTTAAGTTTAAGAATATAATAATAACTACATTACGATGCGTGGGCATGCTATCTTATCATTAATACCTTTACTTTAAATTTTCTCCCCAAATTCAAAATTTTTCAAAAATTATTCCTAATCCCAAGAGGGATATTCCCTTATCAAACACAAGTAGAGGCCGATCTCAGAAGGAGGTGTTGGGTGTTGATTTTGCAGAACTGAAGGAATGAAACAAAAAAAAGTCGTTGATCATAGTCAATCTCTCCCTTTAAGACCACTTGAAACACTTCAACTTGCATCAACCAGTTCCACTTGTGCGTTGATCACAAGATGAGCGGATCTTTGCATCAAACAATGATGTTTTATTTTATGCATACTGTGATTTCTAAAACAACATGCAAATATAACAACTACAATTATTTGTCTTCATTTCATAAAATTTCATCATTGGTGAAATATGATACACGTGCAAACCAAAACGTGAGCATTTTCCAATGGTGGTGAAAATAGTGATAATTGTTCTTTGGTTGACAATTCCATTAAAACTTATCTTTAATTATAAAAAAATAAAATTATTTAAATATTTATGTAAGTAAATTAAAAATATAATTGATAAGAAATCTAAAATGAAATAAAAGTGACAAATAACACGTAATTATTACATAACACTTTTGATCGTTTAATGGGGTGTTTGGATGGGTTAAAAGCAGATGCATTGAAAAAAAAGTAGTTTTTTCACCTTTTATAAGTAGTTAAGTACCAGTGTGAGATTTCTTTTTTTTTTTTTTTTGAGCTAAAGGGGATAAACCTCAGTCTCCGCCCAAATAGGACGTGCACAAGCTTGGACTATCACCGGGCACATGTGTTATGCAGGGTGACTACTAAATCGCGCACTTTCACCCGTCGCAAGGATTGAGCCAAGTTACCGTCGCGGATCACGAAGGACATTTGTCGCTCGACCCGAAGGTCTTTGGCCCAGTTTGAGATTTCTCACCAACCAAATTGTCCTTAAACAGTAAATTTACATTTAAGTGCTTTTAAAGGTGAAATGTTGAAACATAAAATTGTTTCATTTACTCGGAATGATATAAATATTTTCTTAAAACATTAAATAATCACTTATAATAAAGCTCATTGAAATGACATTTTAAACTTAATTATTTCATGTCGGTTCAAAACATGTTTTGACACTAAGCAACCAACTAAATTATTTCTCTGCCGAATTTTTAGAAGTCAATCAACCCCGACCCTTAAGCTGCTTGATAAAAAACAGAAACCCGACTAATAATGTATTCAGAACCTAATTAATTAAATAAATAAATAGAGATTTATTATATGCTCTGTCTCTCTCTAGAGTAACGGGAAAGAAAGAAAGAAATTTATAATTAATCAGTAAAATGAATGTACTGTACTCTCTGTCACTCTTAAGTAAAATGAATGTTTCAAGTTCCTCATTTATAATTTACTGTTATTTTCAGATAAATATGGAAAAGTCACTGGAAATATATATATCACAGTCAGATTTGAACTCTGCCTTGTTTGGTTGCGGGTTATCCCCAAGGATAACCCCAACACAGTTTCCAATGAAAAAGTTTTTCCGGCCAAAATCCTTAATTAAGATTTAAAAATATAACCCACCAATATATAGTCAACACATCACTATCTTATCATTAATATCTTTACTTTAAAATTTCCCTTCAAAAATTTTAAATTTTTTTAAAATTTATTCCTAATCTCAAGTGGGGATAACTCCCAACCAACCACAACCTCAAGGGTTAACCAACTTTGTTTTGTTTGTGAAGTTGGTTTAATTTTAAGGATAAAACCTTTACCTTGGTAGCGAAGTAACTCCAAGCGTTTGTAGGTCGGCCTTCCTCCCACTAAACCTTTCAAAAAGCCGTTTCTCCTGCCGCGCTTTCCTTCAAGCAGCTCCCATGTCCATCTCCAATGGCCAACCCCACCACCTCCTCCCCACGCAGTCATCTAAGCAAACAGACAATAAAATCAAAAGCGAAAAGCAAAAAAGAAAACCCTTTCCCCCATGAAAAGACGAGACATCATGAGAAATCAAAAGCCAGTCTGCAGAGCTGGATCTTGATGGTCACTCATGCCAAAAGCCATGCAGATCCCTCCCTCTTATATATATATATTTTTTCTGATTCTTGGCTGCCATTACTCCCTCAACTCCTCCTCTCCCCATGGATGAGATTGAGGTTGTTCCAGAAGGCCCATTGCCGGACCAGGCTTCAACCAGCTCCTCCCAACCTCGCAGGATGTCTGGGCTTCTTGGTTGTGCACATGAACCGTTCGACAGTGAGAAAGTGCCTCCAAATATGGTTTCTGACATCCGCCACTTCCTCCGGGTCGCCAATCAGATCCAGAATCAGTCTCCTCGAGCCGCATATTTATGTAAGACATTTCAGAGCTTGTTCCTTGTCTACTGTTTGTTGATGAGAAATTCATTTTTTAAGGTTGCTTTGCTGTTCTACCGAATCAAATCTCTGCAGTCATCAATATTTAATCAGACTTGGGTATATATTACTGTAGCATGATTGATTTTTTTGGATAATGTTGAAGAATTAGAATGACATGCGGAGCAAATTAATTTACAGGTTAAAACTGATGTATTTGTCTTCTCTTTCTCAAGTTTGTTTCTGAATATTCTGATGCTGGAATGCCACATATGGCTTCCCATCATTCTTTTAATCCACAGTAGCATTACCATCAATCTATTGATGGAAAATAGGTAAATAAAATAAATCAAGGCCCTATCAAAGATGATTTGGGTAACTAAACTGAAGAATGCAATGCATGATTTGGCTCAGCTCTATCTGCTTAAGTACTTTTATTATTCATCTTTTATGGTCCTTCATCCTTGCATTCAAATGCCTTCCTTCAGCATTGTTATTTTAGTTTCTTGCTGAGTGTTTTTGTACACTTGGTTTATTAGGATTCCGTGATAAGATTGATCCATGTTCCTGGTGGGCTTGTTATGTTTTCTATAAAATGAATAATCAATAAATCAATTATGCTCAGGGCTTATCTTGATGCTATTTTATGTTCACAAGGGCTTGCTTTTTTATCTGCCTTCATTAATCTTTGCGATAATTTGGATCTGGCCACAAAAGATGATTTTCTTCAAGGTTGATCTTTTCTACAAAATTTTCCTTAAGATTGATTTTTTGTACACACACACACACACACACACACACACACACAAATATATATATGGCAGTTAAATTGGATAAATGGCACATATTCTGTACATAGCTTAGGAAAGTTGACAAGTTTAAGGATTTAGCCCTTTACCTCCAGGCTTCCACCATTTATTGCATGATAGGCATTGAATCCTGAGGGCTTATGACCGCTATAAAGTCAGATTATTTTTTTTCCTTCATTTTATCTCATATACAAAAATAAAAAAAAGATGGTGATATTGCCTTAATCAATCCATGGATAAATTTAACTTTATATACTTCAAAATCTAAAAATTATTTTAGGAATTGAAACTTTGAAACATAAATTCTTGATTTTGAAATAGTCAGAACTTACAGTATTACACTAAATTATATTTTCCACTAGATATGAAATTATTATTTCTGATATTCAAAGCTTTATGGTGGTTATGAAATTCCATGGACAGGTCGCTTCCATGCATTTGAAAAGGCACATATTCTAGATCCGACTTCAAGCGGACGAGGTGTTCGACAATTCAAAACATCACTTCTGCAGCGGCTAGAACAGGTTCTTGTAGCTTGGTTTGCTTCTTTTGAATGCATTGTTCTCATAAACAAAGCCCTCAATTTTTTAATGTATAATGTGTTTGTGAATGTTAGTAAAACACAGTTTCTAGCCATGAACAAGATCAAAATTTGATTTAAAAGATATAATAGAGCTTAAGTTAGATTTGAGATATCGTGATCAATCAAATTGTGTTATAGACCTAAAATGGATATACAACTATTATCACTCTTGAATGGTTTTTATTTAATCCTAGTTAGAATAAAAGGAACAAATAAAAAAAAAAAACTGATGAGATGAATCAGTTAGAGCACGTTGGTTCCTATGTTTGAAAGTCTACCATTTAGTTTCAAAAGGTTTAAATGCTTGTTACTATGAAATCTCTATGGTGTTGTTTGATAAGTGGTTGGAAAAAAGAGGCAAGTGGAATAAATTTGGAATTTTTTTTTCAAAATTATTTGTTGGGAAACATTAAACAATTTTTTTGTGAAGGTTTCTAATTAGCTTTCAAATGAAGAGATGAAACATTGGTGAGTTGAATTTACTAAGATGGCACATAGCTAAATTATATTAGCGGAGTGCATTTTACTAATTTTGCGGAACTGTGTTTGATTTCATTAACTTGCTAATTATTTTTAATGATGAATATTAGTGGTAAATAAGCAGATAATGGAGTTGGGGTGGTAGGGTATGTGATTATAGTAAAGGGCATTTTGGTAATTTTGTGTAAATTGTGTTAAAGTTCATTAGCGTGCTCATTATATTTAATGATATGTATTAGTGGTAAATAACTCCTTTGTTATAATGAATAGAATGTTATTAGGTTGGGTTGGTTGAGATAAATAAGGAACCATAGTATAGTCTTTTCATGGGGGTAAGCAATAAAAAACCTTTAAAATCAATTAAGTTTTTATTGTGTTTGAAAAAATAATTAAATAAATAATCCTATTCCACCTTGGAATATTTGGGGTGTTAGTTTGGTTTTAAGGAATAAAATGGGATATCCCCCTGCCAAACACCACCTATATGATTGCTCGGCTATTAATCTATTAGGTTTTTAAATCATGAAGATATATGTAAAGTATTATTTGGAATTTCACTAAAGATAACAGCTTTATTAATGATAATTCTCATATTATGGCTTATAAGATTTAGAAGATAAATTTCATTAATTCAGCATAGTTGAAATAACCATAATAAAGTTCATTGCAATTGCAATATAAATTTTTTTCTATGCCCAGAAATTTACACATCTTAGGAAATACTATTTTAGGCTACATTATCCAATTGATAAGATGTATTGCAGGAAGCTCATATTGAAGAAAGTTTAGTAAGATGTATTGCTGGTTATGATTTTCACTAATAAATTCATGTACCAGTAATTAGATCATGAATTGTTTAGGACCTATTGCTCAATTTATGTTCTACACATGCACTTGCAAAGTACGAGAAAAATTGTAGTCCTCTTATATATGCACAAAATCATTTTATCTCTAGAGACAATTAAATGAATGGTTATTGGAATTTTCAAGTATCTTTGTTTTTTCTAAGCTTTCTAAAATATAATATGTGACATAGTTCTTCTTATTGTTGTTATTGTCGTCATCATCACCATCATCATCGATTGATACTTTATTTATCATCCTGTTGTATGTTTCCTTAATTATTGTTGACATTTAAGAAGTGTTCCATTTATAAACAAATCAAATTTGTTCAACTTCTAGACACTAGCATTTTATATGTTTGTTTTTTCTTTTTAACTTTTCCTAAATTTGATCCATGATTTTTTATATTATGATAGGATGCAAAGACTACCAATCTGGAACACAAAGAGAAAAGTGATGCACGAGAATTGGAATTATTTTACCAGAAGTATGATAACTGATGTATTTAGAAATCTATTGAGAATGGAAACAGTTTATTCTCTCTTACTGAATCTCATCCATTTTCTATAATGCAGTATAAAGTAGTGTTTGCCTTCTGTTCACCAGTTATAACATTTAGTTTTTTTCTATTTGTTCTTCTTCCAGAATGAAATTGGCACATGAACATGCAGTTGCTTCTGTTCTTCTTGAAGTATTGAATGGTATTAAATCTAAAGCCGGTTCTCGGGTACGCATTATCTTTTTATCTCATGAAGAACATAGACATTTCTGAACTGTTTCAGCATCTTATGTTTTCCATTGTACCTATAGACTTTTGCTGCTAGTGAAGCCTATGGTGTGTACAACATTCTCCCACTTGATTCTGGGGGTAGTCAACATGCTATTATGCATCTTCAAGAGGTCAGAGAACTATTTACCTTCTTGAGTTCCCATTGGCCTTCTTTTTATTTATAGATTATATTGGCTTTTAGATGTTTTCTTTTAGAGTTTTTTTACTTGCCACCCTAAAAAATAACCAAATCACTTGTCACCCCCTCATTTTTCGATAAGACCCCATAGCCACTCTTTTATTTTTATTCCACTTGCCACCCCCTAAGTTAGTTCTCCCAACCAAAGGCCTTAAATATTTCTTGAAAATCATTTCAAAAACCATGTAAAAAAAAATACCATCTTCTTTTTATGGTTGATGTCTACCAATGACTAATAAGCATTTAAGAATATTCTAAATGAGGTTATAAGTAAATTATAATTTATTAACGGGACTATAAGTAAATTTATGGTTAATTTATACAAAGAATATATGGTATTAACCTATAGTTTTTTATTTAATTTTTAATGACATGCATTAAAAAGAATTATTTGTAAGATATTCCAAGTAAAAAAAATATAATTATATTCTCAATAAAATAAAATATAAAATACATCATAAACTAAAATTGAATAGACCTTTGAGTTGCTAAATTTCATTTGAGAATATGATAATATTAATTGAAAAGGATATTGATATATAAAAGGCCAAAATTGTCACTTTACATATATTATAACATGAGGTTTTACATCTAGCCCTTGTTAAAACATAAAAGTTTAGTCCAAGGAGTAGCAAGTAAAATAAAAATAAAACAGGGGTTTATAAGATATTATTGAAAATTGAGAGGGTGACAAGATATTTCGCTATTTTTTAGGGGGTGACAAGTAAAAAACTCTTTCTTTTAATTATGTCATGGTTCTATTATGGAATTATATCTTCTATGATTTTTGTTTGCAGTTTTCCTGATTGAATACTACCCAATTATCAAGTTGCCTTGGAAATCCTTCACAATGACTTGATCACCTCTTTAGTCATATTTGCCAACGTCTTTGACATGCCATATGTTATGGCCTAAAAATTTTCCCTGATAACATGAAAATTCCAAACATAACCAAAACATATAAATAGGATTTTGATCTGCAGGCCTTAAGATTATTTGCTACCTTGCTGGGCACAGAACTGGTTTTTTAAACCAGAATCATTATATTTGGTTTTGTTTAGTCTCACCCCATCCTATGATGGTAATATATATGTACATCCACACAATGGTTTAACCCTGCATAAATGAATCATTATATGAGCTAAATAGTATTTGCAACACAAGAATGACTATAATATTCTTAACTCCAAAGAAGCCTTAGCTCTCCCCTTATCTTTGATTGTTGTGGACCTGTTAATGACCCTGTTACTAGGATGTCTTTTGATTCATTATTGATATCAATGAAAATAAATGCTTAGGATTTTATTGAACTAACTTTTAAAATGAAAAGGTTCCTTGGTTATGTTAAGAACAGTTGTATATCAAAATTTAGCCTACAACAGAATCAAATAATAAATTGTGGTTAGCCTTTCAACTACGGGCATTGTGAGTAATGATCATGCATATATTTATATAATAGACCCAAGTGGTCCGACCCTTCCCCGGACCCTACGCATAGCGGGAGTTTTGTAGCACCGGGCTGCCCTTTATATATATATATATATATATATATATATATATATATATAGATATATATAGATTTTTGTTCAGATATTAGTTCATTAGAGCTGAACATGAAGGTTTCATTTGCTTATTAGTTATTTTCTTTAGTGATAGAAATTTCATAATGTATGTTGTTTAGAGCTTTGCTGTGAATCTCATGAAATCTTTATGAATGTGATAGAAAGTCATTAAGATAGAATTCTGGGTATCTCGCCTAGATGCATATTTCAATAATTTCTTATTAAAATTTTGAAAAGAATTTAACTCTTCATATATTGTTATACATATCTAAATATCCTTAACATCTACTTTCAGTAAATAAGTTATTATATTATAGTGGGATTCTGGAAATTCTAATATATGTATTTGTCCCCATAGTATTTTTGTTTGAGAAGTTTACACATGAAATATGCATTATCTAAAATTTAACATAATGATTGTGAAATTAAATATATAGCCTGATTGATTTCTTTCAACTTCTTGACTACTTTGTTAATTTTTACTTCATGCAAAATCTCAACCAACTTGGTGTTGAAAAACTTAATTAGTTGCTTCAAAATAATGAAGCAAAAGCATCCTATCAAAATAATTGAGTATAGCCTAACTAAAGATAAATGTTTGAAAGATCATATGTTAACTGATATAATATCTATAGTGAAGTGATATTCTGTCTTTGAGAGATTATAATTATCTGATATAATTCTTCCTTTATTAACCAATCTGTTATATTGACAAATTTTTTAACTGTAAGCGTATATGTAGTACTTTGTTGGCAGATGCAACTTCTCACATGGTACTCATTAGGTGCTCAGGTAGCTGTCTAGCCTTAAGCTTTCTACTTGTGAACTAAAAATAATTGTAGCAAATAAACTATCATGCTTGTGTTGACCTTTCTTGACAATCTTATATTAATATTTTCTTATTTATGACAACTTGTACTTGTTTTGAAAGTTTCTTATCCTTTATTGTGATATAGATCAAAGCTGCTATTTCTGCTGTTCGAAATGTTCAAGGTCTTCCTGTAGAACAAAATAGGGGAGGAAGTTATGGTCACGTTGATTTACTTGGCTTTCTGCAAAACTTGTTTGGATTTCAGGTAAAAATATCTAATATGATGCAGTATATGTCATGCATCTAAAATATGTATATTGATAGATCTATTTTCTTGGAATATAATATAAACGTTCTAGTTAGAATAATGTAAACTTTGTATAGTGGATATCTGATAGAGATATATAACCTTCTTTTACCAGTATGGAGGTACTGCCAAAACCCAAAAGTTACAAAAACTGTCAATTCCATGTATTTAATTAGGTTCATCCCTAAAAATGAGTAAAGTATGATCAATTTTTATCAAAGCATTGGTGTGCTTTTCTTTGGAGTTTCAGAAGCAAAGGATAAAATTTCACTTTATGTTAGAGCAGCATGGTGCAATACTTAGAAGCTTTTGTGCATACATCGCCAAGATGAGTAACATCCTTCATCCTTTGTTACTTGGATGAATATACCTCTCTCTCTCTCTCTCTCTCTCTCTCTCTCTCTCTCTCTCTCTCTCTCTCTCTCTCTCTCCTCTCTCTTTATATATATATATATTGTGTGACTGATGTGACTGATCTTTACCCTTCTTATCCTACTTGGTGACCTAATCCTGCTACATATTTTAACTGTTGAAGAAAAAATTAAATTATTGAGGCCAAATGAAGTAAACTCTTATTTGAATAAAAAATATACATTTCAAATCCCATTTCATCTCACTCTTTTCCTTGTGTCAATTTTGTAACTCACTCTTGTACTTGTCCAGGTCTCTAGCTGTAACTAGCACCCTAGGATCTTACACAATTTTGTTACTTTTTTGTTTGTTCATTTGGACAACACAATTTTGTTACTTTTTTGTTTGCTCATTTGGACAACACAAACAGAATATCAAATTATTTAGTAGGCTCAAATCTTAGCTTTGTGTTTATATATGTATTATGTGAAGAATTCTTAATTTGATAGCCAAAAAGAAAATTTATCATGTGAAATTGATGGCCAAAAAGGAAAATTTTTCTCTAAACATGTATATGTATGGGCACATTTTTTTTCTAGCTTTTATTTTTTTGGTACAAGATGTGTTAGATTTGGAAAAGTCATAACAACCTTTCCATGATTGATACTTTATCAAGATATGTGCATTTAGAAATATGTGCTCTATATTATGTTAGAGTCATGCTTTCCTGCTTGCTGAAACATCTTAAGGCATTCAGTGGCTAAATACATGTTGATTATTTTGGCCTGCACTTATACATTAACAAATATAAGAGTTGAATTAGAAATTTTTTCATAAAAAAATTGTTAATTTTTATCAAACTTGAAACATTGAATGCAGTTTAGAATTTTTGCAGTCGGAAATGATGATTTTTCAACCTTCAAATATAGCCAACTGCTCTGCTTTCATGATTTTAGAAGTATGTTCAATTCACGGAAAAACTTGTAAACTATTTGCAAAAGTATTAAACTAAAATTGTTGTTCAAGCATCCCTTTTTTTCTTCTTATATATGTGGGCTATTTTTTACAGTACGTGGTTTACGTAACTCGCGGCATTACTAAAGGTTATTGTTCTACTTTTTCCATATACATTGGAGATATTGACTCCTATGAGTTCTTTTCAGAGTGGAAATGTAGCTAATCAACGGGAACATTTGGTTTTATTGCTTGCCAATATACAAGTTAGGCAGAATCCCAAGCCTGCATCAATGTCAAAGGTGTTCTTTTAACTTATTTAAATATGCTGGAAACAAATACTTGGGTTATCTTATAGTTTATTGAAATAAAATAATTCTTTGTTATCTTGCCAGCTTGATGACAGAGCCGTGGACGAACTTATGATTAAATTATTTCAGAATTATCTGAATTGGTGCAATTTTTTGGGACGGACAATAAACATTTGGTATGAATTTAATTTGTTGTACTTCTTCGTTGGATTTGATAAGAATGTACTGAGGCCATTTGCATATGGTACATAGAATTATTCTAATTGTTTATGTTTGTAAATTGAAATCATCTGTAAATTTTGGGAATACTTAATTTTTGTTATGCAGGCTACCATCTGTCAAGCAACAAGTACAACAATATAAAATTTTATATATTGGTCTTTATCTTCTTATATGGGGGGAAGCTTCAAATCTGCGGTTAATGCCAGAGTGTTTATGCTACATCTTTCATTATGTAATGTGCCATCTAATTCATTGTATTGCATCATCTATCTTAATGAGTTTTTTTTTTTTTTTTTTTTTTGGTCTAGTCTTATTATCATGTTATCATGTGGTTTATGAATTAGTACATTCACGCGATTATGCACTAAGATTATTTCTGAAAAAGATGAAACGTTATTTTTTGTTACCTTTCCATATTTTATATTAAATGTTTAATACTTTACACTTCTATTTGACTTTGACTCTACCGGTATTCAAACTTTTGAAAGAGAAATAGGAGAAAAATAACATCTCAGCCTTATAAGTTACAAACAGAGCTATTGTATCTTATATGTTGTAGCATTTTAAAAAATGTACCCTTTTATAATATTAAGTACAAATTAAGTTGTTATCTTATTAAACTTTGAGTTTAGACTCTCTGAAAATACAAGGGAAACTATATAGCCTAATCAATGTTCTGCAGTCTCATCAGATTCATGAATTCTTGAGAAGTTTAGAACTAAAAAGTTTTTTAGTGCTTACTATTTGTTGGAAAAATCTTGATATATATATATATATATATATATATATCTGTATATATATATTGCATTTTAGAGGAGTGTAAGATTGAGTGCCATGCCATACAAATCCTTGTTGTTCTTTCTTTTTGAATTGAACTTCTGGTATCTTATTCTTTTCCTCACACAGAAGCCCACCAGGCTCTTCTACCAGGACAACTGTGATCTGTTTGAGTGCCCTGCCATACAAATCCTTCTTGTTCTTCTTTCTTTTTGAATTGAACTTCTGGTATCTTATTATTTTCCTCACACAGAAGCCCACCAGGCTCTTCTACCAGGACAACTGTGATCCAAGACCTAGAGCAGATAGATGTCATTTCCAGAAATAGAAGAACCAGAGACGTACTTGGATCTGTATTATATGTTTATGTTTGATGCCTGTTTGCTTTACAATGTCCAGCACCACAAAATCATCTTATATTTATAGAGTCCTGTCACTAAGAGTAGTAGTAAGCACAGGAATCTATGCCTAAGTTTTCTATTTAGATAGTACATTCTTATATTTACCATAGTTTTCTATGTCATACCCTTTTTTATAGTTATACCATAGTTGGAATATTGTACTGACCATTTTGATGAAATTTTAATCCATAAACATAAATAATCAAATATGTATGATGCTTTTGTCACTAATTTTTTCAGAGTTATGTTTATAAAATGATGCATATGCTAGGCCCAAGGCAAGGCATAGGCATTAGAGAAGAATGAATCATAATTTCCAGAATTTGTTAAGGGTTGAATAAAATTTATTGTGCATCTACCTAATAGTGCAATTTATTTGGAGCACAGTCAAGAAAATATCAAACCTATAAGGGCAGGAATCATTTTTCTATTCTTAGAATGAAATTTTTTATCAAGTTGTACAAGATTGCTTACTTTTACAGTATATGGCACTTACCTCATGAGAAATCTATTTCCAATAGGTTGCAAACCATGACAGTTTCTACCAGTTATTTTTAACAAATCCACAAACTGTTCAATGAGCCAGTAAAACCAGACAAGTTACCTATATAGATACAAGGACAGTTTTGTTTCTTTACCTTAAATGTTCACCTTGGCAGCATTAGTATAGAACTGCCTAGGAACAGTCTATATTATTGAGGGTTGTTGAATTTAACAAAAAATTTAGTCATTTAACTTCCATGTAGCTTGTTTTAGGAAATTGTTTTTCTTTTTTCCTCTCTCTTTTTAATAAGTTTATCAATTTTTTTCACCTAAATAACAAGCTAAAAGTATTGTTCTCAGATGGCATATGATTTATATGGATTTTTATCCGGCTCCGAGAGCATAAAAACTGGAGAAAAGGTTGGTCCAGCATATGGAGGAGAGCCAGAATCTTTTTTGAAAAATGTGGTCACCCCCATATACAGGGTCATACTTGAGGTCTTTTAGCAGCTAAGTTTATCTGAAAATTTTTTGGACATTTTGTTTTTGTTCTTATAATAGATTATTAAATGAAGGAAGCTGCAAAGAGCAAAAATGGGACTTCTGACCATTCTACATGGAGAAATTATGATGATCTGAATGAGTACTTCTGGTTAGCATCGCTGCATATAATTTATTAAAAAATTTAAGCAAGCTTATATTAATTTTCCAATGTTTTCATTAACATGTTCAGGTCAGCTGATTGTTTTAAGCTTGGCTGGCCACTTAAGCTTGATACAGACTTCTTCTGTACACTGTCTTGCAAAGATGAAACCGAAAAACCTCAGGTTTTGAATAAATGTTTATGAAGTAATGTAACATATGCAATCTAATTTTTTTTTCATTAGTTTATTTGATGCAATTTATGTCCTTGGTATAACAATTTGAAGGCTATATATTTTACATGATGAGGTTTTGTTAATGTTTTGGTTGCTTTGCGAAGTTGACAAAATTTAGGATAAAAGAAGGGAATCATATCATTTTCTAAGTGGCTAGATGAGATTTAGAAAGTTGCATGGTACCTATTATCTGATGTTCCCTAATAGATTTTATGGGTAAGACCCCTTAACATAAATGATATAACATGACCTTTTGAGTTTTTTGTCACTTGAAGAAAGTCTAAGAGTTTCATTTCTTCCTCTGTCTTTTAATTTCTTATTTTATTTTTATCTACAACTAATTAATCTAGTATTTTAAGCCATTAGATTTGTACATAGAGGACCAAGTAGATATATGAGATATTATCTTAGGTCAATGACTTGGAAGAGGACAAGCTCTAATTCAAACATACATTTAATAACTAATCAGATATTGTTTATGCAGAATAAATGACATGGTTTGGAGAATCACATCCTAGATCTCTTGATGGGTTTGACTAGAATATCTTAGATAATCATGGCTGACTGTTTATGTGGTACAACTTTTTGCTTGTGTTAATTTCCAAAAGATGTGATGAGTAGCATGTTCAGAAACCAAATAACAGACTTCTTACTTGAGTAACATAAATATTACTTGTGGGAAGATGATCATCTACCCTATTGTGATTTCTTGTAGCATTCTTAAGACAAAGCATATATACTCCGAATTAAGCATGATTCACAAGGCGTTTCTCCAAATGGAGTTGGCCGGCATTTTTCTAATATCTGTAGATTAAAATCCCTATAGAAGAACAGACAAAAAACAGGGAAACAGAGACATTCTCTTCTTGTTTTCTTCATAGAATTGTTATTATAAACCTTTTCACACTCTTTCATGCTAGCCTTGTTTCTTGATGAAAGAGCAAAATCAGATCGCAACCAATTATTGTCAAGTTAGACAGCATATCCCAGGGAAAGAAATTTCTGAGTAGCCACCCACTTCCTAAAAATATTTATCCTGAAAATCCTTGCCCAATATTCTTCTTCTTTTTCTTGTCATTCTTTCTGTATTCCTTAATTCACTGCAGCAACAAGAACTTTTTTTTTTAAACAAATAGGATTTCAAATTAAATATGATTAAGATTCCACCATCCTCACATCCTATTGAGAAAGTTTAAAGATACAAAAGAAAATAAATTGAATTTCTTGACTTTTATCCAATGGCCCTATATCATCTAATCGGAATATCCGAGGGTCCCATAGAAAAAATGGTAATTGTGAATGGATTTAACTAACTGAGGCATCATCTAATGCATATGTCTTGCTTTTACGTTTTCTGAACCATAATATAATTGCTGAGCAATTTAACTATACAACATGAATGGCAAATGGATTATAATGAGTTGGTAACAAGAAGATTATGATAGGTTCCAAAATCTGGTTTTTGATTGCATTTGATTAGAGTTTCCAAGGATTATTCTTCCAGTACCACAAACCTGGATTTTTTTTTCCCAAAAGAAAGGACAGCATGGTAAATAGGTTTTTTATTAATTGATTGGAGAATTCCACTCCAGTTTTTATCTTCTCAGTTTTTATGGTCATTTTGTTTGACCATAATGGATGCGAGATAATATGTTTTCTATGTAAAGATAATGTCAGATTGAAATCTTGAATACAGGATATCAGTAATCATAGATGAATAGGATTTTTTACATAAAATTATATTTACTTGATAGATCTTATCATGCATTATATTGTTCTTAGCTTATAAAGGAATTTCATGATTTATTCATTTCTCATTCTAAAACCTTGTCCTTTATCAGTACTTTATAACAGAGAAACTTTCTCTAAATTCTTTTGTATTTTGAGCTATTAATGTTCATTATTTTCGTATTAACATGATATGGTTTTGTATGTGAACTTATGCTGCCTCTATAATGTTGGTAATGTCATTTCTTTTAAGATAGTTTATACCATTGAGCTGGTGTTTCTCAGGGAGCCACACATGAACAAAATGATGAACGTAAAGAAGTGGAAAAGTGGTTGGGTAAGACAAATTTCGTGGAAATCCGTTCATTTTGGCATCTGTTCAGAAGTTTTGATAGGATGTGGACATTTTTTGTCCTAGTTCTTCAGGTACATCAAAATTGAAATTCAATTTATTGAACCTCTCAAAGAAACAAACCTGTACTAGTGGTCAATCCTTGTCATCAATTTTCAGGCAATGATAATCATGGCAAGCCATGATCTAGAAACGCCATTTCAGTTGCTGGATTCAGTGATCTTCAATGATATTTTGAGCATCTTCATTACTAATGCTCTTCTTAGACTCATACAAGGTATGGTTTCAGAATTTGTTCTCTAAATCACAGTGTTTCACATGTACATAATATATGCGTGTATCTGAAAATGGAAGTTATGATTGAGTTTTTTCATGTTTATACTAATTATCTTGGAGATGATTGCATTCCCTTGTAGGAGGATAGGTATATAAATACACAAAAAAAAACCTTCTGGATTCTCTACATCTTTAATTTATCAAGTGCATAGATCCTTTTCTTTCTTAGTAGTCTTCACCTAATGTAGCATGTCCTTTACTTCTGAGAATTACCATAGCTAAAAAAGTTGTACTGGCCTTAAAGGGTCACATATCTTTGTATAATATGGTTTGTCTCATTTTTCTTGAGATTCAGCTTGAAATAGTCTGAGTTTGTGAGTGGACAATTAGGGTTTTATTAATGTTTTTTTTATCTTGAATTACTACTTTACAAACAATCATTGATGGATCTAAAAAGCTAATTAACATACTCGCAAGAGACAATTATCCTATTCTCCTCATCTTATTTCATATATATAAACACACCCACAGGGAAGAGATCACTAATCAATCTTTGGTGAAAAGAAAATTAGAGTCTTCTTGTGCCCTATTCTCTCCTCTACCTCGAGGTTTGGTGTTTCCTCACTAATGAGAACAACCCAAGTACAAAAAAGGAGTTTGGGTTCTTAGAGATCTACATCAAATTCAAACAATGGATCAAAAGTGAAATTTTGTTTAGCTTTTGTATTTACTAATTACTCTAGTTGAAACTCAATATATTTGATATATTGATGGGATTATATAGTATATATATGTCGGATCCTTGATAGTGTAGTTTTATATAATTAATAAAAAAATAAAACCTCTCTTTCTTTGAAGCATTTACTTCGTCATTAGAAGAAAGAAATAATAATCTAGCATTTTTCACAATGTGGTAACGTTTGAGTTTAAAATTGCATTTTGATCTAGAGTGTAAAGCCAAGAAGATTGATGCATAATGCCCTCATAAGCTAAAATTTGAGAAATATGGCATATAGATATTCCCCTCCGGAGACAAAACAAAATACTTGATCAATTTAGGAAGGTGTGTGCACACCATCCCAATTAAACTTATATAAATATTGTAAGTGTCTACTTGCCTATGCATTAAATAAATTCCTATTTAACATATGTCATCATATCTTGAGATATAATAATGTAAACAACCTTTGGTACTCCAAATGTTCTAATGAACCATAACAAAAGAAGAAACAATAAGACTAACATTAAATGTTAAGGCAGAGATTTTGGACAACCTGCACCCATGATAGTTTAAAAAATCCCTAAAATTAATTTTCCTTAACAGAACTATAGAAACTAAAGACTACAAACAAGAACTAAAAGCATGACCTAACCTAGAATGCTATGAACAAAAAAACATACATTGAGTATATAATTCAAAATAACACAAAATATAAGATGTCTTAGAATTAGCATCAACAAGTGGATTATGAAGATGGTTAAACTCAGACAAGCAAGTAATCCTTTGACCTATCCATCTCAATCTTCTTGTGGATCCTACATAAAACTAGTAGCAGGAAAGTAATTGTTAGGTTGAAAGAAAGGTACCTGAGAGAGAGAGAGAGCTACAGTTGACCATGAAGACATACATCACACATACGAGTCCTCAGAGAGACTAATAGGTGGGGTTAAAGGTGTATATATGTATATATGTCATAACACCTCCCCTCAAACTCAAGGAGGATCAAAAGTCTTGAGTTTGGATAAAAGAAAAGAATGTTGATCACGGGTTTAAGCCCTAGTGAAGAAGTCGGCAACCTGGACCTCAGAGGGAAGATAGCGAAGAGAGAGCATCTGATCACGAACAGAACACCGGGTATATTGAGCATCCATGCCGATGTTCTTGGTCAGCTCATGCTTGACCGGATTAGTAGCAATCTGAAGAGTACCAATATTATCACAGTGAAGAGGAGTAGAAGAGATAATAGGAACACCAAGATCCTGAAGCAACCAACGGAGCCAAATAATCTCCTGAACAGTAGA
This sequence comes from Dioscorea zingiberensis, assembly GCA_026586065.1. NCBI lineage: Eukaryota > Viridiplantae > Streptophyta > Magnoliopsida > Dioscoreales > Dioscoreaceae > Dioscorea > Dioscorea zingiberensis. The sequence goes on along the minus strand of CM048826.1, from coordinate 16,320,314 downwards.
TGCCAATGCACGTAGCTCGGCCTCAAACCAAGCACGAGGTACCTACTTGAGACCATAGAGAGCACGCCGAAGACGACAGACCATCCCAGGAGAGGCCGGAAGACCAGGAGGAGGTGTCATGTAGACCTCTTCCTGTAAGTCACCGTGAAGAAAAGCGTTCTTCACACCAAGTTGACTGAGAGACCAACCACGAACAGCAACCACAACAATTAAGATGCGAACTGTGTGCATATGAGCAACGGGAGCAAAAAACTCTTCATAGTCGCGCCCATACTCCTGCTGAAAACCACGAGCCACCAGACGTGCTTTGTAGCGCTCAATAGACCTATCTGGCTGAGTCTTCACCTTGTAGATCCATCTATAAGTGATCGGGACAGCATGTGTAGGAAGAGGAAGAAGATCCCAAGTCTAAGTACGGGCCAAGGCATCAAGCTCCTCTGTTATGACAATGCGCCACTCAAGTGACTGAGCTGCCTCACGATAGGTATTTGGCTCATGAACTCCTGAGAAACTGGTATTAGCGGTAGCAAAACGGTCAGGGGGGCTAAAGTGGAGCGATCACGAAGAGAATATGTATGAGAAGGGACCTTAGTCGCTGGATCAACAACAGGAGAAGTGACAGGAAAGACTGTACCAAGTGGGGCCGCAGCAGGAGCTCTGAGACGTTGGCTATACTGGAACTGGATAGGAGGATGAGCAGGAGGAAGATGAGTAGACTCAAGAGGCTCAAGAGACATAGGGGAAACAACTAACGGAGGTGCAGGAGAAGATGACAGTGGAGCAGACTCCTCAGCAGGAGAAGGTGGAAAAAGAAAAGATAAGGAGACAGATGGAGAAGAAGACATAGTAGAAGAAGGGGAAACGTAGAAGGGGTGGATTTATTGAAGGTGATATCCCGAGAGATACGCTTTCTCCAAGCAACCGGATCATAACAGCGATACCCCTTATGCTCTAAACTGTAACTAAGGAAAACACAGGGGGCTGACTGGGCGGTCAACTTTGTCCTCTCCCGTGGAGGGAGTAAGACAAAACAGCGACATCCAAAAACACGAAGATAATCATAGCGAGGAGGAGTACCATAAAGACACTCACCCGGGCAAAGACCACGAAGAAGAGAAAATGGCTGCATATTAATAAGGTAAACTGCAGTGCTAATGGCATCAACCCAAAAATGAGGAGGAATAGAGGCACCTAAAAGAAGAGCACGAGTAGTCTCCAAGATATGGCGATGCTTGCGCTCAACAACCCTATTCTGAGCATGAGCTCCAGGGCAGGATAGCTGAGGTAGGGTGCCCTCGGATGAAAGGAGCGAGCGAAAAGTGTTGGAAAGGTATTCCTCGCCTGAATCAGACCTAAAGGTCTTGATAGAGGCAGAGAACTGAGTGTGAATCATAACAACAAAGGTGCGATAGATGTGAACTAATTGACTGCGATGATGCATAAAATAAACCCAAGTAAAATAAGTGCAATCATCAATAAACAAAACATGATATCTATTGCCACCTTTGGAAAGAATAGGAGCCGGGCCCAATGAGTGAGATGAGTGACATCGGAAGTCATATGAAGGGATACACCAGAATCCAGGAGCCATAGAGGACAAGGAGTACCTGAGATAGAAGCAGAGGAATCAACCTGAGCCGAGCTAGCATGGCCCATAGAAGAAGTGTTCATTAGCTGAAACTGCTGAAAACGACGAAACAAGGCAAAAGCCTGTTGATCCTCTGGAGTCAACTGAAGAGAGGGCGATAAAGAGAGGGCATGCTGCACTGGCTGTGCCTGAGGTGCTAAAAGCCGTGAAGGTGTCTGAAGAAGAGGTGGCTGAGCTTTAGATGGTAAAGAAGTGCCTGACATCGAAACTCGAGGAAGGCCACGCTGTTTCTTCCGACAATCACGCTCAATGTGACCCAAAATGCCACAGTGATAACATGTTACATGCTTCTTCGGTTGAGGAGAAGGCTGAGAAGACTGAGAGGTAGCTAAGGGACGTGATGAAGAAGTCGTCAGAGCGGTTAAGGGAGCAAACGCTGAGCGGCAAGTGTTGTACCCGCACCAGAAGAAGAAGCCCGGAGACGTGTCTCCTCAGCTAGAACGAGAGCAAAGGCCTCATCTAGAGTGTAGCTGGTAGGAGAATGCAATAGCTGAGCACGAGACTGCTCAAACTCAGGACGAAGATGCATGATAAACTCATACATACGGCGAGTCTCCTTATGACGACGGAGAAGGGTGCATGTATGTGTGTAAGTCAGGGAATGAGCAGCAACTACCGGACATGCAGCTGGGGTAAGAGCATCAATCTAACGCCAAACACCGCAATAGCGACTGTAAAACTGATCAATGGTGTCATTCTTCTGCTGAAGACCACCAAGACGTTGGTAGAGGGTGTAAAGCTGCGCCTGACTCGAGCTACAATAATGACGAGCTAGATAGTCCCATATATCCCGAGCAGTAGGTAACTCAACGATCTAGGACCGAATCTCGAGGATAACTGTCTGGCAAAAAACCACCTTTGCGTTGGAGTTACTAGTGTACCATTTTTCCAACTTCCTCTCATAGGCCTCAAGATCAGCTAATAAGGCCGAAGGAGGATGATCCACATCAAAAAGAAAGGAATCAATGGAGCCACAAGGAGCTTTAGGCATTGGGGCAATTGCCATCAACATGACCGAGAACGAATAGCCCATTAAGAAGCCGTCGAATAGTGAGCTTCCAAGTAAGATAGTTGGTGCCATCAAACACCACATCGGACTGGTGTAAATTGCGATGTTGAACCTCATCTTGCATGCCACCGAGACAAATAACACTATAGTATTGAATCAGGCTGTGTAGGGATGATGCTGAATCCAAGTTGAGGGAGAGAAGAAAACAGGGAGCAGTTGGAAACAGGGCAGGAAAACAGGGAGCAGCTGGAACAGTTGGAGCAAACAAAGCAGGAAAACAAGGGCGAGGAAAATTTGGAAGCAGGCAGCAAAACAAGGGCGAGGCGGTGGAAGCGAGTAGCGAGGGTGTATTGTCGTAGGAAGGAGAAGCAGGCTCAGGTTTGCCAGGAAGAAAAGAAATAGGGAAGAGAAGAAGCAGGGCGCAGTTCAGTTCCCTGGTTCGCCAGGAGGAGGAGAGGGAAGAGCAGGGTGCAGTTCCCTGGTTCGCCAGGAAGAGAAGAGGGAGGACGCGGGGTGGTCGCCGGGAGAAGAAGAAAGTCCTGCCGCCGGCGCCAGGGATTCCTTGAGTAAGTCCTAGATCGGGATGATCTCTGATACCATGTTAGGTTGAAAGAAAGACACCTGAGAGAGAGAGAGCTACAATTGACCAGGAAGACACACAACCACACACGAGTCCTCAGAGAGGCTAATAGGTGGGGTCAAAGGTGTATATATGTATATATGTCATAACAGTTATATGATACCATCAACTAACTAATTAACTAACAGACAACAAATTACTGCTAATTTTAGAAATAGTAAAAAATACAATCACTAGTGAGTTGAGGTTAGTTGACATGTGACAACACCAAGTCCCTAATGTGACTTAGTTGAATCATATGCAGTTTGGATTTGTTTAGAAATATTGAGACTAGGAGAGTAATTTGACCAATGAAGATCTAAAGGAGTCATATGGTTTGTAATATCAGAATCAATTACCAAGTAGTATAAACACTACTTAAAGGATAAGAAGTACATAAACTCGTAGCATATGCACAGTGTAGAAGATGGAAATCTTTAGATAAGTAGAGTTGTTGTATTTGATTTCATAAAAACAACTTGATTTCTTTCTTAGACACTTAGATACCTTAATAAGTATAAGACATAGGATGATTAGCGGATGATTAAACATTGGTAGAAAATTCTTATCCTTCACTATTTCCTTGTGACTGCCCAAGAATATATTATGAGTGAGACTGATATGGAACATACATCAATGACCATTACCACAACCACATACATGGTCAAATCTTAGGATGATAAGGGCAAGAACTCTTCTTGTGCCCTATCTCATGACAATAACTAATTCATTATAGGCAACTATGGTCATCGACTTCAATGTAACTTGAATTGGCCTTTTACTATAGAAGAATTATGAGACAAATTAGTACTAGTAGTGGAAGACATTGAGCTTTGTGATTCTTTTTTTGCAATGAATTCACTCATGGCAGTATCAAAAGTAGGCAATTAAATATAATGTAAGAGAGACCCTTAGCCAACTTGAAATCTTTCTTAAGCTCACCAACAACTAAGATGATATTAGCTAAATTTAAGAAAGGCCAAATTAGTTTCCAGCTCAGTAGGCTCCATGATCCTAAATAAAAGAGTGGTCTTGGAGAACTATTTGTATTTGTTATATTTGACCATATAGATATAGTTGATACTTTTTGAGCATAAATGTAGGCACAAACACTTGAATCCTTTTCTTAAGAGCATCAACAATTATGATGATATTACCTAAATTTAAGAAAGGTTGAATTGTCTTGCAACTCAGTAGGCTCCACGAGATCCAAAACAAAAAAGTAGTCTTGGAATACTATTTTTATTTGTCATATTTGACCCTACAACTGATGTTATTTGGTACAAGCACACACGTACACATGCATACATTATAAATGTGCAAACTTTCAAAATAGTAAATTTTGATAATTGAAATATCCCATGTAACTAAATATCCAAGTAATGATGTTGTCATTCACCATAAGTTACTCGTGTGTTTGCATGATCACACACTTGCTACAAGAGTATCAAGTTTGAATCAAAAGAAGGTATAGCTAGAGAACTGTCAATTTAGTATATTATCCCCATCAAGAATGTTGATCATCACAAAAGACCAATATATGTAGTCAGTATTAGAGATCCTAATAATACTAAAGTGGCTCATGTCGTTAAGAAGGTTGATTATTTTGATTCCATCTTCAAGGTCTCGGTCACTACCTTACCACTCATTTTTCTCACCCTAACCTTGGCTTGCAATAGAAAACAAAAGAGGTCACTAATGAAATCAAAGATTTATGAAATTCTTGATGATGTTGTTTGTTGACGAGTATGGGCAAATTTCATTAGGGCATGTTTAGCATGGAGCAAATGTAAATACAGTGTGATTACAATTACATGTAAGTCATTTTGATGCATTTTTGCTTGTGTCATAGTTTGTATGGAATGATGCAAGTGGATTTACAACATTTGACTTTCTTTGTTTGGTAGATGCAAGTAACATGTTGCAAGTAACTTGTACATTAGGTGTTATAATCGCAAATAAAAGTAGAGGTGAGGCTACCAAAACCTTATTTGGTTATTTAAAGGTCTACAACTTATAGCCTTAATTATTTCAATGATATTTTTAATTAATGATTTTTATTATAGGATCAAAACATGATTATTAACTCATTAGCTCTTAGGTTGTTTGAGCTTAACTCCTGTACAATCTTACATGGTATAAGGACCAATATGACTAGTTTCTATGTAACTTGACCTGGTAAAAAAGGTTAACATGTATAAAACAGTTTTATTAGAGATCCTAATAATCCCATATCTGTTAATTCATTAGAATTGGATCTCTCATCCTATTAGCTTTAGGTTTAGGTTCAATTGAGCTCAACTGACTTGAGTTTGGTTTGCATCTACAATTCTCTATAACAGGAGGGGATGCAGCCCTATAGAAGGGCAAGGGTATGTGAGCAAATAAAGGAGAAGTTGAAAAACATATAAGGTCTAATTTGTTTAAATTAATTAAATTATTTAACTACTCTTTTATATGATGATTTGGGTTTTTTACATAAAAAAACCAATCTGACATGTGTTTGGTTCACATCTAACTTTGAAAACCATCCGGAAAACCACAAATTGTTTTAATTTCATTATGAGAATCCATCTCCAAAACCAAACTGTCACTGCCATGTGGTTACAATACTGAATAGTAATTTCCGTTGATGAATAGTGCAGAAAACCACAAATTGTTTTAATTTCATTATGAGAATCCATCTCCAAAACCAAACTGTCACTGCCATGTGGTTACAATACTGAATAGTAATTTCCGTTGATGAATAGTGCAGAATACTACCCACGCCTTTGAAAAAAAGAATACCTTGGAACTCATTGATGGATCTAGCCACTAAAAGAGTAGTCTTGCAAAATTACAATAGAAATAATTACTCACTCAAAGAATTGGAGGGTTTCACACCTAACTCAAAAGACATTATTACCTTTATACCGTAAACTAGTGTGAAGGTCTAATAAATGATGAGACAGAAATATCCCCAAATATATTAACACATAATCCTAGTCTAACTCATGCCACCACCTAGTAGATTGGGCATGACATTTCTAGTGTTATTTAACTTTTTGCCACATGCTTTAGTGGACAATGTTTAATTTAAATTGGTGTTCTGTTAATTAGTGACCTATGCTAATTACTTGGGAATGGCCCAAATGTAGGGTGTCTTTCATGTAGACTAATTAGTGATCTGTGCTAATTATTTTATTGTAAAATACATAACCATTTCACTCTTATATGTCTCTTGATGCTTTTTCAAATTTTTTCCTTGGTAATGGTATATAATTTTTTAATTTAATTATTATTTTTTTTGTAGTTTGTAATGTTGGAGAAAAAAATTAATCTTTTTGTGCTTGTCTTTGTAGTGACTCTCGACATTGCTTTTACATGGAAAGCAAGAAAAACCATGAATTTTACCCAAAAATTGAGATTTGCTGTGAAATTTATAATTGCTGTTGCATGGACGATCACTCTTCCTGTTTCTTATGCCAACTCTACAAGAAATTGTTTGATAAGACAATCAGAAACTGGTTTTGATGACTTCTGCCTGTCATCATATATCATAATAGTAGGAATATACTTGGCAAGTAATGTTGTTGGAAGTGCATTTTTCTTGGTTCCTGCAATTAGCAATTACATTGAGACATCAGATTGGTGGGTCTGTAAAGTTCTGTCATGGTATTCTCAGGTGTGTTTCTTTACTTTGTTATCTAAAGGTTATTTATACATCCAAAACATAAGATAATAATTTCATGTATTACATGTTACTGGTATGTTTTAATTGCGAACACTGTCAGATTGTAACCTATTTACCACGAAAATTAAACTGGTAGTTATAACTGAATACCTGGAAATTGCAGTGATTGTTTTAAAACCTCTTGTAGAATCAAGTACCACTGTGACTTACTCATTGTTCAAATTTATCAATTATACCCTCCTTATTGAAGGTACAAGCCATTTTCTATTTCTTTCTTCGAAAGATAATAAAGGACAGGGCGGTTACAATTTGCATATGTTAGAGAAGGGTGGGTAAACACTACCTGTTGTTTTGGCTTTGAGAAATGATTGTTATGCTTCTGTGAGGTATTCAAAGAAGAGTTTATACTTGGATTTCAGCATATAATTTACCTTAAATTTGAATATTCTTCTGTTGAAAAAAAGTTTAAGAATACCTATATCATATCATTATAGGTGGTCTAATAACTACAGATGTAAATAATTTCAAATAAAAATCTCCAAAATAATGGAAGTAAAGTTACTTTGAAATTAGTCATTGTAGTTATCAAAGACCATTCATACAATGGGACTCCATTAGAAAATAGAAAATACTTACTAAAAGGAAACATTTATTAACATATATTTTCACAATTAGTATAATAAAATTTAAGGCATAAGAAACATAGATTGCTTAAATCTTCTAGGTCTCAAAATCTCCAGAAACTATTACAACTCAGAATATTTTGCCTGGACCTTTTCGTTAGTTTTTAATTTTCATAAGAATCCTCCACTGAGCCCTATTATTTGTTTCTACAAAATCAAACCCTCATTAATGTGCCTTTTCTCTAGCATAGCTCGAACCTTATTCTTGGAGGCTATGCATTTTGTGTTTGTGATTGTTAGGAAAGATGAGAGGAGAGATTGCTGTACCAAGTCAGTCCATAGGAAGATGGAAGATGGAGCTACGGAAGATGGAAGATGGAAGATGGAGCTACAGTATATCTCACACAGTCGCACACACGAACAGGCCAACCATTAGAAGAAGAGAGAGAACCGGAAGTAAGAGCAAGAGAGACACATGGAATCCTGTGAAGGTAACACCCACTCAGGTGGGACCCATCTACTAACACCCCCCTCAAACTCAAGGCGGATCAATCGTCTTGAGTTTGGATAAAAGAAAAGAATGCTGATCACGTGTCTGAGCTTTGGTGAAGAAGTCAACCACCTGCAACTCAGAAGGGAGGAATGCAGAGAAATCGTCCGATCACGAAAAGAGCACCGTGTAAAATGAGTATCAACACCAATGTGCTTCGTCAACTCACGCTTGACCGGATCAGTAGCAATCTAAAGGGCACCTGTGCTATCATAGTGAAAAGGAGTGGGACCATCAATGTGAATACCAAGATCCTGAAGTAACCAGCGTAGCTAGATGATCTCCTGAGTAGTAAAAGCAAGGGCGCGAAGCTCAGCCTCAACACTAGAACGGGCAACAGTAGTCTGTTTCTTGGTCTTCCAAACAATAAGAGAAGAGCCAAGAAATATGCAATAACCAGAAAGAAAGTGTCGATCATCTGGATCACTCGCCCAAGTAGCATCTGAGTAGGCCTGTAGCTGAAGAGATGACTGTTGAGAATAGAATAGGCAGCGAGAGGCAGTACCACGCAAGTAACGTAAAACCCGAAGCAGATGTGCATAATGCACAGAAGTAGGAGAGCCCACAAACTGACTGAGGATATGCACGGCATGAGAAATAATATCTGGACGAGTGACAGCAAGATAGACCAGGCTACCCACCAAATGATGATAACGGGTAGGGTATGGTAAAGGTATCCCATCAGAGGCTCGAAGCTGTAAGTGAAGCTCCATCGGTGTGGCAGCAGTATGAGTGTCTGTAAGACCAAAACGAGCAAATAGATCTAGAATGTAGCGCTGCTGAGACAGACGAAACCCATCAGGATGAGCAGTAATCTCAATGCTCAAGAAGTAGTGCAGTGGGCCAAGATCTGTCATCAGAAAAGTCTCATACAGCTTCTGCTTCACAAAGGCAATGTGAGCAGAATCATCACCAGTGAGGATCATATCATCAACATAGAGAAGCAACACTGTCCGACCCTGGGAAGAAGAGTGAGTGAACAAGGTTGGGTCATAAATGCTCGCTGTGAAACCTGCTGCCTCAAGAACAGTACTGAAACGCTCAAACCAGGCACGGGGTGCCTGCTTGAGACCATAGAGAGCACGCCGAAGGCGACAGACCATCCCTGGAGAAGTCGGAAGGCCAAGAGGAGGTGTCATGTAAACCTCGTCATGTAAGTCACTGTGAAGAAAAGCATTCTTTACATCTAGCTGATTGAGAGTCCAACCACGAACAGCAGCCACAATAACGAAGGTGCGGACTGTGTGCATATGAGCAACAGGAGCAAAGGTCTCCTCATAGTCCCGTCCATGCTCCTGCTGAAACCCATGAGCCACCAGACGCGCTTTGTAGCGCTCAATAGACCCATCGGATCAAGTCTTCACCTTGTAGATCCATCTACAGGTGATCGGGATAGCATACTCAGGAAGAGAAACAAGATTCCAAGCCTGAGTACGGGCCAAAGCATCAAGCTCCTCTGTTATGGCAGCGTGCCACTCAGGTAACTGAACTGCCTCCCTGTAGGTACTTGGCTCATGAACTCCAGAGAAACTTGTACTAGCTGCAGCAAAACGGTGAGGGGGAGCCAAAGTGGAACGATCACGAAGAGAGTATGTGTGAGAAGGTACTTCAGTGACCGGATCATCAGCAGGAGAAGAGACAGGAGAAACCGTACCAGGTGGTGCCGCAACAGGAGCTCTAAGTCGGCGACTATAACGAAACTGGATAGGAGGATAAGCAGGAGGAAGAACGGGAGGAAGAGGAGTGGACTCATCAAACCCAGGAGGATGAATAGGAGGAAGAGGAGTGGACTCAGCAGACACAGGGGAAACAACTGGTGGAGGTGAATGAGAAGATAGAGTAGCGGACTCCTCAGAAGAAGCTGGAAAAAGAAAAGATAAGGAGACAGAGGGAGAGGAAGATACAGTAGAGGAAGGAGAAGCATAGAAGGGGGTAGACTCATCGAAGGTGACATCTCGAGAGATATGCACTCTCCGAGCAACTGGATCATAACAACGATACCCTTTATGCTCTAGACTATAACCAAGGAAAACACAGGGGGCTGACTGGGCGGTAAGCTTTGTCCGCTCCCGTGGAGGGAGCAAAACAAAGCAGCAACATCCAAAGACACGAAGATGATCGTAGCTAGGAGGAGTACCGTAAAGACACTCACCCGGGCTACAACCATGATAAAGAGAGGAGGGCTGCAGGTTAATAAGATAAACTGCAGTACTAACGGCATCGGCCCAAAAGTGGGGAGGAACAAAGGCCCCTAAAAGAAGAGCACAAGCAGTCTCCAAGATATGGCGATGCTTTCGCTCAGCGACCCCGTTCTGAGCATGAGCCCCAGGGCAGGATAGCTGAGGCAAGGTGCCCTCAGAGGAAAGAAGCGGGAGGAAAGCATGGGAAGTGTATTCCCCTCCTGAATCAGACCGAAAGGTCTTGATAGAGGTAGAGAATTGAGTGTGAACCATAGCAACAAAGGCACGATAGATGTGAACTAACTGACTGCGATGATGCATGAAATAAACCCAAGTAAAGCGAGTGCAATCATCTACAAACAAAACATAGTATATATTGCCACCTTTGGAAATAAAAGGAGCAGGACCCCATACATCAGAGTGAACGAGATCAAAGGGAGCAAAAGATCGAGACTGACTCGACGGGTAGGGTAACTGTAGTTGTTTACCAAGTTTGCAACCACAACATATAATATCAGACTTAGGAGAGACAGCTCCTAAGGAACCACTACTGACTAATGAAGACAAACGAGAAGGATAGAGATGACCTAGGCGATGATGCGACTTATGAAAGTCCAAAACAGAAACATGACAGTGTGAGATCGGTGTAGAGGAAGACGGAAGACGAAGAGACTCCAGAGTGTACACCCCACTATGGCGTCGGCCAACTCCAATCACTGCTCTGCTATGATCCTGCACACGACAAGAAGTACGATCAAATACAACCTGACAGTCAAAGTCAGTGAGCTGGCTAACAGATATAAGATTCATAGAAAGACGGGGAACATGGGAAACAGAGGGGACAGAGAAAGAACTAGTGGTAACGTGACCAATGGAAGATACAGGTAGTGGGGTGCCATCAGCAATACGAATACGGGTGATATGTGGAGCGGGGCGACAATGAGTAAGGTGAGTGGCATCAGAAGTCATATGAAGCGACACACAAGAATCCAGGAGCCATTGAGGACAGGGAGTACTTGAGAGAAGCAGAAGGAGTAACCTGAGCAGAGGTAGCATGACCCATATAAGAGGTATCCATCAGCTGAGACCGCTGAAAGCGCTGAAATAGCTGAAAGCACCGAAACAAAGCAAACACATCCTGATCCTCTGGAGTCAGCTGCATTGGAGAGCAGGATCGTTGCATTAGAGTCATCTTGTCCAACCAGCCAGATTCAATCAACAGCTCCGCGTAAGATTCTAACTTGAGTCAGTCTTTCACAACTAATTGCTTCTCCAGAAGCAGGACACCATTTTCATTATCATCAATAAGAGAATGTGCTCCCAAAGTAACAAAGGAGGCAAAGAAGAAGGAAAAGAAGCAGGCAGGAGGTTGCCGTCAGTGTGGGAGATGAGGAGTAGGTGCGCACATAGGGTGGCTTGCGTGTGCACAGGAGGAGGAGGTCGTCGGGGCATCACACGAGGTCGCCGGGAGGAGGAAGATTTAGGAGAGAGAGCAAGCCCTAGATTGGCTTCGGGTCACGCACAAGAAGGGTCGCCACAGGGAGAAGAAGGGTGATCGATAGTTCTGATACCATGTTAGGAAAGATGAGAGGAGAGATTGCTGTACCAAGTCACTCTATAGGAAGATGGAAGATGGAGCTATGGAAGATGGAAGATGGAAGATGGAGCTACAATAGATCTCACACAGCCGCACACACGAACAGGCCAACCATCAGAAGAAGAGAGAGAACCGGAAGTAAGAGCAAGAGAGACACTGTAAATGTAACACCCACTCAAGTGGGACCCATCTGCTAACAGTGATATGTTGGAAAATTGACCTGTTATGTTGATAATGTTGTTTATTGCACATACTTAAACATTAGGCATGTTCTAATTTGATTATATGCCATTATATATACTACTCATTTCAAACTATCATAAAGAAAACTTCCCTTATTTTGTTGATCTGAATGAATGCAGCCGCAACTATATATTGGACGAGGGATGCAGGAAAGCCAAGTATCTCTCTTAAAGTAATTTATTTAATTATTTGTTGAACAATTTTAGTATCATAAGCATTTTATTATCATGCATGTCACTCTACATACGAATTTCAGGTATACAATCTTCTGGCTTATTCTACTATCAAGCAAAATTTTGTTCAGCTATCATTTTGAGGTAATTAAATCTTATCAATTGGTATGCACATACATGTTCATGTAATATTTAGCATTTACATTATGCAAGATTGCCACTTGGCTGCTGTTGCTTTGATCAAAACACTGAATGGTCACCCTGAGTATGTTCAAGCAAAGAAACCCGCAAAAAAAAAGTAGACAGATTTAAATTTATTAGACAACTTTAGTTTTTCTACCCATTCAATTTTCATGTGTGTTATCCATTGACAGCCATCCCTCCATGAAATTCTCTTTTCTAAAACTTTTTCAACCTCTATTTTCATTAAGAATTAGAATAATCTTTTTAACTTTTGACATCATGGCAACCTCTCTTTCACATGTGGATTAGTGACCATGGTCATGGCAAAGTAAATAAATAAATTAGCCCTTTTGGATCTTACTAAACTTGAACTGAACATTCATGCTCATTTTGCATGGAATGCTCTATATTCCAGACAGGATACATCATTTGAGTTTTTGGATTGCAAAGCTAGAAAGTGCAATGTATATATGAGAAGCCCTGATAAAAAAATAGGGATATCAGATTAGATAGAACTTTGGGATGTAAACTCGAGGCTATTCTTTTAACACCAAGTTTATTTGCAACCATTACAACTTTCTATTTTCTCAACAAATGTACAAGAATGATCTATATGGATTAATAAATGAAATACTTGCATGTAGCTTCACTATTGAAATGCGTATAAATGGACAGAATTCATACTAGAGTTCACTATTCTAATAATTTATCTAATTCAAGAACCCATCATAATTACTGATAATACACTATTCTCATGAATGGATAATTTATTAAATATTGATTTTTTTTATTTTATTTATAGGAGTAATATGAAAGCCTGTGTTAACTAAATGATATGTATCATTCAAAATGGCTACAAATCAAAAGTTACAGATTTGGGAGGTTTGTTGCCTGTTTAATGTAATACAAGAATTTGATACCTTTCGAAGAATCAAAATAAGAAAAATAAAAATTAGAATTTTCTATATCAAACAAATCTTAATGCATGTGTTTAATTTGTGCTGAGCAAGATTAATGGTCAGGATTATCAATTTAGTGGTTTGTAGCATACTTATTATATTTTCTAATATTAAGGACTATTTGTTTTTTAATCTCTTTATTGATATGCAAAGGATAAAAATGTAATTTTTCATGTAATTTGAATGTGAAATATCTAATTGAATCTTCAATTGTGATGTAAAAGTAAACTTGTAGGTTTTTACGTAATCAGGTTCTTGTTTAATTATTTGCTTGAGGTATTGCTTAATGAGAAGAGAGAGATGAGAAAATGTGGGGATTATTTAACTTTATTGAGTATTACCACTCACTAAACAACTAGTTATAAGCTATTAAGAATGTCATGAGAACATTATTCAAACACAAATAATGCAGAGATAATGATAAAATAGTGTGGGTTAAACTCTAACAACACAAGATTAGCCTCTTCTACATTACTTTATCCTAAAGTGAGTTAAGATCTATGGTAATTTTCCTAATGAATTAGGGTACTCTTGCCAAACTTGCTCTTCGTGGAATAGAAGTTAAAGCAATCATTTTCAGCATTTCATATGTTTTGTTAGGAGATTGGCTTGTGGCAAGGTGTAATTCTTATTTTTTATAAGACCTGTCCAATTTATCTATATTCATGTTATGTAGTTTATCTTCATGATTTTTCCTCTTGGGCACTATATATGACTGTGTTGACTTGGTTTATTAATGACTCACAGATAAAACCTGTTGTAGAATCAACAAAGCAAATAGTAAAAATTAGTGTGAATAACTACGAATGGCATGAACTATTTCCTCAAGGTGAATTTGTCTTCTTGTCTGCTGGCATTTTGTAAATTTTGGGAAGATTCACTTAAATTAACTTCAAATATCTTTCTTCAGTCAAAAACAATGCTGGTGCGATTCTTGCTGTTTGGGCTCCCATTATCCTGGTGAGGGTTATTTTTTGGATGAATATTATCGCTTCTACCAAAGATTTTGCTTTTCTGGCTTTTTTATGTATAGTGCAATATATAGTGCAATATGTGGAGTATCTTAGATTTGAGTGTACCCTTTTTTCTTCATGATCTGAGTCAGGTATATTTTATGGATACACAAATATGGTATTCTATCTTCTGTACAATTTTTGGAGGAGTTTATGGTATATTTCATCATCTTGGAGAGGTTAGATTCCATTTCTATTTTTTTCAAGTAACTGCATGCTTAAGTTACATTTGAGCAATAAGTACACAATTGCTAATGGTATGAGCTGTAATTGTTTAGATACGTACAATGGGAATGGTGAAAAGCCGTTTCCACACCTTACCTTCTGTGTTTGCCATGCACCTTGTTCCTCCCATTTCGCATAAGAAGAGAAAAAAGTGCTTCAATAGGTTCTTGAAGAACAAAATTTTCAAGGTGAATGCTTTTTTTCATATTTTATAGAAAGACAATTTCCATGCATCAAGGATCTAGCTTCCACTTGTTAAATAATTTTTTTATTTATTATTATTTTATCTTAGGATTCAGAAATTGGAAGGAATGATCTTGTTAAGTTTGCGTTAGTATGGAATAATATCATCTGCAGCTTTCGTTCAGAGGACTTAATCAGTAACAAGTATGTATTAACTTCTCACTCATGAAATAGGTTGTAATCAGGAAAATTAATATGAAGTCCTTGCTGTTAGGGAGATGGACTTGATGATGATGCCACTCTCATTAGACTTGAGTTCTAGTTCTGTCAGGTGGCCCTTATTTCTTCTGGCAACGAAGGTTGTACCATATTTTATTATCACTAGCATCCATCTCTATGTTCTTAAATCTGTTCTGCAGAAACCTTTCATATGTCATCATTTTCTTTCCTTTTTGTATTTTTTTGGTGATGTCCTCTCTACATTAGTTTGCAACTGCAATCAACATGGGTAAAGATTTTGTTGGAACATATGAGCAACTACACAGAAAAGTCGAAAAAGACAAGTACATGTCTTCTGCTATCAAAGAATGCTATCACTCTTTGAAGCATATCCTCAATGATCTTGTTGTTGGCGAACTAGAAAAAAGGTAGATATCTTTTAGCTTTACAGTTATAATTTGTGATTAAAAGGTCTTTCTGATCAAATCTTTAGTTTCAATCATGAATGGCAGTCTTGTCCTCATATTTGTCATCATTATAATATTCCACGAGTAGTTTTACAGGGTCATTGGTGCCGTTTTTGTTGAAGTTGACACAAGCATTAGAAGCTCTAGCCTTCTTCAAGATTTTAACTTGCATGAGTTACCTGCTCTTCGTGACAGATTAGTACTTTTGGTCAAGATCCTGGTAATTAAAATGTGCTGGTCCCCTATATTTGTTTATCTATTGATCGACTTATGCTTCACTATGGAAGGATTTAACCTTGTCATGTATATTCTTTGTCAAGTTTGAGAACAAGGAAGCTCTGCGAGATGATGTAACTATTTTACTCCAAGATATTCTCGAGGTGTTCATCAAAGATGTTATGAATCATGGGCATAGGTAAGATGAAGCAGCCTTATTTTCTTTAAAACTAACATTGCGTGCAGTCTCTAACAAAGTCCATGACCTGCAGAATACTGGGTTTGATAAATGGTTCACAAATTCTTGAGCAGACTAATGATGTCAAATTTAATGACCATCCACCAGAGTTGTTTACATCAAATGCTCCCGAACCTGCTATATGTTTCCCATTGCCTAATTTTAGCACATTGAAGGAAAAGGTGATGAGCTAACATAAGATTATATCAAGTACTTATCTTCTTTAACTCATAAAGTGATCCATTGCAGATCAAGCGTTTGTTTCTGTTGCTCACTGTCAAGGATACAGCTATGAATATTCCAACTAATTTGGAGGCTCGACGCCGTATTTCCTTCTTTGCGACCTCCCTTTTCATGGATATGCCTGCTGCACCTAAAGTTCGAAATATGTTATCTTTCAGGTGATAATAGAAAGTTCTGGCCTTCTTCCAACACAGATTAATGAGTGAAATTCTTTGTTTCATTTTCATTAAGTTCCAGTTTATAGGAAACAGTTGTGATTATTAATTCTGAAAGCAAATTTTCATTTATGTAGGAGTATGATTTCTTTCAATAGCTTATTCTCTTTCCTCTCAATCG
Source organism: Dioscorea zingiberensis (assembly GCA_026586065.1). Classification (NCBI taxonomy): domain Eukaryota; kingdom Viridiplantae; phylum Streptophyta; class Magnoliopsida; order Dioscoreales; family Dioscoreaceae; genus Dioscorea; species Dioscorea zingiberensis. The sequence continues at coordinate 16,303,717 of CM048826.1, read as the reverse complement.
AAGTATATAATTTCTTGTAAATCCTCGACGATTCACCAAGTTATAACATAAATGCAGCTTCTTCTTAGAATTAGTGTTAATAATTTAAGATAATTTCCCACAGTTTTTTGTATAACAGTGTGGATCTGCAAATTTCATTTGCAAGAACTAGTCTATGATTTTATGGGAATGTGTATTCATCTCATAGTGTCCAAGCACATACTGTATAAATGTTCTCATCAACACCTGGAAATCAAATACTAGTAGTTAACTTTCTATATCCCTTCATACAGTATTAGTAAAAATTTTCTCAGGATTTTTTTATCATTTAATCGTGCTGTTTTCATAATGATAAGAGTGTATAACTACTTCAATTTTATTTTGCCTAGATGAGCCAGAAGTTTGGAACTGTGTGCATGTTCTGTTATAAGATCAATTTAATTGGGCACTTGAGGATAAATCACAATCTTATTAAAACTCAATAACTTGATTGAGTGGTTGTTCCAATTTATTGTTTCTTAATCACTTTGATTAGTAGTGTATTCGCTGGCGTTCAATCTTAATTAAGTTCTAAACGAGTCATGTTGAAGCTAGCATTATGACTCCATACTATATGGAAGAAGTCAAATTTTCGGAAGAAGAGCTTCATTCAAGTCAGGATGGGGCATCCATTCTTTCCTACATGCAGAAAATATATCCAGGTAAACTGAAATAGTACTGATAATTAAATTTCAAACAATTCATTTTCCTTGGATGCTTAGTATATTGGTGTTGTCGTCATATGGGAGCTTTGTAGCATCGTGCTGCCCTTTGTTTAGTATATTGGTGTCTTCTTTATATCAGATGAATGGAAAAACTTCCTAGAACGTTTCGATTCTGATGTTTCAAATGAAGAGAGTGGATATTGGGCTTCTTTCCGTGGACAAACACTAAGCCGTACAGGTAAAGATGAGGGTTGCAACTTTTAATGAAGTGCTGATTATTATAGTTATATGCTACTTTATCCAAAATCTAACACTGTTTTTGTTTTATTTTTTGAACTTTTGACATTTCTAGTTAGAGGGATGATGTATTATATGAAAGCATTAAGGTGGCAGGCGTTTTTAGACATGGCTAGCGATCAAGGTGAGTACCATATGAAACGTAATTAGTCCTGTAATTCCTCCCTTATCAGACCTCCACCACATCTGAATCACAAAAAATAAAAAAAATAAAAAAAAGGAAAGACAGGAAGAAGAAAAGAAAAGAAATATCCCAAATAAATCCACTCAAGTCATTTGCCTAAATCAAATGCAAGTGCATGGTACTTTAATTGCTGTTCCTAGTTAAGTTGAAAGACCTAGATCTGATGTTTCTAGCATAAAAGTTTTTGTTGAATTAAATTTTTTTTCAGGTTTTACTTTCTATGAAAGTATTTGATCTATTCAATTTGGAATCCTTATCTTCACATGATAACTTTTCTCTCACCAGAAATTGTTGAAAGACATGATGCTGTTGAAAGAGAACATAGTAAGAAAAGTAATCGACAGTATTCATTGACAGCTCAACTAGATGCACTAGTGGATATGAAATTCACATATGTCATCTCTTGTCAAATGTTTGGAGAACAAAAGTCTTCTGGTGATCCACATGCCCAAGATATCATTGATTTGATGATAAGGTAGCTTATTGCAAATACTATGGTGACCAAATTTTGATAAACTAAATTTTTCATACTTTTACACCCTCCTAATTTGAAGGTATCCATATCTTCGTGTTGCCTATATTGAAGAAAATGAAGTCCTAGATAATAAACCTGATAAGGTTTATTTTTCAGTTCTAGTTAAAGCAGGAAACAATCTGGATCAGGTAATCCTCTACTATTATGGAATCATGTTCTTTTCATACTTTTAGAGAGTTATTTCTCCATAGATTCAATTCTTCAGAAATAAATTCTATACTATCATAGAATGGAATTTGAATTGAAACTTTATTTTTCATATTTCATCTATTATGAATGAATAGATAGCCATTAAGTGCCACTACATGCTTGATTACTTGGTTGAAAGCACTCAATTTAGCAGAAAAGTTTTAAACCTGAAACAACTTAATGCTGATTTTTGGAACGTATGAATCATGTGATAATATATCAAGAGCCAAGGTAAGATTTACTTAGATAAAATCAAAATCAATTGATGATTTATTTGGCTTTTAAAGATAGATTCAAAACCTATTAGATGGCTGCAAGTTATTTCATCCATTAGAGACCATGTGACTAAAAGCGGATGAGCTTGTAAGATAGAAAGGTTACCATGAAATGCACATTATCCACAAATTAATGAGTTAGATGCAAGCTCAATGAAGTAGCTTATTGTTCATAATAAAGAGCAATTAGGAACACTAACAAGTTAAATATAAAATACCAGCAAAGCATAATAAATTAATAATTCAACCTTAGGATCCAACAACTGGGGCTCGTACTCAAAATCCATGGAGTTCAGTTTGATCCATATCATCTAAGTGCTGAAAAAAATCACATATTTAAACAACTTCGTATGCATTCATTTAAATGGCCACAAAGTGAATTCATTTTAAAATGAAAACATGCAGAAATTAGTAAAATATCTACTTCCATACATTAACATAATTCAATTGAGAACTTATTTAGTTTAACTGATACTACAAATGATTTTTTTTACAAAATTAAACCTAATTAGCTTGAGCATCTTATTCCCATCAACTGGTAAACCCTATAAAAGCACAAGATACACAGATACATCATTTCCTTACAGAGTGAGATTCGCATATACCCTTGTGTTACTTTTATCTGCAAGCTGCAAGTAATAACCTCTGAAATTACCATAATGTCTTTGAAAATATTCTCTGAAAAGAAGTGTCTAAACTTCATTTTATACACACGCACTATTTGCTATTTGGTGGGAATGATTAAAAGCAAGTCACAAATACGGCCGCTCAATTATCTCAAAAATATACCCAACTGTACTAACCGTATTTTTTTGTAAATTTACCACCTAATCATCCAAAACGTAGGATAGATAGGTAGAAAGATCACTCAATACAACAAATGAAGGATATGAAATCGAAACAAATATAGATTAGGCTCATGTAATGATAGAGCACTGAATGGAGGGAAGGTGAAAGTGTATATGTAGGAGTATTATGTTCACAAGAGTATGCTTGCTAAGAAACAGTATACATGCAATTTTTTTGCACCATAGAGGATGTACAAGAGAGTAATGTTAAAATACATGTTATTAATTGTAAACTCATGGTACTCATTGCTGACAATCAACACCCTTACCAGATTACCAATATGGCATGTTCTGTCCTCATTAAAATTTTACAGCTAAGAAGAACCACCCATGTGTTTTATCGAAACTTGATCAATTATTTCGATATTTGTTTTAGTTAGTTATACGCCTCTAATTTTTATAGTTTCAACACAAATAGGAAGTTTACCGTATCAAGCTTCCGGGTCCTCCTATCATTGGAGAAGGCAAACCTGAGAACCAAAACCATGCAATAATTTTCACCCGCGGCGAAGTTCTTCAAACAATCGACATGAATCAAGTACATTCTGTGTTTATTATTACAATGCCTTTGGTTTCAATTACTGTTCCCATGAACTTAACTGTTGTTGCTTCAGGACAATTATCTGGAAGAAACATTTAAAATGAGAAATATCCTGCAAGAGTTTCTTGGAGATCATGGAGAGCAAACTCCAACTATAGTTGGCCTTAGAGAACACATATTCACTGGAAGGTTTGGCAAAAATTTTAATCTATCTTTTACTTTCAAAAACCTGTTGCTTTTATTCTCTAACACTTCTTTTTCTTTTCTCCTCCATTTCATCATAGTGTTTCATCTCTTGCCGGATTCATGTCCTCTCAAGAAACTAGTTTTGTAACCATTGGACAAAGGTTCCTTGCAGACCCCCTTAGGTAAGAGGATGTATTTCCATAGATTTAGAATTGGTGCTGCCAATAAATACAAGTAAATGGCTTTATAGCTGCTGTGATATTACCGAATTTGAATTCCATCTTCAGATGGTTAAATTTACTCTCACCTTGCCAAAATTTGTTTGAATTCATTTTGCAATGATAAGATTATGTACTGAAAGGAAGATTCTTATATTTTCATTTAACATCATCCCTTTTCACTTTGCATTTTCTAGGGTGCGTTTTCACTATGGCCATCCAGATCTATTTGATAGGGTGTTTCATCTGACCAGAGGTGGAATAAGCAAAGCATCAAAAACCATCAATTTGAGTGAGGATGTATTTGCTGGTAGGAGAAAGTCTTGTGAATTTAGTTGGTTAAATTTAATGGTACAGTGACAGTTTTTCGACTTTATACAGGATTTAATTCCACCTTAAGACAGGGTTATGTAACTTACAAGGAATACATGCAAGTTGGCAAGGGACGCGATGTAGGTCTAAACCAAATATCAAAGTTTGAAGCAAAAGTAGCAAATGGGAATAGTGAACAAACTCTTAGCCGCGACATTTACCGCCTGGGGCGGCGTTTTGACTTTTTCAGAATGCTTTCTTGTTATTTCACAACAGTTGGGTTTTACGTCAATAGCTTCGTATGTTAAAAATCTCTTTGTCATCTCCTATTAGATATGTGATTATGTAGTCCAACTGTTTCAGATTGCAATATTGCATAAACTTAAAAATAGAAGCTGTTGTTCCTGAAGCAAATACTGGTTTAGTTGCAACTTCAAAGTTTTTTTCTTCCTTTCATTTAGTTCTTGCTTTGTCAAGGAAGAAAAAGTGCTTTTTCACTTGCATAATTCAATTCAAATATAGAGGACTATTTTTTCATATTTATGAAATATTCTTTCATATAAACTTTTAATTGAGGAATGGAAATTTCTTTGTTCATTGTGACTTACTTTTGCTTGGAATTTTGCAGATATCAATACTTGGTGTTTATGTATTTCTCTATGGCCAGCTCTACTTGGTCCTTAGTGGAGTTGAGAAGGCACTCATTGATGAAGCACGGACGCAAAACATCAAGTCCTTAGAAACAGCTCTTGCCTCACAGTCCTTCCTCCAACTTGGACTTCTGACAGGATTACCAATGTTTATGGAGCTTGGTCTAGAGAAAGGATTTCGAACAGCATTGAGTGATTTCATACTCATGCAACTGCAGCTGGCTTCTGTCTTCTTTACATTCTCCCTTGGAACAAAGGCACACTATTTTGGTCGAACAATCCTTCATGGTGGTGCCAAATATAGGCCTACTGGTCGCAAATTTGTGGTTTTCCATGCAAGCTTTTCTGAGAACTACCAATTATATTCACGCAGCCACTTTGTCAAAGGATTTGAGATGCTTTTCCTCTTAACTGTCTACAATATGTTCAGAAGGTCTTATGAGAGTAGCATCGCTTATCTGTTTGCCACATACTCGATATGGTTCATGACTTTTACTTGGTTGTTCGCTCCATTTCTGTTCAATCCCTCTGGATTTGCCTGGCGGAAGATTGTTGAAGACTGGAAAGACTGGAACAAGTGGATGAAGAATCAAGGTGGGATTGGTGTGCAACCCGATAAAAGTTGGGAGTCATGGTGGAATGAGGAGCAAGCACATCTAAGGCATTCTGGACCGACCTCAAGGATACTTGAAATACTCCTCTCACTCAGATTCTTCATTTATCAATATGGTCTAGTTTATCACCTTGATATAGCCCAAGAAAACAAAAACTTCTTAGTCTATGTGCTTTCATGGGTTGTGATTATTGCCATCTTCGTACTAGTCAAGGTACATTGTGCGTTCATTATTTTATTTTATTTTATTTTATTTTATGATAACAAGATCTCTGTTCATTCTTTCTCAACATATTTTGAGGATTTCATACTTGATCATGTGGCAGGCAGTTGATAAGGGGCGTGAACAATTTAGTGCACGTTTTCATCTCCTGTTCAGGCTTTTCAAAGTGATTCTATTCCTCGGCAATCTAGCATGCATCGTAACTCTTTCAAGCATTTGCCAACTCTCTATGATGGATTTAGTCATTTGTTGTCTTGCATTCATCCCCACTGGTTGGGGGTTGTTGCTGGTAGGTTTGACCTGATATACTAATTTCTGAAACGTCTTCACGAGTGTCTTTACTTGATCTGTATTTCAAATTTATTTTTTTCAGATTTCACAAGTCCTGAGGTTCAAGATAGAACATTATTGGATATGGGACTCTATCCAAGTCATTGCCCAAGCCTATGACTATGCAATGGGCAGTTTGATTTTTGCTTTGATAGCAGCGCTGGCATGGATGCCTGTCGTATCAGCAATACAAACTCGTGTTCTTTTCAACCAGGCATTTAACCGGCAATTGCAGATACAACCGATCCTTGCTTGGAAAAGTAAGAAAGGGTAGATTTATGTATTTTGTACTCCAAACAAATCATGGATCATGCCATTCTTGAAATGAAAATATATTAATTAATACCTGATGATTTTCTTTGTATTCCCTTAAGACATGTAATGATGTGTGCCTAAAAACAATAGGATATCTATATGGCAGATACTGAGATACATAACCTGAGAATTTGAGATCATACAGCACACGGAGAAGTAGTGACTTGATAGTATAGAGAAGGATGAAAAGAGCTTTTAATCTAATCCCTCCTTTTATCCTTTTAGCAGCTGAATGATGTAGTTTTTGATACGAAGAGAATCAACATATGCGGGCCAATTATCTTTAATACTTATTTTATTCAAAATAAGAGGAGAAAACATTAGTCAAAATTTTTCCTTAATATTCTTTTCTTTCCCTTCTTTTATGATTTGACTGGAGCAAAAATTTTCCATCTTCATGCTTCTCTCTCATCCTTGACAACACCAGATGTGGTGGTTTTTGGCAAGCATTCTTTATCTTCAGTGAAATGTTAAAACCTGACCACGTGCTCCTAAGTCTCCTCAAGGCTAGATTTGCATTGGAGGGTAGTGTCCGGACCTCTCTTATAGCCATGTACTCTACTTCTGCATTCTTTGAACTTGCTCATGGATGTTCAAGGAGCCGTCAGTTTATGAAACCCTATCATCACAATTTATGTCTCGACATTGGTCACTAGGTCCTTGCATTATCAGTGCCTGTGCATCTGCTGATGAGATTGGGATTGGGAAGATTTCAAATCCAAGAATTATCAAAGATGCAACACATGAGAACAATGCTGCCCAATTCTCCCATTATCACGTATTCAAAGTACGTTGGTCTTGACACTGCCAACAAGGTTTCTCAGAATAAGGACCGAAAAAAACCATGGTATCATGGAATATGATGATTGGAGGGTTTGGGCAGAATGAAGAGGTCAAAATGTGCCCTAGAAAATCGACAAAATTTGATTTGCAAATGTTTTTGAGGCCAAACTTAATAACATTTCTTAATGTGTTAAAGTTCAGTTTTCAGCATTGAAACAGATGAAAGAGATGCATGTGCAGATGATTAAGTCAGAGTGCGAGAGTGAGATAAGCATAGGAAATACCGTAGTTACAAACAATGTATGTGAAGTCTGGTGGTATACTAAAACGAAGGTTGTGGACCTCTGAGTGACTGATGTTTTTGGGCAGATAATTAGTGTTCTACAAACAGGAAGGGCATTACATGAGATCTAAAAATCAAAGGCTAGAGTAGAGTGATCAAGGATACTTAGATATTTAAAGAGTCCTAGCGAGGAACTGAGGATGGAGTCTGGTCATAAACAACATCATAATGGAGTAAACTGAAAATTTTTATAAAGAACTGAAAATGAACTAGGGTAATCAAGGAAATGAGACCTCATCAAGCAGCAATGAAGAAACAAAGCAGTGAATCCTCAGCCATCTCCATGATCATGGCCGATATCTAGTGCCTGCTTCCTCAGCTCCTCGTCTGCCCTCCTCAAGAACTGGTCCCACCCACTCCCTTCACCGGTATCCATGTAATCATACGGCACTGCCGTCTTCAACCCTGGCCGAACTCCCTGCCTCCCCTCGATCACCCGAAACTCCACCCCCTGCTCCCCGAATCCCTCTTCGTCCAGCTCCTCCCATTCAAACATCAACGGTAGCGTGAACGCTCCCCAGGGATTGAAATCGACTACCTTCACTCGCCCGTCACTGGTTAAGTACACGTCGACCGTGTAATCTTCCGATCCGAACCTCTCCCGCACGACCTCGTCGAAGAACCTCTCGATCAATGGCTGAATTTCGTCTTTCCGGTCAGGGAGCACGGGATAGAAGGTGGTGACCTCCCTCTGGGAGATGGCGATCAATCGGCGGCGGCGGACGAAGCAGCGGAACTCCATCTCGAGGCGGAGAGAAGGGTACCATTTACGAAGGGCGAGGTAGAAGGGCGTGGTCGGAGGACCGAGAGAGGCGTCAGAGCAGAAGGTGAGGGCCTGGGAAAGGTCGTGGGAGATGGAATCAGAGGAGCGGAGGAGGAGGGCGATCTCGGAGAAGGAGGTGCAGCGGAGGGAGCCATCGGAGGAGATCCAGGCGGCGTCCTTGGGGGAGCTCCAGTTGAGCTTGGGGAGCACGGCGCCGCCGAGGGCGGCGATGGAGCGATTGACGGCATCCTCGAGGTCGGGGAAGGAAGGGGCGGCATCGGCGGGAGATTGGGAATCGTCATCTGAGTTGGAATCGGAGTTGATGGGGGAGAGTGAGGAGGTGGGATCAATGCGGGCGGTGGTCCGCGGGAGCGGGTCATGACCGGAGGCGGGCCGAGGGAGAAGGAAGCGAGGAGGGTCGGCGGAGGATTGAGGATCAGACTGGCCGAGGAGGTAGCGGATGAAGGGATCGGAGAGGGGATGGCAGTGGGTTTTGATGGTGTAGGGCTTGAACAGTGGGTACCATTCCTGGATTTGGCATCGCAGGAGCTCCGCTTCCTTCATAGCAGCTATCTCCCTCGGCTTCTCTTCTCTGTTATATTGCACAGATTTTTAGTTCTACCAGAATTATCAATTTTTTTGTGGGAGATCAATTTAAAAAAATAAAACTAATAAAAACGAGGGTTTTTTTGTTTACATGCATCTATAAAAATTTGAAATTGTTTAAATATCTCTACTAAAATAATATTTGCTTCTATATCTCTACATATCGACTATTTTTATTTATATACTCCTATGGTTATTTTGTCCATTGATGATGTTAGATGAATGGATGAAATGAAGGCAAATTATCAAACTGGGTTTACTTATATATCCCTCTAAATTTTATTCTTATTTTATAGGTATGAATTATTTCATATAACAAATGATCATTATGAGTTTGCTAATATACCTTACAATTTTTTTAACATATTTTATGGACTTTAAAGTTATTAAAATTATAAATAATCAATATAGATGGGTCATTTGCCAATATAATCATTTGCTAAATATTTTAGTTTTTAGCTTCAGAATCATTTTATTTGTCAAAATGACCCTAAGACTATTATGTCAACTTCAACGCTGCTTAGGATTAAAAAATTTATAGAAAATTTATTAAAGAACTAAATCTGAAGGCGGACAAGATCTCGAGATTGATCAAGCTCAGGCCCTGATAGTAGATAGGTCACTCCATTTGAAAGAAGTCAGTCTCGAATCCATCGCTTTCTCTTATCCACAATGTTCCGAACTTTTTTTTTTCTCTCTTCGATCTATGCGAACAATGTATTTTAGTCATTTGATTGGGGTTTATAAATTAAAATTTATTAAAATGTTGTGTTTTGTTTCTTGAAGAAAGAAGGAAAAAAATGTGCATCTTGTGCCTTTCTAACTTTTTTGTCAAATGTGTATCCTCCTCTGACAATCAACACAAATGAAAATTTTGAGCATTGGGAATATAGCAAAAGTGAAATCTTTGTGAATCTAATTTAAAGAATCAAATTAAAATGATTGTAAGTCTTACTGAAACTAAGAAATGAGAAGAAATGAGGGAAAGTAAGAGTTTAGGCAGCGTTTGGATTGGGGGATTCATTCCTTTACAAAGGGGAATGAATCCCCCCAAGGATAGATACCCCCGTTTGGGTATCCATCAGAAGCTTTGAATCCCCTCCATAGGGGAATCGGAGTCCCCTCTGGAGGGGATTCGCCATTCCTCCCAAATTGGGGAGAATGGCCGAATCCCCCCAATCAAAGTTACTCAAATGCCCTTCATAGACTTCTCAGCTCGCGATCTCTCTTCCGGGATCGCGACTTCTCAGCCCGCGCGTTCCCCAATTTTTCACGCTGTAATCTCTCTTCCGGTGATCTCCTTCGACAGCAATCTTCCTCCCAGTCGCTTCCTCTGCCGCCGTTCACCTCCTCTGGTCGGCCATCTTGAATCCTTTCTCGCTCCCCTTCCGGGAGGTTCCAACGAAGCCCTAATCCCCCTCCCTAAGATCTATTCCAGGTGAATCCTTGTCCCTAATTTCCAACATCATTTTCCATGTAACACCTCTCCTTTGATTTTAATTCTATTGCACTAGATTTTTTTCTTTTTAATCTTGTTTGCACAAAGAGCTAGGATTATTGTTTGTATGCATCCTAGGGTTAGGTTTTGTCTATTGAATAAAAATTGGTAAATTTAGTTGGGTTTTCATGCTGTAATAATAGGTTTTCCTTCATCTTTAAGCAGACACTTATTTTGTATCCTTTATTTATTTTCATGCTGAATTTCATGCTGAATTTCTTGAGAATGACTTCAAGAGTGAATAAGGATTTTTTAGTGGGTTTTCATGTTGTAATTGTATTGTTTTCATTTAACTTAAGCTTGTGATTATCATGTATTAATTTTTCATCTTATAATTCCCTGTTGAATTTCATTGGGTATAATGCACAAGCAATTTGATGTTCAAGGTCTGACAGAAAAATTATAATTCTGAGAGAAAAATACCACACGTGTTACAAATCTCATAATACAAACTGCCACTGATTTAGGATGAAGAACAAGGAACAAAGTTACAAAACATTAACTAGTAACTATAACAATAACAAGGGTATAATATTTCTGAAAGTTATATGAGCTTACAGAAGATTATATTTTCAGTTCTATAATCACATTTGAAGCAAATTTTAGCTACTTTTGTAAAAGTATTTAACACCTCATCTAATACTTGCAAACTCTAGTAGTCTAGATCTACTAATTCACAATTGCTTGGATGCAAGATATTTCTTATAAGATAAAGCATGAACACAGAACCCCAACATAACTTAGGCTAGTCTACTTCATATAGCAAACTATATGAGTTCCCACCTTGTTCGCATGGGCAGGGGTAGAATTGTGCATCAATATAACAAACTGCGATACCCTTCAAATTTCAAGCAGACTCAAGATAATATAGCTTCAACTTCACTTCAGCAAAAATGAAACCAATAATCTACTTTACTCATTACTGACTTTATAATCTCAATCTCTCTCAAATAAGGTTATCATTGCTTGGGAACTGAACTTTGCCTCAAGACTCACTTCTACAATATTTTAAACATTTCCAACAACTGGTTGAAACTTATCAATCGCCTCCAACATTATGATCAGAGAATGTCAATGATTTTATTGGCCAACAAAATTTTTCTTCTGTATTTGTTCTTACTTAAATACATTGGTTTTGACCAATGTGTCTCCTCTTGTTTTTTCTATCCTTCTGTTTTTAAGACTTGACATTGTTTGTTTGTTATAAAATAAATAATCTATACTTATCCGGCTTTCACTTTTTTGCTTCAATTTCCGTTAATTGCATCCTCACATGAACAATGCCATCTAGGAGCTAATGTGTGTATGTGTAATTGTTTTTTTAGATATGGATGACATTGACGAACTTCGGCTATATTTTGTAATATACATGACCTACTTTTACGTGCTAAACTTCATGATCATGGCATGTTCGAAAAAACAACGCAACAACAAAAAAAGAATGATTCGTTGTGATATTGAGTCAACGTCCACTAGGCGTAGCAAACAAGTTGAATTTCTTAACCGGGTGGTTTACGAAAGCGATATTAAATGCATTGATAGACTACGCATGGATCGTCGATGTTTCCACAGTTTATGCCAGTTGATAACGACCTCCGGTGGTTTACGAGGTACGCGAAATGTGATGGTTGAGGAGATGGTCGCAATGTTTTTGAACATTGTAGCATACCATGTAAAAAATAGGGTAATTAAATTTGACTTCGTGCGATCTGCCGAAACCGTAAGTCGTCATTTCCACGCAACTTTGAAGTCAATTATTCGTTGTCACGGTTTTCTACTAAAAAAACCAGAATCTGTACCAGAGGACTCAAATGACCCCAGGTGGAAGTGGTTTAAGGTAAGACCTTAATTTTGTAGGTTTCCATTTTTTTCCCGACATAAGTGGCCAAATATTAATTTTTTTTTTTTGTTTGCCTATCATAGAATTGTCTTGGAGCATTAGATGGAACACATATTAGAGTGAATGTTCCTAAAGCTGATCGACCAAGATATAGAACAAGAAAAGCTGAAATCACAACCAATGTACTTGGCGTATGTAGTCAAGACATGCAATTTATATATGTCTTGTCAAGCTGGGAGGGTTCAGCACATGATGGAGTTCTTAGGGACGCTGTTACGAAGCCTAATGGATGAAAGGTTCCAAGTGGTAAAAATAATTATTTTGGCCTTCTTTATGAAATTATTCTTCACAATGAAATAGTACCTAACACTTAACAAATGTGTGCCTTTTAGGTTTCTATTATTTGGTCAATTCAGGATATACGAATTGTCCCGGCTTTCTTGCACCATTTCGAGGCCAACGATATCACTTGAATTCTTGGCCTGATGGACATCGACCAGTAACACCTGAAGAGTGGTTTAACATGAAGCATGCTAGTGCAAGAAACGTGATCGAGAGGACATTTGGTCTTTTAAAAATTTGTTGGAAGATCTTATCAAGTCCATGTTTCTACAACCTAACCACACAACGGCGTATTATTAATGCTTGTTACACAATTTCATCCGAATGGAGATGGTAGAAGATCTTGTAGAGGACGAGATTGATACTTTGCCTTTGGAGGAAAACACACAAGATGAAATCGATAACATCATAGCCATTGAACCAACTAACAAGTGGAATCAGTTTATGCAAAACATGGCCGTAGACATGTTTAGTGTACTTTGATTATTTTTGAATTGTACTTTGACTATTTTTGAATTGTGGTACTTTGACTATAATGTTTGTTATTTGGATCATTTCTTTAATATGAAGGTGTTGTTTGAGTTTGAATGAATGACAGTTGGTCAGTGAAAACTTTATATAAATGTTGATAATATTATTTCTTTGTTCATCATTGATGGCATTGCTGAATATGCACTTATTTAAAGTAAACTTTATTGTTGTGATTCATTGTGATTATACTCTTCTTGTTTCGTTTAAGCTATATAGAAATGGAATTTGATTTCCATACTATTGCTGCTCAAAAGTAACATTATCTGGAGAAAAACAATACAAATCTGCTTGAATGACAACATTACTGAAATCCCTCCACTAGCCTTGTTGATTTGATGATTAATGTTGTAGAAATGTTATTTCTTTCTTTCAAACTTTTTCCTTGAGACATTGATTTTATATTTAATTTGATGATTAATACTGAAGGTTTTTATAATGTTTTCTAATTGCAAGAATGAATGAAGATACTAGAACGGAAATAGCTTGGCATACCTCCTCTTGTCTTCTTTTTCCTTGAAATATTGATTTGTGGTTAGCTTCGATGATTAAGATTAAAGTTTACAAATTGCAATAATGGAGACAAAACTAGATGAATTATTGTAGTCATTGATTTTCTCATTGAAACATCTACTTCTTATCATTAGGAAACTAATTTTATTTGCAGAAAAACAATTCAAATATGCTTGAATGGAACCATTACTGTAATCCCTCCAGTAGCCTTGTTGATTAGATGATTAATGTTGTAGATTTTTAAAATATTTTCTAATTGCAAGAATGAATAGAGAAGAAACTAGAACTGAATTGCTTTGCATAGAAATGTTATTTCTTTCTTTCAAACTTTTTCCTTGAGACATTGATTTTATATTTAATTTGATGATTAATACTGAAGGTTTTTTATAATGTTTTCTAATTGCAAGAATGAATGAAGATGCTAGAACTGAAATAGCTTGGCATACCTCCTCCTGTCTTCTTTTTCCTTGGAATATTGATTTGTGGTTGGCTTCGATGATTAAGATTGAAGTTTACAAATTGCAACAATGGAGACAAAACTAGATGAATTATTGTAGTTATTGATTTTGTCATTGAAACATCTACTTCTTATCATTAGGAAACTGATTTTAGTTGCAGAAAAACAATTCAAATATGCTTGAATGGCAACATTACTGTAATCCCTCTAGTAGCCTTGTTGATTAGATGATTAATGTTGTAGATTTTTAAAATGTTTTCTAATTGCAAGAATGAATAGAGAAGAAACTAGAATTGAATAGTTTTGCATAGAAATGTTATTTATTTCTTTCAAACTTTTTCCTTTATTCTTAATCTTTGATAAGCAATACGAAAACCAATATGAAGACAATAAAATTAATCTGCTTTCTAACTCATAGTACTCTTGTCCATTTAACTGCAGAAATTAAATGCAGAGATTGAGAAGTTGCTGTGTTTCGTGGTGGCACCAATCAAACATTTAAATTACTTTGATTACGTTTAATCAAGATGAAAACACATTAATATTATTGTACTTTCTCATTTAAATTCCTTTTGTGCTGTGTGGTGTCACTCTCAGTATAGCATGCAATCACATGAATTTTGTGTTCTTGTATATTTTGTGTTCTTGTAATACTATACAAGAACACAATTTCATTTTATACTTGTGTAAGATCTTGCCGTTGTCAATTATCTTAGCACAGGCATGTTCCCTGTTTTATACTCTGATTTAATGACAGCATGTATATATTCTGATTGATTTTTACTGAGTCCAGTTGTATATTAGCACAAGGTTTATCTTAATATTTTGCTGATTTATATTCTGATTTAATGACTGCATGTATTACTGATTGATTTTTACTGAGTCCAGTTGTAGTTTAATTGCCATTTTTCTGATTGCTTCTTTGTGTCATGTTTCATGTTCTCTTTTTGTTATTGTTTTCACTATTATTGTTTTTGATCTTTTATATCCTACAATATGGACTCAAACACACAATATAAGGGCAGGGGACAAAACAAAAGTTTTTGGACGCCCGAAGAAGATAAAGCCCTAGTTGATGCACTGGTTGAGTTGTCCATTGACCCCATGTGAAGAGCTGAAAATGGTTTTAGAGGTGGGTTTCTTATTCAGTTGAAAGGAATGATAAAAGCGAAGATTCCACAAACCCAACTGATGGCCACTCCAAATATCGAATCGAGCGTGAAGCATTTGAGGCAGAAAACCAATGCTATAGGAGATATGCTGCGCTTGAGTGGGTTCGATTGGAATTATGTTGACAGCACTATCACGTGTGAGAAAAGCGCGTATGATGAGTACGTCAAGGTATATATATAACTTCATTTGGTAATTTGTTAATGAATCAAACAAGTTGTTTTAATTTATTAATTTTTCTCCCGTGCAATGCAGACTCATAAGGAAGCAGCTGGTCTATATGGAAAATCGTGGCCATTTTATAATTATCTCGCCCAAGTGTTCACCAAGGACAGGGCATTGGGTAATAATAGTGGTGATATCGGTGATGATGCAACACAAGTTGAACAAGAAATTAACGTTGCAATGGAGGAGAACACTTCTTATTTCTTTTTGTCAACACAAGGACCAAATAAAGTCCCATCACCAATGCCATCTGATAGCAGTGCCTCTAAATATACTATACGCTGAAAGAGAAAAGGACATGATAGGGACCTGATGATGGAGCAAATGTCCGAAAATTTTCAGAATTTTGTAGATATGGTTGGTCCCAAATTTAAATCATTATTCAAGTGCGACCCACAATGTTGAATCTAGCTAAGACAATGCCGAGTCCATTTGCGAAATGTTGAAATCACATCCCGGAATGAAGCAGCCAGTGTAGAAGTTGAAGAAAAGAAAAGATTATTGGGTCAAGTACTTTTGATATTGAAGGGCTGACCGATGATGAAGTAATATTCATGTTGCAAGGCTTGGTAAAAGATGAAGATCAACTTAAAGTTTTTTGGGATCTTCCAAATGATAAAAAGCTCCGATTTTGCCGGGTTTTTCTAAGGAGAATGTCCTATTGCCTGCCTAGTATCTAGATCACATTGGTAAGAATTTAAATTGATGTGCTTTGATCTCTTATGCTTTCTTTCTTCTATTTGGTGCATAGAACTTGGACAATTGCTTGGCACAATTCCTCTTGTTAAATTATGTTTTTCTCTTTGCTTGATAATGATATTTATAATCTCTTTTTTAGCAGGCTGCAGGACTTGATGCTTACCAGATTTTTCGTGCACTCTTCAGAGGGCTGGACCTTTTGATTCAAACTATCGTTTATGTGTTGAATTATGTCCTTTCATGGATTATGAATTGTGTTAAAAATGTTGGGTTTTCCTTTATTTGGATCATGTAATTTCAACTTGTCTCTAGTCAATGTTTGTGCAAAGATAATTTTCTTCAATTGGGTAACTGCTGCAGGTAATGTACCGGTAGTTGATGATAAAACAAAACATGTTTTGTTGTTATATTTTGCAAACAGGTTGTTGGTAATGTATTCTATCGTTTATGTGTTGAATTATGTCCTTTCATGGATTATGAATTGTGTTAAAAATGTTGGGTTTTCCTTTATTTGGATCATGTAATTTGAACTTGTCTCTAGTCAATGTTTGTGCAAAGATAATTTTCTTCAATTGGGTAACTGCTGCAGGTAATGTACCGGTAGTTGATGATAAAACAAAACATGTTTTGTTGTTATATTTTGCAAACAGGCTGTTGGTAATGTATTGTTAGTTGGGATAAAATATTTTCTTGTTATATTTGCAAATAGGCTGCCGGTGAATGAATTGTTGGTTAATGATAAAGGATGAAATGAAAAGTTGTTATATTTGCGAAAAGGCTGATGGTGTTGTATTGTTAGTTGATGATAAAGGATAAAATATTTTGGTGTTATATTTGCAAACAAGCTATTTATGTCATAAATATAATTTAAAAAGAAGAAGAAAAAAAGGAAAAAAAAAACAGAGATATTGTAAAAATATTAATCATATAACTAAATTGGATTATAAAAATATTAATACAACAACAACAACAACAACAACAACAACTAAGCCTTAATACCATTCTAGATGGAGTCGGCTATATGGATTCTCTGTTTTCATGTCGCTCTCAAATATGAAATGAAAAATAAAATAAAATGAAATGAAATAAACTGAAATAAAATGAAATAAAATGAAAAATAAAAATACATAAATAAATAATAACAACAAATAAGTCTATAAGAGATTAGGATGTTAGAAGTAGAACAATATCCCTACAAACAAAGCTAAGCTAATGAAGGAAAACCTTTTAGCCGACTTATTGGTAATCCTATACTATGCGGGGTCAGCTATATGAATTATTTGTCTCTATGTCGCTCTGTTAAAAGCAAGATCCGGCTCAATATCTAACATACGTAGGTCCTTAGACACCACCTCTCTCAACGTAATCCTAGGCCTACCTATACCCTTTTTCTTACCGTCTACAACTAAACTATTGCATTTTCGAACTGGAGCACCTGGGGGTCTCCGGCGTACATGTCCAAACCATCTTAAATGCCCTTCTCGTATTTTATCTTCAATTGGTGCAACATGCACCTTCTGTCGGATGTGTTCATTTCTAATCTTGTCCAATCTTGTATGACCACTCATCCATCTTAACATCCTCATTTCGGCCACATTCATCTTATGCATATGTTGAACTTTTGTTGCCCAACACTCGCTCCCGTATAGCATGGCCGGTCTAATTGCCGTCCTATAAAATTTTCCCTTTATTTTGTTAGGCATCTTTTTATCACATAACACCCCTTGGCACTTCTCCATTTCAACCATCCAGCTTTGATTCTATGGGTTACATCTTCATCTATCATCCCATCATCCTGGAAAATGGAACCTAAATACCTAAAATGGTTAACCTTAGGCACTACCACCCCCTAGTTTCACTTCTCCTTCATCTCTCCTACTTAGACTAAAACTACAGTGCATATATTCTGTCTTACTTCTACTTAACCTAAAGCCTTTATTTTCTAAAGTATTTCTCCATAATTCTAGCTTTTGATTTACTCCATCTCTTGTCTCATCCACTAGGACAACATCATCTGCAAACAACATACACCATGGGATGTCATCTTGGATATAATATGTTAATTCATCCATTACTAGGGTAAACAAGTATGGGCTCAAGGCCGATCCCTGATGTAGACCTACTGTTATAGGAAACTCCTCTGTATCGCCTCCTACTGTTCTCACACTTGTAACCGCTCCCTCATACATATCCTTAATAATATTTATATATTTTACATGAATGTTTTTCCTCTCCAATACCGACCAAAGGACTTATCTTGGTATCCTATCATATGCTTTCTCTAGGTCAATAAAAACCTTATGGAGATCCTTCTTCTTTTCTCTGTAGATCTCCATCAAGTTTCTTAATAGGAAAATAGCTTCTATCGTGGATCTACCTAGCATAAAACCAAATTGGTTCTCTGACACCTTCGTGATATACCTGAGTCGATGCTCTATTACCCTCTCCCAGAGTTTCATCGTATGACTTATTAACTTAATACCATGATAGCTAGTGCAATTTTGAATATCTCCCTTATTCTTATAAATAGGAACCAAAATGCTCTTTCTCCAATCGTCTAGTATTTTCCCCCCTTTTAGGATAGAGTTGAAGAGTTTGGTTAACCATTCTACCCCTACTTCTCCAAGGCACTTCCAAACTTCAATCGGGATACCACCTGGGCCACAAGCTTTACCAGCCTTCATTTTTCCCAGTGCCTCCTTGACTTCGCTAGGCCTGATCTTACGTGTATAGCTAAAGTTCCTTTCTATCGTTGATGCGTAAAAATCCGTAAAGTTATCCTCATGACTTGCATTGAACAAGTGATCAAAGTAGTTTCTCTATCTCTCCTTGATTTCCTATCTCCTGTCAAGACCTGTTGAGACTCATCCTTAATACACTTGATTTCGTTCAAGTCTTTCCCATCTTTATCTCTTAGTCTTGCTATCTTGTATACTTCCTTTTCCCCTTCTCGTGTCCCTAACTTTTGGTATAAATCAGCTAGGGATTTACCTCGGACCTCGCTAATAGCTTTCTTGGCCTCCATTTTTTCCTTTTTATACTTTTCAAAGACTTCTCCATCCTTAGCTGTGGGTAATTTCTTATACCAATGAACCTCTTCATTTCACCACCATGATTCTTGTGGTCGAGGTCCCTGTCCCTTAGAGACCCCTAGGAGCTCACTTCCTATTTTCTCAATAACATTCGACATCTCTTTCCATAAGGTGTTTGCATCATCGTTCACATTTGTGCCTCCTTCTTCCAATATTTTATCCTTAAATGCTAATTGGTTGGTTCCTTTTAACGACTACCATCTAATCCTACTTTGCTTAACCCTCCTTTCTGTTTTTACTATGCCTTTTTTATTCACATCCAACACCACCAACCTATGTTGTGTGGTTAATGCTTCTCCAGGTATAACCTTACAATCTTTACAAATAGATTTATCCCTTCTTCTCGTAACAAGAAAGCCAATTTGGCTACAATTACCCCCATTCTTAAAGGTAATCAAGTGTGATTCTCTTTTCTTAATGCAAGTGTTGGTCAACACCAAATCATGAGCAAAAACAAAATCTAATATAGATTTCCCTTCCTCATTCCTTTTGCCATATCCATAACCTCCATGCACTTACTCGTAGCCATTACTAAGTCTACCTACATGTCCATTAAGATTACCCACAATAAAAAGCTCTTGTTCACTTGGAATCCCTAGAACTACCATATCCAAATCATCCCAAAACTTGATCTTATCTTCTTCTCCTAAGCCTACTTGAGGGCCATACACACTCACTATGTTAATTTTTTTTTCCCAACAATAGCTTCAAATGTATAATCTTGTCTCCTACCCTTTTCACTTCAACCACTTTGTCCTTCATTTTTGGTTCCACAATTATACCCGCACCATTTCTATGTTTATCCCCTCCATAATACAATAATTTATAACCTGTGTTACCAATCTCTCTAGCCTTGTTTCCTATCAACCTAGTCTCTTGAAAACATACTATATCTATCCTCCTCCTTTTTAGAGTGTCAACTAAATCCATAGATTTTCCTGTCAAAGATCCTATATTCCAACTACCAATCCTAATCCTACTCTCATGGACTAACTTCTTTACTCGCACCCATCCACTAAGATGCGAGAACCCTTGCTCATTTAACACCACATCCGGGCGCCGATGTGGCAGGACTAACTTCTTTACTCACACCCGTCCATGATGTGGGAACCCTTGCCTATACTCCATCACACCCGGGCGGCGATGTGATGAAACCCCTTGCACATTTAACACTACATCCGGGTGCCAATGTAGCGCGTGCCTAGGTGAGCACGTCCCAATTGTATATATTAGATAATCCATATCATAAGAGTGACAAAGTTTTACGTTGGCTGTCAACCTACCGCAACCGTCATCCTTTATCCGGGCTTGGGACCGGCTATGCTCGCATAAGCGGATTTATTATAAAAATATTAATCATACAACTAAATTACGATTATAATCATACAACTAAATTGGATAAGTGTAAAAATATTAATCATACAACTAAATTAGATTATAAAAATATTAGTCATAACAACTAAAATCGGATTATAATCAAAGCAATAGGATAAGTGTAAAAAGTAATCATTTTTTATGTAAGGGTATAAGAGTAATTGTATTAAAATCCCCTCTTTTACTTTTCCCATTCCCAATATATTACCTTCCTATTACCTCCCATCCAAACAAAGTAATCATTACTCTTCCTATTCCTTTCCTTTCCATTCCCTTCTCCTTTCCATTCCCTTGCTCACTCCTTTCCTTTCCATTCCCTTTGTCCAAACGCACCCTTAGAATAAGAGAGCCACAAAGTGGGAGTTTAGAGAGAGAAAGTCAAGATTATAGAAAAAAAAAGTGAGGGTAATTATATAATTTTTTTAGCTAGGGTTAAGTTTTAATTATAGTTAACTTTAAAAATCTAATGGTGTCTAACTGTCACGCCCCGACCCGAATCCTGAGACCTCGAGCACGCACACAGACCGGCCATACCCAAGTGGAGACGAGCCCCAGTTGGATACAAGGCCTATGTAAATCAAAAGCATGCAATAAAATAAATCTACTAACTTCAATAATAATCAAACTCAGAGTTCTTACATCGAAATTAAAATCAGGGTTCAAAATACCCTATAACAATCTATACAGAATCAGGCCCTATAGGGTCCTACAAACACATACAATCTCACACACAAAAGAAATCTGAGGTCCTCAAACCTCGATAAGCTAGTCCCAAACCCTCATGCAGCTCCTGAAATCAATCCGGCTAATCCCTCAAACCTGAACGAGAGAAAATCTAGTAGAATGAGCTTTCGAAAGAAAAGCTTAGTAAGTACCCTGCAGAGAATACAAAGAATCCAGTCTAGATAACAATAGATAGTCAAGAATGACATATCGAGGAAACAATCAGCATAACAAACCAATCATATGGGGCCCCTAAAGTCAACCAATCACACCTCCACAGTCAACACAAGTGCCGGATGACAGGTGGCTATGCTCAGCGAGCTCGCTCATTCCACTGGCATATACCGACCCAACCTAAACACAAGCACCACGAGTCTCACAGTAATGTCTCGGTCCATGGTGGCATGCTCAGTGAGCATCCAACAATAAACTTATACAAACAACCA
Source organism: Dioscorea zingiberensis (assembly GCA_026586065.1). Taxonomy (NCBI): domain Eukaryota; kingdom Viridiplantae; phylum Streptophyta; class Magnoliopsida; order Dioscoreales; family Dioscoreaceae; genus Dioscorea; species Dioscorea zingiberensis. Next base: position 16,281,916 of record CM048826.1, on the reverse strand, counting down.
ATCAACATATATGGAAGCAACAAACCAAGTATATGTAGGGAATCAACAACAGAGATCCAAGGCATCATAACAACATGCACAAGCATGAAACCAACAAAGAACATACCATACCAGGTAACAGCAAGGTCAAGGAAACCCATCACTGGGTAGGTACTAGGCTGAAGCACTTACAAGCATAAAATCAAGAAAGCAACTAGCCAATAAATAAAGGAACTAGGCAAGACACGAGATCTCCTCCTGACGCGTCTTTATGCCAAATTTGGTGAACACAAGTCATCTCTCAGTACACACGAATGTGTTAAAGTGCAATTACTTCTACTTTGCAAGATCAACTAAATAGGTCCGACCCACTAACAAACCCCACCCAAATGATATAACCCATCACTACGAGTTCATACTTGACCTTCTTAATCCTGTCCATTAGCTTATTTGGTCTTGACTAAATCAATTTAATTTTACCACGGACCCAACTCATTGGGTTTGATCAACTTATCAGAACCGAACCCACTTTCTTTAATCTCACTAACTTGACTAAGTCTAGTTGAGATTAAAACAAACCAACCCAATCCATTTAAATCAAACATCTCACTTACCATCAACATACTCACCAAATGATTAATCCTTGCCCATTTACAACCTCGAAAGATTCAGTTAACCTGTATGTATTTCACTAAGACTTGAAGACCATGAGTTTCCTCTACTCAACTATGGTTGCTACACCATTGGATCATAGTCAGAAAATCAGCAAGCAATGCATCCATAAGAGTGTATACACCAACAATCCTTCTCTATCTATGCTCACATTCTTATAAGCCAAGCAATAAAGAAACCTCAAACTAACAGCAACCAACCCAACCATGTATTGTCATTTTCATTAACTTTTCTTTATTAATCATGTACCTATAATATCATCTTCACTGTAGAATACCAGAACCTATAGAAAATAGACTCGTGCATGCCCTGAACCATCCATGCCTTCATCCTTAACTTGGGCTTTGATTACCCACCCCATAACCCATGCATGCAAACATAAACCCTAACACCAGTTTATTGGAAGGTTAGGAGACTTACCGAAAAACTTGTTATGTCCCGGAGGGTAGCTTCGGCGGCCGAAATAATTCTGGGAACTGTCGTGCTCCGCTCGGCAATCTCCCTCTCCTTCTCTATTTCTTTCGCAAAACGTCGCCCGCTGCTAGGGTTTAGAGACGACATCTCTTTATAAGAAGAATCTTTCTTTCTTATATAGATAGTTATATATATATATTTAAAATGTCATCATGCATTGATCCACGCATCTTGTTCTCATCTTTACACCTAGCTGTTGGATTTCAACCATTTAATCCACATTATATCTCAACCGTTGCTTTCAATTAAAACCCCCATGCATGGTCCTCCCACATGGGATTCAAAACTACCCCATATCTTAATTCCTTTTTGGATATATATATATTTATGGCAAATTATCTTAAGGTCTCTGCTATTATTTGTAGGGACCTTAAGGTCAACACACACACAACCACCCAAAAAAAAAAATACTAAACAAAACCAACCAAGGACCCCATGGCAAATAGTTCACTATTCAAAGGATGAATAGTGAATTATCTAATTTATTTATTTATATATTTATATACATAGTATCATCTATCACCTCAAGCTTTAAATTTGATTCTTATCTTTAATGTTTATATAAATATTTATACCTATAGCAAAACAAATATGTTATATATATAGGGGTTTGATTATATCAGGCTGGCCGGAAATTGTATATTTCCGGCCGCCTGCTAATTCTGGCCCCTGGAGCATGTTTGAACAATTTTCAACCGTATGGATGGAAAGATCATCAAAAAATAAGTTAGCTTGTCAATTTCCATACAATTTGGGAACTTGTAGGGTCTTCGTCTTAATGGATTAAAACTTATAGGAATCTGAACGGTCCAGAATTTCAACCGTTAAGTGGGAGGACCAAACGGTTATCAAATTGTATGAAAATTGACAGGGTAGCTTATTTTTAGCAGATTTTCCCATCCATAAAAAAAAAATACTCCAGGGGGCCAAATGGGGCCGTAGGAAATGAATGTGATTCTACGTACAAGACAAAGATCATCCTCTATATATATATATATATATATATATATATATATATATTCCCAATTCCATCTTTGCTAATTAACCACTCTAATCCCCCTTTACACACAACATCCTCATTTGGGAAATCTCTTTAGAGTAATTAGGAAATATATTTATTTTATTTTATATTTTTTTATATTTGAATTCATGTAACATTTTATTCAAATATGAAATCTCATCTATATACTAAATAATATATGTATACATATATATATCCAACCATTCAAATCATTTTCATCTCTTTAACTATAACTTATTTTATCTGATGATATATCTTAACCACCATTCAAATGTCAAAATAGCACGTCCTCCAATACTCAACACATTCCTTTTATATATATATATATATATATATTTTTTTTTTTTCACAATAAAATCCTCTCTCTTGAGAGATACACCTTTCAGTTCAGTCCAATCTTTTCCTAAAAGTATCAATAGATGCCTAATAATTCAATTTAATCCTAACTAATAGTTTATTCAATTTAACCCCTCATTTTTAATTAAATCCAATTCTGGGGACTTTTATTCATTAACTTAATAATTTAAAGAAATAACTAGAAAAATTTATTTCCCTAAAATTTCCAGATATTACACTAACACTAACAGTGACTAATGATATGGATATATAAACAAAAAAAAAAGTAGTTTTGGAGGGGTATGCAAGAAATAGTATTTTAACTGAGGTATTTAAGTAAATATGTAATCATTGAGTGATGCAAACAATTTTCTCTAAAAAACTATTAAAAAAACTGGGAATTGGTAATAAGTCCCGTGATGACTTTTTGCCAATTACTTTTTAATCCCTGGGGGTGTTTACTGTTTAGTATTTAGTGTGTGTTGGGGTCCATGAAAATAGTACCGAAACAGTGCTAGGGATCTATAAATAATTTCCCCTTGAAAAAATCCGTTCGGCAAAGGACCACTTGGTAACAATTTTCAGTTCGGCAAAGGAACAGTACCGAAAATAGTACCGAAACAGTGCTAGGGATCTATAAATAGTACCTTAAAAAATGTTTATATATATATATATATGTATATGTTACGGATATATTTGGTGAAGACAGGTGTCATTAACCTAAAGGACCACTTGTTCCTTTGACCACATGGCAATAAGGTCTTTACTCAATTCCGTTCGGCAAATAACGTGAGGATTCAATCATTCAATCCTGCGAACAAGTTCGTCGGAATTGTAACAACCCTCTTCACAAACAAGTCCGTCGGAATTATAACAGCCCTCTTCAGGGCGCAGGGTAGGGAGAGAGAGAGAGAGAAATATCTAACGCCCCTACAGTAAGTAGGCCTTATCCACTTGCTACAGTGGGCAGATATCTACCCCGTTTTGCCTGCGTGTTATCTACGGGCTAGGTGGCAGATATTTTCCTACCGCCTTAAGAGATATTTACCTAACTCACCGCCTCATTCCACCGCCTTTCCTGAACCGCCTCTAAGGTGCTATAAAAGGAGAGCGTTAATAGAAGAAAAGGGGGGATCGAAAAAAGCTTATCACACAGAAAATTGCCTAAATTAAAGACTCTTTACTCAAGTTTTCTGACTTAAGCATCGGAGCTGAATCCGGGCAGAGAGGCCCAATTCCCCTCACTACCCTCTCCTTTTTTACAGGTTTCGCTCATGGGTAATTCCGACCGGAGTTTCCATAATGTTCTCCGCGCTTCCTGTTCGTAAGCAGAAGTAAGCGTCCACACCAACTATAAATTTTAACCGTTGACCGAGAGCTGAGGCCATATCACGAGGCAATAGTGGCCAAAGCGTGACGTAGACCAGTTTTTGGCATCAACAGTTTGGCGCCGTCCGTGGGGACCCTTACGAAAAGCCAAATAACCACTACCAGAAGATCAAAACGAATCCAAGAACAGGGAGCCCCAAGTAATCCCGAAGGACCTGGCGAAGTCCGAAGGCATGAAGAAATCCGGGTAGATAATCCGCCCATCTTACCCCCATCAGAAATTCCTTCCGTCATACCCCAAGAATCTGTTCCAGAGTTTTGCCTTAACATACAGCAACAATTGGAACGGTTGACCCAGGCTGTTCATACTTTGACCCATCCTCCGCCTCCTCCTCCTACACAAGTTCCGGCACCAAACATACCAACACCCCCGCTGGATAATTCTGAAAGCAGAGGAAGGACGAGAACCCGCACCCATAAAGAAAGGAAAGAAAGAACTGCCTTTTCCGCTAGTTCAGAACCCCCCTCTGTTCGACGCAGACAGCAGGCCACTACAAGAACGGAACGGAATAGTCCATCTGTTCAAACAGTTGATAGAAGGACTTGACGACAGGACCTCTCCCAAGAAAACGGAAAGTCCGAACGGCATATTCTCAGTATGTGTTCGCCTTTTGTCAAAGAAATATTGGGAGAACAAGTTCTTGATAGCTTCGGACCGCCGGTTATGACCGCATATGAAGGCAAAACCGATCCGTCCCGACACCTGAAGTCTTTTCGGTCGAAGATGCTCCTCACTGGAATCACAGACGCCCGCATGTGCCGAGCTTTTCCCGCCACCTTAGAGGGAAATGCGCAAGACTGGTTTGTCGATCTCCCATCTAGTACAATTACTTCTTTTCAGATTTTAGCAGATCGCTTTCTGGCCTACTTTGCCAATTACTCAAAGCAAAAGAAAACCTCGACTACCCTCCCCGCGGCATTAAACAAATGAGGGGAGAAACGCCCAGCCTATTTAAGCCGTTACATAGACGAGACAAATTTAATGTTGCGGACCTCCCTCCGCTGGATGGCCGTGACTTTTCTAATGAAAGGACTATTAGAATCCCCTTCGTTTTCCCCTCACACTGGATCCACCAAAAACCATTCCCGTCCTTATGATCCACGCCCAAAAATACATCAATTCCGAGGAAATTTATATGGGTTGGGAAGAGGAGGCTAGGCGTGGACCTATGGACACCCAGAAGGGAAAAACCCACCACAACGTCAACAGAAGGCCCCCGGATGTACGAAAGGAAAAAGGATCGCACAGGGATAACAAAGGTGCAAACAGAGGTCTGGAAACCTCAACACAACCCCGACGACATATGCTGCAGCCCAGAGCACCTTCAAAGGAAGGAAAAATTGTCAGATATGATCACCATACCCCGCTGAATCAAACCAGAAGCCACATCCTTATGCAAATCAAAGAACAAAGGCTTCTGACATGGTCGGAACCCACAAGAAATGCCGAACGACAAAAGAATAGTAAGAAATATTGCTAGTTTCATCAATCCAAAGGACATGATACGGAAAAGTGTACCCACCTGATGAACGCAATAGAAGATGTCGTTCGGAAGGGACAATTGGAGCAGTACATCAACCTTGCAATTCAAGGGGAACCTGAAGTTTCACAACCTGAAGAAGAAAAGGGGGAAATGGTGGGATTTATTAGTGGTGGTCCTGGTTGCGGTGGTGAAAGTTCCGCCTCTCGGAAAAGTTACGCCCGAATGGTGGGAACCACACAGGAAATGGAAACGCCACGGAGACGATCTCGACCTACGGCTCCAATCATCTTTTATGACAATGACGTCAGCGGAGTTCGCCACCCTCATGATGACGCGTTGGTTGTAGCTATCAAAGTTTCCAGTTTCCAGATGAAAAGAGTTCTGATAGACAGTGGGAGTTCAGTTGATATCCTCTTTTGGAGTGCTTTCGAAAGAATGAGATATGACGCGGATGACTTGCTTCCGGTAAAATCATCCTTAATAGGATTCTCCGGAGGGGTGGTACAGCCAGAAGGAATGATCTCCTTACCAATTACGGTAGGGAACTCGCCAAGATCATCAACCGTAACAACAAATTTCTTGGTTGTGCGTTGTGCTTCAAGTTACAACGTGATCCTTGGCAGGCCAACTCTCAACGCCCTGAAAGCCGTAATCTCTACCTACCACCTTCTTCTCAAATTCCCGACTGAAAGTGGTAGTGGAGAAGTGAGAGGACATCAGCCTCTTGCACGACAATGTTATGTCTCAACCCTCAAAGGAAAAACCCTCAACAGCAGCAAGACAAAGGTTTCAGAAGCTATGTTAGTCAGCAGAATGGCCGAACGGGAAAGTGAAGAGCTTTGACCTACACCTGTTGAAGAATTGCTAATGATCCCCTAGACACGACTCAGAGCGTAATCGCTGCGGTGCGGATTGGGGCAGATTTGACAATCGAGCAGCGAGAAGATCTCATGAGAGTATTAAAAGCAAATTCCGACCTCTTCGCTTGGTCCTCAGAAGATATGCCAGGTGTAAAACGCGATATCATCGAACACCGTCTCAATATCGATCAATCGTTTAAGCCTACGAAACAGAAAATGAGAAATTCAGCGCCAGAAAGGCAGAAGGCCGCAGAGGAAGAAGTATCAAACCTCATAAAAGCTAAGTTTATCCGAGAGGTGCATTACCCAGATTGGTTGGCTAATGTGGTTCTAGTAAAAAAGCCGTCCGGAAAGTGGAGAATGTGCGTTGATTTCACCGACCTAAACAAAGCTTGTCCAAAAGATTCTTTCCCTTTACCATCAATCGATAGTTTGGTTGACTCCACAACGGGGCATGAGATGCTAAGTTTCTTAGATGCCTTCTCAGGCTACAGCCAAATCCGAATGGCCAAAGGCGAAGAAGAAAAAACGTCCTTCATTATGAGCACGGGAACTTACTGCTTTATGCCGTTCGGCCTAAAGAATGCCAGAGCCACCTTCCAGAGGCTCATAAATACAGTCTTCAGAGAGCAAATTGGTAGAAATGTTGAAGCCTATGTGAATGATATCTTGGTGAAAAGCCGAAAAGCCAATGAACACCTATCAGACTTACCAGAAGCTTTTCGCCTCTTCGATTTATACTATGCGGTTAAACCCGAATAAATGTTCTTTTGGCGCTCGATCGGAAAATTCCCCGGGTTTATCTTGACACAAAGAGGAATAGAAGCAAATCCAAAAAATCGAGTTATTCTTGACATGGGGTCACCCAAAAGTCTTCAAGAAATTCAAGGCTTAACGGACGCCACTGGCGTGATTTATCTCCAAAGCCGGAGAGAAAAATCTCCCACTCTTCCAAGCTCTGCGAAAAGCACGAAAAATGGAGTGGACAGAAGAATGTGAAAAAGCCTTTAAGGGGCTTAAGAATTATCTCCGATCGCCTCAGCTATTAGCTAAGCCGCAAGTGGGAGAGGAACTCTATATCTATTTGGCGGTCGCCTTGCATGCGGTCAGCGCGGTCCTTTTGAAAGAAGAAAACGGAGTTCAAAAACCAGTCTACTACACGAGCAAAATCCTTAATGATGCGGAGTCAAGATATCTACCGCTCGAAAAGTTGGCCTTTGCTCTTGTCACATCCACACGGAGATTAAGGTCGTATTTTCTAGCCCACAAGATCACAGTGTTGACTGATCAGCCGTTAAAGCAAATTCTTCATAAACCTGAAAACTCTGGACGATTAGCCAAGTGGGTGATAGAGTTAGGCGAGTTCGATCTCACCTATAAGCCCCGAACGGCAATCAAGGCTCAAGTACTGGCAGATTTCGTTGTGGAGTTAACTTTTCCCGCAACTAGGGACGAACCCCCGTCACCGAGCCCAGAAGGAAGTCCCAGCATTCCATGGTCCTTATATGTGGACGGATCAGCAACAGAAGAAAAGTCAGGGGCAGGATTCATCCTTTATTCTCCTTCCAAATGGAAAATTGCGACAGTACTGAAGTTCCAATTTCGAGCAACCAACAATGAGGCCGAATACGAAGCCCTCATCGCAGGATTGCATCTGGCCCGGGGGCTCGGAATTCAGCATTTGCACGTATATTCTGACTCGCAGTTACTTGTGAGCCACACCTTGGGCAGCTTTGAAGCAAAGGAAGAGAACATGATCAGATACCAAGCAGTAGTGAAGAAAATAGTTCCATCCTTCGCTTACTTCCGAATTGAAAAAATCATCGCGATAAAATGAAGAGGCTGACGCTCTATCTAAAAGGCCACGACCAACGGAGGCAATGTAGTCTTCCTTTAACCTACAGTATCTTCCCGCAAAAACCATCGACGGATTGGAAGAAGAGGTACAAAGTGCAACCGAAGAACCAAGTTGGATGGACCCTATCAGAAATTATCTACAAGGTGGACCCGCACCACCCGACAAAGCAGAGGCCAGACGAATTTCCTACAAATCCGCTCAATACACCGTCATCAATGAGAGCCTATATAGAAGATCCTATACACAACCTTTCTTGCGATGCTTGAGTCCAACAGAAGCTAGCTATATCCTTCAGGAAATTCACGAGGGCATCGGAGGAGGTCACATAGGGGGCAAAGCCTTGAGTTACAAAGTCCTACGACAAGGTTATTACTGGCCAACACTAACTCAAGATGCAATAGCGTTCGCTCGGAAATGTGATGCCTGCCAGCGGCATTCCAAGATTCAGAGGCGACCACCGGCACAGCTTACGCCAATTATTAGCCCTCGACCATTTGCCATCTGGGGAGTCGATCTTCTAGGGCCGTTCCCCACTTCAGTTCGTTAAATGAAGTTTCTAATAGTCGCTATTGACTACTACACCAAATGGGTAGAAGTTGAACCCTTGGCCAAGATCACGGAGAAGGCTTGTCAGGGATTCTTATGGCGAGCAATCATCTGTCGATTCGGAATTCTGATCGCCTTCATTTCTGATAATGGGCGGCAATTTGATAACAAAGATTTCAAAAGCTTTTGTTCAGGGCTCAGAATTGAATCCAGATTAACTTCTGTGACACATCCCCAAGCCAATGGCCGAGTAGAAGTGACGAACCGCACCCTGCTTCAAACACTAAAAATGCGGGTGTTCAGGAATGGAACTAACTAGGTAGAAGAAATCCCGAGCGCCCTTTGGGCCTACAGGACAACAACAAGAACTCCTACAGGAGAAACCCCATTCTCTCTCACTTATGGGGCGGAGGCTATCATCCCTGCAGAAATAGGAATGCCTACCTTACGGACACAAAGAAACCTTCTCGGTAAGAGAATGAGGAAAAACTCCGAGCAGAACTTGATCTGCTCGAAGAACGGAGAGAAACGGTGGAGACAAGGGCAACCATCTATCGTCAGAGAGTGAAAAGGTTTTATGACGCAAGGGTGAAAAGAGTCTTCTTCCAAATCGGCGATCTAGTCCTGCGGGAAAATGAATTTCATGGAAATAAAAGTTTAACGGGAAGCTAACCCCCAACTGGGAAGGCCCTTAAGTCATACAAAGAATCGTCCAAGCCAAAGACATATTATCTAGTAAATATGGATGGAAAAGCCAAGCGCCTGCTCCATCTTGAACATTTACGACGCTACTATCAGTAGCTCTCTTAAAATTCATAAAATAAAGCTCAAGTCTTTCTCGTCCTACAAAGATGCGGTGAAATTCCCATCCCACAAAGATGCGGTGAAATTCCCATCCTTAGAAGATGAGTCGGAGTTATCCTATAAGGATAAACGACAACTCTTATAAAAAAAAGGGGCAAAAATCCCGATCGAAATATGAGGCAACAATCTCATTCATGAAGGCGAATACTTCACTCAAAGTCCCATGGTTGGATTGAAGACTCGTTACGAAGTTCATTGGACTGAAGACTCGTTACGAAGCTCATCATACAAACCAGATGAAGAAGGAAAAAATTCGCAAAGGAGTTTAAAAATATTTCTCAAACAAATTTCTTACATGGTTAAAGATAACCATCGCTCGGAAATAAACCTTCACCAAGATAAGGTTTGCGTTTCATTCATATGAATAGAAGTTACATTCCAAGTAATTGAGAATTCTCAAGAACATTCACAAAAGAAAACATTCTAAGAACTAGGACCCTCAGGGCAGCCACCTGCTTCTGAGGGAACTTGAGTAGAAGGCTCCAAAGGGGCGGGGACAGAAGCCTCCGGGGTCTTGGTAACGTGTTGCTCTTTGAGCTCTGTGAACTTCTTCAAAACCCCAGCCAGCCCCATAGACAAAACTTCCGCAGGAGGGATATGGCGGCCCACCTGCTGTACTAATCAATAAATACGGGTGGCCCCTTCTTTAGCTTTAAGCCTAAGCGACCTCCTTCTCTCGATTTATCCGCCGCTTCTATTAAATCCTTGATTTCTTAAGTAGTCGGATTTAGAAGTTGTCAATCGGGAAGCTAAGTCCTCTTTAAGTACGCCACGCCCCCTTTAGCTCCTCCAATTCCTCCCGAAAGCGGCAAAGAAGTTCGGCTTTTTTCAAACCCGGCCCCATCGGCTTCAAATGCCCCTCCTGGGGTAGATTGGAGTTCCTTTTCCAAACCGCTAGAGTTCTCCCGCAACTTTTAATATTCTCCTCGCAGTAAGGAGGGAACCTCGTAAATGCACAACTTGGCCGCCAAATCATCCTTCTCCTTTCCCCATGACGGCCGGTTGTTGAGCCGCCGACCTTATCCTTCTCAAGAGCATGGATAATGGCGAGCTGCTTCTTTATTTTTCCCTTCCAAGGCCACCACCCTAGAATTCAATTGGTGATTTCCGCCCTAACGCTTCCATCTTTGCCGAATCATCTTGGCAAAGATTGTCGGCTCGGTCCGCCCAAAGGTCAAGCTGATCTACGAAATAGCAAAACAAATAAGTTAGTAGCATTAATACCGAAGCTAAAAAGTAAAACTAACACGAGGATAATCCTCACCAAAGATAACCGAAGCGGAATAATCGAGAAATAGCCTCTTCCCTCCCAGCTCTATGAAGTTTGGAGGAGAGTCGCTCGGGTCTCATGGCCATCGTAAGCCTTTACCGAAGCGGTATCCCGAAAAGGGACGTCTTCGGAGGACACCCCCTTGCCTTGAGATGACGATCCCCTTAAAACCGAGTCCGCCACCCTCAATTTATCCAGGAGAGTCGCTTCTCCTGCCTCCGCCTATATATATAAAAAAAAAAGAGAGAGAGGTAAAGGTTCTGAACGAAGCATGAAACACCCATAGGAAAATGTGTGTGTAGAAATCCTCACCTCTATAAGAAGGACATCCTCAGGCCGGCTGGAAGAAGGACCTTCAGAAATTGGAGATAAAGCCGGACGGATTTCTTCCACACGAACCTCTTTCCAAGGTGCCTCCACCTGTTCTCCTACAATTCCGGGACCCGATACGTCCTCGGAATTCTTTCTCTTGGTTCTCCTCTCCCGTGAGGACCCTGCACCGGGGTCACTTTTAACCCCCTTTTTGGAAGAGTCAGTCTCTTTTCTCTTCCTCTTCTTCCTCTCCTCTTTGGAGGTATCGGCACCTTGGCTAGGTACCACTTCCTTCTTTTTCCGCCCGCGAGCCAAGGGCGGATGAACTTCACCTTCGAAAGAAGCCAGAAGACCCTTAACATAACTCAAGTCTTCGTCTTCCATCGGATTTTCTGCAAAACAAATTCCGAATAAGGTTAGACATCACAAACCAGAACCAAACTAAATTGAGCACGCAAGTTTAATCCTACTATTAGACACTATTAAATCGACACTTAATGAGGTTTTCCTCGGTCAAAAACCTATCCATATAGACTTTGGATAGCCCGTCATTGACTTAAGAAGAATTCCCTCTTCTTCTCGACATCTCCTCACAAGTAATGTCCAAGACGGGGAACCTCCCACCTTGTTCGGATATCCCACTTGGACTTACATTTAACAAAGAAAACTTGCTCTTCCATCGCTTTGATGGAAGAAGGAACTTTCCCTAGAAACTTTCTCCTGTGGTGAGCCGAGAAATAATACCAAATCGGCATTAGACTCCAAGCAAAGGCTAAACAACAAAGCGGAACCAGCGGATGGACGGATTTACCCCATAATTCTTAAAACCATGACAAATCCGCTGAAAGCGGTCTCCAAGAGTTCGGAGTTAATCATGAGGGACACAAATGATATTCCTCTAGGATTGCCTTAGCAAAATCAGGGAAAGGAAGCCTAAGCCCGCCTAACAACGCGTCTTGATAAACAGCTATCTCCCCCTCCCTGGGGGCACTCGCCCTCTCCCCCGAACAAGGAACCCTAACCTCAAATAAAGAGAGGTCAATCTTGTATCTCTCTACTAGGTCATCTACATCTTTTTGCCCTAGAAGGCTTATGAATGTGTTCGACCGTCTACCCATTGCCCTAGAGGTGGTGAACCCACAACCTCGGACTGAACGCCTCCGTGTTCACCCGAATCGCAAATGTAAACCGTAGGGGTTGGACGGAGAAGGAATCGAGGGTTCAGTGAGAAGAACTAGAAGAGGAAGAAGCAAAGACTAGCCATTACCTTAGGAAAGGAAAAGGACAAGAAAACGCAGAAAGCTCAAGACCGTGGCTGGCTCGCCAGAGAAGAAGAAACTGAGAAGAAGACGCGACTCAATTTTCAAACAACCTTTTCACGCTCAGACGGTTCCGCTTTATATACAAAGGCAACGTAATTACGGGTCGTTAGATCTTAGGATGGTGTTCCATCGAGCCGTTGAACCAAGAGTCCACAAATGCAACCGCTCAAAATAACCATCATTACACCTCCTCGAAGCGGTTTAAAATTCTCGCCACGCCAAGAATACCAAACGCCGCATTACACACATGGGAAGCCACTCATCACCCATCATAACGTTGACAAACGCCAAGACGCCACAAGACGCCGCACCACTATCCCCTTTAATGCTAAACAAGAAAAGAGACACGCGCCGCCTTAGGAAGCAAGGGCGCATGCGGAAAGTAGAGCCCTGCATCGCATAAGACAAAGCACACACTCCAACATAGGATTGCCAGTAAAGGCCACATAAAAATACCAAAGGATTTAGAAACGAAACGACAAACGTCATTTATTCAGGTTATATAGTGAAACGCAAACAAAGCAAAATAACAAAAAGCATGTTGTCCGACGGACTAAAGTTAAATATCCGCAGACCCGTCCGAAGACACACTTGGATAAGATTTGTAACACCCTAATCCCAAATAGGGACACGCGGTCACACCAAATTACCGTGTGAGATCCGGAGCCAAACAGGCATCCAAAACTGAAATCAAAACTCAAGGAAAGCACCGGAGACGAGAGATAATAAAATGTAATAAGTCCTGGAACTCCTCCCAAAAGGAGAGTCAAAATCGATACAAACTCTCTACTGCACTACCGCCTCAGATCTAGTCTCCAAAAGTAACATAGATATGTCTACATGAGTACACAAATGTAAGAAATAACTATGGGACGCCTTGAGCCACTTATGTCATCGTTTCAACGGATCTAGCTCCCACCTGGACTTTGTCCGCTACACCGCACAAGGTGAGTAAGAAAGAGGGATCGAAGCTATAGAGCTCAGCTGATATGCTTAATTCTACGTCAACTAAGACCCGGGTGCATGACCAAAAATATAATCTTGTATAAGGGAAGTAATCTCTACTCATATATATGCGAAAAATACAGAAATCGGGACAATCTATGCATTATCTTGTACTACTAAAATCATCTAATGCAATGTCCAAGAAAACCGAGAAGTCATCATTCACTAACATGCTGCCTATGTCTCATGAGATGTCTAGATATGTGAGCTGCCTATCGATAATAATGCAACTCTGTAGGATCCACTTGCTAAGATCTCAGATAAATAGCCGGCGAGGTATTCCCCGATCTGGGCTGTATGCGAAGCCGGGCATAGGTTTCCCCGACCGGTCTTCACTGCGGGTACCGGCACTCCAGAGAGTCGGAAAAGGGTTTTAAGATAAATTCATTTTAAAACAAGGTTTTGATGCTAGAAATTCATTTTGGAAAACAAGAAAACCTTTCCCCTACCGATCACGTTGGTCTTAGCTCAATGGAGCCGCATCTGCATAGCAAGGATCGTCTAACAGGAAGCAAAGATCGATGCTCACGTCCTATATCTATCTCATGTCTATCTCAATGATCTACAGCTAGTCATATGCAGAAAACATCAATCTACAGTAGCTGTAAATAATCGAAAGCATTCTCAAACCGGGAATAAATCATAGCCGAGGAATATAAACCGAAAACCCGATAAATCACGATAAACCATAAGAATATACAGTAGGTCCACTCACCTGTAGTCCTAAGTATTTCAGGTCTGACTAGAACCTCCTGGAGTTCCCGACTTGGTCTTCCCTTTACCTTGCAATGAGAACCGTATTTAAATTAGATTCTAGGTCACTATCATCATCTAAACTATTAGCTCAGAGAGTCTACATCCCTGTTCTTATTTCCCTCTAGCAATATAATTATGGGCCTAAGTCCAACCAACTTAAGGTCCCCTACTCAAATATGAATTCCAACACTCATCAAGCACCAGGTTATTCACCTAGCATTATATTAGCAACTAATCAAATGACTACACAATATTTCTCTAAAAACATTGCATCATCTAACATAGCATAAGCATCTTGAACCCTATCTCAATACAGCAAGAACAATAGTATTATCAGTCATTCTAACACTTGCTTGACAACATCCAAGGAAATCCCCTCCATTTCATTAAACTTCAAAACTACAACAGAGTATACACATTTCGAACAACTAATGACCATGGAGGAAACTACACATCCCCCCTTTAAGAACACCAAACCCCACATATCTAAGCAAGTTCTCTGTTAAGCATAGTATGAACCCAAACAATGCCTTCTTTAAAACATATCAATTGCAAGGCATTCTCAAACAACTCTTTTCATTAACATTTCAGCAAGCACTTGCTGGCATACAAAACCAAACTTCAACTGAGCACCTTTACTCTTTCATCTCTAATACCACCTGAATACAAGCAAGCTACTTTGCAATAGCAAGAAGCTCATCTAACACCAGGACCAGCAGCCCCACAAACACACTCCTTCTTCACACTCGGCAACAGGCACAGAACACCATCAATACAAACTCCCTTTCTAATCATAACATTCTCTTCTATCGAATTCTTCAACACTTCTTTGGGCAAGCTTACATTCAAAAGAGCAACTTTGCTCTTTAGTTTCGTATTTCAAATTGAATACAAAACATGCTACATCTTTTTAACAGTATCCAGAACCACCCCTACCCTTAAGGATAGCAACCACAACAACAGTACACCCTCCCTCATCTCAATCAACATAAGTAATACAATAACAACCAAGGCCTAGTTACATTATCCATGAAACATTGAACCTCTGAAACTAACACTTAATCCTCAACCAGGTCGTTACCTTACAGGAGTTCCTTGCTTCACCGGACCGGGTATAGAAACCTGCTCAACGACCGGGCCGGGAGGCTTTTGCGGAGCGAGGCGCAAGTTGGCGGAGATAGTCGTTGGTCGCTTCACGGATGGAACCGCTAAGATGGAGAGAACCTGAGCTTCACCAGAACCTCCAAGGGGATGGTGTCCAGCGCGCAAGCTCAGGGACAGAACCAGCCCTTTACTCTCTCTTCACTGGTACGCTTGCGGCTGGGGAGCTGCGTGGCATCCCCTCACTCTCCCTGCACATGCACCGCGCCACCTCCAGCTTGTTTGCCAGCTACCAACACCATTTCGCCACCTCCAGCTTGGTCGCTAGCGACTGTGGCCTCGACTCCACATTGCCCCTTTCCCTCTTTTCTCCCCTCTAGTTTCTTTAAAACCCCACTTTACTTTGTCCTTTATACCATCTATTTGTCACAAATTAAATTAATACAACAATAGTCTCAAACCTTGCTTACATTAATTCATTAATTGTTGTCACAACCTTTACTAAATAAAACCTAGGCATTACTATTTATCTTATTTTGTCACCTCTTCACTATGAACGTTACCAATTCCAAACTTAAGCACTATAACAGATTAATCGTCACAACTTGATTATTAACTTAGTCCACTTAAATACATATCTCACATGGTATTTTAAAATCTAATTCCCTTTCTTAAATTCTTAAACACCAATATTTATTTAGTATTGTACAATATTCGCCAAGAAAAACCGGGGCGTTACAATTCTCCCACCCTTAGAAAATTTCGTCCTCGAAATTCTTCTACATAGATATCTAGAACAAGTGAGGGTGTTTTCAGCCTCATCCGATCCCTCTCTCCCCAAGTGGCCTCCTCCACTTGGTGATGACTCCAAAGGACCTTCACCAAAGGAATCACTTTGTTCCTCGTGACTTGTTTCCTTTTGTCTAGAACGCGGACCCGGTCCTTCTACATAAGTCGATCCGGAGCCAACTCTACGCTTGGTCCTTGCAAAACCTCGCTGTGGGATCCGAGAGACACTTCCGTAAAACTCTGATATATGAAAGACATTATGGATCCTCGATAGCTCCTCCGGCAAAGCCAAACGATAAGCTACGGGTCCCACCGCTACTATCTCATACGCCCAATATAACGGGCTTAGCTTTCCCCGTTTATGGAACCTCATAACACCCTTCCATGGAGACACTTTCAGGTACACGTAATCTCCAACCTCAAACTCCAAATGCCGGCGACGGTTGTTGGCGTAGCCTCGTTGCCTATCTTGAGCTGCTCTCATTCTTTCTCGAATGAGCTTGACCTTCTCAGAAGTTTGCTGAACCAACTCAGGCCCCAATATCTTCCTTTCGCCTTCCTCATCCCAACAAAGAGGAGTTCTGCATCTCCTACCGTAGAGTGCTTCGAACGGTGGCATCCCAATACTACTCTGGTAACTGTTGTTGTAAGCAAACTCCAACAGTCCTAGATTATCCTCCCACTCACCGGAAGTTCCATGACGACAGTGCTCAAAGCAAATCCTCGAAGTATCCGAATGGTCCTCTCGTGATCCGCCCATCCGGTCAGGGTGGGTGGTAAGCCGTACGGAAGTTGCTTTTGTTCCCAAGGTTTTGTGTAGACTTTGCCAAAAATGAGCAAAGATGAATCTCGTCTCGGGGATATAATGGACACGGGCACACTATGCAACCTCACGACCGATCAACATACAACCGCAACCGATCCTAATACGTCATCTTGACAGAATAAAATGAGTCGATTTAGTCAATCTATCAATAATGACCCGTGATAGCATCTTTGCCCGACCGCACGTGCGGCAACCCAGTCCACAAAATCCATAGCTATCTTCTCCCACTTCCACTGAATATCAAGAGGTACCAAAGAATCCGTGACTTCTTGTGTTCAACTTTGATCCACGATGTGTCGAAAGCACTTTGCCACAAACTCGGCAATTTCCTTCTTCATTCTCCTCGGATATAGTTCTCCTTTATATTCCCGTACATTTTAGTACTTCCCGGATGCATAGTATATGCCGAGCAAATGAAGCTTCCTCCATGATCTCGAACTTGAGGTTCTCATTGTTGACATATAATCGGGAACCCAACATCACCGCACTATCGCCAGATAAGGAGAGAAATTCCATGTTTGCCATTCTCCATTCGTGAAACCAAGGTAATCAATCCGATCTTGCCGAGCTTCTTTGATCCGAGAGATCAAGGTCGGGCGAGGTGGAAATTCGCCAAGAATAACACCCTTCAAGGTCATCCAATCGAAAGTTTGAATCCCCAAAGGGACCGTAGGTCATATAACCGGGCAAGATAGGTGGTCCCTAACCCAGCCGTAGTCTTTTCTCGCCAAGGCATCCGCAACAACATTTGCTTTGCCGGGTGGTACTCGAAGGTACAATCATAATCCTTTAATAGTTCCAAACATCTTCTTTGCCGCATGTTCAATTCCTTCCGACTCATCGATACTTCAAGCTTTCTTGTGGTGGTGAAGATTTTACAGTTTCACCCATAAAGATAGTGACGCCATATCTTCAAAGCAAAGACCACCGCAGTACCAACTCCAAATCATGGATCGGATAGTTTACTTCATGAGTTTTGAGTTGTCGGATCGAAAGCTTATAACTCGCCTGGCCGCATCAAGACACAACCCAACCCTCTCAGATGAACATCAACAGTAGATCTCATAGCCAACTCCGTGTGTTGGAAGAGTAAGAACAGGAGCGTATACTAGCCGCATTCTTTAACTCCCCGAAAACTCGCCACACTCTTCCGTCTGCATAAACTTTACATCCTTCCTCAATTTTGTCATAGGTTGGGTAATGGACGAGAATCCCCGATTTAAACGCCGTAGTAGCCCCGCAAGCCCTAAGAAACTCCTAATCTCAACAATCGAGGTCGGGCTTGCCATTCCACTACCGCTTCAATCTTCCCGAGGATCCATGTAATCCCCTCAGCCAAGCAACATGTCCCAAAAACTTCACCTCTTCAATCCGTAATGTACACTTGCGTAAGATTGCCATATAAATGGCCAGCTCTCTCGTAATCGTAACACTATCCAAGATGATTTACGTGCTCCTCAACACTCGAGAATATATTAGAATGTCATCAATAAAACACTACACACCTGTCTAGGTAAGGAGCAAAACATCCCGCTCATCATCTCCATAAATGTAGGTCAGCATTCGCCAAACCAAAGGACATCACCAAAACTCAAGTGTCCATACCGGGATCGAACGCCGCCTTTGGAATATCCTCCTCTCGAACCCATTTGATGATAGCGGACTTCGGGATCAATCTTGGAGAACACACATGCTCCCTTAAGAATCGATCAAACAAATCATCAATACGCGGTAACGGGTAACGATTCCTCGATGGTAAGTGCATTCAACCTTCTATAATCCATGCACAACCAAGGAACCTTCCTTCTTCTTGACAAATAACATGTGTGCACCCCTGTGGGAGACACTAGGGTCTAATAAACCCCTTTACTCAAGATCATCTAATTGAGTCTTCAATTCTTACTGACTCTACCGGAGCCATCCCGTGAGGTGGCCTGAAACCGAGTGAACCCGGTGTAAGTCGATGCAGTAAATTCGACCTCCCTATGTGGGCAATCCGTGCAATTCCTCGTGAAACACCTCCTAAACTTCGCATACAACCGTATTCCCCGAATATCGCTCTATAAGATCAGCTTCATTCTTTAAACTTGCAAAGCAGGCTTTTACTTTCTGGGTTCGTCTCCCATAGAAGAAAACATCCGACTCCCCAGGATGCTGAAAAGTTACCATCTTCTCACAACAGTTAACAATAGCATGATGCAGAGTCAACCAATCCATTCCAAGGATCGCATCAAAGTCAAGAATCCTCATAGGAATCAAATCAGCAACCAACTCCTGTTTATCTATCCTCACGTCACAACATTCATAAACTAGACTCACTATAATAGAACTCGCCATGGGAGATGACACCATCATAGGCTCCACTAGTCTAGTGCAATGACGTAATCGTGCATAGAGAAAGTAGCAATATATGAATGCTAAGATCCGGGATCAATAAGTATGCAGGGCATCATTACCATAAATCAGAAGTACCGCAATAACATCTGGGCCTCAGACGCCTCCTCGGCTGGGTCATGCGGCTAAAGCCCGGGCCTTCAACCGAGCCCGAAGCTCCACGACCTCCACCCCTCGGATCGGCCACCATAAGACCCACTTCGACTACCTTCCGTAGTCGCAAACCGAAAACCCCGAGGCTTCTGCGACACTTTGATCACCTGAATTGAGGAGTTGCCACTACCCTTGTGCTAGCAAAGGGCGCTTCTTTTGTAATGCCCCACCACGATGACAATAAAACATCCCCCTTCACGTAGCAAATCCACAAGCTCCGGAATGATGCTTCCTACAAATAGGGACAGTGGAGTCTTCTCCTCTTCCTAATCCTCCGTGATGAGGACCCGGCCACCGCCGCTACTATTACTCTTCTTAGAAGGCCCGCACTACCACCACTAGCCATACTGCTTACTCCTCTTCTTCCAACCTTCCATTCTTTGCTTCAAGATGTTAACCCTCCCTCCACACGCAAGTACCTCTACAAGCTCCCAAAGTCGCAGATGTCCGTAACCGGCATAACCTAATCCAATCTCATCCACGTATCTTCTTTCAAATTTCCCCGCACTTGTCCCAAGGATCCGCCACCATAG
The DNA here is from genome assembly GCA_026586065.1 of Dioscorea zingiberensis. Lineage (NCBI taxonomy): Eukaryota > Viridiplantae > Streptophyta > Magnoliopsida > Dioscoreales > Dioscoreaceae > Dioscorea > Dioscorea zingiberensis. The sequence goes on along the minus strand of CM048826.1, from coordinate 16,261,972 downwards.
TCGCGTGTGGACGAGTCGCAAGAACTTAGCTTGGTACTCGGCCACCGAAAGGTTACCTTGTACCAACCTGGATAAACTCCTCGCCTCGCTTAGCGTCCGATAGACACGTAGGGGAATAGGTGTGCAGAAAAGTTTTCTTGAAATCACTTCAAGTCTTAGTCTCAGTGTGCCGGGTGCTCTTCCAAAGATAGCCTCCCACCATAACAAAGGCCTCCGCCCGTAAGAAGTGCATGTTAGGGGACCCTCTCCTCCTCCTCTGGGCATTTCAATGCCCGTAGAACTCTCTCTAAATGCTTGAGCCAAGCTTCAGCCTTCGTAAGGCTCCCGGGTACCAAGGAACTCACACCCCTTATCCGGCGTGCTCGGGTCACAAAATCGATCCCTCACCCTCCGGAGGCCGGTAATTAGGAAAAGCTTCCAAAGATGGCGAGCCTCTCCATAGTACCAATGCATTCCGTGATATTGCTCGCCCCTTCATGGGCTTGGGAAGCCTCGCCTTCATCACCTTCCCTGAACCTCCATGCAGGGTTCCTCCACTTCCTCTCGAGAACTCGTGGTCGCCCTCGACGCTTGGGCTGCATCCTCGTAAGATTGTCGTTGTTAGAAATGCCTCGAAAGTGCTACCAAGAAAATCTGGTAACCCTACACTTAATTTTAAGGACGCACACTCCCACCCTAAGGCTCTGACTCCCCTAAACTCTAGATCTGAGCGCAATAATGTTCTGATACCACTAAATGTAACACCCTAATCCCAAATAGGGACATTGGTCACACTCAAATGTGTGAGATCCCGAGCCAAGGTCAATGTCCAAAATCGAAATCAAAACTCCTGGAAAGCACTGAGATGTAGATAATAAAAATGTAATAAGTCCGGGAACTCCTCCCAAAAAAGGAGAGTCATAATCGATACAAACTCTCCTGCATCACACGTCTGTATCTAGTCTCCAAAAGTAACATAGATATGTCTACAGAGTACACAACAGAAGAAATAACTATGGGACGCCAGAGCCAGCTATGTCATCGTTCTCAACGGATCTAGCTCCTACCTGGACTTTTGTCTGCTACCTGCACAAGGTGAGTAAGAAAGAGGGACTGAGCTATAGAGCTCAGTGATATGTGACCCCTACTGTCAGGTCAACTAAGACCCGTGCATCTGAAAATATAATCTTGTATAAGGGAAGTAATCTCTACTCATATATATGCGGAAAATACAGTAAATCAGGACAGTCTATGCATTATCTTCGCAGTCACGAAAATCATCTAATGCAATGTCCGAGAAAAACCTGAGAAGTCATCATTCACTCAATATGCCATTTCAATGTCTCATACGAGATGTCTAGATATGTGAGCGCCTATCGACAATAATGCAACTCTCAGAGGATCCACTTGCTAAGATCCTCGGATAAATAGCCTACGAGGTATTCCCCGACCAAGGGTCAGATGTAGCGCAGGTTTCCCCGACCGGTCTTCACTTTCGTGGTACCGAAAGCACTGCAGAGAGTCGGAAAAGGGTTTTAAGATAAATTCATTTTTAAAACAAGGTTTTGATGCTAGAAATTCATTTTGGAAAACAAGAAAACCTTTCCCCTACCTCGGTATCACGTTGGTCTTAGCTCAATGGAGCCAGATCTGCATAGCAAGGATCGCCTAACAGAAGCAAAGATCGATGCTCACGTCCCTATATCTATCTCATGTCTATCTCAATGATCTACAAATTAGTCATATGCGAGAAAACATCAATCTACAAAAGAGTCAGAAATAATCGAAAGCATTCTCAAACCGGGGAATAAATCATAGCCGAGGAATATAACTCAAACCCGATAAATCACTTATAAAACCATAAGAATATACAGTAGGTCCACTCACCTGTAGTCCTAAGTATTTCAGGTCTGACTAGAACCTCCTGGAGTTCCCGACTTGGTCTTCCCTTTACCTTGCAATGAGAACCGTATTTAAATTAGATTCTAGGTCACTATCATCATCTAAACTATTAGCTTAGAGAGTCTACATCCCTGTTCTTATTTCCCTCTAGCAATATAATTATGGGCCTAAGTCCAACCAACTTAAGGTCCCCTACTCAAATATGAATTCCAACACTCATCAAGCACCAGGTTATTCACCTAGCATTATATTAGCAACTAATCAAATGACTACACAATATTTCTCTAAAAACATTGCATCAACTAACATAGCATAAGCATCTTGAACCCTATCTCAATACAGCAAGAACTATAGTATTATCAGTCATTCTAACACTTGCTTGACAACATCCAAGGAAATCCCCTCCATTTCATTAATCTTCAAACTACAACAGAGTATACACATTTCGAACAACTAATGACCATGGAGGAAACTACACATCCCCCTTTTAAGAACACCAAACCCCACATATCTAAGCAAGTTCCCTGTTAAGCATAGTATGAACCCAAACAATGCCTTCTTTAAAACATATCCATTGCAAGGCATTCTCAAACAACTCTTTTCATTAACATTTCAGCAAGAACTTGCTGGCATACAAAACCAAACTTCAACTGAGCACCTTTACTCTTTCATCTCTAATACCACCTGAATACAAGCAAGCTACTTTGCAATAGCAAGAAGCTCATCTAACACCAGGACCAGCAGCCCCACCAACACACTCCTTCTTCACACTCGGCAACAGGCACAGAACACCATCAATACAAACTCCCTTTCTAATCATAACATTCTCTTCATTGACAATTCTTCGAACACTTGCTGGGCAAGCTTACATTCAAAAGAGCAACTTTGCTCTTTAGTTTCGTATTTCAAATTGAATACAAAACATGCTACATCTTTTTAACAGTATCCAGAACCACCCCTACCCTTAAGGATAGCAACCACAACAACAGTACACCCTCCCTCATCTCAATCAACATAAGTAATACAATAACAACCAAGGCCTAGTTACATTATCCATGAAACATTGAACCTCTGAAACTAACACTCAATCTTCAACCAGGTCGTTACCTTACAGGAGTTCCTTGCTTCACCGAACCGGGTGTAGAAACCTGCTCAACGACTGGCCGGAGGCTTTGCAGGAGCGTGCGCAGAAGTTGGCCGGAGATAGTCGTTGGGCTGCTCAGTCGGCTGACAGAGGAACTGCAGAAGATGGAGAGAACCTGAGCTTCACCAGAACCTCCAAGGGGATGGTGTCCGCCATGCTTCAAGCTCGTGACGTAACTGCTACTCTCTCTCTCTTCACCGGGTACGCCATGGGCCGGGGAGCAAGAATCCCCTCACTCTCCCTGCACATGCACCGCGCCACCTCCAGCTTGTTTGCCAGCTACCAACACCATTTCGCCACCTCCAGCTTGGCTGCCAGGCGACCAGGGCCTCAGCTCCACAGCTGCCCCTTTCCCTCTTTTCTCCCCTCTAGTTTCTTTAAAACCCCACTTTACTTTGTCCTTTATACCATCTATTTGTCACAAATTAAATTAATACAACAATAGTCTCAAACCTTGCTTACATTAATTCATTAATTGTTGTCACAACCTTTACTAAATAAAATCTAGGCATTACTATTTATCTTATTTTGTCACCTCTTCACTATGAACGTTAACAATTCCAAACTTAAGCACTATAACAGATTAATCGTCACAACTTGATTATTAACTTAGTCCACTTAAATACATATCTCACATGGTATTTTAAAATCTAATTCCCTTTCTTAAATTCTTAAACACCAATATTTATTTAGTATTGTACAATATTCGCCAAGAAAAACCGGGGCGTTACAAGATTCAGAAGAGACACACGGACTTCCACAACCATCACTGTCCCCATTATCATTAGGGGAACCGGGTTCGGCACGGGGGCGAAGGTGAGGGCCCACCTCTCTGCGGCAGGAGTCATCTCCGAACATCTCAACTTCGAAACGCGTACCTCCTGCATAGGTAAAGATTAAGAGGTCCCCCGCTTCCACATCATGACCCACATGGAAAGCTTCCCACCCAGCGTCAATACTCATCTCACCAACCCCCACAGCCGACAATGTAATAGCTGGCCATACACGTACTGCTCGGACTTACCAAGTAGATTATTCCAGTCCTTAATTCCGATAGATGCTCGTAAAAAGAGCTGGGAATCCGTAAGTGTCGAGAACACTGAGAAAAAGTAAAAAACTTATAAAAAGACAAGCGCTGAGCCATGATACAAAGATACAAGAGTATAAAAAGATTTTTGCCTAAAACCGCCATTCATACAAGCCCTTAAATAGAAAAACCTATCAACACTATAGACGAAAATTCCGGAGCAAAAAATCTACCTCGATAACAGCGAAAGGATAACACAGTAAACGTTGGTCGCCTATTAAAAACACATGCACTTTAGACGTAGGTAACCGTACACAAAGCCTGCACCTACATAGACATGCCAACTCAGAACGATACTTGTTCTCGAACCAAGCGAAACGTGCGATTAGCTCACCCCTCGCTCAGATTTTTCGAACAAGTACACTTTGGGGGGGACTAGTGTTACTGATATATTTGGTGAAGACAGGTGTCATTAACCTAAAGGACCACTTGTTCCTTTGACCACATGGCAATAAGGTCTTTACTCAATTCCGTTCGGCAAATAACGTGAGGATTCAATCATTCAATCCTGCGAACAAGTCCGTCGGAATTGTAACAACCCTCTTCACACACAAGTCCGTCGAAATTATAACAGCCCTCTTCAGGGCGCAGGGTAGGGAGAGAGAGAGAGAGAGAAATATCTAACGCCCCTACAGTAAGTAGGCCTTATCCACTTGCTATAGTGGGCAGATATCTACCCCGTTTTGCCTGGTGTTATCTATGCGCTAGGTGGCAGATATTTTCCTACCGCCTTAAGAGATATTTACCTAACTCACCGCCTCATTCCACCGCCTTTCCTGAACCGCCTCTAAGGTGCTATAAAAGGAGGGCGTTAATAGAAGAAAAGGGGGGATCGAAAAAAGCTTATCACACAGAGAATTGCCTAAATTAAAGACTCTTTACTCAAGTTTTCTGACTTAAGCATCGGAGCTGAATCCGGCTGAGTAGAGGCCCAATTCCGCTCACTACCCTCTCCTTTTACGGTAGGGTCGCCAAACGATCAAAATTCGCTCGTGGATTTCGAGATTGACTCGATAAAAGCTCGAGTTCGGCTCGGAATTTTGAGCTTTCGAGCCGAGCTCGAGCTTCAATTTCGAGCTCGAAATTAATTTCGAGCCAAGCTCGAGCCGAGTCGAGCTCGATCGAGCTTAGCTCGAAAGCTTGAAATTTAATATTAATATATTAATATATAATGTAAATATTATTAAAAAAATCAATAAAATTTAATAAAATTAGTAAAAACTAATAAATATTATAATATATTAATAAAATATTTAATATTTAGTATTGACATATAATATATAATATAAAAAAATTAATTTATAAATAAGTTTTTAATTTAAAACTAAATCTGAAATTTAAAAATTATAATTAAGTTCTTAATTTCGAGCTTTCGAGCCGAGCTCGAGCTTTCAAAATTAAAATCGAGCCGAGCTCGAGCAAACTTATTCGAGCTAATTTCGAGCTCGAGCCGAGCTCGAGCTCGAGCTAGGCTATTTCCAGCCGAATTCGAGCTGGGCTCAGCCCGATCAAGCTCGGCCCGTTTACAGCCCTATTTACAGGTTTCGCTCATGGGTAATTCCGACCGGAGTTTCCATAATGTTCTCCGCGCTTCCTGTTCGTAAGCAGAAGTAAGCGTCCACACCAACTATAAATTTTAACCGTTGACCGAGAGTTGAGGCCATATCACGAGGCAACAGTGGCCAAAGCGTGACGTAGACCAGTTTTTGGCATCAACAATATATATATATATATATATATATATATATATATATATATATATATATATATATAAAGAAACTCACCGGTAGTGCCAGGGATCTATAAATAATTTTCCCTTGAAAAAACCAGTGAAAAATGTTTATTTATATATATATATATATATATATATATATATATATATATATATATATATATATAAAGCAACTCACCGGCAATGGTGATGCAGAAATTGCTGCTACCTCCATCAGTCTTTTATTTGTATTCTTGATATAATTAAATAAACTAATTTTGATATTTTTAAATATTAATTAAAATAAATTATTAAAATTATTTGTGTTATATCTTATCTATTTTTTAAAACGCAATTAATTGAGGATAATATTATTAAATTAATTTGAACTGATGTAATAAATTTGTTTATACAATAATATATATATATATATATATATATATATATATATATATATATGCAAGGATTCCCTTTTCTTTGGGACCATCTTAATCAACAACAAATATGATAAAAGAAAAAGTGGGAATTATTCATGAGATTTTGATGGAGAGGTCGGTCATGATCGGCGATCCTTCAGTTTTTTTCTCTGAGGGATCAAGGTTTCCTCCCAGATTGATCTTCACAAATCGAACTCTACTCTAAAAAGGAAGAGAACCCTACTATAAAAGGGTGCCTCGAGATGTGTCAGCGTCACACATTTCGGTGCTCTTTGCGGCCTCGATTACAACTGTTGTTTTTGTCTTAAAAAATAGCTAATGATATGAGATGGCACAGCTTGGAGACCAATAATGATGGGCTGCTAAGAAATCCAAGAGATTCTGAAGCATGGAACAAGTTTAGCTCGGTAAATAATTGGTTCGCAGCAAACCCTCGAAATGTGCACCTTGCATTAGCTACAGATGGATTTAATCCTCATGGCAATATGAGCCAACGTTACAGTATTTGGCCGATTGTTCTCATCCCATACAATATGCCACCGTGGGTGTGCATAAAACAAACATCTTTTATCATTTCAACAATTATTACTGGTAAACATATGCCAAGAAATGATATAAATGTCTACTTACAACCTTTGATAAGGGAGTTGAAAGTGTTGTGGTATGATGGTGTTGATACATATAATTCTTAGGAGTATGAAATATTCAAGATGCATGTTGCTTTGATGTGGACGATTAGTGATTACCCTGGTTTAGGAAATCTATCCAGGTGGAATGTTTACACAGGGCGTGCCTGCATACATTGCAATTACTCTACAGAGCCTTCTCGTTTGTGTCACAGTAAGAAATGGTGTTTCATGGGCCATCGACATTTTCTTGATAGAGGACATAAATTTAGATTGAATAAAATCTGATTTAATGGAGAACAAGAGCTACACGAACCTCTGAGACTATTATCAGGCATAGAGATTTTTTAACAGGTTAAGGATATTAATGTCACATTCGGTCAAACTATGGATAATAAGGTTAGGGGTAAAAAAAGGTGCAGTGCGAGTTCTACTCTAGAAGGTCCACAACAATGGAAGAAAAAAAAAGCATATTCTCTGAGCTTCCTTATTGGGAGTATAAACTATTGTGTCACAATTTAGATGTGATGCATATAGAGAAGAATGTGTGTGATAATGTCCTTTTCACATTGTTGAATGATAGTTCTCGATCAAAAAATCATCTCAATGCTCGTAAGGACCTACAAGATATGCATTGTAAACCGGATTTGTGGCCAGATGACAATGGAAAGTTTGCTCCAGCAGTGTACACAATGACTAAGCAAGGAAAGAAGTTATTTTTAAATACTCTGAAGAATAATTGTGTGCCAGATGGCTACGCAAGTAATATTTGTCAGTGCATTGATGCTGATAATCTTAAAATAGTTGGAACATTAAAAAGTCATGACAGTCATATACTTGTATAGCAGTTTCTTCCACTTGCTATGCGTGCTGGGGTTGATGATAAAGTATCTGCGATATTACTTGAGTTATGTTCCTTTTTCCGACAAATATGTGGCAAAGCGTTGAGTGTTGCTGAGTTGGATAAAGTGTAGAACCAAATTGTACTCACTTTATACAATATGGAAATGCTTTTTCCACCATCATTTTTAACATTAATGGTGCACTTGATTATTCACTTGGTTGATGAAGCAAAACTTGGAGGTCCAGTGTATTACCGTTGGATGTATCAAATGGAAAGATAATATTGATTAATAATATTATTTATAATTCATGATATTAACATGTATATGTCATTTTAATATTAAATATATGGCGTTGTAGGTATTTTGGAGTACTTAAATCATATGTGCGCAACAAAGCGTAACCTGAGGGATCTATTGCAGAGGGTTATATTGCACAAGAAGCTATTACATTTTGTTCATGATATTTAGATAACATTGAGACAATATGGAATCGTCCCAAGCGAGTTGATGACGAACCTGTCGTTTCTCAGCATCCAAATGCACAAATTGCAGAATTATTTCCATTCGTTGGGAAACCAGTTGGGGCTTTTACATGGTTTACTCTCACATGCATTGAGAGATTGCAAGCCCATCAACATGTACTAATAAACTACCCTGCAGTTGATTCTTATGTTCAGTTAGTATTATTAATACTCTCTTTCTTACACTACTAAAATCACCATAGTAACGATCTTATTACTTCAAACATCATAGGAAATTTAGGATTCTTGCGAGAAGACAATTAAGGTCTAGAAGTAGGAATTCTATTGAGGTAGACAAGATGGTGCACAGAGAGTTTAATCAGTGGTTTACAAATCGAGTAAGTGAGCTCTCTATTTATGCAATGAATTTTAATTGATAAATATATTTGAGTAACTTTGATGTGTTTTTAGATCAACCAAGATCACGACAAGCTTCAAGATCCTGACAAAAGTTTGCTCATAGCTCTTGCACAAGGACCAATTAACCAAGCAAAAAGATACAAAGCATATATTGTCAATGGATATAAGTTCCGTACTTTGGACCATGAGAGAGGATTAAACACACAAAATAGTGGAGTTTCGGCACCTTTGGAACAAGGAGTTACTCGAGCAATAGTGATTTTAACATGCAGTATGGAGGTGTACAATATTATGGAAAATTGGTTGACATCATTGAGCTTAATTACCATGGGATATTTATAATAATCTTGTTCAATTGTGAATGGGCCAACACGACTCACCCTAGAGGCATAAAAACTGATAAATGGGGTTTTACTTCTATCAATTTTACAAGACCTGTACATACCGGGGTGCATGAAGACGATGAGCCATACATTAAAGCTTCTGAAGCACAAATGGTATTTTATGTTAATAATCAAAAGGAAGATGGATGGTGTATACCAGTACATCTGAAACCTAGAGACTTGTATGACATTGGCGAGGATGATGAACATGCCATGGCCAATATTGAAGCTGAACTGGCGCAGAATTTGGATAATTTATTTCCTGATGAAGATACACATCTACGATTGAGTCGGGATAATGTAGATGATCCGAATGATATACCATCCTCTAATATCAATGAACATGTTGAAGTTGATAACAACAATTAATTTATTTATACTTAAGATTAATTGGCAATCATTACTTTTATTTGTACTTATTTTTATATTTTAATACTTTTTAATAATAGTACAAATTTATTCATTGCCTGTTTGAGTTGTTTGTAGGTATTCTGAGGTCAAGACGACATGTCTCTTCTAGCGTTCCATCGAGACTGATCGAGGACTACGTCCGTTCTACTGGCCCGAGTACATCTCTACCACCCCTACCAATTGATGCATAGGAACAACATGAGACCCAGTGTAGCAACCATTAGAAGATACTACTGAGCCTGGAGTTATGAGGGGTCGTAAAAGAAGTTCAAGAATGTGGGATGTGGGGGTTAGAGGTGATTAGTAAACATATATTTTATTTGTTATCTTTGAATGGAAGTATTTCAAGTTTATATGTGGTTATATGCTATGATAATCACATATGTGATGATGTTTTATACATTTTTTTTGAATGCAGGAGAAAATGGGGAAGTTAGGCAAAAAAATGCGAGCAATTGACATATTCTCTCATCCTCGAGGAGACAAAGTTATTGTGGAATGGAATAATCAGAATCAGCCGGTTGAGTTATCTGGGGGGATACTTGCTCAATTTTTAGGCCATCTTGCAAGCAATTGTCATATCTTTCCCCTCTGATATGAAAAGTGGCAAACGATTCCAGATTCCTAAAAAGATAATGCATGGAAAGACATCTTAAAGGTCAGAGATGTATTTTCAATTGGTAATTTATGGTTTCCAATTTTTTGTATGTTTCCAAATGTGTACTAATATGTTTATTATTTTGTAGACCAAGTTGTAGGTTAATGATGAGGGGCATAAGAGATATGATATGAAAAGCTTGGGGAAGAAATGGAGAGATCACCGGTATCACTTATATAATTATATGAAATGTGATCCGGATGGTCCTCGCGAAGCCAATATTGCAAAGAAACCTCCAGAGATTCCTTTGGATCAGTGGGTTGCTTTTGTGGATTATAGAGCTTTTCCGGACACAAAGGTAAATTGCATAATAAAATTTATATGTTGCATTCTTGTTAGTAATTAACGCCTTATTATTGTGCAGACAAAAGCGGAACAAAATACAATGAATGGCACCCACCTAACAACGCCTCACACGTTAGGGTCAAAGTCACTTACTCGACTGCAAACCGAGATGGTTGGTACCTTCCATTTAATAGGAGGTTTAAGTATGTTTATAATGCATATGCAACTTTCTTTCAAAATTAATTATATTTAATTTTGCAGGAAACTCAACTTAATTGGCCTATTACAAGAGATGAATTGTTTCAAGCCAGTCACACAACATCGTCTTGATCTTTTGTAAATGAAGAAGCAAGGCATAATCATGTAAGTTAAAAATGCTTTTAAAATTTGTTATGCTCGATGTTTGTATAATAATAAGTATAAAAAATTCTACAATTTTATTATGCAAGAAGATCTAGTTATTCGTAGTCAGAGCTTATCTGAAAATGAGGCATTTACAAGCATTTTTAGAAAAGAACACTCGGGGTATGTTGGAGGTATGGGACTTGGAGTTGTCCCAACCCAGGTGTATAGATCATCGAGCAGCTCGAGTAGACATGTTGGTGGTGTGGTTTCAGAAGCCGAACATAAAGCCCTTAAGAGCATGGTAAATAACTTAACTTAGGAACTTGAAATGTTTAAACAACAAGTAGCAGATTTTATGATGAGGGAAAACCAAAATATGACACCTAATCAGGTTTGATTTTTTCACTTCCTATGTTAAAGTTTTTTGTTTCATATTCTGTTAATTTTTGTTTTTATGTTATCGGAATTCATATTGTCTTAACATTTGATATTGATTTTCTTTTGAATAGGAAAATGTGGGATCCCCACGAAGGCGATCATCACAGGGTAGTTACTCAGCTCACCGCGAAAACAATACAAACCGTCATACACAGTGACAGAGCGTAAGTTTTTTCATTGAAATCAATTGTTTGACCTACTTGACTTTGTCAATACATGTCAAGCAAGTGAATGAAAGCTAATTTGCTAGTATGAATATTGCATTTCAATTTCTGCAGGCATAGATGGACAGGAATGTTTGAAGCTCACCTATGGGGGGACAAGCTCAGCTATGTTAAAGTTAGAGTATTTGTCGGATGTGAGCATTGATTAATTATGATAATGCTCTTTTTGTAGAATGTGAGCACAGTGAACTCCATTTTTTGGGGAACAGGTGGCCTTTCAATGCCTTGTTGAACTGTTTTTTTTTTCTCAGATGAATTTTAGCAGGGCTTGCATCTTCTTGTAGTGTCCACTTTGCCCTCATTAGTTAAGATAATGTAGGAAATACATGTTGGTTATATATATATATATATATATATATATATATATATATATATATATCTTTTTGATTTGGTTCCCGGCGACTCCTCGGAATTAGGCTGTGAAAGAACTTATTCGGACTAAAGAACATTGATGCCTATGCATTTGGTATAGTGCCCTCTCTCTACCTCCCTTTATTTTTTTTAAAAGAACCAATTTGGGTTTGAATTTTGTGATACAGTCGCTATGATGATTTATATCTGATGGATATATTATTTACCTTATTTTTCTTGACTGATTCGTTTTTATTTGTTTACTACTTATAATTAATGTTATCTTCAGGTTAAAATATCAGGCGAAGGCCGATGCAATGTGATAAATGAGAATTTTCTTGACAAAATATGGAGGAAATCTGCTCTTTGGCTGCATTAAACTCTTTAGGATGTGTTACCGATATATTTGGTCAGACACATGTCATTAACCTAAAGGACCACCTGTCACACACAAGACCATGTCTCTCTGGCCACATGGCAATATTTACACAATTCCGTTCGGCAAACATTATGAGGATTCAGTCTTACAAACGAGTCTGTCGGAATTATAACAACCCTCTTATACAAGACGTAAGGTGGAAAGAGAGAAATAAATATCTAACGCCTCTACAGTGGGTAGGCCTTATCCACCCACTACAGTAGGCAGATATTCACTCTATTTTTACCCACGTGGCACCTACACATTAGGCAATAGATATTTTTCTACCGCCTTAGGAGATATTTTAACCCACCGTCTTACTCCACCGCCTTTTCTAAACCGCCTCTAGGGTGCTATAAAAGGAGAACGGTAGTGGAAGAAGAAAAGGGAGAGAAAAAGAAAACCTCAAGATACAAAGAACTGTCTAATTTAAGACCCCTGACTCAAGTTTTCTGACTTAAGCATCGGAGTTAAATCCGGGCAGAAAGGCCCAATTCCGATCACTACCTTCTCCTTTTTACAGGTTCGTCAATAGGTAATTCCGATCGGACTTCCAGGGTGTTCCCTTCGTTCCCTATTCATAAGCAGAAGTAAGCGTACACACCAACTATAAATTCTAACCGTTTGTCGAAGGCTGAGGTCAGATCACGAGGCGACAGTAGCCAAGGTGTGAGGTGGACCAGTTTTTGGCATCAACAGTTTGGCGCCGTCCGTGGGGACCCTTACAAAAAGCCAAATGATTACTACCAGAAGGTCAAAACGGATTCAAGAAAAAGGAGCACCAAGTAACCCTGAAGAACCTGAAGAAGTTCGAAGGCAGGAGGAGATTCCGTTGAATAATCCGTTGATCTTACCTCCATCGGAAAATCCTCCCGTCACACCCCAAGAACCCATTCCGGAGTTTTACCTCAACGTACAGCAGCAGTTGGAACAGTTAACTCAAGCTGTTCATGCTTTAGCTCACCCGCCAGTTCCTCCCACACAAATTCCACCAAATGTGCCAACAATCCCACCAGCCAATTCTGAAAGCAGAGGGAGGACAAGGACCCGCACTCAGGGAGACAGAAGAGAGAGAACCGCTTTATCTGCTAGCTCAGAACCCCTCTCCGTTCGACGTCGAGAGCAAGCTGCCACAAGAGCTGAACAGCAAGCGAGAGCGGAGCGGACAAGGACCGAACGGAATAGCTCATATATTCCAACGGTCGACAGAAGAACATAGCAACAGGATTCCTCGCGAGGAAACAAGAAGTCCGAACGACACATTCTCAGCATGTGTTCACCTTTTATCAAGGAAATATTGGAAGAGCAAGTTCCTGATAATTTCAGACCCCCTGCTATGGTTGCATACGAAGGCAGAACCGATCCGTCTCGTCACCTGAAGTCTTTCCGATCGAAGATGCTTCTCACAGGAATTATCGATGCTCGTATGTACCGAGCTTTTCCCACCACCTTAGAGGGAAAAGCGCAAGACTGGTTTGTCGATCTTCCTTCTAGCACAGTTCCTTCTTTTCAAATTCTAGCAGATCGCTTCCTAGCTTACTTTGCAACTTACCAAAACAAAAGAAGACCCCGTCTACCCTTTTGCGCGTTAAGCAGCGAGAGGGGGAAACGCTCCAGGCCTATTTAAATCGTTACATAGACGAGACAGCTAACGTTGCGGACCTCCTTCCGCGAATGGCTGTGACTTTTTTAATGGAAGGATTGCTAGAATCCCCTTTTCGTTTTTCCCTCACCCTAGATCCACCAAAAACCATCCCCGCCCTTATGATCCATGCCCAAAAGTACATCAATTCCGATGAGATCTACACGGGTTGTGAGGAAGAGGCCCGGCGCGAACCGGTGGAAATTCAAAGAGGAAAAACCTACCAAAATGTCAATAGAAGACCTCCGGACATACGAAAGGAGGGAGAGTCACGCAGGTACAGTAAGGGTGGAAATAGAGGTCTGGAAATCCCAGCACGACCTCAACGGCATGTACCACAGCCTAGAGAACCTTCAAAGGAAAAGAAAATCGTCAGATATGACCACCATACCCCACTAAATCAAACTAGAAGCCATATCCTTATGCAAATCAAAGAGCAAAAACTCCTAACCAGAGCCCGCAAGAAATCCCGAACGGCAAAAGAGCAGTAAGAGATATTGTCAATTTCATCGATCTAAAGGACATGATACGGAGAAGTGCACCCATTTGATGAACGCCATAGAAGATGTCGTTCGAAGAGGGCAACTGGAGCAATACATCAACCTTGAGATTCAAGAGGAACCTGACATTTCATAACCTGAAGAAGAAGAAGGAGAAATGGTGGGGTTCATTAGTGGTGGACCCGGTTGTGGCGGTGAAAGTTCCGCCTCTCGGAAAAGTTACGCCCGAATGATAGGAGTTGCGCAGGAAACGGAAACACCTCAAAGGAGGTCTCGACCTATGACTCCCATCATATTTTATGATAACGATGTCAGCAGAGTTCGTCACCCCCATGATGATGCTCTAGTCATTGCCATCATGGTTTCCAGCTTCCAAATGAAGAGAGTTCTGATAGACAGTGGAAGTTCAGTTTACATTCTCTTTTGGAGTGCTTTCGAGAGAATGAGATATGATGCGGATAACTTGCTCCCCGTAAAATCATCCTTAGTAGGATTTTCCGGAGGAGTTATACAGCCAGAAGGAATGATCTCCTTGCCAGTTATGGTAGGAAAATCACCAAGATCATCAACAGTAAAGACAAACTTTCTGGTTGTATGTTGTGCTTCGAGCTACAACGTTATTCTTGGTAGGCCAACCCTCAACGCCTTGAAAGCCGTAATTTCTTCCTACCATCTTCTCTTAAAATTTCCAACTGAAAGTGGCAGCGGAGAAGTAAGAGGAGACCAACCTCTAGCACGACAGTGCTACATTGCAACCCTTAAAGGGAAAGTCGTAAACGGGGGCAAAACAAAAGTTTCGGAAGCCATGCTAGTCAATAGAATAGCCGAGCAGGAAGAAAAGGAATTTTGGCCAATACCCGTTGAAGAGTTGCTTACACTTCCTCTCGATACAACCAAGATGGAACGTACGGTACGAATTGGTGCGAATTTAACAAGAGTACAGCGAGAAAATCTCATGGTGGTACTAAGGACAAATTTTGACCTTTTTGCCTGGTCACCAGAAGATATGCCAGGTGTAAAACGCAACGTCATCAAACACCGCCTCAACATAGACCAATTATTCAAGCCTATCAAACAGAAAAGGAGAAATTCGGCACCAGAAAGACAGAAGGTCGCAAAAGAAGAAGTATCAACCCTCTTGAAGGCTGGGTTATCCGAGAGGTGAACTATCCCGACTGGCTAGCTAATGTGGTTCTTGTAAAAAAGCCGTCCGAAAAATGGAGAATGTGCGTAGATTTTACGGACCTAAATAAAGCTTGTCCAAAGGATTCGTTCCCCTACTTTCTATCGATGGTTTAGTTAATTCTACGACGGGGCATGAGATGTTGAGTTTTCTAGACGCCTTCTCAGGCTATAATCAAATCCGAATGGCCGAAAAGGACGAGGAAAAAATATCCTTCATTACAAGCACTGGGACTTATTGCTATAAAGTAATGCCGTTCGGATTAAAGAACGCAGGAGCCACCTTCCAGAGACTTTTAAATACAGTCTTCAAAGAGCAAATCGGCAGAAACGTTGAAGCTTACGTGGATGATATTTTGGTAAAAAGCCAAAAAACCGATGAACATCTACCGGATTTACAGGAGGCCTTTCTATCCCTTCGGACTTACAACATGCGCTTAAATCCGAATAAGTGTTCTTTCGGTGTTCGCTCAGGGAAATTTCTGGGGTTTGTATTGACGCAAAGAGGAATAGAGGCAAATCCGAAAAAAATCAGAGCCATTCTTGATATGGGGTCACCCAAAACTCTTCAAGAAATACAGCGACTTAACGGACCCCTGGCGGCTCTGGGAAGGTTCATTTCTAAAGCTGGTGAGAAGAACCTCCCACTTTTTCAAGCCTTATGAAAAGCGCCGAAAATGGAGTGGACAGAAGAATGTGAGAAAGCCTTTCAAGGACTTAAAGATTATCTCCGATCGCCTCAGCTGTTAGCTAAGCCGCAGGTAGGAGAAGAGCTCTACATCTACCTGGCCGCTGCCCCTCCAGCGGTCAGCGCTGTTCTCTTAAGAGAAGACAAGGGAGTTCAGAAACTAGTTTATTACACCAGTAAAATCCTTAACGACGCAGAGTCCAGGTATCTGCCGCTTGAAAAGTTAGCCTTCACCCTCATCACATCCGCACGAAAATTGAGGCCTTATTTCCAAGCCCACAAAGTCACTGTGCTAACCGATCAACCACTAAGGCAAGTTCTCCATAAACCTGAAAATTCCGGACGTCTAGCCAAGTGGGTAATAGAATTGGGCGAGTTCGATCTCACTTATAAACCCCGAACGGCCATCAAGGCTCAAGTGCTAGCGGACTTTATAGCAGAGTTAACCATGCCCACAAGTGGAGACGAGATCCCATCAGCAAATCCAGAAGAAAACCCTAGCATCCCATGGCTCCTATATGTCGATGGATCAGCGACGGAAGAAAAGTCAGGAGCCGGTTTCGTCCTTTATTCTCCCTCTAAGTGGAAGATGGCAACGATACTCAAGTTCCAATTCCGAGCAACGAATAATGAGGCTGAATACGAAGCCCTAATCGCAGGATTACACTTGGCTAGGGGGCTCGAAATTCAGAACCTGCATGTGTATTCCGACTCACAGTTGGTCGTAAACCACACCTTGGGTAGTTTCGCAGCAAAAGAGGAAAACATGGTTAAATACCAAGCTATGGTAAAGAAGATAGTTTCATACTTCGTTCACTTCCAGATTGAAAAAATCGGTCGAGCACAAAATGAAGAAGCAGACGCCTTATCTAAATGGGCCACAACATCCAGCGGAAATACAGAATCCTCTTTTAACCTAGAGTACCTTCCCATAAGGACTATTGAAAGGCTCGAAGAGGAAGTACAAAATACGGCGGAGGAGACTAGTTGGATTGATCCCATTAGAAACTACCTGCAAGGTGGACCTCTGCCATCCAACAAAACGGAAGCAAGACGGATTTCGTATAGATCTGCGCAGTACACCATTATTGGCGAAAACTTATATAAAAGGTCCTATACACAACCCTTCTTACAATGCGTACGTCCCAAAGAAGCCAACTATATTCTGCAAGAAATTCACGAGGGCATCGGAGGAGGCCACATAGGAGGCAAAGCCTTGAGTTACAAAGTCCTGCGACAAGGCTATTATTGGCCAACATTGACTCAAGATGCAGTAGCATTCGCCCGTAAGTGTGACGCTTGCCAATGGCATTCCAAGATCCAAAGGCGACCGCCTACGCTGTTTACACCAATTATCAGCCCTCGACCATTTACTATCTGGGGGGTTGATCTTCTAGGACCATTTCCTACTTCAACTCGACAGATGAAATTTCTAATAGTTGCTATAGACTACTTCACCAAATGGGTAGAGGTCGAGCCCTTGGACAAGATCACATAAAAAGCTTGTCAAGGATTCTTATGGCGAATGGTTATCTGTCGATTCGGAATTCCAGTCGCCTTCATCTCCGATAATGGGCGACAATTTGATAACAAGGCTTTCAAAAGTTTCTGCTCCGAGCTCGGAATCGAATCCAGGTTGACTTCTGTAACACATCCTCAAGCCAACGGCCAGGTAGAGGTGACCAACCGTACCTTGCTCCAAACTCTGAAAACCCGGGTGTCCAAAAATGGAACCAATTGGGTAGAAGAAATTCCGAGCGCCCTTTGGGCCTACAGGACGACTGCAAGAACTCCCACAGGAGAAAGCCCGTTTTCCCTCACTTATGGGGCCGAAGCCGTCACCCCCGCAGAAATAGGAATGCCTACCTTACGGACACAACAGACTTTCTCATCAGAGGAAAACGAGAAAAATCTCCGAGCAGAACTTGATTTGCTCGACGAACGAAGAGAAGCTGCGGAAACAAGAGCAGCTATCTATCGCCAAAGAGTAAAAAGGTTCTACGACACAAAGGTGAAAAGAGTCTTCTTCCAAATCGGTGATTTGGTCCTGAGAGAAAATGAATTTCAAGGAAATAAAAGCCGAACGGGGAAGCTAACTCCTAACTGGGAAGGCCCTTACGTCATCCAAAGAATTGTCCGAACGGGCACTTACTACCTAGTGAATATGGACGGAAAAACACTCAAACGTCCATTCCATGCTGAACGCTTACGACGCTACTATCAGTAAATTCCGTAGCTATCTCTTAAAGTCTCATGGAATAAAGCTCAAGTCTTTCCCATTCTACAAAAATGCGGTGAAATTCCCATTCTACAAAAATGCTGTGAAATTCCCATTCTAACAAAAATGCGGTGAAAATCCCATTCCTAAGAGATAAGTCGGAATTATCCTACAAGCATAAGCGACAACTCTCATCCAAAAACAAGGGGGAAAAATCCCGATTGAAATATGAGGCAACAATCTCATTTACGAAGGCGAGTGGTCCCATGACTAGGATAAGAAGAAAAGAACTCGCTACGAAGCTTATCTTACAAACCAAATGAAGAAGGAAAGACTTTACGAAGGACTTCACAAACACTTCTTTCTTACATGGTTAGAACAGCCATTACTCGGGAATAAATCTTCACCAAAATAAAGGTTTGCATTTCATTCATATGAATAGAAGATACATTCCAAATAACTAAAACAGTTCACAAAAATGCTAAAGTATCCCTAAGAACTAGGACCCTCGGGGCGACCAGCTACTTCTAAAGGAACTTGAGTAGAAGGCTCCGAGGGGGCGGGAGCAGAAGCCTCTGGGGCCTTAATAAGTTGTTGCTCTTTTAGCTCCATATAAGTCTTTAACACCCCAGCAAGCCCCATAGACAGCACTTCCGCCGGAGGAACATGGTGACCCACCTGCTGCACCACCGAATATATACGGGTGGCGCCTTCTTTAGCTTTCGCCCTAAGCCGGGCAACCTCCTTCTCTAGTTTATCCACTCGTTCTATTAAATCCTTGATTTCTTGCGAGTCGGATTTAGGAGCTTTCAAGCGGGAAGCTAAGTCTTCCTTGAGTGTGTTGCGCTCCCCCTTTACTTCCGCCAACTCAGCTTGAACGGCGGCAAACTCAGCAGCCTTCATCTTTAAGTCCCATCGAGCTGCGGTCCGCTCATCCTGAGTAGATTTAAGTTCCTTCTTCAAACTGCTGCATTCATTTTGTAACTGTTTGATATTCTCCTCAGCAGTAAGAAGAGAACCCTTGGAAATAGGTAACTGGGCTGCTAGATCGTTCTTCTCCTTTTCCATAGCAGCCAGCTGTTGCAGCCGCTCGGCTTTATCTCGCTCAAGGGCCTGGATAGCCTCAAGCTGCTCTTTCTCCTTTTCTTCTAAGGCCACCACCCTAGAGCTTAACTGGGCGATGTCTGCCTTGCTCGTTTCCATCTTTGCCAAATCTTCTTGGCAAAGATTACCAACTCGATCCGCCCAGTGCGCAGCCTACAAAATAATAGATAAGTCATCGACGTTAACACCGAACCAGAAAGAACTAGAAGGTAAAATAAGAATAGTTCTTACCAACATGAGCTGGGAGGTGGCTTCTTCCCTTCCAGCTCCACGAAGTTTAGACGAGAGCTGTTCGGGTCTCATGGCCATCAAAACAGTCTTTGTAGCAGCAATATCCCGAAAGGGGACATCTTCAGAGGGCATCTCCTTCCCTTGAGGTGTCGATCCCCTTAAAACCGCATCTGCCACCCTTAATTTGTCCAGGAGAGCCGCCTCTCCTGCCTCCGCCTGTAAAATAGACCCTAGGTTCAAGATTATGAACGAAGCATACCCATAGAAAATGTATACATCGAGATTCTCACCTCCATAAGAAGGATATCCTCCGGCCGCCTGGATGAAGGACCTTCGGAAATTGGAGACAAGGCCGGGAGGACTTCTTCCGCACAGACTTCTCCCGGAGGCACCTCCGCTTGTTCTCCTCCTACAATTCCGGGACCCAATGCGTCCTCGGAATTCTTTCTCTTTGTCCTCTTCTCCCGTGAGGACCCTGCATTAAGGTCATTTTTGACCCTCTTCTTGGAAGAGTCAACTTCTTTTCTCTTCCTCTTCCTCTTTTCCTCCTTGGAGGTATCAGCGCCTGTGCTAGATACCGCCTCCTTCTTCTTCCGCCCGTGAGGCAAAGGCGGGTGAACTTCACCTTCAAAAGAAGCCAAAAGGCCCTTAATATAGCTCAGGTTCTCGTCCTTCATCGGATTTTCTGCAAAGGGAATTCCGAAGCAATTTAGCTATCATAGTTACAAGTTAAGCTAAATCAGAAACATGAGTAAGTCCTACCGGCAGACACTATTAAACGACATTTAACAAGATTATCTTTTGTCAAGAACTCATCCATATACACTTTGGATAGCCCCGTCATCGACTTAAGAAGAACCTCCTCTTCTTTCGTCATTTCCTCACAGGCAATATCCGTTCGGGGAACCTCCCACTTGGTTCGGACATCCCACTCGGATTTACTCTTAACAAAGAAAAATTTACTCTTCCATCGCTTAATGGAAGAGGGAACTTTCCCTAAAAACTTCCTCCCAGAACGAGCCGAAAAGTAATACCAGTCGGCATTGGACTCTAAGCATAGACTAAATAACATACGGAACCAACGGACAGTCGGATTTACTCCGTAATTCTTGAAAACAACAACAAAACCGTTCAGTAATCTCCAAGAATTCGGGGTCAACTGCGAAAGACACAAGTGATATTCCTCTAGGATCGCCTTGGCAAAGTTAGAAAAGGGAAGCCTAAGGCCACCCGATAGCACATCCTGATAGATGGCTATCTCCCTTTCCCTGGGAGAACTTGCCCTCTCCCCAGAACAGGGAACCCTAACCTCAAACAGAGTGGGGTCTATTTCATATCTTTCCACTAGGCTATCTACATCCTTTTGCCCAAGGAGACTTATGAACGTACCCGACCCCCTACCCATTGCCCTAGATGCAGGATGAATTCGCGGATCCTGAACTAGAACATCCCCAGGTTCGCCTGGAGCCGCACCAGAAATCACGGGGTTGGACGGTGAAGGGATCAGAGGCCCATGAGAAGAACTAGAGGAAGAGCTAGAGGAAGAAGATGTCGCACTAGCCATTACCTTAGAAGAAAAAAAGACAAGAAAAAGACACAGAAAGCTTAGACCAAGGTTCGCCGGAGAAGAAGAAATCTTAGGAAGAAGACGACACGCTTCCACTTTCGAGATAAAACCTTTTTTTCTGCCTGTACGATTCCGCTTATAAGCAAAGAAGATGGATCCTTCACCGTTGGATCACAAAGCCACACCACTATCGAACCGTCGAACCAAAAGCCCCTGAATCAGGGCCGTCCAAATAACCATCATTACACCTCCTCAAACAGTTCAAAATTCCGTCCACGTCAGCACACCAAATGTCGCCTGACACACATAGAAAACCACGCTCATCACCCATCATGATGTTGACAAATGCGCACGCTGCGCACGCCGCACCACTATCTCCCTTTAAAGCCAAATAGTAGAAGGGACACGTGTCTTCTCAGGGCTTTAAAGCAAAACAGTAGAAGGGACACGTGTCTTCTCAGGGAGCAATGAGCGTTATATGGGAAGTGGAGCCTGTGCTGTAGAAGACAAGGCACACACCCCAACATAGGATCATCAGTGATGGCCCCATAAAAACACCAAAGAATTTAGAAGCAAAAAGACAAATGATCATTTATTCATGTTACAGGACGATAAAAAAAAAAAGGGGGTAAAGCCATTTTTGGTCCCTGAAAACGGGACCAATGTTTATTTCCATCCCAAAATTCAAAATTTATTCAATATGGTCCCCATGTATTGCATATTTTGACATTTTGTGTCCCTACATATTCCGTATTTTGGCATTTTTGGTCCCTATTGCTGACATGGCGGTCATGTGGAATACCAATGAAATGCATATAATCTTTTTATTATTATGTTTAGGTCGTTATTTTGCTGATGTGGAGTGATAAGTAGCAGTATATGCTGATGTGGACCGTATTGAACAAATTTTAAATTTTTGGGATAGAAATGAACATTGGCCCTGTTTTCAGGGACCAAAAATGGCTTTAACCCAAAAAAAAAACAACAAAAACAACAAAAAAAAAAAAACAAACAGCATAGCAAACCCTAAACATGTTTTCCAACGGACTCCCCTAGCTAAACATCCGCGGACCCATCAGAAGACACGCACGGATAAGACTCAGAAGAGACGCACGGACTTCCGCAACCATCATTATCCTCATTATTATTGGGGGAACCTGGTTCGACGCGAGGGCGAAGGTGGGGGCCCACCTCTCTACGGCAGGAGTCATCTCCAAACATCTCAACTTCGAAACGCATACCCCCTGCATAAGTAAAAATTAAGATGTCCCCCGCCTCCACGTCGTGATCAACATAGAAAGCTTCCCACCCTGCATCGATGCTCATCTCACCCACACCCCTGTCAATCAATCAATGTAATAGACCCGCCCATACGGTAGATTCGGACTTACCAAATGGATCACTCCAGTCCTTAATTCTGATAGATGCTCGTAAAAAGAACTGGGAATTCGTAAGTGTCGAGAACACTGAGAAAAAGTAAAAAATTTGTAAAAGGACAAGCCTTGAACCATGATGCAAAGACAAAAGTTTTGCAAAAGACTTTAGGCCAAACACACTATCCATACAAGCCCTTAAATAGAAGAACCTATCGACACTATAGGCGAGAATTCCGGAAAAATCTACCTCGATAACAGCGAAAGGATAACACAGTAAACGTCGGTCGCCTATTAAGGCACATGTACTTTAGACGTCGTAGACATAGACATGGTGAAAGATACTTGTTCTCGAACCAAGCGAAACGTGTGATTAGCTCACCCCTCGCTCAGATTTTTCGAACAAGTACACTTTGGGGGGACTAGTGTTACGGATATATTTGGTCAGACACGTGTCATTAACCTAAAGGACCACCTGTCACACACAAGACCATGTCTCTCTGGCCACATGGCAATATTTACACAATTCCGTTCGGCAAACATTATGAGGATTCAGTCTTACAAACAAGTCCGTCGAAATTATAACAACCTTCTTATACAAGACGTAAGGTGGAAAGAGAGAAATAAATATCTAACGCCTCTACAGTGGGTAGGCCTTATCCACCCACTACAGTAGGCAGATATTCACTCTATTTTTACCCACGTGGCACATACACATTAGGCAGTAGATATTTTTCTACCGCCTTAGGAGATATTTTAACCCACCGCCTTACTCCACCGCCTTTCCTAAACCGCCTCTAGGGTGCTATAAAAGGAGAACGGTAGTGGAAGAAGAAAAGGGAGAAAAAGAAAACCTCAAGATACAAAGAACTGTCTAATTTAAGACCCCTGACTCAAGTTTTCTGACTTAAGCATCGGAGTTAAATCCGGGCAGAAAGGCCCAATTGCGATCACTGCCTTCTCCTTTTACGAGGTTACAATAGGTAATTCCGATCGGACTTCCAGGGTGTTCCCTCCGTTCCCTGTTCATAAGCAGACGTAAGCGTCCACACCAACTATAAATTCTAACCGTTTGTCGAAGCCGAGGCGGATCCGCGAGGCGACAGTAGCCAAGGTGTGAGGTGGACCAGTTTTTGGCATCAACAGGATGTATTTCTTCAATACTTTCTAGTGTTTTCTGAGACAAGTCGATGGATATTGCATTGTTGTCCTAGCCAATCCATTTACTATAATGAACTCTTTAGGTTGGGGATTAGTGCACCTGTTGTCCCATACTTATCACATATATAACATTTGTTTTAGTTTTTTTTTTTTAAATCTTCATGGTGATGAGGAAATAGTGTGTTAGTTCAATTTGATAAATCTTAATTTGATACAGGTTTTGTCTAAAAATTATCCTAGAGGCAACAAAGAACTATGACGATCTTTCTTTGATGGTCATGGTCCACAAGATACTATGCATTGGTTTTCAGATCAGGGTGTGGAACTTAAGGTTAG
This sequence comes from Dioscorea zingiberensis, assembly GCA_026586065.1. Classification (NCBI taxonomy): domain Eukaryota; kingdom Viridiplantae; phylum Streptophyta; class Magnoliopsida; order Dioscoreales; family Dioscoreaceae; genus Dioscorea; species Dioscorea zingiberensis. Next base: position 16,237,845 of record CM048826.1, on the reverse strand, counting down.
TGTTTCTTGTGTTCAAATGAAAGGAGACAGGGTTCTATTTGGTAGTAAGCTTTTGCTGCTTCACAAGCTATGCATGGCGTGGACCTGTTTCAACTTTCAAGCAAACCCTTCTTATTCTTTGGCCTAGACTAAAGAAGATGGAAGAGGTTTTCCTGTCAGTAACAGTTCAACCACAATTGTTGATTGCCTTCTTCAAGAAGCAAGGAGGAGAGGAGGTATGCTTTAAGTAATTTATTTGGTGATTGTATGTAATAATTAATTGAACTATTGAAACAAATCATCTTTGCTACCATTTTAACTTGGTTGAATGACCCAAGAGAACATGATTGAAGCAATGATATCTTGTTTTCCATTAATAGCTTAGTTAGGGTGCCAAAATTTTGATGAGTTTAGTCACTATAGTTGTTACATGTTTGGCAGTTTGTATTGGATACTATGAGTTTACTTGCAGGATCAAGTATGCCTATGTACATATATGGTTGAACCCTATTTTTTTTTTTTTTTTAAAAATAGAGCCATGTTACATGTGTATAGCTACAACAAATATGGTAAGATACTAAAATATGGCTTTCTACTTAAGTTATGTTGCAGGTTGAAAAAATTGTTTCAGATGCATCATGTAAGAATGATGGGAAATTTGTTCTCAAGGTTGAGAAACGAACTATTGACTATGGTTAATATGTTGAGAGAAATTATGTCCTAATTGCTACTAGGAGTAGCAAGCAGGTTATAAGTTTTTTCTTTGTGAAATATATCAAATAGAATTTGAATGAAGAAGATTTATTCGAATAATTTTTCAAATTTGCTTGTAGGGCTATAAGATTGCACTCCAGCTTGGACATTCTCTAGTAGAGCCAATGCCCAGCTTATTTCTAGTAAGTTTGTCTGGGGTATGGTCTTGCCGTACATGGATTTCTTAAGATTTTTTGCTTCTGATGAATGCAGGGATGCCTTTTGTAGATTTTACACCTGACATTAATATAGAAGATGTGAAGTAAAGACTCTTTCCGCACAAAGATAAGTTTCTGGTTTGATTCTTCATTCCCTTCAAAAAATAAATGCCTGAGAAAGTTATTAAAAAATAAAAACCATATTCAGCTTTAGTTTGAGCACTTGCATTACTTTTAGAGTGAGCTAACTGTTCTACAGGACTATGCAGAAGCAAAAGACAGGCAACTCTTTTCCTTCTGAATTTGGTCTGAGTAAAAGATTCGAGAAATTCTTATCAGAACATGAGGTCATTGCACCTTCTTATACTACATTATTATTCAGTAACTATTACAAACAATCTACATGGTTATCATGATTGGGTTCCTTTTCAGGCTATCAATGGGGATAACTTATGGGCTTCCATTTCAAATATCTCCATAAATTCCATAGCTCTTTTACTAAAGCAATTCCCTTAAATGGATTGGCTATGACAACAATGCAATATCCATAAATGGATTGGCTAGGATAACTTTTGAGTTTGATTCTTCCAATTCTTGAATTTTAATCCTTCTCACCTGTTTCAGACATAGTCTTAGAGTTCATATTAAATACAGGGAAATGGCATTTAATGCAGGAGATGGACTACAAGGCAGAAGCAAGGAATGGGCTCAAGATCAGGTAGGACCCAGATTTTCTTATTAATTATGATTTACATTGTGTTTCTTGTTGTTCCGCTATATAGTCACTTTTATAAGATACTGGTTCTTAATAACAAAAGACAACTCCTTTCTTCATTGTATACCTTTGTGAACAATTGTTGGTTTTTTCAAGCCAATTATGTGTTGTTTCCTCTATTTTTTCAATCTGTTGAAAACTGGGTGCTGTTTTGTGATGACTTGATTTTTGTTATTGTTCATTATGTGTTATGTTTCCACATTTAACCAGAGAGTTGTATGGGGCCTGCAAGATGTGTTTGTGCCAAAGATGTACATGGATAGAACCAATAGACGAGTTCTTGTCATGGAATGGGTGGAGGTGCATTTTTAGGAACCGCTATTATTTGACTGACTGGTATCTATGTTTATCAACATAGCCTACTCATTTCAGTTCTTTGTGCAGGGGCAAAAGTTATCTGAAGTGAAAGATCTCTATCTTGTAGAGGTAGAATCTTAATTTAAACTTAATTTTTTGTTCGACCCATTTCCGCCATTTTCCTACCCAAAATTCCATTCTTATTGCTTTTATTACCATTTGAAGAGATTGTCTGATCTTTGTCATTTGACAGGTTGGAGTATATTGCTCTCTTTCTCAGCTTCTAGAACATAGATTTTATCATGCAGATCCTCATCATGGAAATCTTCTGCGGTCCTCTGATGGAAAGCTGGCATATCTAGGTAATTACTTATTTTATACTTTAATTAAAAGAGGCTAATTTATTCACTATTTGCACTAAATATTGCTTACTGGGACTCGATTGATATTAAAGCCTCATCAAATGATGAATGAAATAGCTTTCTTCTTACTTTTTTATAGTGACAGTTGCTTGGATTTTGCTTTTTTCAGATTTTGGAATGGTGGATGAATTTTAAAAAAAAACTTTAACATGGATTTATTGAGGCTTGTCTTCATTTAGTTAATCGTGATTTTGATGTATTCTCGTGGGTGAGTAAAAAAGTTGATGTCTGCTAATTGATACCAAATTTCTTCTTAATGTTTAGTAGATATATTTTGATCAGGTATCAAACACACTCAAGCTTGTCAGTTATCTGAATACTAACATCAGAGGCCAAACACTTATTGCAAAGGAATCTAGATGAGAGGGATGTCATATTTATCATTTTGTTTGATAAATCTCGGTGCCAGAAGAACATTGATGCCTATGCATTTTGTATTGGGCTCTCTTTGCCTCCCTTTATTTTTTTGAATGAACCATTTTGAATTTCAATTTTGTGATTCAGTCGCTATGATGATTTATATCTGATGGATATATTAATATTGAGAATGGAGGATTTTGCATATTTCCATGAATTTAGGTATAAAAATTGAAATTTGAGACTAGAGTTTGTTAATATATTATGTATTGTTTTGATGAGTATGGATGATTCTTAATTGTTAAATTTTGTGCTAGGTTGTCTTCAGTCATGCTAATTCCCAAATAATATTTTTATGTATCCTTTGAACAACCTCTAGATTTTTTCATACTTTTTAGCATTTTACTCCACAATCATGCTGGATCCTTATTGCACTTGTTTATATATCTTATAAATGATTATGAACCATTTAGGTTATAATTACTTTGGTGCGACAGGATTTATCATTCAAGCTGGTTTTCCAAAAGGAGAAAAGGGCCTTATCATAGAAGATGCTGCCAATGTAATTATTACTTTTACAATTTTTTGAAATATAAAAATCTGGCTAAATCTTGTTAGATATATAAATTGATGTTTTGAAATTTCTAGCAATAGCTTTCCTTCCTACTGGAAATTCTGAGAATTTTGATAGGATCTATCCCAGATGATATTACACATAATGAAACTCAGAGAAAAAAGATTTTTGTGCGCCTTCTGCTGAGTATTGATTGTCCTGAGACAACGACAACAGCAATGGAAACAGTATGCTTGTTTTTTTGCCCTTCAAATCATCATGTTTTCTCAAAGATGCTCTGTTTCTCTTCGCTATGCATGATTTAATTTGTTTTTTCTTTTTCTAAATTCAACTACTATGGCAAGGTTTTCCATTTAACAGGTCAATCTGGCATTGGAAATGAAGGACATGGGTGTAGTTGGGATCGATCTTTCTGGTTACCCGAAGTTGGCGAATGGTAAGCATATCAAGCATGCAATTGGAATAGATTGAGTTGCTAGTATTGTATATAGAAAAGATACTTAATGCTTGTTCTGTCTTCTTGTCTCAGGCAAACTTTCCTACTAGCTCTACAACAAAGATGATTACTCTTATACTTTACAAGCATCACATTTGCAGATGCTATCAAACATAATTCCTAGGTAGTACCTTCTCTTATAGTTTTTGGAATTAAGAAACATTCATTAATTTGTTTGTTCTCACTAACCTGGTCTTGCAGTGAGGAAAAGGAAAGAGTATTACTAATCCACAGTTATAGCAATGCTTTCAAAGGATTCTCGGCTATGCTAACTGAAGAAGAGGCTGCTCTGTTATCGGGTAAAAGAATTCATTCATTTATTTTACTCACACAAATAGATAATAGTGTCATTTTAATTCCTTAACATCACAGAAATAACTACAAGTAGGGGAAGATGGAGTTGTATCTGTGTTCCGTGACCAGAATCTTCAACTTCATACTACACGTTCTTGGGATTTGATAGAGTTAGAATTAGGCCTTGGCTCATTGAAATTTCACCAAAGATTTCCAAAAGATGTTATTATTGGGCTTGTCGATACTGGTACATACTTCTCTTTTCTTTAACAATTCGAGTTTTAAAATTTAATCTGATATTGCTTACTCTTATGCTTGTGTAGAGGTGTGTGAGAATTCTTAGATTCAGCCATTAGTTGGTGAATCTATTCTTTAGCTTTGTAAGATTACTTTATCTACCAGCTTTGTCTGATTAATTGGTAAGCAGAGGAAGCAGTCCAGAACACAAACAATCAGGAAAGTCTGCTCTGTTTATCGCCTCACTGGCCATCACAGAGCTAATCACCAGACACAACACTAAAACGACCGGCATTGTGCAGGATCCGAGAAGATCAGCTGAGCAAAGGGGGCTATTCAGTGCTGCTTATATTTGTTTCTGAAATGTAAAGTTGAAAAAAATAAGGGGTGGTTTCACTTGTCCTTGGAATGTCTGATAGTTTGCGTTGTATCAAAAAATCTGGTTAAATCTTTGTAAAATTTTAAATACATATATTTTATCTTGTATGAACAACTAAGAATTTAATTGTTTAATAAATTTGTTAATTATTAATAAATTTTATATATTTTTTAAATTTGATTTGAATGGTGATACAGGTTCAAAATTCTTATTAATGTAAAAAAAATCAAAATAAATTATTAAATAAAAAAACATTTGGCACTAGCGGCGGTTCAAAACCGCCGCTAAAACATCAATTTTTTGATAATATCCAAAAATGTAAAAAATGTTCAAAACTGGCATGACACTAGCGGCGGTTCAAAACCACCACTAAAATAATGATTTTTTGATCATATCCAAAAAATAAAAAACCCATTTAAAAATAGTATGATACTAACGGCGGTTCAAAGCCGCCGCTAATTGTATGTAATGTATTTGCAATGGTTTATACGGTGTTTTATTAATCGCCACAAAATGGATACTCATAGTTCGTTCAATTGTATTTAGAGGCGGTTATTGCGGCGGTTACCAACCGGCGGTCCCAAAAAACCGCCGCGAAATGTAGTCTCGATGCTGAGGATTGCGGCCGTTGGTTAACCGCGACCATGTACATTTTGCGGCGGTTATAACCACCTCTAAATGCTTCTAAAACTGCCGCTAAACGCCTCTTTTCTTGTAGTGAATTCTTTGTTAATTATCTGTTTTTGTGTTGTATACCTTCCGTATTTATGGGGGCGATGCCATAAGTATGCAGAGTCTGTCACGTTCCCGTGCCTAAGCCGGGTTCGGGGCGAGACTGACTGAGAATGTTCAAAATAAAAAGTTTAACACATATTTGTTTTTTTTCTAACATTGAAATGAAATCTACACAACATACTGAATAGGAAATTTTCACTAAAAACTAAAAAGTTCCTTAAGCTGAATCCACAAATCATAGTTGATGTTGTTGTCAACACTCTGATTATCATTTCTTTGCCCCAAGTTTTCTTGTTGATCAAAAGCATCATCATAGCTTGCATTACCAAATAATTACAAATCCACTTCATCTTTATTTATCTCCATATTATCTAGTAAAAAAAATATATCAAAAATAGAGCAGGTTAATAATACTAAAAAATAGTATCATTAAAACAAAATTTTATGTAATTTGTTGATGCTCAAATCGGTCAAGGCCTTGGAGACCACTTTTCGTTAAGAGTTCAATTGAGAAGAAAGTGGTGTAGGGGTAGTTGAGGTTGGGGTAGCATATTTCCGATGACCACTGGTTGTACGCCGACATGGAGACTGAGAGGTGGTCCTCCGGGTAGGCAACTTCCTCCTGCAAAACGAAGATGTCCAGAGGCTCTTTCCCCAGACCATCCGACACTTAAGTTAGTTGGGTGGAGGTTGCGTGTAAGAGCAAGAGATAGAATTAGAGGAGGAAGGGAGTCCTCGCTGGGAATGGTGTATCCTTCTTCTATTCGAGAGTGGGGACCTATGGGAAGAAGAATGGTTTTTTTTCTCATTCTCGGGGTCTCCTCCTTATACCCATGAGGCGGCATAGGCGGCTAGTGGCCAGAGGTGTCATTTCTTCCCCTTATGATCAGGCTTTTGTCAGGAGACCCACTGGTCTGCTCTGCCGGGTGGCTGGAGTAGTACAACCATGCACACCTGTACAAAGGATGTCTCTACCTCATGACACGGGTACTCCTCTGTTAGTGGATCATGGATGAATCTCCACGTGTCCTCCTAAGGATGTCAAAGAGATCTTAGTCGTCCCGGGTCTCACCGTTACCCGGGTGAAGCCACGTGTAATGCCAGATTTTCCCCTTAACACTTGCCTCCCAGCTCTTCAAGCAGGTAGGCATCCAACCGAGTATGGCTTGGGGAGTTTTGGTCTTTGGCGAATATCCGGATATCGGGAGTGGTCCTCTTTTTGTTGGGTAGCGGTTGTGTCCCTTACACCCTCGTGCACCTTGCTTTTAGGGCTTTTGCGGTCTCCTCCCTCTTTCTTTTGTGTCACTAGTAGAAGGATTTCACCGAGGGTGTTGCGCAGGTGTCCGGGCCTTGGCTTGGTTCTCCAAGTCAAACTCACCCTCTTTAGCTAAAGACGGCTTAAGGTATAATGAGAACTTTTTCCCCATGCAAGGCTCCCCATATCTTGAGGGGTCTGAGGTCCACACGCTGATCATTAAACAGACGCCTTTTGGTGCCATGTTGCTACCCGTGAGATTCTTTCATAGGGTTATAATGACCAGCTGCTTTGCTTGTTTCCCGTTCCATCCTCTCCGCCGCTTAGAAATTGCCTCTTCTCTACCGCTTCGAAGGTTTTGCTCGTTTATGAGGTTTATGTGTGATAATAGAGGGCTCTTTTCCTTTGAAAAAGACGGCCTCGGTAGCCGACTCCTTCCCCATCAATACCAAGGACCTCGGTTTTTCAGTCGGGAGAGGCATTTCGATGTTCCCTTCCTCTCCATTATTGACCCCCTTCTGCCTCCGAGAGGGCCTATCTTCGTCCCCTGGGGGTACTTGTGGTATACCTTGAGTCCTTTGGGGTAGGTCTCCATTTTCCTTTGTACCCTTTCTTCCGCGGGGTACTTAACTTTTACAAAGTGTGCCTTTCCCAGCCTCATCCCTAGAGCTGGATGGTTCTTTGTTGGTTTGTGATTGTCCTTCACCGTCACCTGCTTCCTCCTTCTGTCCATTTTTTTCGCCTCCCTTTTATTTGAGGAGGGTTCCGTCCCTTGAGGAATGGTTCTACTTTGTTCCTCTGGAGGAGTTAGGCTTGGACTTCACATTTCCCAAACTTCTGGAGTGGCGGTCCCACTTTGTGTTTGTCACGTGCGGAGGTAGCTGGGACATTCCTACTTTATGGAGCGCACCTTTCTCGGGACGGAGCTATAACGCTATATTGTCCGAGGATGTGGAGTGACAAATCTTCTTGCTTTGGGGGATGGGACCGCAAGACCTATCTCGTCCGATTCCGAAGTCTGTTCTCCGTGCGGCCGGACTTTCTTCCGCATGTAGCCTTCCTCCCTTTTGTGCTTCGAGCGAGGGATACCCCCCTTTTTTCGGGCATTTTCCTCACGTACTTGTCTGTCCTTGACACAGGTCCCTGCCTGGAAGGACCGTCTTTGAGGACGGTGTGAGGGAGTGCAGACCCTACTTTCCCGGCTCGGAGAGCTTCCCTTAGGAGAGATCATTGGTCCCCTGTGGAGAAGAGGTTAAAGCGGGAGGGGCGACGGTCTTCCCCTTTCCCTTCTCATTTGGGAGGGATCAGTCTCGTCTCGGAGGAGGGGGAACAAAAGCTGGCTTCCGCGTAGGTTGTGGCCTCGTTGGTTGTCAAGGCCCCCCCCAGAGCGGGCAATGGAACTTAAGAGGGTAGCCGATAGGCGAGCATCTTGTGTGGCTTCCCAGTCCTTTGACGAGAGGACAGCGACACTCAAAGAAAGAGAGGCAATGTGTGGGGGTAAATTGCATTCGCGCGGTGTGGAGACACCCAAGACAATTATTGCCACACTCTTTGATTGTTTCTTCTAGGCTTTTACTGATGAGGTTCGGGCCACAGTTGCCCACCTTTGACGTGAAGAGATTGCTTCTCGCCTAGCGTCAACGGGGTGTGAGGTAAGTTTGCTCATGTAGTATTAGATTGATGTTTGTCGCGTTGCTAATGAGCTCCACAATGTTGTGCAGTTGGCGGTCTTATTGGCTCACCTAAGGACGAGCAGTCACTGTGGTGTTGGCAATCCCCGGGCGAAGGTGGAACGCGAACTTGCGGCACGATGTGAGTAGATCAAGAAGCTGGAGGCTCAGAATATCGAGCTATGCCGAGCTGTCTTTATCCATCGACCGCCAGCAGGGCCTCATTATCAGCTACAAGGAAATACCTTCCCAGATATTGAAGGAGCATTCGGTTGAGTTGGCGGCCGTGAAGGATCAATACAAGTCTTTTGTGGGCACCGTGACCCGGGCCACGAGGCTGAGTATAGGCAGCATAAGCTAGAGGCCGAGGTCCAGCTGAGAGAGTGAGAGGTAAGAAGTGAATTTGATCTCCCCTATCTGAGCGCAGAATGTGAGTCCCCCGTGCAATACCTCATGTAGACGCACAAGAGACTCATTGCGATGTTGGAGGAGAAGCATTAGAATGCTCATTGGAAGGCTAAGGATACGGCAGTAGCCGAATACCAGTATTCCCTGGAGTTCGTTCGCCTATAGAAGGCTATCTCTAATAAGGTTGTTTCTGTCTTCCGAAGTTCTCGCGATTTTTGCAATCTTCTCAATCACCGAGGGTCCGAAGCCATTTCCCGATTCCTTGGTTCTCCGTCCTTCTGATCCCTTTTGGAAGAGGTGACTTTGGCGAGCGCGTCAAGGAGTTTTAAGCCTTCCAGCTTTTGTACAGCTGCAACCATAGAGTGGATGTCGCCTCGCTGAGCTTTGAGGAGGTCCTAGGACTGCTCCACAACTCAGGGCGACGACATTTGGCCGAGGGTTCCGGAAGGTAGGTGTGGAACCTGCCAAGAGTAAACTCTCTGTGGGCTCGCCTCCCATTGTCGGATCTCCGTAAAGTCTGAGCTGCCTTTAACCTTCGTAAGTATCACATCTATGTATTCTTGGCATTGTAATAAAAATTAGGGTTTTCCTCACGCTTAGTTGGGTCTGTTGCCATTGCATTTCCCCTTGTGTGAGTCCACATAAGTGTGGGGCCCACGGGTCTGTCCCTCGGCTCGCCTCTCTTGTCATGCTCGCCCCCCTTGTCATTCCCGCCGTGGGTATTTTGTCATGGGGGTGCTAGGCCCAACAACCGGGGTTCGCCCCTCTTCGGGGAGAATCCAGCTCTGAGTTTGTTATGATGCTAACTTACGAAGTGGGAGCTTGAGTTAGGACCGTTAGCCGGAGGAGGGATGTTGGTGTGGATGTGATTCTCGAGAGTTCTCGTGTCCATAGCCACATTTACCAATTTTCTTTATTGGCCTCTCGATAATTCTCTCTTTTTCTTAACATAGACTTCCCTCTCGTTCCCTCACTCGGTGCTTCTTCTGCTGCCCTAGAGGGTCATCATCCCGGCTGACTGCCCTGGCGGGGCAGCCTGCATGGCAAGGAGGCGGGCCCGTCAGTCTTAGTGGGGCAAAGGCCCCTATCCCCCCCGTCTTAGCGAAGTGGGGGCTACGGAGGATGAGAGGGACCCCCTCCAGGACCCCCATTTCGCCACCGAGGAGCAACTTCGCTTAGCGCGGGGCCCTGTACATGGGAAACTGGACCAATTGACTGAGGGGAACCTTGTTTCTAGGTTAAGTTTCATCAAAGTCGAGGCACGTTCGCTCACTTCTTATCTTTATCCTTTCCCCACTCTTTGACTCCTACCTTTTTATCGGGTATAGGTTGCCGCTCTCATCGGTATCGTAGCAGCTTGTCTCTGTGAGCTGTCGGAATCGAATGGTCTCGAGATACCTCTGGCACTATTAGGGGTCCTCCTAAAGAGGGCCGAGGCGGAGCTTTCAGATGTCTGGGTCAACTTGACTAGGAAGGAGTACCCCATCCAGCATTTGGAGGAGGCACTATCCCAAAGAGTCAGGGAGTAGCTGGGATCACGACCCAACTTAATCTAGTGTGGGCCACCTTTCTGGTGGCCCAGTCTGATTTGGATCAAGTATTGAGAGAGCGGGTGGCGGCTTTGGAGGAGGTGCGTCAGCGAGCAGTGGCGTACTATAAGGAGTCTGCATAATATCGGCTCCACATCCAAAAGGTAGCCGGTCAAGTGGCGCACATGTATTGATCCTTTCCCGAAGCCCACGAGGCGTGAATTGCGGCCTCTTATAGCAGGGTTAAGGAGGGCGTTCGGGTATGTCTAGAGGTTATTCGCAAGCACCCTGAAGTGGACCCTTCTTCGCTGGACTTGGAGGCCACCCTGCGTTTATTAACGCCTCCGCCGCCCTAGTTCTATGTGTCGCTCACATGTATTGCTATTACTGTAAGCTTTACCCTTTTGAAATGAATAAATATTGTTTAGTCTGAGATTTTTGGTTGTAAGGACTTACTCTTAGCATTTAGCACACCCTTCCCCTCTCACTTTTGCTCACTCGCATTTTCTCCTAGTTGGGTTGCGTGCCAGCTAGTCCTCCAAGACCTTTCACCTCTGGGGACGAAGGGTACTATGATTCTACGGAGGGAGTTGTCGAAGACCTTGGCTCTGAGGAGGGCCGGCATATGACACTTGGTGTGTCGGACCCTAAAGAGGAGCCGTGGGGGACCCTGGCCCTTAGGAGGGCCAGCATACTATATTTGGGGTGCCCATCACCGAAGAGGAACCGTTGGAGGCCCTAGCTCCGAAGAGGGCAGTATATGGTACTTTGTGTGCCTGGTCCTAAACAGGAACTGTCGGAGACCCAGACCCTTAGGAGGGTCGGCATACTGTACTTTAGCGAGCATGCGATGCCCGGCCCTGAGAAAGAACTTAGGAACTTCAGCGAGCAAGCGATGCTCGGCCTTGAGAAGGGACTTAGGAACTTCAGCGAGAGTGGGATGCTCACCCATGAGAAAGGGCTTAGGAATTGTAGCAAGCATGCGATGCTCAACCCTGAGAAGTGGCTTAGGAACTTCGGCAAGCAAGCGATACTCGGCCCTAAGCAGGGATTTAAGAACTTCAACGAGCATGCGATTTTTGACCATGAGAAGGGACTTAGGTCAGGCCTGTACTCATTCAACAGTTATCAAATAACAAGGTGATAGTGGTAGACGGGGGGGGCGGGGGGGCTAATTTCGCGGGTCGGCCTCTAGGCCTGTTCTTTCCCAAGGTGCTTCCCCAAGGTTGCTCCCGCCACTTCTTTTCCCATGGTCTCTACTCGCAGCAGGCCACGGCTCTTGACTTTGAGGGAGACTATGTAGCATTGCTGGGCTACTTGCTGACTTCCTTGGAGTTGACAACATCCATACTCAGTGGGGAACTTGATGACAAGGTGGTATGTGGAGATCACGGCTTACAAGTTGTTGAGGGCTGGTCTACTGAGGATCACGTTGTAGATTGAGGGGCACCTTATGATGCACACACAACTATGCGCGACACTCTCTTGCAATTATACGGGGTCGATCAAGTAGTAAAGTATCCAAACGTAGGGTAGTTGAATCCATAGGAACTAGATCCTAGTACTAGTTATCCTTTATTACCTAGCCAGAACAAACTTATGTGTGATGATTGGTGTAATTGGATATCTTAATTAAAAGACTAATGCAAACGGTTGGAGGACTGGGGTAAATCAGAGATGAGATACGGCACCTTAAATCACAATAATCCTAGGATTCCCTTTCTAATGATTGATTTCCTATTACTAGCTAATTACTAATAACTCCTAGACGATGTAGCAATTGCACTTTTGAGTCCAACACCCGATCTCTCGTGATGCTCATGCACACCGTAACACCTATGTCCGGCTAGAACCTACCTAGATGAATCCTTAGGTTAATGCAATATTCTAACTATTCTGAATCACCGCAAAAACATTGAAGGTGCTAGATACTCTATACCACTAGGTAGATGACTCAAGGTTTATTAGGGTTACGCGGAGGCTATTTATAGATTTTCAATCTGTGAAGCACGGTCGTGTTAATCTAGAACACGCCCGTGTATGCTTGAGCACGACAATGTTTAATTAGGAGCATGCCCGTGTTCTTTATAATCACGTCGTGGCTAACGTGTTTTCAATCAAAGAGTTATACGGTCTTGGTCACACCTGTGCTTGATAACAAGGCCATGGTAAGTGAGAGCACGGTCGTGCACTTCTTTACAAATGTAGTCCTTAGCTCTTTTTGGTTCGGTATGTTCCGTTTCTTGTTCCTTTCGCCTATTTACATGTCCAATCACAAAGGAATACCCACAGAAGTACAAAAATAGAGAATTGATGCCTGGAAATGGCATAAGTGCATATAAATATAATATGGAGAATATGTATAATAATGCACTTATCAAATGCCCCCACACTTAAATGTTTTCTTCTCCTCAAGCAAAGAAATATATGGATCCAGAAAAAGATAATGAGTGTATGATCGCAGATCTCAAAATAGTTGGGAGTCCCTCTAGTGCCCGGGAGAACAAAGTGCCGGTTGCCTACAAGTTTTTATGAAAGATAGGTCTTACCTTGTACAGAGACTTCCCACATGTGTGTGTGTAACCCTTTTCTAATGGTGCCACTTACTAGCTCAAGTCCGGCCAAGCTAGTCTAGATCTTTTCTTATTTGCTAAACAATTTCTCTCTACTCTTTTAGATGGGTAGTACCTTCATACATCCAATGAGGTAGCCTTTTATCCTGGTAGGTCATTAAGTGAACATTTGTGATGCCCAAGGTCTGACTACTCAAGAGCGGCTTTCACGCTTCAAAGGTGATAGCTCTTTCTACTATCTTTTCAAAACCGGTAAGGCATCCCTAATGGATTCGACTTGCCGGCTGGTAGAGCATCCTTGACGAAACTGACTTTCTGGTTATTCCAGACATAGTAAACGTATTTTCCTTTTTTTCTTTTCTTTTTTCTTTTTACATTGTTTTCTTTCCCTCTTTATTTTTTTTCTTTTTTTTCTCTCTTTTTTTTTCAAAATAATTAGAAAATATCAGCACTCATCTAATGGTTAAACTAACTGGTGTCCAAACCTAAGCAAGCAAGAGACAACAAGTCAGGGTTTGTGCTCAAAATTTTTGTGAGGTTTCAAGTGAAGATAAGACTAAATATATACATTTTCTAAAAATTTTGGCACCTAACGCTAATGTCAACCTAGACTCAAAGGGGACTCCATCAATTTGCTCATAGATCATCTTAAATCAGTATCCATCATAACAATATAATCACTCAATGATAATCCCTTCTCCCATACTAAAATTGTGCATTGTCCTCAATGCACACAACATATGTATTAAAAATGAATATGACATGTGAGAGCAAGATGGGAAAGAGAGAAAGTGAACTTAGTTCATTGTGTGTTGTGATAAGTGTTCATTTGAGCAGAATTTTATATTATATTCCTATATGCTCAGTATGTAATTTTGAAGACTTTTTGCCCACCGATACTTAAAATGTATTCATTCTAATCAACAGGGCTGGATACAAGGACCCCGGAGGAAAGAAAGCATTTCAAGAGAAACCGGGATCCCAGAGCACCCTGAAGGGCCATACGGGCATTTATAGAGGCTGACACAGGCCGTATATTGGCTCCTGAAGAGAATACGGGCCAGTATACGGCTAGTATGATAGATGGTATGGTGATGCCTGGCTCATATATGCGCTGATATACACCCATATACGAGCCCATATGGAGGTGGTTGGCCCATATATGGGCTAATACATGTCCGTATACGGCCCCGTACGTCATAAATTTCAGCAAATCTACAGATCTAGAAAGGGGCAAATTAGTAAATCTCACCCGTAAAACCCTAGAGGTATAAAAGCCGACTAATTGGGGGGTTTAGAGGGAAAGCAGCTTGGGGAGAAAGAGGCTAACCTTTGGGAAAGCTTGGAGGTCCTCACCTTGAAGCTATTGGAGCAAGAGGAGGGGAATCATTGGAAGAGGATCAAGAAGCCATCAATGGTGATTGCATTAGGTTTACCTATTATGTCTTCTTTGATTGCTTTTATATTTGTTTTGGATTGTTACCCCCCTTTCATGGAGGGCTAATTTTGTAGATGCTTGGATGATTGATGAACCCTTGGACATGATTTAATTAATGTTGATTTTCTATTCTTGAATGCTTGGTTATATTCATTGAGTCTATTGGATGTTTAAATGTGAGTGAATCCCTCTACGTTGCGAGAGCCCGGAGAGATTCTCATAGTCCATATGGAGAAAGAAGCGAACGCCTCCCCATGTGTAGACCATCTCCAATGGAGGGGATTGTGAGTACACCGGGAACCCGGGTACTATGGAGAGCGGGTCCTTTAGATGAATTATTCCCATAATCCTTCCAAGAAATGGGTTCGAGAACATAATCGGTAAGGACACTAGAATTAGTAACTCACCTCGGGATGAGGGAGTGAAAGCACGATAGGAATCCTTGGCCAAGAATTAACCAAGTGTCGGGATAGAAAATAGCATTCATCTTTTAGAAGTCCAAGGGGGATTCAATTGTCCAAGCATCCCCCCCCTCCCACTTCTTTTATGATTGTTTGACCTTAAGAGCAACTCAATTCCCTTGTTTGTGCTTTCAATTTAATTAGTTTAGAATTAGTATAATCAACCACTCTTGGATCGACTAGATAGTAGGTGAATAGTGGGCACTAGTACTTCCACCTCTCTACGGATAGATAACCCGATTTTCATGTCCACTTTATTACTTGTGAAGACCCGTACACTTGCGGTTGTATCGTATCATGTTGTGATGTGTTTCGTTATTTCATTATGTTTCCTGCCAAGTGTGAATCTCAATACATCCTGATGAACATTGAAGGCAAAGAAAAAGGTGAAGCTCCATAGCATATATAAGACAAAACTATTATTAATAGACTGACTCAAACAAAAGTAAAAATTACAAGAGTGGAAAAAAAATAAAAGATAAAAGATTCTTATGTGCTGAAGAAATCATCCTCGTCGTCGCCATCGGTAGCGTCCTCGTCATCAGCTACAGTCGTATCTTAAGGATCTGCTCCAATCTGTGTCATGGGTGGGGCTGGAGTCCATGGTAGCAATGGATAGTCAGCTCCCTACTGTCGGAGGAGGTAGTTGACTCCGCCCACCAGCCAATAGAGTAAGGCACGGTCGGCCTCGATAAATGTGGTGGTTGATGTGGAGGTGCTATATGTGCTGTCGGTGATGGAGGAGGAGGATAAGGTGATGTACTCAGTCCCGCAATGAATCCTAATTCCTGTATCTCTGTGGGGCCTACAGCTGCATATATGATCCCCTATGCAGTCGTCCTCGACTGTAGCATCCTCATTGTGCGCATGGTCTCTATGGTGATAGGGATGGATCTCCTGACTATCTGCATTCGTCTAGTGATCTTGTCGGAGAGAACGTCCATCCCTCGTGCTAATCTGGTAATGTAGGTTCTTGCGAACAGTACTTTGATCTTGGGGTCGGATGCCTGATTTATCAGAAGCTCTGCCACGACGCAACCCAGGTGGAGAGGGAAGCCGTCCATCATGCTCTATAGATACAAGAGGTCCCGGGTGCTGATGACTACTGTACTCAATCCTCGTCCTGTGATCGGATGGCTCAGGACCATATGGATCTATCGGAGGGTTGGGAACTCGAGCGTGGAAGCCTTTGACCTCCGAGGGTTGTAGGGTGAGTTTGTGCTAAGCCTCCTCCGAGCGTCCTCTGGAGTCTCCTTGGCAGGTTTATCAATCCGGAGCTTTCGCTATGTTGGCATGGTGGTGAACTCAACATCGCAGAGTCCCAACCAGACGGCGAAGTCTTTATAGCTCATCTGGAACATTGTGCGGCCCAACTAGAACTGTAACACCCGCCCCGAAATAAATAAGGATTTTTATTTATTTATTCTCAGAATTTATTAAATGGAAATTTAATATAGTAAGCGATGAAATTTAGGAAAAATTTCAAGGTATTAATCGAGCTAGATTAATTAATTGTTAATTAATTCAGGCTAATTATTGATAAAAACGGACAAGGATTTGAATCCCAGGATTCCCGGATCTGGGTCGGGACATTAATATAAAGATAATCTAAATTAAGGGACCATGTGACATTAATTCAAGGGTAAGTTAATTAAATGATTTAATCATTAAAAAGATAAGTCATTTAATGATTTGAATAATTTTCAATGAAAATGTTATTTAATCAAATATCTAATAATAATAGTTATATATATATATAAGATAAAAGGGGAAGAAAGAGAGAAAAACTTTCTCTCATCTCTCTCCCTCCTCCAACCACGATTGGAGAGGCCCTCTCGCCCGAACGAATCCGCGCCCACACGACCGGCCAGCCACCGCCGGTGCCGACCGGACGGCAAGGCCGCCAGACGCTACAAGGCTGCCAGCCGCCGCTACAAGCGCGCCTCCGGCACAAGACTGCGCAAATAAGACGCCACCACGCTTTGGCAGCCCCACTATTGGCCTCACGCCTTGCGCTAGCCACAAGCCTGCAGCTAGTCCCACACGTCCCCTTCTTCCTTCCTTGCGACGGTGAGCATAGTTTAAGAAATAACCACCATGATTAGTTGATTGATTTCATAAGTTAAGGCATGGGTTAATTAGGGTTGATAGCTTGGAATTGATGTTGTTTTGAATGTGGTTACCAAGTTCAATGAGGTTAATCCATTGAATGTTGTAAATTTTGGGTTTGAATTGATACAAACCTTAGCTATCCATTGAAGCTTTTAACATGCCCATTACATGTTTGATAAAATGTCACAATGAACCCTTGAGCATAACTTCATGTTTAATAGACTTAGAGTATGCTAAAACTTAGCTCATTGATCATGTTTATGATGCTTGTTTGTTCAATTGGAAGATAGGATTTGCAAATACCCATTGTTGTGGTTTTGAGAATAAACATGCCCATGAAATATTTGATGAAATGCCACATGGAGTTTGTGAATATAATGGCATGTTTTATATACTTGGATCATGTTATGAAGAAGTTCATCGTTACATGTTTGTATAATGAAATTAAAGCCTAGAAAGAGAGAAGATGCTTCCCAATGTTTTTATTGAAATTACATGAATAATCTCCATGTTTATGAATAGCTTTTGATTAACCTTAAGAGCATGATAGATCCTTCAAATGATGCTAAGGATGAAGAATGTAAAAACTTTGTATCCGAGTAAATTTTGTATTTCCTTCATGCTCTTAGTTTAAGCAAAATATATATTGATTTCAAGCATGCTCTAGCTAAGTTAATGAAGTTATGGTATTCTCATGCCTTGTTGGCATGCATACATGTTTAAGTATAACATCGATTAACCTTTAAGAGCATGTTAAACCCTCCTTAGAGACATTAATTATTAGACTATAAGAACCATTAAGAGAAAACATGCTCATCAAGTGTTTGATGTTTTGCCACATAGAACCATGAGACAATTAGAGGGCTATGTGGTTTAATTGAGCTTGAACTATTAATAACCTTGTTGTTGTTAAAGAAAAAAAAAGGGATTGAAGCGAGTAAATACTAAACCACATTTTCTAATTATGATTTTGGTTAGATTATGATAAGAAGAATACATGGATGATGGAGTTAAAACTTTAGAAATTTTGTAATGCTATAGATATACGAATATAAAAAACCATCCTTGGATAGATTAAGCATTAAGCACTAAGTCATAGTAGGAGGATTAGAAGGGATGGAAATCACTATTGGAAAATAGGTGAGTAATACAAGTACTTGATTTTCGAAGATTGGAGTTTAATTGAAGAGGGTTAAGCTTCAAGGAGAAGGAATTGTGCAGAAAACACTGTAGCATCTGCAGAACACCCTTTTTATTTCCTTTTATTATGGGCTCTGTAGACCTTATAACGAGCCCAATTCTTAGGGAAATGGAAGATGATATTGGAAATATAATGTACAAGAAGTTCGGGAAGGAATCAAGATGTTCTTCAGCGTCAATTTAATGTTTTAAATCCGGGATTTTCCTCAGTTACTGTAGCAGTAGAATAAAGAGTGAACTAAAACTTCAATATTTTCAAAAAGACTCGGAATTCGATTCCGATCGCCCCGATAGTTCGGGTGTATATTTAAACTAGTAAAAATGGTGCGGGCAGGTATCTAAGAGCCCGGATCTATCGGTTATAAATTTAAAAGCCGACATTTCAGTAAATTCACGATTTGGGTAACTAAATACATGTAATGTATTCAGATTGTTATGAAATGTTATGTGACGAACATTTACCATGTTTAGGACGTGGTGAGGTGGTCTAAGACCTGAGTGGAAGGCTCGGACCTGGGTAGGTCCTAGAAGCGAATAAGGTAGGATATCGCACGGGTGCTGTGAGTATATCTAACTCATAGTATTCTCTTGATTCTTGTTGTTGTTGTGCTAGATGGATGTTGGAGTCCATCTTATGATACCTGCTCTGTCGGTTGATATGTTATGCTTGTTGCATTTATCTGAGCTTGTATGTTATGATATGATCTGCTTTGAGTGTGATTTTCTATTTATGCTTGTTTGAGCTTTCTGATATTGCTCTGCTCAGTCTGTTGATACTCAGTTTGAGTATTCCTTCCTCCTACCCTGCTTGTGATTTGCTTCTAGCCAGGTAGGCTCTCGCACGGGAGGTTTGTGAGTATTCCTTCCTCCTACCCCACTTTGATTTTGTACTCTTATTTCCTAGAGAGGTTCCCAATATATATTTGAGATGGTTTTCCTCACATGTGTTGGTTTTATATCTCGAGGGGATTGTTGCTATCATTTTTCTTCTTATGCGTATTTGAGTAGAGTTTACTTCTTAAATACGTATTGACTCTCGATCTCGATGAGGTCACCGATCATTGTATATTCAGGATGTTGCTGCCTTGAATATATATTTATACCTGCTGTTAGGTATTAGTACTATCAATCTCTTACTTTCAGGCATGATACATCGGACGGAGACCCTGGCAGAGGGTGTATAATATCTGGCCATGAGTATTTGATGCTCCATCGGACGGAGACCCTGGCAGAGGGTGTATAATATCTGGCCACTTGGCTCAGTCAGAGAGCGGCATTTTCTGACCATGTGCACATGTATGCTATAGCGTAGCCCGGCTTAGGCCGAAGACGATACCGATGGTGTCGTAGATGTCGTAGACATCTCAGTATCACATATGCCAGAGATTGAGTACATCTGTGGATTTTATCCATATTCCAGCTACTTGTTGCTTGCTGTGTTGCTGTTGTATTTGTATAATTGTACTTACTTTATTCTGTTCCTTGTTTACGGCCTTCGCCTCTTTTATTGTTTATGCGACCCTACTGGGCCTATTCTTTAGGCTCATGCACTTGATGGATGTTTTTCTCAGGTAACAACGAGGAGTAGGGTTGGGACTAGACGAGGACCTTACGAGTAGCTAGGAGCGGAACTCAGGAGAGAGCTTAGAGGTTGACCCTAGCGTGTCGGGGATATTCTGAGCTGAGGTTTGCGGGCCTCTATTCCTTTCTGAGTGAGAGTTGTATTTGTACCATTCAGGACATGCTAGGTTATAAAAACCTTATATATATTTCTTCCGTTGATTTATAATTTAAACTCTGATTTAATTATCTGCTTATGTTACTTAGCCTTGCGTGCTTCTAGGGGCGACCCCATAAGCACGCGGCGTTTGTCGCGTGTGCCGAGGCCCAGGATCCGGGTTCGGGGCGTGACAAGAACTCAATCTAACCAGGTTAGTCCCATGATACGAAGTCCCTAGCGAGAGTGAAGGTGGCTAGTACCTCCAAGGTCAGCTCCTTGTACGTCCTCTCTCGGATGGCTAGGAGACGACCCTAGGCTCCCACCTCCAGGTATCTCTGTACGTCTGTGGCGAGGCCCACCTCCTGAAGGGTATTCCAATCTATGTGCCGGACATCATTGAAATCGAGTTAGCGGAGTCGGTAGTATCATCCCGCGTGCATAGGTGCTCTGAATGTGGTTCCGTCGGAGGTTGAGAGCTCCCCTCACTGCTTATCCTCTTCACAGAGGCCTGGGCCCTGATGTGGTCCTCTTCCTTGGCGGCATGGTGGTGGTGGCTCGCTAGAGAGAAAGAGTGCACGATTGTGCTTAGGACGAGTACGGCTGTGCTCTCGAGTTAGCATCAGAGGTGAAATTCACTGTGGAAGCTGGCCGATCTCTGGTGGGGTGTTGTCGGGGCAATGCTTGGAGTGTGTTTTATGGTAAATAGGAAGGCAGAGGACAGGAAGGGTCTCACGATTGCTGAAGGGGCTCGGCGGCTTGAGTTCACGATGTTTAGATCTCTGGTTCTTGGCTCGAGCATGCCCTATAAACACGCTTGTGCTTAATAAGTATAGGCATGTTCTTCATCAACACGGTAGTGTTCTTTTTTCCATGATTTCCCAGAAGTGCACGACTTCTAACACAGGCGTGCTCATGCCCGTGCTTATTTCCCCGGTAGAACACGCCCGTGTTCTTTTGAAGCATAGTCGTGCTCTCGTTCATGCCTTGCCTTGTCGTATCCCGAGAGATGTACACCCTAGAGCACGACTGTGCTCCTGGCCATGGAACTCTTTGTTGCTTCTTGCTTTCCTCATTTTTTCTCTGTCATCCTTCTTCCGGTGTGTTAGTGGCTCCAAACATGAAAGATTGGTCATTAAACCTCCTGGAACGAGCATTGTCAAGTAATTGAATTTCACCATTAATGTATTCCTTACTAGAATCCTAAGTGAATCTAATTGAAACTTAAAAAGCTTGGGTTTCCTCTCAAGAAGCGCTTGTTTAACAATATTAGCTTGACATACCTTAAAGCTCAAGAGGGTTTGAAGAATCAGGTCTCCCCTCGGTCACTGCCTTGTAGGCCATGTCCTGCAAACTGTTAACTCAGAAAATAGATAAATTCATACTCAAAGAAATTATTACTGAGTGGTGTTGAATTCGATGTTGTGGTTGTAGGTAGTTGGTTCTTTCTTTTAATTTTCAATTCTTCTAGCTAGGCTCCCCTCTTTTGTCTTCTTGGCATTTGTGGTTTTTCCTTGTGCTTCTTTGTTACCTCAATTGGTTCTTCCTGGGGTGGAGTGTCTTCCAGCAGACCTCCAGCTGATTCCTCAATAGTTCCTCTTGCATATAGTTAGAAACACAATCATCAACAACATCGATAAAATAGCAACAATCATCAAGTTCCATAGGATGTCGCATCGCGTTCTTAAGCTTGAAAACCACTGCGTCCTCTCTAACTCTCAGCATTATTCGATTATCCTTGATATCGATTAGTGTCTGTGCGATCTTCAGAAATGGACTTCCAAGGATGAGAGGCTTGATGTGATGTAACCACAAGTGTATGGGTCATAATCAAGTAATAAAAGTGGACTCAAAAGTCGGGTTATTGATCCTCAGGGAGAAGGAAGTACTAGTACCCACTAATTGTCTACTATCTAGTCGATCCAAAAGTGTGTGATTATACTAAGTCTAAATTAAGAAATTGTAAACACGAGCAATGGGGTCAATTTACTCTTGATATCAAACAATCATGAAAAGGGGATACTTGGGTGATTGAATCCCCTTGGATTTCTAAAAGATGGATGAAACTCTCTATGTTGATACTTGGTGAATTCTTGGCCAAGGGTTCCTAATATGACTTCACTCCCTCTCTCGAGGTGAATTACTAATCCTAGTGCCCTTACCGATGATATTCTAGGGAACCTAATCCTTGGAGGGATTATGGGAATAATATAGCTAAAGGACTCGCTTTTCTTGGTACCCGGGCTCTTGGTATACTCACAATCCCTCTATTGGAGATGGTCTATACATGGGGAGGCGCTTGCTTCTTCCCCCAAATGGACTATGAAAATCCCTCAGAACTCTCGCAACGTAGAGGAATTAACTTTCATCAAAACATCAAATAGATACATAGATTCAACCAAGCATTCGTATATACAGAATAATCATCAATTAAACCATATCCAAGGGTTCGTCAACACCCAAGTATCTACAAAATTAGCTCTCCATGAAGGGAGAGCAACAATCCAATGTAAAGATAAAAGAAATCAAAGAGTTTATAATAGATGCTGACGCGCATGTGTTATGCTTATACCGCAAGTGCATGGGTCGTATCAAGTAATAAAGTGGCTAATAAAAGTCGAATGTCGAACCCACGAGGACCTTGACCACTAATCCTATCTAATTATCTGCTACCTAGTCTAGACAAAGGTTGATGGTTTTCTAACTTAATTGCTAAAAGGGAAATTGGCTTAAGAATGCTTGATGAGAATAGTGATGGCAATCAATCAGAGAAGGGAGATACTCGGGTATTGAATCTCCTCCGGATATTTATAGATTGGAGCAAGTATAGATTTCATATTGATGAACATGAGGTATGGACCAAGAATTCCTACAACGCTTTCACTCCTTCTTTTAAGGCGGTGACTAATCTACGCTCGTGAGTAGTTCTAGGGAACACATAATCTTGGAAGAGTTATGTGAATAATCAATTTTATATAGTCACTCTTCTAAACACCCGATCTCTGGGCATATTCATAACTCCCACATATTGAAGTAGATCTAGGGTATATCGAGGGAGCATTATCGTTTACACCTTCTATAAATCTAGATTGACACTTAGAGTTGTCGCAACGTAAAGTATTAATACCATACATAACATTCAATAGGTTCTCAAACATTAAAATGTAAATTCAAATATAGAAATCCATACAAGCAAGATTAAGCATAAATCCGAAGGTTCATCATGCCCAAGTATCTAACAAGTTAGTTACCCATAAAAGAGGAACGCAAATCCAATACAATCAAAGAAGAGAAGATGAAAATCATAATGAGAAACACTCTTCCCTCCACCGTTGGCGATGACAGTTGACGATGTCCCATCAATGCCTGCCTTCCTCCATTTGCTCCAAGGTCTTCAATGTACCCTAATCTCCAAGATAGAGAGAAGGTGGGGAGCCTCCAAGAGGATAATAAAGTTCAAGGTTCCAAAAGCTCCCCTTCTAAACCCTAATTCGGTCATTTATGGGGTTCATGTTAGTACACATGGTTAGTAACCCAATACATAATATTTGGATTAAAATCAGCACAAAATTAGGTTAACTCGTTTCTGAGCTCCTGCCATATAGGCGTTCATACGGCCGTAGGTGTGCCCATAAGCTTCATCCCCAGCTTACATGGTTTAGGATACGGCCGTAAGTTTGCCCGTGTAGCTCTCTGTATGTTGGGGAGGTGTGTGCTCATAATTCCCATACGAGTACTTACGACAGTAAGCATACCCGTATCCTTATCATACGGTTGCTTACGGCCGTAAGCATGCCTGTATGTCTTAAGTAAATTTACAAATAGCTTCAATTTGAACTGTATTTCTTCTATTTCACTCTCGATGCTCTCTGGTGCCCTGAAAATAAGAATTAACACAAATTAAGCATCAATGGACAAGAATTACTTGAAATCACATGAATAATGTATAGTGAACCAATATAAAAATATGATCAATTTAACGATTATCAATAGACAAGGCTATTACATACACCGTTGGGGGATTCCTTGACTCCTCTCCAAACTTTGGCCCCTTCTCTTCCTCCTAGGGTTTGTGATGAAAATCTCCAAAGTCCTAATCAAGATCTCCTTTTCCCCAAGCTAACTCTCCTCTCTAATACCCTCCTTCCTAGGATTCTATACCCCCCTTTAGGGTTTTAGAGAGTCATTTACATTTCGACCACTGCTTGAGTCCGCATATTGCTGGAAACTTACAACATACTGGCCTGTTGGGCCCGTATAGGTTTCAGTTGGAACTATATGCCCATATGTCAGGCCATATGAGAGCCCGTATGGTCTCATACGGGGTAATATACGGCCCTAGGAGATGAACTACAGAGGCCCCCATTCTCCAGGTCCATATGGTCCGTATGAAAGCCAGTATGCTTTGGTACTTTCTCCATAAATGTTTAATTCCGGCCTCAATTTCCCTTGAAAAGCTTCCTTTCTCCTAGGGTTGATAAGCTTTCAATTAAGCTTACTTTTATACCATATTCTTGTGCATTATGCATGTGATTTGGTGTACTTTTAGCAATTGGTACTTAATTTGTGTTAATTCTCATTTAGAGGGCATTCAAGGGCCTCAAGCATCAAAAAGAAGAAATTCGACATCATTTGAGGCGAAATAGGAATCAACTCAAGACACTACAGAAATCCTGAAAGAGCAGTAAAGATCAAAATTATATTACAAGAGTTATAGAACTCTAAATCAAATCTCCACTATTCAGATTAAAGATCAGCATGTCGGGAACACTCAGTTAAAATTTGAGGTCAATCCGACGAGAAATTGTCATCCGATCAAATGCTCGATGAAGGCTTCGAAGACATGGCTGTAGCTACAGTAAAAATAGGATTTATTGTTCATCCGAGAAGTTATTGGTCTGTATGCGCCAGTATAGTGCCCCGTGCACTGTTGCTACAGTAATTCCAGACACTTACGGGCGCGCATGCTCCCGTATGGACGCCTGTATGGGGCGTATTTGGGCCCTTTTTCATTATTTTTTAGCCGAAATTTGACCAATACAAACCCAACACGTGGCATGCACTTTCCTATCATTGTAAACCCTATATAGACATGAGAAATTAGGGTTTTGGGCATCTTTGGACAACCCCTTTTGGGGGCTACTACTTCATCATCACCATCTCTCCCACACCATCAATTAGGGCATCAAGTTTCATTGTCAAGGCTTGTCGGTGGAGAGGTTTGGAGGATGATTTGCCGCACAAATAGTTGAGGAAACATTGGAAGGAAGTTTATTTGTTCATTATATAGATGTTTTCTCCTTTATTTACATTAGATTTGTATTCCACTTAATTTGATGGGAAACTAATCTTATAGGTATTTCGGTATTGTTGAACCCTTGGGTCTATGTGTGAACTTTAATTTACTTGTTATAGATTTCTATATTTGAATGAATGTTTCTATGTTTTGAGAACCTATTGGATATATTGTATGGTATTGATGCTTTACGTTGCAACAACTCTAAGTGTTAATCTAGATCTATAGGGGTGTAGTCAATAATGCTCCCTCTATATAAACCAAGATCTACTTCAATAGATGGGGGTTGTGAACAAGCCGAGAGATTGGGTGTTTAGGAAGGAGACTTTTTAAGATGGATTATTCTCATAACTCTTCCAAGATTATGTGTTCCCTAGAACGAATTAAGGAAATTAGATTACTAATTACTTGTCTCGACGGAGGGTGTGAAAGCATTATAGGAATTCTTGGTCCATGAACTAACATTCGTTAAATAGGAATCCATACATATCATTATCCACAAAAACCCGAAGGGGATACCTTGCCCGGATATCTCTTCTCCTAATTGATTACCCTCGCAACGTCATCACACCCCATTTTATCTTGCTTTCTAGAATTAGAATTTAGATTAGTTTACACCACCACCAATCTTTGTTTTGACTAGATAATACAGGAAGAGTTAGTACTAGTATCTCTGTCCTTGTGGGTTCAACATTCGACTTTCATAGTCCATATTATTACCTGATACGACCAATGCACTTGCGTTATAAGCATTAAGCTCAACACAACACATCAAGTTTTTATGCCCATATGGTCTCATACGGGGTGATGTACGGTCCTAGAAAATTTACTGCAAAGGCCCCTATTCTCCAGGTCCATATGGGCCAGATGGAAGCCCGTATGCCTTAGTACTTTCTCCAAAAATGCTTTATTTCGGCCTCAATTTCCCTTGAAAAACTTCCTTTCTCTTGGGGTCTTGAAATTTTGCTCTGTTTATCAAAATAAGCACATTTTAAGTGCAGGTGGGCCAAAACTCCTCAAAATTTCATGAAAACCATACAAGAATATTGTATAGAATTATGCTCAAATGAACACTTATCATGGCACCTCTGCTTGATCATCAAGATCCAAAATATAGAAGTCCACCGGGAATATGAACTTATAAATTTTTACTAATACATCTTCAGCAATTCCTCGAGGATGCCGGATGGATCTATCTGCCATATGATGTGTCACTGTTGTTAGTTTTAGCTCTCCTATTCCTAGCTTTTGGAGTATCTTGTAAGGCATCAGGTTGATACTTGCTCCAATGTCTGCCATGGCCTTCTCGTCCACTAATCCTTCTATGGTATAGGGAATTATGTAACTCCCTGGATCCTTCTCTTTTTTCCGGAGACTGTTGGTGAGGACTGTTTAGCATTGTTCGTTCAGTGTTACTGTTGAAATCTCCTACAACTTTTTCTCATTGGTGAACAGTTCTTTTAAAAACTTGGCGTTCCGTGGCATTTGAGCAAGTGCATCCTTTAACAAATGGGACGTTGATATGTAGTATCGTGAACATGTCTAGTAATTTCATAAATTGCTCGTCTTGTTGGTCCTTCTTCAGCTTCGCTGGGTAAGGCAACTTGGGTTTGTATTCTGGTAGCTTGTTCTTACTTGTCTCCATCTTGTCTTCATCCTTAGACTTGTTCGTTTCGGGTTAGTTTACAGGAGTGTCTCTTATAGCCTTGTCTTATGATGGGGTTACTTCCCTTCCACTTCGGAGTGTGATGGCCTTGATAGACTCCATTGGGTTGACTTCTTTGTTACTCGGAAGGGTGCCTGCCGGGCGTTCTACTAGTGACTTCGCTATTTGAGCTACTTAGTGCTCGAGGTTTTGGAGTGATGCTTGCTAATTTTTCATCATCTCTTCATGTTTGGTAAGTCGAGTCTCATTTGCCTGAAAGTATTATGCGAACCAGTTGTCCAACCTTGTGGTTTTCCTCTCTTGTTAACTCGTCTGACTATCTGACATTGGGTTTCCTTGAAGTGGGGTTGCTCTTGGTTGCTTTGGTTTTTGTACAGGTATACTGTAAGAGAAGTTGGGGTGGTTCCTCCATCTGGTATTATATGTGAGTTGTATGGGTTGCCTTGGGTCCTCCCTACGTAGTCAACTTCCTCCACTTGTTCAAGGCTCCCTTTTTCTAGCTTGTTCCCGCACGAAATACACATCATCACTGGTGTGGATTGCTAATAACTAAGGTTCTCTAATTTGTGGCTTATTGCTTCCACCTTGGCTGCCAGGTTGTGCAACACATCCAACTCATATATCCTAGTAGCCTTGGTCTATTTGGTTCTCTCCGAACTCAATTGGTATCCAAATGGCAATCTCATCGATTAAGTCTATGGCTGTGTCAGGATCCTTGCTGCAAAGTGAACCGTTTGTTGCTGCATCTAGCATTTGCTTTGTAGCTATGTTCAGTCCATTGCAGAACGTCTGAACTTGTATCGAATATTCTATACCATGCTGAGGATATTTTCTGAGCATTTCCTTGTATCTCTCCCATGTGTCATACAATGTTTTTGTCTCCATCTGTTTGAAGGAAGAGATGTTACTACGCAGCTTCGTTATCATGGCCGGTGGGAAATGCCTCATCAAGAATTTTCTCGGTCAACTGGACCCATGTTGTGATTGACCCATGAGGCAAGGAGTTTAACCATTGTTTTGCCCGTCCTTTGACTAAGAAGGGGAACAATCTGAGATAGATGATGTCCGTTGGTACCCCGTTCACTGAAATTGTGTGGCTGATTTCCAAGAAACATTGAAAGTATACTTATGGGTCCTCATCTTGGAAACCATCGAATTTGCATGATTGCTTGACCATGTGGATGACATGAGGCTTTAATTCAAAGGTGTGACCTGTGACTGTTGATGAGATGATACTTGAGCCGATGCTGTCCAAGTTTGGCCTTGCATTGTTGGATAGTAACCGGCTAACCTCAAGAAACTTTTGATCTCCTTGACGTTGGTTGAGGCTTGCCAGTTCACTATTGCTTCTATCTTCTCGGGGTCCACATAAATTCTTGCCGCTAAGACGACATACCCTAAGAAGTTGACTTACTCTAGCCAAAACTCGTATTTACTTAGTTTGGCGTATAGTTGCTGCTCCCGCAAAGTTTGTAGCACTATTCTAAAATGGTTGATGTGCTCCTCCACATTCCGAGAATTCACCAGGATATCATCGATGAAGACTAGCACAAACTGATAAAAATAAGGTGCGAACACCCAGTTCATCATCTCCATAAACGCCGCCGGTCCATTCGTCAACCCCATTACTAAAAACTCGAAATGCCCATATCGGGTTCAGAATGCATCTTCGGCACATCCTGCTCTCGTACCTGTAATTGATGACAGCCCAGCTTCAAATCAATCTTGGAGAACATACAGGCTCCTTGTAGTTGGTCGAACAAATCATCATTGCATGGTAACGGATACTGGTTCCGGATAGTAACATCATTCAGTTGTTTGTAGTCCACGCACATCCTCATGGAGCCATCCTTTTTCTTCAGGAACAATACATATGCACCCCAAGGGGAGACACTAGGTCTAATAAACCACTTCTCCAGTAGCTCGTCCAGTTGGGCCTTCAACTCTTTCAACTCTACTGGAGCCATCCTGTATGGTGCCCTGGAGATCGAAGTTGTTCCTTGAAGCAACTAGATAGAAAACTCCATGCCTCTGTATGGTGGTAAACAGGGTAAGTCCTGGAATACGCCAGGATACTCGTACGCCACAGCTATATCCTGGACCTCTGCCATAGGGGCTTCCGCTTCCACCACGTTTGCCAAACAGGCTTCCTCTGTCTCAGGTCGTCTCCAATAAAAGAGAACCTCCACCTCTCCCGGACGCTAGAAATGTACCATCTTCCAATAAAAATCAACCTTGGCATGGTGGAAAGACAACCAATCCATCCCTAGGATCGCATCGAAGTCTAGGATCCTCATCGGGATTAGATTAGCAACGAGCTCTTGGTCGCCTATTTTTACATCATATCCCTTGTAGTCTACTTTAACAATCACTGAACTACCTATAGGGGATGCCACAATAATTGGTTCTGTTAGTCTAGTAGCATACACATTCTTAGACAATGCAAAAGAAGTAGCGATGTGGGAATGTTTAGAACTAGGATTAATCAATATGCGAGCATCGGTATTAAAAATCTGCACCGTACCTGCAATAACCCCTAGGGTGTTCACGGCTTGCTGCTGTGTCATTAGAAACACCTGGGCCTATAGCTGAGATGGGGCCCCATGGCCTCCTCCTCGAGACCTTCCACCAGATTACCCTCCTCGGCTGCCTCCTGTACAACCCATAACAAACAATCCCTGTGTTTGAGTGTGGTCTCCAACACAAGCCTGTGGAGCGACTCCGCTCCCCTGGGTTAGTAGCGATCATTCCTTCTTGTAATGCCCCAACTGTTTGTAATAAAAGCATAAATCAACACCACAAGTCTCGTAATGATATTTATTGCAGATTGGGTACTACGGTTTCCCTCTATTGTTCCCACTTGACGAGGACCCACCGCTTCTTCTGTTGTTGCTCTTTTTGCTGGGCCTTGTGTTTCCCCCTACTTGGGGCTTGGGCTACTCCTTTTGTTCCACTTCTCAAGTCTTTGTTTTTGTTTGTTCAGACCCCTCTCAACTGTGAGTGCAGACTCGACTACACGTCTAAAATCTTCAAATCCAGAAGCCGTAACAGGAATCTTAATCCCATCCCGAAGTCCCTCCTTGAACTTTCTACATCGGTTCCAGGGATACTCCACCATCTTCGGTGCATAGCGGCTCAGTGCAGTGAATTTGGCTTGATATTCGGCCACTGTCGAGTTTCCTTGGGTCAGATAGATAAATTCCACTCTTTTTGCATCCCGGTGAACTCGGGGTGAGTACTCCCTCTTGAAGGCCCTTTTAAATTCCGACCAGGTCCAAATACCAGATCTGGGAAGGCACATACGAGCTAATTCCCACCATAGCAACGTTTCTTGTACCAATAGCAACTGCACTATAATGACCTTAATATGATAAGCATGCCAACACTATCAGAAATCCGAAGAAAGCATACATGTGATCTCAAATCATAACAAGCATTAATGAACATGTATATGCAATGGCCTCGTATCATACATGTATGCACCCCTAGTTCAAATGTCATGGGAAGGACTCCAACTACCATCAATAAATAGAGGTATACATCAACATGATCCTATTGACCGGGAACAACGGTTTACATCTACATGAGCCCGGTACTTGACAACCAGCGGTATACATCTATATGTGTACGCCAAGTATGAAATCTTGTAACCGATACGGACACCCACAAGAGTCACTAAGGGGGTTTTATAAAAAGAATAACTTTCACAAACATTTTTGTTTTAAGAAAAGCGATTGAAAACAAAGTCCTTTTCTTAACCCGATATCATCTACTTAATGTCTGAGCTCTATCCTGAGCCCTGCTGGATCCCTTATACATATCTAACTAAGGTGCAGCCTATGCTACATGTAATAATTAATTTCTACCCCTTAGGGTTTCACTTTTCCATTTCTCATGCTCTTTAAATTTTAAACAATTAAACAAGTATAAAATCACTATACAAGTGTAGCGATAAAATCCATCAGCATCCTCAAACCGTTATAAAACTCATAAGAATATGAGTAAACCGAATCACGATGAATACATGCATAGAAACTAAATTTACAGAGATGTCCCCTCACCTTGAAGTCCTTCGCTAAATCCTAGTTCTTGCTTGGTCCTACTGATACTCCCGCGGGACCTTTACCCTTTCCTAGAATATACAATAATAGCTAAATAAATACGAGATTCATATTTTCATACTTTTAGTTCTATCATTTAGAAATACGATAAATACGATAATTATACCACATGCTCACCTTATCCTTAATCATGCTTAGAACTTCGTAACATATCCCTTAGCATGATCATTAGTAGCAATTAAACACTATTATAGCATGTATTACTTCTTAAGCATACTATCATGGAGGCATGCTAACAAGGAAGCTAGTAGGACTTAAATACTTAAAATTTTCATGAAAAATTCAGCGGCACCTCCCCTATCTATAGGGCCTCGGAATTAATACAAATATTCATAGTTACATCAATCTAAACCATACATACATAATAAATCATATAAAGTTCAAATCTCCTCTTAATCCTTTGTTCGGAGCCTCTAGAAAATTCACAAATTCAATTCCCCAAATCCATTCATAACCCTAAATCAAAATTAGGGACTCTCACTGTGATTGTTTGGAGGTTTGAAGCAAGTTCGCAAATGAAGGAGGGTTGCTTGCCGGATTTGGACTGTCGGCGCTCAGATCTCGCCAGCGTTCAGTCCTCCGGAAAGGAGGAGAAAATGGGCAAGTCGGACAGGGGGCAGCGCAGCCTGGCAGTAGGGGGCAGCTGGACAGGGGGGCGGCGTAGCCAGATGGGTTGACTGGCGGAACTAACCGGGCGAGTCGGCAGCCTCGGCTTGCATGCGTGGCCACCGGGAATATCTCAGCGGCGGTGATGACGGGCGTGGCTGGCGCGGTTCTGCTGCGGCTGGCCCCGGCAGTACGGGGTCGAAAAGCGGAGGAACGGTAAAATCCCCAATAGAATTTGATTTCAATGATACTTAGGTCTGCCCAAACTTATATATATATATATATATATATATATATATATATATATATATATATAAAATCATAATCATGATAAGGTAAGGTCGGCAGGAAACACTGTTTATTTTCGGTCGCCTCCCATTTGGCCACCTGGAGCATGTTTGAAGGATTTCCAAACTATATGGATGGTCCCATTTGGCCAACTATATGGATGGAAAGAACATCAAAAAATAATCTAGCATGTCAATTTTCATACAATTTGGGAACTTGTAAGGTCTTCATCTTAATAGGTGAAAATTTATAGAAATCTTACAGGTTCAAAATTTCATCCTTTAAGATGAAGACCCTAAAAGTTCCCAAATTGTATGAAAATTGATTTGTTAGCTTATTTTTCGATGTTCTTTCCATCCATACGGTTGGATTTCCTAAAAATAATTTGCAAGTAGGCCAAAAAGAGGCGACCGTACTTGCATAGTGATATGGCTGACTGCATAATATCATGACCCTATATATATATATATATATATATATATATATATATATATATATAATCATGATAAGGTAAGGTCGGTTGGAAACACTGTTCATTTGAGGTCATATCCCATTTGGCTACCTGGAGCATGTTTGAAAGATTTCCAACCGTATAGATGGAAAGAACATCAAAAAATAAGCTAGCATGTCAATTTTCAAACAATTTGGAAACTTGTAGGGTCTTCATCTTAATGGGTGAAATTATAGAAATCTTACCAGTTCAAAACTTCACCCGTTAAGATGAAGACCCTACAAGTTCCCAAATTGTATGAAAATTGAAATGCTAGCTTATTTTTGGATGTTCTTTCCATCCATATGATTGGATTTCCTCAAAATACTCTGCAAGTGGGCCAAAAATAGGTGACCGCACTTGCATAGTGATAAGGCCGACCGCACCAAATCATAACCCTCTCTCTCTCTCTCTCTCTCTATATATATATATATATATATATATATAGTTGTGTTAGAGTGAGGCCGGCCATAATTGCGGCCGGCCCACTCTAACACCCAAAACCAACTTTCAAAAAAAAAATAAATAAAAAGCCCGAAACCCCAAAAACCCAACCGGCTGAGTGATAGAGTGGGCCAGCCGCAAATGCGGCCGGCCTCACTCTATCATTCTTATATATATACGTAGCTTCTATGTTGGTTCTCCTCCAAGCTTGAATTAGAGACAGTAGAAGACTTTTGCTTGACGCGATGCTAGTAGAAGGAGTTCATGTTGTGTGGAGCCAGTAGTAATGGATTCAGAGATGAAGCTGAGGCTTGAGGTTGTAAATTCCCTTCTATTGCCCATTTGTGCTGATGAGATGGCTTTTAGGGCTCTACTAGGTTTTCGCGAGGTAAAGCTCTATCTCTCTAGGCTCCATTGCTCTGTCTCAAATGACCTTCAAATGAAGCAAAGGTCGACAGTCTTTAAATGGATCAAAGATCAAGTTGATCACCATCAAAGTTCGCTCAGATGCGTGGTGGGATGGAAGAAGAAAGATGATGAATAGTACTCAGATGAATAGTAATCAGGACCACATAGTACTATCATGAATATTACATGATGACAACGTGGAAGAATATATTCCCTCAAGATAAGAAAGAATATATTCTCTTATCTTTAAGCATCTAAAAAACAACCACGTCATCATCTTAATCTCTTCTTATCTCTTAAACAGTGATGTCATGTAGTCAATTACTGATGTACCCCTTATACCTTCTATAAATAAGGGCTAAGAGTGTTTGTAAGAGTCACAGCGAGATCTAAGGTGGAGTTAAGGTCTTCTCTCCACTCTCTATGGAGTCTCTCCAAATAGGAGTCTCTCCCTCTTATGAATAAAAGAGTGTTTATATTTTTACTTTGAGTTTCTTCGCTTATTTCTTTGTGCAATAACCCCGTCTTTTAATTTGTTATCAGAGCAATCAAGCCTTTCGGATCAAAATAGATTCAAGATAGCAAATATTAAAATTAGGAAGAAATAAAGAAGAAGAAAATCTACAGCTAGAGGAAGTTGTAGATATAGATAAAGAAATTAAACTTTTTAGTACCCATCAATTAAAACTACTGAATTCAAAAATATTATACCGAA
This sequence comes from Dioscorea zingiberensis, assembly GCA_026586065.1. NCBI lineage: Eukaryota > Viridiplantae > Streptophyta > Magnoliopsida > Dioscoreales > Dioscoreaceae > Dioscorea > Dioscorea zingiberensis. Next base: position 16,203,992 of record CM048826.1, on the reverse strand, counting down.
CTGGACCTTTTGATTTTCATACAGGTTTATATACACACTACAGAGAAGTACCAATAAGTTGCACAGATACAAATCTTGTTATTTTAAATTTAATAACCCCACAATCAGTACAACATTAACTCAAAAAATATAGTTTTATACATATAGGATTAATTGTAATTGTTGTAAAAGGTTTAGCTAGAAAAAATTTAGGTACAAAGACCCTATTGTGTTGCTTTGATGATAGATGGGGAAACATTTTAAAAGCTTTATTAGGAGCTACAGAAGTTGATATGAATAATAATGGCGGCATATTTTATTGTAGTCCAGATTATATGATGGATCTTGTTGAATTTTTACATAAAGCCAAAGTTGGTATTTTAACAAGAGGCTTTGAAGATTTTAAAGGAAAAAATTTACTTATATGCATAGGAGTATTAAGAAGATTAACAAATTGTAGCTCAACAAAGTTTAAATTTTATGTAAAAGATGTTGTTAACCTAATGGGACATCATGGTATACAATTATTAAAACCAACAAAAATATCTTCTGAAGACTTAGTTGGAATGGAATGGAACTTAGATTTATTTACTAAAAAAGAAGACACAATAGTACCAAAAGAACATATAATGTACATTAATAATTAGGGAGAAACTTCTGTACGTTTTAATAAATATACTACTACTCACGTCCCTCAATTTGATTCTGAGACTACGTCAAAAATAAATTTTGTCGAAATAGAGCAAAAGAACGAAGAACTCGTTTTTACACAAGACGACCTAATTTTATTTCCAAAAGAATTAGAAATGAATTTATCTCCTTATGAATTATTAAAGTTAGAAGAACATTTAATAAATCAAAATCAATTAAATGAAAATGAAGGTCTATACTACGATTCAGACTTGAATATTAGAAAGAGAACAATGTTATCGGAAGAAGAGCTAGTAGAGATAGATCTTAATGATAATATTATCGATCTTAATATTCCCCAGACCTTTGAATTTATGGAAGAAGCTAGTAGTTAAGCAAATACACCACAATTACCAGTACCTATATATAGAGAAGGTAATAGGCCTAGACCACCATATACTAAAATTGTACATGTACCTGAAAACATTAAGCTCAAAGGCAAAAGAAAATCATTAGAACAACCCATTAAATTTCTGGGTCAAAATAAAGGACAAATTTTAAACCTTACTGCACATGATCCTCAAAACTGGATTAGTATACTTGATGTATGGAAAAATCGAGTAGTAGCAGACTGTATACGTAATTTTTATGAAGTAGGCGCAAAAGAAATGTATAGATATTAATGCATTATGGGAAGCATATAAAAGAGAAAGCCCTCAAGAGTTTCAAAATCTATTAAGGGCCTCTTTGGATGCACAGTAAATTTTTCCTATAGGGTTTTCATTCCATAGTATGTGGGTCTGATCCCTATGGGGAAAATTATAGTAAATATTCCTATGGAATGAGTGTTTGGCTACGCATAGTAAAAATTTCCTATAGAATAATTTTAATATTAAAAAAATAGGGTTTTTCAAAAAATTAGCCGTTAGAGTTTTTAAAAAAAATACAACATCACAGGTCTGCTGTTTTTAAGAAGGATAACTTCAAAAAAGAAAAAGAAAACTAAAAATTCAAAATATTTAGAGTGCTAGAACCTAATCAAACTCAAAAGCAGATGAAAAAATAGATAAATGTGAGGGCTCTGCTTAATCTGAAATTTCTGAAGACTCGGAGAAATGAAAATAGAGAAGCATATAGTCTTGCATAAATTTGATCTGTTAATTTTGTCCATATGAAAAATAAAAAACAAAAACTAGAAAAGAAAAGAAACCATCATATGAAAACTAAAAAATCAAAATATTAACTCAGTCAAATAAATGCAAAAAGAGAAACAAAATTTAAGCAATTGATTCACAAAATCGGAAAAGAATTGAAATGAGATGTACTGCAGAAAAGAGAATCAAATTTGAGAAATTAATCTACACATTCAGAATAATTCAGTGAGATACATCCAAAACAAAAGAAACAAAATATAGAGAAAAACACAAAATTAATCTGAAGATCAAATGGAGTGAGATACATCCAATTGCTCATCTAGTGAATTTATGCAGACATGATCCTGAATTTGTACAATTGTATCTAATGAATTCAACTTCCTATTAGTTTCGTGCTCAAAAACAAATGGAATTAGGGAAAGAGGAAACTCAAATAAATTGGAAAAAGGAAAACTTGGAAATTAAAAAGAAGGAAGATGAAGAAAAACTAGGGTTCTTCACAGGTTTCAGAAGCTAGGGCACGAGATTATTGCGAGGGAGGGCTGCAGAAGGGTTTTGAGGGTTTTAGGGAGGGGGGCCTGCAAAGAAGAGTCCATTCACCGAAGAAAAAAAAAAAAAAGAGGAGGGGCTGCTCGCCTTGGAGATGGGGTTGCTCACCGGCCAACGAACTGAGGGCGGAGAGGGGGCTTCTTGCCGGGCATGGATCCGACAGTGGAGACGATGCTCGCCGGTCTTCGAAAAGAGAAAGAACGGGACGATGCTCGCGGTGGACTCGAGAGAGAAAGAGCAGCTCGCGACAAACACAGGAACGCTGGGAAGTTAAAAAAAAAGAGGTCTGATCAAAGTTATATTTTACTATGGAATGGGCCCATTCCATAGTTATCTTTTCATGTAAAAAGGATAACCAAACAGACCCAAAATATATATTCCACAGTAATGACCCATTCTATAGTAATAAGGGCCATTACTAAGGAATAATAGTGCATCCAAACAGGCCCTAAGTGTAGGACAAAATCCATATAATTTTGTTAATAGAATACAGTTTTTAATTACCGGAAAAGACCCCAATTCTAGATTTGTAGATCTCCAGAAATATGCGATGTTACAATTAGAACATTTAAGCTTACATGATTGGAATTACGTTAAAGAATTTGTACAAGACTATTTTTATTGCTGTTGTATCTCCGTAAATGCTTTCAATCATGAGTTAGGTTTAAAATTATTAAGAAAATTACCTGGAGCATTAGGAAAGAGATCACTGAAAAATGGAATATACACCCAATTACTCCATTTACTTCAATCGGCCATTACATTTCTTTTATTTTAGATATCCTAAAAGAAAAATGTACCAATATACAAATCCACAACAACTAAAGAAAGGTGAATATAGTTTTTGTAATAAGATTTATACAAGTCAAGCTTATGGATTAGATAAGCAAAAATCTAATAAGAAGTATAAAAACAAAAACAATAAACATTTAAAAAAAGGACATATTATATAAGAAAATCAGATAGTAAAAAACCTTATTTAAATCCAAACAAACATGTTAGAAAATACAAACCAACAAGAACATATCGAAATAAACTTAAGTATTTTACTTGCGGAGCTCAAGACCACCTTAGCAATACTTTTCCAAGATGAATAAATATGAATAATATGATATCTACGCTTATTGAGAATATACATGAAGATCTGATAGAAGTAGATGAACTAGTATTTGATACAAAATCTATCTATAGTATAGTATCAGCAACATTTGAACAAACTAATATCCATAGTGATAGTGATAGTGATAATAAGAGCAATAATGGCATTGTAAATCATATATGCAACTTAAAACCAGAAGATCTAAATTGGCAACCAATTTGGCAACCAAAGGATTTAGATCTAAATTATATGAATCAAGAACTTGATATAATAGAACCTATATTAAATTTGTTTACTTCTCTTAATATAGAAAGTTTACAAAAAGAATGTTTACAGTTTTTACAACAAACATCAATGGTAGCGAAAATTCAAACAAATTACTCTAGCTTGGTCTATGTCTATAAGCAATATCTTAAAATATACTCATTCAAGTATCAAATGTTCCTACAATTCTTCTAAAACATCTTAATGAAATTATGGTTATTACAAAAGTTGAACTTTGTTATATTTTCACTCAAAACAGACAAACTATAAATCCTAAACAATATCAAATGGATTGATTATCATATAATACATACAGACAAAAAGCATGTGTCATACCCTGACCCGGATTCCTTGACCCTGAGCATGTGAGAAGACTTGCCGTAACCAAGTAAGGCGCGCCTCACTCGGCTACAAGGCCTCCGTAAGTAACAGCAGATAACATAAATTCAAAATAGATATCTCAAATAACTTAATTAAAAAGTCACAGCGGAAATAAAATCAAACAAGTGGGTCCAAATGCCCTACAAAAGCAAGGCCCTAAATGGGTCCTACGAAATAAAATAGTCTCTCACAAAGAAATAGAAAGAGATCCTCGGACCCGAGCAAAATACCCCGACCCTTGATCGGCTACCGAGCTCAGGACTCCTACTCCTCAAGATCTGAAAAAGAAAGAACAAGTGCATGAGCTTTCGAATGGAAAGCTCAGTAAGTACCCCTTATGAGATTCAAAAATCATGATATCAATAAAAGTGATAATAAATTCAAAGCAACGGGGACATGCCCCTTAAAACATATCCTAGGAGTCTACCATAACAAACACAAAGGTACGACCCCTAACTACAGCAGCTCTCTAGCTCTGCGACGAGTTTGAAAGGAAAGCTCATCAAAACATCTCCCACGATCATCGTCATTAGCAACTTGCTTGATCTTGACCCTCCGTTCATGCGGTCCTCAGATCGCATGTGGGTAGTGCCACCTCTTGTATGTGTCGACACGGCTAGCGAATCACCCCCACTAACGGGCAGGACAACAAGAGTATCGTCCCTCTGGCATGGCAAGCCAAAATACCAGGGTGTCCCGCCCCTGATCCTTTCCCAAACGGAGACCCCACGCTCCACTGAAATTCGGGCGAAAGACCAAACAACAAAACAGGGATACCAACATCCCGAAACAACCAAGCATGCTCAAAGGAATTCCAAACAAATAAAGGAAGCATGTATGATCTCAAAAAAAAAAAACAATAATATCAATAATATGATATAAACAACGCCAAAGAATACTCATAAGGGTGGGTATGAGGCAAAATGTACTTACCTCAATAAAGTCGACCGGAATTACTCAGCAAAAATTCCGCCTGTCACAACTCTATCTCACAACCTAATAATGGGACTTTAAATCAGTGTAGGTAAAATTCAAAATTTCCTGGTTGCACATGCATGATGTACTAACTAAGCCCTTAGACCCAACCTTGTCTAGTTTTTTATTTATTTTAAAACAATACCAGAAATTGTCACAGTGACTTCCCATGTCCTAGAGGATAAGGTGGTATAGTACATTTGAGAGGTTATGGGTTCCAATCCCCCTTCCTTCCATTTTTGGACTTTTATTCATATATCTGGTCAGACAGCTTCAATCAAATAAACCAGATTCATTCTATTACAAAAACAAGAAGGTCTTTGTGGTTAAGGCCCACTAAGCCCATGTGAGAGGTTCTTGGTTCAAACCTCCTCTCACACACCCCTTTTTATTTATTTTATTTTATTCAAAACCTGATTTGATTTTCTACTATGGATCAAACCAACCTTATAACTTAGATCCAAGTCCAGACCCAAATCATTTGGTCACCTTGAACTCACCAATTTGATTAAATCAGATCAAATATTAGACTATGCTTGGATCAACTAGTCTCAACCCACTTATTCAATCAAATCCTTTACAGGACCCGACCCAACTGTGGTAAGTTAACCCAAATCCAAATCAGTTCGTCAATTAACTTTATTAGCTTAACCGGTTTATTTGACTAAGCCTGGCCATATTGCTAACTTAACTGATCTTAACTACTTTAAAACTATCTTCTTCTTCTTCTTGACAAGTGCTTGCTGGCAAGTACCCTATTGGTGCTCCAGCCCTTCGCGCGGCCCTCGGCGGCACACGAGCGTCTGGAGGTGCTCCCATCCTTGAGCTCCTCCTTTCCAGGTCCGCCCACACCCCTCTCTTATACTTTCTCACTCATCTACTTGAGATTTAAAACTCAACTAAGTCTGTGTGTCTCAGTCACTACTACCTCTCTATTTGCTGTTTTCCCTACTTGGTAAGTTGTTAAACAAAAGCAATGTAAAGACGTGAAGGTTTTTCATAGTTTTGAATCTATTTTAAGACCACCAAAGCTATTAATCTTCCTGCAGGACTCGCGCGACAACACAGCTCTATAGCCCGTGCTGTACCAGAATAAGAAAAATCTCTCGTCTAATGATCCCATGCATGCACCACCCCATAGAAATTCATTTGGTGATCAGTGTAAAACTTCACATGAGAATCAGGGGACAGAGCACTCACCAAGTTCTGGACGACTCCTCGGTGGTCTGAGACGATTTTGAGGGTGCAACGTCGCAGATGTCCTTCCACGCGGCCTTCTCCGTTGCTCTCCGACGAGGTGATTGGGTCCCGACCGTTCCTACAACCACATATTGGTATTATAGAGATATCATTCCTCCTAACCTTGCTTAAAACCTGGGTTACTCACCGGCGATGTGCTATCGACGATGGTCAAGTTCCAACAACTCTACCAAACTCTGGCGGAATAGGGTAAGCAGGCGATCAGGGCTTTGTCGCTGCCATGCTCCTTCCCGTGGCTCCCCTTGCTCCTCTGCGATCTCCCGAGATTGCCATCCAGACGCTATGGTCCATGCACCCCCAAGTCCCTCGGGTTGGTGGTAGCAAGCAGAGAAGAAGGAGGTGGAAAAGAAGAGGACATCTCCTTATAATGCTCTCAATGTGGCTTTATAGGAGGCTGTTGGTGTCAATGAAGGAGATTGAAATCTACTTGATTGAGAATCATCGTTTACTATCATCGTGTACTTACCATAACCGGTTATTTCCAAACGTGGAGGAGCTAGGGTTCCTCGCAACGGCGAGTGCGTTGATGCTGGCGGAGAGGAGACGATTGCTGCCTCGGGATTGGCTCTTCGCTTTTGAATACTAGCTCGCGATCATTTCCCTTTACGTGCATGACCATCGTGGCTTTTGAGTAAGTAGCCCTTGCTTTACTTCTATTTTACATCAGATTTTATATTTTGGCTCCCATACTTTTTATTCCTTGCATGAAGGTCCCTGGTTGTGAGAAGTATACAAATTCAGCGGAAGTCCTTCGATATCTTTGAAATTACGACAAGGCCCCTTTCAGACCCAACAATTTTAATTTAGGAATTTAAATCTATTATTCCCTTTTTTCTTAATAAATTCCAAATAATTCTATTATTAGAATTTTCCATTAATTTAATCAATCAATTTCCAAGTAATCAACGATTTAATTGTTTATTCCCTTTTCTTTTAATAAAATCTAAGAATTTCACAAACTTGGATATCTCCTTTAATTAAATTAATTAATTAAATAAACTAGTGTTTATTTACTTGTTCCCTCCATGTTCTCCAGGCATTTAAATTTACCAAAATGCCCTTGGTTTTCATGACTAAACCCAACTAAGGTAAAACCTTCCTTTTTCAAATAATTTATGTTTTTGGGAAAATTAATTCAACCACAAAAATTATAAAAATCCATTTATTAAAAGAATTCTTGGTTTTCACACTATGGATGAGCCCTAAAATTCCTTTTCCATTAGCGCTTAAGCTAATACCATCTAACTACAAACCTCTTAGCTATAAGAATTATTGGACAAATTGTCATTCATCTTCTTTTGAATAAACTACTTTTGGGATTGAATTAATGGATATAGACCCTCCTAATCCTCAACAAATTTCCTTAAACTTATTTAGTACTTTAAATATAGAACACTTACAAGAAGAATGTTTAGCACAATTATGGAGTATTACAGATTTATGGTCTATCTCTCAAGACTATAAGTATCTTGAATATATTTTAAAACAATAAATACTTAATATCTTAATTCAGATCCCAAATGTATCTTCTATTCTATTAAAACATATTCATCAGCTTAATATAGCATCCGCATCGGATAATTATTACTTTATTAAAAACCAGACCATGATCATCACCCCACAGCAGTATTCTCAAGGTATTGCCCATTATCAAACTTGGTTAGACTATATATATGGTGAAGAAGGTTATTATGCCTGGACTAACAAAAGAGATCTTAAAGATTTATTTGAAGACTATGAATACTATATATCCTGGGATAGAGGCTAGATAAGACTTAGGACTTATGAATTTTGAAGAAGTACCTAAAACTGATTGTCTTCATACATGGCAAGTTAAAATAGCTCTAGATAATATTCCTTGTTTTTTTTTTGTCATTTTTATCCTAGCAAAGATAAACGCGCAAAATGTCTATTATGTTATCTTGAAGGGTGTATAAATTGTATTCAACAACAATTTGACATATCTCTTTCCTCACAAATTCGAGAAACTAATATAGATAAACATCAATTTCATCTTTTAGAAAAACAAATGGATGTTCTCAAAAATGAAATAAAACTATTAAAATTACAATTTCCACTTCGAGAACCTGGACCCTCAGACTCATCTTCCTTTAATACTACCTATATACAAGATGATCTAATTTGTAAACATAAATCAAATCTCCCGTCTAACAATTCCAGTCATGCTATTTCTTCATAATAAGTATGAGACTCATTTATTTGCTTTATTAGACACTGGTAGAACTAAATGCATACTCAATCGTGATATTATTCCTGAAAAATATATACAACAAACAAACAAAGTTACATATGGTCAACAAATGGATGGTACTTTTAATAGATATTCTAAATATATTGACCAAACATTAATTAGTTTATATAAAACTTGTAATACATTCTCAGTGTATATGCCTTTACCCAAAACATAAGTTCGAAGCTTAAACTTACAAGTTCATTTCTTGCTTTAGAATTTATTTTTGCCCTTAATGGACAGTTAACTCTTACTAAAGACTTTATTCAGTTTAGTCCTACTATTGTTTCTTGTTCGGTTCTTTCTAATTCATCAAAGTTCACGCCAAAGCCTGGTGGAACTTTTAAACCTAAAAGAGAAAATGACAAAGACAATTTAGATAATTGCAAATGTCTAATAAAAGGACTGTGTAAGACTTTAGAAAACATTAATAATGAGTTAGAAAACATTAATAATGAAAATATGGATAATTTAGAAACAAAGTTAAAATTTGAAGATAAAGATTATTTAGATCCCAACAAGGAATATATAGATTTTGACATCTCTTTTGTCAATATTCATAAATTTTATACAGAATTAATAACATTAAAAAATAGACAAGTCATAGACAATTTAATTAGTAAATTAGACCGATTAGAAATAATTGGATAGAATCCATTAAAATATTAGGAAAATAATAAAATTTTTTGTAAGCTAGATATACTAAATCTAGAATATATCATTAAAAGAGCAAAAATCCAATATTCAAATGCGGATACAGAAGATTTCAATATAAACATAAAAGACTTATTAAAACTACAATTAATAAGAAAATCTGTATCCCTGCATCGATAAACTGCTTTTATTGTTAAAAACCATGCAGAAATTGTTAGAGGAAAATCTAGAATGGTAATAAATTATAAGAGATTAAATGATAATACTAAAGAAAATAGTTACGATATTCCAGACAAAGGACAATTAATTAAAAGTATTCGGAAAAAAAAAGATTTTTAGTAAATTTTATTGTAAATCTGGATTTTGGCAAGTTAAAATGCATCTAGAAAGCATAGAATGGACAGCGTTTACATGTCCTGAAAGACATTTTGAATGGTTAGTAATGCCTTTTGGTTTAAAAAATGCCCCAGCTATATTCCAAAGAAAAATAGATGAAATTTTTAAGAAATATGATACATTTATATTAATTTATATAGATGATAATTTAGTATTTAGTAAGTCAATAGAAGAACATATTTGGCATCTACAATTAGTATTTGCAGAATTTATGAAACATGGATGTCACGCCCCGACCCGGATCCCGGGACCTCGAGCACGTCAACAGACCGGTCGTACTCAAGTAGAGATAAACTCGACTCAAATACAAGGCCTAAATGTGATAAGCATATAACATTCCATAATATAAACTAAACTCAAGTTCAAAGGAACATAGAGTCATCAGGGTCCATGGCCCTATACATAGTCTGGTCCCTATACGGGTCCTACACAAGTAAAGCTCACAAAATAAAAAATAAAGGAGACTCCAAGACCTCGGATCTCCTCGTAACCTCTCCTCAAGCTCCACCCCCTAAACTTCGTCTGAAAAAGAGAAAGAGCAAAACACATGAGCTTTCGAATGGAAAGCCCAGTAAATATACCTGCGGGAACACAAAGACATAAGTAGACAATATGTCAATCAATGAGGTCATAATACCAAGAAACAACACAATCCTAGGAGTCTACCGGAAATAATCCAAAGGTACGACCCCTGACAACAGAAGCCCTCGAGCTCTGTGACGAGTTTCAAAGAAAACTCAAGGATCACTCCCGGCCAGTACGTCCAGCTACTTGCTGTAAACACGACCACCTGGTCGTTCGACCCTCCGGTCGCAAGTCGGTAGAACTACCTCTAATACGTGTTAACACGGTCAGTGTACCATGCCCACTGACAGGTAAGACCACCAGAGAATCGCCTCTCTGGCAAGGCAGGCAGAAATGCCAGGGGGTCCTGTCCCTGAACATTCCCCTATCGGAGCCCCCACGCTCCACTGAGTCCGGGCAGTAGACCACAGCAAACAGGGATACCAACATCCCGTAAACAAATCATACATGCTCAACAGGAATCTAGAAATAGACAGGGATGCATGTATGTCATTATTGAAGTAAGAGTAATGTCAAATCCAAAAAAAAGCACGTAATCGGGTGGGAACAAGGCAAGTGTACTTACCTCCTGGTGAAACTAGAAGTCTTCCTAGAATCTCCTGGAATGCCTTACGTCTCCCCTAGAGTATCTGGTATACATAGGCTCTATTAGAGACAAGATTTCAACGAGTCTCTAGTTACACATGCATGTCTATCGACTCTGTTGGGCCTGGGCCCACTAACGGGTCCTAAAGACCTTCTCTCGGGTTTTTGGTCCTTTTCCCCTGTTTTCATGTCCTTTTAGATGTCTCTGGACCCAACTTGGTCAAACCTAGTCAACTCTAGTTTACTTGTCGAGTCTAAACCTTATTTAGTCATCTCTAATTACTTTAGGTGAATTGGGCCCACTTTAAGCCCATTTCACAGTTTAGCTTGACCTTAGCCCTTTTTACCAAAGAAGGGCATTTTAATCATTTGGATTGGGTTCACCTTTAAATCATTTAACAAAACTAACCCACTCATGTTAGTGGTTTATATCATGTTCTGATTTGGTTGAGCCCAATCTCCAATCTTTCAACCACGTTGTTTTGATTTAATCAACTTAATTTGATTAATCGTCGTCACACCATAAGGTTTATTAAAAGTATTTAATAACCTTAATAATCTCTCAAATTATTCCAACATTAATCAATTAAATTTGTCGCACATAGAATAACTATATCATCCCAAAATTATTCTATTAATTTGTCACATTACCAGGATTTAAAATCTTATCAAGATCTTTAAATCAACCTAGTTAATTAACTTGATTTTGTCACACCTAGCTAATATAGTTATTTTAACTACATTAATCCATTTATTGTCACACTTCTATAGTTTCCAACGAATCATTTTAATTAATCAATTACTATTGAATTAATTTATCTCAATAATTACGTTTTGATATTTGTCACATTTCCTAAGTTTCCAAGAAAATACTTTTCAACTAATTAATTTAACTCTAACTAATTAATTAAATCACTATTACTTTATTTAAATTTTTTTTATTCTATTTTCTTCTTCTTCTTCTTTATTTCCCCTCTCTCACGACCGTGGCTCGTCGGAGATTGGAACGACCGCCGGCGGCCACGTAAACCCCGTTCGGACAGGCCTGCATAATAGCTCCCGGCCTCGCCAAGCTCTGCCTCCACTCCATCCGGTCATTGCCGGTCTCATCCCCCTGCATTGGTATACCACAACCCCAGCCGCATGTCCCTCCCCTCCGACGAGCTCGTACCACTACCACAGGCGCATGTAGCCTAATCTAAACGACGCAACAAGGAGATAAAGACTTACTGGAGAGCTGAGGATGACGATCGGTTCCATGGGAATCCTTCTGCTCGCCCTGCAACCACGTCGTCTTCTCCGGTGAGCTCAGCCGCTCGTGAAACTCCATCGCCCCTCTGCCTCAACCTCTTCTTCCTCCCTGTCTGTTGTCAACTCCCGAGACCGCGAGCTCGGAGGCCAATGCGAGCTCACAGGGGCTTCTCTCTCTTCTCCTCTGTCACCTCACCGGGGCTGGGGTCTCAACGGAGAGCTGTGCTCCTTCTCAGTCCCTCATTGCCCCTTTTTATAGCCCCCCTAGAGGCCAGGTGAACAGACAGCCATCCTAACCGTCTCCCCGGCTGACCGCCGGCTTCTCCGCGTAACGCTCATGAGAAACGGCGAGGCTCGTGGGCGTTTTCCGGCCACTATGAACATGGCGGCTTGCCTCGGGATCATCACCTCGCCGATGAGAGGCTGTGATTATTCGATCACAATCAACGGCTTAGATTTCATCTCAAATCCTCGTATCCAACACTCGTTGAGATCAACCGTCAATATGGCCTGAGAATCAACCGCTAGATCTCCAACCTTTGCCTCGAGTTTAGATGATCACGAGATGGACGGCTCACGGTCGCCCTCACTATGAGGTCATTTCCAAACCATCCATCTCTCTTGCCTCGTATCTTGTCTACGATCAGATGGATTTAACTCACTCTTGCCACGTGGCTCCACGAGAGCCGTTATAATGCTTCGCGATCATCACAGGTTCACGATCTTCTAATCCTAACCGTTCTCCTTCAGAAATTATCCAGAGATCCCTATCTGTTTTTGAATTACACTTTGGTCCATCCCTGTGAGAGGGGAGAATTTTCTTTTAGTCCTCCAGACTTTTAAAAATTACCAGAAAGTCCTTCGAGTCCCCCACAGACCCAGATTAGGGTTTTAAACATTTTTAACTTAATTTCCCCCCTATTAAATCCTTTGTGTAATATCTCGGGGAGATTATTTAATTATTAAATAATTCTAAATAGAATTTCGACACATTTATTTCTTAAAATGTCGTGGATTTTACAATGGACTTATAATCAGTAAAAAGAAAATGGAACTTTTTAAGACCCATATAAAATTTTTGTGCCTAGAAATTGGAAATGGCACCATCAAATTACAGAAACATATAACTACAAAAATTTTAGATATGCCAATAGATGATTTGCAAGAAACTAAAAAATTACAATCTTTTCTAGGTTTATTAAATTATGCAAGAGGATTCATTAAAAACATGGGAAGAATAGCTGGACCTTTATATGCAAAAACTTCTCAAAAAGGACAAAAAACATTTAATATCGAAGATAGAAAATTGGTAGAAAAAATAAAAGCATTAGTCAAAAACCTACCTCCCTTAAATGTACCATTAGATACAGATTATATTATAATACAATCCGATGGTTCAAATATCGGATAGGGAACAGTTCTTATAGCAAAAGCTGATAAATATAAAAATAAAATAGATGAAAAAATATGTGGATATGCTAGTGGCAAATATAAAGAAAAAGGGAATATCAGTAGTATAGATGTTGAATTGTTAGCTATTAATTATGCTTTAGATGCCTTCAGAATTCATATTTTATCTAAAAAAGAATTTACAATCAGAACTTATTGTGAGGCAATTGTAAGATTTTATAATAAAATGAATGATAAACGGAGTAGTAAACGAAGATGGCTAAATTTTATAGGCAGAATTATTGGTAATGGTTATAACGTACATTTTGAGCAAATTAAAGGAGTAGACAATAGTTTAGCAGATTTACTTAGTCGAGCATTGATTGACTCTACTATGAAATCTTTTGACAGATTCAACCAATCAGACCAAATAACGTAGCATCATCTTCTAAATCTCAGCTCAGAAGATTGTCCACTTCTTTCTTGCAAGAACAATTAAGTTTTGGTAATACTAGACTAATAGTATATCAGAAAAACAATATTTCTTTTAAACATTATCTCATATTGAAGTTTCAAAAGAACAACAATGTTTATTAGATAACTTGTGGATTGCACAAAATACTATTTCTATAAATCCAAAGTATTTTCTAGCATGTTTAAATGCTTTATCAGAATATTTTCATAGCATAGGAAATAACTTCAAGTTTTATACTGCAGTACAAGGACGAATTCAAGGTGTTTTCGGAGATTGGAACGAAGTTTCACAAACTATGATTGCCCGCTTTTTAAAGGTTTTAATTATATTTCTGAAGCATTTGAATTTGCATAGAAACATATCGAGATGACTTATTACATTTCTACTTCTCTTAAAACTCTTCCAAATCAAGTTTCTTTACCAAGAACATCTGTTATTGTTCAAGATCTGTCCGATAAAATTTTGGTTTGCTCAAATTGTGATAATTTCCAAGTAATGATAAAAAAAAATGGAGCTATTATAACCACCCTGAGAAAGAAAAACAAGTATTACTACACAAAAATGTTCTTCTGCAATAGCAGGTTCAGATAGCCCAACAGGCTAGTAATGGGCCCAATTAACTTCATTACCTAGCCCGACTCAAACGGTAGTCGGTAAAGGCAAACCAAGTCCGTTTGTGGCTTAGTATTTAGCAAAAATACAACCAAGGGTTACCAATGAAACCATAACATCATTAGCTAGTCCAGCTCAACAGGTAGCTGGTAAAGACTCCTCAAATCCTGTAACGAGTGTGGCTTTCCCAAAAAGCCAAACAAGTAAGGGTAAAGAAAAGATAGGAAACAATAAAAATTTAAAACAGATGTTACAATAAATGATAAATACTACTCTATAAAAAAGAAAAAAAAAGAGCAGAATTTAGCTCAATTCTAGAGTCTTTAGAACCCTATTATCCAGAATTTGATAACTTCAGCCATCCACTAGATGAAATGGATTGGGAAGACACCCAAAAATTACTTAAATAGTTAGAAGCTGATAATGAAAAAGAAAAGGATAAGCCACATAGTAGTTTAATTGAAGAGCTTAATTAAAAGGAAGCTATAGATTCCAATAATTTTCTAGTTAGTATCTATCTAAAATATTTTATATCTCAATGATTAACTTTTCTAGGTAGCTACACCCTAAAAATGATAGTTTAAACTTTAATTATATACACTCTATCTAGATTCTAATACCTATAAGACATATGCTTTAATTTACAACCAAGCACTACTTTCAAGAAAAATAGACTTTTAATTTCAGCCAAGCACTACATTAAAGACGAGTTTGTCTTCATTTCCTTTTTATATGTATAAATTACTACATCCTTTGCACCATCTTCTTCATCTTCATCTCTCAATCAACTCTACCAACCAAATGGCCTCTTCAACCCAAACTCCTCCATCACCCATCGAAGCCACTATTACTGATTATTCTTAATTCTCAACCCTAACTTGTCCACGAAAATTAATCTTGTCTTACTTATTCCATGTTTCCTCTCCCATCAAAGACATGTTAGTAAAAGAATTCATTGAACTGAACGATGCGAACAAAATGATCACCACTGTCTTACATGGACAACACAAACTCATCAGTTCTCTTCGCAACAACTCTCGCACCTTTGCCCACCATAAAGTCCTTCGCCTTCGAGGCCAACTCCAACAATTACAAACCAAAAAAGATGAACTTCTTGTTAAACTCAACACTTACATACAGGGTAAGCCGAAGTCCTATTCTCCGGGCATCTTTCCCTATCAGCTTCGCTTCATCTGCCAGGATCCCACGCTACACTATCATTTCAATTGCCCTGCTAATGGCCACTACTCTTGCCAACTTGTTCTCGCTGACACCTCCATCGACAAACTGTATTACTACACCAATCCATCTGACACACATCTCATTAATTATCTTCGCCAAGTCAACTATAATAATTTTGAAGATCAAGAAGACTCCACTTCCAGCCCTTGTGGTTGCGACGCTACATCACCAAAAGTTGGCTAGTCCGCTGACTGAACTTTCTTCATATTTATTGTTTTCTTATATTTATGGTTTTCCTAACGTGGTTGACAACACCTATGTACTAAATAAGCCACTTGTCCATATTCGTTGTCATCAGAGTTATAAAATCCAGGAATTTTGGGAATAGAATTTTAAATAAAAATAATAATAATAAAGTTTAATGTGCTCTACAGGGACCAATGGGAAATTAGTTAGAAAGTGAGGAACCAAATCGTAGTTTGTCCCTCTCACAGAAAAAGGACCTAATTGTAACCTAAAGAACTACAGGGATCTCTGGATAATTTTCCAGAGAAAACCTTATAGGAGAAAAGCGACAGCCGAGATTAGATGATCATGGGGTGGTGCAGATCGCGTAGTATTATAACGGCCCTTATGATGCCACGTGTCGAGCTAAGAACAGATCTATCTGATCGCGATCCGGATGTGAGGCATAGGGAAAGGTTTTGGTGAGGATGACCTCATGGTGCGGACTGTTGTGAGCCACTCATCTCTTAATGGTCTTTAGTCCGAGGCGATGGGTTAAAATTTGGTCGTTAAACCTCTAAGTAACCTTGGTCGTCGATTTGGAAAAGTGTTTGATTCAAGGGATTATGGTGGGGTATCCACCATTGATCTCAACTAGGGGATCTCAGCCAAATATCAGCGAAGGATCCTCATCACGAGGCACGAATGTCTCACCCCCAGCCGCCCGGCGACCCCACCGTGAGCTCGGCCGTCTTCCCCGACCGTTACGTGCAGAAAAGACAGCCGTTATCGGCAGAGCTGCCGCGGGAATGCCTCTAGCGCTTCGTCTCCCCTGTCTATATATGTGGCAGCCTCAGTGTCGTATGAGGCCAGAGAGGAAGGAAGCTACCAAGGGGAAGAGCATCCCGGTGCCAGCGATCAAAAAAAAAGAAGGGGTACCAGCACTGTCTACTGTGGTCCGACGGGTTCGCGGTTACCACCATCGTCGTTCTTGGCAAAGAAGGAGGGCGTGACAGGGGGAAAGAAAGGGGGGTTACGACACGTTCGTGGTGCAATCGAGCTTGCCGGAAAACCTGCAGAAGCTCTCCTGTCGCCGGAGAACCCTCTGGAGGTGCTGAGAACATCGCGAGCTTCTTGTAAGTTCTCCTCTTCCATTTGGAACCTTTTAAGTTACGTTTCATGGATAGAATAAGCTTGTCGGAGAAAGGAGGGTCGACCGACATTAAGAGCAACTCCGGTGAGCACCTTAGGAGCTAGTGATCGCTCGGTAGAAGGGTGGAGTCGCACAACTAATTTCTCAGGCCAAGGGGAGCAGAACGAGGGTGGAGGCCGGCCGGTCGCGACCGCGCCGACGAAGATTCTTTTCTCGGTGGAGCTCAGCCGCGAAGGAGGAAGAAGTAGCTAATAAAAAAAATATAATAATAATAATAATAATAATAATTAAATATAACAATAACAATAACAGGGAGAAATAATTAAATTAATTATTTAATTAAAACTGTTAGTCACAGATTAGTGGTTAACTAGTAGGAAATGAATTGTTTTAATAGTGACAACTATTAATCAAATAAATCAAAATAACATATAGTTGAATTAATCAATTTAATTGCTTAATTAGATTGGTATAGAGAATCTAATTAAATTGATTAATTGATGTTGGACATCTAAGTATTTAGATAAATAATACCTAACTTGATTTAGAAAAAAAAAATTACTAAGGATGATTAATTAATTTAATACCTAGGTATCTAGGTGATTAAGTTAATTAGGGTGACAAGGTTAATTAAACCAGGTTATAAAGAAAAAGGGAAGAAAAATACTAGAGGGGGGAATTGAACCCACAACCCCCCAACTAACATTGTCAAGCTCTAACCACTAAGCCATGAGAGGCCGCTGGTATAGTGGATGGCCTTTTAAATCAAATAGTGGTGGGTCAGGCCAAGTCTAATGGGCTTTCTTACCCATAAGAGTGGACCCAATTAACCTTATGCGATTAGATTCAATCTAACAGGACTTTAAACATGACAAAGTGGGACCAGGGTGGTTAGTTGACTAGGTGTGACCAATTAAGGTTCGTACCACAACAAATACAAGTAAAGGTGACCAGTTGATCAAAGTTTGACTAGAGTATCCAAAAGCGGGAATTTTGCATTTGCATCTAGAAACGTAGGGTTTTATTAGAATTTTGACACTAATAGGAAACTCTACTATCAGATACTCTCGGGAAGTCTTAGAGACACCATAGGAGGAGACTAGGAAGGTTTCCAGTTTCTATAAAGGTAAGTGCTTCTGCCTAGTACCATTATCTTTGATACTTGTGTAAGTACACCTGCCTTGAGCTCACTCTTTGGAGTTTTTCTTGTCTTTGCTATCGTCATGTTGATAGTTGCTTTATTGATTTCATACATGTTGTCCTTTGGTTTTAAATTCCTATTGAGCATGTATGTTTGTTTCGGGATGTTGGTATCCCTGTTTGTTGTGGTCTACTGCCCGGACTCAGTGGAGTGTGGGGGCTTCGATAAAGAAATGTTCAGGGATAGGACACCCTGGCATTTCTGCTTGCCGCGCTAGAGTGGCGATACTCTGGTAGTCCTACCTGTCAGTGGAGATGATACGCTGACCGTGTCGACACGTACGAGAGGAGGTACTACCGACTTACGACCGGAGGGTCGAACGACCAGAGGGTCGTAGTTACAGCGAGTAGCTGGATGTACTGAACTGGAGTGGTCCTTGAGTTTTTCTTTTGAAACTCAACGCAGAGCTTGAGAGCTTCTGTATCAGGGTCTTACTGTTGTCTTTACTTGTGGTAGACTCCTAGAGTTATGTTTACTTGGGGATGTGGCCCTTTTATTTGACCTGCTATTTTGTTATGTCCTTGTGACCCCGCAGGGGAACATACTGAGCTTTCCATTCGAAAGCTCATGCATTTGTTCTTTCTCTCTTTTACAGATCCCGAGGTTTAGGGGCCGGTGCTGAGGAGATTGTCTGGGAGGTTGTTTTAGGAGATCCGAGGTCTGAGGGTCTCCCTTGACTTTTCTTTTGAGAGTTGATTTTATGTAGGACCCGTATAGGGACCTGGTTTTGTATAGAGCCTATGGACCCTTATAACTCATTGTTCTTTTGGACTTGAGTCTGATTTTATTATTACTTGTTATCTGCTGATTTACACTTAGGCCTTGTATTCGAGCTGAGCTTGACTCTACTCGGATACAGCTGGTCTGTGCACGTTCTCAGGGCCTGGAATCCGGGACGGTGTGTGACAAGAGTGTGCTTGAGTAGCGTGGTGGACTCTTAGAAGATAAGAAAAAGATGATAAGGATACTCACTATGAAAGATAAGGATGCTTACTTAACTTTATAGCTAAGGATTCCTTCTTATCTTCTTATCTTTCTTATGTCAAATAGAAAAGAGCCACCTAGCCTTGTAATAGTATGAGAAGATGCTTTTCTCTTGTATATAAGAGAGCCCTTAAGACTTCTCTTGAGCATCCATCTCAACCCCTCAGAGATAAAAGTGTTTTTAGAAGGTTTTCTTGTAAGATGTTTTCTTGTGAATAGAGTGTGAATCTTGGTTTCGTTTGATTTGCAAGTTTACTTCTCCAAAGTTCTTCAACTCATTTTCCCCCTCGAACAGGAAAGCTTTTCTTGTGAAGGTATGGCCACAAAAAGATAGTGTTTTCTTGATTTGTATAGTTTTTGTTTTCCACCGATAATCCATCCGGTAATCCAAAGATTAAAACAAACTTATAATCACTCTATTTTATCTCGTAAAATCAGTAGTAAAGAGAGAAGCAATCCTTAAGATTTTGTAAACGAAGAGGTAGGTGGAAATCAAGGCCGAAATGCAAATTCCCAGTCTATACTCGTTATGCCGTTTGAAGGCACTTAGGGTTTATGGGTGTTCTTGGGTATTATTTTGCTCTTGTTTACTCTTCTTCCTTGAATGAACTGGTTCCTTGCTAATCTAGTGGGTTAAAGGCTTGTTTTACTCCCTCTCCATGAAAACGAATGGCAAAAATCACTATAGATAATTCACTATAGCAAAAATTTCTCCTACTGTAGGAAAATCACTGTAGCTCAGTACTGTAGAAGTTACTATAGCAACCGAAAAAACATCAGTTACTGTAGCAGCAAAAAAAAAAGGCCATATCCACAGCAAAGAAAAGTAAGTACCAAGTAAAGCATAAAACATATTGCAAACAAAACTCTTTACTCTCAAAATTTCTCACAATCTCTCAAAATTAAAGAGCCTTAATCTTTACTCGTCAAACTTTTAATTTGCTATCATCAATCTTTTAATTTGGTTTTTTTTTTTTGGCCGCTATAGTAAATGGTGCTTTTTCGGGTGCTACAGTACAAAACTACAGTTATTTTTCTACATTGGGAGAAATTTTTGCTACAGTGATTTTTGCCATTCGTTTTCATGAAGAGGGAGTAAAACAAGCCTTTAACCAACTAGATTACCAAGGAACCAGTTCATTCAAGGAAGAAGAGTAAACAAGAGCAAAATCATACCCAAGAACACCCATAAACCCTAAGCGCCTTCAAACAGCATAAAGGGTATAGCTGGGAATTTACATCTCGGCCTTGATTTCCACCTACCTCTTGATATACAAAATCTTAAGGATTGCTTCTCTCTTTACTACTGATTTTACGAGATAAAATAGAGTGATTATAAGTTTGTTTTAATCTCTGGATTACCGGATTGGATTATCAGTAGGAAACAAAACCTATATAAATCAAGAAAACACTATCTTTTTATGGCCATATTGACGCCGGGCAGGGTAGTGATTAACCTACGAGCGGTGGTAAACAGGGGGGATTGATAGAAGAGCAAGAAAAAGAGAGGACAAACAGAGAGGAATAGTCTTTGAAAGGAAAATAACTCAATAATCAATGAATAAAATTCAACCCACAAGCCGGGTTTAAGTAGCTAAAAAACTAACCTAGATAACCTAGAAATTCTATCTTTTATCCAAATTTGCCCAAATCGGCAAATTTTGGTCAAATAGAAAAACTTATCTAATTCTAAAATAACTAAACAAAATAGATAGCTCCTAAAAATCCGAGTTCAAATCGGATTCATATCCTATCCTAAATTGGCATTCGAAGTATTGCCAAAAATGGAAAAAACACTGATAAACGAAGAAACAACGGGAAAACAGTGGAATTTGAGGGTGAAGAAGGGGTCCATTGAGTAAAACTGGATAGACCCCATGTGCGTGTCGAGACGAGCTTTCGAATTAGGGTTAAGCGCGCGAATCCGATATCGGTAGCCAAAGTTATGGCCAAAATACCGAAACGTGTCCAAAGTGCTCCCCAATTTCGAACTTGGCTCGATCACCTTCCGCCTTTACGTCGGTCCGCCAAGTCATGGTATGCCAAAGCTCTAATGGTGCAATCAGACAGCTCGGCATCGTCTGACTCGGGCTCTCATGCATCAGCCTCCCCGGGTTGGAAAAAACTCGCCCTCGAGTTCGTAATAGGATCAGTCGACTCCACAAAACAAGGGCTCCTGATTGGTGGTCTTCTATTATGCTTCTTTTCAACGATTGGCGGCGCGAGATTTGAGGGATCGTGAGGTTTCATACCACGACTCCGAGTCTATCTTCGTCAACCCCTATTCCCGGCGTGGGCAGTTCAGAGAGCACCGTGCACGAGAAGAGCGTCACGGAGATCTCGGCTTTCGGGTGGAGTTGCCCGAATTTACTGGAACCCTACATGCTGAAGCCTTCATCGACTGGCTGAACGAGGTTGAGAGGATATTTGAGTACAAGGAGGTCCCTGATCGTCAGAAGGTGAAGCTAGTTGCCATCATGTTGAAGGGTCGAGCATCCGCGTGGTGGGAGCAGCTGCGGCGTTCACGGGATCGGCAAGGCAAACCAAAGATCGTAGATTGGGACAAGATGAAGGGGCACTTCCTCCCCTTCGGCTACACCCAAACCTTGTTTCAACGACTTCATACGTTGAGACAAGGCGCAAGATCAGTAGATGAGTATACAGAGGACTTCTACCAATTGATCACGCGGAACGACTTATCCGAGATGGAGGAGCAACTGGTGGCTCGATATCTGGGAGGTCTGCGCCAACCATTGCAAGATGTCCTCAGTCTACACTCATTATGGATCAAGCTTTGAGGAGGCATACTAGCGCCCTCACCGCTGAAAAGCAAAGATAATAGAAGACCACCAATCAGGAGCGATCAGAGTAGCCGGACAGCTCGCCCTCAGGCACCCCACCCAGTCCAGCAAGCACCGTCAGGTAGTTCTAACTCTGGAGTTCATTGTTATAGGTGTGGTGAGCAGAGGCATAAATCACCCGAGTGTCGGAAACCTGCTAGTCAGAAGGGCAAGAACCTGATGATTAAAGAGATCGATGCTGAGGAGGCTGAGGAACCAGTTTATGATGACTATGGCGATGATGATGAGGCTGGTGACGTGTTGATTGAGGATGACCATGAGACCCTCGTTGTTCGCAAGAGTCTACTAGCACCAAAGGATGAATCAAGGGACGACTAGCTGAGAAACAACATCTTCCATACCACCTGCACAGTGGCCGACAAGGTTTGCAAGGTGATCATCGATAGCAGTAGTTGAGAACATGGTGTCTGAAGACGCTGTCCAGAAGTTGCAGTTGGTACCAAAGCTCATCATCTTCCTAGGAAGCGTCATCATCGACATCAATGACTGGTGGTCGCGGTCGTCGGGTTGGACAGGTTCCGGCTGAGGAAGTCCAGTACCGTGACCTGAGCATACTGGAGGCGATGAACAAGGATCTACAAAGGCAAGTCGCGGAGTTAACCCAATGCTTGATGATCAAGGATTTGCAAAGGCAAGTCAAGAAATTATCAAGGCGTTTAGCGGCGATCGATTTTGATCTTGATTGTCATGGGAAGGTTCCGGCTGAGGAAGTCCAGCACCATAATCATAGCGATCACAGGTTTGGCCAACCCATCCACCAACCCATCTACGACGATAATGCGGAGGAGTAGATCTCGCCCATCTTCAATGATGATGCAGAGGAGGAGATTTGTCCCATCTTCAACGATGATGTGGATGAGGAGATCTCTCCCATCTATGACGACTACGAGGAGGAAATTGGCGAGCCAGAGGAGGAGATTGGTGAGCCCATCTATGATGATGATGGGACTAGCGTTGCATTGGTATCTTGATGGGAGGAAAACCCTCCTGGCCCGGTAACCAACACTACTAACCTACTTTCTGTCTATAGGGTTTTGATTGAGATCATGCATGGGGATCCAAACCTACCAACAGAGGTGCAGTCGAACTCGGGGTCGAGTTCTTTCCAACCCGTGGTGACTGATGCAGGACGCTCGAGTCAAATATTGGTGCCGAGTTGGCGGGTCAATGTAAAGACGTGAAGTTATCGAGTCAATTCCAAGATTGGGTCGGTTTTGGGTGTGGTTCGATATTTTAGCTATAACTTTGGCTACCGATATCAGAATCGGGCGTTCGACCCCAATTCGGAAAGCTCTTTGCAGCGTGCACGACATGGGAAGGTCATATTAGAGAGAATTTTAGTTTTTTTTCTATTTTGAGAAATATTTAATCCGCTAAATTAGGGTTTTTGGTCGTTTTCCTATTTTTGTTAATATTTCATATGCCAAATTAGGATAGGATTTGAATCCGATTTGATCTCGGATTTTTAGGAGTTATCTTATTTGTTTAGGGTTTTAAATTTAGATAAGTTTAGTTTTAAATAATAATTTATCAATTTTAGCAAATTTAGATTGGATGATAAGGTTCTAGGTTAATCTTTTGAGGTATTTAACCCGGCTTGTGGGTTAGTTTTTCATTATTGAATTTTGAGTAATAATATTGTCCTGAATTTCAGAGTATTTTCTCTGGTTCTTTGGTTCTTCGTTTGTTCTTCCTTGCGGTCCTTTGACCCGGCTAGCCCGCTGGATAATCGCTACCCCGCCCGGCGTCACATACCTTCACAAGAAAAGCTTTCCTGTTCGAGGGAGAAAAGGAGTCGAAGAACTTTGGAGAAGGAAACTTGCAAATCAAACCAAATCAAGATTCACACTTTATTCACAAAAAAACATCTTACAAGAAAACATTCTTAAAACACTCTTATCTCTGAGGGGTTGAGATGGATGCTCAAGAGAAGCTTTAAGGGCTCTCGAAAAGCATCTTCTCATACTATTACAAGGCTAGGTGGCTCTTTTCTATTTGACATAAGAAAGATAAAAAGATAAGAAGGAATCCTTAGCTATGAAGATAAGTAAGCATCCTTATCTTTCATAGTGTGTATCCTTATCATCTTCTTCTTATATATATATATATATATATATATATATAGTGTCTGGTTCAAGGGACACACTATTTTGACAGACTATTTTGACATCATTGTTTTGCACAGTATTTTAACCAAATCCAATCGTATGGATGGAAAAAACATCGAAAAAAAAGCAAGCATGTCAATTTTCATACAATTTAGGAACTTTTAGGGTCTTCATCTTAACGGGTGAAATTTTATACGTATAAAATTTCACCCGTTAAGATGAAGATGAAGAACCTACATGTTCCTAAATTATATGAAAATTGACATGCTTGCTTATTTTTCGATGTTCTTTCCATCCATACGGTTGGATTTGGTTAAAACACTGTACAAGCCAATGAATGAAAAGAATGTCAAACGGTGTGTCAAAATAGTGTGTCCCATGAACCGGACCCCATATATATATATATATATATATATATATATATATATATATATATATATATATATATATTATAATAGATCATTTTCATTTTCTATCCTATCAATTTAATTTAACTTTAAACTTTCTTTTAATTTAACTTATCATTTCCCTATTTGTCACATAGGTTTAATTATTCTAACTTATCTTTAGCTTTATGTCACATCGCCTTTACTTAATATTATTTCTTCAATAATTCATCCAAATCAGAAATTTTGTGGTCAATGACTCCAGGGGCACGGGCGCACTGTGACCTCATAGGGTCTGTCCCTGTACCAATCCCGATCCGATATTCTCGGCTTTTGACCAGGCCTGGTCTACTTTACCGGGACTCTGACTTTTTGTCTGGTATCTATCACTTAATCAATCTTGATTAATTAACACTTACTAAATTTCTGAATTAATTAACCGTGATTTTTCTTTTCATCCATCTTCAACTATTTCAAGTTTAAGTGGCCTGGCCCAATAAGGCTTTCTCTGGGCCTAATAGTTGCAAGGTTGGATTTAAGATCCACTTATTCCCAATTTTCCTTTAATTGAGGTTTAAAATAATTAACTTATTTTCCTTGTTAATTAATCTCATTAAATATTCAAAAAAATTTTGATTTATTTATTTAAAAAATTCGGGACGTTACACTTGTGTAAATAAACAATGTTATATATATAATAATGAGGTTGCTTATATGGTAACCATTTTTTAAAATATTTAAGCATTATCATTAATTACTTATTATAAATAAATATTTAAGTAACTAAAAAAGTATTGTATTATTAATTATAAATATTTAATTTTATTATAATAATATTGAATATAATTTATTTATTTATTTATTAATTATAAAGAGTTAATTTTATTATAATAGTATAATTAACTAATTAATTATAAACATGTTTGCATTATAATAGTATTGAATATAATTAATTAATAATTAATTAATTATAAAGCGTTAGTTTTCTTTATAATAGTAGTGAATATAATTAATGATTAATTAATTAATTATAATGCATTAATTTTATTATAAACATGTATAATATTGAATATAATTAATTAATTAATTATATATAAACATGTATGTAGCACATGATGGATAATTGGAATATTGGGGGCAATATGGTCAATAGTGGGGGAATCACGGGGGAATGTCATTCCCTCAAATCCGGTTTCTCATGCATTCCCTATGCCTCTCTCATTCCTGAATTGGGTGTTGATATTCATGCGTAGGTTGTGAGAGATTAAGGATTTAAGGGGATAAATGATGGGATTAATGACCAAAAAATGTTAAAGCATGTATGATGTTGTTTTGATTGTATGTTATCAACTCTTGTTTCTTGGTGAGATCATTAGACTTCAAAAATACATATTAAAAAATATATATAAAATAAAATAAAATAATCCTTCTTGGATCAATGGTAAGTTCGGCGGTGGTTTATTCGCCAAAGAAATTGGTATGTTACCTAAAATGGAATTGGATTAAAATTATGAAAAAAAAGAAAGAAAAAAAAAAAAAGAGATAATACCCTAGGGTGGGTCAGGAAGTGTTTCTTCAGCAACGACATTAAAATCTTGTCGGTTTATGATACCTGTAATTAAAATTTCTCATGAAAACCATTGAAGATGCATAAATAAGTTGGTTAAAGATATGTTCTATTACCAACAAGGGGGATCTGAGGCATCCCTAAGTCTGATGGAGGTGCATCATGAATTTTTGGAGCCGTTTAAAAAAATTTGGGGCAAATTCTAGATTTTTTTTATTTTTTAAAAAAAAAACTTTCATACCAATTCGGGAATTATGTGCAACTCTGGCATTTTCTGGTGGAGTATCATTGATTCGTATACCTGCATATCAAGGACTTAGAGTCAATAAAAAATATAAGAAAATAATAATGAATCGAGGGCTTTAATAAATAAATTTTTTGAGAAGATCCTCACAAAAAAAAAGAATTTTTGGAATATAAAAGAAAATTCTAAATTTTTAGAAAAGTTTTAAATTTGAATTTTTGGAATATAAAAATTATGAATTTCAAAAAAAAAAATTTCTTTAATTTTCGGAATATAAAAAAATTCTAAATTTTCACGAAAGTTTTAAATCTAGATTTTCAGAATACAAAATTTTGAATTTTCAGAAAAGTTTTAAATTTGAATTTTCAGAATGTGAAAATTCTAAATTTTCAAAAGAAGAAAAAACTCTGAATTTTCGGAATATAAAAAAAATTTCTGAATTTTCAAAAAAATTTCAAATTTTAATTTTTGGAATATAAAAATTTTGAATTTTCAAAAAAAGAAAATTGGCACACCATGAGTTTGTCGCCGCTTCGCTGGAACAGGAGAATCTGCAAGAAAATGACTCCGTTTATGATCAAGGAAAATACTTTCATAAATGAATAGTGGTTTTCTTGAAGATTGACCTCGATCTGTATTTCTTATGATAGCTCCTTTATCACTATGATCCTCCCGAGTTAGTGATGCAACGTCCTAATTGAATAGAGCTTGGACGTTTTTGAACCACTTCTGTGCATAAAGCAGTATAAGTTTCTCACTCCTGTCATGATCAATAATATAGAATGAGTTGGAGGTCCTTTCCTGGGAAAGATGTAGCCAATAACCTGCGAGAACTCCAAGAGAAGAGGTGTGAAATCCAAGATTTCTCTTAATAAATGGATTTTAAAAATTTTTGGTTGTTGAATTAATTTTCCCAAAAACATAAATTATTTGAAAAAAGGAAGGATTTATAGTTAAATCCCTAGTTGGGTTTAGGGCAATTTAGCATGTTTGGAGGACATGAAAGGGATAAGTAATTAAATATTAGTTTGTTTAATTAAATGATCGATTTAATTAAAGGTAATGCCCAAGTTTGCGAAATTCTTGGATGTGATTAAAAAGGGAATACATAATTAAATTGTTGATTATTTAGTAATTGATTGATTTAATAAATGGATATTTCTAAATTTAGAAATTATTTGGAATGGAATGAGAAAAGAGAAGAATTGGTTAATTCTTAAATTGGAACAAACTCATGATTGAGGGAATTAATTAAAGGAGTTCTCCAAGTTTGGGATGACTCAGATTTACTTAGAAAATAAGTAATAATTGATTTAAAATTCCTATATTTGAATTATTGGGGGCTGCTAAGGACCACATTGAGATTTTAGAAATATTCGAGGATTAAACAGAAATTTGTTTTTCTCAGAGAGAAGGACCGGTTTGTAATAACATAAGAATAAGGGACTTGAAAGAAATTTTTCCCTCTCTCACGGGGAGGACCTTCATGTAAGGGAAAAGAAGGTCAAGGGTTTGTATGTAAATATACAAGTAAAGCCATGCAACAGGTGTACTAGAAGGGAACAAACGGTCAGGATTAAAAATCTTAAGATCTGGAATAAGTTCGAGGCAGCAAGACTCATCCAAGCCCTTGGCACTCGATGTAATCGCAACCGTTCATCTAAGCTTGGTTTATGTCCGGAGCAAAGGCTGATAATCCAGTCGTCCATCTCCAAACGATACTGACCGCTCATCTATTTGTGAGGTGGATCAGAGGCATGATGGAGTGATCACCGCCCATCTGGTCCGCGAACCAATCTCGAGGCAATGATCTTCTTCTCCATCGTTGCCGAGCGCGCCGCCGTGGGAGGCAAACCCTAGCCTCTTCCGTTTATGGAAGCAGCCCATTTTGGAAAGCTGCGGATAATTTTCTATAGTGAATCATAATCAAAGATCGTAATCGCTCATACAAGCACCCTTGGCCCTCTATAAAAACCAGCTGGGGGAACCCGAGAAAGCACAGCTCCTCCTCTTCTCCTCCCCTTAACCTTCTTCTTCTTCTAGGTTGGCCACTGTCAGCCGAGCGTGTGACAGGCCGAGGAGGGGAGCCAACGACTTTTGGAGATCGCAAAGAAGCCGCTGGCAGTCCACATGGACGAATGCGACGTCATCGAAGAGGTTAAGACACGTTGCTTCTCATCTCGCCGGAGCCATTGCGAGGTGATCAGACTTGTAGGTAAGTCACGTTCTTCCTCTCGGTCCATTCCTATGATCGTGCATGCATGTTAGGATGGTGGAACGATAGGGAAATGGAGGGAGGGTTACGACCGAGAATCAGGCGGGGCAATAGGGAAGCGGTCGCCGGGCCTGTAGAGGTTTTTCAGACGGCGAAGAGAACCTTAGACGACAGTTATTGCTGGAGATGGGTGACCTAGCCACCAAACCGCAGGCAACTGCAACGAGCGACCCGGAGGCCCATCTCCACTCCGACCTGGTGCTGGCGCGAGGAAGAAGACGAATTAATTAAATTTTAAACGTTAGTTAAGGTAGTTAATTAAAGACTTACGTTTAATTAAAGTGATTAAGTGTTTGATGGTTAGGATCAAACAAGTCCTTAGACTTAGACCATTATAGTAAGTTGGGGTGGATCAACTACAAAGAAAAATAATGTTGGACTTAATTAAATTAAGTAATGACCCAAGAATGAACATGTTATTGTTAATCAAATAATGTATAATGAGTTGATGGACCAAGTTAGATTAACTAGTCAAGTTGGGGTGGAGCTAACTTAGTTAATTAAAGTGGACTAGACTAAATTGATAAATAAGGGACCCAATTGAATTGATAAGTTAGTAAATATTTAGATTGAGCTTAATCAAATTAATTGGGCTAGGTATAAAAAAGATAATAAAAGGAGTAAAGATGGTGAAGAGGGGATTGGAACCTAGCACCCCCCTCCACCACTTAATAGGCCTTAACCATCATAGCCCTATTTTAGTTGTGATAAAGTAGTCCGGTTTGCCTAGATAAAGCTATAAAAGGAAAAAAAAGGGGGAATAAAAGGCAAATAAGGGGGATTGAACCATGGACCTCTTAGAAGGGGGCGGTGGGCCTTAACCACAAGGCCACCTGGGCCTTGTTGTATAAATAGTCAGGTACGATAATTTAAGAAAATGACTTAGAATTTTAGAGAAAGCTTATTAAGCTGGGCCGGGCCCAATTAGAACATATTGCATAGTTAATTAGAAAATTTAAAATGATTGCCGACATTGATATAGAATTTATTATCAGGTTTTGAGATCATGACAAGCGGGATCTTATCGAGTAATTCCGATCGACTTTATTGAGGTAAGTACACTTGCCTCGTACCCACTTTTCGGAGTATTCCTTGGCTTTGGTTATATCATATTCTCGATATTATTGCTTTTGAGACCATACATGCTTCCTTTATTTGTTTGGAATTCTTTTGAGCATGCTTGGTTGTTTCGGGGTGTTGGTATCCCTGTTTTGTTGTTTGGTCTTCCGCCCGTGGGGGCTCCGTTTTGGAAATGATCAGGGACGGGACACCCTTGCGTTTTGGCTTGCTATGCCAGAGGGACAATACTCTGGTTGCCCTGCCCTTTAGTGGGGGTGATTCGCTGGCCGTGTCGACACGTACGAGAGGTGGCGCTACCGACAAGCGATCTAAGGACCGCACGACCGGAGGGTCGAGATCCAGCAAGTTGCTGATGATGCTGGCTGTGGGAGATGTCTTGATAAACCTTCCATTGGAACTCATTGCAGAGCTTGAGAGCTGCTGTAGATAGGGGTCGTACCTTTGTGATTGTTGTGGTAGACTCCTAGGATATGTTTTGAAGGGCATGTCCCCGTTGCATTGACTTGATTATCATTTTTTATTGATATCATGATTTTTGATCACCGCAAGGGGTACTTACTGAGCTTTCCATTCGAAAGCTCACACACTTGTTCTCTCTTTTTTAGATCTTGAGGAGTAGGAGTCCTGAGCTCTGTAGCCAATCGTTGGTCGGGGTATTTTGCTGAGATCCGAGGATCTCTTTTTATTTCTTTGTAAGAGACTATTTTATTTTATAGGACCCATTTAGGGCCTGGCTTATGTAGGGCATCTGGACCCGCTTATTTGATTTTATTTCCGTTGTGACTTTTTAATTAAGTTATTTGGATATTTATTTTGATTATATGTTATCTGCTGTTACTTACTGAGGCCTTGTAGTCGAGTGAGATGCGTCTTACTTGGTTACGGTCGGTCTGCTCACGTGCTCGGGGTCCCGGAATCCGGGTCGGGGTGTGACAAGAGGCATATCTCGGAACATTAATATATTTGGGAATGTGCTGGTCATAGCCAAACTGGCGCCCAAATCGATGAGGATTGTAGTACTCTGCATGAAAATTCTCGACATAACGTAGAAGGAGGACGTTGCAACGAAGGCATTTCATTCATTCCATAGTGTAAGAATCCGATACCTCAGGTCCCGTAGAATGCCTACACTATCCCATCATTGTGATATAAATAAGGGAAGGGACGGCACGCAAAATTCTATTCTTTCCTAATGAATATACTAACGTCTGAAGGGTGATTGAATGGAGTGGGAGAGGCATTCATATAATGTAGCATCTTTGGTATCCACAAAAGTCCTGGGATGGTGAATGTGTTATCATTAATCCGCCGTCGGAGATTATCATGGGGAAGTGACAATCGGCCTATGCAAACAAAAAGTGAGAGGTAAAAGTTGTCGTAGAGAATCCATGCCCTTTTCTATACTTAACCATGGCGTTTAACCCCACATATATGCGCGCCATAACCACAGGAGCAAAAGCAATCTTCTTCCCATGTGTGAGATCAGACGCCATTAAAAAAACTCTTGGTCTAATTACATTGCGTCCACTCGGCATAATAAAGTAGCAGATCCATAAAGCCACGAAGGCAACCAAATCAGCATTTGGAACAAGATTGGGAGGATGATAAACTTTGAGCTGTGCTTGGAGTCAAATTCTGCTCTCCTTGGTTTTTTGAAAAAATTTATCCAATCCTCAAAAGATACATCCCGTGTCATGCCGAGAGGATTTTTGCCTTGCCAACCATTGAAAAGCATCGAACAAGCTTCTTAGAACAGAAAATTCAGAATTACTTCTTTGGCAAAGTATGTCATTATGAGGTATGACTTCGTCATACATGTCGCCGTTAATGGGAAGCCCTCCAAGCCTTTTGATGTCCCATAGTGAATCCCAATCTCCCCATGTAATAGATGGAAAGTATTAGTATCTAAACACCATAGCTCCACCAAAGCTTTATAAAAATTGGGATCCAGATCATAATGCCCAACTGAGGATAGGATCCCGCCAATCAGTTCCACATGAGATAATTCCCTCGAATAATTCTTGAAACCGTACCTGGCCCAATCTGCATAACGTGGGAGGTCGATCGGCTCACTCTTAATGGGGTTTTTACCTTTCCACCATGGGTGATGGTTGATAATCTTGCTTCCAAGAGGCTGGAATATAGGCAAATCCTTCATAACCCCATCAGGTTTCAGGTATATTGCCTGGATACTGTCACCATCATGCCATCGACTCAAAGTTAATCTAGCAGTAGCCACATAGGATAAAAATCGCTTTACCCACTCTGAATGCTCCTTTCCTTCATATCTAATCATGGGTTCTGAGCTGGAACAAAAAATAGGATGGTCGCGAGGAAAAACCTGGCCCGAAGGAAGCTTATTGAGGCCCTGACCGACATCCCAAAAAGACTCACTCTAAGGGTGGTTGGCAATAATGAAAGAGGAAATTTGGGTGTTCCTACTTCTCTCACTCAATTTCACAAAAAAAGATCTCGTGAGAGAAGTATGAAGCGGGCATTTGTTTATATAAAATAAAATAAAATATGTTCTAGTTCTAATAGAATTTGGAATTCTGGTTTTAATAAATTTAATATCCTAATTCTAATTTAATTAGGATTTTATAAATAAAAAAAGCATATTTAATCATATCCTGAAGTAGCCCATGATAAGGCAGGCGGAAGGTATAAATCTCAAAATAGCCTGAGTACAAATCTCGAGGCAATCTCAGGATGCCCTGAGAATATAAATCTCGAGGCAACCAAAATCTCAAGATAGTCCGATAATACAAATCTCAAGGTGATCTTAAAATCCAAACTAGCTAGAGAACATATCTCTAGGAAATCTGAAGGGTGCAAATCTCGAGATGGTTGAAGAACACATATCCCGAGGCAAATATTAAAACAATATATATATATATATATTATAATAATAATAATAAATAATAAATAATAAAAAAAATCAAATTTCAAATTTGATACTATCCATATTTGATCTTATATGCCACGGTTGGGAGGTTACAAAAAAACCTAGTCTACCGGGGTCACGATTGGACGAGGATCGTGGGAGCATGGATCATCTAGTGTAAGGGATTAATATAGAGAGAAGGGGGGGCGCCGTAAGAAAAGAAGAAGGGACACTGGGAGACTAGGAGATTAAAAAGGATGAAATCAGAGAAGAAAGAGATCAGAGAAAGGAAAGGAAACCAAAAAAAAAAAAAAAATCAAGGTATTTCTCTCATTCTTTTCCTATAAGCTTATCTTGCGGGCTGCCTCCTTTCACGAGTGCCACTGATCATCATCGTCAAGCCATCTTCACTGCCGCTGTTGCTACCGATCGCCATCGCCTCCAGGATGGATACCATCCTAGTGTGTGGTATTGCTGTCACTAGAGCAGCCGTCCTTTCATTGGTGTCGTTGTCCTTGTTGTTGAACCGTTCGATCGTCGCCGCTACAGCCCCCAATCGTTGCTTGCCCTGATGGATACCATCTTGATGCACGGTGATCCCGTAAGCAGATCTTCTAGCATGGGCTGCCCCTTTCACGAGTGTCACAGTCTCCATCGTTGGGCCGCAGATCGCCGCTACTACCATCCTGATGAATACCATCCTGCGATGTGTTGGCATCATCATTGAACTAGTTCGATCGCCACTGGAGAAGAGTCCAAAGGGTATAAGCACATATAATGTGCAAAAGCCCTCATCACCGGTCAAATGAATTACATAGCACATATAATGTGCAAAAGCCCTCGATCCATAATCTCTTGATTGGCCGAGTTCCACGCAGAGAAAGCTGAAAAGTTCAGAAATTGATAAAGGGTTTCATGGAAATGGGCACTCATGAGCTCCTTAAGCTACCTACAGATGGAAATAGATCCCTTCATTACTATATGACTAAAGGAAAGCTACATAGGCTTTCTCATCAACTATCTAAGGATATCTGTTCATGCTTAAAGAAATAATCCTTATGTTACCTGGAATCTTCATCCAAGCTTGTGTTTTTTGGTTGTTTTCCTTTTGGTTTGTGTGAGTCTTTCATAAACCCATGTATGTGATCTTTGTGGAAGGGTTATTTGAGTATTGTCAATGTTCTTTCCCTTGAACACTGTAGACTAGTTGTAACCTCACTTGATGAAATTGATGTTATTGTTTAAAGGTACAAGATTGTAAATTTTGGTCCTATAGGAGGCTATCCGTATAGATTACCAAGGAAAATATCAGTTCCAGAAATTATTCACAGGACAAAGAAACAAAAAAAATCAGATTCGCATACATGATATTTTTATGCATTAGACATGATTAAAATAGATTGAAGATAATAAATTGACCAGCATGTATTTGCACAGTATTCATTTTAGATTTCAGTATTTAAATTTTAGTTACTTTATATGCTTATTTTATGCTTCAGATTTACAGTTTTTATTTCATTATATGGGTACAGTTTTATACCGGACGACACTGTTCCCCATTCACTGAGCTCTAGTAGCTCAGCCCCTTTCTCTTGAAATTGTGATTGCATGCGATATACAAAAGACTAGCTATAGGGTTTGTCTGATCGCGAGTCTAGTGGAGATGTCTTGTA
The DNA here is from genome assembly GCA_026586065.1 of Dioscorea zingiberensis. Lineage (NCBI taxonomy): Eukaryota > Viridiplantae > Streptophyta > Magnoliopsida > Dioscoreales > Dioscoreaceae > Dioscorea > Dioscorea zingiberensis. The sequence goes on along the minus strand of CM048826.1, from coordinate 16,169,680 downwards.
GCTGGCTCTGACTCCCGTGTCTTAGTTATCTTTATGTTTAATTATGAGTGTATTTGAGATCCTTAAGTTTAAGACACTATTTATTTGGTGATGTATTAAACCGTATTTGAAGTTTGAGTTATAATATGTTCAGTTTTCTTTATTAGCTTTCCCAAGTTACTTGTTTTATATTTAATTAGCAGTTTTACAGCCTGAGGTTTAGGGTCCATTCCCTTGACCTGGCTGGTGTGATACGTGTCCCCTAAAAGGGAGTTGGGTGTTACATTTAGTGGTATTAGAGCGAGTCAATTCTAGGAAGTCCTATGGTAGTTAGAGCCTTAGGGTGGGAGTATGTGTCAATAGAATTAAGCTTGATAATTGCTTTAAATGCTGGAGAATATTATTGACACATTCTCTCTTTCAAAATGCCACCCAGACGACGTGGTAAACCACCCGTGGTTCCACGAGAGGAACCCGTGGAGGAGCCAGAAGTAGAGGCTCAGGAACAAGAATAAGAAGTCCATGCTACAGGATCGCATTCGCAGCATGGACCAGGTTTCCAACTGGGTATGCAATATAGATCGGAATACAACCCGGGGATGTAATATGGACTAGGATACAACCCGGGGATGTAATATAGACCGGGATCCTATCCAGGAGTGTAACCTGGACCGGGCTATGACCCAGGACTGCAGCCTAGACCAGGGTATATAACCCGATAGTGCAACAAGGACCTGGGTATAACCTTGGGATGCAGCAATTCTTCGACCAGATGACGCAATCATTTGCGGCCTTTTCCAACTACCAGCAGCCGAGGCCCAGAGAACACGACTTTGTTAGCAGAGCTCGGCAGATGGGAGTAGTCCAATTCATGGGCACCACTGATCCAGCGGAGGCACAAGACTCGATCACATACCTAGAGCTGGTTTTCCAGGCCTTGAGATATATTAATTAATAATAAATTAATTTGTCATGATATTCTTTTTCATACTTTTACCAAGGTGTATTCTGCCACGCCCCGAACCCGGGTCCCGGGCCTCGGCGCACGCGACAGACGCCGCGTACTTATAGGGTCACCCCTATAAGCACGCAAGGCTCAGTAACACAAGCAGATAATTAAAACAAAGTTAAAATTATTAACCAGCGGAAGAAAATATATAAGGTTATACAAAGGCCCTTTACAGGTCCCGAATAAAAATACAACTCTCACTCAGAAAGGAATGGAGGCCCGCAAACCTCAACTCAACATATCCCCATCGCTGCTAGGTTGTCCCGCGGAAGCCCTCTCCTGAGTTCCGCTCCTAGCTACTGGTAAGATCCTTGTCTAGTCCCGACCCTACTCCTCATTGTCACCTGAGAAAAACATCCATCAAGTGCATGAGCCAAAGAAAGGCCCAGTAGGATCGCAAATAAATCAATAAAGGTGGTGAAGGCCACTAGCAAAGAACAGAATAAAAGAAGTGCAAGTACGCAATAGTAACAACATCACAAGAAAATAACAAGTCTCGGAAATGTGGATGAATCCACAGATGAACTCAATCTCTGGCATATGATACTAAGATGTCTACGACATCAACAACACCATCGGCATCGTTTTCGGCCTAAGCCGGACTGCGCTATAGCATACATGTACACATGGTCAGAAAATGCCGCTCTCTGACTGAGCCAGGTGGCCAGATATTATACGCCCTCTGCCGGGGCATCCGTCCGATGGAGCATCAAGTGCTCGTGGCCAGATACTATATGCCCTCTGCAGGGGCCTGGTGGCCAGATATTATACGGCCTCTGCCGGGGCATCCGTCCGATGTATCATGCCTGAAAGTAAGAGATTGATAGTACTAATACCTAACAACAGGTATACATATATATCCAAGGCAGCAACATCTTGAATATATAATGATCAGTGACCTCGTCGAGATCGTAAACCAATACGTATCTAAGGAGTAAACTCTACTCAAATACGCATAAGAAAACATGATAGCAACAATCTCCTCGAGATATAAAGCCGATATATATGAGGAAACCCATCTCAAATATATATTGGGAACCTCTCGAGGAAATAAGAGCACAAGATCAAGGTAGGGTAGGAGGAAGGAATACTCACAAACCTCCCGTGCGAGAGCATACCTGGCTAGAAGCAAATCACAAGCAGGGTAGGAGGAAGGAATACTCAAACCGAGTATCAACAGACTGAGCAGAGCAATATCAGAAAGCTCAAGCAAAGCATAAATAGAAAATCCCACTCGAAGCAGAGCAAATCTGATCAGAGTATACAATTTAAACAATGCAGCAAGCATAACCTGTCGACAGACAGAGCAGATATCAAAAGATGGACTCCAACATCTATCTAGCACAACAACAACAAGAATCAATAGAATACTATGAGTTAGAAATACTCACAGCACCCATGCGACATCCTACCTTATTCACCTCCAGGACGTACTCGGGTCCGAGTCTTCCATTGAGGTCCTCAATCACCTCACCACGTCCTAAACATGGTAAATGTTCGTCACATAACATTTCATATCAAAAGGAATGCATTACATGCATTAAATCACCCTACTTGTGAATTTACCGAAATGTCGTCTTTTAAATTCGTAACAGATGGATCCGGGCTCTTAGATACCTGCCCACACCATTTTTACTAGTTAAAATATACACCCGAACTATCGGGAAGATCCGAATCAAATTCCGAGTCTTTTTGAAATCATTTGAGCTATAGTTTACTCTTCATTCGGCAGCTACAGTAACCACAAAAAACATGAACTTGGAACTTCAAATTGAAGCTCCAAACTTTCACCATTCCATTCCAATCTCCCGGTATATTATATTCATAATATTGTATTTCATTTCCATCATAATTGGGCTCATTATCATCTCTTATATGGCCCTTAAAAAATGAAAAAAAAATCCATGTTCTGTAGTGCTACAGTAATTCCTGCAAATTCCTTTCACTTGGAATTCAATTCGCTTCAATAAATTTCTAAACTTGGAATCCAATACTTGCATTTCTCAAACAATATATAGGCATGTTTATTCTTAATACAACAACACATTCATCACAATTTCCTTGATCTTGAAATCATAAAATTATGCACACTATCAAACCAATTTGTTCATAGAGACATCTCTACAAATAGGTAATTGCATGTAGTAATTCTGTGCTACTTTCCTCTAACTCTTAATAGACTTTCAATGTAGAATTTGGTGAAAAATTTCTTCATGAACCTAGCCTTCTCATGAATTAGTTACAACCTAACTCTTAGGTTACCAACAACCCCGAAACGTTAGCTTTTAACCAACAACCTTATGAGCAAAAAGACCCTTCAACCCTTCTACTATAACTTAGTGCTTAATGCTAAATCTACCCAAGAATGGGTCCTCATATTCATATATCTATAGCATAACAAAATTTCTAAAGTTAACTCCATCATCTATGTATTCTTCTTATCATAATCTCGCCAAAATCATTATTAGAAAACGTGGTTAAGTATTTATTTTCTTTAATCCATAACAACAACAAGGGTTATTAATAGCTCAAGTTCAATTAAACCACATAACCATCATAGGCATTTTTTTTCAACTACAAGATGGGTAACATTGATTTTCAAAACACATTTCGACATAGTCTCTTCTATTTCTAAGCTCCCGAATTATACAAACATTCATGTTCTCCACATCTCTAGCATTTACAATTAGTTAACTCAATCAATCACATGCATGTCCCATAACATTCCAACCTTATAACATTAGTTTTCATACAACCAAATTCATAGAGGCATTTCATCAAACACCATATGGGCATACTCATTTCTAAAACAAGACGTAACATCCATGAACCTTGGAGGTTCTAGTTATACACACATGCATCCCATTAATTCCAACTCTAGCTGCTCTAGCTGTCAAGAAAATTCAGAGTTTTTTCTTCTTTTGAAAATTTAGAATTTTTACATTCTGAAAATTCAAATTTAAAACTTTTCTGAAAATTCAAAATTTTGTATTCTGAAAATCCAGATTTAAAACTTTCTCGAAAATTTAGAGTTTTTTATATTCCGAAAATTAAAGAATTTTTTTTTTAAAATCATAATTTTTATATTCCAAAAATTCCAATTTAAAACTTTTCTAAAAATTTAGAATTTTCTTTTATATTCCGAAAATTCTTTTTTTTTTTGTGAGGATCTTCTCAAAAAATTTATTTATTAAAGCCCTCAATTCATTATTATTTTCTTATATTTTTTATTGACTCTAAGTCCTTGATATGCAGGTATACGAATCAATGATACTCCACCAGAAAATGCAGAGTTGCACATAATTCCCCAATTGGTATGAAAATTTTTTTTTTTTTAAAAAAAATCTAGAATTTGCCTCAAATTTTTTTAAACAGCTCCAAAAATTCATGATGCTCCTCCATCAGACTTAGGGATGCCTCAGAACCCCCTTGTTGGTAATAGAACATATCTTTAACCAACTTATTTATGCATCTTCAATGGTTTTCATGAGAAATTTTAATTTCAGGTATCATAAACCCACAAGATTTTAATGTCGTTGCTGAAGAAACACTCCTTGACCCACCCTAGGGTATTATCTCTTTTTTTTCTTTCTTTTTTTTCATAATTTTAATCCAATTCCATTTTAGGTGACATACCAATTTATTTGGCGAATAAACCACCGCAGAACTTACCATTGATCCAAGAAGGATTATTTTATTTTATTTTATATATTTTTTTTAATATGTATTTTTGACGTCTAATAAATTTCTTTAAACTCTAGCTGCTCTAGTTGTTAAGAAAATTCAGAGTTTTTTCTTCTTTTGAAAATTTAGAATTTTTACATTCTGAAAATTCAAATTTAAAACTTTTCTGAAAATTCAAAATTTTGTATTCTAAAAATCACGATTTAAAACTTTCGTGAAAATTTAGAATTTTTTATATTCCGAAAATTAAAGAAATTTTTTTTTTTGAAATTCATAATTTTTATATTCTTAAAATTCAAATTTAAAACTTTTCTAAAAATTTAGAATTTTCTTTTATATTCCGAAAAATTCTTTTTTTTTTAGTGAGGATCTTCTCAAAAAATTTATTTATTAAAGCCCTCGATTCATTATTATTTTCTTATATTTTTTATTGACTCTAAGTCCTTGATATGCAGGTATACGAATCAATGATACTCCACCAGAAAATGCCAGAGTTGCACATAATTCCCCAATTGGTATGAAAGTTTTTTTTTAAAAAAAAAAAATCTAGAATTTGCCCCAAATTTTTTTAAACAGCTCCAAAAATTCATGATGCTCCTCCATCAGACTTAGGGATGCCTCAGAACCCCCTTGTTGGTAATAGAACATATCTTTCACCAACTTATTTATGCATCTTCAATGATTTTCATGAGAAATTTTAATTTCAGGTATCATAAACCCACAAGATTTTAATGTCGTTGCTGAAGAAACACTCCCTGACCCACCCTAGGGTATTATCACTATTTTTTCTTTCTTTTTTTTCATAATTTTAATCCAATTCCATTTTAGGTGACATACCAATTTCTTTGGCGAATAAACCACCGCAGAACTTACCATTGATCCAAGAAGGATTATTTTATTTTATTTTATATATTTTTTTAATATGTATTTTTTAAGTCTAATGAATTTCTTTAAACTCTAGCTGCTCTAGCTGTCAAGAAGATGACATTTCTTTGTTATTGGGTTCAACTCCTTCTGCAAGCTTTATTAGGGACGCTCCTAGCTCCATGGAAGAATTAGAGAGCAATTGTAAAATCCATGAATTTTTTTTAAAATAAATATTTTGTTATTTTTCTTGAGAAAAATATTTAAAATATTTATTTCCCGTGATTAGCATTATTGTGGGATTAAATGATTTATTTAAATTTAATGGACATTAAAAATTAATATGGGGTCTGCAGGGACCTAATAGTAATTTTGAAAGAATTGAGGACCTTAAAGAAGTTTTCCCCTCTCACAGTCTTGGACCTGTATGTGATTTTAAAAAATGTTAGGGACCTCTGGTAAGTTTTTCACGAGAAAACCCTATAGAGAAAGGATGAACGGCTGAGATTTAATCATCTCTTGCCGTGCTATATCGCGAGGCGATGCTACGGCCTCAAAGAAGCCACGTGGGGAGTCAAGATTCGATCCATCAGATTGAGTGATGGATCCGAGGCACAGGAGAAGAGTGGGTTAACAAAAAGGCCGCACGGTGCGACTCGATCTGGGCCTCCCATCCAAGCTGTGAGCGAGATCTGAGGCTCAGGAGCAAATCCTGGCCGTCCGTTCACGCGTGGAGGAGCCCATTTCAGGCGTCGCCCGCCACCCGTCTTCTCCGTAGATTACCGGTCGCGAGGAAGGCCGTTGGACAGACGTTACGAGCGGAACCGTCGCCTTTTTGTCTCCCTCGTCCTATAAATGGGACCGAAGATGGGGGCCCTTCACCAACACAACCGAGTGAATGGAATTGGAGTAAGGCGGCGCCGGCCACCGGAGGTCCTCGTCCGCGGCATTGGAGTTCGACTCTGTCACGGTGAGACCTTCTTCCTTCATTTTAAATTTTCAATTAGAGTATTAGAGCTTAGGGTGGTCCGGGAGAGCATCACCGGAGAAGGAGGTCTCGGCCGGGATTCCACGGAGCTCCGGCGAGCAATTGATGAGCTTGAGATGGCTCGAAGAGGCAACTGAGAAGCCTGGATAGTTCCCCAGGCTGAGATGATGCTCAGCAAGCGGCAGTGGGCGATGAGGTTCACCGACGGCGAGCAGGACCTTTCCGGCGATCTCTCCGACGTGGTGTGGCCGGGAGAGAAGAGAGGAGAGAGAGAAAAAAAAAATGATAAAATAGAATAATAAATAAAACAAAAGTTATTGTTTTGATAAAACAGTAACTTAGGGGTTTAATTAATCAATTAGAATAACTTATTTAGTGTGACACCTAATTGATTTATTGATGAATATATTTATATAGCAATAGCTAGTATAATTTTAGTTAATAGTGACTAGATAGTGTGACACATCCATAATTATTTAACTATGGATATAGTCTCTAATGATTTTGAAACTAAAGAGTGTGACAAATTATTAGCATGATTAATAATTTGAAAACTATAGTGAGACATAGTTGAAAAGTTAATCGGTTAATGAAATTGATTAAAGTTTGGAAAGTGCGACACATGCTCAAATAATCGAATAAAGTGTTTAGTTCCATTGATAATAAAACTTAGGTTTTGTGATGATTATTAGGTTATGAAACTTTTATTCATAAAATAATAATTAGAAAACATAAGGTTTTGATAGGAGATTAAAACCTTGGTTTGACAATAAAAATAGTATTGTCTCAAATGATAGTGTGGATACTATTAATCAAAAGGTTATATAGTCCGGTAACTATCTGGAACTGTGAGTATGTGACATAATAATTAAGTAATAATTATTATGAAATATGGAAACAAGATAAATAGAAATTAATTAATTAATTTCTTAAATTTGGGTAATTTGGTTATGTGATGGAAAATATTTAGTAAAGAAGCTAAATAAATTCAAAAAGGACTATTAAGCCCTAAACGAGATAGGCCTTAGGGTCATAAACTACCAAATGACCAAAAAGCCCTTCAAGGGACTAAGGACAACATAAATGGTGCAATGGGCTTGAAATGGGTCCAACTCAACTAGAGTTGACTAGGTTAGACCAAAGTGAATCTACAAGTCAACTAAGAGACACTGGAACGGAAATAAGGGCCGGTAACCTGAGAGAAGGTCCCTAGGACCCGTTAGTGGGCCTAGGCCCAACAAGGATGTTAGGCATGCATGGACACTTAGAGAGATAGAAATTATTGGAACAATAACTCTAATAAACCGTTATATGCCAGATACTCTCAGGGGAGACGAAAGGCATTTCAAAGGAGACCAGGAAAGCATTTAGTCTCTCTAGAGGTAAGTTCGCTTGCCTAGTTTCCACCCGGTGACGGGATTTCTTGGACTTGCTATGTATTCTTATTACATGCACTGTTGATGCCATACATGCTGTTCATATCTGTTCTTGAATCCTGTTAAGCATGTATGCTGGTTTACGGGACATTGGTGTCCCTATTTGCTATGTTCTACTGCCCGGACTCAGTGGAGCTAGGGAAGCTCCAATTTAGGAATGTTCAGGGTTGGGACCCCCTGACCTTCCTGACAGCCTCACCAGAGAAGCAAATCTCTGGAGGTCTTACCTGTCAGTGGGCATGGTACACTGACCGTGTTAACACGTAGAAGAGGTAGCTCTACCGATCTTTTGACTGGAGGGTCAAACGACCAATTAGGTCGAACTTATATCCAAAAGCTGGACTTACTGGCCGGGAGTAAACTCTGAGTTCTCTTTGAACTCTCTACAGAGCCCGAGGGCATCTGTATTAGGGGTCGTACCTTAGACTTCTTTGTGGTAGACTCCTAGGGTCATATTGTTGACTTTTGTGATCTCATTGATTGTCATATTTTCTATTTATGACATTGTGACCTGCAAGGGTACTTACTGAGCTTTCCCTTAGAAAGCTCATGTGTTTTCTCTTTTCCTCTTTACAGATTCCGAGGTATAGGAGGGGAGAGAGCCTGGGGAGAGGACACCAGACGACCAGAGGTTATAGGAGTCTCCTTTATCTTTATCTTTGTGAGCATTATTATTGTTGTAGGACCAGTATAGGGACCAGACTTCTATAGGGCCTACGGACCCTAATGACTCTATGTTCTTATGAACTCGAGTTTATATTTGTCTATGAATTGTTATCTGCTTATCACATTACTAGGCCTTGTATTCGAGTTGAGTTTACCTCTTCTTTAATACGGCCTGTCTGTTGACGTGCCCGAGGTCCCGAGATCCGGGTCGGGGCGTTACAGCAATGGTGCCAATGCTGGTGCAGATGTCGAAGTTACATCTTCATTAAAGCAAACTGAAGGTTTTTTTTTTAGAGAGAGAGATATATATAAATATTGACAATTTCTTTTCAAAACTCAGCTGCCCACAAAGATGACAGCTCTCCGTTTTCAAGACAAACTCCTCCAAAAGAGATTATCAAGGATGCTCCTCTCCTAGTGGAAGAATTGGAAGGCGATGGCGTTAATACCAGTACAAATGTTAACATTGAGTCCTCGCCAAAGCAGCCTAATGGTCTCCCTTTTTTATTTATTTTTATTTATTTATTTTTTTTTTATTTTTTTTATATTCCTAGTGACATTTGCATGTTTTTTTCATAGGCCCGTGGAATATACCGAAAGCGGCATTATTATTCCGAGACAAGGTGATCAACAAAATTAAATCCCTCAATTATCATATATAACTACCAAAGTGTTAGTGATGATGTGAAGAAGAAATCACATTCAATTCTTAAGCCTTTCAGCATCAACTTGGATGGTCTCGAGCGCCTTCTAGAAGAAATATCTGGGTGTGCATCCTCTGCTGAAGAAGCTTCAAAGGATCCTAATGTCCAAGTCTATATCCGCAATCAACAAGCCAAAAAGTGTGTGCTAGAGAAAACAGCTATTTAAAGCCTCAATAAGCATGATGTGGATTTGGCTAATGACATAAACATGAAGAAGGAGGAGAGTCAGAAGATCATTACAAAACTCCAGCACCTTCAAGATGAAATTTGTGAAATTTCAAATACAATAAATCAACTTCAACCCAAAGTTCATGTAATTTCAAATACGGTAAAAACTTTGGATGAAAAGATAAATATTTTGGATGAAGAAATAGCAACTTTGGAAAGTTCAATCCAAAGTTCATGCAATTTCAAACGGTCTCCTTGGAAAGTTCCGATCACGTACGAGCAGATTTTCAAGTTGCATTGGATGGGGCTAAAACACAGCTAGCTGAAAGTCAAGGGGATAATTCAAATGACCATCTTATCGCTCTCTTCACGGGTTGGCTTGAAGAATCGGAGGAAATAAAGGAGTCATGTTTGCAATTCGTTGTTTTTATATAAAATTGAATTATTATTAATTGTTGGACTTGACGTGGCTGGTGATTGAATTTTTCTATGCATTGTTGATATGTTGGCTTTATATGTGAGTTCTTTGTTGATTGATTGTTTTATTGTTCTCTGAAATTTAGGGGAGTTGTTATTGAACTACTGGAAATTTGCTGGTTTTTCTACAGAAGGTAATTACTAATACCAATTGGTTTGAAGTTATTGTAGGGCTTCAATGACTGCATAACATTTTCTGTAGGACTTTATTGTTATTTGTTCATGTTTATTGTTCACAGTAATATATTGTACCAACCATGCAGTGAGCTTTCATATAATCTACTATGGGGGAACATTCTCTATTCCTGCTTATGCAATTGCTGTACAGGACAATGTTTACATTTGATGTATTCTGTTATTTTTTTTATGATTCAAACCTTCTATATGATAAATGAGAAATTCATGATAGACTATTGTTGCATTTGAATGATAAATTACCTACTTTTTTACTGACCATTATTTTATTTTATTCTTAATCTTTAATTTGAGTTGGTATTAGGTTGAAACACATGCACAGGGGCAAAAAATTCTTCATATGAATGATAAATTACAGAACTGTCCCAAAAATTCTGAAAATCCACTTGTGGTTCATAAAAAATTTGTGCAAACTATAAATTAATAATTGGTACAATCACTGCGAGAGAATTAAAAATTTGTCCAAAACAGTACAAAACTGCTGAAATTTGAAGTTTTGGGATCAACTCAAAGAAAATAAAATACTATGAAGTAACTTTTCTGTACAATTTTGGAGGTTAGAGAATGAAATTCTGACCATTGATGGTGCTATAAAATATCATGCTTCCATGGGCCAATATTGCTTTAATCTTTTGTGGTTTATTGAGAAGATGCACTGCATAGTTAACAATCACCTTTTAGCTATAAAATATTGCTATAAAATATCATGCTTCCATGGGCCAATATCAAGAAATAATCCAATCACCTTTTAGCTAGTAGCTAGGGTCTCCTATGAACACTTCTCAACTTGACGACCATATGTCTTAACAAACCCACATATCGTTACCCACCTTGCTATCACTTGAATGTATGCTGGGTTACAATGTCCTGCAAATAGGTGAAGTAAATGGTATGGTGATCACTCCTTCTCTCTTTAATTTGAGTTGGTATTAGCTTGAAACACATGCACAGGGGCAAAAAATTCTGCATATGAATGATAAATTACATATACAACAAATTCTTCACTCCTTGTTTGCATCTGTCTTATGCTCAATAGCCTTTTGTATGATTTTTTTTTCATTTTATTATGTTTTAGGATGTTTTTGAAATCGACAATTCACTTAAGGATTGGGTATTGCAATCTTTTAATAAGAAATGGAAAGATTATAAAGCCCAAGTGAAACGGGCTAATTACACCCCTTTCAGGAGTGATGTAGTAAGACCAAGAGGAACCAACCCTTGGAGCTTACCCAAGATGATTGGGATTGGCTTGTAGATTTCTGGGAAAGCGACACGGGGAAGGTATATTTAATATCCTCCTTTGTATCCTTGGTAAATTTTTATATGACATCGTTAAATTTTAAACAAAATTTTTATATTCTTTTGAGTTTAGATGCGTGAGGAAAAAAAACAAATTAAATCGTGGAAAACAAGCCATGCCTCACACTTCTGGAACAAAAAGCTTTGCAAGGAGAATCAATGAAGAGGTAAAAAAAAATATCATTTGTGGTCGGTTGGTAATAAACTAATATTTTTAATTCATTTAAAATATGATATTATCTATTTTGTATTATACGATAAACAATGATGGAGTGGAACCCTCTCGCGTAGACATGTTTTGTAGGCTTCATCAAAGAAAAGATGGCACATTCGTCGATGCAGTGACTAAAGAAAAGTTTGTATGCATCTATCAAATTTTGCGTTCTCTACTTATACAATATTTACATCAACAAATTAAATTGTATCTTTTTTTTAAACAGTCTCAAATGAATGCTTTAGTTTCCCAGTTGCCACAAGAGTCCCAAGGTATCCCAGCAGCTAGGGATGAAAACTTCTCCCAAGTCATGGGAGAAGATAGTTATGGGCGCTGCAGATCATATGGTCTAGGTGTTTCACCTAAATATATGCATGGACCACGACCTACGCATCGAGAGCTGTTAGAAGAGAATAAAAGCTTGAAGGCTATTAACGAAGGTATGAGAAAGCAATTTGATATGATAACTTCAATTCTTGGTCAACTCACAGGTGTAGAAGGTGATCTTCATGATATTATGGCTAACCTATCTAAAAAGGTATATGTTTTTAATTGAAAATTGTTTTATTGTTAGGTTGATTTTTAAGATTTAAGTAACTACAAGTTTTAATTTGTAAGGTCGTATACAACCTACTGATGTCGGATCTTCCCATTCATTTGAAAATGAAAGGCAACAAGATTAATATGGAAACTAAGGAGGAAGGCAATTGTCCCGGCATTGCATCAAAAGGTAATTCTTAGTCAAATAGATATCTGGTTGATTGATAACCAAAGGACTAAATGTTCTTTGTCAGTGATCCGTGACTTATGAATCCTCAAATTTTCTCAAATATTTCCGGATTTTTGAATCTGCAACTTTTCTCAAATATTTCAGGAACATGAAATTTGTTTATGGCTCATCAATATTTTTGAAATTTTGGTAGTATTATGGATATTGTCGCGCATCTTTCAGATAAAAAGCTAACTCTTTATTTTTCCATGTGTTATATAATCTGTTGAAAGGTTTATGCCTTGCTGAGAGTTACGTTTGCCTTATTATGTTTGGATCACTCTGATGATTGCCTAAGTCTATTGCAAGATACCCAGTTTACCACTCTCTTTATGATGATTTCTTTTGGATGTAAAATTTGGAGATCCGATGTTCCAAAGGCACATAGTTGGTAATTATAATTATTTGCTTTACAGTGCATCCTCGATATTTTTTTTATTCATAGTTTAAGTCGATAGAAGCTTCTGCACCAATATTCTAAAAGCCACCATCATCAGTTCATGTTAAATAAAGCTGCACTTATTCACTGTCAAACTTATAAATTTGCTTGCTTGAGCCTGGAGATAGTCGATGATCATAATGATTAGTGAGCTTCCATTGAGTTTGAACTCATTATTCTCTGACAGTTGCAAGTGTGTGGGGACTAATTGCTCTAAGATTGGCAGACGTGAAATTCTTGCCTTTTGACTACACTGCCTATGCTTCAGAACTCCAGGTACCATTTCCTTGTCTGTATTTGAGTATTCAATGTGTCAATCCATATAAAAGTTGAACCATACAATAACTAATTGTTTATGGTTGAAATGGTTTGACAACTATTAGCGAAAATTTTATCCTCTTTTTTCATGTTACAGAAAAGCACAAAGATTTTAGAAGATGAAGTGTTGAGAACTGATGTAAGTTTCACCCCTATGTATACAATTCTATAGAAATGCTAAAGAAAGCAGGCATAAAGATAGGAAGCGAGAGAAAGGTGTATCCTCACCTCTAAACTGAAATAAGATAGTTTCAAATTCAAATACATGAATTCACAATCCCTCTAAAGGCCTTGGAAGACCAATCCTGGACTTTGCAAATGGACGACAGATTCACTGAAGATCAGAGACCTAAACGACCTCTTGATGATGGCAGAGCGGGCACTTACTGATCGAGACAAACTATTTCAAAGAAATTGGTACAAGCATCTTGTAAGCACCTCTAATATATTATGATAGAGAGAAAGATGGTAAGACACGTGGGGCACATCAGAACTGTCCACGTGTCAACATCATAAGGTCCCTCATCAAAACTGGGCCGGCCCATGGTGGGTTGGCTTGTATCGTTTTAAACTTAACTTTCGTATCACATCGGATCGGCCAGAGAATATATGGATAAGATTGTCCCGATGAGCTGTTAATACAACGCATATCGGAAGTTTGCTCCGATCTATCGCACTGGAAACACACTTCACCCCTTCCGTTCGAAATACGTTCCACCTCATCATCGCACCTCCAGTTCTTGAGAGACATTTCTAGAAGGTTTATAGCTGTCATCCAGCACAACACTTAGCGAAATTCATCTGGAGGGTTATTTAATAATTTAACACATGCTCTAATTTAATAAGGCACATGTCGAAACTCCTGGCTTCTTCTCCAAGCCACAGAAGCCTATAAAAGGCAGTGACCCCCGCCCATTTAGGGGAAACGGAAGACAGCGAAGCTCTGCTTCACTGAGAATTGATCCACCGTTTTCCATTTGCACTTGTAAACGGCTTTCAAAGCCCAAATTAATGAGAATTCTTCTTCTTTCTCCGTTGTTTTTCCCTGATAAGGGTTTTCCACGTTATATCTTCGCCTCTATCTCTTGATTGATTGATTTTCTCTTCACTTTCTCTCTGCTCAAATCCCAACTAATCAAACAAATTTAACGGTTGGCTTGGAATTGGGATTGATCTCGAGGCGACCCCCATTTTCATAGTCAACAGTTTGGCGTCATCCGTGGGGAGGCGAGCGAGAAGTCCATGGCGACAACAATGAGAAAGTTGAAAAGATTTCAACCTCAAGAGGAGAAGGGAGAAGCTCCAGTTGCTTCTCCTTTGCAAGATGTCCGGGCTCCTGAGAATGTCCTAGCAGCTCCTGAAGGGGTGGAGGTACCCCAGTAGGACAAAGGAGTCGTTGATGAAAATCCCCAGATCATGGCAATGGCACGGGAGATCGAGGAGTTGAAACGTGCCTTGCTTGATGTACAACGGCATGTTTCGGAGACTACTATACCACATGATGCACGACCCTTAAGGGTCGAGAGGGATGGATCGGCAAATTGTCCTCCCAAACATCGGGCGACACATTCTCCAAGGAGGAATGGGAGTCCTAGGTCCTCCACTGGAAGTTCGGATCCACATCATTCACATCGGATCCATGATACCCAAGAACGAGGGAGAGATAGGAGGGAAAGGAGAGCCTCTATCTCTCCGGCCCGGCATGCTACAAGGAGAAGAGCTTATTCACCAGAAAATTATCCAAACAGACACCAATCTGCATCAGATCGGCGTTCACTGTCCCCTGTACGATAGCCCCGACGATATCGCTCTCCTCACCGGCGTTCACCTTATCGTCATTGCCGCTCTCCACGATGATATCTCACTGAGAAGGAGGGAGTCCTTCAATTGGTGCCACAACCCACTTCCCCATTTATCGGAGAAATCTAGGAAGTTCCATTCCCAAACCAGTTTAAACCACCAAATATTCAAAAATTTGATGGTTCATCGGATCCGCTCGAACATCTTAAGCGATATTCTGATGAAATGGAGATCAATAGGACTTTGGAGGCCGTAATGTGTCACGCCTTTCAGCGAACATTATTAGATATTGCTCATGACTGGTTCCGAAGCATACCCCCTGGAACCGTTTATAGTTTCCAGCAGCTTTCTGATCTTTTCCTTCAACGTTTCGCTAGTAACAAGCGATTGAAGAAGAATCTGATCATCCTCCTAGGTTATAAGCAGCCAACGTAAAGTCTGCGTAAATATATCCGTCGCTTTAACGGGGACATCACTGGGATGACGGACCTCAGCTCCATCATGGTGGTGGGAACTGTGATCAGGGGACTAAATGAAGGATCATTCAAAGACTCCCTTACCCGAGATGTCCCTCGGGATATATCTGAATTCTTTGCCATTGCTGAGAAATATATTACTGCAGAAGAGATGAAGGCCAGGTGGGAAGAGGAATATCATCTCAAGATGGAAAAATTTCGGGGTAGGGAACCAATGAAAAGGGAATATAAGGATCCGAAACAGGGGCCCTTGAAGGAAGATAGACCCTGAAGAGAAGGCGTGCGGGACCGAGGTGAACCGCCGCGACCTGATGATAGGAGACCGCCTCATCGGCAATGGTATGACCCGGAGAGAGTGGTAAGATATCATAATTATTCTGTCCTAAACACCTCCAGGGAAGATATCTTGCAGCAGCTCCAGGACCAATTGATCCTGAAACCACCGCAGCCGATGAAGGATAATCCTAAAAGGAAGAAAAGTAAGAAGTTTTGCAAGTACCATCAAGACAAAGGGCATTCAACAGATGAATGCGTCTATCTGAAGGACGCGATAGAAGATCTCATTCGAGAAGGGAAGTTCGATCAATTCTTGCAGAAGGAACAGAAGCCTGAAGACTCTTCTTCGGCACCACCGATTCCCATTAGCAATACTCATGTCACGGTGATTACAGGAGGACCAGGTTATAGGGGAGAAAGCTCAACTTACAGGATAAACTATACTAGAATGGTAGGAAAGGTGCAGAATGTTCTACCGTAAAAGAGGCCACACTCATCCATGGAGATCTGCTTTTCTGACGAAGATTTGGAAGGCGTCCATCACCCCCATGATGATGCCCTGGTGATTACTGCGAAGATAGGGATCTTCACAGTGGAACGTGTTCTGGTGGATACAAGGAGTTCTGTAGATATTATTTTCTCCTGTGTCTTTGATCGAATGAAGATAACGGTCGAGAATATGAAACCGGTGAAGTCCCCTCTCATCGGATTCAATGGTAGCCCCCTTCAACCAGACGGTATGATTTCTCTTCCCTTATGTCTTGGTACTCCTCCAGGGACAACAACTGTAAATATTAACTTCCTTGTTGTACGTTGCCCGTCGAGCTACAATGTAATAATAGGGAGGCCATCTATCAATTTGATGGGAGCAATCCCATCAACATACCATATGATGATAAAGTTCCCGACCCCGAACGGCTACGGGGAGGTGAGGGGCAATCAGCTGGCGTCCCGCTACACTACTATGCTCAAAGATCTTGGAAAAGGGAGCAACAGTGCAGGAGAAGCATTGGTTGTTGAAGAAACCATAGGAGAAGATGAAGAGAGGAAGAAGCGAAGGCCAACACCAGTTGAAGAGTTGATAGCTTTCCCCTTGAAAGAGGAACAACCTGAGCGAACTGTACAATTGGGGGCGGAATTGAAAGCAGATCAAAGCGCTAAGATCTTGGATCTACTGAAAAACAATTCCGATGTGTTCGCCTGGACGGCTGAGGAAATGCCCGGAGTACCTCGTGAAGTCATCGAGCACCATCTCAATGTCAACCCGGAGCATAAACCGGTCGTGTAGAAACGAAGGAACTTCGCCCCAGACCGTCTACAGGCAGCCGAAGAAGAAGTTAACAAGTTAATGAAGGCCAATTTCATTAGGGAGGTGAATTATCCTGATTGGTTGTCAAATGTGGTACTTGAAAAGAAGTCCACTGGAAAGTGGCGCATGTGTGTAGACTTCACTGATCTTAATAAAGCTTGCCCCAAAGATTGCTACCCCTTGCCTTACATTGATAATTTGGTAGATTCCACATCAGGATATCAAATGCTCAGCTTCCTAGATGCCTTCTCTGGGTACAATCAAATTCGCATGGCCAAATCCGATGAAGAGAAAACCTCTTTCATCACCGGGCGAGGGACTTATTGCTACAAAGTTATACCTTTTGGCTTAAAAAACGCAGGCGCCACATTCCAAAGACTAGTGAACAAAGTCTTTAAGTACCAGATCGGAAGAAATGTGGAAGCATATGTAGATGATATATTAGTGAAGAGTGACAATGCTGAGCAACATACACTCGATCTCCAAGAAACTTTCAATGCGCTTCGGAAGAATGGAATGAGCCTCAACCCCAACAAATATGCATTTGGAGTCTGATCGGGAAAGTTTCTTTGGTTCATGCTCACTCAACGGGGTATAGAGGCAAACCCTAAAAAGATCAGGGCTATCCTGGAAATGAGGTCTCCAAAGACTATCAAGGAAATACAGAGGCTTAACGGCCAGCTAGCTGCTCTGGGAAGATTCATTTCAAAATCTAGTGAGAAGAACCTCCCTTTCTTCCGAGCCCTGAGGAAAGCACCCAAAGTTGAATGGACTGAAGCGTGTGAAAAGTCCTTAGCACAATTGAAGGAATATCTACAATCACCAGCACTGTTAGCCAAGCCCCGACAAGGAGAAGATCTTTATATCTACCTGGCCGCTACTGACTCAGTTGTCAGTGCTGTATTGGAGAAAATAGAAGAGAATGTGCAGAAGGCTGTATATTATACCAGCAAAGTTCTCACAGATACCGAATCTAGGTATCTTCCTTTGGAGAAGTTGGCCTACGCCTTGATAATCTCCGCCTGGCGGCTCCGCCCATACTTTCAGTCTCACAAGATTCGGGTGTTAACCGATCAGCAGTTGAGACAGATCCTACATCGGCCTGATACGTCTGGTCGGTTAGCCCGATGGGTAATAGAATTGGGAGAATATGATATCTGTTATGAGCCTAGGACAACCATAAAATCCCAAGTACTAGTGGACTTTATTGCGGAGCTCACCATAACGGATAAAGATGGGGAGATAAATCAGAAGTTATTTGAAGAAAATGAGATATCTACATATCCGTGGGTGCTACATACTGATGGGTCGTCAACTAATGACGGGGCAGGGGCAGGCTTAATTCTAAAATCACCATCAGGGTGGCAGACGTCCACAGCTTTAAAGTTCAACTTTAAAGCAACAAATAATGAAGCGGAGTATGAAACCAAGATTGGAGGGTTGCAATTAGCCCTTGGACTTAGAGTTCAGAATCTACAAGCTAATACAGATTCTCAATTAGTGGTCGGACATCAAACTGAAGAATTTGAGGCCAGGGAAAAAAACATGATTAAATATAAATCTTTGGTGCAAAAGCTAACCTTCAGCTTCCAGAGGTGTTACATTTCAAAGATCCCAGAGCAGAGAACCAGGATGCTGATCTTCTCTCAAAGCTTGCTTCATCGAATACGGATATCAAGCAACCGATCAACATTCAATATCTGATGGCAAAGACAATTGAATGCCGACAACTCGAGGAATTGATGGATATTGATGACACACCGTGTTGGATCGATCCAATCCTGAAATACCTTCAGGACATGACCCTCCCCCAAGATCCGAAAGAAGCACGAAGAGTTGTTACCAGATCATCCCGATATAGTATAGTGGAGGGACAACTCTATAAGAAGTCATACACCCTTCCGCTCTTGAAATGTCTTCGCCTGTCGGAGTCAACTTATGTCCTTCAAGAAATCCATGAGGGGATCGCAAAGTTCTACGACAAGGATACTATTATCCATCCCTTGTCAAAGATTCGATGGATTTTGTCAAGAGGTGTGACCCATGCCAACGCCACTCAAACATCCAGCGGCGTCCAGCAGCCCCGTTGACGGTTATCGTGAGTGCGAGGCCTTTCGCTTTGTGGGGAGTAGATATACTTGGTCCTTTCCCAGTAGCTGTTCGGCAATTGAAGTTTCTGATTTTGGTGATTGATTACTTCACCAAATGGGTAGAAGCTGAGCCACTAGCTTCCATTACGGAAAAGGCTTGTCAAAGCTTCTTGTGGAAGTCAGTGATTTGTAGATTTGGCATACTGGTGGCATTTATCACTGATAATGGTCGTCAATTTGATAACCCAACATTTAAGAAATTCTGCACAGATCTCGGAATAGAGTCAAGGCTTACTTTCGTCACACATCCTCAATCGAATGGCCAAGTTGAAGTAACCAGCAAAACCTTGTTGCATATCCTGAAGACTCGAGTTCTCCGGAACGGGTCTAGCTCGGTGGATGAAGTGCCTGGAGCCCTATGGGCATATCGGACCACTGCTCGAACCCCTACAGGAGAGACACCTTTCGCACTGCTTTTGGTGTCGAAGCGGTCTTACCCACAAAGGTGTCGGTCCCGACTCCGCGGATGCAGTCTTTTGATCCAGCTGTTAATGGAGAGAGACTTAAGGCAGAGCTCGACCTTTGGAAGAAAGGACAGATTGTGCTAGCATCCGGGCTGCGGCATATCGACGGAAGGTCAAGAAATTCTATAATGCTAAAGTGAAGCAGACCACTTTCCAAGTTGGCGATTTGGTTCTTCGGGAGAACAAGTTCCAAGGAAATAAGAGCCGAACAGGGAAGCTGAACACCAACTGGGAGGGACCATATATCATTAAAGAAATTGTAAGACCAGGGACATACAGGCTTATGAAAATGGATGGGCGAAGCCTCCAACGCCCATACCATGCTGAGCATTTACGAAAGTATTATCAATAAATTTGATTACTTCTCTGCAAATTATTGTTTTCCTTGCTGTCTTTTTTCAGGAAAGTAAACAACGGACATGAAGATCACTATAAAATGCCTCTCACCACTGAAACTTTCGCACAAAAAGGAATAACAACGTCGATCTCATAAAAAGACAAATTTACCGATAACATTCAACAAGGGTCATACTGGTCTGATATTAAAGAAAAGAGAAGAAGGAAAGAGAGAGGATAAAAGAAAAATCCAATCATACCAATTCAAATCCGATACATCAATGGACCATACCGGTCCCAAAAGCAACAACCGACCATACCGGTCTTGAAAGTAACAACGGACCATACCGGTCCCAAACGCAACAACCGACCATACCGGTCTTGAAAGTAACAACAGACCATACAGGTCTTGAAAGTAACAACATACCATATCAGTCCCCAAACGAAGATGACCATACCGGTTCTTCCTCACGAAAGGCCATACCGGCCCCTTACAACAACAGGTCATAACAATCCCTCAAAGAAGACCATACCTGTTTGATATATCGAAAAATGCTATATCGGTACAATATATTGAAAGAACTACATCAATCTCCACAACACAAGAGAAAATACACTGGTTCCTTACAACAAACAATTGCGTTCATTCAGAGCCCCAGAAAATTATGATCTACCTGGCATCAAAGAGCACATATATTAGTTCTTCACTCCCGAAAAACGTGGCGACAAGTAATATAGTTCCTTGACAACCAAAAAACATTCGAACTTGTTCAAGTGAAGCAAATACATACCGAAGAGGGATCATCTTTCATCAAGAACATACAAACATAGAATAGACGAGAAGGAAACATTTTAGAAGAGACAAAGGCTCAATAAATGAAAGGCAACAAATGGAAAGAAGAAAGTGCAAAAGGAACATTTGAATTAAGAAGAATCTGATGATTCTTCTTCACTAGCAGAGATCAGTTCATCTGAATCTGGAGGCAGAGAAGGAACAACATGGAGAATGTGCGCCTTCTGACATCCATTCCACCCAAGAATATGAACCTCGAAACATCCGTTTCCACGAAGAACGAACACGAGAAGGTCACCTTCCTCCAATCGATGGTCGGAGGCGAAATCCTGCCACCCTTCAGTGAACACGGCTTCTCCCGCCTCTCTGGAACCTGATAATGTTACCTACCAGAAATGACCGCTTGGTCCTCGCAGCATGATAGGCCCATTGACAATGGATGGCATGTGTGCATGAAAAGATCTAGGAATCCACAAACGGCGGGTATGGTCACCGGGAAGGAAGAATCTGTAGAAAGATAGACGATTGTTATTAGCCATGAAGTTTGAATTAGCAATTTGCGGAGGACTGATATCACCATACCTCTCCTTTTATACTACCCTCTATAAGGAAAACAATAGAAGGCAGTTAATGCTCAGATGAACTGAAGAGCTTTAATTTATGGTGACTCCTCGATCAAAGATATGGTTTAAGAGAGCAATTCGAATCTCTGAGGCCATCCAACTAAAACGACGCACCGATCTCCCGAAACGACATCAAAAAGATAAAAAGATTTTAAGGCGGAAATAAACTTTTATTACGCATTAAGGGAAACGTATTGGAATCTCACAAGAATAATTACCAAGCAATGGCCAATCGAATGAACGACAGAATACTGTGAAAAAGATAGAAAGTGGGAACAGAAGTCAACATGTACAACTAACAAGACAGTAGTACAAAAGTAAAGAGAACAAGCGGTAGTATGAAACGACATATCGGATCCAGAATCCAGAAGAAATCTTATTACAAAGAATGAGTTAATAACATCCTCAAGGAATGACATCCCAATTTTTAGGAGGATCACTAATCATCGAACCTCCATAGGTTTTCTCCGCCGGATCCAGTTTTTCCCAAAGGCCTCTAATATATGAGGCATAAGGCTCGGAGTAAGGCCCTAACACAGGCACAGACCCAACTGGAGCCTCATGATTTCTTGGCAACTTCTTGACCCATTTTATCAGCTCAGCTTCTAGGACCTTAATTGCTTCGCGAATAGCTTCAGCTTTAGCTCCACCTACGTGGGTAAAGAAGTCGACCAAGATATGACTAGAAGAGATAAAAAATAAAGTAAATGATGAAAATAACTGTTTACCCTTACGAGAATGTCTGGATCGAAGAAGTCGAAGGCAGGATTGAAATCCTATATCTCTAAAGTCAGCAGAATCTAGTTCAACAATGCCAACGATTTTAGGTAAGTCACTCTTTCACAAAAAGGAAAAGAAAGGTCGAAAAGAAAGAGCATACTCACCTGCCTTTGATCAGGGCCTCGAAGACTCTTCAACCGTGTCGCTAGGGATCGCATCAGATACAGGATCAACGGTGGTTTCTTCTACTAAGGACGAAAGGAGAGAAAATGAAACACTAATCATAGAGTTGACAAAAAAGTAAAGACAGGAATAGAAAGAAGATTCTAACTAACATCGGTACTAACAGTAGCTTCATCTTCCCTCGATTGTTCAAAAGGAATAACCACGGGGTCTTTGCCAACCGGTGAAGAATCGATGAATCCTTGAGCCGTTAAAGAATCCTCTTTACCGGTCGCCTCCGATGAACCAACAGGATTAGCGATCTAGACCATTTTATCAACCGAAGAACCCGATCTGTCGATGGTGACGGTCTCTGTGGCTTGCCCACTTGTAGGATTGGAAGATTCATTGGAAGCGACAATCAATGCTAATTCTTCAACAACCCTGTCAACAGCAGCTTCATCGATAGCTGGTTCATCTTCGCTAGCGGCAGGGTCATCTAGTTAGACAAAATTTAGAACAAGAAAATCTAGAAAACCCTGAGATGATGAACAAAAATAAGAACACGAGATCACGCACCTTTAAGATTAACTTCTTCATTTTCAGAGAGGGGAGAAGGTGGTTGTCCTCGACATTTTCTGAAATATTCCTCCACCATGTCGGCATAACTCAAATCCCTAAAAATGATGGAAGGATCAGCAGATTGGAGGTCGCTAAACATTTTGTGAATATCTTCTCCAAGTTTTTATAGTTCATCTTCAGAAATCTCCCCTGCACCTCTGTCGACCCTTTAAGAGTCTCAACTTGGGTCTCCAGTTCATTGATTCTTTCTCTACTTTGTCCTAGTTCATTTTGACAAGATGACAAAACAGCTAAGGCCCTATGTCTTTCAGCCAGAATTTCTACCACTTTGCCTTCAGCGTCAAAAAGGGCAGTTTGAAGGGAAGCTAATTTTACATTAAGAACGCTTATCTCAATCTTTATAGCACGGACCTCATATTCGGCGCCCTTCATTCTCTCGCTTAAAATGGCATTTTGCTCCTTGAGGAAGGTGTTAGATTGCCTAAGAGAGGCATTTTCTCCCGCGACATTTGATAAATCCGCAGAAAGTATTTCCTTCTCTTTTTTAAACTTCTCAAAATTCCGCAACAGAGCAGAAGCGTTCTCTTCTGATGATCGAACAGATTCTCGAATAGCATTGCGTTCACGTTCGAGTGCTTTGGAAGATTCTTCAAATTTTTTATATTTCTCCAAAGCTTGTTCCGATTCATCAGCCATCTTAATGATTACTTCATCCTTGCGGAGCAGCTCTTTCACCAATCGAGCGTTTTCCATCTGCATTTTCTCTAAACGAGCAGAAAAATCAAAATTCTCCCTTTTTACACATTTATCAATTTGGTCAACCCATTTGAGAGACTGCAAAGAATGCGCAAAGATGAGTTTTGGGGAAATAGAGAAGAAAACAAGCGGGAACCATCCTATAAATACTTACTGAAGCTAAGCTAAGGCGAAGATGCCCCACGGATTGAGGACCACTAAATTGATTCACATGGACATCAACTCTTTCACCACCCCAAGCGCGTATGGACTCGCCGATAGAATGATAATCAATGGGCAGTATGGTATCTCGACGATTGATCCGTTTGTGATCTTTTGCTCCGGATGTTCCAGAATCAGTTCTAGAGACCTCTTCGTCAGATACCCGACCAGCAACACCTTCTGTTGAAATGACATTATCCGGAAATCTTCCATAAAGATTTAACGAAAGTAATAAGAAAGAAGGAGGGAAGCGTAAGCATACCTGGAACGGGACGATTGCTGGTTGCTTCCTTCCTTACTAAGGATAACCCTTCTCCCAATTGTCCAAGAATGAAGGCTTGATTCGTTACTGCAGGAGAAGGAGGAAGAAGAGGCCTCGTGTCTGAAGAAGTAGGTGGGAGAGCTTCAGGGATCGAAAAGGAACGATCGGAAGCAGTCAGACAAGCAGGGGCATTCCCAATGTCATCATCATCGATCAATACTAGTTTCCTTCTCTTAGAAGAGGTCGATTCGATAATTGGAATGGGAAGAGACGCCACAGCAGACGCTTCTACAGTTGAGTATTCGATTCGCCGATAGCGCATAGGACATCACGCCTCCTCTCATCTGGTGCAATTAACTCATCGCCTAAGGATTGTCCCCTTTTCCTCGACGACGATCTTTTCGAAACTTCTTTTCCCTTGATGGGGCTGACATCGGGTCTGTAATAACCCACCCAGAACCTATACATAAATAGGTACTAGAATGAAAGTGTGAAGTGATTGTTTGTAATTACCTATTAGTTCGAGGACCTAATTAAAATTTCATAATGGTGATTCAATGTGATTAAACCAACATGGTCCGATTTATCATGCAACCTGACTTGGATTAACTTTGTAGGGATTAACATGAGATAAAATAGAGAATTATAAAATGATTATGATTTATCTTTATCTCAAATATGACTTGTAATTTGAGTAGGATATTATATTTGAGATTAAATTAGACTTATCTCATGAAAATAATTATAATTGATCTTTATCCAAATATGGATTTTAATTTGATTATGATTTAATGTTTGAGTTTGAGTTGGATAAAGATTTATCTCATAGAGATAATTATAGTTTGTTTATGATTATGAATTACAATTGGATTATGATTCAATGTTTGAGAGATAATTATAGATTGTTTTTGATTGATCTCTATCTCAAATATAAGTTTTATTTTGATTAAGATTCGAAGGTTGAATTTGAATTGGATGAAAACTTATCGAATAGAGATGATTATAAAATATTTGTGATTTATCTTTATCTCGTTAGAGTAAGATTAGGACACTCCCCTCTATATAAGGAGAGGCATAATTAGAGAATCGATATACAATTCAATGAGAAAAGAGATTGAGTAATCTCTTGTGAGGGATTTGCTAAGAGGTATTGGAGTGGAGAAAAGGGTCACGCCAGGAGTAGGTCTCGAATTGAAGTAAGTGACTCTTGCCTAGCTCACACCCAGAGATGGGTTTCTTTGGCCTTCTTATTATTTGGTTTGGTATGTCCTTTGTTGGTGTCGTGATTGTGCTTGTTGTTATGATTTGGATATCTGTTGTTGACTCCCGGCATATATATTGTTGATGTTTCCACATCTGTTGTTTGATTGTTTGGACAAGTTTGTTGGATGCTCGCTGAGCATGCCACCGTAGACCGGGACATTACTGTGAGACTCGTGGTGCTTCTGTTTAGGTTGGGTCGGTATGTGTCTGGATTGAGTATGCGTACCCATGGAGCATAGCCACCTGTCGTCTGACACATGACCATTGAGGCACGCGGCACTTGTGCTGATCGTGGAGGTATGATTGGATGAGTATAGGGGGCCCCGTCTGTTTGGTTTCTTGTGCCGATCTGATTATTTCCTTGATATGATCCATATCTTGACTTTATGGTTGTGCATATCGTGATTTCTCTGCAGGGTATTATTGAGCTTTCCTTTCGAAAGCTCACTTCTTTTTCTTTTCCTCCTTTTCAGGTTCTGAGGACTAAGTGACACGATCTTAAGTGTCGTGTAGATAGCCGGGAAGGGTTGATTTACTGAGGTCGGCAGACCTCGATATTTTCTTTTTCGAGTGGGAGTCACCAGTTTAGTACCATTAGAAAACTATTTTGTATAGGCCGTATGAACCCTTGTATTTTTATCTTCCGCATTAGTACTCTGACTTTTAATGGAATTATGAACTTTTGGATTATATTATGTTATCTGCTATTGTTACTTAGGCCTTGTATTCGAGTGGGGCTAGTCTCCACTTGGGTACGGCCGATCTGTTTACGCGCTCGAGGTCCCGGGATTCGGGTCGGGGCGTTACAGGGTCCAATAGTAGATTCCGGGAGACTTGCCTTAACTGTAGTCCCCTTACCACGGTCATCAGAGGTTCTCTTTTCTGGGGGGGTCCCGCTAACTACTTGACCCCTAGTCTTTGAGAGAGCTTTCTCCTTCTGTTTTTTAGCTCGAGAAATAGCTCTCATCCTATCGGCGATATCGACTCCTTTGTCAGAAGGCATTTCTTTATCTAACAATTGAAGAGGAGAAGAGTGTTAATCCCAGGAATAATAAACCAATAGGACGATGAATAATATGAGAAATCCTACAAGTGCCCCTACCCATGGCAGAATATAACCCATTCTCGTGAAGTAGCCGATCAGTTAAAAATTCATTAAGGGGGCCAAGACGAAGCCCCCGTAACCTCTTCACTATCTTCATTTCATCGGAATCAGGTTTTTCCCTATTAGCTATGTGGGTCAGAGGCACACCCCACTTAATGGGAAAGCCCCAATCCTTACTGCTGGAGACAAAGAAGAATTTGCTCTTCCATTCTTTGATAGAATCAGGGATGGAGCCCAAGAATTGCCTACCTTGCCTAGCACAGAAATAATACCAATATGTGTTTCTATCCTTGTTCAGGCCGAACAGAAAATTGAAAAGATGAACAGAGGACACGAGATTGTTTTGAGACAATACTATCACAAAACCGCATAAGATCCTCCAAGAATTAGGAGACAGTTGAGAAGGGCACACATTATAAATGCGAAAAATATCAATGAAAATTTGAGGGAAAGGAAGCCTAAGGCCAGCAAGCAAAGCATCGTAGTAAACTACCAAGTCTCCGTCATGAGACGGTGAACGGGCCAGTTCCGTCGGAGCGGGGATTCTATAACTAAAAGGGGGAATGGATAATCTATAATGACTCACAAGCTCCTCAATCATGTCCCCAAGGAGTATGTTGGCATAAGAATCTGAGCAAGCTCTAATTCTTCTGGATTCAATTTTGTTCTCAGATGACGAAAGAACATCAGAAGGAGAAACCTCAGGAACAGTTCGAGATCCCATACCTGCGATAATACACTCTCTTGATAATCAGAACTCTTAGAAAGGAAGAAGAAGGTCTCGTATGCAAATTTAAAACACAGGATAACGGGAGGAACACCGCCGCAGCAAGGTTTGAAAAACCCTTTAATTGCTCAGATTGTGAATCTTCTACAGGGTGTAAAATCGGTTTTAACGGTCGTGATTTTTGACACGTGGAATGAGGAACAGTTATCCCATCATTGCCTTTAAAGATCCCATATCGCTAATACATCTTTTTATCCTTCCTTGGAAGCAGAGCCCATGAATGAAGCGACGGGTAATAAATGATCCAAGGGGAAAAGACCCAATTACCCCTTAGAAACTTACTCCCCAAGATTTCATAAAACGACTTCATCGGAGCCTTAAGGATGATTATCACACAAAAAACGTGACGATTAGTTTGAAGAAGAATAAAAAACTCAAGATGGTATGTAAAAATGAAGAAATCACTTGTTGGAGTAATTGTATGCTTAGCTCATTGCAAGCATACTTGGGGAGGGGGAACTTGTGATAGAGAGAAAGATGGTAAGACACATGGGGCACATCAGAACTGTCCGCGTGTCAACATCATAAGGTCCCTCATCAAAACTGGGCCGGCCCATGGTGGGTTGTCTTGTATCGTTTTAAACCTAACTTTTGTATCACATCGGATCGGCCAGAGAATATATGGATAAGATTGTCCCAATGAGCTGTTAATACAACGCATATTGGAAGTTTGCTCCAATCTATCGCACCGGAAACACACTTCACCGCTTCCGTTCGGAATACGTTCCACCTCATCGTCGCGCCTCCGGTTCCTGAAAGACCTTCTAGAAGGTTTACAGCTGTCATCCAGCTCAGCACTTAGCGAAATTCATCTAGAGGGTTGTTTAATAATTTAACACGTGCTCTAATTTAATAAGGCATGTATCGAAACTCCTGGCTTCTTCTCCAAGCCACCGAAGCATATAAAAGGCAGTGACCCCCGCCCATTTAGGGGAAACGGAAGACAGCGAAGCTCTGCTTCACTGAGAATTGATCCACCCTTTTTCATTTCCACTTGTAAACAGGTTTCAAAGCCCAAATTAATGAGAATTCTTCTTCTTCCTCCGTGGTTTTTCCCTGATAAGGGTTTTCCACGTTATATCTTCACCTCTATCTCTTGATTGATTGATTTTCTCTTCACTTTCTCCCTGCTCAAATCCCAACTAATCAAACAAATTTAATGGTTGGCTTGGAATTGGGATTGATCTCGAGGCGACCCCCATTTTCATAGTCAACATATTATATATAGCAAGAATGTGACTTGGCCTTTGACTTCCAGTTATGATTTAATTTAAAAAAATCAAAGAAGTCGTGTACAAGAAAATGAAAATGATAGATGTCCTTGCTAGAGATTTTGGTCACCTGCTTGCATGAAGCATACAAAATCTTCATGATCTCTTTGTCTTTCAGTACAATTTATATTATTCTACATTACTATGCAATAGATGTCAACTTATAATGATGCAAGATATCCTTGCCAAATTAAAAGCAGAGGCAAATCATAGTACAATCTTGAAAAACAACATTTCTTTTTGATCTACAAATTTCCTGGACTTACCTGTTCCATAATACTAGATTCTTTATGTCAGTTGCCAAATGTCAGCAATAAGCATATCTACATAATCGAGTATATTGAGATGACTGATCTTTAAAATTCTGAAATCGATTTAGAGAAAATTGCTGTTGTTTCCTCTAGATGTAAGTTTTCAGTATTAAGAGATTTTATTTGACAATTTGATTTTATTTCTTCTGTATGATTTCTTTGTTACAGGTGAGCATGGCCTCTTCCTCTGGGATCGCTTTTCCCTCTTTGTTCTTCAATGGGAGCAGAACTCATCTCAGGAATCCCCCAAAGTTCCTGTTTTCAGAGTCACTAGGGCATGCACTCACTACCCAATTTTATTTGTTTTTTTTTTTTTTTTACTGTTTTCATGTTTTGTTTAATTAAAGAAAATATTTTATGGTTTCTCTTCAAAGAAAGACCACATGGATTTCAAAGAGTAAGAGTTGGGTAATGGGATAGATTAAAAAATGAGGGAAAGGAAGAGGAAATTGAGGGATAAAGAGGGAAAAATGGAGTTATGAGATGAGACTTTAGGCGGTGAACATGGGTTTAAAGACCAAGCTAAGCCTAGTTTCAGTGGAAATAAAAAATTGGAGCCAGGGAAAACAAAGAGATTCTATGATTGCTTTGAATTTTGGATAACATATTTGATTCTTTCCAGATTTTAGATAACAATTTTGGAAAACAAACATAGGTGTATGGAGACTAAAATAATAGGTATTATTTCCGGTTTTACCAAGTTCATACCATGTTCTTGGTGTGCTATTTATGCTGCTTTGACTCAATTACATTATAATGTCCACAATATAATGAACAGCTTCTTGACTCTATTCCTCACTCAATTACTTGTATATATCATATCAGTTGTGATTTTATATATATAAAATTTTTTTTCTCTTTTTCTTTCCATAGGAACAGATCACATGTTCAGAATGAAACATACTATCATTATCTTAACAGTGTCGAGGTCAAAAGCATGAAGAAAAGGTGAAAGAATGAATGTTGTTGAGGTCAAAACTTCTATTGGTTTTTCAAATTATGCATGATTTCGATTACTTGTGTGCTATCCCTTGAACTCAAATTTTACTTGTGATAAATACTTCCATTTGAGATGCTTCACAAGATTGTATATTATTCAGAAGATGTCCACAAGCACCACCCGTGAAAACAAACTGGAGAAAAAAGTCTGGAGAGATTGCTTGAAGTTTGTCTGCCACCCTGTTGACCTTCAATCCATTGACCAATTTCCACAGAAACCAAGTGAATTCAGGTGAATCATTTGATTCTCTTTTTCATTCAAAACTTCCAGTGATTAATTACTTAATGTTCTTCATCTTTTTGTTTCTAGAGAGATTTCTCCAATGTATGCAAAGGTGACAAGAGAACTAGCATTGAAGATCTTGAAGCTGATTTCTGAAGGTCTAAAGCTTGATGAGAACTTCTTCAATGGAGAGTTTAGTGATGGAACTTCCATTATGAACATAAACTTCTATCCTCCATATCTAGACCCAAGTCTGGCACTTGGATTACTTGGTCACTGTGATCCAAATCTCATCACCATTCTTCTCCAAGATGAACATGTTAGTGGTCTCCAGTTTCTGCATAATGGTGACTGGATTGTTGTTGATCCAATTCCCAATGCTTTTGTAGTTAATGTTGGTCATCTATTGGAGGTAATTAATTAGTAGTATAGATAATCCATTTTAGATATGATGACAATGTAAATGAATAGATTTTTCATTGGTAGTGTTGATAAAGTGGATATTGTTATTGGAATGTGAATGTATTTATTATTAATTAAATAAAGTTTGTTTTTTTATTGTCAATAAATTTGGTCTTTTCAGATATTATTAGGGTTATTTGTGTAACTATGTTGTTGTTATTATTATTATTATTATTATTATTATTATACACCCTATAAGAACTATAGCGGCGGATATATCCGCCCCAACAACTGATAAAAGACTCTATAACGACGGATATATCTGCCGCTATAGATCTCAACAGCTGGTAAATTAATAGCTATTGAGACCAATAGCGGTGGATATATTCGCCGCTATAGGTCACTATTAACGGCGTTACAGCTCTGAGATCTATAGCGGCGGAATAATCTATAGCGGCGGATATATCCGCCGCTATAGCTAATATTTCCTGTAGTGTTTGTAACCGATTGGTGGTTTCTCCTACTTCAACCCCACAAGGGACCTAATCCCCAACATGTTTCACTTATATGTGAAAGACAGAGTAATCTAAATAAAATTGGATCGGAACTTCAGAAAAAAAAATCTATATAAAAAAAATTCATAGAAAAAGCCGCCTTCTTATGCCCTCAACATTTTTTTTATAAAGTTCTTTCCTACTCTCTTGTTTAACCCCGTTTCATTAATTTACACTAATGTAATAAACTAGCTTCGTTTATACTAAAGAAAACATTTTTTATGCCCTTAATATAAAAAAATTTTACCGACATAATTTTTTAGTGCTAAAGAATGATTTATAAACAAAAATAGAAAGCAAGAAATGAATTTATTAAATTAGATTTTCTGCACCTATAAACAAGTCAAGAAAAAAATTGTAGAAATATGTAAACACTGTAAAAATCTAATATATATAAATCTAAGTGCAAATTTACAATGCTCACATGTCACTTTTCAATGGGATGTATCTGAATGGGATGTATCTGAGTGTTTTGCTTATGATTAGTTGCAGCTGAAAGCAATTCCATTGCATTCGTCTTCTGCTCTTCCTTCAAGTCTTCATGCCATTTCAGTTCATTTTTATGGGAAAAAAGGCCATACAACACTAGAACAACAGTAGATACACCAACAGTTAGAAGAAAAAGTCCCCAAAAACTCGTTGGGCTTAGCCTATCTACTTCGGTAGCATCAACTCCCACATTGGAACAACTATAATTGGCATGCATAGCATTTTCTAGCTTCTCAAGCTTTCCACTCTCAAAAATGTCAAGGATTGATTCAGAGAAGTCGGACAGGAGAGGAGAGCCCTTGGGGAATACCTACATGCATTCAAATTTGGAGATCAGATAATGGTACTAATTAACAGTCTGACATTCATTCAGGGATTGCCTATATTATATATGTCTAGATCTCTCCTTCTGTATGTTTAAAATTCTAGGTTGAATGTAGCTTATTTAACAGTTTGGAAGAAGAACAATGGTTCACATATACTTACAAATCCTAAACCTCCTACATGGAAGATTTGCCCGGTCGAAATGAGCTCCGAGCAGTACTTTGAGACGAGCAAGTTTGCATAGGGAATTCGGAGAAAAGCCGCCTTAATATGGCCGGTTTTGAGCGCTTGATAGTACTCTTCCCCTGAGTTGATTTTCTTGATGTTTTTGTGCTGAAAGCCTAGCACCTCCTCCAGGTATTTCCCAACTACTGAGCCATTGTTACAGCCGACAACTGCATTGCTACTCTTCAGTGCATCTACATGCACAAGGCTTGGCTCAAGACGGCGAGCGGTGAGCATCGAACTTAGTATAGCTGTATAGTTGGATGTTAATACCAATGCCACAAAGAGCCAAACCAACATTGCCAATCTTGATAGATTGCTGTGAAGCTTCTCCCCTGCATAATGAGGCCTCAATGAAATGCAGAAAAACTATGAAAAATGCTCAATCTGAATAGCAAGTAATGTTTGTTACCAGGGGACAGTAATGTAGTGAAGGACAACCAAAGTAATGCTGCAGATTGATTCCAGAAAGAGCCTTGGAATTCCATGTTGTAACTCCTTTCAATCATCCAAACAACCATACCATTGTAAATGCTCACAATTGCAGTTAAAGCCCACATAGAGCCGCAGAACGGTTTCAAGAAAATCCATGCTTTGTCTGTTAAATCAGATTTCATTAGCACCACCATAACCAGCCCTGAGGCGGTGTATGGCTGTGAGAACTCCACGTAGTGATAACGGCCAGAGGAGATCGATGTATCACCGACGAGAATGTCATAGTTCTTCTCTAGCAGTAAAACAACATCATGTTAGAAAATGAGCTTTTAAATGCTACAGAACTACTCAGTTGGTTGCTCACCTGCATCTGATTTTGTTCAAGAAAAGAGTCATATGAGCAATTGAAAGGATGGAATTCATAAGGTAAGGAGTAAGGCAGACGCTTCAAGATCTCCTTGAATACATCAATTGAGAACCCTTCTGCCGATGTTTCGTTCTTGACATTCTTCACTCTCACAAACTCAGGAAACACAGCTCTAGCAGGCACTGCAACCCTCAATGGCTGCTCATTTGTGAGGGATACCCATCCCTTTGGAACAGACCAGGGTCCTCCAGGCCAATACACTTGTCCTAAGATCTTCATTGATGTTTCATTACCTTCTTTTCTCTCCGAGCTCTTTGAAAACCCACAATCAGACAACCAGAAGCCTAATTCTCTATAACTCTTCCCAACTAAATTGACAATCTGAAATGTAGTAGAGGGAGAAAAGTCACCTTCTTGGAAGAAAAATTCACCACTCAAACCTGTAAAATTAGTTTGTTTAATTCCATCCAACAAAGACCATCCATCTTCAGAAATTGCCACAGATAGTGGACCACTAAGAGTGTGGTTCTGAATCTTCTGATGCCCTCCACTCCTACTCTTTTGGTTTATTGCCCTTGCAATTGCCCTTACTGCATCATATGCGGTGAGCGCAGACAGTTGGGGCTCTCTCTTCTCTTCTTCAGGATACTCTGAATGGTACCTTTTTTGAAAGCTGATCCTGAAATCATTGATCTGAGCACTTGGTTTGACGTAGTTCTTAACACCTAAGACTCCTTGCATTGAATCAATGACAGATGAATTCACAAGGTCTAGTTTACTAGTAATGGCATCAGTAGTAATCCAGACATAGCCATCAGACATCATTCCCATCTTGTTTGCCTCTGCAAACAACCGAGTAGCTAACTCGATCGAAGTGTGGACAATGAAGACTCTGAATGGTCTACTCCTAAGCATATCCAGTTCTTGGATGAAAGAAGAATCATAAGACGAGAGAGCCACTCTCGAATCAATATTAGCGTCTCCAAGTGCATCTGCAAGATAGGGAATAATAGTAGTTGCAGTGTATTCGATGTCTTCATAGACTATGGACACCTTCCTCCAGTACCAAGATCGAATAATTGCAGCAATGGCTTTCACTTGGAAGACTTGGCTGTGAGCAATAGGAACCAGGAAAGGCCACCGCAGTGGAGCTGCTGGCGGGCAGGTACTGGTGAATGAAAGGACTGGTACTTGTGCTCTTCTTCCAATCTCTGCAACAAATGACGCTTCTTGCCATGTCCCTAGTCCTACGAGTGCTTTAGCATGATGTTCATTGATCAAAGTCATAGCTGCACCCAAATTTTAGCTTCCACTATAAATTTCTAATCAATATGCAGAATGCCATTTACCTACTCTGAAATGAAATAAATGTTTGTGAATGCATATCTATGAGAGAGCTACAATATAATCAAGAAATAAACTAAAAACTCTAATTATTCTATGAATGCTATTGATCGATGTTTAATTACCCGCAGAGGCAGCAAGAAGAGGATCTCCATTAGAATCCCTTGGAAGTAGAACCAATCCTTCATTTGTGAGGTTCTTGATATCTCCAATGGCTATCTCCATAGCTACTTTCTCTTCCCTTCCTAACCTTGAGCCATAATCCAAGATTGCTCCAATACTATGACCATCAACACTATGAACATAAAATAATAGCAAGAAATGGAGAACAACACGAAGAGTTATTTGCATCACGATGGACAAACACAGAGTACCTGAAACTCAGTTCAGACTCTTCCTTTGATTTGAATCCAACCTAGAAAATTACTGAAGCCCTTTATAAGCAGTTCATGCTTGAGTGGTCCACCATGAATGTTTATGAGAAAATGCGTTCACTTGAATGATCCCACACATGGGACCAGCTGCTGAATATTTCATCTTTTTCCAGTCTTTGTTCCTCATCAAAGGATATGGTTTGGACTTATCCACTTGGTCTCATGGCATTGCTCAAACTCCACATGGCACCCAGAACAATGAGAAAATAAGACTGAAACCATTTTTTTGTCTTCATTGATGAGTCACACACCAAATTTCTAGATATTTTTAGAAAATAAACGGAATATCTTGAGAATATTTCATTGGAGACGTTGACCTTGAGAAAGGTTTAGCTCTTGAAAATGAAAATGAGGATTGTTGATTTTATTCTTTATTACGTCCAATTAATGCATTGAGGTTCTTTCTTCCAAAATCCCACCGAAATGGTCCAAAAAAAGACTTTTATTACCAGCAACTTCGGGAGAAGACTGTTTTTGGACCCACTTTAAGTTTGAAGGATGCTTCCTCGATGAAAACGAGTGACCTAACAATTGGGAACTACATGAGGTTTTTCCAAAGCTTGCTCTACAAGTAATGAATCTTCAGATATCTTGAAAATTAATATATATTCTTCGACCTTGTATTCTTAAATATTGAAATTTTGATTTTCTAGATGAATGGAAAAAATATTTTTTTAGAATAATTAATATATTAAAGGGATACAGTAAGATATCTCTTTCTATTGCCTGAAGATGACCTCATTTATTTTTTTTTTATTTTTTTTCTATTTTTTAAATACTAATAATGTGTGGTTAGCAATATAGCATGGGATTATAAAATTCTTAGGTGATCTTTGGATGCAAAATAATATTTTCTGTAAATATTTTTTTTGTAGGATGTGAAAATAACTCCTACAAGAATTCCTACAGAAAAAATTCCTATGGAATGAATGTTTAGTTAAGCATAATAAAAATTTCTTATGAAAAATATTTTAATAATAAAAAAAATACTTGTTAGACTATATCCGTTGTAAAATAACCATTATAATTCTAGCCATTAACCATTTGCTTTATTTATATACAACACTCTCCTTGGCAATATATATAATCAGCTCCCTTTGGCACTAAATTTTCACACCTTCAAGCCTTGTATTCAACATGGATCTGGATCATTGGAGAAGGATTATTGAAGATTAAGATGAACTCGTGCTCACCATTTTATAGGGTTTATCTCCTGCAAATTTAGAAAGTAGACCATGTTATAAATCTATATTTACAGGTGATGCATATGTGCAAGAAATTCTTGGTCATGAGGTACATCGCAAGAGAGAGTTTTGTATGAAGCCTCATACTTTACAAGCACTTGCTAATTATTTAAGTGGAAAGTTCACTTCTTCACAACTCGAAAAGAACTATATTTAATGAACAACTAGCAATGTTTTTGTACACTCTTGTGCATAATGCTAGTAATCTTGACATATAAGAGTGCTTTCAACATTCGGTAGAAATAGATAATCGTTATTTTGGTAAAGTGCTTAAAGGTGTCACTAAGTTTATTGATGCATATATAGAATCTCCATTGACTATTACATCATCAGTTATCCAGAATAGTAGATATTTTTTTACCTTATTTGAAGGTTTGAAAGCTATATATTATGAATCAATTCGCTTCATTTAATTTTTTTTTTTAAATTTATCTTAACAAATGTTATGTGTTTGTTCTTTAAGGATTTTATTGGTGCCATTGATGGAATGCATAATCCGATCACTATTTTTTTTTTAGAATTACAAGACCCTTGTTGATTCCAAAAACTGGTCTGCCTCACGCTTTGGTTGTTGTTGCCTCGTGATCTGGTCTCAGCCTTTGACCAAATGTTAAAATTTATATTTGGTGTGGACGCTTACTTCAGGTTTGGGTGGAGGCGATCGGGATTGTCACCTTTTGGTTTCCGGATATTTGAACAAATCTGTAAAAGGAGAAGGAAGTAATCGGAATTGGGCCTTTCTGCCCGGATTTAACTCCGATGATTAAGTCAGAAATCTTGTGAGAGGGAAGTCTTAGACACAGGTTAGTTGATTGTTCAAGTCTTCTTCTTTTTGTGATTTTCCGGATCCTGTTCTTATTGTCATTGTTCTTCTTTTATAGAAAATGTGAAGGCGGTTTAAGGAAAACATCTGGAAAGGCGGTTGAGGAAATATCTCTTGAAGCGGTGAGAAAATATCTCTTGAGGCGGTGAGAAAATATTTGCCTATTGTGTAGGTAAGTAGAAAATATCTGCCCACTGTAGAGGCAAATGGATAAGATCTACCTACTGCAGAGGCGTTAGATATTTTCTTCCTTAGGCCGTGAGCACCTCATGAGACGGGTTTCGGATAAGAAGGTTGCTATAACTCTGATCGGATTTGTTGGTAGGGTTGAAACCTCGCTTCCAATTGCCGATCGGAATCGTGCTAGAAACAGTAGCGGAATGTTTAATATTAGGTGGTACTGCCACGTGGCCAGAGGGATGTGGCCCCGCGTGTTATACCTGGCCATTTGGGTAGGTGACACGTGTTTTACCAAATATTTCCGTAACACTAGTCCTCCCCAAAGTGTACTTGTTCGAAACATCTGAGTGAAGAGTGAGCATCACACTTTTCGCTTGGTTCGAGAACAAGTATCTTCCTTAGTTGGCACGTCTATGTGGGTGTAGATATTTGTCTCTAGGATGATAAGGCACATGTGCTTTTAATAGGTGACTGACACTTGTTGTGTTGTCTTTTCGTTGTTTTGAATCGAGGTAGATCTTTCTCCGGAGTTTTCGCCTATAGTGTCTGTAGGTTTTTCTATTTAAGGAGCTTGTATGGATAGTGTTCTTTATCTATTCCGTTCTTATCGTTGTACAATGGCTCTTCCTCAGCGTTTATCTTTTTTCAACTTTTTCACTTTCACTCAATCTTCTCGTCATTTGCGAATTCCAGTTTCTTTTTATGAACATCTAGAGGGCTTGAGGACTGGAGTCGTTCATTTGGTAAGTCCGAACGGCTGCGTATGGCAGTCTCTTCTGGCTGTTGACGAGGATACAGGTGAGATCTGTTTTGAGGAAGGGTGGGAAATCTTTCACGTTGATCACGATGTTGAGGCAGGGGATCTTCTAGTTATTACTTATGCAGGGGGCATGCGCTTCGAAGTTGAAATATTCGAAAGCGATTCCTGCCGCAAAGAAGTGGACCCCAATCTTCGCCCACGTACTTTGCCGGGGTTTCCTAGCGATGATGAGGACAGCGACGGTTGTGGAAGTCCGTGCATCTCTTCAGAATCTTATCCGAGCGAGTCATCGGATGGATCTATCGACTAAGAGAATTCCGACTGGTACTAGCGTTTGTTACGGTTCAAGTCTAATGTAACTGTTTTTATCATAAATATTATGAATAAATAAAGCATCGTTTTGTTCATAAAGTCTTTGATTTCTTCACGAAATAATCGCTGGTGATCCTATGTTGGGATGTGTGTTTTGTCTTATATGGTATTGGCTCTATTTTTATATTGTACAGCGCCTATTATTCCCTAGGGAGACATGTGTTTCTCACACTGTTTCGCATTAAAGGGAGAAGGTGTCGCGACATGCGCGGTGTGCGCTTTGTCAACATCATGATGGGTATAGCTTCCCATGTGTGTTAGGCGGCGTTTGGTATGCTGACATTTAGGGTGGGATTTTGAATCGTTTAAGGAGAAATAATGATGGTTATCTGAACGGTCCGGATTTGGAGACTTTTGGTTCAACGGTCCGATCGGGATATAGTGTTGAGATCTAACGGCCAAGGGTTTATCTTTCTTTCATATAACCAGGCGGAGAAGGTTTATTTCGAGATAGCGTTTTCTTTTAAGACTTCTTCTTCTCCGGCGAGCTCTGTTCCTAAAGTTTCTGCATTCTTTTACCCCTTTTTCTTCTAAGGTAATGGCTAGTGATTCTTGCGCATCTTCTTCCGCTAGTTCTTCTCATGAAACTTCTCATAAAACTGCTACTTCCCAACCACTTTTGATTCCTTCTTCGTCCGAACCCATAGTCTCTATCGCGATTCCAGGCTAGTCTAGGGATGTTCCGGTCCAGGGTTTGCGGATTCATCCTGCTTCTAGAGCGATGGGTAGGGGGTCTGATACCTTCATAAGCCTCCTTGAGCAGAAGGATGTTGATAGCTTGGTAGAGAAGTATGAAATAGATCTTTCTTTGTTTGAGGTTAGGGCTCCATGTTCTGGAGAGAGGGCAAGTTCTCCTAGGGAGGGGGAGATAGCCATCTACCAAGATGTGCTGTTAGGTAGTCATAGGATTCCTTTTTCTAACTTTGCCAAGGCTATTCTGGAAGAATATCGTTTGTGTCCTTCACAATTAACTCCGAACTCTTGGAGATTGCTCAATGGCTTTGTCATTGTGTTTAACAATTATGGGGTAAATCCGACTGTTCGTTGGTTCCGCATGTTATTTAGTTTACACCTAGAGTCTAATGCCGACTAGTATTACTTCTCAGCTCGTTCTGAGAGGAAGTTTCTAGGTAAAGTCCCTTCTTCCATTAAACGATGGAAGAGTAAGTTTTTCTTTGTCAAAAGTAAATCCGGGTGGGATCTCTGAACCAAGTGGGAGGTTCCCCAGACCGATATCGCTTGTGAGGAGATGACAAAAGAAGAGGAAGTTCTCTTTAAGTCAATGGCGGGGATTTCTGGGGTTTACATGGATACTTTCTTGACCCAGGAAAATCTCCTCAAATGTCGTTTAATAGTAGCTACTGGTAGGGTTTTTCTTTATGTACCCAACTTAGTTTAGTCTTGAGTCGCGATGTCTAACAGGCTTCGGAATTTATCCTTGCAGAAAATCCGATGGAGGATGAGGATTTGGATCTTGCTAGGGGCATCTTGGCCTCTTTCGAAGGTGAAGTTCATCCGCCCTTGCCTCGCGGGCGAAAGAAGAAAGAAGTAACCTCCAACAAAGGTGCTGATACTTCCAAGGAAGAAAGAAAGAAGAGAAAAGATGTCGATTCATCAAAGAAGAGGGTTAAAGGCGACCCCGCTGCAGGGTCCTCCCAGGAGAGGAGGACGAAGAGGAAAAATTCCAAGGACGCGTCGGGTCAGGAATTCCGGGAGAACAGGCGAATTCGCCTCAGCAAGAGGTTCTCCCAGCTTTAGTGCCAATTCCAGAGTGCCCTTTCTCTAGTCGGCCAGAGGATATTCTCCTTAGGGAGGTGAGAGTATACTTTTTCTTAAAGTTATCTATTGTTCTACTAAGAATTTTTGACTTAGGTTTATTTTATAGGTGGAGGCAGGAGAAGCGGTTCTCCTGGACAAGCTAAGGGAGGTAGACTTAGTTCTGAAAGGACCAACACCTCAAAGAAAGGAAGCGCCTTCAGAGGATATCCCTTTTCGGGACGCTGCGTCTGTGAAGAACGTTTTGATGGCCATGAGGCTCGAACCATTCTCTACCAAAACTTCGAGAGGCTGGAAGGGAAGAGGCTACTCACCAACTTTTCCGTTTGGCTATGATGGTAAAAGCTATACTTGTACTTCTTTTATTCCCTTGTTCAGTATTATCGTTTATAATTCATTTTTTATTCTGTAGACCGCTCAATGGGCGGATCGAGTTAGCAATCTTTGTCAAGAAGACTTGACAAAGATGGAGATGAGTAGGGCAGAGATTGCCCAGCTAAGCTCTAGGGTGGCAACCTTAGAGGCAAAAGAAAAGAATCATCTTGCCATTATTCGCGCCCATGAGCAAGATAAGGCCGAGCGGCTTCAACAGTTGGCCTCTATGGAGAAAGAGAAGAATGATCTAGCGGCCAAACTTGTTAATTCCGAGGGCTTTCTTCGTACTTCTGGGGAAAACGTCAAGAAACTACAAGATGAATCCAGCAGTTTAAAAGAGGAACTTAAATCCGCTCAAGCTGAGCGAGCTGAAGCCCAATGGGAGCTAAAGTTGAAGATTGCTGAACTTACTGCCGTCCAGACTGAGTTGGAGGAAGTTAAGGGGGAGCGTGACATGCTAAAGGAAGACCTAGCTTCTAGGCAAAAGGCTCCTAAATCCGACTCGCAAGAAATGAAAGATTTAAAAGAACGAGTGGATGACTTGGAGAGGGAGGTCACTCGGCTTAGGGCGCGAGCGAAAGAGGGGGCCACACGCATATACTCATTAATACAGCAGGTGGGTCATCATGTTTCTCCTGCGGAAGTTTTAGCGATGGGGCTTGCTGGAGTCTTAAAGAAGTTTACGGAACTGAACGAGCAGCAGATTATAAGGGCTCCAGAGGCCCATGCTCCAGTCTCATCTGAACCTCCGACTCAGGCTTCCCCAGAAGCAGCTAAACGCCAGGAGGGCCCTAGCTCTTAGGAATTTTTTATGAAATGTTTTTGTGAAGATTTAAGCACTTTGAATGTAACTTCCACTTAGATGAATGAAATACAAACCTTTATTTGGTGAAGATTTATTTTCGAGTCATGGTTACTTTTAACCATTTAAGAAATCCTTCGTCAAGTCCTTCTTCTTTTTTCATTTGGTTTGTGCGAGTTCTTCGCTTCTTAGTCTAATCGTGGGACTTTGCTTTGCTGAATAAGATCCTTGTCTTTGTGAATGAGATTGTTGCCTCATATTTTGATCTGGATGAGAATTGTCTCTTATCCTTGTAGGATAATTTGTTTTTGCCTCATCTTATAAGGACGAGAGATTTTTTGTCTCATCTTTTAGGGTTGGGATTTTCACCTCATCTTCATTTGGGAATTTCTGAACAGAAATTTAAGTTTTATTTCATGAAACATTTGCTACAGAGTTCACTGATAGTAGCGTCGCGGTGTTCAGCATGAAATGGACGTTTGAGCGTTTTCCTTCCATATTTACTAGATAATAAGTACCTGCTCGGACAATTTTCTGTATGACGTAAGGGCCTTCCCAGTTAGGAGTTAGCTTCCCCGTTCAGCTTTTGTTTCCTTGGAATTCATTTTCTTTTAAGACCGGATCACCGATTTGGAAGAAGACTCTTTTTAGCCTTGTGTCGTAGAATCTTTTTACGCTTTGGCCATAGATTACCGCTTTTGTTTCTGCAGCTTCTCTTCGCTCTTCAAGTAGATCAAGTTCTGCTCGGAGATTCTTTTCATTTTCTTCTGATGAGAAAGTTTGTTGTGTCCGTAAGGTAGGCATTCCTATTTCTGCAAGGATGACTGCTTCTGCCCCATAAGTAAGAGAGAATGG
The DNA here is from genome assembly GCA_026586065.1 of Dioscorea zingiberensis. Lineage (NCBI taxonomy): Eukaryota > Viridiplantae > Streptophyta > Magnoliopsida > Dioscoreales > Dioscoreaceae > Dioscorea > Dioscorea zingiberensis. Next base: position 16,127,841 of record CM048826.1, on the reverse strand, counting down.
AGTTTCCCTTGTGGGGGTTCTTGTAGTAGTTCGGTAAGCCCAAATAGCGCTCGGAATTTCTTCAACCCAATTAGTTCCATTTTGGATACCCGGGTTTTAAGAGCTTGGAGTAAGGTGCGATTCGTCACTTCTACTTGGTCGTTGGCTTGAGGATGTGTTACAGAAGTTAGTCTGGATTCAATTCCGAGCTCGGAACAAAACTTTTGAAAGCCTTATGTTACGGATATATTTGGTGAAGACAGGTGTCGTTGACCTAAAGGACCACTTGCTCCTCTGGCCACATGCCTAAAGGATCACTTGCTCCTCTGGCCACATGGCAATATCACCCCCTTTGCACAATTCCGTCCGGCAAATAACGTGAGGACTCAATCCTGCGAACAAGTCCGTCGGAATTGTAGCAATCCTCTTATCTGAGGGCACGAGGTGGAGAGAGAGAGATAAATATCTAACGCCTCCACGGTGAGTAGGCCTTATCCACTTGCTACGAAGGATATTTATCCTATTTTACCTACGTGGCATCTACGCCCTAGGCGGCAGATATTTTCCTACCGCCTTAGGAGATATTTACCAGATATTTACCTAACTCACCGCCTTATTCCACCGCCTTTCCTGAACCGCCTTTGAGGTGCTATAAAAGGAGAGCGTTAATAGAAGAAAGGGGATCCGGAAAAAAAACTGATCACACAAAGAACTGCCTAAATCCAAGACTCTTTACTCAAGTTTTCTGACTTAAGCATCGGAGCTGAATCCGGGCAGAGAGGCCCAATTCCGATCACTACCCTCTCCTTTTTACAGGTTCGCCTATGGATAATTCCGGTCGGAATTTCAGGATGTCCTCTGCACTCCCTGTTTGTAAACAGAAGTAAGCGTCCACACCAACTATAAATTTTAACCGTTGGACGAAAGCTGAGGCCAGATCTCGAGGCAACAGTAGCCGAAGCGGGGCGTGGACCAGTTTTTGGCATCAACAGTTTGGCGCCGTCCGTAGGAACCCTTACGAAAAGCCAAATGACCACTACCAGAAGATTAAAACGAATCCAAGAACAGGGAGCCCCAAATAATCCCGAAGGGCCGGGCGAGGTCCGAAGACATGAGGAAATCCGGCCAGATAATCCACCCATCTTACCTCCATCAGAAAATCCTTCCGTCCAACCCCAAGAATCTGTTCCGGAGTTTTATCTTAACATACAGCAACAATTGGAGCGGTTGACTCAGGCTGTTCATACTTTGACCTACCCTACGCCTCGTCCTGCACAAGTTCCAACACCAAACATACCAACAACCCCACTGGATAATTACGAAAGTAGGGGGAGGACAAGAACCCGCATCCATAAGGAGAGGAAAGAAAGGACTGCCTTTTCCGCTAGTTCAGAACCCCCCTCTATTCGACGCAGACAGCAGGCCACTACAAGAACCGAGCGGACAAGGACAGAGCGGAATAGTCCATCTGTTCAAACTGTTGATAGAAGAACTCAACAACAGGACATCCCTCAAGGAAACAGGAAGTCCGAGCGACATATTCTCAGTATGTGTTCGCCTTTTGTCAAGGAAATATTGGGAGAACAAGTTCCTGATAGCTTCAGGCCACCAGTTATGATAGCATATGAAGGCAAAACTGATCCGTCTCGTCACCTGAAGTCTTTCCGGTCGAAGATGCTCCTCATCGGAGTCACAGACGCTCGCATGTGCCAAGCTTTTCCCGCCACCTTAGAGGGGAAAGCGCAAGACTGGTTTGTCGATCTCCCATCTAGCACAATTACTTCTTTTCAGATTTTAGCAGATCGCTTTCTAGCCTATTTTGCCAATTACTCATAGCAGAAGAAAACTCCATCTACCCTTCTGCATGTTAAACAACGAAAGGGAGAAACGCTCCAGGCTTATTTAAATTGTTACATAGACGAAACAGCGAATGTCGCAGACCTCCTTCCGCGAATGGCCGTAACCTTCTTAATGGAGGGACTGTTAGAATCCCCCTTTCTTTTTTCCCTCACTTTGGATCCACCAAAAACCATTCCCGCCCTTATGATCCATGCCCAAAAATATATCAATTCCGAGGAAATTTATACAGGTTGGGAAGAGGAGGCTAGACGTGGACCTGTGGACACCCAGAAGGGAAAAACCCACCACAATGTCAACAGAAGGCCTCCGGATGTACGAAAGGAAAGAGGGTCGCATAAGGATAACAAGGGCGCAAACAGAGGTCTGGAAACCTCAACACGGCCCCAACGACATACGCTACAGCCCAGAGAACCTTCAAAGGAAGGAAAAATTGTCAGATATGATCACCATACCCCCCTAAACCAAACCAGAAGCCATATCCTTATGCAGATCAAAGAACAAAAACTTCTGACACGGCCAGAACCCACGAGAAATACCGAACGGCAAAAGAATAGTAAGAGATATTGCCAGTTTCATCAATCTAGAGGACATGATATGGAAAAGTGTACCCACTTGATGAAAGCAATAGAAGATGTCGTTCGGGAAGGACAATTGGAACAATACATCAACTTTGAGATTCAAGAGGAACCTGAAGCTTCACAACCTGAAGAAGAACAAGGAGAAATGGTGGGGTTTATTAGTGGAGGTCCTGGTTGCGGTGGTGAAAGTTCAGCTTCTCGGAAAAGTTACGCCCGAATGGTGGGAACCACACAGGAAGCGAAGCGCCCGCGGAGGCGATCTCGACCTACGGCTCCAATCATCTTTTCACGACAATGGCGTCGGTGAGTTCGCCACCCTCATGATGACGCATTGGTTGTTGCTATCAAAGTTTCCAATTTCCAGATGAAGAGAGTTCTGATAGACAGTGGAAGCTCAGTTGATATCCTCTTTTGGAGTGCTTTCGAAAGAATGAGGTATGACGCGGATGACTTGCTTCCGGTAAAGGATTCTCCGGAGGGGTAGTACAGCCGGAAGGAATGATCTCCTTACCAGTTACGGTAGGAAACTCACCAAGATCATCAACAGTGACAACAAATTTCTTGGTTGTGCGTTGTGCTTCAAGTTACAACGTGATCCTTGGCAGGCCAACCCTCAACGCCTTGAAAGCCATAATCTCTACTTACCATCTTCTGCTCAAATTCCCGACTGAGAGTGGTAGTGGAGAAGTGAGAGGAGATCAACCCCTGGTACGGCAATGTTATGTCTCAACCCTTAAAGGGAAAGCCCTCAACAGCGGCAAGACAAAGGTTTCAGAAGCCATGCTAGTCAGCAGAATGGCCGGACGGGAAAATGAAGAGCTTCGACCTACACCTGTTGAAGAATTGCTACTTGATCCCCACGGACACAGGCCGGACCGCACGGTGCGGATTGGGGCAGATTTGACAGCACAGCAGCGAGAAGATCTCATGAAAGTATTGAAAGCAAATTCCGACCTCTTCGCTTGGTCTTCAGAAGATATGCCCGGCGTAAAACGCGATGTCATCGAGCACCTTCTCAATATCGATTAATCGTTTAAACCTACGAAACAGAAAAGGAGAAATTCCGCACCAGAAAGGCAGAAAGCCGCGGAGGAAGAAGTATCAAACCTCCTAAAGGCTAGGTTTATCCGAGAGGTGCATTACCCAGATTGGTTGGCTAATGTGGTTCTAGTAAAAAAGCTTCCGGAAAGTGGAGGATGTGCGTTGACTTCACGGACTTAAACAAAGCTTGTCCGAAAGATTCATTTCCCCTACCATCAATTGATGGTTTGGTTGACTCTACAACGGGGCATGAGATGCTGAGTTTCTTAGACGCCTTCTCAGGTTACAACCGAATCCGAATGGCCAAAGACGACAAAGAAAAAACGTCCTTCATTATGAGCACGGGAACTTACTGCTATAAGGTGATGCCGTTCGGCCTAAAAAATGCCAGAGCCACCTTCCAGAGGCTCATAAATACAGTCTTCAAAGAACAAATTGGCAGAAATGTTGAAGCCTATGTGGATGATATCTTGGTGAAGAGACGAAAGGCCAATGAACACCTGTCAGACTTACAAGAAGCTTTTCAGTCTCTTCGGATTTATGCCATGCGGTTAAACCCGAATAAATGTTCCTTTGGCGTTCGATCGGGGAAATTCCTGGGATTTATCTTGACACAAAGAGGGATAGAAGCAAATCCAGAAAAAATCAGAGCTATTCTTGATATGGGGTCGCCCAAGAGTCTTCAAGAAATTCAGCGGCTTAATGGACGCCTCGCCGCACTTGGTAGATTCATCTCCAAAGCCGGAGAGAAAAATCTCCCACTCTTTCAAGCCCTACGAAAAGCACCGAAATGGAGTGGACAGAAGAATATGAAAAAGACTTTCAGGGGCTTAAAGATTATCTCCGATCGCCTCAGCTACTAGCTAAGCCACAAGTGGGAGAAGAACTCTATATCTACTTGGCGATGCGCCCGCATGCGGTCATCCTTTTGAGAGAAGATAACGGAATTCAAAAACCAGTCTACTACACAAGTAAAATCCTTAACGAAGCGGAGTCAAGATATCTGCCGCTTGAAAAGTTGGCTTTCGCTCTTAACACATCCGCACGGAGATTGAGGCCGTACTTTCAAGCCCACAAGATCACAGTGTTGACTGATCAGCCGCTAAAGCAAATTCTTCATAAGCCTGAAAACTCCGGACGCCTAGGCAAGTGGGTAATAGAATTAAGCGAGTTCGACCTCACCTATAAACCCCGAACGGCAATCAAGGCTCAAGTACTGGCGGATTTCGTCGCGGAGTTAACTTTTCCCGCAAATAGGGGCGAACCCCCGTCACAGAGTTCAGAAGAAAGCCCTAGCGTCCCATGGTCCTTATATGTTGACGGATCAGCAACGGAAGAGAAGTCAGGAGCAGGTTTCGTCCTTTATTCTCCTTCTAAGTGGACGAATACGAAGCCCTCATCGCAGGATTACATCTGGCCCGGGGGCTCGGAATTCAACATCTGCACGTATATTCCGATTCGCAGTTAGTTGTGAGCCACACCTTGGGCAGCTTTGAAGCGAAGGAAGATAACATGGTCAAATACCAGGCAGTGGTGAAGAAAATAGTTCCATACTTCGCTTACTTCCAAATTGAGAAAATGCATGAAAGAAAGCGAAGAGGCGAAGCCACTGTCTAAAAAGCCACAAAGACCGAGCGAGGTACAGAGTCTTCCTTTAACCTACAGTACCTTCCCACAAAGACCATCGACAGATTGGAAGGAGAGGTACAAAGTGCAACCGAAGAGTCAAGTTGGATGGACCCCATCAGAAACTATCTACAAGGAGGGCCTACACCACCCAACAAAGCAGAGGCCAGACGGATTTCTTACAAATCCGCTCAGTACACCATCATCAATGAGAACCTATACAAAAGGTCTTATACGCAGCCTTTCTTGCGATGCTTACGTCCTACAGAAGCTAGCTACATCCTTCAAGAGATTCACGAAGGCATTGGAGGAGGACACATAGGGGGCAAGGCCTTGAGTTACAAAGTTCTACGACAAGGTTATTACTGGACAACACTAACTCAAGATGCAATGGCATTCGCTCGGAAATGTGACGCCTGCCAGCGGCATTCCAAAATTCAGAGGCGACCACTGGCGCAACTTACACCAATTGTTAGCCCTCGACCATTTGCCATCTGGGGAATTGATCTTCTGGGACCATTCCCTACTTCAGTTCGACAAATGAAGTTTCTAATAGTCGCTATTGACTACTTCACCAAATGGGTGAAAGTCGAACCCTTGGCCAAAATCACGGAGAAGGCTTGTCAGGGATTCTTGTGGCGAACGGTTATCTGTCGATTCAGAATTCCGGTCGCTTTCATTTCTGATAATGGGCGACAATTTGATAACAAGGCTTTCAAAAGCTTTTGTTCGGAGCTCGGAATTGAATCCAGACTAACGTCTATGACACATCCCCTAGCTAACGGCCAAGTAGAAGTGACGAACCGCACCCTGCTTCAAACATTGAAAACTCGGGTATCCAGAAATGGGACTAACTGGGTAGAAGAAATCCCGAGCGCCCTTTGGGCCTACAGGACAAGAACAAGAACTCCTACAGGAGAAACCCCATTCTCTTTCACTTATGGGGCGGAGGCTGTCATCCCTGCAGAAATAGGAATGCCTACCTTACGAACACAGCAAACCTTCTCATCAGAAGAGAATGAGAAAAAACTTCGAGCAGAGCTTGATCTACTCGAAGAGCGGAGAGAAGCTGTGGAAACAAAGGTAGCCATCTATCGTCAGAGAGTAAAAAGGTTCTATGACACAAGGGTAAAAAGAGTCTTCTTCCAAATCGGCGATCTAGTCCTACGGGAAAATGAGTTTCATGGAAATAAAAGCCGAACGGGGAAGCTAACTCCTAACTGGGAAGGCCCTTACGTCATACAAAGAATCGTCCGAGCGGACACCTATTATCTAGTAAGTATGGACGGAAAAACGCTCAAGCGTCCATTCCATGCTGAACACTTACGACGCTACTATCAGTAAATTCTGTAGCCGTCTCTTAAATTTCATGGAATAAAGCTCAAGCCTTTCCTATTCTACAAAGATGCGGTGAAATTCCCATCCCAGAAAGATGCGGTGAAATTCCCATCCTACAAAAATGCGGTGAAATTCCCATTCTTGGGAGATGAGTCGGAATTATCCTGTAAGGATAAAACGACAACTCTTATCCAAAAAACAAGGGGCAAAAATCCCGATCGAAATATAAGGCAACAATCTCATTTATAAAGACGAGTACCTCACTCGACATCTTAAAGTCTCATGATTGGACTAAAAACTCGTTACCAAGCTTGACTACGAAGCTTGACAAGCCAAATGAAGAAGGAAGAAGTTTACAAAGGACTTCATAAAATACTTCTCACGGTTAAGGATAACCATCACTCGGAAATAAATCTTCACCAAAATAAAGGTTTGCTTTTTCATTCATATGAATAGACATGCCAACTAAGAACGCCTACGTAGACATGCCAACTAAGAACGATACTTGTTCTCGAACCAAGCGAAACGTGCGGTTAACTCATCCCTCGCTCAGATTTTTCGAACAAGTACACTTTGGGGGGGACTAGTGTTACGGATATATTTGGTGAAGACAGGTGTCGTTGACCTAAAGGACCACTTGCTCCTCTGGCCACATGCCTAAAGGACCACTTGCTCCTCTGGCCACATGGCAATATCACCCCTTTTGCACAATTCCGTCCGGCAAATAACGTGAGGACTCAATCCTGCGAACAAGTCCGTCGGAATTGTAGCAATCCTCTTATACAGGGCCTGAGGTGGAGAGAGAGAGATAAATATCTAACGCCTCCACAGTAAGTAGGCCTTATCCACTTGCTACAGTGGGCAGATATTTATCCTATTTTACCTACGTGGCATCTACGCCCAAGGTGGCAGATATTTTCCTACCGCCTTAGGAGATATTTACCAGATATTTACCTAACTCACCGCCTTATTCCACCGCCTTTCCTGAACCGCCTTTAAGGTGCTATAAAAGGAGAGCTTTAATAGAAGAAAGGGGATCCGGAAAAAAAAACTGATCACACAAAGAACTGCCTAAATCCAAGACTCTTTACTCAAGTTTTCTGACTTAAGCATCGGAGCTGAATCCGGGCAGAGAGGCCCAATTCCAATCACTAGCCTCTCCTTTTTACAGGTTCGCCTATGGATAATTTGATTGAATTTCGGGATGTCCCTCTGCGGCTCCTCGCTCAGAAGAGAAGTAAGCGTCCACACCAACTATAAATTTTAACCGTTGGACGAAAGCTGAGGCCAGATCTTGAGGCAACAGTAGCCGAAGCGGGGCATGGACCAGTTTTTGGCATCAACACCTTATTATCAAATTGTCGCCAATTATCAGAAATGAAGGCGACCGGAATTCCGAATCGACAGATAACCGTTCGTCATAAGAATCCTTGACAACCTTTCTCCATGATCCTGGCCAAGGGCTCAACTTCTATCCATTTAGTGAAATAATCGATAGCAACTATCAAAAATTTCATTTGTCGAGTCGAAGTAGGAAATGGCTCCAGAAGATCAATTCCCCAAATTGCAAACGGTCGAGGACTGATAATTGGCGTAAGAAGTGTTGGCGGTCATCTTTGGATCTTGGAATGCCGTTGGCAGGCATCACATTTTCCAGCGAACGTCACCGCATCTTGAGTTAATGTTGGCCAATAATAGCCTTGTCGCAGGACTTTGTAACTCAAGGCCTTGCCTCTTATATGATCTCCTCCGATACCTTCATGAATTTCTTGAAGGATGTAGTTGGCTTTTGTGGGACGTAAGCATCGTAAAAAGGGTTGTGTATAAGACCGCTTGTATAGATGTTTGCCAATCATAGTGTACTGAGCGACTTTATAAGAAATCCATCTGGCTTCTGTCTTGTTGGATGGTGCAGGTCCACCTTGCAGGTAGTTTCTGATGGGATCAATCCAGCATAACTCTTCTTCTGCACTTTGTACCTCTCCTACCAAAATTTCAATAGTTTTTCTTTGGAAGATGCGTAGGTTGAAAGAGGGTTCTGTATCTCCATTAGGTGAGGTGGCTCTCTTAGATAAAGCGTCCGCCTCTTTATTCTGTGCTCGACAGATTTTTTCAATCTGGAAATGAGCGAAGCATGGAACTATTCTCTTCACTACTGCCTGGTACTTGACCATATTTTCCTCCTTTGTTTCAAAACTGCCCAGCGTATGGCCAACGACTAGCTGTGAGTCGGAATATACATGTAGATGCTGAATTCCGAGCCCCCGGGCAAAATGTAATCCTGCGATGAGGGCTTCATATTCAGCCTCGTTGTTAGTCGCTCGGAATTGGAACTTGAGAACTGTTGAAATTTTCCACTTAGAGGGAGAATAAAGGACGAAACCTGCCCCTGATTTTTCCTGTTGCTGATTTGTCGATATATAGAGACCATGGAGAAATAGAGCTTTCTTCCGGATCTTGTGACGGGATTACCTCTTTGCTCATGGGAATGGTTAACTCCGCAATAAAATCTGCTAATACTTGTGCCTTGATCGCTGTTCGCGGCTTGTAAGTGAGATCAAACTCACCCAATTCTATTACCCACTTGGCTAGGCGTCCGGAATTTTCAGGTTTGTGAAGAACTTGTTTTAGGGCTGGTCAGTCAATACAATAATTTTGTAAGCTTGAAAATAAGGCCTTAATCTCCGTGCGGATGTGATAAGGGCGAAAGCTAGCTTTTCGAGTGGCAGATACCTTGACTCAGCGTCGTTAAGGATCTTGCTTGTATAATAAACAGGCTTCTGAATTCCCTTATCTTCTCTTAACAGGACTGCACTGACCGCTCGAGGAGCAGCGGCTAAATAAATATAGAGCTCTTCTCCTACTTGCGGCTTGGCTAACAACTGAGGCGATCGGAGATAATCTTTAAGTCCCTGGAAAGCTTTTTCACACTCTTCTGTCCACTCCATTTTTGGTGCCTTACGCAAGGCTTGGAAGAGTGGAAGGTTTTTCTCTCCGGCTTTAGAGATAAATCTTCCGAGAGCTGCTAGGCGTCCATTAAGCCGTTGTACTTCTTTAAGGCTTTTGGGTAATCCCATGTCAAGAATGGCTTTGATCTTTTCTGGATTTGCTTCTATTCCTCTTTGAGTCAGTATAAATCCTAGAAATTTGCTTGATCGGACACCAAATGCACACTTGTTCGGATTTAGGCGCATGTTGTAAGTTCGACCCGACTGAAAGGCTTCCTGTAGATCCGATAGTAGATCTTCAGTTTTTTGACTCTTTACCAAGATGTCATCTAAATAGGCTTCGATATTTCTGCCAATTTGCTCCTTGAACACTGTACTTATGAGTCTTGGAAAGTGGCTCCGGCATTCTTTAAACCAAACAGCATCACCTTATAGCAGTAAGTTCCCTTGCTAGTAATAAAGGATGTTTTTTCTTCGTCGCCTTTGGCCATTCGGATTTGATTGTAGCCGGAGAAGCCATCTAAAAAACTGAGCATTTCATGCCCTGCCGTAGAGTCAACCAAGTCATCAATTGAAGGTAGCCGAAACGAATATTTCGGACAAGCTTTTTTTAGATCCGTAAAATCCACACACATTCTCCATTTCCCGGACGGCTTTTTAACCAGAACCACATTAGCCAACCAGTCTGGATAGTTCACCTCTCGGATAAATCCTGTCTTCAAAAGGGTTGACACTTCTTCTTACGCTGACTTTTGCCTTCTCGGCGGAATTTCTCCTTTTACATTTTACTTGAGGTTTGAGCAGCCCGATCTATGCTGAGGTGGTGTTCAATAACATTACGTTTTACGCCTGGCATGTCCTCCGAGGACCAGGCAAAAAGATCAGAATTTGTCCTTAGTATTGCCATGAGATTCTTTTGCTGTGCTGTTGTCAAATCCGCACCAATCAGCACGGTACGTTCCAATCTAGTTGTATCCAAAGGAATGATAAGCAACTCCTCAACTGGGGTTGGCCGGAGTTCTTCATCTTCTTGTTCTGCTATTCTATTAACCAACATGGCCTCTGAAGCTCTTGTTTTGCCTTTATTTTGAGTTGTTCCTTTGAGAGTTGAGGCGTAACATTGTCGCGCCAAGGGTTGATCCCCTCTTACTTCTCCACTGCCACTCTCGGTCAGAAATTTTAGAAGAAGATGATAAGTAGAAATTACTGCTTTTAAGGCGTTGAGAGTTGGCCTACCAAGAATCACATTGTAACTTGATGCACAATGTACGACCAGAAAATTTGTTGTCACTATTGATGATCTTGGTGAATTTCCTACCGTAACTGGTAAAGAGATCATTCCTTCTGGTTGTACTACTCCTCCAGAAAATCCTACTAAAGATGATTTTATGGGGAGTAAGTTGTCCGCATCGTACCTCATTCTTTCAAAGGCACTCCAAAAGAGTATGTCCACTGAACTTCCACTGTCTATCAGGACTCTTTTCATTTGGAAGCTGGAGACCACGATAGCAATGACTAAGGCGTCGTCATGAGGATGACGAACCCTGCTGACATCGTTATCATAAAAAATGATAGGAGCCATAGGCCGAGACCTTCTTTGTGAGACTCCTGTCTCTTGTGCAACTCCTACCATTCGGGCATAGCTTTTCCGAGAGGTGGAACTTTCACCACCACAACCAGGACCACCACTAATAAATCCGACCATCTCCCCTTTTTCTCCTTCAGGTTGTGAAGTTTCAGGTCCCTCTTGAATATCAAGGTTAATGTATTGCTCCAGTTGTCCTCTTCTAACGACATCTTCCATAGAGTTCATCAAGTGAGTACACTTTTCTGTGTTATGTCCTCTAGCTTGATGAAACTTGCAATATCTCTTACTATTCTTTTGTCGTTTGGGATTCGTTGCAGGTTCTGGCCACGTCAAAATTTTTTGATCCTGGATTTGTATACGGATATGGCTTCTGGTTTGGTTTAGTGGGGTATGATGATCATATCTTACTATTTTCCTTTCTTTTGGAGATTCTCTAGGCTGTAGCATGTGTCGCTGAGGACGTGTTGAAGATTCCAGACCTTTATTTTCCCTTTTATTGTCCCTACGTGATCCTCCTTCCCATCGGATTTCTGTGGACCTCCTGTTGAAACTCTGATGTTTTCTTTCTTTCTGGATTTCCGTAGGGATGCGGCGAGCCTCTTCATCCCAACCCGTATACATTTCGTCAGAATTGATATACTTTTGGGCTTGGATCATGAGGGCAGGGATGGTTTTTGGTGGATCCAAAGTGAGGGAAAAACGGAAAGGAGAATCTAGCAAACCCTCCATCAAAAAGGTTACGGCCATTCGTGGAACAAGGTCCGCCACATTTACCGCTTCATCTATGAAACGATTGATGTAGGCTTGAAGTGTTTCACCCCCTCGTTGCTTAATGCGTAGAAGGGTAGATGGGGTTTTCTTTTGCTTTGAATAATTAGCAAAATAAGCTAGAAAGCGATCTGCTAAAACTTGAAAATAAGAAATTGTGCTAGACGGAAGATCAACAAACCAGTCTTGCGCTTTTCCCTCTAAGGTGGAGGGAAAAGCTCGGCACATACGGGCTTCAGTAATTCCAGAGAGCAACATCTTTGATCGGAAGGACTTCAGGTGACAGGACGGATCGGTTTTGCCTTCATATGTGGTCATACCAGGCGGTTGGAAACTGTCAGGGACTTGTTCATCCAGTATTTCCTTGATAAAAGGAGAGCGTATAGTGAGAACAGGCCGTTCAGACTTCTGGTTTCCCCGAGAGGGACCACATTCTTTGTGTTCTTACATGCCGGCGGTTGGGGCAGAGCGGACTATTCGTTACATTCTTGTGGTAGCCTGTTCTCGACGTCGAACAGAGGGAGGTTCCGAACTGGCAGAAAAGGCGGTCGTCTCTCTTCTTTCTCCATGGGTACGGGTTTTTGTCCTCCCTCTACTTTCGGAATTGGCTAATGGGGATGTCGGCATATTTGGTGGAATTTGTGTGGGTGGGAGTGGTGGATGGGCCAAGGTGTGAACGGCTTACGCCAATTGTTCTAATTGTTTCTGCATATTGAAATAAAATTCTGGGATGGGTTCTGGAGGTAAGACAGGCGGATTTTCCGATGGATTTCCACCATCCCCGCGGACTTCACCGGGTATTTCAGCATTACCAGGCGCTCCTCGTTCTTGAATTCGTTTCGATTTTCGGGTAGTCATCATTTAGCTTTTTGCAAGCATCCCCATAGTCGGCGCCAAACTGTTGATGCCAAAAACTTGTTCGCCTCACGCTTTGGTTGTTGTTGCCTCATTATCTGGTCTCAACCTTTGACCAACGGTTAAAATTTATAGTTGGTGTGGACGCTTATTCAGGTTTGGGTCGAGGCGATCGGGATTGTCACCTTTTGGTTTCCGGATATTTGAACAAATCTGTAAAAGGAGAAGGAAGTAATCGGAATTGGGCCTTTCTGCCCGAATTTAACTCCGATGATTAAGTCAGAAATCTTGTGAGAGGGAAGTCTTAGACACAGGTTAGTTGATTGTTCAAGTCTTCTTCTTTTTGTGATTTTGCAGATCCTGTTGTTATTGTCATTGTTCTTCTTTTATAGAAAATGTGAAGGCGGTTTAAGGAAAATATCTGGAAAGGCGGTTGAGGAAATATCTCTTGAGGCGGTGAGAAAATATCTCTTGAGGCGGTGAGGAAATATCTCTTGAGGCGGTGAGAAAATATCTTCCTATTGTTTAGGTAAGTAGAAAATATCTGCCCACTGTAGAGGCAAGTGGATAAGATCTACCTACTGTAGAGGCGTTAGATATTTTCTTCCTTAGGCCGTGAGCATCTCATGAGACGGGTTTCGGATTAGAAGGTTGCTATAATTCCGATCGGATTTGTTGGTAGGGTTGAAACCTCACTTCCAATTGCCGATCGGAATCGTGCTAGAAACAGTAGCGGAATGTTTAATATTAGGTGGTACTTCCACGAGGCCAGAGGGATGTGGCCCCGCATGTTATACGTGGCCATTTGGGTAGGTGACACGTGTTTTACCAAATATTTCCGTAACAACCCTTATTGAAATAGAAAACAAACACTATCCTTGAATGTTATAATCACATGTGATTTTAATTTACGTTTAGTATATGTACGAGCTATTTGTAAAGTTTTCGCTTCTGATGTTAGGGTACTTCAGCAGTCGATCGACCAAGATGGCTTCCATGTCCCGAGGAGTAAGTATTATCTAGTGTGCATTAGATATGCAAATACCCCAAATTTCAATACTCTATATCTGGGTGTTTGTTATCATTTACAAAACCAAGGATGGACACAATCTAGACCTAGAAATTATGCAACACCCATCTCCAAATCAGGGGACACGTATCACACCATTTGGGTCAAGGGAATGAACCCTGAGTCTAATGCTATAAAACTGGTAATCAAAAGTAATCAAAGTAATTACGGAAGCTATAAAAGCAAACAACAATGACATAATTTCAAACGCACGATACTGTTTAATACACTACCAAACATAAGTACTAACTTAGACATACTTGTCTCAAATACATTAGGAGTTCTATCTCTCCTAACAACAGTACATAAAAATGAAATACAATACTGGGAAGTCAAAGCCATCTACAAATACTCCTCAAATATTCTCGCGATTAGACAAAATCCTCTACCTAGACTCCTGTTTATCGCTTGCATAAAAATATCAGGAAAAGGGGCTGAGCTACTAGAGAACAGTGATTTGGGAACAGTACTGTCGGGCATAGAATTATACCTGTATATCAAATAAAACTATAAAAGCTGAAGCATAAAACTATGCATATATAAGTAACTGAAAATAAATACTGTAACTAAAAGTAATGCTGAGCAATTAAAGATGCTGGTCAATGCATTATCTTCAATCTACTTTAATCATGTTAATATGCATAAAAATCTCATGTATGCGTATCTCATTATCTGTTTCTCTGAATTGTGAATGAATTCCAAAATTACCCTTGGTAATCTGTACCAATCGCCTCAATGGTAGATCTTTAATCGCTACAGGGAGGTGGGTAATGCGGAGTAATCTGATCATCACAATACTATTATCACTAACTACACATCTACTTCAATACTGCAGGACCAACGACCAACGGGTAGATCAATCCATGCTACACGGGGCCAATCTTATATACGTATACTAGGCACTCAGAGAGTATGAAACGGGGGTTTTAATTTCATAAAAATGGAATATTTTAAAACAGATAGTTCGGTAATGAAAATCAGAGTTTTAAATCACCCCTTTCATAACCTAATGCCGTACTCTCTAGCTCTCTATAAGCCCCCACTGGTTCAGGCAAGTATATCAATAAAGTGTAGTCTATTAATTTCTGTATTTGTTTCTCTTTTTTGTTACTGATTACTGTTCATGAGTTCTGAAAGGGAAATCTATTCCCAACTGGGATTCTATCAATATGCATTAAATGATTTCCAAAATTCCGGAAAGTTTCATAAAATTTCTAACTCATGCTTTTCAAACTCAAATCAATACTATATGAAAATAAGATAAAAGCATAAACTGTACAGCTAGTTCTCTCACATGAGTCTAGTAAGCTTTTATATTGACTCAGTCCTTCGGCAGCGGCTAACATGCCCTTGCCCTTTCCTTTACCTTTTCCTAATACTCAAAAAAAGGAATTTTATGAATACAGAAACCGTATTTTTAGCTTGTACTATTATTTAGATTCGATAAAAACGATGAGGACCTTAACTCACTAAAGTATGAATTCTTATCTAGCATGCCTTTTATGTCTTCAAGGTTTATAAATTAACACGAAATTAACAACTCACTTAACATGAATTTATCTCATGTTATAATATAGAATCTACTTCACCTTAAACAAATAACGGGGCTTCTAAAATGCTCTCCTTAAGATGATTACTTCCTAAACATAATCATGGATAATTAAGCATGAAATTTCAAAGAAATTTGTGCAGCATCTCCTCTATTTTTAGAGCTTATATTATTATACAAACATTCACACAACAAGTTTAATTATCATCCATCCAAGTCTACTTCTATATATGGATACATTCTCTAACTCTAAACACATCCAACAATAATTCAACAATCAATTAAGCTAGTTGGATCGTCGAATAATCCCAACAATTAGCAATTTAATTCCTTCACCTTTAGCGTACTTAGCCCTTCAATGGGTTGCTGCTTGCTGTAAATGAGAAAGGGGCCTGGGTATCTGGATGGCGTTGGCATTTGCAGTAGGAGCTCAAGCAGTGGTGGCGGCGTGATGAGCGGCTAGAGGCCATGGCCGAGCTCGCACACTGAGCAACTTCGCGGTGTAGGCGGCTAAGCCGGGGCCGAGGAGCGGAGACGGCAGGCGGTGCCGACGTGGACATGCGGTGGGCGTGGGGTGGTTGCGGCTGGGCGCAGGGGCTTGGCGACAGGGGACGCGGCACAGGGCGGCTAGTTGGTAGGCACGGATGCGGGCAGGGGTCGCTTTTGGGGTTCTCCAGTAGGAGGTTTCGCCAGTGGGGTTCGCCGATAAGGGGTAGAAGGAGAGGAGAGGGGGGCGTGGGTGTTGGTCGTGGCTTAGATTTGAGATCAAGAGAGAGAAATTGGTAAAGTAGGATGAGAGAGAGAGAGGGAGGAGATGAGATTCCTCTCATCTCTCTTATAAACTTAAAAGATTTCTATTTTTCTTTATTATTTTCTTTATATAATTTCCCATTAATCATCCATTTAAACTTAATTAATATCTAAAGGTCGGTACTGGGCGACTAAATAATTATCTGGCTCGTCTCTATCCCTGACCCAGATCTGGAAAACCCGGGTCATGAGATTCCTGAGTCACAGGCGTATTGTGGCATCAAGGGGTTTGTCTCTCACGAGACTAGATCAATAATTATTGGCCTTTGACCAGACCTGATCTACTTTACCAGGACTCTACTTTTGTCCGGTATATCCCACTTAATTAATCTAGATTAATTAATATTTAAAAAATTTTACATTCAATTAACCTGGTTCTGCTGACTATCCACCTCCAACTATTCTCAGTAAAAGTGACCTAGCCCAATAAGGCCTTGGTCTTACAGTTGTGAGGCTGGATTTCGGGTCCATTAACTCCCGATTTTCCTTTAATTTAAGGTTAAAATAATTAATCTATTTTCTGAGCCAATTAACCTCATTTAAATTTCAAAAATTTACTAAATATTTATTTAGAAAAATCCGTGGTGTTACAATTCTCCCACACTTAGGAAATTTTGTTCCCAAAATTTTCATACAACAAGTAACTAAAATAATTGAGGGTACTGTTCCCTCATCTGATCCTCTCTTTCCCAAGTGGCTTCTTCCACATTGTAATGACTCCATATCACTTTTACTAGAAATATTATCTAGTTCCTCAATGCTTGTTCTTTCCTGTCGAGAATACGTACTGGTCCCTTCACGTACGTCAAATCTGGTGCTAGTTCTACGGCTAGTCCCGTCAGAACTTGATTCGGATCCTTGATGCACTTTCGCAGCAATGATACATTGAATACATCGTGTAACCATGACAGTTCTTCTGGTAAGGCAAGCCGGTAAGCTACTGGGCCTACCCTGTCCACTATTTTATATAGCCCGATGTACTGTGGGCTCAGCTTTCCACGCTTGTGGAACTTTAGTACATCCTTCCATGGGGATACCTTAAGGAATACCTCGTCTCCTACTTCAAACACTAAATCTCGGCGGCTGGTATTGGCATAGCCTCGCTGCATGTCTTGAGCTTTCCTATAGCACTCTCTGATGAATTTGATCTTCTTTGAGGTGACTTGTACCAACTCTGGGCCTAGAATCTTTCTTTCATCTTCCTCATCCCAGCATAACAGAGTCCTGCATCTGCTGCAGTATAATGCTTCATATGGTGGTATACCAATACTTGTCTGGTAGCTGTTGTTGTACGCAAACTCCAACAGTCCCAGATTCTCATCCCGGCTCCCGAGGAGTTCCATAACACATGCTCGGAGTAAATCTTCGAGTATCTGAATCGTTCTCTCCGACTGTCCATCTATTTATGGATGGAATGTTGTGCTGAAGTTTAGCCTAGTCCCTAGGGCCTTTTGTAGACTCCGCCAAAAGTGAAAGGTGAATCTCGGGTCTCTATTTGATACGATAGACACAGGTACGCTATGTAGTCTCACTATCTGGTCTACGTACATCCGCGCCAATTGATCCCGAGAATAAGTTATCTTGAGTGGAAGGAAATGGGCACACTTAGTCAGTCTATCTATGATAACCCATATGGCGTGCATGCCTTGATTGGTTCGAGATAGACCACTTACAAAATCCATGGCTATCCTTTCCCACTTCGATTCTGGGATCTCCAGAGGTACTTATAACCCTTGTGGTTTCTTGTGTTCAGCTTTGATCTGCAGACAGATCAAGGGCCTGGCCACATACTCGATTTCTCCTTTTTCATATTCCTCCAGATATAGTTCTCTTTTATGTTACGGTATATCTTTGTGCTTCCCGGATGCATTGCATAGGCTGAACAATGAGCTTCCTCCATTATCTACAGTTTGAGGCTCTCATTTTTTGGTACATATAACCGGGTACCTAGCATTACTGCTCCATCAGAGGATAAGGAGAAATCGCCACGTCTTCCGTTCTAAATTTTTTCATCCAATTGTATTAATCTGGAGTCTTTCCACTGCGCTTCCTTGATTTGCGATATTAGCGTCGGCCGTAGAGGGAAGTTTGCGAATAACACCCCTAGCTCATCCACTGAGAACTGGACCATGAATCTCAACTCATAAAGTTGGGCAAATTTGGTGGTCCGCAATCGTAACATGGTTTTCCTACTCAAGGCGTCAACTACTATGTTCGCCTTGCCGGGGTGGTACTCAAAGGTACAATAATAATCCTTCAGCAACTACATCCACCATCTTTACCGCATATTCAGTTCCTGCTGGCTCATCAAGTACTTCAGGCTATTGTGGTCGGTGAAGATTTTATAGTCTTCACCATAGAAATAGTGTCGCCATATCTTCAAAACGAAGACTACCACCGCTAGCTCCAAATCATGAACATGCTAATTTACTTCGTGAGTCTTGAGCTGCTTGAATGCATCGACAATAACTCTACCTTGCTGCATCAAAACACAACCCAAGCCCCTATACCAAGTGTCACTATAGATTTCAAAACCTATTCATGAGATAGGTAAGGTGAGGATAGGAACAGACACTAGTCGCTTCTTCAACTCATGAAAGCTCTGCTCACATTCTTCGGTCCACTCAAACCTTGCATTCTTCCGCAGTAGCTTGGTCATAGGCTGGGTGATTGAAAAAAACCCTTCCACGAACCACTTGTAGTAAACCAGCAACCCCAGAAAGCTTCTGATCTCCTTGACTGTTGTTGGGGCTTACCAGTTAACTATTGCTTCTATCTTCTCGGGATCCACATAGATCCATGACGTTGAAACTATATGACCCAGGAAGTTAACTTGATCAAGATAGAATTCACATTTGCTCGGCTTGGCATATAATTGCTACTTCCTCAGTGTCTTCAGCACTATCCTGGGGTGGTTGATGTACTCCTCCACGCTCCAGAAATACACCAGGATATCGTCGATGAACACCTCCATGAATTGGTCTAAGTAGGGTGCGAACACCTTATTCATCATCCCCATAAATGCTGTTGGGCCATTCGTTAACCCAAAGGGAATTACTAGAAACTCGAAATGTCCGTATCGAGTTCAGAATGCAGTCTTCGATACATCCTCCTCTCATACCAACAATTGATGGTAGCCCGACCTCAGGTCGATCTTTGAGAACACGCATGCTCCTCGTAAATGATTGAAAAGGTCATCTATATGTGGCAATGGGTGCTGGTTCCAGATAGTAACTCCATTCAATAGTCGATAATCCACATACATTAGCATGGAGCCATCCTTCTTCTTCACAAAGAGTACGGGCGCACCCAAGGGGAGATACTAGTTCTGATGAGCCCTTTCTCCAGTAGTTCATTTAATTGAACCTTCAGCTCTTTCAACTTTACTAGAGCCATCCGGTATGGCGTTCTAAAAATTGTAGTTGCTCTTGGGAACAAATCAATAGTGAACTCCGCGCTCTATGTGGGGGCAATCCTGGTGGCTCGTTGAGAAATACATCTAGAAATTTGCACTCTACCGCGATCTCCCATACATCTCCCTTGGGGGCTTCCGCTTCCACCATGTTCGCCAAGCAGGCTTCTTCCGTCTCTTCCGTTTGGGCTTGTCTCCCATAGAAGAGAATTTTCGCCTGGCCTGGTCGCTGGAATCTCACTATCTTCATGTAGCAATCGACGGTATCATGGTGGATCGACATCCAATCCATCCCTAGGATTATGTCAAAATCTAGGATCCTCATAGGGATCAAATCTGCTGCTAGCTCATGATCGTCTATCCTCACATCGCATCCCTCATACACCACTTTTACAATTATGGAACTACCTATGGGGATGCTACAACCATAGGCTGAGCTAATCTAGTAGCATAAGCATTTTCTAGCATAGCAAATGATGTAGGTATATAGGAATGCATGGATCTAGGCTCAATAAGAATGCAGGAACCAATACCATAAATTTTGGCCGTACCTGCAATCACATATGGTGTGTCTATAGCCTCTTATTGTGTCATTGCGAAAGCCAGTGCCCGTAGTTAGGATTGGACTCCTCGGCCTCCTCCTATAGCCCTTCCCTCGAAAGATCCTCCTCAGTTGCTCCCACTAATGCATACAACAGATTACCCTGGCAGTTGTTGTGACTCTGGCCTCCAGCTAGGAAGTGAGGAGCTGTACCACTTTCCTGAGTCAGTAGTGGATATTGCTTGTCATGGTGTCTCGGCTGCTAGCAATGATAATAGAGGCCAGCTCCAATACCTGCTCTACATACTCCAAAATGATACTTCTTCTAGGTCTGACAATGAGGCCTCTTCTGTCACTGTCCTCCTGAAGAAGAACCACCACTACTGCTGCTATTGCTCTTCTTGGACGGTCTCGTGCTGTCGCCCATATGAAACTGGGCGTGTTTCTCTTCTTGATTTATCAAGGCACTGCTTCTTTCTCTCAAAACTCATCTCTACTCTAAGAGCTCCCTCAACTAAATTAGTGAAATCAGTAAACTTGGATACTGTGACAATGTTTCTGATCTCGTCCCTAAGTCCTTGTTCGAATCTCTGACATTTATCATACTCATCATTTATGTAGGAGGCTGCATACCTCCCCAAATCTGTAAACTTGGCTTCATAATCAGCTACTGAGAGGTTCCCCTATACTAGACAAAAGAACTCCTGATGCTTCGCGTCTCTGTATACTCGGGACATGAACTTTTGGTCAAAAGCTGCTTGGAACTCAAACCAAGTGAAAGCCGTCTGATCTGTACGACGCCGCATTATGGTCAACCACCAGTATAAGGCCCCCTGTCTCAGCAACAGTGTGACAGTAGTCACTTTCTATTCTTCTGGGCACCTTAATACCTGGAAAACTTGCTCCAGGTAGTGCACGTGAACTGTGCTACTCCCATCTGCCGAGCTTTGCTGACAAAGTCTTGTTCTCCCAGCCTCGGCTGCTAGTAGTTGGGAAAGGCCGCAAATGACTGCGCCATTTGGTCAAAAAATTACTGCATTCACAGGTTATACCTCGGTCCAGGTTGCATTTCCGAGTTGTATCATGATCCATGTTGTGAATGGGATCCTTCTGCATATACTTCTTCTTGCTCCGGAGCCTCCACATTTGGCTCCTCCATGAGTTCCACTCCTGGGACCCAAGGTGGTCTACCGTGTCTCTTGGGCGGCATTCTGAAAAAGGGAATTTGTCAGTAAAATTCCTTAGCACTTATAACAATTATCAACATCAACTCTACTGACATATACTCCCACCCTATGGCTCTAATTACCCTAGGACTTCCTAGGATTGACTCAGCTCTGATACCACTAAAAGTAATACCCATCTCCAAATCAGGGGACACGTGTCACACTAGCTAGGTCAAGGGAATGAACCCTGAGTCTAAGGCTGTAAAACTGGTAATCAAAAGTAATTAAAGTAATTATGGAAGCTATTAAAGCAAACAACTATGATAACTTCAAACTCATGATACTGTTTAATACAATACTAAACATAAGTACTGACTTAGACATACTTGTCTCAAATACAGTGGTAATTCTATCTCTCCTAACAATAGTACATAAAAATGAAATACAATATTGGGAAGTCAGAGCCAGCTATAGATACTCCTCAAATACTCTCGCGATTAGACAAAATCCTCTACCTGGACTCTTATCTATCGCCTGCATAAAAAATGTTACAAAAAAGAGGCTGAGCTATTGGAGCTTAGTGATATGGGAACAGTACTGTCGGGTATAGAATTATACCCATATATCAAATAAAACTGTAAAAGTTGAAGCATAAATCTATGCATATATCTTTACCTGAAAATAAATACTGTAATTGAAAGTAAGGCTGAGCAACTAAAGATGCAGGTTAATGTATTATCTTCAATCTGCTTTAATGATGTCAATATGTATAGAAATCTCATGTATGTGTATCTCATTATTTGTTCTATGTACTGTGAATGAATTCTGAAATTACCCTTGCTAATATGTACCAATCACCTCAACGGTGGATCTCTAATCGCTACCGAGAGGTGGGTAAAACGGACTCATCTGATGATCACAATAGTATCATCACTAACTACACATCTACTTCAATACTACAGGACCAACGACCAACGGGTAGATCTATCCATACTATACGGGGCCAATCTTATATACATACACTAGGCACTTAGAGAGTATGGAAAGGGGGTTTTAATTTCATAAAAATGTAATGTTTTAAAACACATAACAAGGTAATATAATCAGAGTTTTAAATCACTCCTTTCCTAACCTAATACCGTACTCTCTGGCTCTCTATGAGCCACCACTGGTTCAGGGAAGTATATTAATAAAGTGTAGTCTATTAATTTCTGAATTTGTTTCTCTTTTCTGTTACTGATTACTGTGCATGAGTTCTGAAAGGGAAATCAATTCCCAACTTGGAATCTATCAATATGCATGAAATGATTTCCAAAACTTCGGAAAGTTTCATAAAATTTCTCACGCATGCTTTCAAATTGAAATCAATACTGTATCAAAATACGGTAAAAGCACGAACTGTACAGCTAGTTTTCTCACCTGAGTCTAGTAAGCTTTAAGTTTGACTCGGTCCTTGGGCAACGGCTGACTTGCCCTTGCCCTTTCCTTTACCTTTTCCTAATAATTGAAAAAAGGAATTTCATGAATATGGAAACCGTATTCTTAGCTTGTACTATTATTTAGATTCGATAAAATATGATGAGGACCTTAACTCACTAAAGCATGAATTCATATTTTACATTCCTTTCATGTCTTGAGGTTTTTAAATTAACACAAAATTAACAACTTACTTAACATGAATTTCTCTCATGTTATAATATAGAAATCTACTTCATTTTAAGCAAATATTGGGGCTTCCAACATGCTCTCCTGAAGGTGCTTACTTGCTAAATATAATCCTGGATAATTAAGCATGAAATTTAAAAGAAATTTGGGTAGCATCTCCTCTATTTTTAGGGCTTAGATTATTATACAAACATTCACAAACAAGTTTAATTATCATCCATCCAAGTCTACTTCCATATATGGATACATTCTCTAATTCTAAACACATCCAACAAGCATTTAATAATCAATTAAGCTAGTTGGATAATCGAATAATCCCACAAGTAGCAATTTAATTCCTTCGCCTTCGCGTACTTAGCCCTATAATGGGTTGCTACTCGCCGGAGAGGAGAAAGGGGCCTAGGTATTTGGGCCAGTCCCGGCAACTTGGGGGCGGAGCTTCGGCGATAGGTGGCCTGCCACGGACTACTAAAGGCCGGGGTAGAGTTCACACACAGGCAATTGGCTGGTGGCGGGCGGCTGGCCATGCGCGAGGCTGAGTAGGGTGAAGATCTGCACGGGCGCCGCCGCCGTGACAAGTAGCAGGCATAGGGTGGAGCTCACCGGGTGCGGCGCGTGGGGTGGTTGTGGTTGGGCAGAGGCGCTTGGCGACGGGGATGCTGCGCCGGGCTGCTGGCTTGCCGGCAAGGGTGCAGGCAGAGGTCGCCGGTGGGGTTCGCCATGGGATTCAGTGGTGAGGGGAAGAAGGAGAGGAGAGGGGGAGTGGGTGTTGGTCGTGGCTTAGAACTGAGATCGAGAGAGAGGGAAATTGGTAAAGTAGGATGAGAGAGAGATAGAGAGAGGATGAAATTCCTCTCATCTCTCTTTATAAACATAAAAGATTTTTATTTTTCTTTATTATTTTCTTTATAGAATTTCCCTTTAATCATCCATTTAAACTAAGTTAATATATAAAGGCCGGTACTGGGCGACTAAATAATAATCTAGCTCGTCTCTATCCCTGACCCAAATCTGGAAAACCTGGGTCATGAGATTCCTGAGTCACAGGCGTACTGTGGCATTACGGGGTCTATCTCTCACGAGACTAGATCCGTAATTACTGGCCTTTGACTAGACCTGATCTATTTTACCGGGACTCTACTTTTTTCTGGTATATCCTACTTAATTAATCTAGATTAATTAATATTTAAATAATATTACATTTAATTAACCTTGTTCTGCTCACTATCCACCTCCAACTATTCTCAGTAAAAGTGACCTGGCCCAATCAAGCCTTCTCTTGGCCCTATAGTTGCGAGGTAAGATTTCTGGTCCATTAACTCCCGATTTTCCTTTAAGTTAAGGTTAAAATAATTAATCTGTTTTCTATGCTAATTAACCTCATTTAAATTTCAAAAATTTACTGAATATTTATTTAGAAAAATCCTGGGGGTTACAAATTATAAAAAACTATTTAATATGAGACATATTTCATTGAGGAATTATGTTGAACGCATTATCGGTATTTTGAAGATGTGTCACAACCCGATCCGATCTCCAGGGCCTCGGTGAATCATAAAGCATGCAATAAAATAAATAAATTATCCTTAATAATCAGAGTATTAATAGCAGAATCAATATCAAGGTTCAAAATACCCTACAATGGTCAATAAAAAATCAGGCCCTATAGGGTCCTATAAAAGTGCAATCTCATTCATCAAGTAAAAACCTGAGGTCCTCGAACCTCGTCGAGATATCTCAATCCCTTGCCTACGTCCTAAATCTGAATCGGCTATCCTCAAAACCTCAAAAAGAGAAAGCAAGTGGAGTGAACTTTCGAAAGAAAAGCTCAGTAAGTACCCTACAGGTATTACAATGAATCTAACCAGACAATAACGTATAAGTCAAGAAAGACATATCAAAAATAGTCAGCACAACAAGACAATCAAATGCCCCCCCTAAACTTAACCAATCACACCTCCACTGTCAACATAAGTGCTGCGTGCCTCGATGGTCAAGTATCGGACGATAGGTGGCTTTGCTCAGCGAGCCCGCTCACTCCACTGACGCATACCGACCCAACCTAAACACAAGCACCTCGAGTTTCACAGTAATGTCCCGGTCCAAGGTGGTATGCTCAGTGAGCATCCAACAACTTATACCAACAACCAATCAATAGATATGGAAGCAACAAGCCAAGTTTATGCAAAGAATCAATAACAGAGATCCAAGGCATCACAACAACATGCACAAGCACGAAACCAACAAAGAACATACCAAATAAGGTAACAGCAAGGTCAAAGAAACCCATCACTGGGTGGGAGTTAGGCAAAGGCACTTACCTTTATGAACGATATCGAGAATGCCACGGGGCTCCCTCTGACGCGTCTCTACATTCAATCTGGTAAACATAATGATGATGTCTCAGTACCTTTCTAAGTGTCAAATAGCTCGTTATCCAATTACAAATTTTCACTGGGCTGAGAGCCCATCAACCTTCTAATTAGACACCAATTGAACCACTAGCCCACTAGTGTGGATATAGGCCGTAAGCCCATTTCCAAGCCTTTCTCTACCAATTCCTTGGAGCTAATGAGTAGACATAAATTTCTTGGACCCATTAGGCCCATAAAACATTCTCTCTTATTTAGAGCCCAAACCCAATTACAATGAACTTGGTTTTGGTCTATCTACACTACTCATCTATCATGGTCCTAAGTTTACAAATGAGCTAATTAAAGACTTCTATAAACTTTAAGCCTTAGTTCAAAGTCCATAAGTACACTTTCTTATTCATAGTTTGCTCCCAATTAAACTAGGCATTTATGCCCACGATTCAAGTGTTAACTTGATTCTAATATTGGTAAAACTTCTTCATAGCTACAGCCCCTTCACAAACCCATTTCCATTAAGACTAACTTAAAACCCAAATGTCATTGGGATGGGCCGTGGTCTACCGTTTGAATCCCATCTGAACATATTATTCACATAATAATGGTATAAACAATTCCTCAAACCCTAACAAAACCATGCATACTAACCTTTATTATTAATTCATGAATTGTCACCAAAGTAAATATATATGTATGCACATAATTTCTCATGAATACCCTTCTAAAGCTTAGTACTTCATGAACCCATCTAGTCACAAAACTTCTCTCTAGAATCCCATGCATTATAACTGTCTCTAAAGGGTGGAGGTGCTCACCATGCCTTGTCGTAGTTGGCTCTTGATGCTTTCGGTGACTGGCGTCACTCCGAGGTCCGTACCTCCTTGCTAGGCATCCCTCCGGCGTCGCGGCAAGTGTGTAGCAGTTGGCCTCAGCTTTCTTCGACTCCAGTGGCTCGCGATGTGCTTCCTGGTGGTTCAAAGGACAACAATGCTTCCTTCCTCAACCCTCGGCGTCATCTCCGATGAGCTTCCACGGTAGGAGTTCCTCAGCTTTTTGTCCTCTCTCTCTCTCTTCCTCTCAGCTGCGTGGCGTTAGGGTTTGCTATCTGCCCCACTTCTTATAGCGTTCACTGGTGAAGATTGGATAAGGTTTATCTTTTGGTTTAAACCTCCCTCCTTACAGCTAGCCGGACGCGGCTCTCTCTCTATATAAGTTTAATTATAGATATCTCTCTCTCTATACCCGTCTCTATATTTATAAATATCTCTCTCTTTCTCTATATCTCTCTATATATGGTATGTATTTAATATAAAATATCATCTCCACGCGTTTTTAACTATATTCAAAATCAAATTTGATTTCAACCATGCATGCACGCCCTCTTCAATCATACATTTATTTGAGTATTTTTATTATATACTTGTTATATTCCTCCAGCCATGCATGTTATCATGTGGGTTTTTTTTTTAATTCAAAACCATCATATATCTTAATCTTTTGGATATATATATATATATATATATATATATATATATATATATATATATATATATATATATTCACATCAATTACTTATAAAATTCATATATCCAAACATATATATTCATATTGAAGCTTACCTACACACACACACACACACACACACACACACACACACACACACACACACCCACACACATTTTAAAATTTTAAAATGTTTCCTTGTTTAATGCATGAATTTCCTCTTATATATATAATATTATCATCATATCCATTAATTTGCATGCATGGAATTTCGGTGCTTTCTAAAAAAAATCATTAAAATCATGCTATTCATATTTCAAATCATGACATCATCCATCTTTGATTTGATTGCATTTCCCTTGATTTGATTTGATTTCTCTCTCTTGATTATATATATATATGATAGGGAGAAAGATAACACGACACGTGGAGAATATCGGGAATATCCACATGTCAATATCACAAGAACCCTCAGCAGGAATGGGCTCAACCATACCGGATTGGCCCATACCATAATAACCGTCTCTCACCGTCTCTCATCATATCGGATCAGTCAAGAGAAACATGGGTCGAATCAAACCGGTCGAATCAAACCGGTGAACTTCAACACAGGACGGATTGGAAAATAACTCCTAGTTCATCACACCGGAAACTCTCCTCATCGCCCTCATTCCGGACACCCATTCCACTCATCGAAGCAGTTTCGGAAATCTTCTAGAAGGCTTACAACTGAGCCCCCAGACAGAGTCTAACTGGAAGTTTACTCCACGGTATAACACGCGGCCTAATTCAATAAAGCACGTGTCAAAATTACTAGCTTCTTCTCCAAGCTACCGAAGCCTATAAAAGGCCATGACCTCCCCTCATTTGGGGGTAGAACATTAGAGATAGCGAAGCTCTGCTTCACTGGGAACTGATCCACTCTTTTAAATTTCCACTTTGTAAAATGGCTTTCAAAGTCAAGATCAATAAGAATTTCTCTCCTTTCTCCGTGGTTTTTTCCCTATTAAAGGGTTTCCCACGTTAAATCCTCGCCTCATTCTCTTGTGTGATTGATTCCTCTTTTATCTTCTCGTTGTTCAAATCCTTACAAATCAAACAAATTTAACGGTTGACTTGGAATTGTGGTTGATCTCGAGGCAGACCCATTTTCATAGTCAATAGTTTGGCGTCGTCCGTGGGGACGCGAACGAGAAGTCCATGGCGACAGTAGTGAGGAAATCGAAGAGATTCCAGCACCAAGAGGGGAAAGGTGAGGCTCCATTAGCCTCTCCTTTAGGAGACGTACATGCACCGGAGGATGTTCCAGCAGCTCCCGAAGGGGAGGAAGTACCCCAAAAGGAGAAAGGAGTTTCTGAAGATAATGCCCAGATCAAGGCCATGGCACGAGAGATTGAGGAGTTGAAACATGCCTTGCGTGATGTGCAGCAGCAAGTTTCGCAAACCACTGTAACACATGATGCACGACCCTTGAGGGTAGAGAGGGATGGATCGGCAAATCACCCTCCCCAGCATTAGGCGATCCACTCTCCAAGAAGAAGTAGGAGTCCTAGGTCCTCAACCGGAAGTTCGGATCCGCGCCATTCATATCGGATCCACGGTATACGAGACTGGGGAAAAGATAGGAAAGAAAGGAGATTCTCTGTCTCCCCAGCCCGACACACCGCAAGGAGGAGAGCTTATTCACCGGCAAAGCATCCGACCAGGCATCGATCAATTTCAGATCGGCGTCCGCTATCACCAGAACGATCACCACGGCGATATTCACCAAGATATCGTTCCCCTCACTGGTATTCACCACATCGCCGTCATCATTCACCACGACGATACCTCACTGAGAAAGAAATGGTCCTTCAACTTGTGCCACAACCCACTTCACCATTCATCAGAGAGATCTGGGAAGTTCCATTCCCAGACCAATTCAAACCGCCAAATATTCAAAAATTTGACGGTTCATCAGACCCGCTAGAGCACCTTAAGCGATATTTTGATGAAATGGCGATCAACAGGACTTCGGAAGCTGTAATGTGTTGTGCCGTCCCGCGAACATTAACAGACCTTGCTCATGATTGGTTCCGAAGCATACCCCCTGGAACCATATATAGTTTCCAGCAATTCTCCAACATTTTTCTTCAACGTTTCGCTAGTAATAAGCGGTTGAAGAAGAATCCGATCATCCTCCTGGGTTACAAACAGAAATCGACGGAAAGTCTGCGTGACTATATCCGTCGCTTTAACCGAGACATCACTGGGATGATGGACCTCAGTTCCATCATGGTGGTAGGAACTGTGATTAGAGGATTAAATGAAGGACCATTTAAAGACTCCCTTACTCGAGATGTCCCTCGGGATATATCCGAGTTCTTTGCAGTTGCTGAGAAATACGTGGCCGTGGAAGAAATGAAGGCCAGATGGAAAGAAGAATATCATCTCAAAATGGAGGAGTTCCGGAGAAGGGAACCAAAGAGAAGGGAATATAAGGATCCTAAGCAGGGGCCTTCGAAAAAAGATAGGCCTCGAAGAGAAGGCGCAAGGGATCGGGGCGAACCGATACGACCCATTGGTAGGAGGCCACCTCATCGTCAATGGTATGACTGTGGGATCGAAAATACGCTCCTGGCATCGTGTAGACACCAAACGATACATCGAAGCACAAATATCATATTTTGTTTGTTTGTGGGTTCTTTTATTCCTAATAGAGGCAAGCCCCTATTATTAATTACTCCAGACAATGTCGTGGGAACCTCCGATTAAGGGCAAAAACACAAGTAGAGAGAATAAGAAAGAATAATTTATTTTATTGCAATATAATATGATTCGTTACATATCAGTATATATATATATATTTATTTATTTATTTGTTTATTTATGACGCCGCCTTCCACCTCGGAATCTGTGCCCCGCCATTTGGAACAATCCGCCTGTCGCCTTGCGCTATTATATCATTGCCTTGAGATTTTGGAAGGCTTTGTAACTAGAGTCCGTATCGACTGGGCCGCCAATTAGCCTTCATTTCCATCGAGAACTGCTCCTAACTGGGCTGCCTATAGAAGTCGTATCATACATGGTTGGAAATATTGGGAAGTCTATTTTCTGATGCCATGAATTTCATCTCGATCGGAGTTTTCTAGCAAAAGTTATCAATTTCTGAACGAGGAGTGGTCTAGCTGGCAGGACTGCAGAGATTGACTCCTTTTCCATCAAGAGCTGCTCTCAACTGGGAGACTGATAGGGGGTGTACCACACATGGTTGGAAAGATCTGAAAGTCTATTTTCCGATGCGGTGAATTTCATCTCGATCGGAGCTTTCTAACGAAAGTTATTGGCATTTGAGTGAAGGGTAGTCAAGCTGGCCAGGCTGCAAGGACTAGTCTTTTTCTCCACCAAAATATGCATTGACTGAGCTGCCAAAAGGGTCTGTGCTGTATATGGCTGTTGAAGATCTGGATATCTAGTTTCCAGTGCCATAGATTTCACCTCCATTGGAGTTTTCTGGAAGGAGTTATCAATTTTTGAAAAGGGGTGATCAGATTGGCAGAATTTGCTAGTGACAGAATTGCTGGAATTGACCCTTTTATTTATCGAAATCTGCACCGATTGGGCCACCGAAAGGAGCTGCACCATATATGTTTCGAAAGACTTTGATATCTAGTTTCTAATGCCATAAACTTCTCCTCAATTGGAGTTCTCAGGCAGAAGTTATTAATTTTTGAAAATGGGTCATTATAACAGCCATTTCTGCAGCAATCTCAGCAGTTTTCAGTATTTTCAGTAGCGTCATCAGCAACACAGCTTGGCGATTAATTGTTGTTGTTGGTATTCATATGAATTATCTCTCAACACAAGTTTAAAACATTGAACACATTAATGTCATTTTTGAACTCTCTCAAACACTTCTTCAAACACTAGATGGGCGCTCCATATAATCAGTCATTCAATATATATTTTGAAATGTTTTCTCATCAAAGTTTACAATCATGTACATAAGAATGTCTACTTGCTCTCAATTTCTTCTTCTATAAATGAATGCCATACTCTTTGAGCAAGTTGCAGCAGCATACATAATTATTCAGCTCCAATGCTTTAATTGACAACATCTTCATGATTTTCTCTTCAATTTTTGTAGCCACATCTCATCCTTCTCCATGACAGCAGCCTTGTTTGTTAATTTATGCAGCACAGCCATGTCTTCTTCAACTATTTTAATTTCAGCATCTATCTCTTGCAACAAAAATTTGGCAGAGTCTCCTCTGTATTTGGAGTTCTAGTTCTATACAAACATGCGCACAATATACTCATCGACAAATTTCTTTTCAATTTCATATATTCGTCTCAGCAACACATCGACAACCATTCTTCGGCATCCAATGTTGAAGTAACGACAATCAATCTTTATCAGCAACCAGTCAGCAACCATGTCTTCATCGAATCAGCAACCACGTTTTCGTCGAATCGGCAATCGTGTCTTCATCAGCAACCAAGCCAGCAACCAATGCAGCAACAGGCAGCAACCAAAGCAGCAACAGGCAGCAACCAAAGTCTTGGGACAGCAACCAGGGGCCTTGGAACAACAACCAAGTTCTTCGATCAGCAACCATTGTCTTTGATCAGCAACCAGTCTTCGATTTGAATCAGCGACTATATCTTCGCCTGCAACCAAGAATCAACAACCATATAGTAACAACCAATTTGGAGCAGCATCCTTTGCTGCAACTTGGTCCGGTAGAGGGCTTCAACAGGCTTCAGCAGCAGGCGGACAACAGCAATAGCGGCTTCAGGCCGGCGATGTGTGACTGCAGGAGTGGCATCAAGCTTCAGATCTGAGGGCGCGTGGCTGCAGGGGGGAGGACAGCAGTAAAAGGAGGAGTAGAGGCTGGCGGGGCTGCTGTAGCGTAGATCTGGGGCGAGGGGCTGCTTGCAGCGTTGGCGGTGCTCAAGGGCGGACAGATCTAGAGGCGGGGCCCCCAGGCTGAAGCCAGACAGCCGAGGGTTGGCGCCCGTCTCGTAGGCGGAGGCCTTGAGGAAGCTGCTTGGCTGGGGCTGCGGTGGTGCGGCTGCGCAAGGGGCTGCTGGGGGGACTTCGTCGCGTGGCTGCTTGCTGGGCCGGTTCTTCTTAGCTGTGGCTGGGGCCACTGCTGGCCGGCGGCGATGCTTGATGGCAGTTCCGGGCAGAGATGAAGAAGAAGGAAAAAGGGAGGGCTGTAGATTTTGGTTTTCTCCTTTTTTTATTTCTTTCTCCTCCCCCTTTTTATTACTACATTCCTCTTTTGTGATAGGATCAAATCGAAACCCCCCGTTGAATCTAGGCCGATAAGACCGAATCCCAAACTTTTGAATTTAAATTCTATAATTTAAAATTAAATTAAATTAATTAATTAAATTTTGCTTTGGGATTCGTGTTTTGGGGAGGATGCCTCGGGATTAGCATCGCCTTGGCATATGATCTTAGGCATGCCTCGAGATGTGTTCTCGGGCTATCCTGATATTTGAGATCGCCTCGAGATATGTGTTCGGGCTATCCTGAAATTTGGGTTTGCCTCGAGATATGTATTCTCGAGGCATTTTTTGGGAATTTGAGGTTGCCTCGGGATATGCTGTTCCCGGGCCACCTTGAATTTTCGACATTGCCCCAGGATATGTGTTCCTGGGCCGTCTCAAGATTTAAAAGTGCCCCGAGATTTGTTCTCGGACAATCTTGAATTTTATACCCTCGACCTGCCTTGAGATATGTATTTCTTGGTCCGCCTCGGGATTTTTATTCGGGTTCGCCTCGAGATCAGACCATCTTAATTTCAAGATATTTTGAAATATTTATTTCATTTAAAATATTTCATTATAATTTATATGAAATATTTCATATTGCCCCCTGAGATATATTATATTTTCAAGGCTCCCTTTTTTTATATCATCATTTTTTTTATTTTGGTATAAACAATGACCCGGAGAGATTGGCGAGATATCACAATTATTCAGTCCTGAATACCTCCAGGGAAGATATCTTGCGACAATTCAGGACCAGAAAATCCTGAAACGGCCACAGCCGATGAAGGATAACCCTAAAAGGAAGAAGAGCAAGAAATTTTGCAAGTACCATTAGGATAAGGGGCATTCTACCGATGAGTGCGTTCATCTGAAGTACGCAATAGAAGATCTTATACGGGAAGAGAAACTTGATCAATTCTTGCAGAAAGAACAGAAACCTGAAGATTCTTCTTCTGCACCACCACTTCCGGTGAGTGACACTCATGTCACAGTGATCGCAGGAGGACCAGGATATGGAGGGGAGAGCTCCACTTCCAGGAAGAATTATGCCAGGATGGTGGGGGCAGTACAGAATGTCTTACCATTAAAGAGGCCTCGCTCATCCATGGAGATCTGTTTCTCTGATGAAGATTTAGAAGGTGTCCATCATCTACACTTTGACGCTTTGGTGATCACTGCTAAGATCGGGATCTTCACAGTAGAGCGAGTACTGGTGGATACTGGGAGCTCAGTAGATATTATTTTCTCCTGCGCCTTTGACCGAATGAAGATACCTATCGAGAATCTAAAGCCGGTGAAGTCCCCTCTCATCGGATTCAATGGTAGTCCCCTCCAACCAGACGGTATGATTTCTCTTCCTCTATGCCTTGGTACTCCTCCTCGGACAACAACTGTAAACATTAATTTTCTTGTTGTTCGTTGTCCGTCGAGCTACAATATAATAATAGGAAGGCCGTCAATCAATTTGATGGAGGCAGTCCCATCAACATACCATATGATGATAAAATTCACGACACCGAACGGCTGCGGAGAGGTGAAGGCAATCAGCTGGCTTCCTGGAAGGGTTACACACCTATGCTCAAAGATCTGGGAAAAGGGAGCATCACAGCGGGAGAAGCTTTGGTGGTTGAAGAAACCATAGGGGAAGATAAAGAGAGAGAGAAGAGAAGACCAACACCTGTTGAAGAATTTGTGGCCTTCCCCTTGAAAGAAGAACAACCTGAGCGAACTGTACAATTGGGAGCGGAATTGAAGGCAGAATAGAGTGCTGAGATCCTGGGTCTACTTAAAAACAATTCCGATATATTCGCCTGGACGGCTGAGGAAATGCCCGGAGTACCACGAGAGGTTATCGAGCACCATCTCAATGTCAACCCAGAACACAAACCGGTCGTGTAGAAGCGAAGGAACTTCGCTCCAGATCGTCTGTAGGCAGTTGAAGAAGAAGTTGACAAACTGATGAAAACTAGTTTTATTAGAGAGGTGAATTATCCTGATTGGTTGTCGAACGTGGTACTTGTAAAGAAATCCACTGGAAAGTGGCGTATGTGTGTAGACTTCACTGATCTTAATAAAGCTTGCCCCAAAGATTGCTACCCCTTGCCTCATATTGATAATTTGGTAGATTCCACATCGGGATATCAAATGCTCAGCTTCTTAGATGCCTTCTCTGGGTATAATCAAATTCGCATGGCCGAATCCGATGAAGAGAAAACTTCTTTCATCACTGGGCGAGGGACTTATTGCTATAAAGTTATGCCTTTTGGCCTAAAAAACGCAGGCGCCACATTCCAAAGACTAGTGAACAAAGTTTTTAAACAACAGATCGGAAGAAATGTGGAAGTGTATGTGGATGATATATTGGTCAAGAGTGATAATGCTGAACAACATATACTTGATCTCCAAGAAACTTTCAATGCTCTTCGGAAACATGGAATGAGCCTCAATCCCAACAAATGTGCATTTGGTGTCCGATCTGGGAAGTTTCTTCGGTTCATACTTACTCAGCGGGGCATAGAAGCAAACCCAGAGAAAATCAAGGCGATTCTAGAAATGAGGTCTCCAAAGACTATCAAAGAAATACAGAGGCTTAATGGCCAGCTAGCTGCTTTAGGAAGATTTATTTCCAAATCCGGTGAAAAGAACCTCCCCATCTTCCGAGCCTTGAGAAAGGCACCTAAGGTTGAATGGACTAAAGAGTGTGAAAAGTCCTTTGTACAATTGAAGGTATATCTACAGTCACCGGCGTTATTAGCCAAACCCCGGCAAGGAGAAGATCTATATATCTATCTTGCTGCTACTGATGCAGTGGTCAGTGCAGTTCTGGTGAAAATAGAGGAGAATGTGTAGAAGCCTGTATACTACACCAGTAAAGTCCTCACAGATACCGAATCTAGATATCTCCCTCTAGAAAAGCTGGCCTATGCTTTGATAATCTCCGCCCGGCGACTCCTCCCATACTTTCAGTCTCATAAGATCCGAGTGCTGACCGATCAACCATTGAGGTAGGTCCTTCATCGCCCTGACACATCTGGTCGATTGGCCCGGTGGGTGATAGAGTTGGGAGAGTATGATATCAGTTACGAGCCTAGGACAACCATCAAGGCTCAAGTACTAGCTGACTTTATTGCTGAGCTCACCATAACAAGTAATGAGGGAGAAGTAAATCAAGAGTTATCTGAAGAAAAAGAAATATCTTCCGATCAGTGGGTTCTACATACCGACGGATCGTCGACCAGCAATGGGGCAGGGGCAGGCTTAGTTTTAAAATCACCATCATGATGGAAGACATCCACCGCTTTAAAGTTTAACTTTAAAGCAATGAATAATGAAGCGGAATATGAGGCCATGATTGCAGGGTTACAACTAGCCCGTGGGCTTGGAGTTTAAAACCTTCAAGCTAATATGGATTCTCAATTGGTAGTTGGGCATCAAACCGAAGAATTTGAGGCTAGAGAAGAGAACATGATGAAATATAGAGCTTTGGTGCAGAAACTGACCTCCGGCTTCCAGAGGTGTTATATTTCAAAGATTCCCAGGGCGGAAAATCAAGATGCCGATCTTCTCTCAAAGCTTGCTTCATCGGATGCAAACATCAAACAACCAATCAACATTCAATATCTGATGACAAAGACAATTGAATGCAGACCGGTTGAGGAGTTGATGGACATAGATGACACACCATGTTGGATGGACCCAATTCTGAAATACCTTCAGGATGGGACCCTCCTCCAAGATCCAAAAGAAGCACGAAGAGTTGTTACCAGATTATCCCGATACAGCATAGTAGAGGGACAGCTTTATAAGAGATCATACACTCTTCCACTCTTGAAATGTCTCCGTCCGTCAGAATCAACTCAAGAAATTCATGAGGGGATTGTTGGAGATCATTTGGGGGGAAGAGCTCTTAGTCACAAGGTTCTACGGCAGGGATACTATTGGCCAACCCTTGTCAAAGATTCCATAGATTTTGTCAATAAATGTGATGCATGTCAATGCCACTCAAACATCCAGCAGCGACCAGCGGCTCCGTTGACAGCCATCGTGAGCATGAGGCCTTTTGCTTTGTGGGGAGTCGATATACTTGGTTCTTTCCCAACAGCCGCTCGGCAATTAAAATTTCTAATTATGGCGATTGATTATTTCACCAAATGGGTAGAAGCTGAACCGCTGGCCTCCATCACAGAGAAAGCTTGCCAAAGTTTCCTGTGGAAATCGGTGATTTGTAGATTCGGTATACCAGTGGCGTTTATCACTGACAATGGTCGTCAATTTGATAACCTAGCATTTAAGAAATTCTTCACAGATCTCGGAATAGAGTCCAGGCTCACTTCCGTCACACATCCTCAATCAAACGGCAAAGTTGAAGTAACTAACAGAACCTTGTTACATGGTCTGAAGACCCGAGTTCTCCGGAACGGGTCCAATTGGGTGGATGAAGTACCAGGAGCCTTATGGGCGTATCGAACCACTGTTCAAACTCCTACAGGAGAAACACCTTTTGCACTGGCCTTTGGTGTCGAAGCAGTCTTGCCCGCAGAAGTGACGGTTCCTATCCCGCGCGTGTAGTCTTTCGACTAAGCAATTAATGAGGAGCGACTTAGGGCTGAACTTGATCTCTTGGAAGAAAGGAGGGATTGTGCTAGCATCCGGGCTGAAGCATATCGGCGAAAGGTCAAGAAGTTCTATAATGCTAAAGTGATGCAGGTAACTTTCCAAGTTGGAGACCTGGTTCTTCGGGAGAACAAGTTCCAAGGAAATAAGAGCCGAACCGGGAAGCTGAACACCAATTGGGAAGGACCGTATATCATTAAAGAGATTGTAAGACCAGCTACATATTGGCTTACAAAAATGGATGGGCGAAGCCTTAAACGCCCATACCATGCTGAACATCTAAGGAAGTACTATCAATAAAATTGATTACTTCTTTGCAAATTATCGTTTTTTCTTGTTACCTTTTTCTTTTATAGAAAAGAGAACAATGAATATGAAGATCGCTAGAAATGCCTAACACAACGGAGATTCGCATACAAGAAGGAGTAACAACTTTGATCTCATAGAAAGCCAGATCAATCATCTACTTTTAAATAGGATCATACCGATCCGATATGCCGAGCTTTGATCTCATAAAAAGTATCAATGAACCATACCGGTTCCAAAAAAGCAACGATGAACCATACCGGCTCCAAAAAGCATTGATGGACCATACCGGTCCTAAAAAAAAAAAACATCAACAGACCATACCGGTCCCCAAAAATAAAGATGACCATACCTGTCCTCTGTTACAAAAAGCCATACCGGCCCATTTCAACAATAGGTCATACCGACCCCATGAAAAGAACTATAACCGGTCTTATATATCGACAGATGTCATATCAGCCAAATGTGTTGGGGGAATTACAGTGATCTCCACACACCGGGGAAAATACACTAGTTCTCTACAGCAAATAATCGCTGGTCATCCGGCGCGTTAAAGATACATATGCCTTTCCGAAAGTTCACACTGATGCATAAAAGAAAAGAGAAGAGATCGTGTTACATCAAACATGTACAAACAGAGAACAAAAGACAAAAACACAACAGATAAAGAGCAATAAACCAAGGAGAATCAAAGAAGAAGTCAATAGAAAAAAAAAAAGAAGAAAGACACCAGTCTCATTGACAAAACATGAGAAGAAAGTACAAAGCGAACATTCAAATTAAGGAGAACCGGATGATTCTTTACTAGCAGAAGTCAGTTCATCAGAATCTAGAGGCAGAGAAGGAACGACGTGGAGAGTGTATGCCTTTTGACACCCGTTCCACCCAAGAATATGAACTTCAAAACAACTGTCTCCGCGAAGAACAAACACGAGGAGGTCACCTTCCTCCAAACGATGGTCAGATGTAAAATCTCTCCACCCCTCAGTGAACTTGGCCTTCCCTACCTCTCTATAACCTGATAACGTCACCCACCAGAAGTGGCTGCGTGGCCCTCGCAGCATAATGGGCCCGTTGGCGACAGATGTTATGCGTTCATGGAAGGAACAGGGAATCCACAAACTTGGGTATGATCACCTGGAAGGAAGAATTTGTAAAAAGAAGGAGAGCTGTTATTTAAAATATCGTTCAAAATAGATTTTAGTGAAGGACCAACGCTCCCATATTTCTCCATTTATACTATCTCCGAAGAGAAAGCCAAGGAGGAGCAGTTAACATTCAAGCGAAACGAAGCGTCTAAATTAATGATGGTTCCTCGATTGAAAACAAGATTTATGAAGCCTATTCAAATCCTTAGAGGTCGCTCTTATAAAAAGACGCGTCGATCTCTTGAAGTGACGTCAACAGGATAATATGGTTCTGAGACCCATCGAGAGGATTTTATCACCTATATAGAAGGACATATAAAAGACCGCTTGGTGCTATTAGTCAAAGCAGTGATAAATTAAGAGAATATCCAAAGAAGATTGACTGAATCAAATCGCATAAGATCTGAATAGTGAAACATTATGGAAAAGGTATAATCCTTCAAAAAAAAAAGGAGGTAAAAAAGAATGAGACTTGACCCATTTAGTCAGCGAATCAAAAAAAACCAACAAGTCCCAATGCAAAAAAGACAAAAGACCACATCAAACGATATATTGGATCAGGTCGTGTTACAAAAATAGTTCAAGGAATAACATCCAAATTTTCTGGGGGATTGATGATCACTGGTCCTCTGCAGATTTTTTTCTCTGAATCCAACTTATTCCAAAGTTCTTTGATATACGAAGCATAAGGTTCACAATGAGGACCCAAAATAGGCATAGATCCAGCTTCAACACTCCTAGGCAGTTTCTCTACCCATTTTATCAGTTCTGCTTCCAGAGTCTTAATTTCTTCACGAACAGCTTCAGCCTTAGCTCCACCTGAAGAGTTATAAAAGTCAATGAAGATGTATTGCAAAGAGACATAAAAAAGAAGGGGAATATCATACCTATACAAGGACGTTTGGCTCTTAAGATCCGAAGCCGGGATTAGAATCCTATATCTCTAAAATCAGCGGAAACTAGTTCAGCAATACCCATAATTCAAGTAAGCCATCTTTCTAATAATGTGGAGGAAGAAAACTGAGACAGAAAATCATATTCACCTGCCCTCAACCCAAGCTCCGGAGACGTTTTATCGGAATCAACAGTCCTTTTTTCAGCCATATCAATGGAAGTCGAATCAGGTGCAAGGTTGATAGTGATTTGCTCTGTTAAAGGTGAAGGGAGGAAAAACGAAAAATAATTCAAAGAGCCAACCAAGGAGAATAAATAAGAGTGAGGGAAAAATTCTAACCGACAGCGACACCGGTAGCAGCATTATCTCCCCCTAGCTGTTCGACAAAAACAATTTCAAGGTCCTTAGCGGCCTGTAATGACCCGATAAATTCTTTCACCACTATAGGATCCTCCTTATTAATTGCTTCTGATGAGTCGATATCCTTATAGACGGTGGAAGGGATCTTCTTGTCGACCAAAAAATCCGGCCTGTCGACAGCCTTGATCTCCGCATCTCGTCCACTCATTGAGTTAGAAAAATCATCGGAGGTAACTATCAAAGCTAGTTCCTTAACGACCCTGTTAACAGCGGCTTCATCTACAACTGGTTCACCTACATCAGGAGCAGAATCATCTGATTGGGAAGAATATAAAACAAGAAAACCAAGGAGCTCTTAAGAAGATGAGCAAATTGAATAAAAACACAGGATCACATACCTTTAAGATTTGTTTCCTCATTCTCAAAAAGCGGGGAGGATGGTTGCCCTCCATATTTTGTAAAATATTCTTCCACCGTATCGGCATAACTCAAGTCTTTGAAAATGATGGAGGGATCGGCGGATTGGAGGTCGCTGAACATTTTATGAATATCTTCCCCAAGCTTTTGCAACTCATCCTCAGAAATCTCCCTTGCATCCTCTGTTGACTCTTACAAAGTCTCAACTTGGGTCTCCAGCTCACTAATTTTCCCTTTGCTTTGACCCAGTTCGTCCATGCAAGATGATAATTCAGCCAAGGCCCTGTCTTTTTCGGCCTTAATGTCAGCCTCTTTACCTTCAGCTTCAAAAAGAGCAGTTTGAAGAGTTGTTATTTTCACAGTAAGGACGCTCTTCTCAATCTTCATAGCTTGAGCTTCGTCTTCAGCATCCTTTGCTCTCTCAGTAAGGATGGCATTCTGCTCCTTCAGTGAAGCGTTAGACTGCTTGAATACGACATTTTTCCCCTGCAATATTCGATAAGTCCGAAGAAAGTATTTCCTTCTCTTTCTTAATCTTGTCGAAATTCCGCGATAAAGCAGAAGTGCTCTCTTCCAACGAGCGAACGGATTCTCGAAGAGTATTGCGTTCACATTCAAGCGTTCTGAAGGACTCTTCGAGCTCTCTATATTTCCCTAAAGATCGATCTGCTTCATCGGCCATTTTAATGATTACTTCATCCTTGCGAAGTAATTCTTTCACTAATTGAGCATTTTCAGCTTGTACCTTCTCTAAGCGGGCGGAAAAATCAGAATTTTCCCTCCTCAAACATTTATCCCATGATTACTTACAGAAGCCAAGTTGTAGCGAAGATGTCCCACAGATTGAAGACCACTAAATTGACCTACATGAACATCGACTCTCTCACCTCCCCAAGTGCATACGGATTCGCCAATCAAATGATAATCAATAGGTAGAATAGTATCCCGGCGGTTGATCCGTCTGCAACTCTTGGCTTCGGAAGTCCCAGAATCAGTCCTGGAAATCTCATCATCGGATGTCCGACCGATAGTACCTTCTATCGAGAAAACATTGTTCAAGAATTTTCACGGAAATATTGGTAAAAATGCGAAGAAAGTGTACAAACACACCTGGAACAGGAGGAACGTTACTTGTTTCCTTTCTCACTAAAGACAACCCTTCTCCCAACTGGCCTGGAACAAAAGTTCGATTGGCTGCAACAGTTGGAGGGGGAGGGAAAGATCCCGCATCCAAAGAAGTGGTCGGGAAACCTTTGGAAATTAACTGGGAAGGATCGGAAGCCGTTGAACAAGTAGGAGCATTCCCAATATCATCATCATCAATCAGAACCAACTTCCTTCTTTTAGTTGAGGCTGTTTCGATGACTGGAGGAGGGAGAAAAGCCGCAACAGGCACTGCAACAGTTGAATATTCGATTCTCTGATCAGTATAATGGATATGGCGACCCCTCTCATCGGGCACGATTGGTTCATCGCCTAAAGGTTGTCCTCTTTTCCTCGATGATGCACCCTTTAAAAGACCTTTTTCCTTGGCAATTCCGATGTTGGTTCCACCAGTAGACTTCGGAAGATTTGTTTTGACCACAGCTTCCTCACCACGATCACCGGAAGTTCTCTTTTCTAAAGAGGCCCCACTAACTACTTGACCCTTGGTCTTGGAAAGAGCTTTCTCTTTCTGCTTCTTGGCCCGATAAATAGCTCGCATTTTGTCGGCAATATCAACACCTTTATCGGAAGGCATTTCGTTACCTAACATCCGAAAGAAAGGAAATGTTAATTCCTGAAATAAAGAACCAGTAGATCTGTGAATAACATGGAAAATCCTAAAAGGTGCCCCTACCCATGGCAAGGTATAAACCATTCTCTTGAAGCAGCCGATCGGTTAAAAGTTCATTGAGGGGGCCGAGACGAAGCTTCTGTAACCTTTTGACTATCTCCATCTCTCTGGAGTCAGGTTTTTCCTTAGTAGCTATATGGGTCCATAGAACACCCCACTTGATGGGAAAGCCCCAATCCTCACTGCAAGAGATAAAGAAGAACTTGCTCTTCCACTCCTTAATGGAATCAGGAATAGAGCCCAAAAATTACCTACCTTGTCTAGCACAGAAATAGTACCAGTCCATGTTCCTATCTTTGTTCAGACTAAACAGAAGGTTGAAAAGATGAACAGAAGGCACAAGATTGTTCTGAGATAATATTATCACAAAACCACACAAGATCCTCCAAGAATTGGGGGACAATTGAGAAGGACATACATTGTAAAAACGAAAGATGTCAATAAAGATTTGGGGAAAGGGAAGCCTGAGCCCGGCGACCAGAGCGTCGTAATAAACTACTAAATCTCCCTCTTGAGATGGTGAACAAGCTCTTTCAGTCAGAGCGGGAATTCTATAGTTATAAGGGGGAATAGATAGTCTGTAATGATCCACGAGCTTTTCAATCACATCAGCCGGAAGAACATTGGCGTAAGAATCAGAACAAGCCCTAATTCCTTTCGACTCAATCTTGTTCTCGGATGACGAAAGAACATCAGAAGAAGAAACCACAGGAGCAGTTCGAGATCCCATACCTGTGATAAACACTCTCACTTGATGATCAGAACTTTTAGAAAAGAAGAAGAAGGTCTTGTATGAGAGTCACAATGCAAAATAGAGGGAGAAGCACTGCTGCAACGAAGTTTGAAAAATCCTTCAACTATGAATGTTCTACAGAAGCGTGAAATCGCTTTTGACAATGATGATCCTTAACACTTGGAGCAAAGAACAATTATTCCATCATTGCTTTTAAAGGTCCCATATCGCTGATACATCTCTTTATCCATCCTCGAAAGTGAAGCCCAAAGACTAAGTGGCGGACAATAAATGATCCAAGGGAAAAGACGTGATTACCCTTCAGAAACTTACGCTCCAAGATTGCATGAAGATTATCTCATCGGAAGGATCGATGTTCAGAAATCAAACGAAGAGACGACTCGAGGAAATATATCAAATGAAAGATCATTTATTGAGAGATTCGTATGCTTAGCTTATCGCAAGCATACTTAGGGGGGGACTTGTGATAGGGAGAAAGATAACACGACACGTAGAGAATATTGGGAATATCCACGTGTCAATATCACAAGACCCCTCAGCAGGAATGGGCTCAATCATACCGGATCGTCCCATACCATAATAACCGTCTCTCACCGTCTCTCATCATATCGGATCAGTCAAGAGAAACATGGGTCGAATCAAACCGGTGAACTTCAACAAAGGACGGATCGGAAAATAACTCCTAGTTCATCACACCGGAAACTCTCCTCATCGCCCTCATTCCGGACACCCATTCCACTCATCGACGCAGTTTCGGAAATCTTCTAGAAGGCTTACAACTGAGCGCCCAGACAGAGTCTAACTGGAAGTTTACTCCACGGTTTAACACGCGGCCTAATTCAATAAAGCACGTATCAAAATTACTAGCTTCTTCTCCAAGCTACCGAAGCCTATAAAAGGCCATGACATCCCATCATTTGGGGCAGAACATTAGAGACAGTGAAGCTCTGCTTCACTGGGAACTGTTCCACTCTTCTAAATTTCCACTTTGTAAAATGGCTTTCAAAGTCAAGATCAATAAGAATTTCTCTCCTTTCTCTGTGGTTTTTTCCCTATTAAAGGGTTTCCCACATTAAATCCTCGCCTTAGTCTCTTATGTGATTGATTCCTCTTTTATCTTCTCGTTGTTCAAATCCTTACAAATCAAACAAATTTAACGGTTGACTTGGAGTTGGGGTTGATCTCGAGGCAGACCCATTTTCATAGTCAACAATATATATATACATTCATCTATCAAATCAAGACATTAATTCATCTTTGATTCATTGTTACTAAAAGCCAATAATGGATGTCATGATTGATAAGTCAAAAACTCATTTTAATTTATTTTATTTTTGTTGAATTCAAAACATCTCCTCATTTGGATCATGAATGTATATATAATATATATATTTTGCCCATCAATCAAATCATGTTATTTAATGCAAATTAACAAAACCACCTGTAATATATTTAACTCTCGCAAATATATACCTACACTTATATGAAAATATGTTATTATATATCCCATATAGCCTCTATCTATATCCTTTAATATATATATTACATAATATTCATCCATCAAACCGTCCCCCTTTTTATATTTGAATTCAAATGTCATCTCATCCAAATCTCATCTAATAAATATCCACACACACACACACACCCACACACACACACACACAGATATATATATATATATATATATATATATATATATATATATATATATATATATGTTGATGCCAAAAACTTGTCCACGTCACGCTTCAGTCACTGTTGCCTCGTGATCTGGTCTCAGCTCTCGACCAACGATTAGAATTTATAGTTGATGTGGACGCTTACTTCTGCCTATGAACAGGGAGTGTGAAGAGCATCATAAAAACTCCGCTGGGAATTACTGGAATTACTCATCAGCGAGCCTGTAAAAAAGGGAGAGGACGGTGATCGGAATTGGGCCTTTCTGCCCGGATTCAGCTCCGATGCTTAAGTCAGAAAACTTGAAGAGAGAATCTTAGTTTTAGGCAGTTTTTGTGTGATGAGTTTTTTTCGGATCCCTTTTCTTCTATTAGTGCTCTCCTTTTATAGCACCTTAGAGGCGGTTCAGGAAAGGCGGTGGAGTAAGGCGGTGAGTTAAGTAAATATCTCTTAAGGCGGTAGGAAAGGCGGTAGGAAGGCGGTAGGAAAATATCTGCCCACTGTAGCAGGTGGATAAGGCCCACTCACTGTAGAGGCGTTAGATGTTTCTCTATCTCTTTCTTTCTACCCTACGCCCTTTATGAGAGGGTCGTTACAATTCCGACGGACTTGTTCGCAGGATTGAATCCTTACGCTATTTGCCGAGCGGAATTGTGCAAAGATGGTGATACTGCCATGTAGCCAAAGGAACAAGTGGTCCTTTAGCTTAACGACACCTGTCTTCACCAAATAGATATCGACACCTGTCTTCACCAAATATATCCGTAACACTAGTCCCTCCCCTAGTGTACTTGTTCGAAAAATCTAAGTGAGGGGTGAGCTAAACGCACGTTTCGCTTGGTTCGAGAACAAGTATTATTCTTAGTTGGCATGTCTATGTAGGCGTAGGCTCAATGCGGTCGCTTGTACCTAAGGGACACATGTTTTAATAGGCGACCGACGTTATCG
Source organism: Dioscorea zingiberensis (assembly GCA_026586065.1). Classification (NCBI taxonomy): domain Eukaryota; kingdom Viridiplantae; phylum Streptophyta; class Magnoliopsida; order Dioscoreales; family Dioscoreaceae; genus Dioscorea; species Dioscorea zingiberensis. The sequence goes on along the minus strand of CM048826.1, from coordinate 16,082,955 downwards.
TGTTATCTTCTACATTTATTGCTCGAGATAGATTTTGGTTCCAGAATTCTCGCCTATAGTGTCGATGGGCTCTTCTATTTAAGGGCTTTGTATGGAGAGGGTGTTTTGACCAGAAAACTTTTGCACCCTTGTATTTTTGTATCATGGCTCAGCGTTTGTCTTTTTACAAGTTTTTCACTTTTTCTCAATGCTCTCGTCATTTGCGAATTCCGAGTTCTTTTTATGAGCACCTATCGGAACTAAGGACTGGGGTAATCCACTTGGTAAGTCCAAACGGCTGTGTTTGGCCGTCTATTTTGCTGATTGACAGGGGGGTAGGTGAAATGAGCATAGACACGGGGTGGGAAGCTTTTCATGTTGACCACGATGTGGAGGCGGGAGACCTTTTAGTTTTTACTTACGCAGGGGGTATGCGCTTCGAGGTTGAGATGTTCGGAGATGACTCCTGCCGTAGAGAGGTGGGTCCCCACCTCCGTCCTCGTGCCGAACCAAGCTCCCCTAGTGGCAATGAGGATAGCGACGGCTGCGGAAGCCCGTGTATCTCCTCCGAGTCTTATCCGAGCGTACCTTCGGACGGGTCCGCAGACGTTTAGTTAGGATAATCCGTTCGGAAATATAGTTAGGATAATCCGTTCGGAAATATGTTTTAGGGTTTGTTATATCGCTTTATTTACGTCCGTCATGTGTAACTTGAATAAATGACGTTTTGTCGTTTTGTTTTTAAATCCTTTGGCATTTTTATGGCTTTTGTTGATGATCCTATGTTGGAGTGTGCGCTTTGTCTTTGTGCGGTACAGGCTCTGCCTTCCATGCGTACCGGCTCTACCTTCCATGTAACGCTTCTTGTTCCCTAAGATGACACGTGTCTCCTCTACTATTTAGCATTTAAAGGGGGATAGTGGCGCGACATGCGCGGCGTGTGCGTTTTGTCAACGTTATGATAGGCGATGGGGCGTAATTTTCCATGTGTGCCAGGCGGCGCTTGGTATTGCTGACGTGGACAAAATTTTGAATTGTTTCAAGGAGGTGTATGATGGTTGTTTGAACGGTTCAGATTTGTGGGCCTTTGGTTCAAGGGTTCAGATCGGAACACAACCCTAAGATCTAACGGCCACGGATTCATCGGCTTTGTATATAAGGGGAACCGTACAGGCAGCAAAAGATTGTTTCGAAAATTGAGTCCTCTTCTCCAGATTTCTTCTTCTCCGGCGAGCTCTGGTTTAGTGCTTTTTCTCTTATCTTTTTCCTCTTCTAAGGTAATGGCTAGCGCTACTTCTTCTTCCTCTAGTTCTTCTCATGAGCCCTTGATTCCTTTTTCGTCCAACCCTACGGTTTCTGTTGTAATTCCGGCGATCCCGGGTGAACTTGGAGGCGTTCGATTCGGGGTTCATGGGGTTCATCCTGCCTCTAGGGCAACGGGTAGGGGGTCTGATACATTCATAAGTCTTCTTGGACAGTCGGAGGTAAATAGCCTGGTAACTAAATATGAGATAAATCTCTCACTGTTTAAGGTTAGGGTTCCTTGTTCTGGGGAGAAGGCAAGTTCTCCCAGGGAAGGGGAGATAGCCATCTATCAAGATGCGCTATTAGGTGGCCTTAGACTCCCTTTTTCTGATTTTGCTAAGGCAGTACTAGAGGAGTATCATTTGTGTCCTTCACAGTTGGCCCCGAATTCTTGGAGACTACTGAACGGCTTTGTTATTGTTTTCAAGCATTACGGAATAAATCCGACCGTCCGTTGGTTCCGTATGCTTTTTAGTCTATGTCTAGAGTCTAACGCCGATTGGTATTACTTCTCGGCTCGCCCTGGGAGGAAATTTTTAGGGAAGGTTCCTTCTTCCATTAAGCGATGGAAGAGCAAATTTTTCTTTGTCAAAGTAAGTCCGAGTGGGATGTCGAACAAAGTGGGAGGTTCCCCGAGCGGACATCGCTTGTGAGGAAATGACGGGTGAAGAGATGGGTCTTCTTAAGTCAATGACAGGGTTATCCAAAGTGTACATGGATGAGTTCTTGACAAAGGAAAATCTTGTTAAATGTCGTTTAATAGTGTCCGCCGGTAGGAATTATTCGTTTACTTTACTAGTCTGATTTTTTAACCACAGTATCTAATTTTTTGATATTTGTTTTGTAGAAAATCCGATGGAGGACGAGGACCTGAGCTATGTTAAGGGTCTTTTGGCCTCTTTCGAGGGCGAAGTTCACCCGTCCTTGCCTCGCGGGCGGAAGAAGAAAGAGGTGGTACTTGGCCAAGGGGCTGATACCTCCAAGGAGGAAAGAAAGAAGAGGAAGAGAAAAGAGACGGGCTCTTCCAAAGAGGGGGTTAAGAATGACCCCAGTGCAGGGTCCTCACGGGAGAGGAGGACCAAGAGAAAGAATTCCGAGGACGTATCAGGTCCCGGAATTGTAGAAGAACTAGTGGGGGCGCCTCAGGAAGAGGTTTGTGCGGAAGAGATCCGCCCGACGTTGTCCCCAATTTCCGAGGGTCCTTCTTCCAGCCGACCGGAGGACATCCTTCTCGCAGAGGTGAGAATTTCTATTTTCTATAGGTATGTTTCACTTATAACTTTTAACTTAGGTTTTATTTTGCAGGCGGAGCTAGGAGAAGCGGCCTTCGTGGATAAATTACGAGTGGCGGATTCCGTTTTAAAGGGATCTGCTACTAAGCAGAAGGAGTTACCTTCTGAGGATACTCCTTTTCGTGATGCCACATCCGTAAAGGATGTTTTAATGGCCATGCGGTCCGAGCAGCTCTCTACAAAACTCCGAAGGGCTGGCAGGGAAGAGGCCACTTACCAATTATTCCGTTCGGCCATGCTGGTAAGGGTTGTTCTCATATTTCCCTTTATTTCTAAATTTGGTATATTTTTATGAGCGTTTTGTTATTTCATAGACCGCACAATGGGCGGATCGGGTTGGTGCTCTTTGCCAAGAAGATTTGGCCAAGATGGAAATGAATAGGGCAGATATCGCTCAGTTGAGCTCTAGGGTGGCGGCCTTGGAAGAGAAGGAGAAGAAACAGCATGACGCTATCCAGGCCCTTGAGCGAGACAAAGCCGAGCGGCTGCAACAACTATCTGCCCTAGAGAAGGAGAAGAACGATCTAGCGGCTCAGTTATCTATTTCCAAAGGTTCTCTTCTCGATCACGAGGAGGATATCAAAGGGCTACAAGATGAATCCAAAGCTTTGAAGAAGGAACTCCAATCTACTCAAGAGGAGCGAGCCACTGCTCGATGGGATCTAAAGTTTGAAGGCTGAGCTTACCGCCGTTCAAGGCTGAGTTGGCGGAAATAAAGGGGAGCGTGATACACTTAAGGCAGATTTGGCTTCCCGTTTGAAAGCTCCTAAGTCCGACTCGCAAGAAATTAAGGATTTAATAGAACGAGCGGACAATTTAGAGAAGGAGGTTGCCCGACTTAGGGCGAAAGTTAAAGATGGGGCCACTCGTATATATTCTGTGGTGCAACAAGTGGGCCATCATATTCCTCCTAAGGAGGTTTTGTCTATGGGGCTGGCTGGAGTCTTGAAGAAATTTACGGAGCTCAAAGAGCAACAAGTTATCAAGACCCCGGAGGCTCGTGTCTCTGTTCCTTCGGCTGTCCCTGCTCCTTCGGAACCTTCTACCCAAGCTCCTTCAGAAGCAGGCAGTCGCCCTGAGGGCCCTAGCTCTTAGGATGTTTTTCTTTTATGAATGTTCTTGTAAATTTCCAATCACTTGGAATGTAATTTCTATTCATATGAATGAAACGCAAACCTTTATTTTGATGAAGTTTTATTTCCGAGTGATGGTTATCCTTAACCATATAAGAAATTCATTTGAGAGGTATTTTCCGAAGTCTTTTGTAAACTTCTTCTTTCTTCCCTCTTTCTTTGACTTTGTAAGATGCTTCGTAACGAGTCCTTAGTCCAATCGCGGGGCTTTAAGTTGTTGAATGAGGTACTCGTCTTCATAAATGAGATTGTTGCCTCATATTTCGATCGGGATTTTTGCCCCTTGCTTTTTGGATAAGAGTTGTCGTTCTATCCCCATAGGATAATTCCGACTCGTCTTCCAAAAATGGGAATTTCACCGCATTTTTGTAGGATGGGAATTTCACCGCATCTTAGTAGGATGGGAATTTCACCGCATCTTAATAGGATGGGAATTTCGCCGCATCTTAATAGAAAAAAAGACTTGAGCTTTATTCCATGAATTTTAAGAGACAGCTACAGAATTTACTGATAGTAGCGTCGTAGATGCTCAGCATGGAATGGACGCTTGAGTGTCTTTCCATCCATATTTACTAGATATAGGTGCTTGCTCGGACGATTCTTTGTATGACGTAAGGGCCTTCCCAGTTAGGAGTTAGCTTCCCCGTTCGGCTTTTATTTCCACGAAACTCATTTTCCCGTAGGACTAGATCGCCGATTTGGAAGAAGACTCTTTTTACACTTGTGTCATAGAACCTTTTTACCTTCTGGCGATAGATGGTCGCCCTCGCTTTCCACGACTTCTCTCCGTTCTTCAAGTAGATCAAGTTCCGCCGGAGTTTTTCCTCATTCTCTTACGAGGAGAACGCTTGTCGTGTGTCCGCAAAGGTAGGCATCCCTATTTCTAGGGATGATGACCTCTCGCCCCATAAGTGAGGGAGAATGGGGTCTCTCCGGTAGGGGTTGTTGTCTGTAGGCCCAAAGGGCGCCGGAATTTCTTCTACCCAGCTTAGTCCGCTTACGAATACCCGTGTTTTCAGTGTTTGAAGCAGGGTGCGGTTTGTCACTTCTACTTGGCCTTTGGCTTGGGGATGTGTCACAGACGTTAATCTGGATTCAATTCCGAGCTCCGAGCAAAAGCTTTTGAAGGCTTTGTTATCAAACTGTCGTCCATTATCAGAAATGAAGGTGACTGGAATGCCGAATCGACAGATAATCGCTCGCCATAAGAATCCCTGACAGGCTTTCTCCGTGATTTTGGCCAAGGGTTCAACTTCCACCTATTTGGTGAAGTAGTCAATGGCAACTATTAGAAACTTCGTTTGCCTAACTGAAGTGGGGAACGGCCCTAGGAGATCGACTCCCCAGATGGCAAATGGTCGAGGGCTAATGATGAGTGTAAGCTGTGCCGGTGGTCGCCTCTGGATCTTGGAATGCCACCGCGTGCATCATTTCCGTTTAACGCTATTGCGTCTTGAGTTAGTGTTGGCCAGTAATAACCTTGTCGTAGGACTTTGTAACTTAAGGCTTTGCCCCCTATGTGACCTCCTCCAATGCCTTCGTGAATTTCTTGAAGAATATAACTAGCTTCGGTTGGACGCAAGCATTGCAAGAAGGGTTGCGTATAAGATCTTCTGTATAGGTTCTCATTGATGATGGTGTACTGAGCGGATTTGTAAGAAATCCGTCTGGCCTCTGCTTTGTTGGGTGGTGCTGGTCCACCGTGTAGATAATTTCTGATGGGGTCCATCCAGCTTGACTCTTCGGCTGCACTTTGTACTTCCTCCTCTAATCCGTCGATGGTTTTTGTGGGAAGGTATTGTAGGTTAAAGGGAGGCTCTGTGTCTCCGTTCGGTGCTGTGGCCTTTTTGGACAGAGCGTCCGCCTCTTCGTTTTGCGTTCGACAGACTTTTTCAATTTGGAAGCGAGCGAAGTGTGGAACTATTTTCTTTACCACTGCTTGGTACTTGACCATGTTTTCTTCCTTCGCTTCAAAGCTGCCCAAGGTGTGGCTTACTATTAGCTGTGAGTCAGAATATACGATGCAGTCTTTGAATTCCGAGCCCCCGGGCCAGATGTAATCCTGCGATGAGGGCTTCATATTCGGCCTCATTGTTGGTTGCTCGGAATTGGAACTTCAGTACTGTCGCGATTTTCCACTTTGAAGGAAAGTAGAGGACGAACCCTGCCCCTGCCTTTTCTTCCGTTGCTAATCCGTCAACATATAAGGTCCACGGGATGTTAGAGCTTTCTTCTGGACTCTGTGACGGGGGTTCGTCCCTGTTTGCTGGGAAAGTTAATTCCGCGACGAAATCTGCCAGCACTTGAGCCTTTATTGCCGTTCGGGGTTTGTAGGTGAGATCGAACTCGCCCAATTCTATCACCCACTTGGCTAGGCGTCCGGAGTTTTCGTGTTTATGGAGAATCGATTTAGCGGTGATCGGTCCCAATACTATGATCTTGTGGGCTTAAAAGTACGGCCTCAACCTCCGTGCAGACGTGATAAGAGCAAAGGCCAACTTTTCAAGTGGTAGATATCTCGATTCTGCATCGTTAAGGATTTTACTTGTGTAGTAGACAGGTTTTTGAACTCCGTTATCTTCTCTCAGAAGAACTTGGCGACAGCGTGTGGGCGCACCGCCAAGTAAACGTAGAGTTCTTCTCCCACCGTGGCTTAGCTAGTAGCCGAGGCGCAGGAGATAGTCCTTAAGCCCACGAAAGGCTTTTTCGCATTCTTACATCCACTCCATTTTGGGTGCTTTTCTTAGGGCTTGGAAGAGTGGGAGATTTTTCTCTCCGACTTTGGAGATAAATGCCAAGCGCCAAGTAGACGCCCGTTAAGCCGCTTGAATTTCTTGAAGACTTTTGGGCGATCCGTGTCAAGAATAGCTCGATTTTGTCCGGATTCGCTTCTATCCCTCTTTGTGTCAAAATAAATCCTGTGAATTTTCACGATCGAGCAGAAAAGAACATTTGTTCGGGTTTAACCGCATAGTATAAATTGAAAAGACGAAAAGCCTCTTGTAAGTCCGACAGTGTTCATTGGCCTTTCGCTTTTACTAAGATATCGCCCACATAGGCTTCGACATTTACGCCAATTTGCTCTCTCAAGATCAGATTTATGAGCCTCTGGAAGGTGGCTCCGTGATTTTGTAGGCGAACGGCATCACCTTATAGCAAAGACGTTCCCGTGCTCATAATGAAAGACATTTTTCTTCGTAAGCCTTTGGCCATTCGGATTTGGTTGTAACACGAGAAGGCATCCAGAAGCTCAACATCGCATGCCCGTTGTTGAATCAACCAAACTATCAATTGACGGTAAGGGAAACGAATCTTTCGGGCAGTGCTTTGTTTAAGTCTCGTGAAGTCAACGACATCCTCCATTTTCCTGACGGCTTTTCACGGGACCACATTGGCTAACCGGGCCCGGGTAGTATACCTCTCGGATAAACTTAGCTTTTAGGAGGTTAGATACTTCTTCCTCCGCGGCCTTCTGCCTTTCTGGTGCAGAATTTCTCCTTTTCTGCTTTGTGGGTTTAAACGCTTGATCGATGTTGAGACGATGCTCGATGATATTACGCTTCACACCCGGCATATCCTCTGAAGACCAAGCGAAGAGATCGGAATTTGCTCTCAATACTCCCATGAGATCTTCCTGCTGTTCTACTGTCAAATCTGCCCCAATCCGTACCGTGCGGTCCGCTCTGGTTATGTCTAGGGGGACTGTTAGCAATTCTTCGACAGGTGTAGGTCGAAGCTCCTCGTTTTCCCGTTCGGCCATTCTGCTAACTAACATGGCTTCTGAAACCTTTGTCTTTCTGCTGTTGAGAGTTTTCCCTTTGAGGGTTGAGACATAGCATTGCCGTGCCAGGGGTTGATCTCCTCTTATCTCTCCACTGCCACTCTCAGTTGGGAATTTGAGGAGAAGGTGATAAGTGGAGATTACGGCTTTCAAGGCGTTGAGGGTTGGTCTGCCAAGGATTACGTTGTAACTTGAAGCACAACGCACAACCAAGAAGTTTGTCGTCATCGTTGATGACCTTGGCGAAGTTCCCTATCGTGAATCGGCAAGGAGATCATTCCTTACGGTTGTACTACCCTCCGTGAGAACCCTACCAAGGATGATTTTACCGAAGCAAGTCATCTGCGTCTATACCTCATTCTTCGAAAGCACTCCAAAAGAGAATATCAATGAACTTCCACCGTCTATCAAAACTCTTTTCATCCGGAAACTAGACACTTTGATAGTGACAACCAACGCTCATCATGTGGGTGGCGAACTCACCGACGTCATTGTCATAAAAGATGATTGGAGCCGTAGGTCGGGATGCGTCTTCATTGGCGTTTCTATTTCTGCGTGGTTCCCACCATTCGGGCAAAACTTTTCCGAGAGGCGGAACTTTCACCACCGCAGCCAGGACCACCACTGATAAATCCCACCATTTCTCCTTTTTCTTCTTCAGGTTGTGAAACTTCAGGTTCCACTTGAATCTCAAGGTTGATGTATTGTTCCAATTGTCCTTTTCGAACGACATCTTCTATTGCGTTCATCAAGTGGGTACACTTTTCTGTGTCATGTCCTCTGGATTGATGAAACTGGCAATACTTCTTACTGTTCTTTTGCCGTTCGGCGTTTCTTGCAGGCTCCGGCCACGTCAGAAGCTTTTGTTCTTTGATTTGCATAAGAATGTGGCTTCTGGTTTGATTCAGCGGGGTATGGTGATCATATCTGACAATTTTTCCTTCCTTAGAAGGTTCTCTGGGCTGTAGCGTATGTCGTTGGGGTCGTGCGGAGGTTTCCAGGCCTCTGTTTATGCCTTTGCCCTCCCTGTGCGATCCTTTTTCCTTTCGTGTATCCGGGGGCCTTCTGCTGACGCTATGGTGGGTTTTTTCCTTCTGGGTGTGCACAAGTCCACGTCTAGCCTCTTCTTCCCAACCCATATAAATTTCCTCGGAATTGATATACTTTTGGGCTTGGATCATAAGGGCGGGAATGGTTTTTGGTGGATCTAGTGTCAGGGAAAATCAGAAGGGGGAGTCTAATAACCCTTCCATTAGAAAAGTCACAGCCATCCGTGGCGGGAGGTCCGCAACATTAGTCATTTTAGATGCCTATGTAACGGCTTAAATAGGCCTGGAGCGTTTCTCCCCCTCGCTGCTTAATGCGCAGGAGGGTAGACGGGGTTTTCTTTTGCTTTGAGTAATTGGCAAAATAGGCTAGGAAGCGATCTGCTAAAATCTGAAAAAAAGTAATTGTACTAGATGGGAGATCGACAAACCAGTCTTGCGCTTTTCCCTCTAAGGTGGCGGGAAAAGCTCGGCACATGCGAGCGTCTGTGATTCCAGTGAGGAGCATCTTCGACCGAAAAGATTTCAGGTGTCGGGATGGATCGGTTTTGCCTTCATATGCGGTCATAACTGGCGGTCCGAAGTTATCCGGAACTTGCTCTCCCAATATTTCTTTGACAAAGGGTGAACACATACTGAGAACGTGTCGCTTGGACTTTCCGTTTTCTCGAGAGAGGTTCTGTCGTTGAGTCCTTCTATCAACTGTTTGAACAGATGGACTATTCCATTCCGTCCTTGTCCGTTCGGTTCTTGTGGTGGCCTGCTGCCTGCGTCGAACGGAGGGATGTTCTGAACTAGCGGAAAAGGCGGTCCTTTCTGTCTTCTCTTTATGAGTGCGAGTTCTCGTTCTCCCTCTGCTTTCAGAATTATCCGATTGGGGAAATTTTGTTGGTATGTTTGGCGTTGGAACTTGTGTAGGAGGAGGCGAGGATGAGTCAAAGCATGAATGACTGAGTCAACCGTTCCAATTGTTGCTGTAGGTTAAGGTAAAATTCTGGAACAGATTCTTGAGGTTGGACGTAAGGATTTTCTGATGGCGGTACGATGGGCGGACTATCTGACCGGATTTCTTCATGCCTTCGGACCTCGCCAGATCCTTCGGGATTATTTGGGGCTCCCTGTTCTTGAATTCGTTTTGATCTTCTGGTAGTGGTCATTTGGCTTTTCGTAAGGGTCCCCACAGACGGCGCCAAACTGTTGATGCCAAAAACTGGTCCACGTCACGCTTCAGTCACTGTTGCCTCGTGATCTGGTCTCAGCTCTCGACCAACGGTTAGAATTTATAGTTGATGTGGACGCTTACTTCTGCCTATGAACAGGGAGTGTGAAGAGCATCATAAAACTACGCTTTCGGAATTACCGGAATTACTCATGTGAGCCTATAAAAAGGGAGAGGACGGTGATCGAATTGGGCCTTTCCTGGGATTCAAATTCGATGCTTAAGTCAGAAAACTTGAAGAGAGAACCTTAGTTTTAGGCAGTTTTTGTGTGATGAGTTTTTTTTTGGATCCCTTTTCTTCTATTAGTGCTCTCCTTTTATAGCACCTTAGAGGCGGTTCAGAAAAGGCGGTGGAGTAAGGCGGTGAGTTAAGTAAATATCTCTTAAGGCGGTAGGAAAGGCGGTAGGAAGGCGGTAGGAAAATATCTGCCCACTGTAGCAGGTGGATAAGGCCCACTCACTGTAGAGGCGTTAGATGCTTCTCTATCTCTTTCTTTCTACCCTACGCCCTTTATGAGAGGGTCGTTACAATTCCGACAGACTTGTTCGTAGGATTGAATCCTTACGCTATTTGCCGAACGGAATTGTGCAAAGATGGTGATACTGCCATGTAGCCAAAGGAACAAGTGGTCCTTTAGCTTAACGACACCTGTCTTCACCAAATAGATATCGACACCTGTCTTCACCAAATATATCCGTAACAATATATATATATATTATCCCTCCATCAAATCAACTCTTAACTAAATAATATCTTTAACAATTATCATAAAATATTTATAATAATCTTTGAATTTTAATTATTTTCACAACATAAGTCTATTTTAATTCAAATATAATATCCTACTTAAATTACAAGTCATATTTAAGATAAATATAAATCATAATTATTTTATAATTCTCTATTTTATCTCATGTAAATCCCTATAAGGTTAATCCAAGTCAGGTGGCATGATGAATTTGACCATGTTGATTTATTCACATTAAGCCCAATCTTTTTCTTAAATTACAAGTAGGTCCCTGATAAACACATTTAACCCTAATCAAGAGATTAATCAATTTAATCCCTCTTTCACACAACATCTCTTTTAATCGACTAACTAATCATCTAATTACTTTAAGAATAATTAGGATTTATTTCATTCCAATGACGGTTCAAACAAACCCCAATGTTGGGAGACTCTCCCTTATTTGCCAAACAATTTAAGTGAAATAACAAATAAAAAAGCAAAACAAAATAATCCCTAAAATCACTGGATTTTACAAGATGAGATTTCCAATATCTAAAGTTGAAACTTTCCATCAAATAGATTCTCAAACTGATAGTTGTTGTTGCATGTGTGCTGCATAACTTCATCTTTATACATAATAGTGCAGATAATATTGAGGAAATTAAGGGTGAAGCTCAAGAAATTACTGCCCCTAATGGAGATGATATGTATGGAAATGATATCGACATAATGAACTCTGAGTGTGTTGTAGGTGCTCGTAAAAGAGAAGAAATATCTAGGGAAATGTGGGATAATTATTGTAACTATTGTAGACCTAGAATATAAGATATGTATAAGGCTATCAATGTTGAGTTTTTAATCTTACAAAGCTAATAATTTTTTTTCTTGACATCTATAGGATCAACTTAATACATGTTCCAACATAATAAACATAAAGTCATATATAAAGTGTTGTTAACAAACATAGAGTCAATATAACCATACTTGATAGTATCTACGGGAAAAAAAATCGAAGAACGTTACAATTTTACAATAATCAATCACTACTCCATATTTGAGAACATTAGTTTTAGTCATGGTATCATGGTACCCTTCACTCTTCCTTAAGAGACATGAAAACTTAACGATAACTCTTGTCCTTCATGAATAATTTCCTGGCTTTGACCACGTTTTAATATGAAAAGATATCACACACCGTGTTAAATGCCATGACGTATTCTCCAATAGTATATTTCTCCTCTACTTGATTAATCTTCATAGTATTGGTACACTGGTCAGTCTTGTGCTCTCGTATAGAAATTTATTTTTTTCCATAAATGCCTCTTATGTATTCTTTCCCTTTCGTTCTCTTTTTCTCTTTTGTGTATCCAGATCTCCTAGTCCTTAGCGCATTTAAACACTTGAACTTTAAGATTATGAAGTAAATTGTTAAGTGTATGGAGATTCCACTTGCATATAATCAGCATCCTCTGCCTCTGTTTTAGGTGTAGACAATGATTGAATAGGATCATTTGGAACAGGAATACTTGGAGATGGAGTGTCTATTGGTTCATTAGCAATGTCTTCATAATGTTCTACCCTACAAGAAAATCTTCCTTTAGCATATCTCCCTATATAATGATTGTATAATGGATTAGAAAATTGTCACGCCCCGACTCGAATTCCGGGACCTCAGGCACGTGCACAGACCGGCCGTATTCAAGTGGAGGTGGGCTTCGCTCGGATACAAGGCCTAGTAATTCAGAAACAGATAACAAGATATAATAAATAAATCAATTTTATTTATCAGAGTTACAACGGAAATGAAAATATAACTTATACACCCTACAGGGGTCCTACATGTCAGCACTAGTTGAATTCTCCCAACCTCGGTAAGCTATGGTCTGACGCTCCTAAATCAACTCGGCTAATTCCCTCAATCATGAAAGAGAGGAAAAGAAAGTGGAGTGAGCTTTCGAAAGGAAAGCTCAGTAAGTTCCCTGTAGAGATCACAATGAAATGAAAATATCAAACTGATAAAATCATATCAAAATTCAACAATCATCAAGGCGCACAACTAAGGCATGCCCCGCACAAACAAGAATCTAGGAGACTAGAAAGAAAAAGGAACTCCTAGATTAGGAAATATCCCTCCGGCTCAATCACACTTCTCCGGTCAGCACCCAGCCTCTACTGGAATCGACCTCGGTCTCTTGTATGTGTTAACACGGTCAGTGTATCACCTCATTAACAGGTTGGACTACCAAGGTATCCTCCCCCTAGCAAGGAACTATCAGAACGTCAGGGTGTCCTCAGCCCTGAGGGCTCCACTTGAGCATCTGCTCCATTGAGCAGACAAAAATAAGAACTCACTTGGCGCACACTTTCCTGGCCAGCACATAAGACCAAGGCCTATGGTCAAATGTCGGTCACAGGGTGGTATGCCCAACAAACAATTCAAACAACAGATATTGAAAGCACATCAACCATGCACATACAAGAAAGGAAACAAACTATGTGCACGCATTCCAATAATAGATAGACAATAAACATGCTAAAAGGAATAACAACAATAAAACAAGAAAACCCGATGACGGGTGAAAACTAGGCAAAGGTAACTTACCTTGATAGCAATATCCTGTGTCCCACGGGACTCCTTCCTGACTCATCTCTACGTCAATTCTGGTAATAAATTCTATATAAGCAACGGTAATTATTCATAAACTCTACATGTCTAGATGCAGTTGTGTGTCCCTACTAAATGGCTAGACATAGTCTTACTTGTACTCGACTAGATGTGTTCACCAATAAGTTATTAGAATCCCCCATCTTACCAAACAAGCTACTGTAGCCCAACCTTATGATAACTCAGAGATGATCACACTCAACATATACCATTATGGTTGCTGATCAAGTTTAACTACAATTGGTTTAACAGTCATCCCATTGCCTTAACCAGTTAGAGCTAACACATGAGCAGTTATCGCTTCGACCATCAAACAATTAAGGAAACAAATCAAAACCATCCTTTATAAACCTCACCATGCTAACAGACCCCTTTCCTTTCTTCATTAATGTTCACAAACTCGATTAACCGTCGCTAACCCTTCATAGAAACCTTAAACTAACTCATCATGGCCACGGATAATAACCTTATCCCTTACTAAAGACACATATATGCATAAGCTCCTTAACTTCTATAGGACCATTTGGCCATGCTCTCTTCACAAGCATAGACCCTTCTAAAAACCTAGGTTCCCTTTAATGAATCAATGTATAGTTGATCCTACTCACCCCAAACTTGCAAACCATAATGTATCCAAGCCTTAGTTAATATTCATCTCCCACCAATACTGATGCAGGAGGCTCGATTCAAATATTGGTGCTGGGTTGGCGGGTCAACGTAAAGGCGAGAAGTTATCAAGTCAATTTCTAGACCGTGTCGGTTTTGGGTGTGGTTCGGTATTTTGGCCATAACTTTGGCTACAGATATCAGAATCGGGTGTTCGACCTCAATTCGGAAAGCTCTTTACGGCGCACATGACATAGGGACGTCATATTAGAGAGTATTTTAATTTTTTTCTATTTTTAGAAATATTTAATCCGCCAAATTAGGGTTTTCGGTCTTTTTCCTATTTTTGGTAATATTTCATATGCCAAATTAGGATAAGATTTGAATCCGATTTGATCTCGGATTTTTAGGAGTTATCTTATTTGTTTAGAGTTTTAAATTTAGATAAGTTTAGTTTTAAATAATAATTTGTCAATTTTAGCAAATTTAGATTAGATGATAAGGTTTTTAGGTTACTCTTTTGAGGCTATTTAACCTGGCTTGTGGGTTAGTTTTTCATTATTGAATTTTGATTAATAATATTTTCCTGAATTTCAGAGTATTTTCACTGGTTTTTTTGGTTCTTCGTATGTTCTTCCTTGCGGTCCTTGAACTCGGCTAGCCCGCTGGATAATCGCTACCCCGCTCAGTGTCAGTTGGTACCAAAGCTCATCATGTACCTCGGAAGTGTCATCAGCGACATCAATGACTGGTGGTCGTGGTCATCGGGTTGGATAGGTTCCGGCTAAGGAAGTCCAATATCGTGACCTGAGCGCATTGGAGGCGATGAACAAGGATCTACAAAGGCAAGTCGCTGAGTTAACCCAACGCTTGATGATCAAGGATATGCAGAGGCAAGTCAAGAAATTATCAAGGCGTTTGGCGGCGATCGATTTTGATCGTGGTTGTCATGGCAGGTTCCTGCTGAGGAAGTCCAGCACCATAATCATAGCAATCACAGGTTTGGCCAACCCATCTTTCAACCCATCTACGACGATGATGTGGAGGAAGAGATCTCGCCCATCTTCAACGATGATGCGGAGGAGGAGATTTTTCCCATCTTCAATGATGATGTGGATGAGGAGATCTCGCCCATCTATGACGACTACGAGGAGGAAATTTGCGAGCCCGAGGAGGAGATTGGTGAGCCCATCTATGACGATGATGGGATTAGCGTTGCGTTGGTATCTCGATGGGAGGAAAACCCTCCTGGCCCGATAACCAACACTGCTAACCTACTTTCTTTCTCTATGGTTTTGATTGAGATCAAGCATGGAGATCCAAACCTACCAACAGAGGTGCAGTCGAACTCGGGATCGAGTTCTTTCCAACCCGGGGTAACTGATGCAGGAGGCTCGAGTCAAATATTGGTGTCAGGTTGGCAGGTCAACGTAAAGACGAGAAGTCATCGAGTCAATTCCAAGATTGGGTCGGTTTTGGGTGTGGTTCTGTATTTTGGCCATAACTTTGGCTACCGATATCAGAATCAGGCGTTCGACCCCAATTCGGAAAGCTCTTTGCGGCGCGCATGGCATGAGGATGTCATATTAGAGATAATTTTAATTTTTTTCTATTTTTAGAAATATTTAATCCGAGAAATTACGGTTTTCGGTCTTGTTCCTATTTTTGGTAATATTTCATATGCCAAATTAGGATAGGATTTGAATCCGATTTGATCTCGGATTTTTAGGAGTTATCTTATTTGTTTAGAGTTTTAAATTTAGATAAGTTTAGTTTTAAATAATAATTTATCAATTTTAGCAAATTTAGATTAGATGATAAGGTTTCTAGGTTATTCTTTTGAGTCTATTTAACCCGACCTGTGGGTTAGTTTTTCATTATTGAATTTTGATTAATAATATTTTCTTGAATTTCAGAGTATTTTCTCTGGTTCTTTTGGTTCTTCGTTTGTTCTTCCTTGCGGTCCTTGAACTCGGCTAGCCCGCTAGATAATCGCTACCCCGCCCGACGTCAAATACCTAACATACCAACACTCTATCTAGTTTTAAAAAGCTTAGATTAGTGCCTCCTATATCAATAAGCATGCATGCTCACAATTTTATTAAGTTTCATTGAAGGAGACAATAGAACCTTGAATCATATTATAAGTATGTGTATTCAATCATCTATAGGTTACCCATTATATCACAGGTGTGAAGAACTCACTGGAGATGGCGACGTGAGGCATCAGTGGTGGCGTGAGAGATGTCCCAACACTCCCCTCCCACTTTGTTCACGACGAAGGCGGCAACTAGGGTTCCAATAGTGCTCCTCTACTTATAGGAGTTGGTGGAGGCTTTTTGGATAGGATTTGTCCGACGAGATAAAACTTTATCTTCTCTTTTAAACCTCTCTCACAGCTGTTCATCGGAGCGGATAACACTTACGCGGTGGCGACGCATGAAGGGGAACAGAGCTCTTACCTCGGGATCGTCTCGCTTGCGGGACCGGACGGCTGAGCGCGCGGCCTGGTCTTCTCCACGAGTTTTCCCATCAATCCAAGCGATTCATTTCAAATCAACTCATCCACTTGCATGGCTCACATGCTTGTTTACACCATCAACCACGTGTCCTTCTTTCAAACATTTTCACATTGAAAAGAAGGAATCACGCACGTGCATGAATATTGAATTTAAACACCATCATATCTATTACATATATCGTTATATATATATATATATATATATATATATATATATATATATATATTATATTATATTATATTATATTATATTATAGTATATCCCTTTAATTAAATCATTTTCAAATCTAATTTATATCTCCAGCCATTATTATAAGATATTATTATAGTATATCCCTTCAATCAAATCATTTTCATTATAAAACTTGAAATTTAAATTATTTCCTTTATTATTATTATTATTATTTTTTGTAAATATATATATTATATCTATCCTCATCCCCATTAAACCGTCCCCCTCTCTCTTTGCATTTGAATTCAAACAACTTATCTCATCATTAAATTAATTATATACCTATCAAATATTATATATATATATATATATATATATATATATATATATATATATATATATATATATATATATATAAATACCCAACCCACAAACCTTATCTGAATCATGAGTACAAATCCATCTAATCACATGTCCCCATCATCACTTTTTATATATATATATATATATATATATATATATATATATATATATATATATATATATATATATATATCGAATTTATTTTAACCCTTATATTAATTCAATTTCAAGGGGTATCATTAATTAACTTAAAATAATTTTGAGAATAAGTCAAATAAAATCCTTGCATGCTGGTCTCTCACTTCATAGAGGATACAATTTCATCCAAGTCCTCGGCTTTCTTGAAATTACCAAATATTCTTGATGGCTCTCATCAACCCTAATTAAGGCATTATCCAATTTAATCACTCTTTTAACATAAAACTATTTAATTACAAATACGAGGAACTTCCTACAATTATCTAAATAATTAAAGTAATAATTAGGAACTTTTTGTTCCAATAAATACTTAATTCGATCCAACTTTGGGGACTTTCGATTATTACCCAAAGATTTTAATAAAATTAATAACCTAAAATCTTCAAATTTCACAAAAATAATAAATCTTAAAAGTAAACATTAGTAAACATTATGTTCTAACCTTCATAAATCTTCTATAGTGCCATGAAATATAAAAATGGTCTTTGGCACCATCTCCTTCTGTCTTTATTCTTCTGCGTATTTTGACCAAAATAATGTTAAATTCAATATTGTATACACAGTTCATTGCTTGTGATATAAATATACATCAAGTAGTGGGCCCGAACATCATCAGAAGTTGATACAATGTGTTTTTCATAATCACATCCAAAACCCCTAAATTTGGTAAACCCCTTTAGAAGCTTGTAGACTCTTTTCAAATCTTGCTCTAATGCTTTTACTTGTATAACAATGTAGCTTGTATTAGGGAACTTATTTATCATGGCACACAATATTCTATTCCTTTCTTCTTTAGTCCATCTATTTTGTAAGCGATATACTGGAACATTATCCCCACCCAATAACTTCACTAAATGAGCCTTCTGACTTTCATTCCATCTGGCTATAGTTTCAATCTTTTCTTGATTTGTCATATTTTGATGCAGGTAGATGATCCAATTACAATCCCTAAAGTAATTACATAATATATATATAAGAAAAATTATCAATTCTTAATCAATTATGTGAAATAGATTAAAGGAAGTTAAGTATCAATTATGTTTTGATCTACATTAAATATGATTTTCTACCGAGATACAACAAATCAAACAAGATTTAAATATTTCCAATCAAACACATCCTTAAGGGAAAATGATGTTAAAAGTTAGTTCCTCCTAATTATAAACAACTAATCTGCCATGCAGAAAGAAGAGAACCTATGATTGATGCAACTAATGCCATTACAACAACTTAATGTTTCTTAAATCATTCTCTCATACACTAGTAAAGGTTTCTTTTCTCCACTTGCAAATCAATAGGCCTGGGTCAAACCTTATCCCTTTCAATTATACGATCAATAAGAGAAGTTTTATAATTTGTGACCTTAAAAGTCTAAAAAACTTGGAAAAAAGGTTTAATCATAGACAAGATGAAAAAAAGAAAACCATGCAAAGGCCATTTGAAGACAAGGAAAGAGAACAACAACATTGTTCGAAGAGTGAGCTTTTCATAGACTAGGAAGACATCACCCATCCACATTGTTTTAAAGAATTCTATGCGTACCCATATGATGCAGGAGAGCCCGAGTCAGACGATGCCGAGCTGTCTAATTGCACCATGAGAGCTTTGGCATACCACGACTTGGCGGATCGACGTAAAGGCGGAAGGTGATCGAGCCAAGTCCGGAATTGGGGAGCACTTTGGACACGTTTCGGTATTTTGGCCATAACTTTGGCTACCGATATCGGATTCGCGCGCTCAACCCCAATTCGGAAAGCTCATCTCGACGCGCACGTGGGGTTCATCAGATTTGCTCAATAGACCCTTCCTTCATCCTCAAATTTCACTGTTTTCCCAGTCATTTCTTCGTTTCTCAGTGTTTTTTTCATTTTTTACAATACTTCGTATGCTAATTTAGGATAGGATATGAATCCGATATGAACTCGGATTTTTAAGAGTTATCTGCTTTGTTTAGTTATTTTAGAATTAGGTAAGTTTTTTTATTAGACCAAAATTTGCCGATTTGGGCAAATTTGAATAAGAAGATATAATTTTCAAGTTATCTAGGTTAGTTTTTTTTAGCTATTTAAACCCGGCTTGTGGGTTGAATTTTATTCATTGATTATTGAGTTATTTTCTTTTTAAAGTTTCAAAGACTTTTTTTCTCTGTTTGTCCTCCCTTTTTCTTGCTCTTCTATCAATCCCCCTTGTTTACCACCGCCCGCAGGTTAATCACTACCCTGCCTGGCGTCAGTTGGTATCAGAGATCATCTTCTTCCTGTGGCCTTAGCATCAATGGCTGGAGGTCGTGGTGGCCATGGTGGTCGTCGTGGTGGACATGTTCCGGCAGAGGAAGGTCCGTCTCGAGACCCAATCGCCTTGGAAGCGATGAACGAGGATCTGCAGAGACAATTAGCGGAGTTGACCCAACGATTGGCGGCGCGAGATTTGGGGGATCGTGAGGTTTCAGACCACGACTCCAAGTCTACCTTCATCAACCCCTATTCTCGGCGTCCAGAGAACACCGTGCACGAGAGGAGCGTCACGGAGATCTCGGCTTTCAGGTGTAGTTGCTCGAATTTACTGGAACCCTACATGCTGAAGTCTTCATCGATTGGCTGAACGAGGTCGAAAGGATATTTGAGTACAAGGAGGTCCTTGATCGTCTGAAGGTGAAGCTAGTTGCCATCAAGTTGAAGGGCAGAGTATCCGCTTGGTGGGAGCAGTTGCGGCGTTCACGGGATCGGCAAGACAAACCAAAGATAGTAGATTGGGACAAGATGAAGAAAAAGATGAAGGGGCACCTCCTCCCCTTCGGCTACACCCAAACCTTGTTTCAACGACTTCATACGTTGAGACAAGGCGCAAAATCGGTAGATGAGTACACAGAGGACTTCTACCAATTGATCGCGCGGAACGACTTATCCGAGACGGAGGAGCAACTGGTGGCTCGATATCTGGGAGGTCTACACCAACCAATATAAGATGTTCTCAGTCTACACTCATTATGGACTGTTTCGGAGGCATACCAGCGTGCCCTCACTGTTGGAAGGCAGCAGAATAGAAGACCACCAATCAGGAGCGATCAGAGTAGCCGGACCTCTCGCCCTCAGGCACCCCGCCCAGTCCAGCAAGTACCGTCAGGTAGTTATAACTCTGGAGTTCATTGTTATAGATATGGTGAGAAGGGGCATAAATCACCCGAGTGTCGGAAACTTGCTAGTCAGAAGGGCAAGAACTTGATGATTGAAGAGATCGAGGCTGAGGATGTGGAACCAGTTTATATATGATGATTATGGCGATGATGATGAGGCTAGTGACGTGCTGATTGGGGATGGCCATGAGACCCTCGTTGTTCGCAAGAGTCTGCTGGCACCCAAGGATGAATCAAAGGACGACTGGCTGAGAAACAACATCTTCCACACCACCTACACAGTGGTCGACAAGGTTTGCAAGGTGATCATCGACAGTGGTAGTTGTGAGACCGTGGTGTCTGAAGACGTTGTCCAAAAGTTGCAGTTGAAGACAGAGCAACATCCGAAGCCCTACAATCTATCATGGCTGAGCAAAGGCAACGAGGTAAAAGTAGATCGGCGATGTCTCGTGTCTTTCTCCATTGGGCAGAGGTACTTTGACAATGCATGGTGCGACGTCGTGTCAATGGATGCATGTCACCTACTACTGGGACGACCGTGGCAGTATGATCGGAGCGTGGTCCATGATGGAAGGAAGAATACTTATTCCCTTAGCATCAAGGGAAAAAAGATCGTGTTGGCACCCCGCCGAGAAGAAAAGTATCATGCTCCGGTAACCAATACTAACCTACTTTCTATGTCCAGATTTTTAAGCGGGATCAAGCAGGGCGATGTAGTCTATGCATTACTACCTTGCATGCATAGTGCCATAGACATGAATCCAGATCTGCCAATAGAAGTGCAGCAGTTACTCCTGGAGTTCGCGAACTTGATGCCAGAAGAACTTCCCCCAGGACTCCCACCTATGAGGGACATCCAACACCAGATAGATCTTGTCCCACGATCTAGTTTGCCGAATCGACCCGCATACCGCCTCAGTCCCAAGGAGGCCGAAGAATTGCAGCGGCAAGTGGAGGAGTTATTAAGGAACGGCTACATCCGAGAGAGCATGAGTCCCTGCGCAGTTCCAGCCCTGTTGGTGCCACAGAAGGATGGCTCGTGGCGCATGTGTATAGACAGCCGAGTAATCAATAAAATCACCATCAAATACCGTTACCCCATCCCCTGCCTGGATGACATGTTGGATCAGCTATCTGGCTCGAAGGTCTTCTCAAAAATCGATCTGAAGAGCGGATACCACCAGATCAGAATACGGCCTAGAGATGAGTGGAAGACGGCGTTCAAGACACAGCATGGACTGTACGAGTGGATGGTGATGCCTTTGGGTTGTCCAACGCCCCCAGCACATTCATGCGATTCATGCACCAGGTGTTGCGACCGTTTATGGGCAAGTTTGTTGTGGTCTATTTCGATGACATCCTCATCTATAGTCCGAATTGGTCCTCGCACTTTGACCACCTTCGCGTTGTCTTTGAGTTGTTGAGAACGGAGCTCCTGTTTGTTAGCCGAAAGAAGTGTTCCTTCTTCACCACTTCTTTGACCTTCCTTGGTTTTGTTGTTTCTACTGACGGTGTTCATGCAGATCAATCAAAGATCGATGCAATCTTGGAGTGGTCCAGACCGAGGACCTTGCATGATGTTCGAAGCTTCCATGGGCTGGCCTCGTTCTATAGAAGATTCATCCGGAACTTTAGCACGTTGATTACCCCCATCACCGAGTGTCTCAAGGGGCATGATTTCAAGTGGACGGATGAGGCCGAAACTAGCTTCCACCTGGTCAAACAGAAGATGACTGAAGCACCAGTTCTCGCACTTCTCGACTTCGACAAAGTGTTCGAGGTCAATTGTGATGCATCTGGAGTTGGCGTTGGAGGTGTTTTGAGCCAGTCAGGATGACCGGTAGCTTTCTTTAGCGAGAAGCTGTTAGGGTCGAAGAAGAACTACTCCACTTATGACCGGGAGTTTTATGTCATAGTTCAGTCGCTGAAGCATTGGCGCTACTACCTCATACAGAAGGGGTTCATCCCGTTCACCGATCATGAAGCCCTGAAGTACATCAATGGCCAACACAAACTGAGCAGGCGACACGCTAAGTGGGTAGCGTACTTGCAAGAGTTCACCTTTACTCTGAAGCATCATGCAGGAAGCCTCAACCGTGTAGCAGATGCTTTGAGCCGCTGCAAATCTCTTCTCACCACAATGAGTGTCAAAGTTGCAGGGTTTGAAGCTTTCACGGATATGTATGCGGATGATCCTTCCTTCGGGCGGATCCTTCAGGAGGTAACCGATGGACATCATCACGATTTTATTTTGCATAACGGTTACCTATTTCGTGGCCTGCAGCTGTGCATCCTCGACTATTCATTACGACAGCAGATCATGAGCGAACTCCATAATGAGGGTCACTTTGGTCATGGTAAGACCTACGCCCTCATAGTTGCAGACTTTTATTGGCCGAAGTTGTCTAGCGATGTTGCTCATTTTGTGGAGCGCTGCTTTGTGTGTCAGCGGGCAAAAGGAGTTCTCACGAACGCAGGCCTTTACACTCCCTTGCCAGTCCCTAAAGCCCCTTGGCTTGACGTCAAATTGGCTTTTTTTTTGGGCCTCCCTCGTACCCAGCGGGCCTCAGACTCTATCATGGTAGTGGTTGACAAATTTACCAAGATGGCTCATTTTGTAGCTTGTCGGAAGACTATGGATGCTACCTGCATTGCACATCTTTACTTTCGAGAGGTTGTTCGCTTGCATGGTGTCCCCCGCTCCATCACATCTAATCGTGACACCAAGTTCGTTAGCCTCTTCTGGAGAAGCTTATGGGGAAAATTGGGGACGCAGTTGAACTTTAGCAGTGCATACCACCCCCAGACAGATGGCTAGACTGAAGTGGTGAACCGGAGTTTGGGCAACCTATTGAGGAGTTTGGCTAGAACTAAACCGAAGCAGTGGGATCGGGCACTACCTCAAGCCGAATTCGCCTACAATAGATCAAAGAATCGGACTACCGGCTTGAGCCCATTCGAGGTTGTCTATGGGTGGAACCCATCAGGAGTACTTGATCTCACCCCTTCCCACGAATTGGTCGTGTTCACCCCCGAGTTGATGAGATGGCGGAGCACCTTTGGGTTATTCATGAGCAGGTCAAGTCAGCTATTCAGGAGAGTAATACCAAGTACAAGATGAATGAAGACAAACGGCGGCGTCAGGTGCTGTTCGATGAGGGTGACTTAGTGTGGGCTATCCTCACTCGAGATCGCTTCCCTGTGGGTGAGTATAACAAGCTGAAGGAAAGAAAGATCGGACCCTGTGAAGTGTTGCAGAAGATCAATGACAATGCATACCGGTTGCGCCTTCCCAGTCATGTGAAGACCTCAGATATCTTCAATGTGAAACATCTGAGCCCTTGCTTTGTGGAGTCAACTGATACGAACTCGAGGGCGAGTTCTTTCCAACCCGGGGAGGCTGATGCAGGAGAGCCCGAGTCAGACGATGCCGAGCTGTCTGATTGCACCATGAGAGCTTTGGCATACCACGACTTGGCGGACCGACGTAAAGGCGGAAGGTGATCAAGCCAAGTCCGGAATTGGGGAGCACTTTGGACACGTTTTGGTATTTTTGCCATAACTTTGGCTACCGATATCGGATTCGCCCGCTCCTAAAATTCCACTGTTTCCCTGTCGTTTCTTCATTTCTCGGTGTTTTTTTTCCATTTTTGGCAATACTTTGTATGCCAATTTAGGATAGGATATGAATCCGATTTGAACTCGGATTTTTAGGAGTTATCTGTTTTGTTTAGTTATTTTAGAATTAGATAAGTTTTTTTATTAGACCAAAATTTGCCGATTTGGGCAAATTTGAATAAGAAGATAGAATTTCTAAGTTATCTAGGTTAGTTTTTTTTAGCTATTTAAACCCGGCTTGTGGGTTGAATTTTATTCATTAATTATTGAGTTATTTTCTTTTTAAAGTTTCAGAGACTTTTCTTCACTGTTTGACCTCCGTTTTTCTTGCTCTTCTATCAATCCCCTCTGTTTACCACCGCCCGCAGGTTAATCACTACCCTGCCCGGCGTCACCATAGCTAATTCATGCAGCTATAGAAAACACACTAAAATCTAGGTTTATAAGGAACATAAACACACTAAAAAAATAAATTGAGAAATCACTCATTAAAGACACAAAAATTTACACAATTCAATCTCCAAGAGCCTAAATAAGCCAAAAAGAGAAGGTTTCACCACAACAAGGCTCATACAACATGTTAAATTAATGGAAGCCTGACCCTGACTTATTGACTCCATTTCAGTTTTGTCCCATTTTCTTCTTCTTCTAGTGCATGGACATCTAGAATCAAATATTGCACACCCAAAATTCAATGCTCGAGATTTCTACTTTCATAAATCTACTTAATTCAATAGTTTGAAAAAATTACATAGTATTTTTTCTAAAATAAATGTATTCTTATGCACACATTGGTGCGAGCCAATGCTCATGCTTAATTCTGCAAGTGCACGGGCTGTACAAGTAATAAAGTGGACTAATAAGTCGGATGTCTAACCCACATGGACTGTAGAAGTACTAGTACTCGCTGCTTATCTACTATTTAACCTAACAAAGTGTCACGCCTGCATCAATTCCGTGCCCCAGCACGCAGCAGATCGGGTAGCATTCGAGTAGAGCCAAGCTCAGCTCGAATACAAGGCCTAAGTGTAAATCAGCAGATAACAAATAATAGTACAATCATACTCAAGTTCAAAAGAACATAAAGTCATAAGGGTCCATAGGCCCTATACAAAATCATGTCCCTACACGGGCCCTATAAAATGTCTCTCAAATAAAAGAAAACTCAAAGGAGACTCCCAGACCTCGGTGGCTCCTAAACAGTCTCCTCTGCATCAACCCCTAAACCTCGGGATCTGTAATAGGAAGAAAGAACAAGTGTATGAGCTTTCGAACGGAAAGCCTAGTAAGTATCCCTGCGGGGTCACAAAGACATAACAAAGCAGCATGTCAAATAAAAGGGGCCACATCCCCCAAGAAAACACAACTTTAGGAGTCTACTACAAGAAAAGACAACGGTACGACCCCTAATAAAGGAAGCCCTCAAGCTCTGCGTTGAGTTTCAAGATAACTCAAGGATCACTCCCGGTCAGCGTAACCAGCTATGCGCTGTAAACACGACCCTCTGGTCGTTCGATCCTCCGGTCGTAAGTCAGTAGTACCACCTCTCGTACGTGTCGACACGGCCAGCGTTTCATTCCACCTGACGGGTAGGACTGCCAGAGCATCGCCCTTCTGCGTGGCAAGCAGAAATGTCAGGGTGTCCCGTCCCTGATCATTTCCCTATTGGAGCCCCCACGCTCCACTGAGTCCGGGCAGTAGACCCACAACAAAAGCAGGGATACCAACATCCCGAAACAAATATACATGCTCAACATGAATTTAAAACAAGTATGGATAGCATATATGACATCATTAAAGTGTTTATCAACAAGATATAAGCAAAGCAAAAAAATTAAAAAAAAACTCCGAAGAGTGAACTCAAGGCAAGTGTACTTACCTTTAACAAAATCTGGAAACCTCCCTAGTCTCCTCCTGTAATATCTCTAAGACTCCCCGAGTGTATCTGATAGTAAAGTTTCCTATTAGTGTCAAAATTCTAATAAAACCCTACATTACTAGATGCAAATGCATAACTCTCGCTTTCGGTGGGCCTAAGCCCAACTATACGAGTCTCAAAGTCCATCTACTTGGTTACCGAACCATTTCCCTCATTTCTAATTCCATAGTTGACTTTCAACCCACATTTGGTCAACTCTAGTCAAACTTTGGTCAACTGGTCATCTTTACTTGTATTTGTCGTGGTACGAACCCTAATTGGTTATTTCAAGCTAAATTGGGCCCATCTACTAAGCCCAAAAAGTAGCCTCGCTTTACATTGCTTAGTTCTACTTGGTTTGGAACGAGCAATCTCTATTACGTGGCTAGCCACGTCTCATTGGGTTAAGGCCCAACCATACCATCTAGGTGGTCTAGGGTTCAACTCCCACCACCCACAACCCTTTCTTTTATTATTTGTATATTTTTCCTTTATACCTTGGCTGAGCCCACTTATTTCCCTAGCCCGATTTAGTTGGGTCTCACTATGAAGCCCTCCAACTAACTTTTCTTTATTTTATTTTATTAAATCAATTATCTCGCAATTTAGTTCCAAAACCTTGGTATTATTAATTTAATTAATTTATCGACTTGCTTGAGCCCAACCACCCGTAATTAGCCCATTACATGATTTAATCACCAACCTTGGCTAGACCTAACCATTAATTTCTCAAATTTATCAACTTGGCTAAGGTCGATTGATTAGACTCGACCCAACAATCTAGTCTAACCAGTTTAATTTGGTGCACCTCAATTTAATTGATTTGATCAAGCCAGGCCCTCTAACTCGATGTAGTCCATGGACCCAATCTTATTGATTAACCATCTAGGTTGAACCCAAATAACTTTAATCAATCCAATTAAACAATTAAAAGGATAAGTTTACCTATACTTTTCATTGATTAATCAAGCTATGCATTTTTGTCACACTTAAATGAACTAAATTAAATCCATCCTGATTAAATAATTTACTTAGTTATTTATCCCTTTAATATTATTTTTTATTATTTATTTATTTTTCTACTCCTTCTTCACTCCCCAATATTACTGTCTCCTCCTGAGCCCCGTCGGAGTTCGGGGAAGCTCCCGGTGAGCACCCAAACCATCAAGAGGACTTGCACCTGAGTCCGTGACCCTCTCCAAGCATCGTCTGCGGTCAGTCGAGCTCTGTTTCCTTCTCGTCAACCCCGTTGAAGCCTCAATGTCTTGGCCGAGCAACACACCATCTCCGGTGAGCTTGAAATGACATACCCATGCATAAAGGCCACATGAAACGCTGCAGAGAGTAAAGAAGCTTACTTAAAGCCGGAGGACGCCAAACAAAACCCCTAAAGAGCTTTCTGAAGCTTGAGAGGGGCGGCTCTGTTCTTCCCGGTGAACTTATTGGGTGGCAGCTTCCTTCTCTTCACCACCGCCTTCTCCTCTGCTTGTAGATGGTCACAGCGGACCCGTACTCAACAGAGATATTGAACCCAGTCATCTCGATCAGAATACTCTTTCTTCACTCCGATCACTCTCACCGGATCTTCGTACGATGGTGCTCGTCTCTCCACGCTCAGTGCTCTAACCTTAGCTATTCCAAGCCTTTTTATAAGACCAGGGATTAGAGATGACGCTGCCCGGCATGCATGCTTTCGTTGGTGACGTCTGACGGAGGTGGCGGGCGACGGAGGTGGCGGGACTAGCGCGGTCGTTTGGTGGCTGAGGGAGGGCATGATCTCGCCTCGGGATCAGACTTAGCAGATGGGTGGTGGAGATCAGTTGGATCAAATCCAACGACGTAGATTGGTTTAATTGCCTCATATCACGCTCGCTGTTTGGTCAAACGGTCACTATCACATCGTGATCAACGGCTAGATCATCCCTTCCTGTCTCGAACTTGAGAAGTTCTTGAGATGAGCGGCCCTCAATCGCCCTCACCGTGAGGTCACTTTTATTACCTCATCTCTCGGTGCTTCGGATCCGGCACACGATCTGATGGATCAAATCTCATCTTGCCACGTGGCCTCACGGATGCCGTTATAACGCCTCGCGGTCAGCCTCTATCTTAGATCATCTAATCCTGGCTGTTGAACCATTTGTATAAAGGTTTGATCTGGAATATTTTCCAGAAGTCCCTGAATTATCTAGGTCACATTTTAGTCCACCACAGAGAGAGGACAATTACAATACAGTCCTTAATACCTTTCAAAATTACCAAAAATTCCTTCAAACTCCCAACTAACCCTAATTTGGGTTTTAAACCTTTTTAAGCCTTATTTTCCCCTACCTAATCCAATCTTTAAATATGTGGGGAATTTCTTTAATTAAGTAATCTAATTTAAGAACATTTAAACACATTCTTATTTCAAAAATCCTTAGATTTTTCAATCCTCCCCCCTTACAATAATTTCGTCCTCAAAATTGCAACACCATTACAGGGAGGTAAATAAATCTGGGTAACGGTTCCTCATATCCCCTTCCCTCTCCCAGGTAGCTTCCTACTCAGAGTGAAGGGATTGTTTCTATTACTTAATTGCTTGTCGTCCCGGCCCAAAATAGCCACCGGGTGTTCCTTAAAGGACATATCCTCCTGTACTTCCACAGGAACCTGGGGAATCACTCGTGTTGGGTCACGAATACACTTCTTCAACATGGAGATGTGGAAGACATCGTGAACCTGAGCAAGGTCCTGAGGTAAGGCCAACCTGTAAGCCACAACTCCTATGCGTTCCAAAATCTCAAAGGGTCCAATATAACGTGGAGCAAGCTTCCCACGTCTTCCAAACCTCACGACCCCTTTTATAGGAGAAACCTTCAGGAACACAAGATCCCCCACCTGAAACTCCTAGTCAGACCTCTTACGATCTGCATAGCTCTTTTGTCTACTCTGAGCAGCCTTAAGCCTCTCTCTGATCATTCTAACATGATCCTCAGTCTGTTTAATAAAATCTGGCTGCTCAAGTGTCTCCTCAGCCACCAGCTTCCTCTCACCCACATCTCCCTAGCAAATAGGTATTCGGCACTTTCTCACATAGAGTGCCTCATACGGAGCCATCTGGATACTTGCCTGATAGTTGTTGTTGTAGACAAATTCCACCAAGCTCAGACGCTCATCCCAAGACCCCGTAAAGTCCAACGCGCATGCTCTCAGCATGTTCTCCAACACTTGGATGGTCCTTTCAGACTGACCATCAGTCTGTGGGTGGAAAGCTGTGCCGAAAGCCAAACCTTTGCCCAGAGCTGTTTGCAGATTCTCCCAAAACCTAGAAACAAACCGGGTGTCTCGATCAGAGGTGATCGAGACAGGTACTCCATGTAGTCTGACTATTTGATCAATATACAGCTAGGCCAACTTCTTTAAGGATGCTCCCGTCCTCAAAGGTATATAATGGGCTGACTTTGTCAATCGGTCCACTATTACCGAAATTGACTCGTTACATCTCTGAGTACGGGGAACCCTGTTACAAAATCCATGTTAAATGCTCCCATTTCCACTCAGGAATGGGTAAGGGTTGTAACATCCCTGCTGGCCTCTGGTGCTCTGCCTTTACCAACTGGCAGGTAATGCATCGTGCCACGAGCTCTGTGACTTCTCGTTTTATACCCTTCCACCAGAAATGATCCTTTAACCCTCTGTACATCTTAATACCTCCAAGGTGGATAGCATAGCTCGAGTAATGAGCTTCCTCAAGGATCTCCTTCCTCAGCTCAGGGACGTTGGGCACACAAATTCGATCATCAAATCTAAGAGTACCATCCTCATGCACTCCGAACCATGTCGGCTCTCCGTGGCCAATGTGCCCTGTAATCTCTTCCAGATCAGGATCACGCATCTGTGAGTCTTTAATACTCTCCAACACCGAAGGTCAGATATGTAAGCTTGCTAAAGTGGCATCCATCTCTTGCAAAACAACCTCTAACTCAAACCTCCTCATGTCCTCTAACAAGGGCTTCTGAGCGGTCAGCAATGCGGCAACTCCATAGCCAGACTTCCTACTCAAAGCATCAGCCACCACGTTAGCTTTTCCCGGGTGGTAATGGACACTCAAGTCATAGTCCTTAATCAGTTCTAACCAACGTCACTGTCTCATGTTCAACTCCTTCTGAGTGAAAATATATTTGAGACTCTTATTATCGGTGTATATCTCACAAGGTACACCGTATAGGAAATGTCGCCAGATTTTTAGAGCAAACACGATCGCTGCCAACTCAAGATCGTGCCTAGGGTAGTTCTCCTCAAAAGGCTTCTGCTGACGAGAAGCATATGCTATAACTCACCCGTCCTGCATCAGTACACACCCCAAGCCGGTCTTACACGCATCACTATAGACTGTATATCCACGTCTACTTTGAGGCAAAGCAAGGACTGGTGCGGATATCAATTTTTGTTTTAATTCTAGGAAGCTCTTCTCATAAGATTTTGTCCAAACAAATTTGGTGCCCTTCCTAGTCTATCTGGTCAATGGTGCTGCTATGACTGAGAAACCCTCAACAAATCTCCGATAATAGCTTGCTAACCCCAAGAAGCTCCGTATTTCCCGAACTCTGGTCGGTCTCTTCCAGTCAACAATTGTCTCTATTTTCTTGGGGTCTACAGAAACTCCGACTCCACTGATCACGTGCCCCAAGAAAGCGACTCTATCCAACCAGAACTTACACTTGGAGAACTTAGCATAAAGTTGGTGTTGTCTCAAAGTTTCTAGCACAATCCTCAAGTGTTCCTCATGTGCCTGGCGCCTACCTAAGTAAACCAATATATCATCGATAAAACCACCACAAATCGGTCCAAGTAGTGTCTAAACACCTAGTTCATCGTATCCATAAATACTACCGAGGCATTGGTAAGCCCAAACGGCATTACAATAAACTCATAGTGCCCATATCTAGTACAGAAGGCACTCTTCGGGATGTCAGCTTCCTTGATACGAATTTGATGGTACCCAGATCTCAAATCGATTTTAGAGAACACCTGAGCCCCCTGTAACTGATCCAACAAATCGTCAATCCTAGGTAACAGGTACTTGTTCTTCACTGTCACCTTGTTCAACTCTCTATAGTCTATGCACAGCCTCATAGATCCATCTTTCTTCTTGACGAACAGAACAGGTGCTCCCCAAGGTGACATGCTGGGTCTTATAAAACCCTTCACTAACAACTCCTCCAGTTGTGTCTTCAACTCCTTTAGCTCTGCAAGCGCCATCCTATAAGGTGCCTTAGATACAAGAGCAGTTCCCGGAACCAGATCAATTGAGAACTCCAGTTCACTTTCTGGGGGAAGTCCCTGTAAGCCCACTGGAAATACATCCGGATACTCCCTCACTACCAGGACATCTGAGACTATGGTCTCAACATCCTGTTTCGCCTCAGAGATAGAGGCCAAATAACGAATGCACCCTCCCCGGAGTAACCTCTGGGTCTGGAGAGCTGAGATCTTCTGTACTAGTGAGCAAGTCTGACTGCCATGAAAGGTAAACTCTTCATCTCCCGGCATCCTGAACACTACTCTCTTCTCCCGACAGTCCACCACTACGTATACTGAAGAGAGTCAGTCCATCCCAAGGATCACATTGTAGTTCTTTAGATTAATCACATGCAGATTAGCGGGTAACTCCCGTCCCTCAATCACAATTGGGCATGCCAGTATAATTCTACTCACCAACTTGGCAGCTCCCACCGGGGTGTCTACACTCAGCTCATAAGGTAACTCTACCACAGGCAAGGTGTGTCTTCGTGCAAATCGTGCAGATACGACAGAGTGTGTAGCACCCGGATCAAATAAAGTGCATGCATAAAAAGAACTAACTGAAATGATATCTGCGACAACATCTGCAGATGTCAGGGCCTCCTCAGTCGTCAGATGGTAAACTCGTCCATGTGTCATAGGCCTCTGTTGCTGCTGAGCCTGGGTAGGAGTGGAAGATTGCCCTACTGTCGCCTTTTCCTTCTTATCACTCCCTGTGGCCTCGGCGGTGGTCTAACTGACTGTCTAGATGCCCGTTGTGACCCTTGGGTTCCTCCGGCTACACTCTGTCCTGTCTGACGCTGAGGGCACTGGGCTTTCTTGTGATTAAGACTTAAGCAGACAAAACATCCTCCTGTAAGCCCCGGGCACTGAGACTTCTTGTGCGGCCCCTTGCACTCAAAGCATCTAATGGTCTGAGCCATGCTAGCTGATGACCCTTTTGAAGAGAAATAACGAATTCATATATGTCTACTGTAGACATGCGCAGCGGATATTCAAAACAAAACTCGATAAAACACATCCAAGATCCAAGCGAGAAAAACACCATGATCAGGTTAGGTAAAGAAAACATACCGTAGCCAAAGCTTGTATATCGACGTCCTTGATTATTTGACGATGCTCCAATGATCCTTGTCACGATTTCAGCAATGATCAACGGATCCTCGCCTCTATTGGTATCCACTCGGAAGAACTGAATCGCCTTGTTCCTCTCACGAACAAAACTGGAACTTTTGATTCTTCGGCTTTTGGTGCTAGCTCATAATCCCAGAACTGACTTTGATGTCCTTGTATTAGAACCAAACATGAAACCTCCTAAATGGTTATCCATCTATTGAAAACCATTCGTCTCAAATTGTCCTTTCTCTCTCTCTCTTTTTAAAACATGATATCATATACCAATATCTCAAATTTATATAAGAAGAGGAAGAGAAACAGTCCTCTCTCTTTCTCTTGAAGAAGAGGAAGAGAAACGGTCCTTTCTCTCTCACACAAAGAAGAGGAAGAGAAACGGTCTTTTATGTTGAGGTTTAGAAGTAGTTACGTTAATAACTCATACTGTTCTGACTTTCAAAACATGACTCAGTCAATGAAGTTCCATATCCAGTCAACCTTTGAGTGTGACCCAATAGGTTCTTACGATGTTGGCAATGACATAAAACTCCTTTTAATGTCATAAGCAATGAGCGGTGTCTAGCAACACATCATTGCTACCCAAACAGCAAGAATGTCGTGATAGATATAACCTGTTCCTGTGATTAATACCGAGTATCCAGTATCCCTTTGTCCTTGATATCTTTAATTGAATACAAGTCATGGATCAATCATACTTGTATAATTTAATCAATATATTTCTTGATCCCAAGTAGACTAATGAAAATAAATGACATCAATATCCAATACTGATTCACCTGGGTGTGGCCACACACTTCTTAGTCTCACTCATCAAGAGGCCTTGATATCACTCTTGTTATATAGGAGGGACAAATCCTATCTTTATCACCATGTTACGGGTGCCGTTTGGTTATATCAAAGTATGATACTTGCCATGTAAGAATCCATGGTGACTTCAAGTCTAAGGATCATATACTTCTTTAACCACTTATGAGAATAGCTTATGACATTCATATAACGATCCATGTAGCAATTCTCATGACGGGTCTATCCAGCATAAGTTCTCCAACTTATACTCACATGTTGACTTGACATCTCATGTCCATGACAACTCTTGTCATCAGTCACTACACATACTAGTCTCATGTGCATCATTGTTGTCCTCGATTCTATAATGATACTTGACTAGGGACAATTTAAGAATAGAAAACTATTCTAGGGACATTATTATCAATACTTATACTAAGCAGATATTAAGTAAAGCATAACAGTGGAAAAAGCCTTTATAAATAAACATGAAAATGCAAAAAAAACAATTATATGTTGATTGGTCTCTAGGGCATACACTAACAATCCTCCCACTTGCACTAGGACCAATCTCTAATGTATCTAATACCCATGGAACTAGTGTGGCGATCATGTCTCTGTTGCATCAGAGGCTTGGTCAGTGGATCGGCAATGTTATCATCTATTGGCACTTTGCATATCTTGACATCTTCTCTATCCACAATCTCTAGAATGAGATGGTAGCGCCGAAGTATGTGTTTGGATCGCTGATGCGATCTAGGTTCCTTAGCATGTGGTATGGCCACATTGTTATAACAAAAGATTTCAATAGGGTCGACTATGCTAGGAACCACTCCCAGTTCAGACACAAACTTTTTGATCCAAACAGCTTCCTTTGCAGCCCCACAGGCTGCAATATACTCAGCCTCTATAGTAGAATCGGCTATTGTCTCTTGTTTGGAACTCTTCCAACATATAGCACCACCGTTTAGGCAAAAAACATAGCCTGACTGCGATCTATAGTCATCATGGTCGGTTTGGAAGCTGGCATCTATGTAACCCTTTACAGAGATCTCTTCCTCACCACCATAGATCAAGAACATATCCTTAGTTCTTCTCAAGTACTTGAGAATGTTCTTGACTGCAATCCAGTGACGCTCACTTGGATTAGACTGGTATCTTCTAGTCATACTTAAAGCATAGGAAATATCTGGACGAGTACATAGCATAGCATACATAATGGATCCAATGGCAGAGGCATATGAAATCTTATTTATGCGCTCTCTCTCTTCTGGAGTAGAAGGGCTCATACCCTTCGAAAGAGTAATCCCATGAGACATGGGCGAGTAACCTTTCTTTGATTCCTGCATGCTGAACCGATTCAACACTTTATCTATGTATGTACTCTGACTCAAGCCAAGCAGTTTTCTAGATCTATCTCTATAGATCTTTACTCCTAACACATAGGATGCTTCGCCTAAATCCTTCATTGAGAAACACTTTCCCAACCAAGCTTTAACGGACTATAGAATAGGAATCTCATTCCCAATGAGTAGTATGTCATCTACATACAATACCAGGAAGACAACTGTGCTCCCACTAACCTTTTTGTATACATAGGGCTCGTCTTCGTTTTTAATGAAACCAAACTCTTTGATTGCATTATCAAAACGTATGTTCCAACTTCAAGAAGCTTGCTTTAGGCCATAAATGGACCTCTGTAGCTTGCACACTTTTCCAGCTTCCTCTGGAATGACAAAACCATCAGGCTGTGTCATGTAGACATCCTTATCTAGGTTTCCATTAAGGAAAGCTGTTTTGACATCCATCTGCCAGATCTCATAATCATGATATGCAGCTATAACCAGGAGAATCCTGATGGATTTGATCATCACAATTGGAGAAAAGGTTTTATCATAGTCTATACCATGAATTTGCTTGAAACCCTTTGCAACCAACCGCCCTTTATAGGTATGAACATTTCCATCCATGTCAGTCATTTTCTTGAAGACCCACTTGTACCCAATAGGTCTAACACCTTCGGGTGGATCAACCAAGGTCCATACTTGGTTAGTGTACATGGATTCCATTTCCGATCTCATGGCCTCAAGCCATTTCTTAGAGTCTGGACTCGCCATCGCTTCTTCATAAGAAGTAGGCTCATCCTGATCAAATAGTTAAACATCACCATGTTGTGTCACGAGAAATCCATATCTCTCGGGTACACGAGGTGTTCTCAAGGATCTATGTGGTTCATGTGTATCTTGAGCCGGTTCATGTTCCACAACAACTTGTGGTACCGGTTCAGGTTCCATCATAGAATCTGTGCTTATTTAAGGTTCCAGAACTTCCTGAAGTTCAACCTTGCTCAAACTAGTCTTTCTAGAAACAAACTCTTTCTCAAGAAAGACACCTGTCCGAGCCACAAATACTTTTTTTTTGGTGGGAACATAAAAGCAATACCCTTTAGTGAGCTTAGGGTATCCCACAAATATGCACTTATCAGATTTGGGTTCAAGCTTAGTTGACGTCTGACATTTGACATAAGCCTCACATCCCCAGACTCTGATGAAAGACATACTAGAACGCCTCCCAGTCCATATCTCATATGGTGTCTTTGTAACCGATTTAGATGGAGCACGATTAAGTGTGAAAGCAGCAGTTTCCAAGGCATGTCCCCAAAATGAAATAGGCAGATCTGCATGACTCATCATGGACCAAACCATGTCCAACAAAGTCCTATTTCTTCTTTCGGATACACCATCCATTGAGGTTTTCCTGGAGGAGTAAGCTGTGAAACTATCCCACACTCTTTTAGAAAGTCAAGAAACTCATGGCATAAGTATTCTCCACCTCGATCTGATCGAAGCATCTTAATACTTTTGCCAAGCTGGTTTTCTACCTCATACTTATATTCCTTGAACTTTTCAAGAGCCTCGGATTTGTGTCTAATCAGATAGACAAATCCATACATACTGAAATCATCAGTGAAGGTAATGAAGTAGTAAAACCCACCTCTAGCTTGTGTGTTCATGGGACCGCATACATCAGTATGTATAAGGCCTAATAGAACACTAGCCCTTTCTGCTTTACCTGTAAAGGGGGCTTTAGTCATCTTTCCCAATAAACAAGGTTCGCATGTATCATATGATTCTAAATCGAATGATTCTAACAGCCCATCTTTATGGAGTTGTGAGATACGATTCTCATTTATATAGCCCAAACGACAATGCCAAAGGTATGTAGGATTTAAATCATTAGGTTTAATCCTTTTAGCATTAATGTTATAAATGGGTATGTCCATATCTAGAATATAAAGACCATTAATTAACCGTGTATATCCATAGAAAATGTCATGCATATAAAAAGAGCAACATTTGTCCATTATTTTGAGTGCAAAACCCATCCTGTCTAGACAAGAAACTGAGATGATATTTCTAGTAAAAAAAGGTACACAGTCGTAGTCTTTTAATTCTAATACAAATCCATTAGGCAAGTTCAAAACTCGTGTTCCTACAGCTATTGCAGCAACTCTTGCTCCATTTACAACTCGTAGGTCCACTTCGCCTTTAGCCAGATATCTACTTTCTTTCAGCTCCTGCACATTAACACAGATGTGTGAGCCACATCCAGTATCTAATACTGAAGATATAGAAGCAGATAAATTAACTTCGATAACAAAAATACCTGAAGCATCAATCTCACTTTGCTTCCTTTTCTTGACCTCTTCTAGGTAGAGTTTGCAGTTGCGCTTCCAATGGCCAACCCTATTGCAATGGAAGCACTGTCTTTCCTTAGCCACACCACCCTTAGGCTTCAGTGAGGTAGCCGGCCTTGCCTTCCCTTTGATGGAGTTGTCCTTGCCTTTTGCCTTCTTGCCTTTGCCCTTAGAACTTTTTTTTTGCACCATCAATATGCTGCTGGGCTTGGACTTCTTCATGTTTGCTTCAGCAGTTCTCAACATGCTAAGCAACTCTGGCAGAGGTTTGTTAATCTCATTCATATTATAGTTTATGACAAACTGTGCATAGCTCTTTGGCAACGATTGCAGGACTATGTCTGTAGCCAACTCTTGGCTTAAAGGAAAACCCAGTTTTGAAAGGCTCTCAATATAGTCAATCATCTTGAGCACATGAGTTCTCACTGGAGTTCTTTCTGTCATTTTACACTGAAACAAGGCTTTAGTTACATCATACCTTTCTTGCCTAGCCTGCCCTTGATATAACTATTTCAGGTGTTCGATCATATCGAAAGCACCAAGTTCCTCATGTTGCTTCTGAAGCTCAGAGGTCATAGTGGCAAGCATAAGACAAGAAACATCAAGAGCATCATCCTGGTGCTTCTTATAAGCATCCTTGTCAGCTCTAGGGGCATTTGCAACTGGTGGTTCAGGAAGGGCTGCCTCTAGGACATAAAGTTTCCTTTCTTGCTTCGGGTTAATCCTGAGATTTCGGTACCAGTCTAGGAAATTAATCCCATTGAGTTTGTCCTTCTCAAGGATAGATCGCAGTGACAGGGCACTACCAGAATTCGAAGCCATAGACGATCTACAACATTAAAGATATGCAAAATAAATAGCATGCTCATAATAGAAAAACATTCAATAAGGACTTCTATCAAATGTAACTCCCACTATTTTAACAAAATTAATGACCCTCAGTATCAATTTTGAAGAACTCTATTTTGGAGTTCTCTAGTGGGCCAAGATCCATATTTCACCTAATCCTGAGTCAGCTTTGGCTGATCGCCCAAGACATGGTTATTTAGGTAGGTAACACTTTACCAATTGTATCACATGCAACTCTTGGTTAGTTAGGAATATTCAACTTATGAATAAACCAACTCTTTAGCCTCTAGTTGCTTGATCCGATGAAGAACAACTAGTTAAGTCAAACCCAATGGATTAACCGGTGAACATCACAATTGTCCTTCACGCCTCACAGGGATAGAACCATGCACTTCGTTTTGGCGAACCTACATTGGTTCGATCTAGGCCTTGACGAGGGTAATGCATTAGAAGGCTAGACTTAGTATTTAAGTGAGCAATTTGAAAACATAAATTTCAACATGTACAAGATATCATATATTATGTAAACTAACTTAAAACATGATGTCAAACATTACATGTTCCTATATACATACAAAATTCTGCACATACAAAAATTCTGCATAAACAATTCTGCACATCAAATTCTATCTTATAGAACTCTTACACATTGAATTCCATCATATGAAATTTCTGCATATAAGATTGCACATATCTCATATATACAAAATAAAATCTACTAAGCCAAAAAACAAACAAATTATCACATATTTTGCAAAGTATATACTCGGCCTTTAAAACCCAGTCGGGGTTCTCGCAAGCGGCTCTGATACCACTGAAGGGAAATAACGAGTTCATATATGTCTACTGTAGCAAGCGTAGTGGATATTCAAAACAAAACTCGATAAAACCCATCCAAGATCCAAGCCAGAAAAACACCACGATCAGGTTACGTAAAAAAAACATACCGTAGCCAAAGCTTGTATATCGACGTCCTTGATTATTTGACAATGCTCCAACGATCCTTGTCACGATTATAGCGATAATCAACGGATCCTCGCCTCTATCGGTATCCACTCGGAAGAACTGAATCGCCTTGTTCGTCTCATGAACCAAACTTGAACTTTTGATTCTTCGACTTTTGGTGCTAGCTCATAATCGAAGAACTGACTTTGACGGCCTTGTATTAGAACCAACTATCCAACTATCGAAAACCATTCTTCTCAAATTATCTTTTCTCTCTCTCTCTCTCTTTTTAAAACATGATATCACATACCAATATCTCAAATTTATATAAGAAGAGGAAGAGAAACAGTCTTCTCTCTTTCTCTTGAAGAAGAGGAAGAGAAACGGTCCTTTCTCACTCACACAAAGAAGAGGAAGAGAAACGGTCTTTTATGTTGAGGTTTAGAAGTAGTTATGTTAATAACTCATGATAAACAATCCTTCCATGGTTGTAAAACTATTGGAAACCACCCTCTTAAATAGAAGAAACCGTCCTCTCTCTCTCTAGAAGAAGAAAAAGAGTCGGTCCTTTATGTTGACGTTTAGAAGTAGTTACATAAGCCTACTTAATTGCTTAACTATATATCTTTATATATAGCCTATGTATATGTGGTTGGGCCCAACTTCTTTTATTCTTTGTGTCCAACACAATTAGAACATAGAATTAATTAGGATTCCATCAAATGAAGGCCCAGCCCATATATCCACATACATATATGTGTTCTTATTTTTGTGAACCATTTCCAAAGTAGAGTTAGTGTTTAGACAATATATAGGACCCTCTTGTATACTTGTACTGTTCTGACTTTCAAAACATGACTCAGTCAATGAAGTTCCATATCCAGTCAACCTTTGAGTGTGACCCAATAGGTTCTTACGATGTTGGCAATGACATAAAACTCCTTTTAATGTCATAAGCAATGAGCGGTGTCTAGCAACATATCATTGCTACACAAACCGCAAGAATGTCGTGATAGACATAACTTGTTCTTGTAATTAATACCGAGTATCCAGTATCACTTTGTCCTTGATATCTTTAATTGAATACAAGTCATGGATCAGTCATATTTGTATAATTCAATCAATATGTTTCTTGATCCCAAGTAGACTAATGAAAACAAATGACATCAATATCCCATACTGATTCACCTGGGTGTGGCCACACACTTCTCAGTCTCACTCATCAAGAGGCCCTGATATCACTCCTGTTATATAGGAGGGACAAATCCTATCCTGATCACTCATATTCTACTACATGGTTCATAACATACCCAATGACAACCTTTATAGTTCACCATGTTACGGGTGACGTTTGGTTATATCAAAGTATGATACTTGCCATGTAAGAATCCATGGTGACCTCAAGTCTAAGGATCATATACTTCTTTAACCACTTATGAGAATCGCTTATGACATTCATATAACGATCCATGTAGCAATTCTCATGACGGGTCTATCCAGCATAAGTTCTCCAACTTATACTCACGTGTTGACTTGACATCTCATGTCCATGACAACTCTTGTCATCAGTCACTACACATACTAGTCTCATGTGCATCATTGTTGTCCTCGATTCCATAATGATACTTGACTAGGGATAATTTAAGAATAGAAAACTATTCTAGGGACATTATTATCAATACTTATACTACGCAGATATCAAGTAAAGCATAACAATGGAAAAAGGCTTTATAAATAAACATGAAAATGCAAAAAAAAAAACAATTAATCATGATTAGTCTCTAAGGCATACACTAACACCTTTGCCTCCAGACGAGGCCGTAGACCCTGTTGCCTTGCCATATGGTCGGTATTTGTTATTTGACCGACCCCGTCCTGAACTCTTACTAGCGGATTGCCCCTAACCGTTTGCCCCCTTGTCCTTCTTCTCCTTCTGAGATGACCCCTGGGCGTCCCCCTGGCAAGAGGCCTCTTTGTATTTGGCCCGAGCCACCGCCTTTGTATAGGTCTTGCACATGTGACTAGTCACAATCTTCTTCAGTGATGGCCGCATTCCGGCCTTAAACTTCATTAGTCTGCTTTCCTCGGTCAGAACCATGTCTGGCAGGAAACGGGCCAGCCTGTCAAATTTGGTCTCATACTGCTCCACCATAGAGCTGCCCTGAACAAGCTGGGAGAGCTGCTGTCCTAACTGCACCAAATGACCCTTGGAGAAGTACTTGGCGAAGAATGCAGTCCTAAACTCTTCCCAAGTGTTGAAGGGCTCACCCTTCCTCAATGGAATCTCCAAAATACCAGTCCTTGGCCCGTCCCTGGAGCATAAAGACAGCTGTCTTAATCTTCTCCGCCTCACTAGCCTGATAGACCTCAAAGGTCTTCTCCATTTCCCTTATCCATAACTCAGCCGTGTGTGGGTCAGCGCCTCCCTCGAAAGGTCGGGGAGAGGGCCTCTTGAAAATATCTGTGTCCATGGGGTTCACCTCCAAACATCCTTGCTACCTGCATTTAGAACAAGATATTAATCTAATGCACTACTAACTCTACTACCCCTAAACCCACACTCAGTCTATACAATTGACTAAGGGAAACTAGAGTGTTTGTCATCTGCTCTAATCTACACCAAAGCTCTGATACCACTTTAATTTGTCACGCCCCGTCCCGGATTCCAGGCACCGACCACATGCACAAACCGGCTGTACGCGAGTAGAGCCAAGCTCATCTCGAATACAAGGCCTAAGTATAAATCAACAGATAACAAATAATACTAAAATCATACTCAAGTTCAAAAGAACATAAAGTCATAAGGGTCCATAGGCCCTATACAAAATCAGGTCCCTGCACGGGCCCTATAAAATGTCTCTCAAATAAAAGATAACTCGGAGGAGACTCCCAGACCTCGCTGGCTCCTAAACAGTCTCCTCTTCACCTGCCCCTAAACCTCGGGATCTGTAACAAGAAGAAAGAACAAGTGTGTGAGCTTTTGAATGGAAAGCCTAGTAGGTACCCCTGCAGGGTCACAAAGACATAACAAAGCAGCATGTTAAATAAAAGGGGCCGCATCCCCCAAGAAAACACAACTCTAGGAGTCTACCACAAGAAAAGACAACAGTTCGACCCCTAATTACAGAAG
Organism: Dioscorea zingiberensis; assembly: GCA_026586065.1. Lineage (NCBI taxonomy): Eukaryota > Viridiplantae > Streptophyta > Magnoliopsida > Dioscoreales > Dioscoreaceae > Dioscorea > Dioscorea zingiberensis. The sequence goes on along the minus strand of CM048826.1, from coordinate 16,041,451 downwards.
GCCTCAAGCTCTGCGTTGAGTTTCAAGATAACTCAAGGATCACTCCCGGTCAGCGTAACCAGCTATGCGCTGTAAACACGACCCTCTAGTCGTTCGACCCTCCGGTTGTAAGTCAGTAGAACCACATCTCGTACGTGTCGACACGACCAGAGTTTCATTCCCACTGACGAGTAGGACTGCCAGAGCATCGCCCCTCTGGTGCGGCAAGCAGAAATGTCAGGGTGTCCAATCCCTGATCATTTCGCTATTGGAGCCCCCACGCTCCACTGAGTCCGGGCAGTAGACCCACAACAAAAGCAGGGATACCAACATCCCGAAACAAACATACATGCTCAACAGGAATTTAAAACAAGTATGGATAGCATGTATGACATCATTAAAGTATCTATCAACAAGATATAAGCAAAGAAAAAAAAAACTCCGAAGAGTGAACTCAAGGCAAGTGTACTTACCTTTAACAAAATCTGGAAACCTCCCTAGTCTCCTCCTGTAATATCTCTAAGACCCCCCGAGAGTATCTGATAGTAGAGTTTCCTATTAGTGTCAAAATTCTAACAAAACCCTACATTACTAGATGCAAATGCATAACTCTCGCTTTCGGTGGGCCTAAGCCCAACTATACGAGTCTCAAAGTCCATCTACTTGGTTACCGAACCATTTCCCTCATTTATAATTCTTTAGTTGACTTTCAAACCACATTTGGTCAACTCTAGTCAAACTTTGGTCAACTAGTCATCTTTACTTGTATTTGTCGTGGTACGAACCCTAATTGGTTATTTCAAGCTAAATTGGGCCCATCTACTAAGCCCAAAAAGTAGCCTCGCTTTACATTGCTTAGTTCTACTTGGTTTGGAAAGAGCAATCTCTATTACGTGGCTAGCCACTTCTCCTTGGGTTAAGGCCCAACCATACCATCTAGGTGCTCTAGGGTTCAACTCCCATCACCCACAACCCTTTCTTTTATTATTTGTATATTTTTCCTTTATACCTTGGCTGAGCCCACTTATTTCCCTAGCCCGATTTAGTTGGGTCTCACTATGAACCCCTCCAACTAACTATTCTTTATTTGATTTTATTAAATCAATTATCTGGCAATTTAGTTCCAAAACCTTGGTAGTATTAATTTAATTAATATATCGACTTGCTTGAGCCCAACCACCAGTAATTAAACGCATTACATGATTTAATCACCAACCTTGGCTAGACCTAACCATTAATTTCTCAAATTTATCAACTTGACTAAGGTCGATAGATTAGACCCGACCCAACGATCTAGTCTAGCAAGTTTAATTTGGTGAACCTCAATTTAACTGATTTGATCAAGCTAGGCCCTCTAACTCGATCTAGTCCATGGACCCAATCTTATTGATTAACCATCTAGGTTCAACCCAAATAACTTTAATCAATCCAATTAAACAATTAAAAGGATTAGTTTACCTATACTTTTCATTGATTAATCAAGCTATGCATTTTTGTCACACTTAAATCAACTAAATTAAATCCATTCTGATTAAATAATTTACTTAGTTATTTATCCCTTTTATATTATTTTTTTTTTCTACTCCTTCTTCACTCCCCACTCGTACTGTCTCCGCCTAAGCCTCGCCGGAGTTCGGGGAAGCTCCAGGTGAGCACCCAAACCATCAAGAGGACATGCATCAGAGTCCGCGACCCTCTCCAAGCATCGTCTGCAGTCAACCGAGCTCTGTTTCCCTCTCATCAACCCCGTTGAAGCCTCAATGTCTCGGCCAAGGGACACACCATCTCCGGTGAGCTCGAAATGATATACCCATGCATGAAAGCCACATGAAACGCTGCAGAGAGTAAATAAGCTTACCTGAAGCCGTTGGACGCCAAACAAAACCCCTAAAGAGCTTTCCGACGCTAGAGAGGGCGGCTCTGTCTTTCCCGGTGAACTCGTCGGGTGGCAACTTCCTTCTCTTCACCACCTCCTTCTATTCCGCTTGTAGATGGTCACGATGGAGCCGTACTCAACAGAGATCGTGAACCCGGCGATCTCGATCGGAATACTCTTTCTTCACTCCGATCACTCTCACCGGATCTTCTTACGATGGTGCTCGACCCTCCACGCTCAGTGCTCTAACTCGAGCTATTCCAACCCTTTTTATAGGATCAGTGAGGCGAGACGCCGCTGCCCCGCATACATGCTTCCGTTAGTGCCGTCCGACCTTCGCGCAGGTAACGGGCGACGGAGGTGGCGGGACTAGCGCTGTCGTTTAGTGGCTGAGGGAGGTGATGATCTCGCCTCGGGATCAGACTTCGCAGATGGGTGGTGGAGATCAGTTGGATCGAATCCAACAGCGTAGATAGGTTTAATTGCCTCGTATCACGCTCATTGTTTGGTCAGACGGTCACGATCACATCGTGATCAACGACCAGATCATCCCTTCCTGTCTCAAACTTAAGAAGATCTTGAGATGAACGGCCCTCGATCTCCCTCACCGTGAGGTCACTTTTATTACCTCATCTCTCAGTACTTCGGATCCGGCACACGATCTGATGGATCAAATCTCGTCTTCCCACGTGGCCTCACGGATGCCGTTATAACGCCTCGCGATCAGCCTCTATCTCAGATCATCTAATCCTGGTCGTTGAACCATTTGTATAAAGGTTTGATCTAGAATATTTTCCAGAAGTCCCTGAAATTTTCTTGGTCACATTTTAGTCCACCACAGAGAGAGAATACAATTACAATACAGTCCTTAATACCTTTGAAAATTACCAAAAAGTCCTTCAGACTCCCAACTAACCCTAATTCGGGTTTTAAACCTTTTAAGCCTTATTTTCCCCTACCTAATCCAATCTTTAAATACGTGGGGAATTTTTTTAATTAAATAATCTAATTTAAGAACATTTAAACACATTCTTATTTAAAAAATCCTTGGATTTGACAATCCTCCCCCCTTACAATAATTTCGTCCTCGAAATTGCAACACCATTACAGGGAAGTAAATAAATCTGGGTAACGCTTCCTCATATCCTCTTCCCTCTCCCAGGTAGCTTCCCGCTCAGAGTGAAGGGAATGGTTCTATTCCTTAATTGCTTGTCCTCTTGGCCAAAAATAGCCACTGGGTGCTCCTCATAGGACATATCCTCCTGTACTTCCACAGAAACCTGGGGAATCACTCGTGTTGGGTCACGAATACACTTCTTCAACATGGAGATGTGGAATACATTATGAACCTGAGCAAGGTCCTGAGTTAAGGCCAACCTGTAAGCCACAACTCCTAAGCGTTCCAAAATCTCGAAGGGTCCAATATAACGTGGAGCAAGCTTCCCACGTCTTACAAACCTCACGACCCCTTTCATAGGAAACACCTTCAGGAACACAAGATCCCCCACCTGAAACTCCTGGTTAGACCTCTTACGATCTGCAGAGTTCTTTTATCTACCCTGAGCAGCCTTAAGCCTCTTTTTGATCATTCTAACAAGATCCTCAGTCTGTTTAATAAAATCTGGCTGCTTAAGTGTCGCCTCAGCCACCAGCTTCCTCTTACCCACATCTCCCCAGCATATAGGTGTTCGACACTTCCTCCCATAGAGTGCCTCATACGGAGCCATCTGGATACTTGCCTGATAGTTGTTGTTGTAGACAAATTCCACCAAGCTCAGATGCTCATCCCAAGACCCCGTAAAGTCCAACGCGCATGCTCTCAGCATGTTCTCCAACACCTAGATGGTCCTTTCAGACTGACCATCAGTCTGTGGGTGGAAAGCTGTGCTGAATGCCAAACCTTTGCCCAGAGCTGTTTGCAGATTCTCCCAAAACCTAGAAACAAACCGGGTGCCTCGATCAGAGGTGATCGACACAGGTACTCCATGTAGTCTGACTATCTGATCAATATACAGCTGGGCCAACTTCTCTAAGGATGCTCCCATCCTCATAGGTATAAAATGGGCTGACTTTGTCAATCGGTCCACTATGACCCAAATTGACTCGTTGCCTCTCTGAGTACGGGGCAACCCTGTTACAAAATCCATGTTAATATGCTCCCATTTCCACTCAGGAATGGGTAAGGGTTGTAACATCCCTGCTGGCTTCTGGTGCTCTGCCTTTACCAACTGGCAGGTAATGCATTGTGCCACGAACTCTGCGACTTCTCGTTTCATACCTTTCCACCAGAAATAATCCTTTAACCCTCTGTACATCTTAGTACCTCCAGGGTGGATAGCATAGCTTGAGTAATGAGCTTCCTCAAGGATCTCCTTCCTCAGCTCAGGGACGTTGGGCACACAATCATCAAATCTAAAGTACAATCCTCATGCACTCTGAACCTTGTCGGCTCTCCCTGGCCAATGTGCCCTCTAATCTCTTCCAGATCAAGGTCACACCTCTGTGAGTCTTTAATCCTCTCCAACACTGAAGGTCGGATATGTAAGCTGGCCAAAGTGGCATCCACCTCTCGCAAACAACCTCTAACTCAAACCTCCTCATGTCCTCTAACAAAGGCTTCTGAGCAGTCAGCAATGCGGCAACTCCCTAGCCAGACTTCATTGTCAAAGCGCTAGCCACCACGTTAGCTTTTCCCGGGTGGTAATGGACACTCAAGTCATAGTCCTTAATCAGTTCTAACCAACGTCGTTGTCTCATGTTCAACTCCTTCTGAGTGAAAATATATTTGAGAATCTTATGATCTGTGTATATCTCACAAGGTACACCGTAGAGGAAATGTCGCCAGATTTTTAGAGAAAACACTATCGCTTCCAACTCAAGATCGTGTGTAGGGTAGTTCTCCTCAAAAGGCTTCAGTTGACGAGAAGCATAAGCGATAACTCGCCCGTCCTGCATCAGTACACACCCCAAGCCGGTCTTGGACGCATCACTATAGACTGTATATCCACGTCCACTTTGAGGCAAAGCCAGGACTGGTAAGGATATCAATCTTTGTTTCAATTCGAGGAAGCGCTTCTCACAAGATTCTGTCCAAGCAAATTTGGTGCCCTTCCTGGTCAATCTGGTCAATGGTGCTGCTACGACCGAGAAACCCTCAATAAATCTCCGATAATAGCCTGCTAACCCCAAGAAGCTCCGTATCTCACGAACTGTGGTCGGTCTCTTCCAGTCAACACTGCCTCTATTTCTTGGGGTCTACAAAAACTCTGGCTCCACTGATCACGTGCCCCAAGAAAGCGACTCTATCCAACCAGAACTCATACTTGGAGAAGTTGGAAAATAGTTGGTGCTGCCTCAAAGTTTCTAGCACAATCCTCAAGTGTTCCTCATGTGCCTGGTGGCTACCTGAATAAACCAATATATCGTCGATGAAAACCACCATAAATCGGTCCAAGTAATGTCAGAAGACCCGGTTCATCATATACATAAATACTGCCGAGGCATTGGTAAGCCCAAACGGCATTACCAAAAACTCATAGTGCGTATATCTAGTACGGAAGGCACTCTTCGGGATGTCAGCTTCCTTGATACGAACTTGATGGTACCCTGATCTCAAATCGGTCTTAGAGAACACTTGAGCCCCCTGTAACTGATCCAACAGATCGTCAATCCTAGGTAACGGGTACTTGTTCTTCATTGTCACCTTGTTCAACTCTCTATAGTCTATGCACAGCCTCATAGATCAATCTTTCTTCTTGACGAACAGAAAAGGTGCTCCCCAAGGTGACATGCTAGGTCTTATAAAGCCTTAACTAACAACTCCTCCAGTTGTGTCTTCAACTCCTTTAGCTCTACAGGCGCCATCCTATAAGGTGCCTTAGATAAAGGAGCAGTTCCCGGAACCAGATGAATCGAGAACTCCAGTTCTCTTTCTAGGGGCAGTCCTGGTAAGTCCTCTGGAAATACATCCGGATACTCCCTCACTACCGGGACATCTGAGACTACGGTCTCACCATCCTGCTTCGCCTCAGAGATAGAAGCCAAATAACCAATGCACCCTCTCCGGAGTAACCTTTGAGCCTGGAGAGATGAGATCTCCTGTACTAGTTAGCAAGTCTGACTGCCATGAAAGGTAAACTCTTCATCTCCCGGCATCCTGAACACTACTCTCTTCTCACGACAGTCCACCACTACGTATACTGAAGAGAGCCAGTCCATCTTGAGGATCACATCGTAGTCCTTCAGATCCATCACATGCAGATCAGCAGGAAACTCCCGTCTCTCAATCACAATTGGGCATGCCGGTATAATACTACTCACCAACTTGGCAGCTCCCACCAGGGTATCTACACTCAGCTCATAAGGTAACTCTACCACAGGCAAGGTGTGTAGCACCAAGATCAAATAAAGTACAGGCATAAAAAGAACTAACTGAAATTGTATCTGCAACAACATCTGCAGGTGTCTGGGCCTCCTCAGTCGTCAGATGGTAAACTCGTCCATGTGTCATAGGCCTCTGTTGCTGCTGAGCCTGGGTAGGAATGGAAGATTGCCCTACTGTCGCCTTTTCCTTCTTATCACCCCCCTGTGGCCTCGGCGGTGGTCCAACCGACTGTCTATATGCCTGTTGTGACCCTTGGGTTCCTCCAGCTATACTCTGTCCTGTCTAACACTGAGGGCACTGGGCTTTCTTGTGATCAAGACTCAAGCAGACAAAACATCCTCTTGTAAGCCTCGGGCACTGAGACTTCTTGTGCGGCCCCTTGCACTCAAAGGATCTAATGGTCTGAGCCACGCTAGCTAATGACCCTTTGCCTCCAGACGAGGCCGTTGACAATGTTGGCTTGTCATATGGTCGGTATTTGTTATCTGACCGACGCAGTCCTGAACTCTTACCAACGGATTGCCCCTGACCGTTTGCCCCCTTGTCCTTCTTCTCCTTCTGAAATGACCCCTGGGCGTCCCCCTGGCAAGAGGCCTCTTTGTATTTGGCCCGAGCCACTACCTCTGTATAGGTCTCGTACATGTGACTAGTCACAATCTTCTTCAGTGATGGCCGCAGTCCGCCCTCAAACTTCATTACTCAGCTTTCCTCGGCCGTAAACATGTCCGACAGAAAACGGGCCAGCCTGTCAAATTCGGTCTCATACTGCTCCACCATAGAGCTGCCCTGAACAAGCCGGGAGAACTGCTGTCCTAACTGCACCAAATGACCCTTGGATAAGTACTTGGCGAAGAACGCAGTCCTAAACTCTTCCCAAGTCTGGAAGGGCTCACCCTTTCTCAGTCTAATCTCTCCAAAATACATGTCCTCGGCCGGTCCCTGGAGCATAAAGACAGCTGTCTTGATCTTCTCGGCCTCACTAGCCTGATAGACCTCAAAGGTCTTCTCCATTTCCTTTATCTATAACTTCGTCCAGTGTGGGTCAGTGGCTCCCTCGAAAGGATGGGGAGAGGGCCTCTTGAAAATATCTGGGTCCATGGGGTTCACTTCCAGACATCCTTGTTACATGCATTTAGAACAAGATATTAATCTAACGCACTACTAACTCTACTACCCCTAAACGCACACTCAGTCTATACAACTGACTAAGGGCAACTGGAGTGTTTGTCATCTGCTCTAATCTACACCAAAGCTCTGATACCACTTTAATCTGTCATGCCCGTCGCGGAATCCAGGCCCCGAGCACGGGTACAGACCGATCGTACCCGAGTAGAGCGAAGCTCAGCTCGAATACAAGGCCAAAGTGTAAATCAGCAGATAACAAATAATAGTAAAATTATACTTAAGTTCAAAAGAACATAGTCATAATGGTCCATAGGCCCTATACAAAATCAGGAACCTACACAGGCCCTATAAAATGTCTCTCAAATAAGAGATAACTCGAAGGAGACTCTCAGACCTCGCTGGCTCCTAAACAGTCTCCTCTGCACCTACCCCTAAACCTCGGGATCTGTAACAGGAAGAAAGAATAAGTATGTGAGCTTTCGAATGGAAAGCTCAGTAAGTACCCCTGCGAGGTCACAAAGACATAACAAAGCAGCATGTCAAATAAAAGGGGCCACATCCCCCACGAAAACACATCTCTAGAAGTCTACCACAAGAAAAGACAACGGTACGACCCCGAATAACAAAAGCCCTCAAGTTCTGCGTTGAGTTTCAAGATAACTCAAGGATCACTCCCGGTCAGCGTAACCAGCTATGCGCTGTAAACACGACCCGTTGGTCGTTCGACCCTCCAGTCGTAAGTCGGTAGTACCACCTCTCGTATATGTCGACACGGCCAGCGTTTCATTCCCACTGACGGGTAGGACTGCCAGAGCATCGCCCCTCTGGCACGGCAAGCAAAAATGCCAGGGTGTCCCATCCCTGATCATTTCCCTATTGGAGCCCCCACGCTCCACTGAGTCCGGGCAGTAGACCCACAACAAAAGCAGGGATACCAACATCCCGAAACAAACATACATGCTCAACAGGAATTTAAAACAAGTATGGATAGTATGTATGACATCATTAAAGTATCTATCAACAAGATATAAGCAAAGCCAAAAAAAAACTCCGAAGAGTGAACTCAAGGCAAGTGTACTTACCTTTAACAAAATCTGGAAACCTCCCTAGTCTCCTCCTGTAATATCTCTAAGACTCCCCGAGAGTATCTGATAGTAGAGTTTCCTATTAGTGTCAAAATTCTAATAAAACCCTGCATTACTAGATGCAAATGCATAACTCTCGCTTTCGATGGGCCTAAGCCCAACTATACGAGTCTCAAAGTCCATCTACTTGGTTACTGAACCATTTCCCTCATTTCTAATTCCTTAGTTGACTTTCAACCCACATTTGGTCAACTCTAGTCAAACTTTGGTCAACTGGTCATCTTTACTTGTATTTGTCGTGGTACGAACCCTAATTGGTTATTTCAAGCTAAATTGGGCCCATCTACTAAGCCCAAAAAGTAGCCTCGCTTTACATTGCTTAGTTCTACTTAGTTTAGAAAGAGCAATCTCTATTACGTGGCTAGCCCCGTCCCCTTGGGTTAAGGCCCAACCATACTATCTAGGTGGTCTAGGGTTCAACTCCCACCACTCACAACCCTTTCTTTTATTATTTGTATATTTTTTCTTTATACCTTGGCTGAGCCCACATATTTCCCTAGCCTGATTTAGTTGGGTGTCACTATGAACCGCTCCAACTAACTTTTCTTTATTTGATTTTATTAAATCAATTATCTCGCAATTTTGTTCCAAAACCTTAATAGTATTAATTTAATTAATTTATCGACTTGCTTGAGCCCAACCACCCGTAACTATCCCATTACATGATTTATTCACCATCCTTGGCTAGACCTAACCATTAATTTCTCAAATTTATCAACTTGGCTAAGGTCGATAGATTAGACCCAACCCAACGATCTAGTCTAACAAGTTTAATGGTGTGAACCTCAATTTAACTAATTTGATCAAGCCAGGCCCTCTAACTCGATCTAGTCCATGGAGACAATCTTATTGATTAACGATCTAGGTTCAACCCAAATAACTTTAATCAATCCAATTAAACAATTAAAAGGATTAGTTTACCTATACTTTTCATTGATTAATCAAGCTATGCATTTTTGTCACACTTAAATCAACTAAATTAAATCCATTCTGATTAAATAATTTACTTAGTTATTTATCCCTTTTATATTATTTTTTATTATTTATTTTTTTTTCTACTCCTTCACTCCCCACTCTTACTGTCTCCGCCTGAGCCTCGCCGGAGTTCGGGGAAGCTCCCGGTGAGCACCCAAACCATCAAGAGGACTTGCACCGGAGTCTGCGACCCTCTCCAAGCATCGTATGCGATCAACCGAGCTCTATTTCCCTCGCGTCAACCCCGTTGAAGCCTTAATGTCTCGGCTGAGCGACACACCATCTTCGGCGAGCTCGAAACGACATACCCATGCATGAAAGCCATATGAAACCCTACAGAGAGTAAAGAAGCTTACCAGAAACCGGTGGATGCCAAACAAAACCCCTAAAGAGCTTTCCGACGCCTGAGAGGGGCGGCTCTGTCTTTCCCGAAGAACTCGTCTGGTGGCAACTTCCTTCACTTCACCACCGCCTTATCCTCCGCTAGTACATTGTCACGACGGACCCGTACTCAAAAGAGATTGTGAACCCGGAGATCTCGATCAGAATACTCTTTCTTCATTCCGATCACTCTCACCGGATCTTCGTACGATGGTGCTCGGCTCTCCACACTCAGTGCTCTAACCCGAGCTATTCCAACCCTTTTTATAGGACCAGGGAGGCGAGACGACGCCGCTCGGCATGCATGCTTCCGATGGTGACGTCCGACCTTCGTACAGGTATTAGGCGACGGAGGTGGTTGGACTAGCGCGGCCGTTTGGTGGCTGAGGGAAGGGTTGATCTCGCTTCAGGATCAGACTTCGCAGATGGGTGGTGGAGATCAGTTGGATCAAATCCAACGGCGTAGATAGGTTTAATTGCCTCGTATCACGCTCGCTGTTTGGTCAGACGGTCACGATCACATCGTGATCAACGGCCAGATCATCCCTTCCTGCCTCGAACTTGAGAAGATCTTGAGATGAACGGTCATCGATCGCCCTCACCGTGAGGTCACTTTTATTACCTCATCTCTTGGTGTTTCGGATCTGGCACACGATCTGATGGATCAAATCTCGTCTTGCCACTTGGCCTCACGGATGCCGTTATAACGCCTCACAATCAGCCTCTATCTCAGGTCATCTAATCTTGTCCGTTGAACCATTTGTATAAGGGTGATCTGGAATATTTTCCAGAAGTCCTTGAAATTTTCTAGGTCACATTTTAGTCCACCAGAGAGAGAGAGGATAATTACAATACAGTCCTTAATACCTTTCAAAATTACCAAAAAGTCCTTCAGACTCCCAACTAACCCTAATTGGGGTTTTAAACCTTTTAAGCCTTATTTTCCCCTACCTAATCTAATCTTTAAATATGTGTTGAATTTCTTTAATTAAATAATCTAATTTAAGAACATTTAAACATATTCTTATTTCAAAAATCCTTGGATTTTACACAAAGTGATGGAGAAATTAACTAATCCTAATGGCAATTTGCCAAAATAGCCTTGGTTGATTTATTTAATTATTTTTTTGGCCACAGAATCATTTTAATTGCCAAAATAGCCTTGAGGCTGCTTTGTCAGCAGCCAAGCTGCTAACTATGACAATGAAAAATTATAAAAAAAATACTTCAAGGACCTAAATGAAAAATAACATTGTTTTCAAGGGGTAAACTGTAAAATCAACAAAAACCTAACAATCTAAACTCGACTCCAATCTGAGATTGGCCGGACGACCTGATGGAGCGTGAGAAGCTGGACGAGATCCTGATAGCTCCCATCTGAGAGCGAGAGAGGTCGTGCTATTTGAAAGAAGTAAGTCGCAAATCCTCCTCTTTCTTTTCTCCTCAATGTGTTGATCTTTTGTTTTTTCTCTCTGATCTTGGTCTTAAGCGAAGATTGTATTTTTTTCCCCCTAAAATGTTGTTTTATATCTCTTTGATCTTGGTCTCAGCCCCCCGGTGCATTGATTTTGTTCATCTCTCTTTGTTTCCAATTGTAGAATGTATACATTGTGTTGCTTGAAGTTGCCTTGCGTTTGCTACAGAAAAGGGAAATCTTTTCCTTGTTTCTGTTTGAATGAGAAATTTCTCAAATTCTTTGCTTTGATTTGCTTTTCCTTTCCTTTGATTTCCCCTCCAAGCAAACATAGCTTGAGCTAAAAAACAGTGTATTTTTTTCTGCTAGTTTGTGCCATGTGTTTCTCATATACTAGCTAGTTGAAAGAATGCAATTAGAAATATAATAAAAGGTACAAAGGATTGTCATTATTTTATATTGAGGATTTGCTAAATGCAAACTAGGCGCTAGCTTGTTGCACATTGTTCTCCACCATGAGGTTCTGATTCCATGTAGTAGTTCAGTTCCTGCTCTTACTATCAGTGTAAGATCTAATTTCATTCATGTTCATAACCCTTTATCATTGATCCTTTTTTTATGCTGAGGATTTGCTAAATGCAAACTAGGCAGTTGATGCGTATTGTTCTCAACTAAGAGGTTATGATTCCATGTAGTAGTTCAGTTCCTGCTCTTACTATCAGTGTATAAGAATTCATTTCGTTCATGTTCATAACCTATTTTCATTGATCTAGAAGGCATTAATTTTTGGTTTCTATTTGTTGTCTATTTTTGTACTTCTCTTGAAATCAAGGTAACATCAGTTGTTCTAATGCCATCTCTGCACTCAACTAATTTCAGTCTAGCCAATGCAGTTCATGAGCATTGTGTATGTTCAAATATGATAGCATCGGCTCTCAAGGGAAAATTATGCAATTCTTCGCATAACTTGTGAGGATGGTACTTTTTTTTAAGAGGAATGCTACATATCATGAACAAGAACCTCTGTTATTACTTGTGTATTGCTTTGCACTTTTATGTCCCGATTGCTTAAAGCTGCAAATTTCCTGGAGGTTCTGCAGCTGAAGTTTTGCTAATGTTTCTCTGCTTACCTTATCAAAATGGAATCCAATCTTCTGTGCATTTATCAAGAATAATATTTTTTATTATTAAAATTATTCTATAGCAATTTTTTTACTGCACATAACCAAACACGCATTCCATAGGAATTTTTTATGTAATTTTTCCCACAAGAATCAACTCTACATCCTATGGAATAAAATTCCTATAGGAAAAATTCCTATGCATCCAAACAGGCCCTAAATGGTAAAAGGCCGACATGAATTCTTTTACTAAGAGTGCATGTACCTTACTTCCAATCTGTTGAAGATTCACTACTACTAGTTTCCATGTAGGATTGACATCATTCTTTCTCACTTCTGTCTTACAAATTGGAATCCATGCCTCGTGCTTTGTGAGTTTCAATATCACCAAGAAAGGATCCTATGGTAAAAATAATACACCTTAACTTACATGGAAAAAAGAACCACAACAGAACAAGCACTGCAGCGTTACATCTCTTGGTACTGGAGTATCACAAGACGTTACGTGTCTACCCCGACTATGCTCATAGGATCCTTTTTATTAACAAATATTCCCATACAGACTTGTTAAGATCTCCACAACATGGGTAGTTATGGCCATCCTGCTCCATGTTTTTGTGGTAATCAATGGGGAAGTATCAATGTCTCACGTACTCAATTTTCTTTTTTTATTCTTGCTTGTTAAGCATATTTTTGGTATTCACTACAATGTAACTAAACCATTATAGAACCACTTGCTAGGGACAAGTTAGGGATGGATGATGGCTAGTGTTTAATTTAGGTGTTATGTTTAATTCATTGGGTTGATATATTGTGTATTTCTTTCTAAGCTATACTTTTTTATATTTACTTCATTTTATTTGTTTCACTAATTTTTTTTTTTTGTGTTTTCTCAATTCCAGATATGGAGATTCCCACCATTCCTCCACCAGGTCCTATTGATGAGTCAGTTCTTACAGATCGGCATATGCATAGATCTGAGCACATTTATAGAGGAGAGGTAAGTAATAATTTGTTTGTGTACTTTTGGATCATATATTTTATGATTTAATTTTTGAATATAGCAATAAGCTAACTTCATTTATTTTCCTTCATTAGGATCCTTGGATGGTTAAGATTATTGGCCATAAATCCCTTGGGATTCAGGCACCAGACAGGATACATGATATGTTGTGATGTAGCGGATTTTTTTGGGTCATAAAGGTGTATGCTGTCAGATTAGATCACGCTCTACTAAATGTATTTATAGAGCGATGGCATCCTAAGATGAACACATTTCATCTTCAGGTTGGTGAGATGACTGTTACCCTTTCAGATGTAGCGATATTGATTGGGTTGCGTATTGATGGAGACCCAATCATCTCCGAGGATCTAGAGGATTATGAGGAGTTATGTAGAGAAGCGATGGGCGCAGTTCCCTTGGATGCAAACACTGGTAAGGTCAAATTGGAGAGCATCAAACAGATATTTGAGCAAACAGATGATGATGAGCATTGCGCACGATCTCTTATATTGTACACCATTGGCTCTCGTCTGTTTCCAAATAGTTCTGGGAACAAGGTATCCTTGAAGTGGTTAACATTTCTTGTAGACCTGGACTGATGTGGTCGACTTGCATGGGGTGCAGCTGTACTATCATATTTATATAGTCAATTGTCAAAGGCTACATCACCTAATAGAGATCAATGCCCTAGGTTCTTCACATTATTGTAGGTATTTTTTTTTTCTAATAAATGTTAATTCTATAGTACTTATGTACATAATTTTTACCATTTTGATTGTTTATATTTTAGATTTGGATATGGGAGCATTTTCCTACTTTTTCACCAGAAAGATTTATGGGTGAAAATGCTCTTCCGTTAGACCACCTGTATGGAGCTAGGTAAGTAACATATTTATTTATTTATTGATCTACTTTTAAACATTTTTATTTATACAATATTTGATACCAACTCATATACAATATTATCAAGTGGTCTATAAATCTTAATTTTCGTAACCAGTTACATTCAAGTAATGTGCGGTGTTACACGAGCGAGTTAGATATACAACACCCTGATATGGTAATTTTCAATAATATATATGCTTACATTGTGTATTATTTAGATTTAATGTTTGTATTCATGTTTAGGTGATTTGGTCGCCATACAGAAAAGAAACAATCCAGATATTACCCTAGATATACATCGGGGGTAGAGACGTTTGGATGGCACGCGTGCCTCTTATTTGTATGGACTATGTAGAAATGCATCTACCGGTTATGCGTCAGTTTGGACGGCTTCAACATATACCAGAAAATGTGGTAAGACCTCGAAGATATGGAAGGTATAAACCAATGGCTAGCCTACTCGAATTACGTAAAGCAGAGCTACAACGCTGGGCGGCTCGTCATACATTTATAGTCCACCATTCACGAGGCTTAGCGCACCGGTAAGAGGAGGCACTACGTAGTTATATTTCTTGGTATTGGGCTATCACGAGGCGATAAGTGTCTACCCCTACCATGCCCGCAAATTCCTCATCTTACACTCCATGGGGATTTCTGGAGACGGCTTTAGTGAGTTTTAATGTTTTTCATTAATTGAATGGTTTAAATTTTACTCTGCGTATTGTTTGATATTTTTATTTTTAATACTTGTGTTGCAGATGAATTATATGGTGAATACCGGCGAATGGGCTTCAATTGCTAATAGTGATGTCATTTTAGATGTTGCTGTATATCGTGATAGGTTGCGGGACATTTATAAATATTATCAGCAGGTTAATGGTGATCTTCCTCTTCAAGTACATGCGGATGTATATCAGGTAGATCCGACCTCACTTGGACAGGTTCCACGACGAGGGGGTAGAGGTAGATGCAAACAGGCTTCTAGGCGACATGATGATGAGGCAGGTCCTTCAATGACAGCAAATGACACTGATGATATGATGACACTGGCTCAACTTCAAGATAGAGTTGCAACAAATAGGCAAAGGCGAACACAAAAGCGTGGAGGTCGGAGGTCTTGATGTCTATTTGTTGATGGCTTGTTACATTTACATGAGGTTTGTACACATTTACATGTGTATTTGATGATATGTTTTTATGTTTTGTGTTTGTAAATAATTAGAATATGGCTTATAAAAATATACTTTTGTATCAGTTGAGATTGTTTCATGCAACCAGGGCGATGGTGCTCACATTTATAGGAGTTGTGTGTTGGTTGAATCATAGGTGTATTTTTTGGCTTGTATTGATTGTGTTTGTAATAGATGGACATATGACTTGAGAAAACCAAGTTTCTCAAGGTATCCGTTATTTCAATCACGTTTCATTTCCTTTAAAAAAAAAAAGAATTTAACTTGTAATTAAGAATTGTGTATTTTCTTTTTTTTTTAGTCCTTTGATCTCCTCTCAAATTAAATTCTCATTAGACAAGTTTCCATTTTAGTTATGCTAAAAAATTAAAAGGTGTTTTCTTGAGTTAAACGACCCTTGAAAGGTCGTTTAGCTTGAAATACCAGATTAGTTCTCATTTTTGAGTTAAACGGTGTTTGACATACCGTTTTTGCTCAAACAGAGCACGAGCTGTGTTTTCTTGAGCTAAACGGCCTTTGAAAGGCCGTTTCGCTCGAAATACCATATTGTTTTCTTGAGCTAAACGGTGTTTGACATACAGTTTTTGCTCAGACAGAGCACCAGCTGTGTTTTTGTGAGCTAAACGTCCTTTGAAAGGCTGTTTAGCTCGGAATACCAGATTGGTTCTCATTTTGAATTAAACGGTCTTTGACATACCGTTTTTGCTCAGACAGCACCAGCTGTGTTTTCTTGAGCTAAACGGCCTTTGAAAGACAGTTTAGCTCGAAATACCAGATTGCCTGGAGCTAATAGTTTCTATTCAAAATTGATGCAAATAGCAAGATGTCTGATATGCATCTGTAGCAGTATGACAAAAAGATCTGAATTTACAACCATAAGAGAAGAATACGCATATGTAGGGATATGCACACCTAACACAAAAAGAAAAGAAGATGTGCAAACTAACTAATACTAGAAAATTATCGTGTACAACCAGTTTAGTATCCTATACAAACACAATATTATCCTATACAAACACAATATCTAAACACAAACTCCAAAATGATACAAAAGTAAGACATCAAGCCCTTCGAGGTCCACGCCTCTGTGTTTGCCTCCATCCCCTATCTTCAAGCTGGGATAGTTGGCTCACAAGCTCTATCCTGTCATGCACATCATCCGCAGTTGTTAATGGTGGTAAACTCCATATCTGAAATTAAGAAATCACAAAAGCACTAGTGAAACAAATATAATTAAATAAATATAAAATATATAACCTATAAAGTAATATACAATATATGAACCTTATGTTCTTAAAGGTAACACCTTAAATACTAACCATTGTGTATCCCTAACTCGTCCCCCGCGGGTGGTTCTATAATGTCCAGATTTTTTGCATAAAGAACACGTGTTTCTCTTTGTTGAGTCGATGGTCCTATCCATGTGCATGCGTTTAAGTTTCACCTTTGGTCGTCCAGCACTACGACGTACAACTGGAGGAACCATCAATAGTCGAGGCACAGGTTGCCAAAATTGTGAACTGGGTATAGGATAAAAGAAATGAGCATATGTTTGCCTATACCATTCAACGTAATACCAAGGATAACAGAACATGTAGGGACTAATATTCACATTTTCAGCATTGCACACCCTCAAAATATGTACACACGGGAATCGTTCAGTGATCATAACCCTGCATGTACACGTAGAATTAATGCCATCCACAATTACTTCATAGTCCAGTGTACGTGCATTAGCACATTCAGTTACCTGAAACTCATTATGGTTGAAGTGGCGCACACTTAAGTATCTGGCCTTTTCAATACGTTCTTGTAATCTTTCCTCCTGTTTGGTAGTGAGGCTCCTGTTCATGCCAGCTCCCAAATCTCGATTTTTAATGTAGTATGTTACTGAACGATGGAATGTCGCACATACTAATGCTCTAATTGGCAAGCCACGTGCACCTTTTAGAACGGAGTTAAAACTCTCAAACAAATTTGTACTATGGCGCCCACATCGTCTTCCTTCATCATGTGCCATTGACCACATGTTTTTAGGAGCAATGGTTGAAGCAAATTCAGTAAATGAGGGACATCGTTCGTTCAGTCTATTAACCAACTCATCAAATTTGCGAGTAGAAGTTGTTGTTGATTATTCCAGAAAAGATCAGAATTTGATTTACTCTAACAAATTTGGCGGAAGTTATCAGGGAGGTGTCTTAAACAGTATCGGTGTGCGTAACCATATTGTGGGGGAAATACATGTCGGACAACATTCACATTGCCCGTGAATCGATCAGAGATGATGCATATTGGCCGATTTGGATTTAATGTTCTTCGAACTCTATCTAAAAACCAAGTCCAACTTTCTCTATTTTTACTTTCGACCATAGCATATGCATAAGGGAATAAATGATCTTCTGCATCAACATCTGTCGCCATTAACAATGTACCTTTGTATTTACCATGCAAGAATGTTCCATCAACTGAGAGTACCGGACGACAGTAGTTAAATCCATTAATAGTTAGAGCAAAAGCCCAGAACATCCTCTTGAATCTTTCCCAACCTGGACCATATTCAAAATCAAAGTTAACAACTGATCCTGGATTACTTGTGACTAGTGCTCCAAAATATTTCCTTAGGTCTGCATAAGATTGCTCCCATGAACCAAATATACGTTTGATTGCTTTATTCTTCCCCTTCCATGCCTTGTGATAACCAACCTCAACATGATATGTTTCTTTTACCATAGCTTGTACTTGTGCTATAGGAAGGGTAAGACTAGCTTTCAGTGAGGGAAAGATCAAATCAGAAATTAGGTTTGCAGTACATTGCCGACTATCGGCGCGAATTCCCTCATTAACGCAACTATGGTTTCTAGGGCATATTTTCACGATCCATAACGAATTCTTTGATGAAACAGAAGCGTGAAGACGCCATGCACAATCTTCGTGAACACATCCAACTGTTGGTCTTGACTTGTTACTTTTGACACGTGAAAACTCCACTGCCTTTTTTATGGACCAACAGTTTCATAGAGTTATTAGTTGTGCCTTTGTAGTGAACTCGCGACCTACCCAATTATCAATGTTAAGATCACTTTCTTCTGAAACTATGGCATGAACATCGCCTTCATCAATCAATGTAGCGTCATACCATTTGTCAATTGGTTCAATACCCGGAACGTGCTCAAAATGTGTGTACTCATTAGACGCGACATTTACCCCTGCTTCCATATCTGAATTTGTTGTATGAATGGCTTCCTCTGCTATCACTTCATCTTGCATATCAATGGAAAGTCCATCTTCATCATCACTACTATTGTCTAAGGATCCTCTACTTTCATGTAAATCCTCATCTTGTCCCCAATTTTGAGTTTCATTTGGTCCATCATTACTTTCATTTGCCTGATTATAGCCACACTGAATATTAGATGGACCACTCTCAATGCATATTGCCGGCCCACCTCCATAGGTTGCTAGAGTCGCTAAGCTAAACACCGTCTATGATGGTTGTGAAGGTCTGAAGAATACAACATGTAACCTTAATTATTATTATACAACAACAACTAAGCCTTAATCCCATACTAGATGGTCGGCAAACATTAATTATTATTATAATCATGCTATTCCAAACATGGTACTTGGATACATTAAAATAAATTTAAATGCTTACTGGGTGTTGTAGATGTGATCTAACTCATTTTGACCAACTGCATATCCAACATCATAATCCCGATTGAGAACATGATGAACAATATTGGTTGTTGGAATTCCACGCAAGCCTCCTTTAACCACGTACAAGACCGGCGTGCATGATAGGTTCAACATCAGTGACGTTGCTTCATTGCTCACTAAATCTACTATGGTGCAAGTTTGTTGATCAATCAGCCATCTACACTTGATGTCCATTTCGTTCTCAGCTAGTTTGAAGAGAATTGAGGTGGAAATCTTATCCTTCAGCTCATTTAATGTGATTGATTTGCGAACCCCCAAAACGATTTTATGTCCATTGCAATATTTAGGGCCTCTCTCCAACTCCCTTATATGCCCCCGCAGCATACTATTACAGGCACTTGAGTATCACTCATCCTAGTAAATCATATATCCATATAATTGGTTATGTTCATGAGGAAGAAAGAATATTGATTTATTTAATTATTTATTTTGTTCTAAATAATTGAATTGATGACCAATATTAAAAGAATTTTAAAAAAGCAAATAATTAATTTCAGGACCACCCGATAAGGATGAATACATGAAATAGTGGTATATTCTTACCTCAGTTTCTCTTGTATTGTTGTCAATCTTCAAGATATACTGGCTATCAAGTCAGCTACTGCAGTAGGTGCTTTCTAAGTTCTGGTGTACCAAGTCTGAGTAGGACTTCATAATAAATAATAATGCTTAGCAAGAGGCTACTATTCTTTGTGAAGAAATATTAAAAGGAAAGAAGTTACTCTACAGTTGAGCTTATTAAGGTTGCATGTCTTTTCTATGTTCTTAGGCTAAGCAATATTTATGGTATAAAAAATATTGTAAATATATTGTGTCCTCAAAAATTGTAAATATGATGTGTCCTTAACAAGATCCAAACAAAGCATTTGTTATGCCCAGTTGTAAAACATAGCATTTACTATGCCGTTGGTAATAAAATGGCAAATTATAGAAGGAGCTTATTCTCAAAATAATGTCAATGTGAAACTATAAATGAAAGACCTTCTGTTGTGATATATTGTTGTAAAGACTTATCCAGGAGAGTAAAAACCTCCATGCAAAATTTGCAAATAAATAATCCTCAAGTGTGTCGGCTTCTTAAATTAACAACATTCAGAATAACAATACTACATATGCTTGAAACATATTCTTGATTGATATTTCAAAAGTTCAATAACAAGTCAACCATGTAGATTTTCTCAGAAACTAAAATGCAGATTTAAAACATGAAAATAAAAACATGGACCTTCCAAGTCTTTGAAAAGAGAAAACATGATATACTTGACCATTAGCAAAATTAGAATTATTATAAAGTGTGTAACACATGTTCTACTAAAAAGTAGGTGAGAAATTATTCATCATCTCACTGCCTTAAGAAAAAGAAAAGAGAATGATAAATGTGTACTCTATATAACACAGTGGAAAATTGGAAACTAAATGTGTACCCCATAATACAACAAACTACATAATACAATGAAAAGTTGGAAAATAATACTAAATTTGTATCATATAGAATAATTAATTTTCAAACAAAAAAAAGTATTTTTTTCCTCTATCTTTTTCCATGTTACAAATTGACCACTACTTAAACAACAAATCAAACTATATACCAAGAATTAAAGCTCAAAGATTGCACTAACCACAAAGTTCTCCAAAGAAAAGTCAATAAATTATCAGATAATCTCCGTAAAACATAAAAGACTTGATTCTAGGGTTTTTGTGTTCCTGTTCTTCAACTGATAAAAAAAAATTTAATTATCAAACAACATTTTAGGGGAAAAAAAATACAATGTTCGCTTGAGACCAAGATCAAAGAGAAAAAACAAAAGATCATAATATTGAGGAGAAAAGAAAGAGGCAGATTTGAGACTTACTTCTTTCAAATAGCGCAGCCTTTCTCGCTCTCTGATGGGAGCCGTCAGGATGTCGTCCGGCCTCTCTCGCTCCGTTAAAATGTCCTCCGACCTCTCTCAGATGGGAACCGAGCTTAGATAGTTAGGGGAAAATAAATAAATACAATGTGAGCTTGAGACCAAGATCAAAGAGATATAAAACAACATTTTAGGGGAAAAAAATACAATCTTCGCTTGAGACCAAGATCAGAGAGAAAAAACAAAAGATCAATACATTGAGGAGAAGAGAAAGAGGAGGATCTGGGACTTCTTTCAAATAGAGTGGCCTCTCTCCCTCTCAGATGGGATCCTTCTCAGATGAGACCTATCAGGATCTCGTCTGGCTTCTCCCGCTCTGTCAGGTCATACGGCTTCTCTCAGATGAGAGTCGAGCTTTTAGATTGTTAGGCTCTTATGGTGATTTTATAGTTTACCCCTTGGAAACAATGTTATTTTTCATTTAGGTCCATAATATTTTTTCTATAATTTTTTATTGTCCATGCTGCTGACTAGGCAGCCCCAGGGCCATTTTGACAATTAAAATGGCTCCGAGGCCAAAAAAATAATTAAATAATTCAACCAGGGCTATTTTGGCAAATGGCCCTAATCCTAATTACTGAAATTAAGAGTAAGTTGTAAGAATCACTATGAAGTGAGAGATGTTATGAAATCAGGGCAATATCAGTCAAGAGAGAGGATACTCATGTAGGACTCCCTCTTGGGTTCTCATAAAGGATATTGACAATATTTCCTAACTGATGATCATTATGGATTGGACTAAGGGTTCCTGTATCGCTTTCACCCACGCTGTCACGGCTAGGTACTAACATCGAATGGGGATCTAGGGAACCTATTTCTTAGAAGGCTTGTGGGGATACAAATTATAATCCTAAATGCCCGAGTTCTTGGTGCATTGACAGTCATCTCTAATGAGGTAGTTTTAATAGGAGGAGGCGTTCACTTCTTTCGTCGTATAAACCTATTGACATGTAAGGGCTGTCGCAATGTAAGCATGCAATGAATGGAATACACTCAATAGATCTCAATCCAGTAATTAATCAAACAAATAGAAAATATTATCATACATTAACATTAACCCAAGAGTTCATCCTAACCCGAGTACCTAAAGAGTTAGTTCCTCATAAATGAGGAATGCATAACAAATATAACAATAAATACTGATAAAGACATAGGACAGTAATACGCTATTGGCGAGGACCATTGCATATACTCCCCTAATGCTCAGCTGTGATCTCGTAGTGCTTTTGCTCTATTGTGCCATTTCAAGACTTGCTGATCTCTCCCTAGTGGATGGTTGAAGTCGATAGTGGATGATGAGAGCCTCCAAGGATGGTTGATGAAATTGAAAGCTTTTTCTCATAACCCTAAGTTGTGGTATTTGTAGCTCCTAGCGCCATCAGGACCAAAATGCACTTTACGAGGCTCTTAGAGTAAGCAGATCACATTACTGCTCTGAGAACCTGTTATAGATGGGGCTGTCTAGAGGGAGAAGGGGCCGTTTGAGTATTTCAAATTTGCTTCTCTTCATGTAAATGACCCATATATGAATCTAACAGTCTCGTTACTGGCATTATGCATGAGTCGCATGGGGTCGTTTAGGTATTAGGTCTGCATCCTGATACTTAGACGGTCAAGTCTACTAGAAGACCGCCTCGTCCAGGTCTTCTGATTTCTATTCAATGTGGATAAATGACCCGTATACCAATCGGACGACCTCGTTACTGACCTTGTCTAGGCTTTGTACGAGGTTGTTTACTAAGCTAGGTTTGAACCCTGACTTCTTACCGTGGTTAGAGGGTCCTGTTTGTGAGTAAACGGAGCTGTCTAGTGTTCGTGCGCTAAAGACTGGGCCGTCTTCTCATAGACAGGTCTGTTCAGCTCTGTTATTTAGCCTTTTTCTGTTGAATCCTGTTAAAATTCTTAACTTCCTCATCGAGTCACACTAGTCTGTCCTGATTCACAAGAATAAAGCAATTTAAGTACCATCGGCCTACAAATCATCAGAATTTTATGTTAGGTGCAAACAATTATAATAGTCAATTATAACAATTTGAACACTTATCACATATTCACCTAACAATGAATCTCAATTAAGACAGATGGCAAAGTTTCTGTCAAACTAAAGTCGCTAACCAACATCCTTAACCTCTAATTACACAAAGAAAAAGTCCAAGATTGTTATAAAAAATAAGAAGAATAAGAAGAAAAAGAAGCAATCTTCACACCAAGATTAAAAGCAAAAATAAGATTAACTATCGAGATCGGGAGTAACTGTTATTAGAAGCATAAAAATAAAACAAACCCATGTTCTCTTATTCAAAATATTCGTAGAAGTAACAAGGGGATAAAGAAGGAAGGGGGAGGGACTTCCATACCTTTGAGTTATCACCGAGGGCAAATCAAAGCTCTAACCCTAGTCCGTGGAGTGGAAAACCCTACCCAGAGCTGTTACCTTCGCACTATGCCCACCACCAAGGAGAAGACGTGAAGAAGCAATGGGGAAACATAAAGAAGAGAGATATGAGCAGAGATGAGATGAGAGGGCAAAGAGATGGAAGTATCGAAGCGAGCAAAGAGAGAGACAAAATCAAGTAGCTTATTGGGAAGCCCGGTGGAGTGAGATCTCTAAAGAATGACTCGTAAAAACAATGTAATGACGAAAAAAAATAGCCTATGGGCTCTTTTTGTCAAGACCCGCCCCTGTGACCTACAATGGTCGTACAACATTGGGACTGATCCCTGATAATAGGTGCGATTAGGCTGTTTAATTTCTCATTCCTAATAACATTTCCTATATGATAGGGTAATATCATCATAATAGAATTCACAACTAACTAAACCATCCTATTATATAATAACATAACCACGAGAGTACATATCTATATGAATATCATATAACATATAACATGAAATCTCAGAGTACATATCCTAGACATGTCTCAAGTGTATACTATGTAATATCAAAATCACTCCTACTCAGAGCCGGATACCCCCCTCCTCAATCCATACATACCCAGTATGAGCCTCACCTCAGGTCCCTAACTTATACCCTGGGTTGTACCTGAAATC